>CM040403.1:43138376-44388951 GCA_022702515.1 Ilyophis sp. 1 JC-2022
TTTTTAAATTGCAAGATCATTGCGATGATAGTAAAAAAATGTTTATTTTAAATGTTTGTTATCTTACGTGAAATATCTCACGCGAGTCCCGATGAAAAGAAACCCAAACCGTATCCTGAATATTCCATCACACTGCAAAAAAAAGAAAGGCATTATCACACTTCTGAAGAGGTGTTTCAGAAAGATGATTGGTAGTACTCTACACGTGCACAGGACTTTAAAATATACATTTGATGTCTAACTGAGATTATGTATATAAGACAGTAGAATCTCTGTCATTTGTTGTTCAGTGGCTGGTAATTTTTTCATACCTAAGACTAAAAGTGTCAAGTCACATTTGTGAATGTAAGATTAGTGGTCCATAGAAGACTCAGTAAGTAAATGTTTGGAGTCACATTTTATATTTGCGACACATATAATAAAAAGTCTGCATACATATGTATGTATTTCAAATAGAAAGAGTTTTATGATTTTTGCCTGACATTTCTGCATGTGCAATGTACAATTCAAAAGAAAAAAAGGATTCTAGAAAAACTAGATATCTAAAAATTTGCATTAAATAATCAACCGTTGACTTACGAATCTAACAACTGTTGCTGCTAAATCTTGAAATTCAGATGACTGGTTGTTTTCCAGTGCAGGCACGAATGGAACTGTCAGGGTCACTTCTAGAATTACGACTGAACTGGGACTTGTTGTGGTAGCTCCAGGCAAGGTGGATCCAGAGGAAGGAGCCTCAGAAGTGGTAGATGTTGTGGGAGCTGCAGTTGATGTAGTAGGGACACATTAAAGTAGGGCCATGTGTATGATGGCAAAAGCATTTGAACACATTCAGGAGAGTCTGAGATATTACTAATTAAACATCACGTCGTAATAGTCCTATCAATGTGAGGAAAGCATATTGAACAGCGACACATTAACTCAAATGGTTACATGGAGACTTTAATGCACATATGAATAGATAATAGAATAAGAAAACTTACTTATCACCCTGATGGAATTAGTGACCAGAGTAACATTGAATTCACTTGTTATCGTGGAATTGGGGTTTGTCACTGCGGTTACTAAGGTCTCCACAACATCCTCATTGCTGGGCAGTGCTTCAGTACCGGTCTCGTTGAAAATCAGCTCCACCTCCACAGCTGTCCCTTCTTGTCTGGCACTTTAACAAACAAATCAAAAGGGGCCATATAAAACTTTAATAGAATGCCAAGGAACGTGAACTAAGGGCATGATATGCAGTTGGAATGTGAAACATACTTGAATTTCTACAGTTCAGGAACATACATAATAAAATTAATGCACTTTATTCATGCAATTCTGCAGTGGCTAATATACTGATAGTTTAATTTTGCTAATAAAACGATATCTTTGACAAATATACAAAATTCCTGTTAAATGAAATACTTGATCAGATTTCACAAGTTAGATGTCTGAAGAACATTTTTTTTAAATTGCAAGATCATTGCGATGACAGTAAAAAAATGTTTATTTTAAATGTTTGTTATCTTACGTGAAATATCTCACGCGAGTCCCGATGAAAAGAAACCCAAACCGTATCCTGAATATTCCATCACACTGCAAAAAAAAGAAAGGCATTATCACACTTCTGAAGAGGTGTTTCAGAAAGATGATTGGTAGTACTCTACACGTGCACAGGACTTTAAAATATACATTTGATGTCTAACTGAGATTATGTATATAAGACAGTAGAATCTCTGTCATTTGTTGTTCAGTGGCTGGCAATTTTATCATACCTAAGACTAAAAGTGTCAAGTCACATTTGTGAATGTAAGATTAGTGGTCCATAGAAGACTCAGTAAGTAAATGTTTGGAGTCACTTTTTATATTTGCGACACATATAATAAAAAGTCTGCATACATATGTATGTATTTCAAATAGAAAGAGTTTTATGATTTTTGCCTGACATTTCTGCATGTGCAATGTACAATTCAAAAAAAAGAAATGATTCTACAAAAACTAGATATCTAAAAATTTGCATTAAATAATCAACCGTTGACTTACGAATCTAACAACTGTTGCTGCTAAATCTTGAAATTCAGATGACTGGTTGTTTTCCAGTGCAGGCACGAATGGAACTGTCAGGGTCACTTCTAGAATTACGACTGAACTGGGACTTGTTGTGGTAGCTCCAGGCAAGGTGGATCCAGAGGAAGGAGCCTCAGAAGTGGTAGATGTTGTGGGAGCTGCAGTTGATGTAGTAGGGACACATTAAAGTAGGGCCATGTGTATGATGGCAAAAGCATTTGAACACATTCAGGAGAGTCTGAGATATTACTAATTAAACATCACGTCGTAATAGTCCTATCAATGTGAGGAAAGCATATTGAACAGCGACACATTAACTCAAATGGTTACATGGAGACTTTAATGCACATATGAATAGATAATAGAATAAGAAAACTTACTTATCACCCTGATGGAATTAGTGACCAGAGTAACATTGAATTCACTTGTTATCGTGGAATTGGGGTTTGTCACTGCGGTTACTAAGGTCTCCACAACATCCTCATTGCTGGGCAGTGCTTCAGTACCGGTCTCGTTGAAAATCAGCTCCACCTCCACAGCTGTCCCTTCTTGTCTGGCACTTTAACAAACAAATCAAAAGGGGCCATATAAAACTTTAATAGAATGCCAAGGAACGTGAACTAAGGGCATGATATGCAGTTGGAATGTGAAACATACTTGAATTTCTACAGTTCAGGAACATACATAATAAAATTAATGCACTTTATTCATGCAATTCTGCAGTGGCTAATATACTGATAGTTTAATTTTGCTAATAAAACGATATCTTTGACAAATATACAAAATCCCTGTTAAATGAAATACTTTATCAGATTTCACGTTAGATGTCTGAAGAAATTTTTTTTTAAATTGCAAGATCATTGCGATGACAGTAAAAAAATGTTTATTTTAAATGTTTGTCATCTTACGTGAAATATCTCACGCGAGTCCCGATGAAAAGAAACCCAAACCGTATCCTGAATATTCCATCACACTGCAAAAAAAAGAAAGGCATTATCACACTTCTGAAGAGGTGTTTCAGAAAGATGATTGGTAGTACTCTACACGTGCACAGGACTTTAAAATATACATTTGATGTCTAACTGAGATTATGTATATAAGACAGTAGAATCTCTGTCATTTGTTGTTCAGTGGCTGGCAATTTTATCATACCTAAGACTAAAAGTGTCAAGTCACATTTGTGAATGTAAGATTAGTGGTCCATAGAAGACTCAGTAAGTAAATGTTTGGAGTCACTTTTTATATTTGCGACACATATAATAAAAAGTCTGCATACATATGTATGTATTTCAAATAGAAAGAGTTTTATGATTTTTGCCTGACATTTCTGCATGTGCAATGTACAATTCAAAAAAAAGAAATGATTCTAGAAAAACTAGATATCTAAAAATTTGCATTAAATAATCAACCGTTGACTTACGAATCTAACAACTGTTGCTGCTAAATCTTGAAATTCAGATGACTGGTTGTTTTCCAGTGCAGGCACGAATGGAACTGTCAGGGTCACTTCTAGAATTACGACTGAACTGGGACTTGTTGTGGTAGCTCCAGGCAAGGTGGATCCAGAGGAAGGAGCCTCAGAAGTGGTAGATGTTGTGGGAGCTGCAGTTGATGTAGTAGGGACACATTAAAGTAGGGCCATGTGTATGATGGCAAAAGCATTTGAACACATTCAGGAGAATCTGAGATATTACTAATTAAACATCACGTCGTAATAGTCCTATCAATGTGAGGAAAGCATATTGAACAGCGACACATTAACTCAAATGGTTACATGGAGACTTTAATGCACATATGAATAGATAATAGAATAATAAAACTTACTTATCACCCTGATGGAATTAGTGACCAGAGTAACATTGAATTCACTTGTTATCGTGGAATTGGGGTTTGTCACTGCGGTTACTAAGGTCTCCACAACATCCTCATTGCTGGGCAGTGCTTCAGTACCGGTCTCGTTGAAAATCAGCTCCACCTCCACAGCTGTCCCTTCTTGTCTGGCACTTTAACAAACAAATCAAAAGGGGCCATATAAAACTTTAATAGAATGCCAAGGAACGTGAACTAAGGGCATGATATGCAGTTGGAATGTGAAACATACTTGAATTTCTACAGTTCAGGAACATACATAATAAAATTAATGCACTTTATTCATGCAATTCTGCAGTGGCTAATATACTGATAGTTTAATTTAGCTAATAAAACGATATCTTTGACAAATATACAAAATTCCTGTTAAATGAAATACTTTATCAGATTTCACAAGTCAGATGTCTGAAGAACATTTTTTTTAAATTGCAAGATCATTGCGATGACAGTAAAAAAAAAAATATTTTAAATGTTTGTCATCTTACGTGAAATATCTCACGCGAGTCCCGATGAAAAGAAACCCAAACCGTATCCTGAATATTCCATCACACTGCAAAAAAAAGAAAGGCATTATCACACTTCTGAAGAGGTGTTTCAGAAAGATGATTGGTAGTACTCTACACGTTCACAGGACTTTAAAATATACATTTGATGTCTAACTGAGATTATGTATATAAGACAGTAGAATCTCTGTCATTTGTTGTTCAGTGGCTGGCAATTTTATCATACCTAAGACTAAAAGTGTCAAGTCACATTTGTGAATGTAAGATTAGTGGTCCATAGAAGACTCAGTAAGTAAATGTTTGGAGTCACTTTTTATATTTGCGACACATATAATAAAAAGTCTGCATACATATGTATGTATTTCAAATAGAAAGAGTTTTATGATTTTTGCCTGACATTTCTGCATGTGCAATGTACAATTCAAAAAAAAGAAATGATTCTAGAAAAACTAGATATCTAAAAATTTGCATTAAATAATCAACCGTTGACTTACGAATCTAACAACTGTTGCTGCTAAATCTTGAAATTCAGATGACTGGTTGTTTTCCAGTGCAGGCACGAATGGAACTGTCAGGGTCACTTCTAGAATTACGACTGAACTGGGACTTGTTGTGGTAGCTCCAGGCAAGGTGGATCCAGAGGAAGGAGCCTCAGAAGTGGTAGATGTTGTGGGAGCTGCAGTTGATGTAGTAGGGACACATTAAAGTAGGGCCATGTGTATGATGGCAAAAGCATTTGAACACATTCAGGAGAATCTGAGATATTACTAATTAAACATCACGTCGTAATAGTCCTATCAATGTGAGGAAAGCATATTGAACAGCGACACATTAACTCAAATGGTTACATGGAGACTTTAATGCACATATGAATAGATAATAGAATAAGAAAACTTACTTATCACCCTGATGGAATTAGTGACCAGAGTAACATTGAATTCACTTGTTATCGTGGAATTGGGGTTTGTCACTGCGGTTACTAAGGTCTCCACAACATCCTCATTGCTGGGCAGTGCTTCAGTACCGGTCTCGTTGAAAATCAGCTCCACCTCCACAGCTGTCCCTTCTTGTCTGGCACTTTAACAAACAAATCAAAAGGGGCCATATAAAACTTTAATAGAATGCCAAGGAACGTGAACTAAGGGCATGATATGCAGTTGGAATGTGAAACATACTTGAATTTCTACAGTTCAGGAACATACATAATAAAATTAATGCACTTTATTCATGCAATTCTGCAGTGGCTAATATACTGATAGTTTAATTTTGCTAATAAAACGATATCTTTGACAAATATACAAAATTCCTGTTAAATGAAATACTTGATCAGATTTCACAAGTTAGATGTCTGAAGAACATTTTTTTAAAATTGCAAGATCATTGCGATGACAGTAAAAAAATGTTTATTTTAAATGTTTGTTATCTTACGTGAAATATCTCACGCGAGTCCCGATGAAAAGAAACCCAAACCGTATCCTGAATATTCCATCACACTGCAAAAAAAAGAAAGGCATTATCACACTTCTGAAGAGGTGTTTCAGAAAGATGATTGGTAGTACTCTACACGTGCACAGGACTTTAAAATATACATTTGATGTCTAAATGAGATTATGTATATAAGACAGTAGAATCTCTGTCATTTGTTGTTCAGTGGCTGGCAATTTTATCATACCTAAGACTAAAAGTGTCAAGTCACATTTGTGAATGTAAGATTAGTGGTCCATAGAAGACTCAGTAAGTAAATGTTTGGAGTCACTTTTTATACTTGCGACACATATAATAAAAGGTCTGCATACATATGTATGTACCGGTATTTCAAATAGAAAGAGTTTTATGATTTTTGCCTGACATTTCTGCATGTGCAATGTACAATTCAAAAAAAAAAAAGGATTCTAGAAAAACTAGATATCTAAAAATTTGCATTAAATAATCAACCGTTGACTTACGAATCTAACAACTGTTGCTGCTAAATCTTGAAATTCAGATGACTGGTTGTTTTCCAGTGCAGGCACGAATGGAACTGTCAGGGTCACTTCTAGAATTACGACTGAACTGGGACTTGTTGTGGTAGCTCCAGGCAAGGTGGATCCAGAGGAAGGAGCCTCAGAAGTGGTAGATGTTGTGGGAGCTGCAGTTGATGTAGTAGGGACACATTAAAGTAGGGCCATGTGTATGATGGCAAAAGCATTTGAATACATTCAGGAGAATCTGAGATATTACTAATTAAACATCACGTCGTAATAGTCCTATCAATGTGAGGAAAGCATATTGAACAGCGACACATTAACTCAAATGGTTACATGGAGACTTTAATGCACATATGAATAGATAATAGAATAAGAAAACTTACTTATCACCCTGATGGAATTAGTGACCAGAGTAACATTGAATTCACTTGTTATCGTGGAATTGGGGTTTGTCACTGCGGTTACTAAGGTCTCCACAACATCCTCATTGCTGGGCAGTGCTTCAGTACCGGTCTCGTTGAAAATCAGCTCCACCTCCACAACTGTCCCTTCTTGTCTGGCACTTTAACAAACAAATCAAAAGGGGCCATATAAAACTTTAATAGAATGCCAAGGAACGTGAACTAAGGCCATGATATGCAGTTGGAATGTGAAACATACTTGAATTTCCACAGTTCAGGAACATACATAATAAAATTAATGCACTTTATTCATGCAATTCTGCAGTGGCTAATATACTGATAGTTTAATTTTGCTAATAAAACGATATCTTTGACAAATATACAAAATTCCTGTTAAATGAAATACTTTATCAGATTTCACAAGTTAGATGTCTGAAGAACATTTTTTTTAAATTGCAAGATCATTGCGATGACAGTAAAAAAATGTTTATTTTAAATGTTTGTTATCTTACGTGAAATATCTCACGCGAGTCCCGATGAAAAGAAACCCAAACCGTATCCTGAATATTCCATCACACTGCAAAAAAAAGAAAGGCATTATCACACTTCTGAAGAGGTGTTTCAGAAAGATGATTGGTAGTACTCTACACGTGCACAGGACTTTAAAATATACATTTGATGTCTAACTGAGATTATGTATATAAGACAGTAGAATCTCTGTCATTTGTTGTTCAGTGGCTGGCAATTTTATCATACCTAAGACTAAAAGTGTACAGTCACATTTGTGAATGTAAGATTAGTGGTCCATAGAAGACTCAGTAAGTAAATGTTTGGAGTCACTTTTTATACTTGCGACACATATAATAAAAGGTCTGCATACATATGTATGTATTTCAAATAGAAAGAGTTTTATGATTTTTGCCTGACATTTCTGCATGTGCAATGTACAATTAAAAAAAAAAAAAGGATTCTAGAAAAACTAGATATCTAAAAATTTGCATTAAATAATCAACCGTTGACTTACGAATCTAACAACTGTTGCTGCTAAATCTTGAAATGCAGATGACTGGTTGTTTTCCAGTGCAGGCACGAATGGAACTGTCAGGGTCACTTCTAGAATTACGACTGAACTGGGACTTGTTGTGGTAGCTCCAGGCAAGGTGGATCCAGAGGAAGGAGCCTCAGAAGTGGTAGATGTTGTGGGAGCTGCAGTTGATGTAGTAGGGACACATTAAAGTAGGGCCATGTGTATGATGGCAAAAGCATTTGAACACATTCAGGAGAGTCTGAGATATTACTAATTAAACATCACGTCGTAATAGTCCTATCAATGTGAGGAAAGCATATTGAACAGCGACACATTAACTCAAATGGTTACATGGAGACTTTAATGCACATATGAATAGATAATAGAATAAGAAAACGTACTTATCACCCTGATGGAATTAGTGACCAGAGTAACATTGAATTCACTTGTTATCGTGGAATTGGGGTTTGTCACTGCGGTTACTAAGGTCTCCACAACATCCTCATTGCTGGGCAGTGCTTCAGTACCGGTCTCGTTGAAAATCAGCTCCACCTCCACAGCTGTCCCTTCTTGTCTGGCACTTTAACAAACAAATCAAAAGGGGCCATATAAAACTTTAATAGAATGCCAAGGAACGTGAACTAAGGGCATGATATGCAGTTGGAATGTGAAACATACTTGAATTTCTACAGTTCAGGAACATACATAATAAAATTAATGCACTTTATTCATGCAATTCTGCAGTGGCTAATATACTGATAGTTTAATTTTGCTAATAAAACGATATCTTTGACAAATATACAAAATTCCTGTTAAATGAAATACTTTATCAGATTTCACAAGTTAGATGTCTGAAGAACATTTTTTTTAAATTGCAAGATCATTGCGATGACAGTAAAAAAATGTTTATTTTAAATGTTTGTTATCTTACGTGAAATATCTCACGCGAGTCCCGATGAAAAGAAACCCAAACCGTATCCTGAATATTCCATCACACTGCAAAAAAAAGAAAGGCATTATCACACTTCTGAAGAGGTGTTTCAGAAAGATGATTGGTAGTACTCTACACGTGCACAGGACTTTAAAATATACATTTGATGTCTAACTGAGATTATGTATATAAGACAGTAGAATCTCTGTCATTTGTTGTTCAGTGGCTGGCAATTTTATCATACCTAAGACTAAAAGTGTCAAGTCAAAGATGGCGCCGTACGTGATGGCTGCCGTGTGGCGAGTTCCCGCACAACGACGCAGTTTTTTGTTATTTATTCTTTTAATTACGACTATAGTTTTACAAATAGTTAACTGCAAGTTCATCTACGACAGAGTTACACTTCTGGAGATTGGGTCGACAGTCGCTCGCCGCCTACCGGAGTTTTTCAAGTCTTTCGACTCGGACGTTCCGCCCGGAGTCGTAGCTGGACTATCTCCGTCCACCTTAGGCGCGATCACACGCAAGCGTCGCCGAAGGAGAGGGAAGCGAGCCGGCGTGCAGGTCAGGCTGAGACGCCGAACAAATCGACCCCCACTACCCACCATTCTACTGGCAAATGTACAGTCTCTGGACAATAAGTTATGCGAGCTACAGGCTCGCATTCAATTCAATCGGGAAACTAAAGAAAACTGCATCATCTGCCTTACGGAGACATGGATGTCGGAGGGGATTACCGATGCAGCCATTGAGCCTACGGGGTTTTCCGTCCACCGCGCAGACAGAACAAAGACTCTCTCTGGTAAAGATCGCGGAGGGGGGGTATGTCTCATGATAAACAGATCTTGGTGCAACCAAAGTCATGTGCATACCCTCAAGTCTTTCTGTTCCCCGGACCTGGAGTACCTTATGCTTATGTGCCGACCATTCTGGCTACCTCGGGAGTTCACAGCGGTAACCGTGACTGCTGTTTACATTCCCCCACAAGCTAACACGGACATAGCGCTGAAGGAACTGTATGGGGCTATCAGCGAACAGGAGTCGGCACACCCCGGGGCTGCTTTGATCGTGGCGGGGGACTTCAACAAGGCGAACCTGAAGAAAGTTCTCCCGAAGTTTTACCAACACATTACAAGCAACACACGGGGCGAGCGAATCCTGGATCACTGCTACACCCCCTTCCGGGATGGCTACAAGGCCCTCCTCCGCCCACCGTTCGGCAAATCGGACCACCGCTCTATCCAACTACTCCCCACCTATAGGCAGAGACTGAAGCAGCAACCAATCGCTGTGAAGGAGGTTCAATGCTGGTCTGACCAATCGGAGTCTATGCTACAGGATTGTTTTGATCACGTTGACTGGGACATGTTCCGCGTAGCCTCGGACAATAACATCAGCGAGTACGCGTCTTCAGTCACCGGGTTCATCAAGAAATGCATAGATGACGTTGTTCCTACCAAATCGGTCCGGATATATCCCAACCAGAAACCGTGGATTAATGGCGATGTTCGCGCTGCACTCCACGCGCGTAACACCGCCTTCAACTCCGGGAATATGGCGGATTATACGAGAGCCCGCTACGACCTCCGTAAGACCATCAGCACTGCCAAGTGGGAGTATAAGATCAGAGTGGAGGACAAATTCAAGAGCCATGACATGAGGGGTATGTGGAAAGGATTACAAATAATCACAGATTTCAGAGGGAGAACCAGCTGTGTAGAGAACTCCTCTACCTCCCTCCCAGGCAAGCTAAATTCATTCTTCGCACGTTTTGACGTGAACGCCAGCCCGCCGAAGTCAGTGCAGCCTGAGGAGCCCAGCCTGCTGTACATCTCAGAGGCCGACGTGCGTAGAGCCTTCAAGCGGGTGGACATCCGGAAGGCGGCAGGCCCCGACGGCATTACGGGGCGCGTCCTCAGAGCATGCGCAGATCAGTTCGCAGGGGTTTTTGCAAACATCTTCAACCTCTCCCTGTCCCAGGCTGTTGTTCCCGTATGCTTCAAGATGTCCACCATTGTGCCTGTCCCTAAACACTCCAAGGTAACATGCCTGAATGACTGGAGACCCGTAGCCCTCACCTCGATTATCAGTAAATGCTTCGAGAGGTTGGTTAAGGTCTTCATTTGCTCCATGTTGCCTGCCACGCTGGACCCATGGCAATTTGCGTATCGTCAGAACAGATCCACCGACGACGCAATTGCCATGGCACTTCACACTGCCCTTTCTCACCTGGAGGGGAAGAACTGTTATGTGCGAATGCTGTTTGTGGACTTTAGCTCAGCATTTAACACAATAGTTCCCACTAAGCTCGACACCAAGCTCAGGGGTCTAGGCCTGCACTCGACCTTGTGCAGCTGGATACTTGACTTCCTGTCGGGCCGCCGCCAGGTGGTGAGGATGGGTAGCACCACCTCAGAGCCACTGACCCTCAACACGGGATCCCCTCAAGGATGCGTGTTGAGCCCTCTCCTCTACTCCTTGTACACCCACGACTGCATGGCTATGCACAGCTCCAACGTCTTCATCAAATTTGCTGACGACACGACAGTGTTGGGCCTGATCGCCGACAACGACGAGACAGCCTACAGGGAGGAGGTGGGATCACTGGCACGGTGGTGCCAGGAGAACAACCTCACCCTCAACGTCAAGAAGACCAAGGAGCTGATCGTGGACTACAGGAAGCGGAGAGGGGAGCACGCCCCCATCTCCATAGAAGGTGTTGCAGTAGAGAGGGTCAGCAGTTTCAAGTTCCTCGGCGTGCACATTTCCGAGGACCTCACATGGTCCACGCACACCACTCACATTGTAAAAAGAGCCCAACAACGCCTGTACTTCCTCAGGCGACTGAGGAAAGTCAGCATGTGCCCCCGCATCCTCAGAACATTCTACACCAGTACCATCGAGAGTGTTCTCACAGGATGCATCACCGTCTGGTATGGGAACTGCACCGCACTCGAGCGCAGAGCGCTACAGAGGGTGGTGCGGACGGCCCAGTACATCGTTGGAGGTGAGCTTCCCTCCCTCCAGGATATATACAACAGGCGGTGCGTGGCCAAGGCAAAACGAATTACGAAGGACAATAACCACCCCAGCAACAAACTGTACGTACTCTTACCGTCACGCAAGCGATACCGCAGTATCAAGACCCACACGAACAGACTCAGAGACAGCTTCCACAGTCAGGCCATCAGGCTGCTGAACAAGCTGCTGAATCCCTGCCGCACTTAAATAATTGAACTATAATTCTGATAACTTGTCCTTTTGCACACCTTATTGCACCTTATTGCACTGTACTGTAACTGTAAATTATAAAACTGCATAATTTATCACATTGTTTTACATATATATATATTGCTCCTTCAATTTATTTTTATTTTTTATTTACTTATTGTTTCGAACATTATATGTTTTTATTTTTATTTTTTATAATAACTGCTGTTCATTGTCGGGCGTTTTGCACATAAAGTTTTTCACTCTCTGTCTACACCTGTGTAAACTGTAAAGTGACAATAAAAGAACTTGAACTTGAACTTGAACTTGAATGTAAGATAAGTGGTCCATAGAAGACTCAGTAAGTAAATGTTTGGAGTCACTTTTTATATTTGCGACACATATAATAAAAAGTCTGCATACATATGTATGTATTTCAAATAGAAAGAGTTTTATGATTTTTGCCTGACATTTCTGCATGTGCAATGTACAATTAAAAAAAAAAAAATGATTCTTGAAAAACTAGATATCTAAAAATTTGCATTAAATAATCAACCGTTGACTTACGAATCTAACAACTGTTGCTGCTAAATCTTGAAATTCAGATGACTGGTTGTTTTCCAGTGCAGGCACGAATGGAACTGTCAGGGTCACTTCTAGAATTACGACTGAACTGGGACTTGTTGTGGTAGCTCCAGGCAAGGTGGATCCAGAGGAAGGAGCCTCAGAAGTGGTAGATGTTGTGGGAGCTGCAGTTGATGTAGTAGGGACACATTAAAGTAGGGCCATGTGTATGATGGCAAAAGCATTTGAACACATTCAGGAGAATCTGAGATATTACTAATTAAACATCACGTCGTAATAGTCCTATCAATGTGAGGAAAGCATATTGAACAGCGACACATTAACTCAAATGGTTACATGGAGACTTTAATGCACATATGAATAGATAATAGAATAAGAAAACTTACTTATCACCCTGATGGAATTAGTGACCAGAGTAACATTGAATTCACTTGTTATCGTGGAATTGGGGTTTGTCACTGCGGTTACTAAGGTCTCCACAACATCCTCATTGCTGGGCAGTGCTTCAGTACCGGTCTCGTTGAAAATCAGCTCCACCTCCACAGCTGTCCCTTCTTGTCTGGCACTTTAACAAACAAATCAAAAGGGGCCATATAAAACTTTAATAGAATGCCAAGGAACGTGAACTAAGGGCATGATATGCAGTTGGAATGTGAAACATACTTGAATTTCTACAGTTCAGGAACATACATAATAAAATTAATGCACTTTATTCATGCAATTCTGCAGTGGCTAATATACTGATAGTTTAATTTTGCTAATAAAACGATATCTTTGACAAATATACAAAATTCCTGTTAAATGAAATACTTGATCAGATTTCACAAGTTAGATGTCTGAAGAACATTTTTTTTAAATTGCAAGATCATTGCGATGACAGTAAAAAAATGTTTATTTTAAATGTTTGTTATCTTACGTGAAATATCTCACGCGAGTCCCGATGAAAAGAAACCCAAACCGTATCCTGAATATTCCATCACACTGCAAAAAAAAGAAAGGCATTATCACACTTCTGAAGAGGTGTTTCAGAAAGATGATTGGTAGTACTCTACACGTGCACAGGACTTTAAAATATACATTTGATGTCTAACTGAGATTATGTATATAAGACAGTAGAATCTCTGTCATTTGTTGTTCAGTGGCTGGCAATTTTATCATACCTAAGACTAAAAGTGTCAAGTCACATTTGTGAATGTAAGATTAGTGGTCCATAGAAGACTCAGTAAGTAAATGTTTGGAGTCACTTTTTATATTTGCGACACATATAATAAAAAGTCTGCATACATATGTATGTATTTCAAATAGAAAGAGTTTTATGATTTTTGCCTGACATTTCTGCATGTGCAATGTACAATTAAAAAAAAAAAAAGGATTCTAGAAAAACTAGATATCTAAAAATTTGCATTAAATAATCAACCGTTGACTTACGAATCTAACAACTGTTGCTGCTAAATCTTGAAATTCAGATGACTGGTTGTTTTCCAGTGCAGGCACGAATGGAACTGTCAGGGTCACTTCTAGAATTACGACTGAACTGGGACTTGTTGTGGTAGCTCCAGGCAAGGTGGATCCAGAGGAAGGAGCCTCAGAAGTGGTAGATGTTGTGGGAGCTGCAGTTGATGTAGTAGGGACACATTAAAGTAGGGCCATGTGTATGATGGCAAAAGCATTTGAACACATTCAGGAGAGTCTGAGATATTACTAATTAAACATCACGTCGTAATAGTCCTATCAATGTGAGGAAAGCATATTGAACAGCGACACATTAACTCAAATGGTTACATGGAGACTTTAATGCACATATGAATAGATAATAGAATAAGAAAACTTACTTATCACCCTGATGGAATTAGTGACCAGAGTAACATTGAATTCACTTGTTATCGTGGAATTGGGGTTTGTCACTGCGGTTACTAAGGTCTCCACAACATCCTCATTGCTGGGCAGTGCTTCAGTACCGGTCTCGTTGAAAATCAGCTCCACCTCCACAGCTGTCCCTTCTTGTCTGGCACTTTAACAAACAAATCAAAAGGGGCCATATAAAACTTTAATAGAATGCCAAGGAACGTGAACTAAGGGCATGATATGCAGTTGGAATGTGAAACATACTTGAATTTCTACAGTTCAGGAACATACATAATAAAATTAATGCACTTTATTCATGCAATTCTGCAGTGGCTAATATACTGATAGTTTAATTTTGCTAATAAAACGATATCTTTGACAAATATACAAAATTCCTGTTAAATGAAATACTTTATCAGATTTCACAAGTTAGATGTCTGAAGAACATTTTTTTTAAATTGCAAGATCATTGCGATGACAGTAAAAAAATGTTTATTTTAAATGTTTGTTATCTTACGTGAAATATCTCACGCGAGTCCCGATGAAAAGAAACCCAAACCGTATCCTGAATATTCCATCACACTGCAAAAAAAAGAAAGGCATTATCACACTTCTGAAGAGGTGTTTCAGAAAGATGATTGGTAGTACTCTACACGTGCACAGGACTTTAAAATATACATTTGATGTCTAACTGAGATTATGTATATAAGACAGTAGAATCTCTGTCATTTGTTGTTCAGTGGCTGGCAATTTTATCATACCTAAGACTAAAAGTGTCAAGTCACATTTGTGAATGTAAGATTAGTGGTCCATAGAAGACTCAGTAAGTAAATGTTTGGAGTCACTTTTTATATTTGCGACACATATAATAAAAAGTCTGCATACATATGTATGTATTTCAAATAGAAAGAGTTTTATGATTTTTGCCAGACATTTCTGCATGTGCAATGTACAATTCAAAAAAAAGAAATGATTCTAGAAAAACTAGATATCTAAAAATTTGCATTAAATAATCAACCGTTGACTTACGAATCTAACAACTGTTGTTGCTAAATCTTGAAATTCAGATGACTGGTTGTTTTCCAGTGCAGGCACGAATGGAACTGTCAGGGTCTCTTCTAGAATTACGACTGAACTGGGACTTGTTGTGGTAGCTCCAGGCAAGGTGGATCCAGAGGAAGGAGCCTCAGAAGTGGTAGATGTTGTGGGAGCTGCAGTTGATGTAGTAGGGACACATTAAAGTAGGGCCATGTGTATGATGGCAAAAGCATTTGAACACATTCAGGAGAGTCTGAGATATTACTAATTAAACATCATGTCGTAATAGTCGTATCAATGTGAGGAAAGCATATTGAACAGCGACACATTAACTCAAATGGTTACATGGAGACTTTAATGCACATATGAATAGATAATAGAATAAGAAAACTTACTTATCACCCTGATGGAATTAGTGACCAGAGTAACATTGAATTCACTTGTTATCGTGGAATTGGGGTTTGTCACTGCGGTTACTAAGGTCTCCACAACATCCTCATTGCTGGGCAGTGCTTCAGTACCGGTCTCGTTGAAAATCAGCTCCACCTCCACAGCTGTCCCTTCTTGTCTGGCACTTTAACAAACAAATCAAAAGGGGCCATATAAAACTTTAATAGAATGCCAAGGAACGTGAACTAAGGGCATGATATGCAGTTGGAATGTGAAACATACTTGAATTTCTACAGTTCAGGAACATACATAATAAAATTAATGCACTTTATTCATGCAATTCTGCAGTGGCTAATATACTGATAGTTTAATTTTGCTAATAAAACGATATCTTTGACAAATATACAAAATTCCTGTTAAATGAAATACTTTATCAGATTTCACAAGTTAGATGTCTGAAGAACATTTTTTTTAAATTGCAAGATCATTGCGATGACAGTAAAAAAATGTTTATTTTAAATGTTTGTTATCTTACGTGAAATATCTCACGCGAGTCCCGATGAAAAGAAACCCAAACCGTATCCTGAATATTCCATCACACTGCAAAAAAAAGAAAGGCATTATCACACTTCTGAAGAGGTGTTTCAGAAAGATGATTGGTAGTACTCTACACGTGCACAGGACTTTAAAATATACATTTGATGTCTAACTGAGATTATGTATATAAGACAGTAGAATCTCTGTCATTTGTTGTTCAGTGGCTGGCAATTTTATCATACCTAAGACTAAAAGTGTCAAGTCACATTTGTGAATGTAAGATTAGTGGTCCATAGAAGACTCAGTAAGTAAATGTTTGGAGTCACTTTTTATATTTGCGACACATATAATAAAAAGTCTGCATACATATGTATGTATTTCAAATAGAAAGAGTTTTATGATTTTTGCCTGACATTTCTGCATGTGCAATGTACAATTCAAAAAAAAGAAATGATTCTAGAAAAACTAGATATCTAAAAATTTGCATTAAATAATCAACCGTTGACTTACGAATCTAACAACTGTTGCTGCTAAATCTTGAAATTCAGATGACTGGTTGTTTTCCAGTGCAGGCACGAATGGAACTGTCAGGGTCACTTCTAGAATTACGACTGAACTGGGACTTGTTGTGGTAGCTCCAGGCAAGGTGGATCCAGAGGAAGGAGCCTCAGAAGTGGTAGATGTTGTGGGAGCTGCAGTTGATGTAGTAGGGACACATTAAAGTAGGGCCATGTGTATGATGGCAAAAGCATTTGAACACATTCAGGAGAGTCTGAGATATTACTAATTAAACATCACGTCGTAATAGTCCTATCAATGTGAGGAAAGCATATTGAACAGCGACACATTAACTCAAATGGTTACATGGAGACTTTAATGCACATATGAATAGATAATAGAATAAGAAAACTTACTTATCACCCTGATGGAATTAGTGACCAGAGTAACATTGAATTCACTTGTTATCGTGGAATTGGGGTTTGTCACTGCGGTTACTAAGGTCTCCACAACATCCTCATTGCTGGGCAGTGCTTCAGTACCGGTCTCGTTGAAAATCAGCTCCACCTCCACAGCTGTCCCTTCTTGTCTGGCACTTTAACAAACAAATCAAAAGGGGCCATATAAAACTTTAATAGAATGCCAAGGAACGTGAACTAAGGGCATGATATGCAGTTGGAATGTGAAACATACTTGAATTTCTACAGTTCAGGAACATACATAATAAAATTAATGCACTTTATTCATGCAATTCTGCAGTGGCTAATATACTGATAGTTTAATTTAGCTAATAAAACGATATCTTTGACAAATATACAAAATTCCTGTTAAATGAAATACTTGATCAGATTTCACAAGTTAGATGTCTGAAGAACATTTTTTTTAAATTGCAAGATCATTGCGATGACAGTAAAAAAATGTTTATTTTAAATGTTTGTTATCTTACGTGAAATATCTCACGCGAGTCCCGATGAAAAGAAACCCAAACCGTATCCTGAATATTCCATCACACTGCAAAAAAAAGAAAGGCATTATCACACTTCTGAAGAGGTGTTTCAGAAAGATGATTGGTAGTACTCTACACGTGCACAGGACTTTAAAATATACATTTGATGTCTAACTGAGATTATGTATATAAGACAGTAGAATCTCTGTCATTTGTTGTTCAGTGGCTGGCAATTTTATCATACCTAAGACTAAAAGTGTCAAGTCACATTTGTGAATGTAAGATTAGTGGTCCATAGAAGACTCAGTAAGTAAATGTTTGGAGTCACTTTTTATATTTGCGACACATATAATAAAAAGTCTGCATACATATGTATGTATTTCAAATAGAAAGAGTTTTATGATTTTTGCCTGACATTTCTGCATGTGCAATGTACAATTAAAAAAAAAAAAGGATTCTAGAAAAACTAGATATCTAAAAATTTGCATTAAATAATCAACCGTTGACTTACAAATCTAACAACTGTTGCTGCTAAATCTTGAAATTCAGATGACTGGTTGTTTTCCAGTGCAGGCACGAATGGAACTGTCAGGGTCACTTCTAGAATTACGACTGAACTGGGACTTGTTGTGGTAGCTCCAGGCAAGGTGGATCCAGAGGAAGGAGCCTCAGAAGTGGTAGATGTTGTGGGAGCTGCAGTTGATGTAGTAGGGACACATTAAAGTAGGGCCATGTGTATGATGGCAAAAGCATTTGAACACATTCAGGAGAATCTGAGATATTACTAATTAAACATCACGTCGTAATAGTCCTATCAATGTGAGGAAAGCATATTGAACAGCGACACATTAACTCAAATGGTTACATGGAGACTTTAATGCACATATGAATAGATAATAGAATAAGAAAACTTACTTATCACCCTGATGGAATTAGTGACCAGAGTAACATTGAATTCACTTGTTATCGTGGAATTGGGGTTTGTCACTGCGGTTACTAAGGTCTCCACAACATCCTCATTGCTGGGCAGTGCTTCAGTACCGGTCTCGTTGAAAATCAGCTCCACCTCCACAGCTGTCCCTTCTTGTCTGGCACTTTAACAAACAAATCAAAAGGGGCCATATAAAACTTTAATAGAATGCCAAGGAACGTGAACTAAGGGCATGATATGCAGTTGGAATGTGAAACATACTTGAATTTCTACAGTTCAGGAACATACATAATAAAATTAATGCACTTTATTCATGCAATTCTGCAGTGGCTAATATACTGATAGTTTAATTTTGCTAATAAAACGATATCTTTGACAAATATACAAAATTCCTGTTAAATGAAATACTTGATCAGATTTCACAAGTTAGATGTCTGAAGAACATTTTTTTTAAATTGCAAGATCATTGCGATGACAGTAAAAAAATGTTTATTTTAAATGTTTGTTATCTTACGTGAAATATCTCACGCGAGTCCCGATGAAAAGAAACCCAAACCGTATCCTGAATATTCCATCACACTGCAAAAAAAAGAAAGGCATTATCACACTTCTGAAGAGGTGTTTCAGAAAGATGATTGGTAGTACTCTACACGTGCACAGGACTTTAAAATATACATTTGATGTCTAACTGAGATTATGTATATAAGACAGTAGAATCTCTGTCATTTGTTGTTCAGTGGCTGGCAATTTTATCATACCTAAGACTAAAAGTGTCAAGTCACATTTGTGAATGTAAGATTAGTGGTCCATAGAAGACTCAGTAAGTAAATGTTTGGAGTCACTTTTTATATTTGCGACACATATAATAAAAAGTCTGCATACATATGTATGTATTTCAAATAGAAAGAGTTTTATGATTTTTGCCTGACATTTCTGCATGTGCAATGTACAATTCAAAAAAAAAAAGGATTCTAGAAAAACTAGATATCTAAAAATTTGCATTAAATAATCAACCGTTGACTTACGAATCTAACAACTGTTGCTGCTAAATCTTGAAATTCAGATGACTGGTTGTTTTCCAGTGCAGGCACGAATGGAACTGTCAGGGTCACTTCTAGAATTACGACTGAACTGGGACTTGTTGTGGTAGCTCCAGGCAAGGTGGATCCAGAGGAAGGAGCCTCAGAAGTGGTAGATGTTGTGGGAGCTGCAGTTGATGTAGTAGGGACACATTAAAGTAGGGCCATGTGTATGATGGCAAAAGCATTTGAACACATTCAGGAGAATCTGAGATATTACTAATTAAACATCACGTCGTAATAGTCCTATCAATGTGAGGAAAGCATATTGAACAGCGACACATTAACTCAAATGGTTACATGGAGACTTTAATGCACATATGAATAGATAATAGAATAAGAAAACTTACTTATCACCCTGATGGAATTAGTGACCAGAGTAACATTGAATTCACTTGTTATCGTGGAATTGGGGTTTGTCACTGCGGTTACTAAGGTCTCCACAACATCCTCATTGCTGGGCAGTGCTTCAGTACCGGTCTCGTTGAAAATCAGCTCCACCTCCACAGCTGTCCCTTCTTGTCTGGCACTTTAACAAACAAATCAAAAGGGGCCATATAAAACTTTAATAGAATGCCAAGGAACGTGAACTAAGGGCATGATATGCAGTTGGAATGTGAAACATACTTGAATTTCTACAGTTCAGGAACATACATAATAAAATTAATGCACTTTATTCATGCAATTCTGCAGTGGCTAATATACTGATAGTTTAATTTTAATTTTGCTAATAAAACGATATCTTTGACAAATATACAAAATTCCTGTTAAATGAAATACTTTATCAGATTTCACAAGTTAGATGTCTGAAGAACATTTTTTTTAAATTGCACGATCATTGCGATGACAGTAAAAAAAATGTTATTTTAAATGTTTGTTATCTTACGTGAAATATCTCACGCGAGTCCCGATGAAAAGAAACCCAAACCGTATCCTGAATATTCCATCACACTGCAAAAAAAAGAAAGGCATTATCACACTTCTGAAGAGGTGTTTCAGAAAGATGATTGGTAGTACTCTACACGTGCACAGGACTTTAAAATATACATTTGATGTCTAACTGAGATTATGTATATAAGACAGTAGAATCTCTGTCATTTGTTGTTCAGTGGCTGGCAATTTTATCATACCTAAGACTAAAAGTGTCAAGTCACATTTGTGAATGTAAGATTAGTGGTCCATAGAAGACTCAGTAAGTAAATGTTTGGAGTCACTTTTTATATTTGCGACACATATAATAAAAAGTCTGCATACATATGTATGTATTTCAAATAGAAAGAGTTTTATGATTTCTGCCTGACATTTCTGCATGTGCAATGTAAAATTCAAAAGAAAAAAAGGATTCTAGAAAAACTAGATATCTAAAAATTTGCATTAAATAATCAACCGTTGACTTACGAATCTAACAACTGTTGCAGCTAAATCTTGAAATTCAGATGACTGGTTGTTTTCCAGTGCAGGCACGAATGGAACTGTCAGGGTCACTTCTAGAAATATGACTGGATGTGGATGATTTGTAGCTCTGGTGGTTGCATTTATAGCTGAGTTGTTCACTACGCTTGTTGCAATGGGAGTGAAGGATGTGGTAATTGTTGTGAGACCAACTGTTGTGGTAACTCCAGGCAAGGTAGATCCGGTGGAAGGAGCCTCAGAAGTGGAAGATGTTGTGGGAGCTGCAGTTCAGGAAGGACAGAAAGTTGGTTCATATTAAAATATAGTTATTTGTAGATGTAGTAAAATAATGTAGATACTTTCAGAAAACTTTAAATTCATCATCTTGTTATGGTAGTATCAAGGTGAGGAAAAGATGCTGAACACGCACGCATTTATAATTTTTTGACATTGTTTTACTTGTCAAATGGTATGTAAGGCTGTAGTGATGCTGTCCTGGAGAGTATTTCATGAAGCACAATTAAATTGTAAACCTGGATTATTTCAGTTAGTCTGGATAGGTTCTAGGATAACTCTGTTTCACGAAAGCAAGCTTGACTAGATATCAGTTATGTCGCCAAGGCAACATTATGCGTTGGGGCTTCACTGGTCGGGAGCAGGCTGGTTCAAGCTTGACTTATTTGCAGCCAGTGTTACAGTGACACCGACTTGGACGGACCACTGGCTTTGAAGCAACATGTTTCAGACCCTTTTTTGTCAAGTATTTCCTTTTTATGTTATATTTAGAATTCAAGTTTTTTACTTTGTTTTTATTTGTAGGTTATGCTATAAAATAATTATCTTTATGTCATAACATTATCTACCCTATTAAAATGAATGTTCTTTACTGTTTTGGTTCTCAAAAAAGCCATTCTAATATTTTAGAGGGGTAAACTAGGCATAGTGGTCCGTGGACCTACGAGTCAAGTACATTGGCTAGACATTCGCAACATAGATGGTCGCTAATGGAAATATTGGACCCGATTATGTAGTGTATAAAAACAAATGTGTCTTGACTGGTCCAGTTCCAACCATGGCATGTCCCTTCATTGACAACCCTAAGGGGGCACAGATAGTAAGGAGAGCGTTTCGAGCAGGGAAGGTGTTCCGAGATTGGATCCTGTCAGTTATGAACGCTACAGATTTTCCAAAGAGGAATTTGCTAGAGGCCGATGTCGCAAATTAAATGCATTGCTGTCAGGCCATTAGTGTAATACAAAACATCTGCATTAAGTTGCTTTTTTTGGAAAGTGGCACCTTTTTGTACACCTTTGGGGATGCCGAGAGCCTCAGCAAAGCCATTGTGTGTCATGCTGTGCGTAAGTGTCCCTTGCCCTGAAAAAACTCTGAAATGTCTTTCTAACATTCATAAGAAACTGCACACCAAGGAAGGTTTTTACAGAATTGTAGGTACCCTATTTAATAGGTTATTGTATAGTTCCACAGCATCAATGTACACATAGCCAAATGGTTTTCATACACACACTGTCAGCATAACCAAATAGCCTAGACCAGGGGTCACCAACCTTTTTGCAACTGAGGGCTACTGGTGTTGTGGTACGGGGGGGGCTTGTTTGATTGTAAATGTTGGGGGGGGGGGTGCATCAAAAGATTTCGCGGACCTCATTTGAAAAATTTGACGGGGGGGGGGGAATAAAATATGTTTTTTATTTATTGTTCATTTAGCGTATTTACGCGTGCGAGTTGCCGTTGCGTGCCTATAAGTTAGTTATTCGACCCGATAACGAGCCACGTAGATATTTGCGTATATTATTTTTTTTAACACATGCCTCGGGGCGCTGAGAAGGAGCCAACAACGGACCGGGTGCCCGCGGGCATAGGGTTGGTGACCCCTGGCCTAGACACTAACCTTTAGCTTATACAAACACACTAACCTTTAGCTTATACAAACACATTAACCTTTAGTTTATACTTTAGCTTATACAAACACACTAACCTTTAGCTTATACTTTAGCTAATACAAACACACTAACCTTTAGCTTATACAAACACACTAACCTTTAGTTTATACTTTAGCTTATACAAACACACTAACCTTTAGTTTATACTTTAGCTTATACAAACACACTAACCTTTAGCTTATACTTTAGCTTCTACAAACACACTAACCTTTAGCTTATACAAACACACTAACCTTTAGCTTATACAAACACACTAACCTTTAGTTTATACTTTAGCTTATACAAACACACTAACCTTTAGCTTATACAAACACACTAACCTTTAGCTTATACTTTAGCTTATACAAACACACTAACCTTTAGCTTATACAAACACACTAACCTTTAGCTTATACTTTAGCTTATACAAACACACTAACCTTTAGCTTATACTTTAGCTTATACAAACACACTAACCTTTAGTTTATACTTTAGCTTATACAAACACACTAACCTTTAGTTTATACTTTAGCTTATACAAACACACTAACCTTTAGCTTATACAAACACACTAACCTTTAGCTTATACTTTAGCTTATACAAACACACTAACCTTTAGCTTATACACAAACACACTAACCTTTAGCTTATACTTTAGCTTATACAAACACACTAACCTTTAGCTTATACTTTAGCTTATACAAACACACTAACCTTTAGTTTATACTTTAGCTTATACAAACACACTAACCTTTAGCTTATACTTTAGCTTATACAAACACACTAACCTTTAGCTTATACAAACACACTAACCTTTCGTTTATACTTTAGCTTATACAAACACACTAACCTTTAGTTTATACTTTAGCTTATACAAACACACTAACCTTTAGCTTATACTTTAGCTTATACAAACACACTAACCTTTAGCTTATACAAACACACTAACCTTTAGTTTATACTTTAGCTTATACAAACACACTAACCTTTAGCTTATACTTTAGCTTCTACAAACACACTAACCTTTAGCTTATACTTTAGCTTATACAAACACACTAACCTTTAGCTTATACAAACACACTAACCTTTAGCTTATACTTGCAGAAGGCCCATAACCTTTTGCACTGTTAGTTTTACCACAGCTATTTGGCTGTATGGTCATAATTTCACCATTTCTATAGAAGATCTGCAACTCTGATTGCCTCTTTCCCAACATTTTCATTTTTATTCCAGTTCTTTTTGTCCCACTGTTATTGCTACTAAACACACAACAAAAAGTACTATTAAAATACTGTTTTAAAATTTGGAGATGCAAAGCACGTAGCACCGACTGCGCAATAGGACTAACGTACACATTTACGCGCTCGGCAATTGATTCCCAGTCTGCATACCTCACTTAATTAAATACTGTAACTGTGGTGTTGCCTTTTTTGTAATTATAGACTTGTAATCTTCATAAAACTGCATAATGAGTTCCTGTTCACCAGCTGTAAACGACACGGTACGTTATTTTGCCAATTTACTGTGATCGAATGTTTAAATTGACATTCACTGAATCGGGCTGTTTAAATAGTCCATGAACGCGCACGTAACTTCATTCCTCAAACCTGGCTTTCATCAGGCTTGAGTTAGCTTCAACTCAGCTGCACCTTCAGCTGCAATCTAGTTTTATGAAACTGAATTTATCCATGCTGTCTAACCTGGCTAATTGAAGCCAGGCTTATTTTAGTAAGCCTGGATTTTCTTAGCCAGCTTCATGAAATACCCCCCTGGGGTGCGTCCCAATACTCGAAAAATACACTCTCCCTTCCTCCACTCCCACCTCCTCTCCTCTGTGCCCCGGAAACGGATCTTTGTGATTTAATCTAATGTCGCCGATTACATCTTAATTACGTATTAATTGTTACATATGAATGAATGTCTCGACGCAAACCGCAATGTCAGATACATTGTATACTGCACATGCAAATACTTGTACTCTAAACGTTCAGTTTTGCATACTTCCAGGTAGAAGAGGAGTGGGAGTGGAGGAAGGGAGGTGGGGAGCGAAGAATATTTGGACGCACACCTGGGCCGTGACCGAATACAACCCCTGCTCCCTGTCCACTCAGACCTGTCCCTTTGCGCCCTGTCCCCTCACTTTGCAAGCAGTGTGTGAAAAAAATCCCGCAAAACTCTTTCCAAACTAGTGAGGAGATAGTTTGTAATATATATATTTTTTAATGAAAAATATCAATCAGTTAACATATGACGATTGTTACAAAGTGTAGTTTATGAATGAACATCGAATTAACAAAAATAAAAAGAGTATTTTGTAATATGAACCTATCTTGTACCATAGATATACATATACGTCTTTTACGCTTATACTTCCAGGTTACGTACTGAAATTGTTGGATGAGTGCACCATCCTGCGGATGAGTCAAGGGGCCAGCTTTCGGCTCTCAACCTCAGCACCGGATATAATGTTGCACTGATATCTATGATTTGCGCTCAAAAAGCCCGTTTTCCCATTGGGCTCCATTCATTTTTGACAGCAAATTAAAAATATTTCCATTAATATAATGATGTTAACTCTGTGCATTATATTTTTTAAACAATCACATCATTTTTCCGAAGTAATTTTTTTGGTTCTTACCACACAGACAAAGATATGATTTAAAAAAATATATTTATCAAGTATTATTTGCTTATCTGCGCCTTCCTCGTTGTACATGTGACTTGACTGGGCCTATCGGCACCTTCCTCGTTGTACATGTAACTTGACTGGACACAACTGCACATGTGAGATGAGCGCAAAATGAAAACCTCCTGGTTCGGATGTGCTCCCCATTGGTTTCTATTGGCATCGCTGTCTCTACATTATATATACTCTGAGGGATGAGTGTGCTCCTGAATTCCCTCAACAAAACCCCGGAAATAAGGGGTTCATCCTGGTATTTTAAGTGCCCCCATTTGTGAGAAAAAGTCGCCCACTCAAAAGCTTTTTGACAAAGTAGACTCAAATATGCGCCCTCAAAAGGGTATAGGGATTTTACATCTCTGTACTTCTGTCTGTGGTGCTGCTGATACGGGAGGAGGAGGGGCGATAGATTGGGACACGCGAACCCCACTGTGATGCCCAATACATGGCCGGTTAGGCCCATCAAAGTTTATTTTATTTTCCCACTGATTTTACTGATTTAACTTACTTATTTATAGGGCTATTTAATTAATGGCTTTTATGGGTAATTTCCAAATATATAAAAATAAGTAAATTAAAAATAAATAAACGTAAATATTGTTGCATCTAACATCCCTATGAAAAAAAACAATCAGTGGTTATGATAACCGTAAAATTAAATGAACACTAACTGTTAGAAAGGGTCCAAATATTTAAGTTCATGATTATTATGTTTGCTTATTATTTCCACCTTAAGAACAGAGTTAAGCTGTGAGTAATGTGTGCATGCCACCTTAAGTGCGCAATACATTCTGGGCCTTTCATTCAGTACTACAGCTACAGAGCGGTGAATACAGTCAAGTTCGCCACGCTATAACTTTCATCTGTGCAGCACTGCAGTGTCAGTGTGCGTCTCTGAATTACTGTAAGTTCACTGTTTTAACCCAGTAATTTATGTTGTACTCATTTGCTGTGCTGATTTGTGTTACTGCCGTTTCTGTACTTTATTTCGGCTTCACTGTCGATTTGACTGGCAGCAGATTGTTCGCACTGCCGTGTTTATTTCTAGCATTGCATGCCTTTAGCACTAGCTAGCTACTTGTATAGCTTTGTAGTGTTTGTGAGTCGAGATTCTGTAGAGAAGCATATTTGAGACTGGCGTGCGCACTTATATTTGAGCACTTTATTTAGCACGTCAGATCTGTATTAGTTTGGCCATTTGTGTTCTATGGGCGCCGCCATTAAGCAACCCCGCAGCTGCGGTCAGCCCTTCAATTAAGCTCATTTAGCGCAGCTTCACGCTGTGGAGACTATTTGAGTTATTGGTTTACATTGTTGTTATTCGGCAGCTTGTATGGGAGTGTATTGCATACTATTTATATTATTGCAATAATGTGATTATTGTGATAACTGAAATATGGTATTTGGCACTCATACTTATTGTTTCATGTATTTGCTTATTGCAGACCACACACATCTTAATTCGCACTCAGTGCTCGTACCATCAGCAAACCCATGCCTGTACTGTACCCTGTCTGCGCCTACAACCTCAGTAAAGTTGCCATAAACTAACTTCACTCTCCTGTCAATTGTGTCCTGACCGATGCCCCGGGGGCGAATGGAGGATTCCTATTGAACCAGTCCCTGTATACAGTCCTTTCCTATAGTCTCACCAACACTAACATAAAAAATCAAATAGAGTATGCGATTTATGGGCTTTTAAAATGCACTTAACTGCCTACGACTGGTCTGGAGTAATCATTAAATCTACGAGCGTTTCTAAAGTTAAGTTAAAAATGCTTTTGGTAAACGCACCCAATGTTCAAGAAGCTACGTACAAAGGGTTTTACGCGTCTTTAGCCTTATTCCTTGTATGGAACGCCGTTTGGGCCAAAACGTGTAGTTCGGCGTGTGCATTAAGATGTCAAATTTGTTCGTCTTAAGACGTCAAATTAGTTCATCTTAGGACATATATTTTGAACATCTACATCTTAAAGAGTAACAAATCACTAAAACCACTTATGAGAACTGATACATTTGTTTTTTCTAAGTGTTACTGATTAAATGTTAGGTACTGCACGTTCAATCTGTGATTGGCCAGAAATGTCTTCGCTTACGTATTCCTACCTCGGTGACAAAATATAAATCTGTACAGCTTTACCCTGAAGTTTTGGAGTGAGGGCGGGCTATGCCACAGCTATAAAAGCTAATTTCAGCGGTTGATCTGCATGCTGTGTACAGGGAGAGGAGATAGGAGAGTGATATCGAGCGAACGAGCGATATATATAGCTAGGTTACAATTTAGTTTTTTTTATATTCTAGTAAGTTATAGTAACCTATTTTTGCTATATGTTTTATAGTTAGCTTGATAGTAGCCTACCTTGTTTTTCAGTCTAGCTTAGCAAGTAGCTAGCTAGTTTATTTTTTTAAATATATAGTTTATTAAAAATAAATGGCATGGGTAAATATTTATACAGCGTGTGATTTGTTGTTTACTGACCGCATAATTATAAGCCCAAACGAGGCTATGCGTGCCACATTCTCTACTATTGCTTCTGCCTCGGCAGCGGCAAGCTTCTTGGGGCTCGCTTGGGTGTGGTTTGATACCTGGAGCTCAGCCCTTATATTATTTTCTTATCAAATCATTTAATAACAAATACCAAAGAATATGCCAGATATATTTAGTTATCTGGGCAAGGGTGCTGCTAATGAAACATCGTCGTGAGCTTGAGCGGGTTTGAGTGATATCTGTTCAAGTTCAAGTATCTGTTCTTATATATGTCAATGGTTCAAGTGCGCTCCTCGCTCAGGTTAAATTAAGGGCACTCTGCTCCCTGCTCCACTCAGCCAACTGGGCTGGCCGTGCCAGTGTAACTGCATGAGCTGCATCAGAGATTTTCTTATCAAAGAGGGTAGGTGGAGCAAGAGGTCCAACTTTGGGCTGGAACGTCTTGGAACTTATGAGACAGACAACAGGCACTCATTGAATGACTGGCAGTCAATGGAGTTTTTACAAAACAGTACGCTAAACGAGTCATTATCAGATAGACAAAATCAAATGTCCCCCTTTTCTTTTTCAATTATATATGCCTATGTTTTCAGGACCCATTACTACTACTTACAACCCGTTATGATTTTGACTATCCAACGAAAACCAACTTTAAATCCGGCTGGCGCCGGTCAGATGCACGCCACTCTAAGCATACGTTATGTAACTTTAGTTGCTAAGCTAACTGAAAACACTACTGCGCATGCCTGATCACTTCCTCTCGTGCGGACAAAAAATCTAATGGGGAAAAGCGCCGGTTGCGTATCTTGTCATATATCTAAAATCTTTGGTCACTGGCTGCATCCTCTGCATGAACAGCATCTTGCGGTTTCCGCTTGGGGGCATGTGATGTACCAACCCCTTATTGGATACAAAGCTACCACGTGATTGTGCACTTTCAGACCGTTTTGCGCTTGTGTACGTGTAGCCTCTGAAATACACAATGTAAACGTAGCTAATAAATTACGATTGTAAAAAGCAAACACTTTAGATGATGCCTATTAATTAATTGTAGGCTATGAACTTGTTTGAACTTGTAATTAATGCTCCCAGTACTATTTTTCTAAATTGGTCAAATTTAAATGCTAACTTATATGATGTGAAATATGCTATTTAAAACACACATTTGACCAATGAATGAAATTTGCTTTAAATTGCCTACATTGCAATGGCTGACCTGTTGGAGGAGTTGGCTGCTTAGGAGAGAAACGAACGCATCTTAAGATTGCGCAAAAGCTATTTGTTAGTTGAGAGTGATATATGGCTGGTTAGTCGGGTTTTCATGAAGTTGACAACCTGCCCAGCAGCAATGTTATTGGTGCCGTAACTGTACTGTACAAACGTATAGCCTCAAGGCTCCATCCGAAAATACTTTTGCAAAATATGAATAGAAAGGGCTGTCACATCTGTGCAGCTCATGTCATGTGAAATGTATTGCTCAACGTCCTGGTGGGACCATAGATAGGTGGGACCCACAACAGCTTCAGTTGGCTGGCTTTAGTGGCTTATTGGTGTAGCTATGTCAAATTTACTGTGTCAGACAGTAAGTCGGCCTACCTCTTTCCATCACTAGGGGGTCGGGAATTCAAACCACCTCTCGCACTCACAGAACACCAACAAAATTAATAAATTAATTATTTTATTTCCAGGCCGCGAGAAAGCACCACAGACTAGTGCTTGGCATATAGAGGCAATGAGCTTGTCTGATGTGGATAGGCTTGCACATTAACAGCTCGTGTTGTAATGTATAGTGATTGAGAACAGCGCTTTAGTAGCGCGAGAGCTCCCCCTAGGTGGTATCAGTATGGACTGCGCATGTGCGTGACTGTGTTTACATCAATAAACGAATGGCTCCTCACCAAGCCGGTTGTACTGTCGAGTCTCTTACATGGTGTCAGAAGTCTGAATTAACCGAAAAAGTGGAAGATGGCTTCACAGTTTGAGCACCCCAAGATAGACTGGGATGCTCCGGATTTATATCAAGAGTTTGACAGATTTAGGAGTCACGTCGCATTTGTATTTGACGGTCCTCTCTCCGCGCTAGAAGCTAAGCAGAAGGCAGGCTGGCTAGGCACATGGATCGGAGAGCAAGGCAGAGAAATATACAAGACGCTAACCTGGGCAGATGGTGAGAAAGATGATCCGGACAAGGTACTCGATAAGTTTGTTAACTATATCAGACCAAGGAAGAACAAGAGAATAGCCAGTCATCGTTTCAAACAGAGGAAGCAAGGGCCGAGTGAAAGTTTTGATCACTTTGTGAAAGACTTGAGGCTCATACTAATGGACTGTGAGTATGCAGATGCAGACGACATGCTAATCGATGCAATAATTGCTGGAGTCAGAGAAATGCGGGTACAGGAAAGACTGCTGGACAGAGGTGAAGAGCTAACGCTAGCTAAAGCTATAGAGATCCCGCAGCAGTTTGAGATGTCGAAAAAGCAGATAAAAATAGTTTGGGATGAAGAGGATACAAAAGTACTAACAGTCTCAGCTAAGACAAAGCGCCCAACACACAAGGGAGTGTTCAAGGGACAGCCAAAAGCCTATGTTAACCAGACGAAAAGCTGCACAAGTTGTGGAAAAGATCCCCAGCACAAATGGAACGAAGGAAAGTGCCCAGCTAAAGGCTCTGTGTGCTCTTACTGTCACAAACCGAACCACTGGGTAGCAGTGTGTAGAAAGCATGCAGTAAACTCAGTGAGTGTAGAGTCAGATCAAGATACAGAAGAAGAAGATTTCTTGAATATAAGTCTAACACAGACAGATGGTTATGGAAAGGACAAATGGTCAGTAAAAGTTGAAGTGCTATCTCAGAAAGTGCAGTTCAGAATAGACACAGGTGCCAAGTGCAATACACTGACTCTAGACAGCTACCAGTTACTCAGGCACACAGGTGAGCTTAGACGCTCCAAGAGAGTACTCTGCTCATACTCGAACCACAAGCTTAAACCTGTTGCTGCAGTTGACCTGCAAGTAAGCTACAAAAGATATGAAACGAGAGCAGAGTTTGAAATAGTAGACATAGCTCAGGAGAATGTACTTAGTGGTAGGACAGCTGAGGCCTTAGGCCTGATCATGCGTCTTAACTCACTACAGAGCAGAGCAGAGAAAAGAGAATGTGGTGCTGCAGATAGCATTCAGACACAAGCTGTTCCAGAGGGACTGGAGGAGTTTCCAGAACTGTCGCGCGCCACTGGGACTCTCCCAGGCACGTACACAATCAAGATAGATCCAGATGCAAAGGGCGTGGTCCATCCTGTCCGCCGGCAACCAGCCGCACTCAGAGAGAAAATAGTAGACAAGCTACATGAGATGGAAAAAGAAGGTCAGATCGTAAAAGTAGACCAGCCTACTGAGTGGGTGAGCTCTATGGTGGCAACAGTACGTCATGGCAAAGTGCGAATCTGCATAGATCCAAGTGACTTGAACAAAGCCATCAAGAGGGAGCACCACCCCATGCGCACCAATAGAAGAAGTTGTCTCCTCAATACCTAATGCCAAAGTATTTTCAGTGCTAGATGCTAAGTCTGTATTTCTGCAAATCAAACTAGATGAGACATCATCCTTCCTTACAACCTTCAACACGCCCATCGGAAGGTTCAGGTGGCTAACACTGCCGTTTGGTCTGAAGTGCTCGCCAGAAATCTTCCAGCGCATAATGGACTGCATGCTAGAGGGCATCAGTGGAGCAATAAGTGTGATGGATGACATTCTAGTAGCAGCACCTACCAGGAAGGAACACAACGAAATCCTCCGCAGAGTAGTTGAGAGAGCAACTTAAGACTGAATTTCAGCAAATGTCACATACATCAGACATCAGTGCAGTATGTAGGGCATCTGATCACGGCAGATGGTCTGAAGCCAGACCCAGCGAAGATAAAGGCGGTTCAGCGCATGCCCCCGCCCACCGACAAAGATGGTGTCCGACGATTCTTAGGTTTCGTAACCTACCTGTCAAAGTTCATACCGAACCTCAGTGAAGTGGACGCTCCGCTGCGCCAGCTCCTCAAGGGAGATGTGGAGTTTGCGTGGCAGCCGACACAGCAGCAAGCCTTTGACAAGCTCAAGGAGCTGTGCACACATCCCCCAGTACTAAAGTACTATGATCAAGCCAAACCTGTGGAAATATTCAGCGACGCCAGCAGCAGTGGATTAGGAGCTGTCTTGCTCCACGATGGTCAGCCTGTTGCATTCTCGTCCAGGTCACTAACCGATGCCGAAACGCGCTATGCGCAGATTGAGAAAGAAATGCTCTCCATCGTCCATGCCTGTATTAAGTTCCACAACTACATATTTGGAACACATGTCACAGTGTTCAATGACCACAAGCCTCTTGAAGACATCTTTAAGAAGTCGCTGCTCTCCACACCTATGCGCATCCAGAGAATGCGTCTCCACCTTCAGTGGTACGACATGACAGTAAAGTACAGGAGACGGAAGGATATGGAGCTGCCGGACACGTTGTCCAGAGCACAGCTCAGAGAGAGCACGTCGGAGATGGACAGCCTAGAGAGTGTGTCCATGCTCAGCTTCGTCTCAGTCAGTGACCAGAAGTACGCGGAGCTGAAGGAGCGCACAAAAGAAGAGCTTAGCGCTCTCCAGGAGACAATCCAGCGTGGTTGGCCAGACCACAGGCAGGAAGTGCCCGTCCCGGTTCAGCCATACTGGGACTCAAGAAGTCAGCTTGTAGTGTCGGATGGGATTGTCTACAAAGGACTACGTATAGTAGTACTGCCAACTATGAGAGAACACATGTTAAGGCTGATACACCAGTCTCACCTAGGGATTGTGAAAAGCAAGCAGAGAGCCAGAGAAGTGCTATACTGGCCAGGCATTCCGAGGAATTCAAGGACTTCTGTGAGAGCTATGGAATAGCACACAAGACGTCTTCACCCCACACACCACACTCAAACGGTGAAGCAGAGCGCACAGTGCAGACCGTCAAGAGGCTCTGGTGTAAGGCTCCAGACAAACACCTTGCACTGTTGGACTATCGGACGACACCACTCGAGTCAGTGGGTCTGTCACCAGCTCAACTGCTTATGGGCAGAAGGCCTCGCAACAAGCTGCCTACCGCTCGTGTGCTACTCACACCAACAGCCTACGACCCCCTCAAAGTCAAACGTCTGCTAGACAAAAGTAAGGATGTACAAAAGTTCAATCATGATCAAAAGAGAGCAGGTAAACCTCGCGTGGCCCTGAGGCCTGGTGATGAGGTCAGAATGCAACCGTATCCTGGCAACAGCAAGTGGTCCCCCGGAGTGGTGATCAGACCACACAGTGCTCCACGTTCCTATGTAGTGGACTGTGGAAACAAAGTGTACCGGCGTAATAGTCAACACCTTCGCGCCAGCACCCCAGAGGCAAACAGGCCACGTCACAGGGTCAGTCCAGAGCCATGGACTGAACCGTTGAGTCTACCAGCTGAAAAGGAGCTACCAGCAGCAGCTCCCCCTGACCCTCCTCGCTCGCCGCTTGAAGAACCTGCAAGCCCTCCCAGAACACAGCGTACTGAGCAGTACATTACAAGACGAGGCAGAGTAGTTAAGCCTCCCAACAAACTGAGTCTGTAGTTAGGGACAGGTGTGGTAAAGACACCTGAGGGAAGTGATGTACTAGTGACCTCTCCTTCCAAGTTAAGGCCGTGACACACTGGGGACGTAACGAATAAGCGAGACGAAAATGCGAAAAATTCGTCTGCGAATATTTCGCGTAAAAACCTGACACACCTGCAACGATGCGAAAAAACGAAAAGTTCGCGTTCTTTTTCGCGTTTGAAAATCCGTGCGAATAAAAATGGATCACTCTTCGTCAAGCGATGACGACCTGGTTATCCGTTCGGTCCATCACGGAACGAAAGTATATTTTTTTCCCTCTACCAGAACGTTAAAAACAGCATGCTTAAATTACATTGGCAAAATATTGAACCGGGCTTATTATGTGTCCGTTTTTACTTATGTAAAGTTTGTTTTGTCTACAACATGCTCTCCTTCTCTTCCCTCCTTTTACGGACATACGTGTTCCACTGCCTCTTGATCTCTTCCACTAATATAAAGGGTTAACCACAACATAACAATACATTACGTCATTTCAGCAAACATCTTTAAAATACATTTGTCGTAGTCTTCTATACAGTGTATCAACTCATGAAGTCTGAAGAGTTTTCTCCAAAACGATCGCTACAGGCAGACCTCGTCTGTTTTCCTCGTTATTTATATAACTTGGCTATCAGTAATCAGGAAATCCACACAGCAGTCGGAATAAGATTTTTGTGGAACTTTATTTGACACGCACACAGACAACAGTGTTCGCTAGCTTTCATCCTGTTTTCACCAAGGCAAACAACCCAGCCGGTGACAGCGTAGCCTACATGAACTCGCCTAAAGTAAAACAATAAATAGCTATGTTTGTGTGTAATCGCCACTGGCTTGTTATCTTCTTTACATGAACTGCTATCAACGTTAACGTTAGACCTAAAGGTTAGCTGGAGACAACTTTAAAGCCAATGCTAATAACCTGAGGGAGCTGATCAGATAGCAAGTTGTGCGTATTGCAACCATTTAGCTATAAACCCACCATCTTCATAGCCTATTTGCTCGGCTATGGTTTTCCACAAATTGTCCTTCAAATCGTTGTCTTTGTAACTACGATGTCTCTTGTCGAAAAGGACGCTATTCTGTGACACATATAAAATCACTTGGTCCGCGATATTTGATGTTGAAGTTTGTTGTGGTAGTGCGGTGACGTCAGTCATGGAAACTTGTTATGATTGGATAGATAAAAAGTTTCGCAAACGAAAACTCGCAAAAAACGAACTTGAAGCGAATAAATTAAATGCCGCTTTTTCGCAAAGGACATTTCGCGTTGGATGTGCAAGATTTTATGAAAATACAGGAGTTCGTTTTTATTTTTCAACGTGCGATTTATTCGTGCGAGTAAATCGCGGCCGGTGTGTCACGGCCTTTAGACATGTTTAGTCATAGTTGTGATTTATTAAAGTTAGGTTATTGTGGAAAGTTGTGTTAGTTAAGTGAGGCTACATAAGGAAACAAACTAGTAGTTTGAATATAGTAAAGTGTTTTAGCATTGTAGAGTAATGCAGTCATTTAAGTTGTTTGTTTATCTGAAGAGGGGAGATGTAATGTATAGTGATTGAGAACAGCGCTTTAGTAGCGCGAGAGCTCCCCCTAGGTGGTATCAGTATGGACTGCACATGTACGTGACTGTGTTTACATCAATAAACTAATGGCTCCTCACCAAGCCGGTTGTACTGTCGAGTCTTTTACACGTGTAATGGGAGATTCTGCATTTCCTGCATGTTATATCCTCTTTTTACTTTACACTTTACTTTACTTATGTAGGCTACTTTACTATTTACTTTATTACACCGGAACGGACAATATAAAAATATTTATTTTCCTTAATTGAACATCTGCTAATAAAACTTTGATTTCAGTGTCGGAATAATTCTTTCTTTTGCTTTTTCCGGGTCATTTTCACTTCGTACGGAGCTTTAAATGGAAGTGAAACCTCCATATAAGGCAATTCATGGGCGTGGATTTATGCTAATCACGAAATAACGTGGACGCGCATCGTAAGTGAATACGAAAAAATCTACCTTTTCCACACGGTTTGATGAATCCGGCATACATTTTTCATATCAACTCCCTTCAGACATAAATGTACACATATATTTAGGAACACTTCATGAATGAGGCCCATAGAGCGTATATGTATATCTATGGTATAAGATTACAAGTTCATATTATAAAATACTTTTTTTTGTTGTTTGTTAATTCTATCTTCATTCATAATCTACACTTTGTAACAATCGTCATATGTTAACTGATTGATCTTCTCAATAAAATATAAAAGTAAAATAAAAAATATTACAAACTACTTTCTCACTAGTTTGGAAAGAGTTTTGCTGGATTTCTTTTGCACACTGCTTGCAAAGTGAGGGGACAGGGCACATAGGGCCAGGGGTCTGAGTGGACAGGAGACAGGGGACAGGGAACAGGGGTCGTATTTGGTCGCGGCCTTAGTAGCCTGGTGGCTATCAAGGTAGCAAAATGCTACCTACCTAGCTAGCTGTCACTTACTTCCAGTGTTGATAGAAACACATATTCTGTTCCTACCCATCTATTGTAGTTATTCACACTTAGCTGTAGCATAGCTAAACGCATTTTCCTTGCTAAAAACCTTGATAGTTGGGTGAGTAGCTGCACAACTATTCGAATGTTATGCAGTAACAAATTATAGGCGCTACATAAAAACCAAATTAGTAGCAACCGATAGCCTGCTTAACTCACAATAGAAGACGAATTAGCTTGCTAATGCTATTTAGCTAACTTACAGTCCCTAAGTTGCAATTTCGGCAACATATTTAGGATATGATAACGTCAATTGTCACAGTAATTGCGGCTCCGATGAAAGTTAACGTTAGTTTGTTCACATTATAGCCTAAGTTATAAATGCTGCACAAGTTTATTTACCTTTTCGTCTTGTTTATTGAGGAATTCAATTGTTTGATTGTTAGGCTATCTGGCAAATTAGATACAGAAGAATATTGCGAGAGGAGTAGCCTAATAATCTTAAAAGCAAGATGAGAACCTGGTACATCCCAGATTAGGCTACACAACGCTGCTGCATAGAGCAATTTGCTAAACTATGATACAAAATAGCAAACTACTACAGGATTAACCTGTATTTATTAGCCTACCGTCTTTTACATTCTGTATGCACTTTAAATTTATAATACCGCGATAAACATTAACGTGCTGATCACTGAACAGGAAGTTATATGTGAATCGTGGGTAGTGGTGTAACGGATCGGAGTTGATCCGTGATCCGTACGGATCGCCCCCCACGGTTCGGCACGCATGTGAACCGCGGATTAATTGCAAAATTTAACCATCATAGTGAATTACAGTTTTACTGCCGCTAGTACTTTTTAAAGTAATAATTCCCTAAATCTCGATGCAGAGTTGCAGTGAAAAGACAGATGCGTGCTGTGTTTTACTCTGAAGCGCATTGGACCTATCGCTAAGCCCCGCCCCTCTTCGCAGGGGGAGACAGTTTGAGAGCCAGCTCACCCACTGTAATGTAATTTTCACGGATTTAACACATTAAATACTCGTTCATTTTTGGAACCAGAGCTACGAAATCTCTTCCAAATCCGTCAACAAGGCCTGCCGTATGCACTGTAAAAATGTGTGCATGACTATTTTTTAAAAAACGGAGTTTTATGATTACAACTTAGCTCTGGTCCATAGCGTTAGCGTCTCCTTAACGCTATGTTACTTTCCAGTCTGTGCTTCGCCTCGTCAAACAATATGTAATGGAGCCCGGGGTATTTAATTTTGTTATTCATATGGATAAGGCAAGGCTAGTGATGTTAACACCACTGTTCTAATTATTAATTATAACGTTATATATATGGCTAACTAGCCTTGTTGGTACAAGCCTGACCGTCTTGATCCAAGGCTATGGCTAATGTTAACCAAGCCAGACTCACCTAAAGTATAATATTAACGTCAACGTTTACACAGGCTATTTTTTCATTCACTACCATGTTTAAAGGAAGAAGGTATCATGCCTCATATTGCACTTTGATTTAACAATTGAGTATTGAATATTTTATATATTTTAAGATTTTACTTAAACATTGGACATCTTGAATGTTGTTTTCATTTAAGACCATGGGCAAAAGTTCCTTGCTTTAAGTGTTTTACAGAATAAATGGAAAGCAAAGATATACTTGTCTCCTTTTTTTTTTTTTTTTTGCTGATCCGAAAAATGATCCGATCCGTGGCTCAAAACCGTGATACGATCCGAACCGTGAGTTTTGTGATCCGTTGCACCCCTAATCGTGGGTAATATGCGCTTGCAGAGTCTGCTCTTTTGCAGACTCGTTCACTTGAGAAAAGTTGAGGGTGGAGGGGCTATGTCACAAACTTCACTTGGCTTTCTAACAGATTGGACTCACACCTAAAATGGAGACCCAGGGTACATCCTGGTCTCAAAAGGGATTCCCCGAAGTGAAGTTTGCAAGTGAAGTTTACGAGGGTGGAGCAAAAACTGGATTGGGACCACAGAACTATTATATAGTTCTGCGATTGGGATGCAGCCTTGAAGTTATTTTGGCTGCTTCACCGCAGATCTTATATCTTTATGTATCTCTGCGATGTGTATTCACCACTGTACCCTATTTGTTTAGGCAATGTTGTGTCAATCTAGGTAATATACAGTCAAGCCGGAAGGTCTGCAAACCCCTTTCACCTTCTCCACGTTTTATTATGTTACAGACATATTCTACAATAGATTGAGTTCATTTTTTGTTTAAAAATTCTACAAAAAATAGCCCATAATGACAAAGTGAAAACAGGTTTTTAGACATTTGTGCTAATTTATTAAAAATCTAAATGTAAAATATCATATGTACACAAGTGTGCACACCCTTTGATATGACACCCAAAAGTGAGCTGAGGTGCATTTTGTTTCCACTGATACTACTTAATTGGAGTCCACCTGTGATAAATTCAATTGATTGGACATGATTGGGGATTGCCAACACCTGCCTATATAAGGTCCTACAGTTGACAGTGCATGTCAGAGCAAACTCCAAGTCATGGGGTCAATGGAATTATCTGCAGACCTCAGAAACAGGATTGTGTCAAGGCATAGATCTGAAGATGGGTACAGAAAAATTTCTGCAGCTTTACAGGTCCCAAAGAGCACAGTGGCTACCATAATTCGTAAATGGAAGAAGTTTGGAACCACTAAGAATCTTACTAGACCTGGCCGCCCGGCCAAACTGAGCAATCGGAGAAAACGGGCCTTGGCCAGGGAGGTGAGCAGAAACCGGAGGGTCACTTGACAGAGCTCCAGCGCGTATCTTTGTGGAGATGGGAGACCTTTTCAGAGATCAAACATCCCAGGCAGCACTCCACCAATCAGGCCTTTATGGTAGAGTGGCCAGACGGAAGCCCCTCCTTAGTAAAAGACACATCACAGCCCGCTTGGAGTTTGCCAAAAGGCACCTAGAGGATTCTCAAACCATGAGAATCAAGATTCTCTGGTGTGATGAAACCAAAATTGAACTTTTTGGCCTGAATACCAAGCGTCACGTCTGGAGGAAACCAGGCACCGCTCATCACCTGGCTAATACCATCCCTACAGTGAAGCATGGCGGTGGCAGCATCATGATGTGGGGATGTTTTTCAGCAGCGGGAACAGGGTGACTAGTCCTGATAGAGGGAAAGATGAATGCACCGAGATCCTTGAAGAAAACCTGCTCCAGAGCGCTTTGGACCTCAGACTGGGGCGAAGGTATACCTTCCAACATGACAACGACCCGAAGCACACAGCCAAGAGAACAAAGGAGTGGCTTCAGAGAAAGTCTGTGCATGTCCTCGAGTGGCCCAGTCAGAGCCCAGACCTGAATCCAATTGAACATCTGTGGAAAGAGCTGAAAATGGCTGTGTACCGATGCTCCCCATCCAACCTGATGGAGCTTGCAAGAATATGCCAAGAGGAATGGGCAAAAATGTCCAGAAACAAGTGTGCCAAGCTCGTAGCTTCTTTCCCAAGACGCCTTGAAGCTGTAATCGCTGCCAAAGGTGCAGCAACCAAGTATTAGGCTAAGGGTGTGTACAGATATGTAACCCCTAAATAACCTATTTTTGTCAGTAAAATAAAATTGCATATTTTCTAAACCTGTTTTCACTTTGTCATTATTGGCTATTGTGTGTAGATGTTTGAGGCAAAAAATGAACTCAATCTATTGTAGTATAAGTCTGTAACGTAATAGAACATGAAAGGGGTGTGCAGATCTTCCGGCTTGACTGTAAAAGCTACCTTACTGATATAAAAAATTCTGTGCTTTCTCCCTGTCACGCAATAGGCTATGAGGAGTAGCACTTTCCTGACTACTAGCCTGCAACATATATGATTGAATGTTTGCCATCTCGATGAAGCGATTGAGTGTCTTCTCATCGGATAAGCCATGAATTAATTATGATTTTAAAATTCCAAACTTTTCCTCGATCATATAGCTACCATAGGCAAATTATGATACTGCAACCTCCTTTACAATTGCTCCATTTCAGTGGCGCAGTGCTTCTGGCCCTAGTCAAAAAATCCTATAGGATTTCTCTTTTTCCTATAGGATCCTTTAGGAATCCTGTAAGAGTGAGAACCCTTTCCTCAAATATAATCCTATAAAAATCCTATAAGAAGAAGATACCTTTTTTTCCCAAACAGTATTTTTTCCCATCAGTTTAATGGGACTTGTTTCGAGTAAAATATACAGTAATTCAATAGGATTTGAGACCATCTGAATCTGTGCAGATCTCTGTAGGATTCTCAATGCCTGGGATGAAAATCACTGTTGGGCTCCTATTTTTTTTATCATGCTGGAATTATTTTGTATCTATTTAGTCAAAACTCCTTATAATAATTAGAACTACATTTGCTTATAACTTGAATAGTTTGAAATACATATATTCTATCAAACAATACAAATTTTAATGATATATGATATATACTGGTGTCTGGATATTTTAGTTAATACATATTTTCAGCCAAGAGTTATATTCTAGTTTATTCCTGTATATTGGCTGTAAATATGCTTTTTGAATGTTATTTCTCACCTTTTCTTGTTGTTTATAGGCTTATATGTATCAAACTGATTCGGTGAATGAGGAGGGCATTGTGGCTTTTTTTCAGATATGAGGGGGAAGGTGAATTTATTTTCAATGGTGGGGAGGGTCTTCTATATCTTTTCATTATATCTTGAAGTGAACCAGGCTCCTCACCCTAATAACAGACTGTCCCTTGCTGTTTTACTCTTTCATTTTAGTTTCTTAATCAATCCCATTTTGGTTTTAATTTATTATAATGTAGCTGACATTGATCACTCAAGAAGGACAACAGGACTACCACAAATAGAATAGCGTGTCTTGCACCCAGTACCTGAGACAGAGGAGCTATGGAGGCATGTTTTCTGCCCACACACAGTATGATTTAATCAGAGGCTTGATTGGCTTTGCAAATTCTATTATAGGTGTAGTTAGGTTATATCTAGGCTGGAAATCATTGAGTTAAAATGGAAAAAAATTACAATCATCATCTATAAGGTCACTCACGAAAAAGTATATTTTATCGGGAGCATATCTATGTTCCCAGGGTCCTATGTTCCCCAGTTCAATATTCTGTTAACACACATTAACCCTCCTATTGTGTTCGGGTCAAATTTGACCCATTTCAAGTTAAAATATTTCATAAATATTATCCAGGTTATAACCGTAACCCACAATAGCCCATGTCATATTAAGCAAATACAGAGCTGGGGAACATCTTTTTCAGGTTCCCATTATGTGCTATATAGAGTTGGGAAAATAGGACCCTGGGAACATAGGACACTTTGTCATGTTCCCATTATGTGCCATATAAATCTGGGGAACATAGGAATGACCCATTTTATCCACCCAGTCTTGTTTACATGATGACTTTCTGTTTACTATAAGCTCTCTTATTGATACACTTGCCTCCACAAATTCAGTAGCCTCAATCAATTCAGTTGGTGCGCATGCAGCGCATCTCTCTTCAAGCGGCAACCATTCTGGTAAGAGATTCGCAGGAATTTTAAAGACCTGTTACAGTAAGTCTTAATATTGAACTAAAACTATGTCTTACTCAAATTCAAATACTCTCTGAATCAATGTTGTTATTAGTATTAGCCTAGTTAAAACATTTTTATTGTTATAGAAACGCTCGTTCACACGGAATTGACTAACATTAGCTAGTCTAACGTTAACATTAGTCAGTAATTATCCAGACTTTTTCTGATAGAAAATTAACTTAAAATTTAAGTTAGGCTATAGCATAGCAAATCATACATTGTAGGCTAGTGAATAATTTGTCAAATTATAGCTACATGGTTTTAAATGTTAACTAACGTTTATCTAGCTAGCATTGTTATCGGAGAAACAAAATATTAAGTTGTAATGTTAGCTACATGTTATCTTCTTTAAAAGCCCATACGGGACCAGTCGGCCTAGGCTAGTCTAATTAGTAGAACTGTAGTTTGTATACCAACTAGCAATTCATACATTATTAGCCTACGTTAGTGAATAATTTGTTCAATTATACATTTTATGGTCTTAGCTACCGATTACCGATATAATTTTCTCTCATGGGGGAAATGTCAGTCAAGTTTGATTTGGTTGCTAGCTATATCAACAGAGTGTCTGAAGGCCGACTCACCTGTGCTCTTGCTCCAGGTTTACGCTCGCAAATCTGCACCAGCCAGCAGTTCTGTCAGTTTTGTTTTGGGGATCACAAATGTTTTTGACTAGGTAAAAATATACGTTGAAAAGCCTGTCCAATGTAGAGTCCATTTAAAATATATTGTAAGTGATTTCATTGAAAATTATCATTATCATCTACAAAAAAGTAAATCTCAAAGTGGACTAGACGCCCCAAACTTTCTTTTCTACTACCTGGCAAATCAAATACAATACCTTACCAAATGGATCCATCTAACTGACCACAACATCCCATGGATAGACTTAGAACATCTATATTGCAAAAACATCTCACTCCCAGATTTACCTCTCCTTAGCACAACCATCAAACAGCACCCCTGCTATAAAAATACGACAATATCCACAACTCTGACAGCCTGGTGGAAAGTCATTAAGATATTTGGTTCTACTCCGACACCATGTAAATACACTCCTATATGGCATAACCCCGACTTCCAACTCCGCGGCACCCCTCTTCACTATCACACTTGGGCACAAAAAGGTATCACACACCTTCACCATCTTTTCAATAACAATCAGTTCATAGACTTTAAAGACCTCATAAAGAAGTACGGACTTGGGAGACATCAATTTTTAGAATATCTACAACTTAAATCCGTAATCAAAACAAAAATTAACATTTCTTCTAACCCACTCGAACCTTCCAAAATAATCAATGATATAATTCAATTTACAAATTTAAATAAACTAACTTCACAACTTTACAGACTTTTATTAACCTCAGATGATTCTATAACAGTCCCAGCAGCCAGCTGGAACACCGATTTAAACATCTCTCCCTCAAACGACTTCTGGATAGAAATCAATAAAAATATTTTTACCATGACGCCCAATACAAACCTACAGCTAATTCAATACAAAATCATCCATAGAACACATGTTACTCAATATAAAATGTACAAAATGGGACTGGCAAACACAGGCATTTGCTCACAATGCACGATAGGCACAATAGATAATTATTTTCATGCACTCTGGGTTTGTCAACCGGTTCACTCTTTTTGGGACTCCGTAACACAAAAACTTTCCACCATCTTGAACTGCAGAATCCCTCCATCCCCACAGCTCTGTCTATTAGGAGACACTTCAGAAATCAACATACCAAACAAATACAAGAACAGCTTGCTCATTTCTCTAACTGTCGCCAAGAAAACTATTCTCTTAAACTGGAAATAAAAAAATTCAATAAATATTAATCATTGGACCAATCTCATTTCAGAATACATATCTATGGAAAAAATCACTGCTCACAATAACAACATCACCACAGTCTTCAAGGAAAGATGGTCTCCATTCTTGTCCTTGTTGGGGCTGGGCTAATGCCACGCACATTCCCACATTCCCACACTCCCACACATAAATCATATTGCAACACACACATTAACTTTATAAGTTATTTAATTATTTTTATTTCAATGTTTTTGTTTCGTTGTTGTTATTATCATTATTACTGTTGTTATTTTTTGACAATATTAACTATGTTTTGTTGATACTTATTACTGTTATTATTATAAAAAGTTGTAAATATGCACCCACAACTTCCATAACACTGACATCCCCCTATCTGCTCATGAACCAATGTATTTATCAATTTTTGTTATTTGTTTATCTTTTGCATCCCGGTATTTGTTATTAATATTATATCTTCTTAACCTTTTTTGTATTATGTTTTGTGTAGCAGTCACCCCTTCTCACTTTAATTATTGATGTTTCAATGTGCTTAGTTTTTCTATTTTATTTATATATATATATATATGTATTTTTAAAAATATATATATAATTTCTTTTTGCATACACACACACACACACACACACACACACACACACACACTCACACATATTGTATTAATCTGTATATTTTTTGTTTGTTTGTTTGTTTTGCTTACTTAACCCCCCCCTCAAAGAGACTTCACAATATTTTTCTCCCCTTTTTTTTCTTCTCTCTTTTCTTTCTTAAAAGTGGCAAATGTAATAATAAAAAATAAAGTTGACCTCCCAAGAGGGGGGGGTGGTGGCGGAAAAAAAATAAAAATAATAATAATAATTATCATTATCATCAATTAAATCATAGAATTCGGTGATATGTTAGCCGAATAGTAACCTGGGGGAATCAACCAACATGTGAAAACAAACTAAACTACGTATATGAGGTCTTAACTCTATCCACGGTGGCCCCCTAGTAGTGAGTCGTGGACATCCCAATTATAGTATTCATCAGACCCGTAGCCAGGACTTGGTCTTAAGGGGGGCATATGAACTGCATGGGGGGGCACAATTATTATTAAATATTTTTGATAATCCGATGTGCTATTGTATTCGTGCAGCACTGACGCATACTAATTAGGCTATACTGAGGTCGCATACTAACCAAATTGGTCTTCGATAGATTTAATATGTCCCGATGTATTAGGCTATGCCTAAAATTATTCGAATGCTGTAAGTTACGATTATAACGTGGAGAGTGGCAACAAAACTGGCGCATTCACAATACAATCACTGTTTAGACAATTGGAACCAATCAGGTGCACTTACAAGGTTTTGTAAACAATTAGCTTTAGAAAATGAATAGATGGGATACCATAACTAAACGGGGGAGGTTGGCACCGTGACCGCGCAATCAGTGCACTTGCAAATAATAACTTTAAACCATCAACTGCAAGATACCACATCAGTCCTCATAATTTACCACATCAGTCAATTACACAGAGGTAATGTTATGCACAAAGCACTAGACAACACATTGAATATAACACCAGAAGTGCAAAGCAACCCACACCTCTCGAACTGAAAAAGCACCACGGCGGATGCTGACGCGTTATAATATCATGTCGTCATTTGGTCTTTAACTGTTAAAACATTTGTTGGAGGCTATTTGTGGAAATGGGGCATGTTCATCATAAAAAAAACATTTGATTTGGATCTGCCCAACCCCAAAAAAATGGTTTGCTCTATGCAGTTGTGGTCCAAATACCGTTCCTGTGGTTGCAGCAGCAAGGCTAGTAGTCGGATTAGTCTCAGATCCGCGGCCGCTGCTACTGGTGCTAGGCTGCATTTCAGCACCATCTTGATCTCTGACGACCACAAGTCCGCCATCAACATCACGGGGCTTGGGTGCAGTCACATTGTGCGATTTGGAGGCGGAATCTGATTCGTTAGAGTTGATAGAGACTGGTGATTTAAACCATTTACGAATGTCCATTGTTAAGCAAATTAGCAAAAGCGATCCTACTGGGAAATAGAGCTCTGCTGGACTCCCAACTGAAATGGCGCGGTAACCTAGCCTACATTGGCGTAACTTCCTGTTTCAGTATGGCGGAACCCCCTCAAACAATAACACAATTTTTTTCTCTATTTTAATGTCTTAAAAAGTTAGTATTTTTAATTTTTTAACAGAAAAATACTATAATAATTTTTTTTTTTCTCAATTTCCAGTGGGGGGGCACTAGCACTTCCATGGGCGGGCCCGGCCCCCTAAGGCCCGCCCATAGCTACGGGTGTGGTATTCATATTCATATTTAAGCAATATCACACGAGAGGGAGCGCTGGTATACTATATACATCAGCATGGCATATTTTCTTTTTGTACAGTGGGTTTTAAAAGTAATCAGACTGCTTAGACCTTTTCATATTTTGTTGTGTATGAACATTTGATAAAAATTGATCAGGCTTTTTTGCTGGTATTCAAAACAAAACATTCTACAATACAACTTTATACAATTCTATAATGTCAATTTGAAAAGTAAAATCTACAATTTGTTTAAAATTATAAAACAGAAAACAATGAATTAATTAAGTATCCAACCCCAATGCTTCATTGTACTTTAAAAGCCATACAGGCAAAAACATTTTCCATATATTTTTGTGTTGAACACCAGCAAAAAAGCCAGATTAAATAAATTCTTTATCAAATGTTCATGCACAACAAGAACAATATATGAAAAAGTCTAAGGGGGCTGAATAATTTTTCAACCCATGGTATATAAAAACATTATGCATTTCTATGTTTATTATGTATAAACTGTATGTAAGCCTGACTTTTAAATGCCAAATGGCATTTCCTTTAATGTTTCTGGAAGGGGGTAGAGAGACCGAGAGCATTTTTATGGTCAGGATAACTAGACCATGAACAAGTTTGCCACATTGAATTATGCTATCTCTCTTGAAGGCCGTAATCTAGATATCCGACACACTTGACGATCCTGACCTGCTGTTTACACACTGCGGTCATTTCTTCATAGATTATATGAATGCCAAATCCGGCTTGACAAAGGCTTAATAAAGGAAAACAAGTTGCACACAAATGCACCTAGGAGAAGTTGGCCAGGAGAAAGAATGCCTCAGTGTGAGTTTTGTCAGTTTTGTTTTCTAAGTTTATAGAATTATGAAAGTGATGATTTAATTATGTGAACCCCCCCCCCCCCCCCCCCCACCCTCTCCTTTCTCTCCCTATCCCTCTCCCTAGGTGATCAGACATAAAGGCAGCAATGAGCAACAATGTTTAATGATAAATATATTTAAAATGTTATTAAAATAGTTATACAGTTATTATATGTGTCTGTGTTTTTATGTTCTTAATGTGTCTCTTAGGATGATGCATAGACACTGGACAGATGAAAGATGGCTCGTTTCAATGTGGATTTTCTTCAGGAAAACGAGCACAGGTTGGTAATCAACCAATGAAGTTAACTAGTGTGTAAAGTTTGAGAATACATCATAAAACCATTGTAAATATATAAAATAATTAATCTTTTTAAGATATTTAAACCCACTATGAAGAACCGAGAAAAGAACCAATAGGATGAAATAGGATAAAATCCAATTAAAATCCATTAGGAAAATCCCACAGGATTCTAATAAAAATTCCAATAGGATATCCTGTCAGATTTAGGTCCCAGTCCTTTTAGACTCCAATAGGATTTGTTCAATAGGATTTTAGATCCAATGCGTCAAAGGTCAAGGGTAAACAGCTGCGCATCTGTAAACATGAGAAATCTGGAGCTAGAGAGACCCGTTGCGTGGTGTAGCTATGTAGTCTTTCACCTTCTGCGTTTGTTTTCATCTTCAATCGTTTTTCCATATGCTATTTAAAACATTTGGAACTGCAAATGCTGCTCAGAGGCCAACCAAACATGCATCAGCTTTCTGCGGGCGTCCATGTTTTTTTGCCGTTGACCATTTGAACACCTTTACCATAACGAACAGGACCATCGTCACAGCAGACATCACGCACGATCCTCCCAAGTTGGCCACTTGAATACACCACTCTATGAATCAGGATCGATTCTGCTCGTAATAAGTTTTCAACTCACAATACATTGTTTTATTGCATTTTTGTGGGTATTTTGTTCCACTACTTTCTATTAACCAGTCCTCTGCCTTGCTGAATAAAATGAATGCTATTGTGTTACAACACATGTCCACTAGGTGGCATTCAGACACCTTTCAGTGGTAGTGTAGCCTATGTAAGTTATTTTCTTTTTGAATAAACCAATACACACATAGCCTATACAGATGCATTTTTGTATTTATTTGAAATGTGAAATCCATAGAAATAACATTAATCAACAGAATCATAAAGTGCTCATTTGTCTAAGTTCATGTGATAGATATTTTTCAAATTACCTATTTCAAATGCCTAAAAACACAAGTAGAATCCAAATGCATAATGCAAAACATAAACATTATCGCCATGCTGAATATAGTAAGCACTGATTTAATTGAACTGACGATCCCATAAGTGGAATACTGGACAAGACAATGCAGCTGATAGGCCAGCAAATCACTTCGGATTAAATTGTCAGTAAAGGCTCCATTGACGGTGTTATTTCTTCAAGGTTAGTCGCTGAAATTCAGGGGAACTTGTGAACTAGGAAAATTGCCTAATGTACATTCCTCCCCCCTTCTCTTCGTATTCCATTCAAACTTTATCACCTAGTAGCACCTGTCCTCTACAACCAACCTGCTGCACCTGACCTTCAGTGCAGTCCATTATTATGAGCAGAATCGATCCTGATGCATAGAGCTAAGCACTGCGCTACTGAAATGGAGCAATTGTAAAGGAGGTTGCAGTATCGTAATTTGCCTATGGTAGCTATATGCTTGAGGAAAAGTTTGTAATTTAAAAATCATAAAATCATAATTCATGCATGGCTTTCTATGCTTATCCGATGAGAAGACACTCAATCGCCTTATCGAGACGGCAAACATTCAATCATATATGTTGCAGATAGGCTAGTAGTCAGGAAATGTATCTAACATCGGTGCTACTCCTCATAGCCTACTGCGTGACAGGGAGAAAGCACTCAGAAATCTTAATATCAGTAAGGTAGCTTTTATATTACCTAGATTAACACAACATTGCCTAAACAAATAACGTACAGTGGTGAATACACATCGCAGAGATACATAATTTAATAGGCATGATCGTTCAACAGCATATAAGATCTGCGGTGAACAGGTCTGGTCTGTCCTTGATCACTGATTGGGTGAAGCAGCCAAGCGCAGCTCATTGGACTGTTAGCAAAACGCGTTGTGGTGGTACACGTTTTTTCCGCCGGTTTTTGGAAATCAAACGTGTTGTGGTTGCACAAAACGGTGCTTTTTACGCAGTTTTTTAGTTCATAAAAAATACTGCGTTTTCTTTCCAAAAAAACAGCGTAAAAAACGCCATTTTGTGCCATCACAACGGTGCTCCACTGCCTACATTGCGTTACCATTGCGTTGCGTCCGATGGCTGCATCCGAGCTAAAAAATTGGCGAGGTTCCATTTTTGATGGCGAACGCATGCGTCCACTCACATCTAGTGCATTAAAATAATGAGATAAATTGTATATTGTACAATTGTATATTGGTTGTTTTCTGGTGTAGGCCATTTGTTCACGTCATGAAATAAAATTCACATAGGCTATTACATTAATGAATGTATTCATTCATTAATTTACAAAATAGTGACGTTCTTTAATTTCATTCACTAGTAAGTAGTCTATATTAATGGTTATAGTTACATTACCTCACATCAACTTGCTGTCACCATTCAAGGGTAGCAGTTGGCTACGGTATGCATTTTTCGTAATTCGTAGCCTACTGAACAAAAGTTTCTTTCCGTATCATCATAACTTACGTAGGCCAACCCTGTGGAACAGGTAGAATGTGACGTTTCGCAACACTGATGGTGACACAATGCTATTGGTGGAGCTGGCTTGTTATATACATCAATCATACATGTGACACATTGTTGGTCAAAATTGATGTTATAGGTAACGTTAGCTAGCTAGTTATTATTAAATTCCACACCCATATGCTAAAGCTGACAACTTCCGGTTATTGGACACACGGCAAAAAGACGCAAAAGTTGAACAATTCCAACGCATTGCTGGATGGTGGCGGATCTCAATATGTCGAATACGTTGCCGCATCATCCCATTTAAATGAATGACTTCCGCCGGAACGCATCACACTAGTGTGCACAAGGCTTAACGCTTTGTGCACACTAGTGCGTGCTGTGTACATCATGTGACGCAGCCAACTGGGCTGGCCGTGCCGGATAAAATAGCGTAGCAGGGCGCATACACACTCAACAATTGAGGACAGCAAGCCACACATGTAACGTTAGCTAGCTAGCTAACTATAGCCAGCTAGTTAACGTTATATACATCAATCATACATGTGACACCTTGTTGGTCAAAATGTACGTTATAGGTAACGTTAGCTAGCTTACGTTTTATCTATTTAGCTTATTTGATCCAAAGAATAAATTTTCCCTTTTCTTTATATCCACCAGTATTAAGGATTATATTACTACAAAAGAATCTCTCATATTATAGAAGAAAATTTTATCTTTTAGTTCATAAAGCACCCACATGAGCACTGTAGTCTGTGGAAATAACATTGGAAAAGCTAATAGTTTGTATTATTTAAGTGATTAGATCATTGTATTATTATGTATTGAACTACTGTGGTCAAACCATGGCCAGGCCCTTTCCAATATAATTAAATCATGGTATTTCATCAAAACTTGATCATAGAAAAAAAAATCATAGTTTTTATCACTATTTCATCATAAATGAATATCATATGTAATGCTTAATTAAAACCAGCAGAGGCCGATGTTGACCATAAAATAACATCTCCCAGGGGGAAAAAGGCAGGGTTTAACGAAAGGATAAAAGAAGGAGTTATCTGAACTTTCATGGCTGCTGTGTGTTTTCTCTCTGTCACTGTGCTTGTGGGAGTGCATGGAGTTGACGGACTTAGACTGGACCGTGTGATTGAGAGTGTACTTAATATATGTGTGCTTAGTTGATCAGCTTGGGTACTTGTATTCATGTGAAACTTTCTATAATGAATCAAGTTATATCAGACTCTGGAATGTAGTGTCTATTTGGGAGAAAGTTTGAATTACGTGTATTGGAAGGTCCTGACCCCTCCCGACAGGGTGGTGAAAGGATTATTTATTTTAGCACCCATGTGCTAAAGCTAACAACTTCCGGTTATTCGACACACGGCAAAAAGACGCAAAAGTTGAAAAATTCGAACTCATTGCCGGATGGTGGTGGACATCAACGGAATGCAGAGGCAGTCGAATACGTTGCCGCATTATCCCATTGAAATGAATGACTTCTGCCGGAGCGCATCGCACTAGTGTGCACAAGGCTTTACGATGCTTTTGGGAAACGCACCCCAGGTCTAAAAAAGGAGAAAAAATCTGAAAAACTTGAAACTTGGGTCTCAAAATTGTTAACTTTTTATTAGGTTTTTCATTTGGCCATTGAGATCAGCTTATTTTGACATAATATTTTTTCGTGTTGCACTCTTTCTTCTTTTTCCAACCACAATCGGAACGCTGATTGTGCGAAATTGATTAAAAGTATATATCTGAAATCCACATCCTCCACCCTGTCACATTATATTTGAAAGATGTTTTTAAAGTGGTTTTAAGTGAACCCTTGTTGCTTGTATGAGATGAATATGGCTTTGAACCCTCTAAAACGAGTTGATATCTTGAAAGCTATGTTTAAAAGTTCCCATTTTCCACATTATTACCTTAAATATCATAACAAGCCGTAACATTGTCATATTGCAACATCAATAATCTCAATCACTGGATCTGAACCCACTTACTACTGCTACACGACTGTGGCAACAGAAATTATTCCTAGATGTCACAATGACAAATCTCAATTGGTGCACTTTTTTTGGCCTTGCCTGACATTTTTCTTACAACAGAGAGAAAATAAATAACAATGGCTATAGACAGCACTGTAGTGATAAACACAAAACAAAGGTACAATGGCATATGAACAAATACATAAATAAGGTTTACTTACTTATCAATATCAGAACTATCTGGAGGATTATTGCCTTCATTTTGTTTGTGATTGTAATAGCTCTTCTGTCTGGAAAGAAGACACGGTTCAACTTTGTATTAACTTCAATTTAATGTTTTATTTTTTTATTTTTTTTAAAACTACTTTCTACTGAAGTACGCCAACTGTGTATATATGAGCAAAGTCTTCTGTACCAAAGCACATCAGTATTCTGGGGCTTATATCAACACAGTGCACCTTAGAATACGCGCGCGCTTTGGTTGATACTTTGCGTGGATGCACACAGGTGGTGTACTTCGGTTTCGCACAACAAGGTCTGTGGATGTTTGTGAGGAACTGTACAGTACATTTTTGGCACTTTGAGCAGCACATTTGAGCACTTATATTGGGGTGATATCACTGAGAACCCCTAATGAGTTCTCAGCGAAACTACATGGATGGATAGATAGCACTCCGGGTATGTAGAAACATATCAAAATAAATTTTTTGTGTAAACTGCCCCTTTAAGTGTTAACATTAGTCATCTGTTAGATAAAGTGGGGCTGCGTCCCAATTTTCTTCACTCCCCACCGCCTTTCCTCCATTCCCCCACTACCACTCCTCTCCTACTCGGAAGTATGCAAAACTGCCTCAACAGGTGCATCCCAATACTTGAAAAATGCACTAAAAACCACCTCCGCTACTTCGTGCCCCGGAAACGGATCTTTGCGTTTTAATCTAATGTCGCTGATTACATCTTAATTACGTATTAATGGTTACATATTAATTAATGTCTCGACGCAAACCGCAATGTCAGGTACATTGTATACTGTACATGCAAATACTTGTACCCGAAACGCTCAGACAGTTTTGCATACTTCTGGGTAGGAGAGGAGTGGTAGTGGGGTAGTGGAGGAAGAGAGGTGGGGAGTGAAAAATATTGGGATGCACCCAACGTTTTGAGTAAAAGTATTTGTATGCACAGTATTGGGTTAATTACTTAATATGTAAAAATGTATACATAATTGAAGTTTAAAAATTTTTTTATTTCAGTTGAATGTATATTTTCAATTGGCCCAGAAAGTATTTGTGGGCGAATAATGTAATTTAAGATACTTACAGAGGTTTCTGATGACCTGCCAGCTTTGTAGTGGCAGGTATCAGGGCATCCAGGAGTCTGTAGTCTAAAGCAAGAAAATACACTTCAAGTAACTCCGAAGAAGCTTGTACAGCAATGCTATGTTTCCAGAGAAAATTCTAAAGTCTGTCCAGAACAGGGAAGCCTGTCGAGCATAACTGGTTTAGTGCGTCTGGCATAACTAGTGCAGCCTGTCATAAGTGCATTAACAGCAATAAATAAATATACTTTTTTTAATTCAAAGAACAGCCTAAAAATTATGATGATGATGATTATTACTATTATTATTATTTGTACTTACTGTGAAAGATATGTTCTTTTTCTTTTTCAGAATTGAGTTGATGAGAGCTATTCCTGTGCTGCAATCCAGCTTTAAATGATGTTTTGGGAACATCTCCTGTGGACTATGTAAATTAGTTATGACGTCAAAAAAGGTGGATATGTCAGCACGCCTAAAGATGAAGAAAGTATTTAGGTCAAAAGAATGATCAGTTTGTGCCTGCTTTATTTTTTCATTTTCTTATTAATACAAATATAATGACTGAAGAGAAGTTTAATATCGCATTTATTAACAACTATGATGAATTAAAATGCTTCCTTAATTTTTTTAATTTAACAGGAACCCATATTTTTCTAAGGATACAATTACAAGGATAAATTAAATTGGCATTCCAAATAGAGTTGATCTATTAGATATTGTAACCTAATAAATGCAAGTCTTTTCCATGTTATTTTTCTTTACAAACACAATTTGTTTACTTGAGAGCAAGCTTTTAGTTGGAGATTCATCATTCCAATGGTATAATTTAAATTTTAAAAAGTGATCTTCCTGGTTCATTTGTCAGTTAGGCATTGCTGAGCCTTTGTAATAACATTTTTTATTTATTAAATTTTCTTATTTTTCAGGGAAAAATTTAACAAATTATTGACACATTGTAATAAACGGCTTACATGCGAAGACCAGATTTGAAAAACAGTAGATCATACATTCGTGTAGATCATACAACTTCAAGTACAGTAGACTTACACATTTATTCATGGTAGGTTGTGCTTTATAGAAGTCCTTTTCCGCCACTTCTCCACCATGCGGCCACAACTTAGTATCTAAGTATCTATGAGATTCTTGTCATTCTGAGATACTTATATACTTATATTAGATAAGTAATCATTATGGAAAAAACATTCACTTAATTACGGGGGGGGGGGGGAGGGGACGATGTGCTTGAAACGATCTTACTCTTCAAAACTTTAGGAAAAATTATGTCAATTATTTAGGAATGACATTTCTCTTTCTGGATTGCTAACTTATGTTAAGTGTATGGGCAAAATGTACTGTTGCCAACTTAACATTTGAAAAATTCATGAATTTGTTTCACACACAAGATTTGCTCTACTGTTCACTAAGGAGAGTAAATATACTGGCTTGGTGTCTTTTTTAAAAACCTGTTTTCCTCCACAGCTGTTTACTCACGCTTTCGGCAAAATGCTTCTGGGAAATGTGTTTCAAACAATTGAAGAAAAAAAAAACACTTCAACAATCATCCGATAGTATTGTAATATATTTGTTTACACAGATTTAAAAATTTCTTCCATTCAAACTACAGTAAAACAAATTTCATCAGGTGCCTGCCAACTAGCTTGCCAAGAATACACCCAGGCAATATAATCACAGTATAACTGCACGCACATGTTTATGTCGTTAGCAATTTTGGTAGCATTTTGTCCTGGTAAGAATACTTTGATTGAAAGCTTTGTTGCTTCTTGTAAAAGTCTTAGACATGATTTGGGAAGAACTGCAGGTATGGAAAAGAACTTTGAGAACTTTGACAGCTGCAACTTGAATTAAACATAAAAAATGTCTTAGCAATGTTATTATGCTTCTTATCTGTTGCTACTAGCTTTTGTGATGATCACAGTTGGAATTACAAATAAGGACATCATGGCTTTACATGTGGATTGCATAGAAGACAAACATTTCTGACTTTATCCACAGCTCTTTTATTTGTATGCACTATGGATTTTGAGAGCACATCCACTTCATCTGGCCTAAGCAACTGCACTATAATTAAATTCCCTGAGAAAGTTGCTATGGAATTTAACAAAGGTTTGGCCAAAACTGATAAAACCCTTTAACCACCAAAAGGCATATCATAAATAAACATAAATAAAAGGTGGCAGAAACAAACAATGTTTTCTCAATTTAAAAGTTAAAAAATTATACTGGGCTTGTCCAAATTTCAGTCAAAAATAAGTTCATTCATGGATCAGTGGATCAAAGGTTCCGCCTTATTATAAATATAATATTTAATTGTAGTTCAAAAAGCACAAACAAAATAAATAGATGTATGAAGCGTTTCAGTAGTCTTTCTTCAGGTTTGCTCTTCTAAGTACAAAACATTAACTGGTGACAGAGGCCCTGTTCACACTACAGCTAAATACAGTTGTCTTGGGAATACATTTGATTAACTCTAGTAATAATTCTGACTGAAGAGTTACGGAAAAAGGACATGGCATCTAAACCACCCTCATGCTGTATATTGGTGTACAAGATTTCAACAGCCAAAGAAATGGAAAAAGCACCCCTGGGAGCGATGATATCGAACAGCACAAGAATAACTTCCCTTGTGTCTGCAACATAAGATGCCAATTTCTTGACAAAATCTTTAATGAAAATAGTCTAATAATTGGCTCAAGGGTTCAGAGATCAAATTATTACTGGAAATAATATGTTTACCTGGAGGTTTATCCAAACATTTATGTATTGTGGGTAACAAATAGAAAACAGGCATAACAGGAAATTCTGCTTTAAAGAATTCAGTGTTTTGAGTGATAAGCTCTGTCTAGAATATCATCCCTGTCTTTCATAATAAATTATTTTGAGTTTCCAGGTAAAGGTTGCCCCATGGCTTCAGCTACATAATAGGCAGTATTTTGGACAACTACAGGTGCAGCTCAAAAAATTAGAATATCGTGAAAAAGTTCTATATTTTTTGTCACTCATGTCAGAAAGTGAAACTCATATATTATATAGATTCATTACACATAGAGTGAAATATTTCAAGCCTTTATTTCTTGTAATTTTGATGAGTATGGCTTACAGCTAATGAAAACCCAAATTCAGTGTCTCAAAAAATTAGAATATTACATAAGATCAATAAATAATAATAAATAATAATATTTTAAACAGAAATGTCACCCTTCTGAAAAGTATGTTCATTTCTATGCACTCAATACATGGTTGGGGCTCCTTTTGCATGAATTACTGCATCAATGCGGCATGGCATGGAGGCGATCAGCCTGTGGCACTGCTGAGGTGTAATGGAAGCCCAGGTTGCTTTGATAGCGGCCTTCAGGTCGTCTGCATTGTTGGGTCTGGTGTCTCTCATCTTCCTCTTGACAAGGTCAGGCGAGTTTGCTGGCCAATCAAGCACAGTAATACCATGGTCATTGAACCAGCTTTTGGTACTTTTGGCAGTGTGGGCAGGTGCCAAGTCCTGCTGGAAAATGAAATCAGCATCTCCATAAAGCTTGTCAGCAGAAGGAAGCATGAAGTGCTCTAAAATGTCCTGGTAGATGGCTGCGTTGAGTGTGGACTTCAGAAAACACAGTGGACATGGCACCCCAAATCATCACTGACTGTGGAAACTTCACACTGGACTTCAAGCAACGTGGATTCTGTGCCTCTCCACTCTTCCTCCAGACTCTGGGACCTTGATTTCCAAATGAAATGCAAAATTTACTTTAATCTGAAAAGAGGACTTTGGACCACTGAGCAACAGTCCAGTTCTTTTTCTCCTTAGCCCAGGTAAGACGCTTCTGACGTTGTCTCTGGTTCAGGAGTGGCTTGACACGAGGAATGCGACATTTGTAGCCCATGTCCTGGATTCGTCTGTGCGTGGTGGCTCTCGATGCACTGACTCCAGCCTCAGTCCACTCCTTGTGAAGCTCCCCCAAATTCTTGAATGGATTTTGCTTGACAATCCTCTCAAGGCTGCGGTTATCCCTGTTGCTTGTGCACCTTTTCCTACCACTTTTTCCTTCCACTCAACTTTCTATGAATATGCTTGGATACACACTGACAGGGTGTCAATGACTGTCTTCTGGGCATCTGTCAAGTCAGCAGTCTTCCCCATGATTGTGTAGCCTACTGAACCAGACTGAGAGACCATTTAAAGGCTCAGGAAACCTTTGCAGGTGTTTTGAGTTAATTAGCTGATTAGAGTGTGACACCATGAGTTTCCAATATTGAACTTTTTCACAATATTCTAATTTTCTGAGACACTGAATTTGGGTTTTCATTAACTGTAAGCAATAATCATCAAAATTACAAGAAATAAAGGCTTGAAATATTTCACTATGTGTAATGCATCTATATAATATATGAGTTTCACTTTCTGAAATGAGTGACAAAAAATATAGAACTTTTTTTTAATTTTTTGAGCTGCACCTGTAGATCCACCATTATCAGTTAGATTATTTTGGAATTATAATTTGTTCATTGCTTTCCCCTCCAACATACATATATTCTGATGTTTTAAAGTTGAATTTGCCCTAACAGCTGAAATATCTATTTTTACCAATTTACTAAAAGTATTCAACATTTGTCTGGACGGACAAAAAGTAGACTATCCTGAATTTATTTAAAGGATCTATGGTTCTGTCAGAGTGTTGATTTCTCTGTCCAAAAATGCTTCAAATGCAACCGTCTAAAGAATTTATAACTAGCAAGCTTTAGTTTAAATACATTAACCTTACTTTGAGGGGTAATCAGAAATGTTAATTGCTGCCGGGGTTGGCTTATTTACCTTTATTTATACAGGGTAGATTGGCTTCTGGTGGTCATTGTAGACAGGATGTGGTCTCTTCTTACCCCGCCTTATTTTGTGCATTTTCCTCTCTGGACACATGAAAACTGAGTGTCGCCCTCTAAAAAAGTTTAACTTCCTTGTGAGCAGGAAGAATCACTGAATTGACAAAGTCGCTCAAATGCTCTCAATTTACTTACCTTCGCTTGGCTGTACCATTGCCAGATAGTTATCCATCCATCCATCTATGATGTAAACCGCTTATTCCTACCTCCATTTGAAATGGCAAATTACAGGAACAATCATAAAACACAAATCACATAGACTGAGATGAGGTGGTACAAGCAATTTCTAAAATTTCACACCAGGCCACAATGCTGACGTAAACATTTTTAAACTAATGTTTGGTTTTCTCTCTATTTACAATGTCCTGTTGTAGTTTTTAGGCCAGTCCATGTTGCTGCATTGCAGTTTGGTGCATGCCTTTTTGAATGCACAAGTGGTTATGCATCTAACCTTTTACAGAAGTTGCTGATAATGGTAACATTCTTTGTCAGGTCAGGACCAAATATAAGTATCTTGTTGCAACATTTTGAGGACACAATATTGAGGTCATCTTATTGAATGGAAACTTAAAAAGGGATAATTACTTCGCTCGGCAACTTTAGCAAAGCTTCCTCTACAGAAAACCTTTTGTTGCTCCTTGTTTTGGTCCACGTCTAATATCTTCCGGTGCACAATGTAGTCATCACTGGATCCAATGATTTTCCAACAAAGCGAAGAGCTCAAAGGTAACCCATTTATAGTCAAGTCAAATGGCAGAATAAAAGTTTATTACGAATGTATAAAGTGTCCCAACTAGGTCGTCAGGGTATTCGTAGATGATTCGTAAGGTGATTTTACCAAGCTTTTCTTCTTATCGCTGCAGTAAGCAACTGTCGCAATGTTGTGAAAACAGTTTGAAAGTCAAAACACCTTGTGGCCCTGTCCACAGAGAAAGAGAAACACCCCCACACCCTGCTGCTTCTCCAAACACCTGTTGAACACGCATGAAAGACTGGCATAGCTAGCAGCAGAGCAGACTGGCATCGCTACAGCTTCATGTAAGCTCCAAAAGTCCAGGTAAAACAACCAAATCTTTTTCGTTGTTTCAGTTTAATCACGCAATAAAACATTTTCTATTGAGTCACCGAGTTCAGTAGCTTACAAAGTCATGGTTCACTAGTCTAAAGTTAGCCATCTACCTGATGGTTGGCGATATAGCTAACATTAGTGTTATGTGTATAAAAATATTTTTTTAATATAGAAATTGGCTACCCTCTATCGCACTCAGTTACCCAATACAACTAGTCCAAATTCGGTACTCTGCTGGTTGTTTTACAATAGGACTTTTTTTCTGGTTTTCATAACTGATAAAGGAGCTCATCTTTCAGCAAACCAGTTTTACTCAAATGCTACAATTGACAGATTGACAGAATTGGGCCAGAGGAATACACCCAGGATAGGTCACCAGTCCATCACAGGGCTACATACCATTCACTCATACGAGTCTCCAATTTGCCTACCCTGCATGTCTTTGGACTAGTGATGTGCGAGTTTGAACGAATCGTTCGAAACGAATTACTCTTTTTACTAACTCAGGAGTGACAAGTCCTCTCCTCCACTAACTCGTTCACTGACCCGCCACTGACATACCTGCTACTTGCTAATGCAAACTGCGAAGACGATGCGACACAACGTGTTACACTATCGTGCAACTCTTATATTAACTGTATTTGTGGAAATGCATCAAATAAATCACTGTATTAACCTAGCTCTGTGAGAAAGCAACCACTTTTTGGCGCTTGTTTCAACTCCGTACTCGCTCTCCCTGCCTTGAGCTGAAGGTCTGGCTGCATGAATCACTCACTCACTTGCTCTCCCAGCCTGCCCGGAGCTGTCTGACTCGGGACGCACGAAATAGCTACTCACTCGGTCACACAGTACTCGATCCCCCAGCCCCGGACCCCGCCCCCTGCCCTAAGCTCGCTAACTTGTGAGTGAGAGTACTGAGCAAGCCCCCAGAACAGCGCCGGGCTTTGAAGCCAATTTTATTTAGTGGTCAAACCGTGTAATTACAACTTCCAGGTCCGAAAAGCAGTTTTCTTATACACAATCATGGGAAAAGAAGCGGCTATAAAACGATGGATAATTTTTTTTTGAGGGTCACAACCCCCGCGAAATAACTAGTTTCACGATCAGAATTTGATCCATTCGTTCCGATAACATTTGGAAAGTCAAAGTCGCCGCACTATTAAATTACTTTATCCCATTCAGGAGGGCTAAACCGGAAGTTAGACTGACTTGACTCGAGCGACTCCAAAACCCGACTCTCTTTGGTGAGTGACTCATACAAACTCGAGTTAGCAAAAAGAGTCGAACCTCCCATCACTACTTTGGACTGTACCCAAAATCACACTGACCTGTAAATCTCATATGTAAATTTATGCCGGGCTCATTCGGCGATACAGCAGTGTGTGAAACTCCATTTGCATCTAGCTGTACTATTGTGAACACTCAAGACCAAAATCATTTTATTGGTTCACATCGTGAACCACTTTGTTTTGAAAAGAAGAATTTGGGGCAAATCCATGGTTTTAGAATGCAGAATTCTAGGGTATAAACACAATGTATGGTGCTAGATTTCTCTCACAGCAGTTCTTTCTGTAATCGCTACCAACTAAGCATGACCGTACCCAGATATCTTTAAAAAAGCCTATATTTATATATTTAAATACGCAAAATGTATACTCATTTGTACGCTGTACTTATCAGAACATGAAACTGAAGTAATAAAATGAAATGAATATGAAATGAACCAGAAAGAAAATAAGACCACATTTGCATTAGTGACAAATCTTCCCTCAGGCGGATTGATTCATCAGGAGTGTTCTGAGGACAACACGGTCATCACTATTGTTCGCTCATCTTTGAGCATATTTCCCCCTCTGAAGTATGTACAGCTAGTTTAGTCTCATTTTCCCATCACTCCACCCCATTTTGCTGTTGAGTCACTGGAACATATTTAATGCGCAGTTGGCACAAGCAGCCTGCAGTACCTGACGTTCCTGAAGAGTCAATGGAACTTAATAAAACAAAGGCAGTCCTGCCAAAAAGCCACACCCAACTTGATGGGACTCCCATAACTTTGTACCATGACAACCGTGATATACACGTATGGGAAATTACATATGGCAATTCTTGCATTTTTGTTTCTTATGAGAGTCTGCCAACAAAATGTTTTAAAATTGTATCTGCAAAACATTTTACTACATTGTGGTTGTTATACAGTGAGCACCATAATTCATTGGACAGTGACACATTTCTTGTTATTTTGGTTCAGCACTTTCGAGTTTGAAAGAATACAATGAGGTTGAATTGCAGACTGTCAAGCTTTAATTTGAGGGTATTTTCATCCATATCGGATGAACCGGTTAGAAATTATAGAACCTTTTATACATATATCCTTTGCATGCCATGACTTCCTGATGTCTGTGACCCAACAACATCAAAAGACTCTTGATATCTTATTTTCTGGTACTCGTACAAGCGATACTATAACTTTGCATTTGAATGGATCTCTATGGGAATTGGGGGGTGGGACTAGATTTAGTTGTAAATTATGCTGGAACAGTATGGAATACATGGTTGGTGAAATGGCTGTTAAGTCATCAAGGGTCTGACATATCAAATGAGCCTCAAACTATCACTCTGCTGCCAGATATGCAGTAGATATTTATACTGTTGTTCATTTATTTAGCATTCCTGCCTAATTTTTATACCTATTTGGGTGCTCTATGAATTTGATTACACTAAATCTATAACAGTAACTCACTGTCAGGGAAGTCGTATACCATTTAGTTCAAGACAAATTTATGGAATGGAAAACATAATTGGACCTGAGGATGATATCTTTCAGAATAGGGAGTCATTTGAGTAAAACATTTGATGTGGATACTCATTTCTTACATGCAGTTTATACCTGATATATTCGTTACCTTTTTCATAAGGGGGGGGGGGGGGATAAACATGTCTACAAATGGCAGATATTTGCTGATCAGTCTTCCTGCTTCCTCACACTTAAACATTGGCATCTTCACACACGACACTGGTCGACCTCTTGCCACAATAGGGCCCAGGATCAGACATTTAGGCGAAGAAAATAAAAATCCATATGTAGCCATTTTCATTAATTTTTTTATTTCCAATGTGATGATAATATTAAATCCAATGTTATGCCTGTGACACATTCAATGAAGGACCAAATGCTGGACCAAATTATGAATTCCCAACAAGACATATTGAGACAAAATGGTTATTTCCTGCTGGGAACAAGTGATTCAAGTATTTCAACAAAATTTATAGTAACAAGCCTTCATGAAGAATATTTAAAGTTTGATGCAATGGAAAATCCATGTTTTTTGGGGGAAATCTAGTATCAAGAGCCATTCAAAGTCAACTGACAATTGCATTCAGTTATGAGTCGACAGTAGAAATCTCCATGGAGTAGCACAAAGGGTCAAGACTAAGTAGCATTTAGATTTTTACAAAAAAGTGCAACATTTCTTTTCATAAAAAAACAACAAAACAAATGCAAGCATTACCCCCAAAATGATTTGAATATTAGAACTGGTAGCCCTCCTCAGTCATATCGATAGCCCATGCAAACTTGTCTCTTTGTGTTTTGTTGTAAATCTTCTCAACTGGAACAGCAAACTTTTTACACCTGTTATGCCATTAAAAGTTGATGATCAGAGTGCATACATCCAGTATAATTCCACATGTTGACATTTGAGAACAAAAGTTAAAACACCAATTTCAGAAACAGACAATTTCAATAAAGGCCCACAGAGTAATTGCTGTTGCTAGTAACATGCTGATGGCTTGCAATGAGCAAAATGACAAAGATCCAGTACTATAGTATAGAATTATAGCATATAATAGAAATATTCTCCTAATAAAAATAACAATAGAGATCCCCAAGAAAAAGCACTTCAACAGGAAAAAGTACTTTGGGTCAACACTTCCTCGTTCATCTCGTCTTACACTTTTCATTTCTCATTGTTTGATCTGAGCATTTTTGTAGTGCGTGAGCGGCACATCACCGTGGAAACGAAGGTAGTTAACGTCATCTTATATTTGTGTCCCTGCAACCAATATGCACGGTAACCATATATCAACAGAAGAGGAGTATACATTTTAAAAAGGGATAACTCTACCCAAAGAGCTGTGTGGAAGAACTGTATATGTGACAGTTAATACGTGCTTTGTTATTATTATTAACTATAACGTGTGCCAGCCAACTGGTTCAAGTAAATTATGAAGGTTCTGAAATGAATGCCATTGTACAAGCTAGCTGAATGGTAAAATAAAAAAAACATAACTACCTCAGATGTACTTGACATTGCCACAGTAGCGTTATGCGAACTGTACAGGAGCAAAGACCCAGAAGGCTAAGCAAAGGTGTTGCCCTGGTTACCAAGATACCAGTGTTTAGTTGCCATGCGCGTAATTTGTCAATGAGCAAAAGTGATTACGGAGCGGGCCTTTAATTCTGCAAAAAGAAATTATTTTGATAGCCTTGAAATATTAAGGAACATACCAAGCTACAGAGATCCTGGGGTCCAGGTAGTTGAGTTTGGACGTTCCAAGAGAAATGACCTTGTTCTCCTCTCTATCGGTCATCTGAAGCAGCAGTTTCTTCAGCTGTTCTTCTAGCCTTTTCACAGCTTTCTCTTTCTGCTCGACCACCCTGAAGGACAAAAACTCTGGGTGTTCACATCACAGGCAGCAGATGAACCTCAATGCATCTTCATTCAAAGTGCCATTTTTGGTGTTTAAAATAGGAAGGTAGTTGGGTACCATAAAACCTGTGTGTAAGCCATAGGGTTTATATAAATATTTTAATAAAAACAATGCTCAGAAAACACATCTTGGCAGAAAGTCAAACTATGACACATCTTGAAGAAATGCACCCAATAAATAACCTACCACGTACCACATAATTTACATTTTTTTAAAGTACGAAAGTCATCATTGAGTCATTATAAATGCACCACACCCAGCTTATTATAATGTCTGTAACTACTTAATCAAAAATTATTTATTCAAATAACATTGTTCTTGCCCTTAGTCCATCAGGAAGATTAGTAGTGTCACCAAAAAACAGGCATTATATATTGATACAGAATATACTGACAGGCAGAGAATCAGCACCCTTGATAAATATGCAAAAGACAAATATGACAATTACTCAGATATTGTAAATATCCCCCCACACGTACACAACATTGTACTTCATTAAGGATTCAATGGAATCAACCAAACTATGTATATTTCAAAAAATAAGTGTATATACTCCCTATCGCAAGGATAACACTGAGCTTTTTCACCCTCCCATGCAAGGATAACACTGAGCTTTTCCCCATAATGTTTGATAAGATTGGAAAGCATATTCGCAGGGATCGTGAACAATGCAAAACTGTTCAAAATCCTTGATAGCCTTAGGTTTGCAATTAAGACTGCCCTCTTCAATTCAGGCCACAGAGTTGATAGGGTTCAGTCTGTAGACTGAGATGGTCATTGATTTTGCTTTCACAGAACCATTCATGTGTTGATTTTGAGGAATACTTGGGGTCATTGCTTTGGAAGATTCACTAATGGCTAGGGATGCTCGATCAGAATTGTTTGGGGCTGATACTGATCACAGATACCGATACAAATAAATTTGATTAGAAATACATTTTATTATTATTATTATTATTATGCAACAAGAATATTTAAGAATTACACAGATTTATTGAGAAAACCACTAAATTAAAAAAGAACAGTCCAACAAAATGCATTTCTGAGCCAACAGTAACAAAGCTCTCAAACATTTAACAGCTTTTAATTCAAGCACATGACGAGTCTCTGGAAGCGGCTGCATTGGAACGGCATGTAAAGAGCAATTCCACCCAAAAACAACATTAACCTTATTTAACAGATTAAGGCACAACTAATTAAGTCTCTCTTTGTGGCTGGACAAAATAATTCCTGTACTGAAATATCCAAAGATAAAGATGAAATTTTGGTAGAGGTATACGTCTACCTCTTCCGCATTTTTGAAAAACAACAGTGCCGTCAGCGGGCGTGAAAGTTAGATAGACACGTAGGCGGAGCCAGCGAGGGGGAAAGCAATGCCACGTCTGTTACTGTTCTGAGTAATGACACATCATAGATCAAGCTAGCCATCATTTCCATTTTACTATAATGTCAGAAAATTACATTGACACGTTGCTTCCGAAAGATATTTTGGCAAAAAAACAAACAAACAGGACTCGAGTGCTGTCCTTATGCGGTTACAGAATGGACAAATGATCCAACTCAGGGGCCTCCGGTATCATTCCCTGACATCTCTTCTGCCTTAAATTCAACTATCACAGTTACATTATGATCCATGACCATGAACATTAGCAAGCTGACCATAATCTTCACTTTGAGCCTTCGATTACAGAAACAATGTATTTTTTCTGAGCTAGTGCGTTAGCTGTTGTTAGCCATGGCTTCTTGGCATTAAAGAAAGGTGCAAATGCGGGTTTTTAAATCTGTTTGCCATGCAGTAGCCAAGCCACACATCAGCTTTTTGCCATTTCAAAAATGGCAATGTTTTTAATATATTACTAGATTTTGTCGTCTGTGGAAGGCTTTCTGTTTTGAGAATACACGGCCGGATCCGTAGCTGAACGCGCTGCCAATCGGGGACTGTTTCGGCATGAATCTGTGCCCCGGTACCACTCATTGCAGCGAACATTTCCAGTTCAGTTGGCATTGGTAGTTACTATATGTAGGTAACATCAGGGGCTCCATCTTGATGATCTCAGCGATTGGCCAAAAACGCATGACGCAAGTGCATTTAGGGCATGTCCAAGTTCACTGGGATGGGGAAGAACATCTTGTGGATTATTTGTTGTCACAGCCATTCCACAGTTTGGTTTACGCAGCAAATGCGATGATCAAGACTGCTGAACGACCACTCGCTGGACTGACAGGCTTCTAGTGACACATTACGCACACACAAGGTTCATTCCCATCCAGAGCCTGCAGTGATTAGATGTCTTTCCCTCTCGTTCACCTGGCCCCTTTTTTATATTCATCCTTTGTGTTGTAATATGATATATATTTGTTAGATTAGGTTATTATTAAGTTCCTAGTTGGATTATTGCTACATTTGAACATGAGAACATAACATAACTTGAACATGAGAAAGTAGAGATATCTATCTTGACTATCTTAGCGCATGGTATAAAGTGCATTTAGGGTGTCCAACTCCACTTTTGCTAGTTCGAGGGCGCATATTTTGAGTGCAAAGTAAGGCACAAGGTTCAAATGGGCTGAACTTAGCCTCTTAATTAATAATAGATGGGTCTTAGGTGTAACATGCAATAAACTAATCAGAGTGTCATCTCCCATTCTCTTTAAAAGAAACCTGTGTTTGCACCTTGGCGGATTGCTAATATAATGGCGGATTTAATAAGACTGCCAAAAAAGTGATTTAAAGTTTGCGAAACAGACCTGCTCATGCGCAAGGTGAACGTGTGCGAGCAAGGAATATATTAATCAATATTATTCGGACTAACCATTATGACGTGTTTTAATATACACAATAATAATCTTAAACATTAGGGTTCAACACCGGCATGCGGCATGGGTTCCCGGTAATTCCCGACCAAACCATTTCCTGTTTTCCAAATATATAATAACGGGGAAACAGGAGCTTCCACCAGTGCTGTTATTTTACAAATTATATGTGGTTTAATTTTGTTATATCACATGCAACAGCTGAGCATATAAGCTACCAGAATTTGGCTTCCATCTCAGCTTAGAAAAAGGCAAATGTAGACTCATATTACCATCTTAATATTTCGCAGTTAAAATAACACTGAAACAACTGCGACATGACTTAAGACCAGGTTTGTGGTGGTTTTAGCGGAAGTGCTTTCTGCTGGCTCAAGATAGCACTACGCCAAAAATTATCCTGGCCACACCTCATCTTAAGGCCAACCCGCCCAGTTAACTCGTTATTTACACAACGTGAGCGCTGGATGCTAAAATGACACCTGCACCGATCTGAAACGAGCGCCAGGTGTAAGATCGGGCCGCATGTGTCTTAAATTTCAGGTTTTACAATAAGTTGGAGTAAAAAAATAAAAATCCTGAGAGCATTGTCAAGTCATGGTGAATCCAATGAGACTTAAAATGAATTAAAATGGCTGTCTACAAGCACGTCACCAGCTAACCAAAGTTAAGCAAAGATGAGAGCAAAAACCTGTAGTTTCAAATTTAAAAAGACACGTGAGAGTCCTCACTTTCTTGATTTGTCAGAACTATAGTTACTGTCCTGAGTCGTGGCTTGTTTCAGTTCCTTCTTCGCTTCATCCAGTTGTTCCCGCTTCTGGGCAATCTGGAATTTACAAAAGTACTAAATCAGCGAAGAGGCATAGGTTGTTTTTCAAAGATGCAGAGAAGTATGAACCACACAGAAAGAGGCAAAAACACATATTAGGTGAAGTTAGGTTACACAAGTGCCCCCGTCTGCTTTTGTATATAAAAAAACTAAATCCAATTCTTGGTGAAAATCAGTTCAACAGAGAATACTGCAGCTTCAAATTAGAAACCACTGTACACTATAAATACAGATTTCAAATAGGAACCAGCCACTTCAAACAATGAAGGTGCTGAACTTAAATAAGGCTGTCCACTAGGGGTCTGCGCGGGACTGATTATTTAATCCCGCTCCCGCCTACTCCCGCAAGATTCCATCCCACTCCCGCACAAAACTGGACTCGTTTGTCCTGCGCCAGCCCGCAACATAAAAAGTTTTGTCCCACTCCCGCCCGCAGAGTACCGCAGAGGCTATTGACGTCCAAAATACGCCATAAACGTAACGACACTTGGGTGAAAAAACTGAATAATACTAATAATATCAATAATAATAATAATGCAAGAGAGCTGAAGCAACCACACTAATAAACAGTCTAGACAATTAGAATTTAACAGCAGGTTAAAATTGAAGATTTCTCATTTTTGCGGGTTAGCAACACTGGGCGCCCCGATGTTATTTCTCGAAATAGATTACTTTTTGGCGATACACTGGGTGTAACAGGGCATCAAATTTTTAGAAAAATTAAACATTGGTTTTATTTGGTTGGCTACAATGAAATCAACAAATGATGATGGTTGTTCAAATGAAAACTATATTTTGATAACAATTTAGAAGCACTTAACACATAAACACACCTAATCATGATGGCTGTTCACATACAGTGCCCTCCACTATTATTTACCGCCCTGGTAAATTTGTCTCCTGACTAATTTTCCTATTGAAAAAAATAAAAAAGTCTCAGAAACCCTTCAAGTTATCCATCTACTGTATTTCTGGCAGCAAAGTGATGGTTTAAGGCTTGTTGGATACGTCAAACCCTTGACGACTTAGAGCATTAGGTGTCAAACTCAAGGCCCGCCACGTCATTTTTTGTGGCCCGCGAGAACTTAATTATCTGACGCGTAAATCTACGTGGCTGGTTAACGGGGATTTACTTTTACGATATAACAGACAAACGCAGATGCGGACGCACACCCGCGGTACATACGTTAAATAAAGTTTGTATTAAAAAAAAGAAAAGGTGATTGCACCCCCCCCCCGCCGTCAACAATTACAATCGAGGTCCGCGAAAATTCTTGATTGCACCCCCCTCCTCCCCCGTCAACAATTACAATCGAGGTCCGCGAAAATTCTTGATTGCACCCCCCCTTAAATTAAGTTAAGTACAACCAGCCCTTTGAGGGCAACCATAATGCTGATGTGGCCCGGGGTGAAAATGAGTTTGACACCCCTGACTTTTAGCCATTTAGCCAACCATGTGTTCCATACTGTTCCAGTGTAATTTACAGCTAAATCTAGTCCCACCCCCCAATTCCCATAGATGTCCATTCAAATGCAGAGATGGTATACTATCGCTTGTAAGAGTACCAGAAAATAAGATATCAAGAGTCTTTTGATGTTGTTGGGTCACAGACATCAGGAAGTCATGGCATGTAAAGGACATGCGACCAAATATTTAAAATGATTACTTCATTCTATATATAAATGCATGAGTGCCAATAATTGCGCGGATAGACACAGTTGGTGTACTTGATACATTTTTGGTGCTTTGAGTGCCGCAAACTGTGGACCAGTTGGGCTCCGTTCTATCAGGGTAATATCATGTGAGCTGCAGCGGATATCTACAAAACTAGTTCTCATAATAACATTTTTGGGTGAACTGCCCCTTTAAAGAAATTGAAAGTACACCAAAACTCTTCCTTATGCTAAAGACATAAACTCCAGGTGGATGGGCATTTACAGTTACAGTTATTTCATCCTTACCTTCTCCTGTAGGAGTTGCATGGACTTCTCAAAGGTCTTTGGTGCTGCCCTCTGGTGGTTGCAGAGTATGGCAACAGCTCTATTTGCACGGTTGTATGACAGTATCTTCTCCTCCACAGACATATCAGCTGAGGATTCAAAAGGTTGGCATTTCTCAGCATTTCCCATATGCCTGTCTGGATTTTGAAGCAGGCATTTATAGGTCTAGGGCATGGGAACAAACTTTAAAATTTTTATGGTTCTGGAATATTATTTAAAAATGTACATTTCTTTTAGAAGTCAGTTTTTTCAATGCTGTATGAAAGCCCAACAATTTCAACCATAACATATGAAGCAAAGTAGGGTGTAATTTTAGTACAAGATATCAGCAGTTTTGTGCAACACTGAACATAACCTTACTCAAGACTGGAAACAAAACTCTCCAAGTTCACTCATGGAAAGTAAATGAGGATGAGTAAATTCTAGTCTACTAGGCCAGGGCCACAAGTTCTGTTAATCAGTTTATATATATATATATTTAAAAAAAAAAAAAAAAAAAAAGGTCTGAGGTAGTCCTAGTTGCTGCTCTTTTCAAATGATATGCTGTCATTACTCAGGCAAACATTTTCTTGAAGTAGTTTGTAGTTTTCTCTTACAAATGGATGAATGTTATTCCAGGTTCACAGTTTTGGCCAAAGACATTACCAAATCGAATAGTTCTATAAGCCAGAATCGTTCTTTAATCGAATCGCCAGCCATGAATCGTGATTCGCTTTAAAGTAGGGTTGGGACGACACTGTTTTTTTCAGACCGAGTAGGAGTACTCACTTTTGGGTACAGAGTACCGATACGAGTACTTTTAATATTTTTTAAATTATTTTCAATGACCACAATAATGAGATTGCAGATTTTGAAAACACTGTTTATTTTTAAATTAATTGATGCATTTATACAAATAAAATAAAATGAAACAATTGATTAAATGCAACACTGAGGTCATCCATTTTATACAAAATAATAATAACCGGTAAATCAGCTTATTAATGATGACTGTTTTTCATTGTGTGTTGTTTAAATCAACAACTGTTGAGCTGATAACACAAACTCTTTGTTGAGGGAGCAGTTATTTTGATTAACAGGACGGGAGCGGTCATTTGCCTGCTTTTGGCATTTTGAACATTAATATCTCCGAGCAGGAGAGTCGCACTGCTGCCTCCTTTCATGAGTTTTCCTAAATATGTCATATATACCTGGTCATGTTTTAAAATTTCTAAATTAAAAGAAATATTAAAAAAATAGGCCTACAGCTAGAACAACAGAGTAAAGCGGTCAAATGGCTGCTAAAGCGAGCCCCCCACCCCATCACCCATTCACACTGAAAGTTTTTAGTTCACAACCGCTCAGCCCCACTGAGAGGACAACCATCACATTAACAAGACATTAGTAGAACTCTTTTATCCATTTCTTTGATGGAGTCAAAAAAAACTTTTTTACACCAATTTTCATAACAATTCACACCACCTGCTGCTTATTTAGCTATTAAAACATTTTGCACAATTATTCGTATTGAATTTTTTTTTGCAAACATTCTTGCGCAATTCATTCTGAGGCTACGTGTAGACAAACTCAAAGAACAAGATAGCATATGTTATGACACCTCGGCTGCGGTCCAATCCGTTAAACGCTCTGCCCTCCTGCACTTCCTCTCGCCACTTCCATTTGGGGGAATCCCTTTAGAAACCAGAAGCTGTGCGTTGCCAAGGGCAAGTGTGGTCCAATCCGTTAGAAATGCAAGTGAAGTACGTGATCCAGTAGATATGGATGGATCACTTTAAATGGTTGTTTCTCCTGAAAATTTTCCTATTGAACTCTATGGAAAAAGAAGTCAGAAGAAACCCTTCAAGTTATCCATTCATATCTACTGTATTTCTGGCAGCAGAGTGATGGTTAAAGGCTTGTTTGATACATCAGACCCTTGATGACGTACAGCCATTTAGCCAACCATGTGTTTCATACTGTTCTAGTGTAATTTACAGCTAAATCTAGTCCCACCGCCAAATTCCCATAGAGATCCATTCAAATGCAGAGATGTTATAGTATCGCTTGCAAGAGTACCAGAAAATAAGATGTCAAGAGTCTTTTGATGTTGTTGGGTCACAGATATCAGGAAGTCATGGCATGCAAAGGATATGCGACCAAATATTTAAAAATATGGCTTTTCCACCAAGAATTAAATACATTTAATTTAGCGTGTTCAATACTTTTTTCCTGTCTCATTCCACTTTATTACACAACTTTTTTTAAAAGATTGGAATGTTACAATTTCTTTAGCTGTGTAGTTTTATTGAGTTAATACCAATGTCTGGTCAAAATTTCATGTGAATAGCTGCATAAAGTACTCAAGTGAGTACGTCAGTCGTGGACGGAGTCTGGTTTCAGAAGTAAATTCCCTATGGAAGATAGAATGGGCTTCAGAGACTATCGACTATTTCTTGAAATCTGATTCATAGAATGAGCCGAAACATTCCTGGATTAGCCTATGTGAATACTAAAAAGTAAAACATACTCAAAGCTGGTCCAGAAAAACAAGAGTTTGCGAACGGGCGTTATATTGAACAATCCGGGAAATTGACGAAAAGACAATCAGTAGAAATGGTTTAAAAGTCAGCTTTAGTTAATGTCTATGCTCTAAATTAATGGGGAATTACTTCAGAAACCAGCGTGACGTAGTCACTTGAGTACTCTATTGGAAATATGTTTAATAAAAAAATTGTTGACGCGTCGAATACTTATTTCCCCCACTGTATATCCTAAGTGAAATAAACAGGAATCACATGATAGACTGCTTGAAAGACTATTGTAATTTTCTAAGTTCCAAAGTCTGGCCTCAATGGAATTTCAAAACTGCATGTTGTTTCTCACCAAACAATGAGGTAAGCCAGGAACAACCCACACTTATTTCCAACACAGATTCCATGTAGCATGTGAAAATGAGGAACCATTACTATACCTTTGGTCAACTTGTTCAGCTGTTCTTGCAGAGTGGTGGAGGCATTGAACGTTCTGAACACTTTAGCTGATAGCCCCGTCATAGACTCATTCAGCGTCTTGTTTAAGTAAACGGTCTTAGAAAAAGAGGAACATACGTCAAGAGGGTATAAATTGGCTATGCCTACATACAGTTGAAACACAGCCTGGAACAAAAAGTTGCACAACGCATTTCAGTTCAAAAACATACCAATCTCACTAAATTCTGTCCAATTAGAGCATCCAATGTTTTCGAGATCCCTGTTTTTTTGCAGCGAGGTAACTCTCACAGAGGGACCATTCCTACCAACATGAGTGGGCATGCAATTGCAAAGTAGTGTTCCAAAATACAATTGTTCTGAAACTACCACATACATTACATAGAATTACTTACAGTTATTCTGTCAAACAGCTCATCTTCTGGGCTTTTATTTTCCATGAACAGCTTTAAATTTTTGAAAACCTGCATCAGAGAACCTTATTAAAATATGCATTTGATGCAGGGTGTGAAATGAACACCAGACACCAGCTGGTAAAATTTTGATTGTGGGTGGTAAGACTTTTACTCTAGCAGCCACTTTGGCTGGTAACCAACCAGGTTGTGTTCCATTGTAAAATGTAATGTGGCTGGTAAAATGTTGAAAATGGCTGGTGATGTTTAGTATCCACAAGCCACTCTGGCCAGTGAGTGAAGTTAATTTCATACCCTGATTTGATGCATGTCCTTTTGTACAGCACAATACAAGAGAACCCTCCAAAGCAAAAATAAATGCAAACAAAATATTAAACAAAGAAATATACAAGACTCATAATTTGGGTCACATGGAATACATGAAGCTATTTTCCCTGATCTAAGCAGTTTGCTCTCTGCAGTTTTCAGTTGGTTAAAATTAGTCAGCATTTAACCAATTGTTGCAATTAAAGGGGTAATAAACACCAAATCAAATATTTTGAGTTATAAAGCAGAGTATCTTGTCTCAATTTCATAAATCACATACAGGTGCAGCTCAAAAAATTTGAATATCGTGAAAAAGTTCAATATTTTTTGTCACACATGTCAGAAAGTGAAACTCATATATTATATCGATTCATTACACAGAGTGAAATATTTCAAGCTTTTATTTCTTGTAATTTTGATGATTATGGCTTACAGCTAATGAAAACCCAAATTCAGTGTCTCAGAAAATGAGAATATTACATAAGATCAATAAAAAAAGATATTTTAAACAGAAATGTCAGCCTTCTGAAAAGTATGTTCATTTCTATGCACTCAATACTTGGTTGGGGCTTCTTTTGCATTAATTACTGCATCAATGCGGCGTGGCATGGAGGCGATCAGCCTGTGGCACTGCTGAGGTGTAATGGAAGCCCAGGTTGCTTTGATAGCGGCCTTCAGGTCATCTGCATTGTTGGGTCTGGTGTCTCTCATCTTCCTCTTGACAATACCCCATAGATTCTCTATGGGGTTCAGGTCAGGCGAGTTTGCTGGCCAATCAAGCACAGTAATACCATGGTCATTGAACCAGCTTTTGGTACTTTTGGCAGTGTGGGCAGGTGCCAAGTCCTGCTGGAAAATGAAATCAGCATCTCCATAAAGCTTGTCAGCAGAAGGAAGCATGAAGTGCTCTAAAATTTCCTGGTAGATGGCTGAGTTGACTGTGGACTTCAGAAAACACAGTGGACCAACACCAGAAGATGACATGGCACCCCAAATCATCACTGACTGTGGAAACTTCACACTGGACTTCAAGCAACATGGATTCTGTGCCTCTCCACTCTTCCTCCAGACTCTGGGACCTTGATTTCCAAATGAAATGCAAAATTTACTTTAATCTGAAAAGAGGACTTTGGACCACTGAGCAACAGTCCAGTTCTTTTTCTCCTTAGCCCAGGTAAGACGCTTCTGACGTTGCTGGTTCAGGAGTGGCTTGACACGAGGAATGCGACATTTGTAGCCCGTGTCCTGGATTCGTCTGTGCGTGGTGGCTCTAGATGCACTGACTCCAGCCTCAGTCCACTCCTTGTGAAGCACCCCCAAATTCTTGAATGGATTTTGCTTGACAATCCTCTCAAGGCTGCGGTTATCCCTGTTGCTTGTGCACCTTTTCCTACCACACTTTTTCCTTCCACTCAACTTTCTATGAATATGCTTGGATACAGCACTCTGTGAACAACCAGCTTATTTAGCAATTACCTTTTGTGGCTTACCCTCCTTGTGGAGGGTGTCAATGACTGTCTTCTGGACATCTGTCAAGTCAGCAGTCTTCCCCATGATTGTGTAGCCTACTGAACCAGACTGAGAGACCATTTAAAGGCTCAGGAAACCTTTGCAGGTGTTTTGAGTTAATTAGCTGATTAGTGTGACACCATGAGTTTCCAATATTGAACTTTTTCACAATATTCTAATTTTCTGAGACACTGAATTTGGGTTTTCATTAGCTGTAAGCCATAATCATCAAAATTACAAGAAATAAAGGCTTGAAATATTTCACTCTATGTGTAATGAATCTATATAATATATGAGTTTCACTTTCTGAAATGAGTGACAAAAAATATTGAACTTTTTCACGATATTCTAATTTTTTGAGCTGCACATGTATATCCTATTATTTTAAAAAACGAAAATGTAATTAAGCTGTGCCACTGCATTTTGTCAAAAAAGAGGCATTCGCTGAAATTCAAACTGAAAAGTTTTGTTTAAGCCACGCCCCTATCTGTGATGTGAAAAACAGGTAAAAACCTATTTTATACGCAATCAAGTCAATGCCCCCTCTCTCCCTCTTCTTGATTGATGGGTATTCAAACTGTGCAAATTAACGTTAGCCCTTTAATTTCAAACGGGTTTCCGTTTGAACAGTTTCCATGGCGTGATTTGAACCATCGCCCCTCCTCCCAACTGTAACTCTTCCCTACTCCCCCCTCCCGTCTGTGTTCTCTCACTGAAGCCCAATTTGCGTCGTTTAAAATTGTGACGTGGGCGGAGACGGAACAAAAGCCAGTGCTTATTACCCCTTTCATAAATGCTCTGTGAATCTCCATTGTCCATCCCTTCTGTACATCTCTCAACAAGATTACAACAAAGAAAGATGATAAACATGCAAATCAGTGAAACTAAATTGAGATGTCAAACAGAAAACTGCTCACGCGTTTCTCCACTGGCACTTTGTTGTAGTACCGAATGGAGTCCTTGCCCAGGAAATCAAACTCCACTACCCACTTTTGGCCATCCAGCTCCTCTTGTAGGGTGATATGCTCCACGCGCAGAGAGCAGCAACCCACAGTGTCTGCACTCTCTCCCTCCTCCTTCTCATTACCTGCACGAAGGGCCAGCTAGTAGGAAAACAATACCACTGTCACTACAGCCCTCACAAACATACAGTAAGTTCAGTACAATTAACAAAACACTTTACTAAATCTTCTAGATTTTCCCTGAGGTTCCTTTTATTTAACCAGGCCACATAAAACCCAGGACGAGCAGAAGTGACAAGGAATGCATGCATCCAGAATACACTGTACCTTGTCTATGAAGTATACAGCAACCCCTCTCTGCCTTTTCTTCATCTCCCGAGACCTCCAGTCAGTGCAATACTGTCTTCTGATTATAGCCACCTTAAGCTTTAGTTTGCGAGCCATTTCATACTTCTGCCAGTCCTTTTCACCCTGGGACACAAAAATGAACACTGTAAAAAAAAAAAAGCATACTAGAACCATTTGCGTTCTCAGTGATTGTAGAATATGAACCTCCTGCAACTAGCTGCTATGATTAGCACTGGAGGTGAAATTCATAAAAATTGGTTGGGTAAAAAAATAAAGAACTTTTCCGGCTATTAAAAATTTGGTAACATTACACCAGACACATAATGGCCAAACAAAAAAACGTTTTAAAATGCAGAACCACCTAGTGGTAATTATGTATAGGTACATACGTTTTTCGATACAATATTTTCTTCCAGCTCCGCCTATCCTTTCATTCTGCTGCGTTTATAAAAAAAAATAAAAAAAGAACAGCTCTGGGAAATTCCCACCTTAAGTTTGGAGCTGGGGTTCAGCATAATGTACTTGATGCTCCCCTGTACATTCTCCACCCATGAGGCCAGCCAAGTCACGGCGTTGTCATGCTGGACCTTCTTCCAGCGGTGGCCTTTAGGGGCTACTGGGATACTGGAGTCTCTATACACAATCATAAGACCATATTATTTGGTTTTAGAACAAATATATTACTTGAACTGTTATCAGGAACATATCTACATGGCATAATACATGTGAAAGCCTTCATTCAAGCCAACTAAAGTGAGCCCCATACTTGCTGCAGTTTATGGAGATGTCCTCTGGCAGGACCCTCTTCTTCAGCTTGCCCATCTTCGGGTGTTCCCCACGGCCACGGAACAGGCCCGGTGGCTCCACCCTGAAGTTGCCAATCTTTTCACGATGCCCATCAAGTAAGCAGTAGCCATACTCTTCTGTTTGCTTGCTGGCTTCCTCCTTAAGAACCTGTCAATTTACAATTTCCGCATTAAAAAACACATCTTCAGTGCTCACTCAATCTAGATTTGTACATTGACTAATTATGGGCACACGGTGGATTTTAATCAGCGTTGGATAAAACCGTTTATTGTCGCAAAAGTAAAATATGATTTTGCAAAACATACTGTAGGCTAGACAGCCTGGAAATGTGTGATTGAATAATAATATTGGAGCCCGTTTTAGCTTGCAGATCAGCAGCGGGTCTTGTACCTTGTATATTCTCTATGACAGTGGTTCCCAAACCACTCCTAGGGTACCCCGAGGCAGATCCAAGTATTTGATGTGATCCTTCTTAAGCACACCTGATGCAACTAATAAAGGGCTTAACTACTTGTATCAGTTGTGCTTGAGGTGAACACATCAAATACCCGGATCCAGCTAGAACACAAGGAGAGGTTTGAGAACCACTGTCATAGAGAATATACAAGGTACAAGACCTGCTACAGATCTGCAAGCTACAAAAAGGCTAATTTTATTATTCAATCACACAATTCCAAAAACAATGCTTTTTGAGAAATATTATTTGGTTAAATGATTGACCATTGATTAAAAAAATGTAACAGTCCTTAACTATAATGTTATTTAACTGGTTTATGTACAGATACTGGCTATTAGGGGTGTGCAGTACATGTTCTGTTTAACCACCAAAACCATCTGCAGCTTTATCTGGACTGAAACCCACAGGTTGGCATAGCATACTTTGAAAATGCCTGTTTTATAGCCTTAATGTACATTAGAGTGGAAAACCAGTATTTCTTCCATTCCTCAGGCAGAGATCAAGCAGGCAAACAAAATATTTTTTGGAGCAGTACAGTCCTCAATTTAAATACTTGTATTTGCTCTCTTTGATAACCCATGGAAAACTGCTGAAAATTACTTTTCGGTTTTTCTGGACAATAATTTGCAGAGTAAAATGTTTTGTTTTTTTTAAACGAATATAATGAGGCACTCATTGTTTGGCTGCCAGCTCACAGCAAAATATCCCGGTAGTAGGGTTGTGCCGATGGCCGATGACATCGTACATTGACGATGTGACTTTTACGTTAGGCCAAGATCGCCAAAATGATAGTTTTTTTGTCAGTTTTTTTTTTTTTGCAGCATTTGCAGACTCCCCAACACAACTTTCCACATTTTCCAGCTTATATGACTACAGACATTAACAATATGGCAAAATTGTGTTCAGTTTGTCTGTAGTCTAGCCTACTACTTGGAAATGGAACCATAATAATACGTTGCGCACGGTGCCTGGGGCGGCTCGTTGATATTTTTTCATGCCGTTTCTAGGCAAAGCTACGGCTAGCATAGGCACCTGGGTTATTTATTACTTTACCAGGGGGTGCCCTAAAAATGCAGTCACGGGCAAAAAACATTTTTAAAAAACCTTAGTTAAGCGTGTAAGCATAATATTTCTGACGTTTTTGTTTCCCATTATCATTCAGTTTGTTATTGCATAGAAAACACAACATTAAATGCTTAACGTTAACCCCGGTCCTTTCAAAACAATATTACATTTTGCCGTATGTAGCCTATACAATACGTCACGCTTTATCCTATACAGTTGAATGCCTCCGTCAAATAACAAAAAACTATTTGACTCATACAATCACGGCACATGTTTTCAACTGCAACAGCTCAAGCATTAGGCTAACACGCAAGCTGCCTTACGTTCAAAAGCTTTATTTCCTCATTCTTGTAAGCTATGAAATAATAATGTCATTTCACTCCATTTGTGCATTTGCTGTTTTTTACCGAAGCAATTTAGGCTATTACTATTTTGCATCATTTACCGTATTTCATGTCTAAAAAGTAGGCAAATGGTCTTGGGTAATTTTTTCTGAGCTACATATTGCCTTCTCAAAATGATCGCATCGCTGTGTATGCGGGGGGAGAAGCGAAAGGAAGTGCCATCTCCAAATTACGTGTGCAATAAGTGAAGGGCCATCTGTTTTGGAATGCGCTCCACCACCGTATAGGCGCACTGTCGGATAAGGTGAGAAACGTACCCTATAGTCTGTCATTTTTACTGTCTCAGTAATCAAACTAAGCATTACCACTCTGAGCGCATCGTGGTGAGATGCAGGGCTTTTTTACCGATTAAAGATGTAGGTGTAGCTTAATCAACCATACAAATCATAAAAGATCATAAAACTTGTTTTTTAATTCAGAAAGTTTATTTATGAAGTTCATGAAAACATTTGAATAGTCAATGCTAAATTACTCAATTAAACAGGCTACAAATAATCGGCGATGCTTTGCAGAACAAATTATATTGCAATAGCCTAATAAAAAACAACAAGCCTACCCGGTAGTTAGCCATTTGGAAGTGTCGCATCAATATGGCAACATGACAATATGGCTCACCTTTTTCTCCTCTTTGCTCAAGGCCTTCCTTTCCTCTGCTTTGTCCGCAAAGTATTTGTGGATCTCCTTAAAATCACACTTGGAGAGGTCTTTGATGAACCCACGTTCATCACTGGTCATTTCCTGTACAGAGCAAAACATAAATAAGCTTTTCACACGGTGTACCATTCTACAAATGGTAACGGTTATCCACTGGACACAGATGAGGTTCTGAGCACTGGAGATTAAGCTAGCCAGCTTTTTTTCATTCTATTCAAGTCCAATACCATTCTCCAGTCTGTGAAGAAATTCTTCTGAAAGGTTTCCTTGGTGGTGTATTCATGGTCCAGCATCTTGGCAAAGAAAGTGGACACTTCCTCTGCAGCTACGCTCAGTTTGACAGGCTTTCCTAAAAAAACAAAAAACAGCAGCATCCCTTTCACAATGATGCCAGAAGGGCATGAAAGAACACCTGCCCAGCTGCAAAAAGGAGATAACTCAACCAACGTTTGTCAAATGCTTCTTTCTAGCATTCAAATCCTGTTGGCCTCTCATTTAGCAGGCACGCCGTGCGTAATTGCATTCAGGAATGTCCATTCAATCATTTGCAGATTTTGTGTGGATGTGTGAGTGCTCAGAACTTATTTTTCTATTTATTTGCTTTAACGTTACTGATCTAGCCAATTATTTCAAAGAATGCCAAAAAGGAAACGGTTGTATGCAAAACGGCCCAATACAATGCGAGACTAGCACAATGGGTAGTTGTCTCTCAGTGACTTGTAGTTGACTTAATATCAAGCACTGCATAAGCATTACAACTTAAGCATAAAGTGGGTATTTTACTGAGAACATTTCAAAATGTGGTACTCACCATTGTAATAGAAACGCACAGTATGTGGTAACGACTCATATTCTGGTGGGAACAGAGGTCCCTTGTGCTCAAGAGTCTTCCATTTTTGCCCATCGAGAGACTGTCCCTCCTCCCACCTGACGACACAAAATATTTGGAGAAACAAATTGTATAGCATTAAGTCTTCCCCACAGTTTGTTACTTAACATAAAAAGACAAGTGCAATACAATAACGTTAACACGTGTATATAGAAATTACCGTAGCCTAACCATCTTGATAATGAAAAGCTAACAATCTATCAACGTTATTTTATACTGGAAACGAGTACCTAATTAGCTGGGTATGATTTTAAAAAATTGGAACCTGGAACGTGATGTTACCCATTAACTGTTGCCCATCTAAAGAATCGAGGAATGGTTGTGACATTTTTGCGATAAATACTATGAAATTGTCATACTTGTAAACGACATTCCCGGTAACTGAACAAGCTAACCATATTGTTTACGATAGCGTTCTACTTAAAGTAACATCTGTTAAAGTATATATTCAGCTGATCGCTGAAAGACTCATTATTGACCTCTTTGGTTTCCGTGCTGCAGTATTGACCGAACTGTTTGAAGATAAACTCCTCAAGCAAACGATGGAAACTGTTCTGCTCAATTTCAGGGAATATGTAATCGACTGTACAGCCCAAGTGCCATACTTATTCATTACAGATAAGATCCCAGAATTTTAAGACAAACACATGGTAAAACCACATAACTGTATCTGTGGGTAAAATGAATGTAACGAACGACACGAGTAATTCAACAAGAAGCGAAAGACAACAGAGACCCTCCCCCCAATCTTCTTCTTCTTTTGTTGTTTTGTGGCGGTTTTCAAACAATTAAATAGTGCATTACCGCCACCAACCGGATTGGAGTGTAGATCAGGATTCATTAAATTAAATTTATCTTAGGTCTGTATCTATAAAAAATAAATAAATACTAAATAAAAACTAATAAAACCTAAAATTATACCAAACAATCTCTATTATACGTCTCTTAAATCATATTTGAATCTCTTCTCTTCATCTCGATTTGAATTCCTACATAGGTCCTTTAGAACATGTTTCCTGACTTTGATTCGGACTCAATTCTTTTTGAATTTGTTCCCAAGAAAGACCCTTCACCTCCAATAACTTTTCCGCTCCCTTAACTATTATTCTTATTTTCTCGGTTTTGCTTTTAGCTTGGTCTGAACAATTGAGGACATAGGCAATGAATAAAACCAATTTTTCAGTACTTAACCCTTTAGTTTGACTACACTGTTTAATCCCAACTCTAGAAGTTTGGTTAACGATTGTTCTCTCAGAATCCTCTACTCTTCTTTCTCCTTGCACTTCAAATATAGAAGGTTGGTAGTTTCTCTCAGATTCTTCTACTCTGCTTTCTTCTTGCACTTTCTTTACTGCCTCTGCATATGTTATGTTATTTTGTGTTTTGATTTGCTGAATTTTCATTGCTTTTTTCTTAACTTCACATCCTCCATATGCCACGCTATGAGCACCTCCACAGTTGCAGCATTTAGCTTGCACATTATCCCCACATTCTTCATACTTATGATCCCCTCCACATTTAGGACATCTTTGTTTCCCCCTACAAACTGCGGCAATATGCCCGTATCTCTGGCATTTGTAGCAACGTAGCGGTGGTGGTACATAAGCCCTTACCCTAAAGCTCATATATCCTATTTTTACCCTTTCAGGTAAAATTGAACCCTGAAACTCCACTAGTACTGATAGGCTCTTTTCCTTCCTTCCATTCACTGTTCTAAACAGTCTTCTAATTCTACTCACTTCTCCTCCTTCGATAACCTTTCCAATCTTATCCATATCTTCTTCTATCGGTTATCACTCCCCATTTAAATCTATCCTCACCCAATACTTTTTTTTCAATCACCGTTTTCCTGCCGATATTTTCAATCTGCAACGCCCTATTTTTCTGTTCTTTTGTTTTTGCATTTCAAAAACAAACTTCCATCTCAAAGTATTTTTGCCATTTCAATATCTCCTCCTTTCTTTTTCAACTCCCTGGTCAAAGCAATTAGACTTAAGTTGGTATTTTAATTTTCATCTTCCCGCCTAAATTTCAGTATTATTTTAAATTCTTCTCCCACCAATTTCTTACAAACTGATCTTGATCCTTCACTTTTATCACCTGGTTTCCTCACCTGCTCTTCTATCCTCACTTTCCCTCTACCCCGTCCTCTCCTGCTAGCTACTCTACTCCGTTCCTCAACATCTATGTCATCCTCAATGTCCTCTGAATTCCCTCCACTACTACTCGCCGCCATCATTCCTCCCCGCTTCCCCACCGCAAACACTTCCCTCCGTCAACTTTTACCTCCCCTCTCCCCCCCCCCCCCCCCTCAATCTCCAGCGACAACAACTTTTGTGCGTCATTTTATTTCTTCCCCCACGAAACAAGAACTGTCAGACAACACTGCCTTTGGAGAGTTCAATTCGGTTATCAAGGCTCTCCCCTCCGGTTTAGTCCACTTAATGAAAACTCATTTAGATTTTGGTGAAGATATCAGGAAAAACACCAAAGCTTTTATTTGAGGGAATCAATTTACTGGAGAAAAAGTGTAACAAACACATTAGAAATATTCTACATGATAAGTGAAATATCTCCAAGAGGCAAATCTTTTTGGGATTTCATATTTTCCTGAAGCTATTTGGAAAAGAGCTCGGTTGTAACGTTATAGATATTGTGTACAAAATAAAATCAAAGATATTCACTTAAAAATTCACTTCATCCTTTATCTCTCGAGTTGTCAGATGATGAACAAACCTCAATTCCAAAAAAGTTGGGACAGTATGTAAAACGCAAATAAAAGCTAAATGATTTGTAAATTGTCTTTTGCATATATTTAATTGAAAACAGTACAAAGAAAAGATATTTCATGTTTTACCATATCAACTTTCTTGACTTTTATAAATATATGCCAATTCCAAATTTGATGCCTGCAACACGTTCCAAAAAAGTTGGGACAGGGACAAAAAAACAAAAAAAACACCTGTTTGGAACAATCCACAGGTAAACAGGTGATGCTATCATGACTGGGTATAAAAAATAAAAAAAGAGTATCAAAAGAGTCTTGATATCTTATTTTCAGGCACTCTTACGAGCGATACTATAACCTCTCTGCACTTGAATGGATCTCTATGGGAATTGGGGGGTGGAACTAGATTAAGCTGTAAATTACACTGGAATAGTATGGAACCCATGGTTGGCTAAATGGTTGTAAGTCATCAAGGGTCTGAGGTATCAAACAAGCCTCAAACTTTGATGACAACCATTTAGCCAACTTTTTTTGGAACATGTTGCAGGCATCACATTCGGAATTAGCGTATATTAACAAAAATCTATAAATTGATAAGGTAAAACATTAAATATCTTTTCTTTGTACCGTTTTCAATTAAATATATGTAAAAAATAATTAACAAATTATGTGCATTTTACATACTGTCCCAACTTTTCTGGAATTGGGGTTTGTATATCAAGTTCCTTCCTGCCATGTAAAGTGACATTATCCAAAACCCTACAAGCTGTTCAGGCTTGAGCACTGGTTAACTTAAGGTAAGGTGCAGAGTCATTAAATATAGTACACTCACCATTTCCACAGTCTAGCCTCGTTCATAGCTTCATCAGACTTCTGGATCACACTCTCCTTCCCAGTTTTCCCCTTCTTCTTCTTGGGTTCATCAGCATCTGCAGTCTCCTTTTTTCGCTTCTTTTTATGGCTGGAATTCCCTTCTTCTCGACCTTTGGCTGACTTTCCGTCCTCTGTTCCCACGCGTCCAGTCTTCGCACTTCGTTCTTTGTCCTTTCTTCTCTTCTGCATGGGACTGGCCAGATCCGCTTTCTCTTTGTGTGGTTCACCTTTAATGTTCTGCCAATTGACCTCCTGTAATGTCTTCAAAGTTTTAACCTCGGCCCGTGTGCATCAAACATATTTAAAATTTAAGTGTAAATACGATAGGAAAGTTATCACTGGGAGAACAGCTGAACTGTCCCATGGCTATAGAATATGCTTTCATCCATTTACATACATTTTTTAATAGATTTTTAATGTGAAATGTGGCTCCTTATCACTTCAATGCAGCATAAAATATGAAATATGAGATGTCACCTTTTCTTTCTTGGATTTACTATTCTGAGACTTGTCTTTTTCAGGCTGTAATTCACTCTTGGGTCTGTTGAAAGAAAAACAAACGGACATAATATTCCTTTTAGCACGTCCATCTAGCATAATTGCTGAATCAAATAGTTCAAAAGGAGCATTTTTAATTGAGAACCCAGAGATGGCAGGTGCTAGTCAGACAGCAGTGGCATGTGCGGTGAACCACTAAGGATCTACAGAAACTAGAGAAATTATCTTTGACAAAAAAGCACTCACTGAAGTCCTTCTCTTCTGTATAAATTGTTTAACAGTGGACGTTTTATTGAAGGGCTGTTAATTTTACAATCAGCTTGAGTACTAATTCACTGGCAGAATAATTAATCATAATTAAAGTTGTTTATGTTGAAATCTAACCTAGTTAATTGATGGCTTATTGCCCTTTGACTTCATCCTTACCTGCTCTTTGTTAGCTGAGTACTGTTTGTTTGCTCCATGGGCTTCCCACTATTCTTCCCCATCTCGCAAGTCGCCTCTTTGCTACATTTGGATTTATGCTACATGAAAATGAATACAAGATTTTTATATGTCAGAAATATTACGGATTAGCATGTTAATCTGTTTAGCATACTGTAGAGACCTGTGTCAATCTCCTGAACGCATACAATTGAAATAATAAAACAAATTACAGTCAAAATGTGGAGCATATGTGGTAAACATAAGACAAAAGTACCTTTTTTTTGTCCATCTTCATTTCTGATGCCTCTGTATGTTTCGTTTTCTTGGCATGTGCTGACCTATATGAAAAGAAAGATGCAAGTTACCTTGTGCCTAACCTGTGATATAGCAGCAGCTGAGGAGGTTTTTACTAGAACTATAGAAATGACTGAAGTGCAGGATGAAGAATGAACAGTCAACATGTGCAGAACTACATAGTGGCAACTCGGAGTGAGAAAGAATTCAAGTGAGTACAAAGGAAGGATGAGAGAAAATGCAAAGGATGTGCAAGACTAAATAAAAAAAGATCACTTTTGTTATTTAGGAAAAGCCTTTCCGAGGTAACATTTTGATGCGCAGCATTGCCAATTGATCTCTTTCCATCCAATTCCTCACTCGCTGCAAAGATGTTGTTGTTTACGTCCGTATAACTTTGTGGAATAAAAATGATGACAAGTAGTTAGAGGAAGTGAGTTTCAATTTCAACCCTTAAAGATTGTGCACAATTTCCATCAGTGTTTATTGTGTGCAACCCACCTTAAACAAGAATCTTGGGAAGCAAGAAAATCTAATTTGCTTTGGAAGAACAAAAGATCCGTAATTTATTTTAAACAAGAAAAATTGTTTTAATTTTGTAAAAAAAAGTAGATACTTTAAAAGATATCTACTGATTTTATTATGCACTATGGTCATTTTTAAACAAAGAATAAGGACAACTTACTTTACACATGGTGAGGGGTGTGTATCCTGTAAAAACAAACATATTGCATGTAATGACTCCGGAATGACCCAATTATGACTTTCCATCTGACAACCTGAAAATGGACCCTTTTTAACCTTGACCAAGCTCAGATCTTTCTGATATTTGACAGCCATAATGGAACCTTAGAGTAATGATCATTGTAATACTTTTGAATAAAAAAACAACCCATTGTTAAGAAAATTTGTGACAGTGTTAGGCTTAGGCAATATTGAAATTCCCCTCCAGACAATATTGCTTTAAGAAAAACTATGATATTCTATGTTATCATCAAAAAAAAAAAAAAAAAACCTCAAGAATCATGTGTTGCAATACCCATACAGGACTATTACAAGAACATTATTTTGTCACAAAAAGCTTCAAGAAGAGCAGCTAAAAACACAAGAATCCCAGGAAGAAGTGCTGGAAGAATTGCCAAGTAATGAGGAGCAAGGTCACTGGACTTCAACAAAGAACTGGTTGATTTCAACAAGTGTCTATCTGCCATGGGGGATTCTCCTGTCAGTAAGAAAAAGTTATAAACCTTCACCAAAAAGTATGGTGAAAAGAAGTTGAAAGCAACCCAACGGACAATTAAAGCAAAATTTGGTAAAACACTGAGCAATCTTTAAAGATGAACTTTTCCTTTCACCCAGGGGTGCACAACAAAGGCTGATCCGTTTCAGGATTTTGTGCCCACTACTGCTCTTAATCATTTTATTGGCCCAATCATATCTTGCTTATTTGTATAAGCACCAGCCACAGCTGCAGACTGCAAGTATATCAGAAATAATAATAGTGCTGAAATACATGAGTGAACCAGTGTAGTTTATAGAGCTGTCAGAAAACTAAAACTAAGGTAATCGGTTGGAACAACAAGACTAGTCAAGCCTAGCTCAGACCGGATGCCTGTATGCAGCCAGTGGGGAACATTTGACAAGGCATGGCGGATATTGTTCTGGAGCATGCAGGTTAGCCTGCTTACTGGACAGACAGAGTGCATCTGATTCTCAAAGGTGTGTGTGTGTCAAAGTATGTGAGCGGGAGCGAGCGAGGAGGGGAAACGGACTTAATTTAATTGTGTGATTAGCGATGAGCACTGTTTGACGTTACCACCCCGCAAGCTCCAGTTCGCTCTGGTTTATACATTGTGATAAAAATGGACATTGCATTTTTTTGTTTAGATACCACATTAGTTTAGTTCATAAAATATAAATGTATTAATCGTTGTGTTAGCCTATATGGAGAGTTGAAGTTGTTTTAATGACCTGTTGACATTTTCTGTAGACAGAGAATGCAGACATTGACGTGTATACATCGGACTGTATAGAACAACATATGAAAGTTAAGCAAAATTTTAAAAAGTAGTTATGGGATAAGTCAATTATTTATTTCCATTCTTAATCAATTTCATTCTTAATTAGTTAATGCAAAAAATTACACCAAAGTATTCAAACATACCCCATGTTGTAGTGCACGTATTTGTGATTACAATTTTCACCATTTACGTTGTCAAACTGTAGGTCTTGAAAGTAGAGGTGGGTAGGCCAAAAATCGAGTTAAAATTGTCACCTAATTTTCTAAATGATAGTTTGTGTTTTTTTCTCAAAAGTATAACAATGGTCATTACTCCGAGGTTACATTATGGGCGTCAAATATCAGAAAGATCTGAGAGGTCAAGGTACCCCCAGAATGGCTCATTTAAAACTGTACATGTGATTCAAAAATTGTTATATCCATTTGTTCCAAAAACCCTTCATTCAGATTCTCATTGTAAACAATTGTGAACACAGCATTATCCACAGCATTATCCACAGCAACTGAAACCAAGACACTCTAAACAATAATACAGATACATAAATTAGGCCCTCTTTAAAACAGCAAAGTTTCTAAACACAAACGTAGCTACAATAAAGTGATATATAATTAACCATTTAATCACTTTTTTTGCATCTCTTTTTTCCCCCCAAACTGAAATCATTTGTTTACTTCACTGTATAAGGGATAGATTTATAATGAGTTTCTTACCATGTTAGTGTCAAAGACCTCTACACCAACATCCCCTTCACTGCTCCCCGGGTCTGCCTTTACACGACATGTGCGTTTCTCAGAACTTACCGAAAGAGCAAAAGCCATATTAACACTGATTGACACTGTAGTCACCACACATTAAAGTCATAGTAAACTGTTAGAACATAATGTTGTATAGCTACCTGGCCCCGATATGAGTCGTAATATTCAAGCTCACCTTCATGACTTGCTCCAGTGGTCAGCAACTGGCCAATGAAGAATGGCGTTTTTTCTCTCTCCATTCACTCCCATTGCATGGCGAAACAGGTCTCAAAAGCACACTTTTAGCACATAAACAAATGCAAACAACGCGGATTATGCCGATATGCAAAATCATGAAATCCAGAACCGCACATTTGAAACTTTTGCACAAATTGTTGATTGATTTGATTTTGAAAAACTCTTTTCGGAGAACTAGCAACGGTTTCTAGCTTCTTTGTTGCTCGGTTTGTTTACTAATGCACGCTTCAAGAAGTGAGTGGAAAAGCAAGAACGAAACAAGAAAGTTAATAAGCTAATGACCGGATCTTCTTCCAAACCTTTGTTTGGAAAAAGTGTAAAATATTATGAATGGAGCTTTTCATCTTTTCAAATGTTCGGTTCCGGATGTTGTGATTTTGTATTTCGCCATAATCCGCATTGTTTGTATTCGTTTATGTGGTAAAAGTACGCTTTTGAGACCTGTTTTGCCATGCAATGGGAGTGAATGGAGAGAGAAAAAACATCATTGTTCATTAGCCAGTTGCTGACCACTGGAGCAAGTCATGAAGGTCAGCTTGAATATTACGACTCATATCAGGGCCAGGTAGCTATACAACATTATGTTCTAACAGTTTACTATGCCTTTAATACAAATGACCGTTTATGTTAAGTTGTGGACATCAAGCATCAGTTCTGGCTACTTTACACCCACAAGAGGGTGCAAAGGCTATTTGCAATGAAACACCACAGAATAATTAAGTAAGATTTTCAGATTAGAATGAATGAATGGACGCCCATAGTCTAAAATCATTAACGGGTTTGCACTTAAAGTTTAAAACTGCTGCTGTATAATGACTTTATAAATAGAAGAGCAAAGAAATGGAACTGAGTTATGCAAGTAACAATTGGTTAAATACATAATTAGAGAAAGAGCTCTGCTTGGGCCTTTATAATAAAACTTGAGCGCAAAACAGGTTTCTTTTTTAAATCCTCACTTGGTTAAAGATGTTTTAAGATGTTTAATATATGCAGAAACTCTCCAACAAAGTGTGCAGTCTGTTCTCAGATGTCCTATTAAAGCTCACCTTGTGATCTTGGACTCCTGCAGAGGTTTGCAGTGCGAGTCTGAGCAGGATTGGGTACCTCTAACCTGTTAAATCAGATGAGCAACAGGGATATTTGCATGTGCTGATCAATTTGTACAGGATCAGAAAAAACTTTAAAAACTCATGGTCATCTCTGCTGATACCACAGCTGCCGATCCACTGTGCTTCCCGTCCTTCTCCCGGCTTTTATGGCTGCTCTCGTGTTTTTTCTCTGTAGCATCCTTTATCGTCTTTCTGTGTTGGGAAATTTATCAAACCATCAGCCATCCTCTTGCTGACATTCCTGTGTGTTCACATGCCTCTTGGACTGGACAGCAATATTGTGTCAGAGATTAAACAAATGTAAACCTCACAGTTCACTACCTGTACATGGCTTTCTAAAAGGGAATGAATACATGGATGCACACACTGGAGATGGGGACATTCCAGAGAATAGTGATGGAAATCAAAATTAGCACACAAAGGCACTGCAGTAACGTGGTCTCAATTGTTAAACACAGAGGGGACAAACCTGTCAGAAGAGGTCCTGTCTTTTGACTGGGAAGTTCTCTTTCTGCTTGGATTCCCATCAATCAATCTAGAATCTCTTCCTACTTCACAGCGCTTGTCTTCCATTATCTACATTGGACACATTGAATCGCATGCACGATCTGTAGCACAACCGCAACAAACGTAACGTGCAATTTGTTTGATAAGGACTAAACTTAAATTAGCTGTAGCCTACTTTGTGAACAGAAATGTTGTAAACATTGTTAATCCTGAATGCGATCAAGAACATTCAGGGGAAAAAGTTTTTAATACACGCGGCAGGCTAACGTTACACCGTTTGTCCCTGGTAGGTATATATTCAGCTTTGGCTACTTTAATAAAAAATGTAGGCTATTTGCGTCGTTTAAAATGTGTTTCATGGCCCCAGACGTCGGAAGACCGCTAAAAAACGGGTTAGCATAAGAACCATAACGCCACGTGTTTAATGGGCAACACGGTATAAAATTAATTAAGGAGCTACAATAAAAAAGTATTCATAAAAGTTTTTTAAACAATGGATAAGTTTTTTAAACAATGGATACGTCCGGACTCTGGAGGACTGGGAAATACTTTTTGGCCAAATAGTAGGCTAGGCTACTGTATCACAAACAACTAAAATAGACTTTCAAGTTGTCGTCAAACACACGCATTTCGGTATCAGAAACAGTACTCTTTACCTGCGGCACAGCTTAAAACGTCTTTCCAGTTCAACCTCGGACCTCCTGACTATGAGGGAACTTTGAAATTGTTGAACTGTTGAAATGGACAATACTGCGCATGATCACTGCTCTAAAGAAGAGGTGCGTGTGGAAAGACGGCTTTAATTGTGTAATTCTTACGAACACTCACATTATACAGATAAACAATTATACAACAAAATTTCCTTCAGTAAAAATAAAACTCAATTTGTGCTAAAATATTTTACAAATTTGGTACACGCAAAAGATAGAACCCAATAAGATCTGCTAAAGGTCTGCCACTTTTGTATAAAAGTTTTGCTTTTTACTTTTAAACTTATGTTTAATATTTAATTTAAAATATATATTGTTGCGATATATGCAATTTGTTTGATGGGAAGGTGAAAAGAGCCTAGAAGTCAGAACTAGGTTAAACAAACATATGGGGTGATTATCCATGAACATTTGAGTAAATATATTGTGAGCATATTGTGTCATTGTGTTATTTTCGAAGCATAACATAATGTTGCTTTATACTACTTTGAAGAACTTAATTGCACTGAGTGTTAAATATTGTTTTATTCTGCTGTAAGGTATGAAACCCACATATGCGTATAAGTATATTCTAGCATATAACATAGATATGTCATTTTCATAGTACACAGAAAGAATAAATTAATATCACTTGCATGGATATGCACGAACACTGCCCATATAAGTATTTAATTCATTTTAGATCTTATACTGACATGTTGTGGCCATTTGGTGTAACTGCACTATTTATGAACAGGCACAAACAAACACTTTTCAGGATAAAGTTTTAACTGTTTATGTTAAATTTCTTGAAACATGATATAGCAATACAGTAGCTTCAAAAAACTCATCCTGCTTAAAATTTTTTGCATTGTCTGTTAACATAAATAGTGGTTAGCACCACCAATGTGCTCTCACAGTAATCACTTGCCACTGCATTGCAATGTGAGGAATGGTCTTATTTTTAGTTTTTATAGTCTACTTTCGCCCCTTTGTTTTCTGATCAGTGGATTGACAGAGGTTGATGGAGCTTGCTGATAAAGGACCATCAGGCCAAATCACCTTGGAGGATGACTGAGGAAAAGGAAAGAAAATCCGCTTTAGTGGTGAATGAAAAAAGTGCACATGCCAAAGTAAGATACATAGATTTTAAATGTTCTATGTGGCTAGGTAGCTTTCCTTAATGTAAGATATTACTTATTAAATAAACAAACAAAAACAAAGCTTTTTGTATTGCCCAATTATCAAGTTCAGGGTACCTTTTCAGGCTTAAATGTTTTCAGACCAGGCAACATACATCTTCAAACAGAAAAAGAATAACTTAAGCCTCATAATTAACAGTGGTAGGCCTACTCTCTGGACACAGGCATTCCATTATAAATGAGTAGGCATAGAGATTTAGTAGCATTTAGCATGAAACCGCAGCTCTGTATAAGAAATAAATACAACTTTTTTCAACTCAGTATGGAATGTCAGTATGCAAAACATACTTCACTTTTTGAAGGTCGGTTTCCCACGTTTTGTTAGTATGATTATGCACCTGGTCATGTTTAAATTTTGATTAATGCAGCGGAGTGAAATGGAAAGTGTATAATTTAATTTTAAATATTTTCCAAGCCTTCTAAATGAGATTCAATTTTATTTGTATAGCGCTTTTTACAGAGAAACACAGACTCGGAAAGGTTATAGGGATTGCTGACACAGCTGGCTTGTAGCCCGCTCACCAGTGAGTTCAGTTAGCTAACCGGCTAGCCAAATGATTTAGTAGAAAATTCCCTATCTGTCTCTTAAAAGCAACAAAGACTATCACCAAAGCAAATCCGACAGTGGACAGAGGATGCTGTACAGAGAAATAAAAGGAAAATTGGGCAAGAACCAGGCCTGAACCCAAACAAACAGGAAACAATAACTTGAAGGGTTTCTTCTCCCGACTTATTTTTACATAGAATTCAATAGGAAAATTTGTCAGGAGAAACAACCCTTAAAGTGACCCATCCATATCTACTGCATATCTGGCAGCAGAGTGACGGTTTAAGGCTTGTTTAATATGTCAGACCCTTGGTGACTTTGAGCCATTTAGCCAACCATATGCGACCAAATATAAAAAAATATTACTTTATTCTACATTATGTTAAACTGTCCAATATTTTTTGATGCCTGAAAATGTGGGGGGACTATGTACAAAAGGTTCTATAATTTCTACAGTTCATCCGATAAGGATGAAATTTATACCCTCAAATTAACAAAAAATCTGTCACTGTCCAATGAATTATGGTGCTCACTGTATAACAAAAATCACGAAAACTGTTGTTCGAAAATATAGTGTTGTACAGAAATTAAATCAAGCACAAATGTTACTTGAAGACGTTTTCCTTCTGTTTCTCCCACCACTGTTCCTGGAGATCTCAATGTCAGAAAAGCCACAGGGAAGAATATATGCGAAATAGCATAACATGACACTTGGTTCTGTGTCTTGCAGTGGATATAGCACCTGGTGCTTTCAGCATGGCACTAACATTTCCATTAAAATGCAAACAATTAACCCTTTGTTTACATTTTGATTGGAAAGTTGACCCATCAGGCATTTCTGCATAGCTAGGTGGGACAAACATTTGTTTTAAGAAAGTAGCCTAGATATGGGAAGGTCAGCTAGCTACTTTTTTTTGCCTGCACTCATATTTAACATGGTTAAACGCTGTGCATGGGATACGTGTAAAACAGACTCCAGATATCCAGAGTGGAATCAATGAATAGGAATAACATTCATCCCATTCCCATTTCATCCTGAAAGTGAGTGCCAACCCAACTGTGATATGTTAAAGGGGCAAAACTGCTCATGTACTGTAGGGTGTGTAACATTAGTAAATTATTCTACTAGTATGTCAGTTACAGTGGCGGCTGCTGAGCTGTAATAAAATTATTTTATTTGCATCACAAAATGATGAAAGATACATCCTGCAGATGCGCTGGGACGTATCCTCAGTGATGGAACCTGGGGTCATCGGGTGTTTCGGGTCTTTCAACATCAGATGCCGTCGCCCAGGCGACCCAGCCGGGGGTTGATCAGACCCCAGTTTGCGTCCCAGCAGCATTCGCCTACGAATCTGCCCTTTTGATCCAAAGCCACCTAGTGACTCTGTCTGCGGCTTCAGTAGCAGCCCTGATGGCCTCCTCTTTGCCTCCCCGGTAATGCCTAGTAGCGTAAACGCTTTGCAGAGTGAATGCCCTGCAAATCCTCGACAGCCCACCTCCACAGGCTCACAGCGAGTTTGCCAGCCTTGCCTTCTGCATTCTTCCACAAGCTCCTGGTACTTGGTGCGCTTCCTCTCGTTGGCCTCGTCCATACGCTCTTCCCAGGGCACTGTTCCAGCATGATCAATTGCTTGGTGGACTCTGAAACAATGATTGTGTCTGGTCGAAGCCGTGTTGATGTTATCCGGGCTGGGAACTTCAGCAGCTTGCCGAGGTCTACTTCCAGTTGCCAGTCAGTGGCAGTGGTGAGACCAGACTTTGCTCTAGGTTGTAGGTGGGGCTTCTCTACGGCTCTGAGGAACATGATGGTCTTTGGCTGGTGGTGGCCCTTGCTGGTGTTGATAGCCGTAGCTACACTCTCAGTGACTGCTTTAAGCACTTGTTCGTGGCACCAGCGATAGCGCCCTTCTCCAAGGGCTTTTGGGCAGCAGCTAAGGAGGTGTTCTAATTTTCCTCTCCCAGAACAACGAGGGCAGTAAGGTGTCTCACTCTTGCCCCAGGTGTGAAGGTTTGCTGGACTTGGCAGGACATCGTAGACAGCTTGGACCAAGAATCTGATGTGATGGAAGTCTGCTTGCCAGATGTTGGACCAGGTGATCTTTCATTGCAGTGCACTTTCCCCTCTAGTCCATGCTCCTTGCTGTCCCATCTCTACCATCTTGCTGGCTCGTATCTCCTCCACGCCTGCTCACACTTCCTCCTGAATGAGGTGCTGCCGCTCTTTGCCCTGGACGTTGTTGACCCTGGTTGCTGAGAGGTAGCCGATGCCTGCACGCCCTGTTGCAACGGACCCCACCAGTATACATGAAAGGTACATTGTATCCTTTCAAACTCAAAGTGCAGAACCAAAATAACAAACAATGTGTCACTGTCCAATGAATTATGGTGCTCACTGTATGTTATCAGTAAGAATAATTGGTTTTAGGTTTTGAAGGAATTTAACGCTTTTTGAATTGTTTGAAATTGTGAATTCTTGTCTGGGACAAGGGTGTTTACTGACATTTGGCAGGTATAGAAAAATAAAATTGATCAAAAAAATGAAAGAAATTATATTTATTTCATACATAAAACACTTAAATGTACATTTTCACCAGAATAAATTTCATTTGTTGTTTAAAATAATATATATTTTTTTTGGTAGGACATTACTATTGGTAGATTTTTTCCCTCCGATTCTGAATAATGGGTGATGTACATATATTTGGCACCCAACATAGAGCTGTAGCTACATATCCAACTTCCACCCTAATTTTGGAATGTTCAATCTGCAACTGCAGCAGCCACGTTCATGCACGAACCCCACTGCTGATTCTGGAGAGTGTTCTCCCCCAATCACGCATGGTGACACCAAATGCTTCTTTTTCACACTGCAGACTACAGGGATTTGAGCCCATTTTTAGCACAATCCTGCTGTCGCCAACAAACTTTGCAAATCAGGCCGTAATTCAGCTACGATCCGCTGTCGTTTGACGTGCAGAGTGAGAGGGGGAGAAATGCCCGATAAACTGCCCCCAGGACCTCACGACGAGCTGATGGGCGATTTGTCCGAAATTTTGCTCGGCTTTCGTGTGGTGTGAACCCAATCACAACCCTATTTCTCGAAAGCCATTGCGTGGCTACCTCACTGCGTTTGTGCATCAGTCGTGCTAGTGTGCATCAAAACAAGTCTGCCAACATGGCAAAACGAACACCACAATGTCACAATTTTAGTTGTTTTGGCTCCAGCAAATTGGATTTGAAATGAAATGATGACGATGAAGTTAAAAGTGCAGATTGTCCGCTTTAATCTGAGGGTATTTCCATCCATATTGGGTGATCCGTGTGGGAATTACACGCTTTTTCATACATAGTCCCCCCATTTTAGGTGAGTAAATCTAATTGGGAAAATCACAAAATGCTGGGTATCTTCCCTGATGATGCTCTGCCTGGCCTGTACTGCAGCCATTTTAAGTTCCTGTTTGTTTCAGGGTCTTTTTGTCGACTTCAAGTGAAACGCATGTTCAGTTGGATTTAGGACGTTCAATGTTCAATTGGATTCCCAAAAGACGCACGTATCTCTCTTGACTCACTATGGAGCTACCGCAGTCTGCACTGGCCTGGTCCGGATTCGATCTGAGCCCATGGGGCTCATCCACGCAGCACAACTCGATGCCTTAACCGAATGAGCCACTCAGCATCAATCCTTAGTTTTAAGTGATTGTCCTCCTCATGCTAAGTTAGCTAGTGAAATCAGTGCAGTACATACGTGTATAATATTTTGGGTGTTATTGCCATTATTCCACAACAGTATCTACATGAGTGTTTTGAAAAAAAACATACTTATTAATAATACTTAAAAAATGTTTTTTTTTCACAGTACCTGAACAAGCTGGCGGTTTACTACAATGTTTCACTGGTTGTCTCTTAGTTTCTGCCGGGAGTTACAGATATTTGTCAGGACTGAAATTATCGTTATACTAAATATAGTTAGTGTCACATAATCACATTTCCATCTGATGATGGGTTTTATTACCTTTCACAAACTTGCTTTCGAGCTTACACGTGCTAAAGTAATATTTTAGCATGACTTCCTCCTACTATTTCACAAAATTTCACTATTTCACAAAATTTAGCATATTCATTCAGGCTAACACGCAAAAAACTAAAAATCAGTGTATTTTTCCATTTTAACACAGGCAGTCCTCTTTGCACCTCGTTAGTTGATCACCTCGGATGATTTTCCACGGGTGGTGACAGTTTTACACGTGATTTTTGTACATGCAAACCTCTTGTAAATCAACCCCTCTTCAATCAAAAAGTCTTCTCTCTGAGGACTAAAATGCTTTTTCCATTCAACCTTTTGATGGATGCCTCTTACAGACTTTGAATGACTCATTTATTTCCAGCAGCCATCCACTCGATTCGATTCGACACAATACAAACCACTGTCGTTTCTTCAGTACATTTTATTTAAAAAAGAAAAAGACAAAATAAATCACTAAATGCATTTATCACTTTTATTTCACTAATGTGGAAACACATTTAACATAGATGGCATTGAAGATAATGGAATGGGGCAGGATGTCCAGACACACACGCACGCACAGTTTTTGGACAGCACCGGAAACGCTGCCCGTTCTGTAGTTTTAAGGCTCAGCCATGCCCGACAAACAGTGTGGAGGGGAGCTCTTGCACTTCCACTAACATGACAAAGAATAAGCAAGAATACAATCCACGTTGTGGTGACACACCATTAGCCAGGTCACTGAATTGGTTCCTTGAGCAGCAATCTCATAATTTTTTAAATATTACACACTCTTGATTAACTTGATATTTAGTGGGAAAAAAAGAGACAATTGAGTAAAAATGACCAAATCGTCTCAGAATAAAATATGGCCTAAGAAGTACATACAAGTACTCTATTCAGACCTTTGAAGTGTGAAGGTTCTTTTTGTTTAGCAGGCATTATGAGTAATGGGCATGGAAGGTTGAGTGAAGGATCAAGAGCTTGGTGGTGTGGTTGGCACTTCTACTGAATGGTTAAATATTGTGCACAATTACATGTTCAGCCTACATTATTATTTTGAACAATTTGTTATATCAAATCAAATGAAGCTACTTAAATGACTATTTATATCACTTTAAAAGTCATTACTTCATAAGGCAGTGAATAAAAATGTTTCTTCTTTGAATGCCATTTGTCTGAACGTGCAGGTAGATAAGAACCTGTATACATATTTCTTTTGTGTTTTTGTAAAAAAAAAAAATGCAGAATTGCTCCCTTTTCATGCAGTATCCATTTCCCAGTGATGGATTGGACGGATTTAGAGATACATAAGCCAGAGTTTGCATAATGAGTGGATCATTAGTCTTATAGTGCTCCGATGCAGTGAAGGATTGGTTAATGTGTGGTGATGCTGGAAGTCAAGGTTGACTCCTGCAGATGTCCTTTATTCCGTATGGTGTAAAATAAGTGTCCTCTGAAGGGCGAAGGTTTAATCCTAGAGAAATCAGAGGGAGAGTCTAAATTAGTAAGTGATCACCATTTTGACAAAAATACAGCTGAATGGAATCCCTAAAGGTAATACATTTTCCTTATTGCGTTGCTGATAAGCAGCGCTTAATGATTGATGACTATTACTGGAGCGAGTTCACGAAGAGCTCAAATACATTTTTATGTAAGTACATGCTAGCAGCCATTTTACTCTAGACAGATACCCAGTCCATTATAAAATCAGCATGCATGTACATCCAGCATATACATTATCTTGCAACTTGGATAGATACAGACAGACAAGTAGGATATACAGTTACTTGTTAAAGCTAGAAAAAAGAAAACTGAAGAAAAATAACCCAAAAACAGCAGTAGAACATGCTCCACTGTAGCAGACTTGATATTGTTTCCTGTTAAAGACCATGCTGACAAGCAAAGAAACATCAGAGAATGCAAAGCAAGGCCTCCCATATGACTCACAGTCAGATGCATACTTTTTAATACCTTCATGCAACATGACGCACAGCAGAGGGTTAAAGTAATGTAATCCATCATTTTTCAGTTTTTGTGGATTTGGCGACATCTGTGGTGACTGGTGGTCACAACAGTTAGTTTTCATACTCCAAATCCCAGAGTTACATTTGAAACGAAGCCACAACCTCAAGGAAAGCACCATGATTTGCTTGGATGTGTAGCACTAGGAGCGCATTGAGGGCCTGATTTACTAAGACCTTTAGCGTGTGCAAACCCTTTTAGCACACGCAAAACCAATAACATGACAAATGATTGGTCATGGTATTTGTTTTTGCACAAATCATTGGTTGTGTTATTAGTTTTGCATGTGCTAAAAAGTTTTGCACACGCTAAAGGTCTTAGTAAATCAGGCCTACAAAAATGCCAGTGTGAAACGGTATCAAATATGGAATTTCTTAATATAAAAAATTACAGATTACAGCTTTAAATGATTTTGGAATGATTTTATTCAGAGTGAATGGAATATGTTAAAGATCAAGTTAAAGCTGGCCAAAGTCCACATTAAAACAGCATTTCTCAAAGATGGCTATCGTTAAAATAAGGATGTCTGTGAAGAAATATGTTGTTTTTCTGGACCAGTTTCGAGTATATTTAACGTTTTTGTATTTTTTTGTGAATATACCAGAGCTGGCACCATTTTTAAACACTTTTTTCTCATGTTAGCTAGCTAGCTTGAAGGACTAAAAGCTAGAATTGCTTTATGTGGTTAACCATATAGCGTAGTTTCTGTATAGCGTAGCTAACGTTAGCTCGTCTTCAGCGGCAGTACTGCCAAAAATGTCCAGACAGACTAGATGATGATATCTTATTGGTCAAGAACCACCCGCGCGTTGCAGTACTGGATATGTAGTCCATTAAAGTGGACTACAAGTCGAACTACAATCATTAATCCATTAATTTAAAAAATAAAAATTGGAACATGCGATATATGGAATATATCCTTGTACCACACAGGCTAATCTAGGTACGTTTCGGCTCATTCTATGAATCAGATTTCAAGAAATAATCAATAGTCTCTTAAGCCCGTTCTATCGGTCATAGGGAATTTACTTCCGAAACCAAACTCCGCTCACGTCTGACGTACTCACTTGAGTACTCTATAGGTCGAGTTGCGAAGTATACTCTCCGCAGTCATTATATCCAATAACGCACAAATTCTCGAGTGATCTATTGCTTTGATACAGCAATATTAACATAAATGTTTAATAAGTAATGAAAAAATATTGAAACAATAACTTTTGATGAACTCATTCTTTATTTAGCCAAATTGCTAGCACCCTGTTGCCATTGCTATTGTTGTTTATACTTCCTAGACAACGCTCTATAGAACGCGTCTACGCAATGGCAGTGAGGTTATACTAAATACCAGCACTGGTGGAACGGCCAATGGCGTCTTGGCCAATCACGTTACTCACTCGAATGTCATTGTTGTATAAATAATATATATAGGCTACAGTATATATCATATAGTATATATTATATGCTGTACGGTACATATGGATAAAACAAACTACCTCCACCCATGGAAGTACTGATTCATTAACTGCATATTTTGTGTAACATTCATAAATCACCTTCCATAAACACCCATATACCAGATTGGTGTGTGAAGTAATAAATTTTTTAACTTCTCTTCAGAGAGAAGCAGTAACTAGAAAAGGAAGTTTGAAGATAAACTTCAAGTTGGCTTGAAAAAGCAAAGTGTAGAGAACACCATGTTTAGGGAATAGAAATGAGATATTACACAACAGACAATATACATTGTTAGCAATGGCATGTGTCATTTAAAATTTCAGATGAAAAAACCATGACAGTATTTTAGCAATAATTTCAATAAACATGTAAACATATTTTTTTAAGAATGTGTTTATTATGAACTAATAAAACAAACAAAACAGAACAAACATAAATGTAATAATTAGAATAACTAAATATAATAACCAGAAACTAATAACTGGCGCCATGAGATTGTTCAACTCAGACATTCATTGCTCCTGCAACCAAACTATGAGTGGAAAAAACAAACTCCATGTTCTATCTTTATTAGTACACAATCTGTAATGACTCTGCTGAACACAAAGTTTATAAGTGCCAGTATTGTCGTGTAGCTAGTCCATTTAACAAGCAACCCCCCTCCCAGTCTCACCTGAAATTATACCTACCCATGCGTGACACAGTGGACAATACCGTCTTTCTCTGAGTTCATAAAAATATTTTTTCGCCACCAAAAATTTGTATTCCATCATAGCAACAAGATAACACCAACAATAGCCCAAATGTATGCCAATACAGCCGTGAAAACATACATTTTGGGAGTGGGTCAGAAGAAGATACCATAGAATTGATTCTATTGGAGAATATGCCTATGAACACGAAGAAGAATTTCCTCCTCGATACGTAAGTATCACTGCTTGTAATATTTAAAATATGTACATTGGTTTTTCCACTCCACCAGTCGTTTGCCATATGTTTCATATTGTTATTTTTGCATTTTGAGTGCATTTCACAAACTGTAGTGTAAGCGTTCATAGTTGGCTCAGTCATGTTTTGTGTTTGATTTGTGGTGAAGCTAGAACATTTCCCAGCATTTTCCTGAAGGTGGAATATTATTTTATTGTAATCTTATCGTACATAAATAGACTATGGCGTATTAGTATCTCCCTGGGCTAAACTTCTCACTTAGGTCATGCAAAATGCTCATTCCAATTTACTGTGTGCTGATATGTGCTGGATGAATGTGAAATTTTCCTTGGAGTGATTATGAATGGGAACATTTTTGAAAAACTACAGAGAAAAGATTACATACTGCAGAGTACAGAAAAAAATAAGGGGTGAATGTGCTTTATAATAGACAAAAAACATTTTATTCCTTCTTGGATAGGTTTTTGGACCCATAGATATCTATCACCATATACCGATTAAAAGATAGTAATTCCCACATGAAAATTATACAAAAGTGAGTTTTATGAGCCAAAACAGTTGATTTGTAGTTAAATATATGATTATTTTATGATGTACAGCAGGCACTAAGGGACAACAGGTTACACTTCTTACATTTTGCGTTATAGATCTTTAGTAGTTCTGCATCACCCTCACCCTCATTTTTCACACTTGTGGATAAGGAGTCTACTATAGTATGTACTTTATGTATAGTTTTACATATGCAGCTCTCAGTATTTCATTGCAAACTAAAAAAAAAAACATTATTCTTTTGCATGTTTCCAATATTCCTTTGCATTTGTGGCACTTTATTTTGACCTACATAATGAAAATAAACTAATCTAAGTTAGTATTGTAAATGGTACAACTGTCTTGTTTCATTTAAGCCATTCTCCAAGTTTCTGTGATGGTCACACCTGGGACCACATGTATAAAACTCTGATTAAAAGAATGCATAAAAAACACTCAGGGAGAAAGTTGAAAATCTGCGTACAGATTAAAGCCTTAAATAGAACACCCCCTAAATAGGTGAGAATTGACCAAATGTGGCATCAGTGTGAAGGCGTTAATATACTATAATTAGTATTTACACAAAAATCACAAGCAACTTAATTCCCAACAACCGAATTTGGTGAGCCTAACTTTAACTGGCTGGGAGGAGATACATATAGACATTTGGGTGGAATAAGAAGAAATAATGCGAAGAACAGCAAGTTTGCTTTTTCAAGCCAACTTAATTACTCAGGTAATGAACAAAAAATGAAAACACCAAAGAGCCTTTTAATCATGGCTCAGGAGTCATTCTAGAATATTCCATAGTTCAGATCTGGAAAGTGAGAAGCCCATGATTGATAACAGCAGTGTCATGCTTCTCAAACCACTTGTGCTCTGTAGATGGGGGCACTGTCTTCTTGAAAGACACCCCCCTCAACAGAAAATAAATACCTTTACGTGGGTTGATGATGATCACTCCAAACCATTATAACCATCTTGCCTTCTAAAGATAAGGAGTGTACCAAACTCATGAGAAAATGTGCCCCTACCAAAATCCCTCAGTTGAAATACTGCTGTGTTTCCTTTTTTTTAAGACAACACAATTGCTTGTAGTTTTGGTGGGCCTATACAGCTAGTACCACAGAACAAAAGGTGTCTAATAGATTTGATTAGAACGTATGATATTGAAGTAGGGGACTGTAGGAATTGGCCACATTTGACTGCTTTATGATTCTAGAAGATATTCAATGAGATATTACAAAGCTTCTGTAGAACGGTGCAATGCACTTCAATCAGTCTCCAGCAGAGTGCACTATTGCACTATGCCCATTAGTGAAATGGGGGGAAATAACACATGAACCAGATGCCATAATTGAAAAATTATTTTTTTAATTTTGTCAGAATGTATATTTCCTTAAGTTTGTAAATCATTAGCTCCACTGAACCATGTCTACTATATTAGGGGAAAATAAAGGCATTATAAAACAGGTGTAAATTGCCAGGTTAGCTCAGCGGTTGCTAACCTGGCTATTAGCAACTGTGAGTATGATACGAGGCAACAGCACAGCTGGTACAGATGCACATTATAGAAGGAAAGTGCTCACACATTCCCAGCCAGTCATCCTATCTGAAGGGAGGTGTAAAAGCTGGAAGCAGCTCCTGGTTAGTAGCTTAGCAGTGCCCCGTGCCAGCGAGAGGACTGAAAACAGAAGGTTGGAGGGAGGGAAGGAGGGAGGGTGGGGGAGGGGGCCTGCCAGCAAGCCGACTGCATTTACCATCATCCTCTTACCTGCATCACTCTTCCCCCTCTTCTGGGGTGATCTCTGTCTCTTTATGTACCACTACTTTGGTCACAGACATGTCAGGATGCTGCTCTTTGGCTTCTTTAATGGCCTGAGCCAGCGCCTAGCTCAAGGAAACCCCACGGCGGGAGACAGAGAGGAGGTGTAACGTGCATGATCAGAAGCAAGGTGGAGATCTTGTGGTCATTCATACATCATTTACAAATGAGAACAGGTTTACAACTGTCCCCGAAACAACAAAGAAACAAATAAAGAAATCGCCACCTTTACAGCATGCAAGTTCTTATCGGACATTTCACCTTTTGATAAACACTGATAATAAAAAAAAACACACACATACACACAGACTTTATTCAGGTGCTCGATAAAAGGCACTGAAGAGGACAGAGCTCAAAGGGTCCTGTTCCTACCTGGTCGTGGTCGATGTCGGCATCCCCTGTAATGACGATCCTCTTCTCAATTCTTGTCTCTGAGATGCCACCCTTAACAGTCTGATGACGGCAGCATAAAAAAAAAGTTTAAAGACACTTCAAGCAGCTTATCACAAAAGCGTTTTTCAAATGTCACGGTAACTATGACTACACCAAAGAAGAGTCTATTGGCATTTGCAAGTGTATCAAAACAGCTGGAAAATGTACCCCTCTTTTGAAAATCTGTCCTTGGTGGTGAACGAAAAAACCTTTCTGCCATTTGAAAGTAGAGCAGCAAAAACTAGTGCTAATTGACATTAAAGACTCTCCATTTCGCACAGAAATGATGGTGCTAATGGCTGCAGTGGAAGCTGTCTGGAACCCTGGCCTGGCCTGACCTTTGTGATGTGCGTAGTCGTGGTGGTGCTTGTCGTTTCTGAGGTGATGGTCTGGGCACTCATTAATATCCCTGGATCGACATCAACTCCGGCATCATCCTGTTACATTCACATACATCACAAGCCAATGTCAGAGAGCAGACGCTTATCAGCAGTTCACCTGACAAGAGGATCAGGATTGCATCCTTTGCAGTTTAATGAGCTGGTAACCTTGGCAATAATAACCTTAGACATAGGTGCACAACAGTCGTGCTTTACTTAGCCTCAGACAGATAGCATATTGAACCGGCACTGTTCACATTGGATTAAACTAAAATACCAACGTCACAGGCTTTTTTTCAGAATCTATTCACTCTTGATTAAGCACTCTTGATTAAGACAGTGCCTAAATAAATCATAAGTCATATCATAATTCAGGCAGCATTATTGAATAAAACCTGAAAACATTCTTGTTTATGAATTAGGAATGCTACCTAAGCCTGCTAATCTAAGCCTGCTTCCTTCTGTCAGAGCAATTTCGAAGGGAATTTTCTTTTGCAATTCATTTAATGAAATGAAGGTGCATGAGCCCAAAAAGAACTTTCAGAGAAAGTAAATTTTTTTTTAAATAATACTTTTAAATTTATATTTTGTCTTGTGTAGTCTTCAAATGCTTTGTGAAGACAGCACTTAATCTATCTGCTGAATTTAAGCTCCATGTTGAAGAAAACTATGGCCATCAGCAAAGCACAACTTTATCCTGGTTTGACCACCATCTGAAATCTATAAAGATTTAGATTCTCTTCATTTATAAAGGTTTTGAAAATAAAAATAAAAATGACTGTTTAAAAAAATAAAAATGACTGTTTAACAGGCCACTTTCAAAACATTGACCTTGCTATTTGTAATGGCTTAGAATTGTATTATTAATAAAATGGTTACTGAATTTCAGTATAATCTTTTGTATAAATATAATTGATTTATTATATGTTTATGACCAGGTTAAAGCAATACCCCGAGAGAGAAAGATAACATCACAAAGAAACAAGACTTGATACGGAACATCAAGCCTGGATATCTGCCCCCACCTGTGCCGATTCGTATGTAATGGTTTTTGTTTCTGCGTTGATTACTGGGAGTTCCTTGGTCACAAACTCCTCTCTCTCTTCTCGCGTAAAGCTACTGAAACCCGCAGCCTCCGTTTTAAACACCAGCGACTGCTGTAAAGAAGAACAGACAGAATGATGCTGACGGCATTGATGAACGACAGATGTTCATCCGCTTCATTACTTGAAGTGTTTACAAGGAAAAGTCTGGTTGACACCGGCATGCAGAGCTCATTGGCCATACAACTGTGCCTCTCACAAAGCAGCATCGCACTAAAAGCCGAAAAGCTTCCCATCCACAAGCCACAAGCACAGAGAACGCGGGGACAACGATCAATTCAGCTGAGAGGAGGTTAAATTGATTTATTTTTTCCATTTTTAGGCGTAACCCTCAAAATACAATATGTTTTAGAAGGTAAATGAACATTGATTTGGGTTCATGTGTTTTTGAGCCCGTGGTGGAAAAAGGCAAATGGAGATTCATACCTGTCATTTGCCAGGCAGGTTCTTTTTTTGCTCAGGGATTACTGACATCACTTGGAGCATAATGTGTACTGGTATTCTTTTCATATTTTGCAAGGTAGTGATTCAAATGATAGAATTGTATTTGTAATTAATACTGAACAGCAACATCGTCACGTTTCATACAATCCCCTCCAAATATGCTAATAGATAATAAAGAGTAAAATACTTCTTTCCATATGCACCAAATGGTATGCAGGAAAAAAGCAAGAGAGTTCTTAAGACTCCGTGGAAGGAGTCAAAAGGTACAAGTACATGTCACGGTGCGCTCTAGTGAAGGCTTTAAAGGGTCATCCTGCAGAACACAATATACAATTTGCTCACGTCTCAGCACTGTAAATCATACTACACAATAAGATATATTTCTGCTCCAACAGTTTGCTACTGACATAAGTGTGATATATAGTTTGGCTATTCTTCTGGTTGTGGCTCCTATGGTTCGACTAATGGATTTTTGGTTTACATTATCAAAGTATTACTGGATATGATGTATGTTGCATTACATACATGTTGCTATGATGGCCTTGTATGTCACTTTCCCCAAATAAATAAATGCAGTGTAAAATAAAATTTCCTGCTGGACTGATCCTATGACCGTATCGAACTCATTAACGGCACCAAAGTTTAAAATATACCAAACGTTTAACAGGCGCTTAAGCCTTGGAGCAACCGCTTCCTACCAAGCAACTGCTTATCTACCTTGCAGGGTGTTTTGAGAACGTAACTTTGTCCTTAAGTGCTTTGATAATGATTTCCAATTTTCAGCCATGGAACAGTAGCAGAATTATATTGTTGAACTGCACACTGATGCACACACAGCTCTGAGGAACATTTGGTTCAGTATAAGTTCACTATTGATTTAAAGGAGGTGGAGGGTGGGGTGTCAGGAGCGTAGAATAGGGGGGCAATGTGAGTTACCTCAAAGAGAGGCAAAGCAGCGGTTGCTTCTGTAGTGAAAACATCAGCTGCCCGTTCCAGCTCTGCCGGTCCCTCGTCCTCCTCCTTCTCCTCTTCCTGCTCGTGCTCCTCCTCCTCCTGCTGCTGAGAGGCGGGCTTCTGCAGTGTAATCGTCTCTTTTTGCTCCATTGACTGCAGAGGGTGGAAAAAAACAACTGCACCATCAGTCACCTGGAATGACCTGATGTGCCGCACGAAACATAAGATTATCAGATGAAGTGGAAGCTTTTAAAACTAAAGGAGTCTACCGTGAAGTTTCTTGTCATAAGAAATATGTGGTGTTAATTCTTTGTCTGATTTAAGTTATCAATTTTTGGAATACTGGAATTTCATTACACACATGGGGTGAACTGAGGTACCGCACTCCTTTAAAAAATTGGATGCGCAACAGTAGAACATATGTATAAAATATCCCAACTTTTTACCTACGTACAACCTCATTTCACAACAACTAGGGCTCCATCTTGACGATTGGTCTAAAACGCATGGCACAAGTGCATTTGGGGCATGTCCAAGTCCACTTTTGCTAGTTAGACAGCGTGTTATTTGAGCACTAAATACAGCGCAAGGTGCAAATGGGCTGAACTTAGTTTCCATATTAATTATAGGCGTGTCTTGGGCGTAACATGCAATAAACCTCCCATTCCCTTTAAAAGCCACCTGCGTTTGCACCTTGGCAGATTGCTAATATGATGGCGTACAGTAAGACTGTGAAAACATCTATTTACAGCTGGCAAAAACAGACATGCTCATGCATGTTGCTAAAGTGTGCGAGCAAGCAATAGGCTATATGAACAAATATTATGATGAATATTATTTGGACTAACCATTATGACGTGTTTTGATATACACAATAATACTCTTTCACATTAGGGTTTAACACCAGCACGGGTTCAATGATCACATCAATTCCATGTTCTCACAGCATACGGATCACAGACAATGAATTTCGGCTAGCGAATTTCAAGCTTCATCCTAAATTCATATTATGTGCATTCTAATATTGATTAATAACATATAATGTGTTCTCTTGCCTTAATGATGACACTAAATACGTGAAAGCTGTCAGGTTGGGAACGCATAGGTTTACGCACATTTCCCCTTGGTTTAAATTGTCCTGTTTATGAAAATATTAAGCTACTGGTAGCTTAATGCCTTAAAACAAGTCCACTTTCCCACGATTCCAGGGAAAATACACATCTATTCCAGGAGAAAAAAAATTATATTTTGGGGAAAAATATGAAGCCCCATTTCACAATGTAATCTTCATATTATAATGCATGTTTGTGCGCGCCCCTGTGTGTGTAACAGACAGGAGGGTGTACGCGCGTTGTACACACGCCTACATAGACGCATATTATCATATCATCAATATCATAATATCTTGATATTGCGCAGTTAAAATAACATTGAAGCAACTGCGACATGACTCTAGACCAGGTTTGTGGTGAGTTTAGTCTAAGCAAGCGCAATAGCAATATGCCAAAAATGATCCTGGCCACACCTCATCTTAAGACCAACCCAGCCAGTTCACTTGCTATCGGCGCAAGTTCATTTGCTAGTGAAACAACCTGAACGCTAGGCGTTAAAACGACACCTGCGTCAGTCTGAAACTAGCAAATACATGCATTTCGGTTACCGCCACTTAGCGCCAGGTGTAAGATAGGGCCCGTAGTGCTTTAAGTCTTCCATTCTAGAACAAGCGGCAAGTTTCACTGAAGTTCAACTGAAAGGCTTGTAGGGGCTTTGATAATGATTTCCGATTTTCAGCCCTGAAAGAGCAACAGACCTTTGTTGCTGAACTATGCCTTGTTGCACGCACAGCTCTGAGGAGTTTGGATGGTTTCCCTCAACCAGCTGGGGAACCACACAAAGAGAGGGGGAGGGGAAGGGGGAGTGGTGGAGGCAACAGAGACAATGCACATTCTGCAATCCCATCACACGGAGACACAGACAGAAATGAGCGCTATGCTAATAAACAGCACAATCTCGGAAAGAGGTGCAACAGAGTGACAGGTCCACCTTTAGAATGGTCTGACTATGTGAAGGAGAGGTGGCCCATCCCACTGTGCTGATCTGGTCTCTTGCTGACTGCAGCAGAGCCGTGAGCTCCGGGGACATCTCGTCAAAGGTGGGTTTAGGCTGAACAGACAAAGAGATGGACAGTGAAGACAGAGAAAGACAGACAAAGGAACAAACAGAGCCTAAAAGACAGATTGTCACCACAATCAAGAAGACAGGGGAGAGGAAAACATAAAAGGGGTCATTGAGGGCTTATTCATAAGAGCGTAAAACAGCATGCAACATAAACCCAGCTCTCTGAAGGAGAATAGGGCTACTGTAACAGTAGATATTCCCTGCCCAGCATGGAAGATCACCTAACAATGTAAAATATGCCATGTACACAAAACGAGATTAAATTTTCAATTTTTCACAGACATCACAGCAAAATAAGGACATCTAGGGATTATCTGTATGGTCATTTGTTGTTTAGGATACTGCACTAAATGCAAAGAAATTTGGTAAAATCTGTTCAAACACTGCTGCAAAGGGTATTGAAATGTGCAGAGGTGGAAAGTCACCAATTAGTTCTACCTCCTGGTTGAAGAATTGTGGTAAAAAGCAAATCCAGTTGATTGGAACAAAATACCTTACTTTCTGAACCTGGATTTTCCACCTCGGGAAATGTGTACCCAAGAATATGTCTGCATTGGTCCTGAGAGAAAACACAACCTATATACTGGTTCTATAATACGTTTGGGTAATACGGAATTCATAAGGTAGCACTTGGAGACAAAATACTAACGTAGAATGGGCTCTCAATCCTGTACACAGTCTCTTCGGACTATTGTACCCATTCAGAGATACAGTATGTGGCCGAGCAAAATAAATTGATAAAATTGTATGCAATATGAAGCAAACCACATTGGCACACATCACATTGCATAGCATTGTATCCCTTTCTTTGTGTGTTCACTACTACATAATTTTTCCTTCTTTTTGTTTAGCATAATCTTTCCTTATTTTTGTTCAGCCTTGACAGTGAGCACACATTGCAAAGCACAAATTGCAAGGTAATCATGTAACAGCATCCCACGGAAACATGAGCCGTTGAAAACAACAGCCATATGACACACTACCGTGAAAAAATTTGAGCAAAATTACAGTGAATAAATTGGTTTTGGCAAGTGCTTCATGTAGCCAACTTTTAAAAAAATTAAGAATTCTGAGAATATATCACAAACCCATAGGTGATATATTATTCTGAGAGTAATGCTACTGGTAGTTCTCCATTATAAAAATCAGATTTCTAGAGACTAGCAGCTGTACTAAATTCCGTCAGGTGTAACGAAAGCATGCTTCGCCTGATTGATGCCGGTGGTCTGGGAATTGCTCCATAGATAATGTGTTTGGTGCATCCTTTAAATCTGATTGTCTAGTGTCATATTCAAGATACTGCAGTATGGTGCACATATACAGTGAGCACCATAATTCATTGGAAAGTGACACATTTTTTGTTATTTTGATTCTGTATTTGTACTTTGAGTTTGAAAGAATACAATGACTATGAGGTTGAAGTGCAGACTGTCAGCTTTCATTTGATCCATATCGGATGAACCGTTTAGAAATTATAGAACCTTTTGTACATAGTTGGGCATCAAAAAATATTGGACAATTTAACATAATGTAGAATAAACTATAAAGTAATAATTTTTTATATTTGGTCGCATATCCCTTGCATGCCATGACTTACTGATGTCTGTGACCCAACAATATTAAAAGACACTTGATATCTTATTTTCTGGTACTCTTACAAGCGATACTATAATGCATTTGAATGGATCTTTATGGGAATTGGGGGGTGATTTAGCTGACAATTTCTTTCTATTGAATGTTATGAAAAAATAAGTCAGGAGAAGAAACCCTTCAAGTTATCCATCCATATCTACTGCATATCTGGCAGCAGTGATGGTTTAAGGCTTGTTTGATACGTCAGACCCTTGTTGACTTTTAGCCATTTAGCCAACCATGTGTTCCATACGGTTCCAGCGTAATTTACAGCTAAATCTAGTCCCACCCCCCAATTCCCATAAAGATCCATTCAAATGCAGAGAGGTTATAGTATCACTTGTAGGAGTACCAGAAAATAAGATATCAAGAGTCTTTTGATATTGTTGGGTCTCTGACATCAGGAAGTCATGGCATGCAAAGGATATGCGACCAAATATTAAAAGTGATTACTTTATTTTACATTATGTTAAGCTGTCCAATATTTTTGATGCCTGAAAATGGGGGGGGGGACTATGTACAAAAGGTTCTATAATTTCTAAACAGTTCATCCGATATGGATGACAATACCCTCAAATTAAAGCTGACAGTCTCTTAATTGTCACTGTATCCTGTAGCTAGAGAACAAAACCAAAATAACAAAAAATGTGTCACTGTCCAATGAATTCTGGTGCTCACTGTATTGCTCAAAAACGTATCCTACTATCCTGCAAATAGTTAGAAAAATTAGACAGGAGATTTTGGAACATGTCCATTTTTATCAAGGATGAAGTATACTTTACAGGCCAAGTCTGAATTATTCAGCTATTCACCTCACCTCACCCTACCTTGTCTTGTATTTTCATTTTATTCAGGAGCAAGACCAACAGCCAAAACACCCCAAAATAACCTCAAAGTCAAACATAAATAAAATGACTCAATGCAACAGTGAACAAATAGGCATACTTCAATACAGAGAGAAAACACTATTATGGCCGCAGCAAGCAAGAACACTTGGGGAGGACTATATGAGAAAATGACCGCATGCCTCCAGACATTCTACTATCAGCGCATATTATGTGCTTCTATGGCATTCAGGCGTGGCAAGATAATGAGAGCTTCCACTGAGTTTTCATCACAAAGGAGAGTGGTCATGTTGTAGCAGGTCATCTGCTGCTGCTGTTTGTGTCATGACCACCGCAACATATGGATGTGGGTTTATTTAGTGATCTCCATTGCTGGGCAGGCAATTTCTCAAACCTGCGGTCTTGGAAACCTCAAAGCTTTTTCTAATGCAGTGAGACGAAGAATGTCATTGGGCTAGTTTTCTTCAATAATGCCGTCTAAACTGTGATACAGCTGTAACAAATGTACTTGTCTTTCACTGTACGAAAACTCACAAAGGATGGTCTTGCTCAACGCTGATGTAAAACTTATTCTGTCCAGAAAGTAAGCAAATTAAAACTAATGTTGCTTCTTACCGACCAACTAGCTCTCCCAAAGTGCCTAATTTGACAGTACCTAGACAGTACCTAATTTTATCTATTTGATAATGTGATAAGCATGATAGCTATTGCAGATTCAATTATTTATTTATTGTGAAAAATATAAGCATCTGCAGTCCAACACAAAGAATGTGAGATTTATTATTAACGGTGAATTAATTAAATAGATGAATCAATACCAAGAATGATTAAGCTAGAAAAGTAATTTACTCTCAGTGCTAATTGAAAGGGATCCAATTTGTTTCTGTTCTGCTCAGCACAGTATTGTCCATATTTATGTCCCTGTAAACAGGAAAAAGGTTCATGCATTTCACAATAATCACTTGCCGTAGCAGGGGAATCATTACCAGGCAGACATTACGGGCTTATTTTTTCCAATGTAAAACAAACTATTTCAACTTGCACTTCAAAAAATCTCTTATGAATAGGGCCCTTTTTTTTCAAAGCAAGCAGCAGAGCACTCAGAAAGCACAAACAAAAAATCTCAAAGTGGTCAAACTCAAAAAGTAGACAGGGGTGCAGGGGTGCCATTAGCAGTTGCCTGGGGTCACTTCTGTGAGGCTTCACAGCACAGCCCAGGTTTAGTGCTGAGTGAGCTCTACACAAGCCCTTTCTGTTACTTGCCTCATGGACATCAATATGAGAGCAGGGAAGGCCAGTGCCCCAGAAAGCAGCATGTTCAGCTTGAAAGCAGGTGAATGACAGCAAATACCAAAATGAGGGATTTGTGTCCGAATACAGAAGCAAAGCCGTCCGAGGAGGTACTTGAGCACCTGTGGTCATTGGGTTATAAGCAAAACTGTTGGCCTCAGTCATGCGGCAGCTTCTAGAATGAGGGAGTGCTGAGGCTGTTAGGGGGAAGTGGGGAATCATGGGCAAAGGAGCAGATCTCATCAGTGCTCGAATCATACCACTGCTCTGGATGTAGGTGAAGTTTTGGTTACATAGTGGGCAGTGGCAGTGGTCAACCGCAGGCCTGTTGGAGACTTTGTGGAGGCCAGGACCTTGTCTCCCTGGGCCATGCTGTCCTTCTGCAACCTCACTTCAGGCTTTCTTGCTTGCCCTATGTCCTCATTCGATCTGATGGCCATCACAGTCCTCACGGTGCCGACAGTGGCCTCGGAGGGCGAGGGAGTTTCGGCCTCCTTTATCGTGACCAAAGTCCCTTTGCCATCCTCTGTTGTTGACTCTAGCATCTCGTACTCGGCAGAGACCGGTATGATCTTCACCGCCGGTGGAGGCCAATCTGTCATCCTCTGTTGCTCTCGTGGGTACAATTGTACTGGCTTATCACAATCTTTGGCTCGCGCCGTCATGGTCACAATTTTACCCGACATGGTGTCATAGGACTTCCCCAAAGTGTAGCTTTTCTGCTTCATCTCCTCCTCTTTCGACTTGATTTCACTGCGGAAGTCCTTGAAGGTTTTGAACTCACTGCCTCTGTGCTCCCCATCAACGGCAGTGCTAGTCACTGCCACTATTTTATAGTTGACAATGTTTTTCTTTTCTGCTACCTTGGGAAGGACTTTGTTTACTATAACCCACCCATCAGAATCCTACATACAAGATACAAAAACTGGAATTAGCAAACTACTTGAGAGGACATGTACACAGTAAAATGTTCAATGTTGATTAAACTCTGAATCCAATAAGCATAAAAATTATTCTAAAAGAATAAAATGCACTCTATAAGAATTACAGTTGATTAAATACTGAAATGTTTGCTTTGTAGTTTTATGTTACATACTGGAATGCCCATGGATAAATTCTATTTGATGCTACATAGGACTGCAGAGAATGTACTTGCCGTATGGCAATAGAAAGAAAGCTAATGATGCTTTACTAACAGAATATATGTACACAAATGAGAAACATTCTTTAAAGCTAAATTTATTCTGACAGATTTCTTCGTAATGAAACTAAAACCCTCACACCATTATAGGTTTAGAAACACTGGAAGGCTTAGGTCTAAATCATTAAATTGGGTAGTGAAATATAAAAATCTTAGTTTAATTGGGAAACACATACTGTGGGTGATGCAATAGCAAATACAGTTCTGCCTGAAACTGTTTTTTTTTTTACCAGCTTCTTTGAGTGAGAACAAATGAGGGTCAGATTAAAATGTCAGACTGCTGTAGCTGGAAACATCTACGTGATTTCCTCTGATGCACTGAGACAGAAATCCCCATGAATACTGCAATTTCCTTTTGTTTACTGTTGGAATAAAAAAGGATCAAATCTGTTCAAGGTGACACTTTTAGTAGATTTCCCAGAGGACAAATCTCATTATCATGTGATTTAGCCATAACAGACAAATATCCCTTTTATCTTGTAATTTCACATGAACAACATCTAACATTTTCTTATTCGTTTTTGAAAAGGTGATGTTGATCTACCAGCACCAGTAGTTTTTAGTCTTGCTGCTCCAAACTCAACTGGGAAATGTGCACAACAGCCATGAAATATCAATGCTACACCATAAGCCTTATTATAACATGGATTCCATGAGGCAATGAGAAAGAAAACAAAAATAAAACAGAATAATGAATTAATTGAACTAACCAAACCAAAAAGACAAACTCAACAAATGGTTCAAATGAATCATTAAACAGCCAAGAATAACTTATATAATAATATACTGTATATTTAATTCCCCCCAAAAAAGGATTCTGAAACTACCCAAGCAATAAAATAACTAATGCTGATAGAAGAACCCCTCAAGCTTCGAATTTATTTTTGCAGCAGGTTTCCTACTTGTGTCACCTCCCCCTGTGTCAAATATAGCTTTTTTGAGGTAACCTACTTTCTTATCGTACTGCTTCCAACTCTAATTAAGCGTTCTTTGAGGTGGAGACGAACACAGACACGTACAGGCTTCTCTACTCCTCTGTATGCGTCCTTACGTCACAGAATGACTACGGGTGTCTCGGCTACATATTTGGCTAAATGCTTCGGTGATGGACGGGATTTAATTAACACGCACACACACGCACGCACGCACGCACGCACACACACACACACACACACACAGTGGGCTCTGTCCAATTTTTGGCAGAGGTGTATGGATCAATGTGTTGCGAGGGTCTTACACAAAACACACACAGACTTGCGGCTCGGGCTTACAGAAAGGACAGGTCCATACCGTGGTAGTTTTCGTTTCCAAAATGCTGTGTTTCACTTGCAGGATGTCTGCAGCCATTGCTTTTGCACCATCTTTGGCCTGAAAAAGACAAGAGGTAAATGGGTACAAGTCACATGCAAATATGGTTGGGGTGTCTACATGTGTGCATTTTAAATATGGTTGAGTTTGATTTCTTTGGACATTTTGGTGGATTACGCACAATTTGATCATAATGAACCACCGAGTGACTGTGCGGATTTTTTTAACCAACCAACCAACCAACATGTATTAATAACTTTGAAGCAGTATAAAACATATTTATGCAGTCAATATTGGCCCACCTGAATCTACTATTTACTGAAGCACTGTGCTGTTCAATCTGGTCCTGGAAACGGTTTATTTTGTGAGGTGTCTTATTTAAGTGAACATCTGTTACTGTGCGCTGAATGCATATAGATGTTTCCTAATGGACCTCTTCTCTTTGAAACTATGAATAATAGAAACAAGGTCCTTTTAAAGTTCAAGATTTGTATTATATGCATTTGTAACTTGTAACTGAAAGGTTGCAGGTTCGATTCCCAGGTAGGACACTGCCGTTGTACCCTTGAGCAAGGTACTTAATCTGAATTGCTTCAGTATATATCCAGCTGTATAAATGGATAATATAGAAAAAAAAGAAAATGCTAACAAAGTTGTGTAAGTCACTCTGGATAAGAGCGTCTGCTAAATGCCTGTAATGTAATGTATTACATACAAACTTCGACCTTGCCTATGACAGAAAACAAAGCCGTTTTCTTTGCAAAAAGGGTAATACCTACGCTCCACATATTTTATCTTATTAAGAAATTATTTTCAAGGAATTACCTGACAAATATTCTGAAAATTTTAAACAAACTAGCAACATTCCTATTGGTGCATTCTTTGGCTCGAGATGAAACCCCCCTTTTTAAGAATTAGCCCTTAATTAAGTAGAGATACAGTCTAATTGGCTAATACATAAACATATCGGCAATATAAATTCAGGACTTCACAATGCTGCACTGCCCTGAATATTAAAGAACAGCCACTTAGTTCACTAATCTTGGGGAATTTGATCTTCTAGCGATTAATCTTCATCCAACGCTTCAGTTCAATCTTAAATCCACAATGACTAAGAAGAGGTTAAATATACCAACACAGGTTTCAATATTATTCAACCACTGACAATACAAGGAGAGAGACTTTCTTTACATATCTAGTTTCTTTTGGTGAGTATTGTATATGTGCCAGTGTTGCTCCACAGGTCCCCGTACAGGTACACAATACATATGCACTTTGTACAACCTGGCTGTACAAGCTGCTTTGGAATTACATGATGTGTATTTTCTTCCCCCTAATGCCGAAAACCGGAAGGTCATCAGAAACTTCTGTAAATATCTAAAATATTCTTCATCACACACAAAACCTGTCTGTGTCAATCAAAAACATACAATAAATATGAAATACGATCAAAAACGTCAGAAAGTACTATCCTTTTAAGGCAGGGGAATTGCACCATATTCGACTGTGGAAACACCTGACTCTGTGCCTTCCTGCCTCAAAAACAGCACATCACACATTTTGGATGCTCTTTTTTCCAAGTGCTCTACAGAGGTACCTGGTTATCCGAATTAACCTATTTACTGGAAGGATGACTGTTTAAATGTGATGGCTTTAAAAAGGTACAGCAGTGGTTATATGAGGAAAATGCCGTGTAAAAGCAAAAACAAATGTGAGCTCTGGATGGGCTTGATGCGCGTGTGGTGTCTCCAACTATACACCTTTATACACCTTTCTCAGTGTGTAAAATTTATTTTGAATTTCAACATCTAACAAGTTGAATGGTAGCTGTAATGTAAACCATTTGTCTGACTAAAAACGCACTGAGGGCAACAGTTCATCAATGTAGACGTGAGAAATCTCACCGTGAAAAGGTGGGAAAAAGTACTTTCAGCAAACAGGCGTCAATCGGCATTGACACTTACGTCATCAGGCACAAGGGGTTCGATCATGGGGGCATCCTCTAGCCTTGGGGACCGAACCGGCGACGTGGATAACCTCTTCTCCCATTCTGTGAGAGCATAAGTGTCTGCTCCCGTTTCCAAAAATGTACGCTTCAGTTCACTTATATTGGTTTGGTGTTTCATCAGCTCCTCTGGAGTCTTATCCATTTCCTAGGAGATTTATGATGGAGAAAAAAACAGGAAATAACTAACTAATCAGTGCTTAGTTTAATTTTTAAAAAGATAATAGAGCCAGGGCTGGGCTCAGATGTCTAATGAGCTATTAACAGAGTATTGTGTCTTTGAGTGTCAAAGCTATTACAAACATCCGTATTGTACAAATTCCAAATGACAGATTTAGTCCTATAGCTACTTTCTGTTGTAAATATTCCTACTTACTGCTTTTTTACTTCTTCTGGATTTACATCTGCAGGCTTGTCTACCTCTACCAAAAGGATAGTTATCTACAAGTTGAATAACTAATTTAGTTAAATATTTCAATGGCATCATCTCATATATTAAGGTTAAGTTACCAGATAGAGAACATGAGAATGAAAGTTCAACAGAGGTGCAATGTTATTAGATTAGGTGACAACACTATGAAGATATAAACAGTCTAAACTCATGGTGTGATGAGCATCATTTGCTTGTTGTAACTGTTTGTATGAATTTTTTCATATTTAAATATGTATTGTCCTGTTGTGATCTGGTGCCTGTAATGTGAAATGTACGTATGAATATATTTACTGTATTTCTATGTTTTGTGTGTGTAATTGGGTGATGGGATGGGTATATTTTTGTGCTTTTTAGTGGGGTCGGTAGGGGGTATATTTTCTATTTTCCATTTATTGTTAACTGTTAAAAGTGTAAAATATTTTTTTAAAAGATCTCCTACCCATTGGTCAGATGGGTCGAAGATTTGAGTAAACTCTAAACTCTATCATACTACCAAAATTACAATTTATAGCAGTGGCATTAGTTCGCCGACCAGATCAATCTCAGAAGATGTTTAACATGATTTCCATAATCAGAACAATGCTGTTAATTAAAATCACACAACTTTAAAAAAACACACAGGTGTTAAATAATCAGTCATAACCAGGCACATTAAGACACTTCGAGGTCAGTAGACTGGACTTTGTAGGAAGCTCACCAAAACAGACTTAATAGCACATATCTTCTGTGTTGTACATGTGAAGACCAAAGGTTATTTTGTTAAAATTTTCAAACAAAAAAGCTGCCATGCACTCTCCTGTCACCTCATACCAACCTCTAACATCAGATTACTATGTTTGACAAAAACATTTTCTCCTTTTATTCGCCTTATAAAGCTATTCTGGAATGAAAAAGAAAACAAGTGATTCATTTGAAAATGTACTGAAACATCCGTTTTGCCATCACACAAAAAGGAGATGGTTACTTTCCCAACTGTTGATTTGATGTTCATTACTAGCGCGCTTGCTCTTGGCAGGAAAAGCACCTTTAACTCAGACACCTCGTTCTGTGGAGGCCAGTGCGAAAATGAGCTGCTTCCTGATTGCTGAAATTGCACATGATTTTAACGAGCACTGTTCCAGTCTAAACTGGACCAGCTGTTTTTCCTGCAAGCATTTCTCCTATTTATATAGACACAAATGGAACAGCTGTGAGAAATTTGAAACAACAGAGATGTTTAAAAATGAGCCGTCGCTTTCATGAAACCACCTTTCATCAGAACCCCGCATGCAGCTTAAACATAGTCCCCTGAAGGTAATTCTACAGCAAGTAGTGGTGACAAATTGCATGAGAAACATGGTGTTTATAATGTTGCTTATGCCCCCTTAGGGACAGATGGGTTTTCCACCTCCGGGGATGAGACAAAGCCCAAATACCTGTGTCTTTATCTCAGATTCATCTTCTTGGTCCGACTGTGAGCATGAAAAATGAACACGCAAAGGACAAAATGTTAAATACACAATGTTGGTTATTATCAGAGAAGTTCTAGTGTATACACCACACAACGTTTAATAATAGCACTAGACTGGTGGCCTTGCAATTGGAGATCAAAGCTGATGGACTCCCACCTTTTCCAACTAGGTAAGACTAGGTGGTAAATTCTAGACAAAGCTGGAATGTGATATACAAAATAAAATAAAAAATACACAATATTCTAAACTGTAATAAATGAATAGACTCAATTTTGTGGGTTGAATGGGGCCTTTTAGAAAATCCATTTGCAATTTTTTGTCACAATGTGCTGTGTCAGAAATTGAAAAGGCATTAAACTGTTTGTCCAAATGCAATACAGATGCTCGCTTTTTTTTTTTTTTGGGGGGGGGGGGTGACACATTGAAGGAAAATAACCACTTTGGCCCTCTCACAACTGAAACGCCCAAAATCAGAAATCATCCATTTCAGACTCCCTGTTGGGACAAAGCCATCTCATCTGTTCATGAAATATACGAAACACATTTTTTTCCCCCAAAGAGAGGCATGCATCAGTGAGTACCATTAAAATGTGAGCACACTGCACCAATTCTTAAAACGAAAAACGAAGAGAAAAAAAACATATCATTCTGATAACAGAATGCTGGTATTATTATACTGCGTATCTGCTTTGTGATGCTAAAATAGTTTTGTTTGTAGACAGCAGGGAAGTGGCTGCTTAACAAACCTCCGTCGCTGTTGTTTCACCGTCGGCAATAGTCTCTGTCCACTCGCTGTCAGTCTGTTTTATAACGAGCACCAAGGTTCCAGTTGAAAGCAGGAATAGAGACAAAAATCCATGATGTCAGTAGTTGAACATTTTTAACTGCCTTCAATATTCATATTTATGTGCTGGCGATTCATCAGGGAAAGACATGCATAAAAAGTAATACGCATAAAATGATCAGACAAATGAGCAGACTTAATTGCAGAAAGAAGTTCAAAACAAGTCATTTGTGTGATTTAAAGCTTAAATTATCATACTGATACCAGGTTTTTTTCAGACTAGATGACAGCATAAACCAGTGCAGTTTTTAATGGCTTTATCCAGAAAAAAGTTGTTTTTATTTCTAGATAAAGTCATGTTGTATAAAATTGGCTTTATTACATTCAAACCCAGTATTCTGTGTAATAGCCAGCTTATTTAAAGGAATTACCCAGTTTTATGTGTTATCGGTACTGTATCTAAAATATATACAATTAGCTTGAGAAATATGAGGCTACAAATAGAACTATAGTTGTAGCTGTGATGCAAGATTCAAGCACTCTTTAATACTACATGTTATGTTTGTTTAAATCTGAGAGTACGTTTAATGTGCACAGTGATCTTTCTAGAAATGTGGTTGAGGACTATCAGAGAGCTTTCTATGAAACTAGCCACCTGATACAGAGGGTGCAACAGTGTGAAAAGACATAGCACCATGAACAGAAAGGAGGATTACTGCGAGCTGGACACTTTGCTGAAAAGGCCATCTGGGCATTCTAAATTGACTCTGGCAGTACTGGGCATGTGGTTTTGTCAATTAGCTCCTTTTTCAGTATGAAAGCTGGCAAAGCTATATGTATGGTATTCTCATGCTTTTAGCAAATCACAATACACAAAAACATGTATACACAGCAAACAAACCATGTTTGATTTTGCTGGCATGCAGATGCTATTTTGTTTAAGTCTACAGCACTAAGTGAACACAGTTTTTGGGGCTGAGATGGGTTCGGCAAAATAAATAAAAAATGTGTCTCAAATATAAGTTCTGTTTCAACAAAATTTTTATTAAAAAAAAAAGGTCACATTTTTAATAATAAAAAAGGAAAAAAAAATGTTTTTTTAATCTTCATGGAATTATAAAAATGTATGTTATATATACAGTATATACGTATATAACGTTAAATGCAATGATATATAGAAATAACTCTAATTTACATTTGAAATGTTGCCTTATCGTAATGAACGGAAGGGTCAGATGACGACATGAAAGCAGGCAATCAGTGAAAACTGAGAACAGAGAGCTAGGCTGTGTCCGAATCAACACCCTTCCATACTATTAGGCAGGCTTGTTGAGTAGACAGGACGAGAAAGTCGTTAAGTAGGTGAAATTTTCTCTAAATATAGTATGCTTAAAACCCCCGTATGATACACTTACTTCCGGGGTTTCGCTGATTATATTTGGGAGCACACTTTTCAAGAAGTGTGCTCCCACGCAAGGGTGAGCGACACTTCCACAGTACAGTTGGAAAATAGTGTGAAGGATATTTTTGTTGCGTACTGCACGTCGCGGCTAAACAGTGCACATTAAACAGCACATATCTGCCAGTACACTGTACACAAGAGACAGGACTCAGTAGATAGGGCTCTGATTTGGAAACAGCCAAGGAGCCAAGGAGCAGATGGACAACAAGAAAAAGGAGACGAGATGGAGGGGGAGTAGATGTGGAGCAGGCTTTCACTGAGCCAAGACCAGGTAGCCGCTGTCGTCCAGAAAGGTGGAATGTTCAGGAAGGTGAAAGAAGAAGGAGAAACAGCAGCTAGCCCTTTCTGTCCAATCAGTGACCTGCATGAATCTGATTAGATTACCAGCCTGGCTCATCTTAGCATTCTCCTTGTGTTCCCTTTGTGATAGGGAGGAGGGGAGCAATAATTATCATTGGTTGAAAAATATATGGCCGAGATAGCTGAAGAAAAGGGTGCAAATGATAGAGAGGACAGACATACACCCACAAAATAATATGATTATATATAACTGATTTTAAATGTATATTTTAGGTTTAATTACAGTACATGTAGTCAAATAAAATCAAGCAAATTACAGAAGCCACATACTGATGATCATATCATATATATGTCATATATGTCAAATAAACGAAACAAATTTGTATAGTTTATTTTTATCATTGCCACAGAAGACCCAATCTATCTATCTATTTGAATATTGGTTTAAGAGGGATCAAAATCAATACATATGTTACGTTTCTGTCATGTTTATGCCATGTTTCATGTTTAGTGTTTGTCACAGTTTATTTTCTGTTTATGTTACAATGCAGTTCATTGTTTGCATACATATTTCCATGTTTTTCCGCAGCCTTGCGTTCATGCTGTTTCTTCTCTTGCTGTCACTCACGCTTCCCTAATTGTTTCATTCTCCCTTGTCTAGTTACTAATATACTAACATTAGATCAGGATTGGGTAATACTAACTATCTAACCATGTGTTCATGTTTACCTTACGTTTCTCGTGCATGTTGATTACTAATTTACTAACGCGAGGTCAGGATAGGTTAACTACTAACGATTTACTAATTGCCTCGTTACGTGTCTCATTTTCTCAAGCTGTTGTGAATTTCCTGCTGCTCTCAAGCTAAATGTTTGCACCTGTCTACACCTGCATTTAATCTCAGTGTTCATGTCTGTTCGTTGCGAAATTGTTGCCTTAGTTTACTATTGTCACTCTTGAGGGTTTTTCCATTGTTTTGACCACCGTTATTGATCTAGCCTGTTTATTGACCATCGTTACTGCCTGCCTATTGTTTCCACTGCCTGTTTTTGACCACGAGTTTTGCCTGCTGTCTGTTTGTACCTCTGCCCTGCGGATAGGACTTCGGTCTGACTCCTGCTACGCCCCACGACTACGAACTTTGCTTTTTCCCTGTTTTGTACTTCTGCTCCGCTGACAGCTACTCTGGTTAACGAACTCTTGCATGGATACTGACTTCGAGACTGCCTTCTTCCTCGGTACTGTATCTTTGGTCTGGCTGGATTTATTGGTTTTTGGACTTTGCTTGTGTGACTACGTTTTTGGATTTCCCCATAATAAAGCCCTTGCGGGTATTTATTATCAAGTTTGTGTTCTGTGTCGTGCATTACGGGTCCAACCCGCACACACCCGTCTCAGAACAATTTTGCCAAGATGGACCCTGCTGACTCAACTGCCATGTTCCACGCCCTGCAACAACAAGGCCTCATCGTGCAGCAGCACGCCCAGGGGATTTCCGAGCTCCGGGAGGAGATTAAAGAGTTGTGCGCTGAGATGAGGAGACTGGCCATTGCAGTTCAACCACACACTCCAGAGCAACCTGCTAAACCGCCTGCTATCCCACCCCCCAACCCCATGGGAGCCTGGCAATTCTGGGAGCCACAACAGCCTCCCCCGGAGAGGTTTGATAGTGAGCCAGAGAGATGCAAGGCGTTTCTACTACAATGCGACTTTGTCTTCCGACAACAGCCATTGACTTATCCGACTGACGAGCGACGGATTGGCTATGTGATGGGGCTACTCAAGGGGAGAGCTTTGGACTGGGCTACCGCGGTGTGGACCGGAGGTTCATTTCCTCTCAGCTACGTGATCTTTTCGGAGGAGATCCGCAAAGTGTTCCAGCACGCCTCCAGTGACCAAGAGCCTTCACAGCAACTCATTGCCCTCCGCCAAGGCCTTAAAAGCGCCGCGGACCATTCTATTGCTTTTCGAACTATTGCTGCGGCTACCCACTGGAATGACTCGGCCCTGGCGGACTTGTTCCGGGCCAGTCTGAACGGGGCGCTCCAGGACGAGTTAGCCCATCAGGAACCTATCAAGGAGTTCAACGCTCTCGTCCGAGCCGCTATTCGCTTGGATAACCGCTACAGACTTTGCCGGAGGGAGAGACCGATTCCGCCCGGTCAGCCGTACCCCAGACAAGTACCTGCCTCACTGACGGAGGAGAACCAGGCTTGGGTAGTTGAACCAATGGATCTTTCCCGTACCGGAGTTAAGATCTCGCCCGAGGAACGGATACGTCGGAGGGAGACCGGTGCATGCTTCTACTGCGGAAAGCTGGGGCATTCTCAAGCACAATGCACCACCCGGTCCAGGAAATCCGAGTCATCCGTGGGAGTGAGGTCTTCAACCCACCAGGAGAAGATCTCCAAGAGCGATACTCGCCCTACCCTCACTGCCACACTCATGCTACCTGAGAGGGAGGTTCAAGTGAGCGTGCTCATAGACTCTGGAGCAGACGTGAACCTCATTGATGAAGTTATGGTCAGAGATCTGGACATTCCCACCCTTCCACTGCCCCACCCCAAGAATGCTCGGTCGTTGGACGGCAAGACATTCTACAGAATGACTCATGTCACGGAACCCGTTCAACTGATAATTTCTGGCAACCATCACAAATTCATCCAGTTCCACATCATCCGTTCACCCAACGATCCACTCATTCTGGGACTACCCTGGCTTCAAGAACACAACCCTGTCATTGACTGGAAGTCCCGCCACATTAAAGCCTGGAGCCGCCAGTGTCACCAAGCCTGTCTTCGGTCCGCACCTGCACCTACCCCACCTCAAGACACCAAACCATCTCTGGAAAACGTGCCAGCCCCTTATCACGACCTGGGCATCGTTTTTTCCAAGACGCAAGCACAGACACTTCCTCCTCACAGACCCTATGATTGCGCGATCGACCTTCTACCCGGTTCCACTCTTCCCTCAAGTCGACTCTACAACGTCTCCAAACCGGAAAGAGAAGCCATGGAGAAATACATTCAGGATTGCCTTGCCAACGGTCTGATTCGCCCCTCTTCGTCACCTGTGGGCGCTGGATTTTTCTTTGTCCAGAAAAAAGACGGCTCGCTGCGTCCTTGTATTGACTTCAGAGAACTAAATAATATCACTATCAAGAACAAATACCCACTACCGCTCATTGACTCAGCCTTCCAACCACTCCACGACGCTACTGTCTTCACCAAGCTGGACCTACGCAATGCATACCACCTGGTGCGCATTCGTGAGGGGGACGAATGGAAGACCGCCTTCAACACCTCGTTAGGACACTTCGAGTACCTGGTTATACCTTTCGGCCTTACTAACGCCCCCGCCGTGTTTCAGGCGTTAGTAAATGACGTCCTACGGGACCTATTGGGCCGCTACGTATTCGTATATCTGGACGACATCTTGATCTACTCCACCAACGTCAAGGAACACGAAGGCCACGTCATGCAGGTTCTCCAACGATTTTTGGAGAACAGACTCTTTGTCAAGGCTGAGAAGTGTGTGTTCCACACCGACACGGTCGAGTTCCTGGGCTTCATCTAGGAGAGGGGACAAATCAGGGCGGATCCCAAGAAGATCCAGGCGGTCACAGATTGGCCCACGCCTGCTACTCGGAAACATCTACAACGCTTCTTGGGATTCGCAAATTTTTACCGGAGGTTCATCCGGAGCTACAGCCAGGTCGTCGCCCCTCTCACCAAGCTCACATCTACTGCCATGCTGTTCCGCTGGAATCCTGAGGCTGAAAACGCCTTCAAGAAAATTAAGAGACTGTTCTCCTCCGCTCCGATTCTGGTGCACCCCGACCCCACTCGTCAGTTTGTCGTGGAGACTGATGTGTCCGACACTGGAGTAGGGGCCGCGCTCTCTCAGGTTTCCCCCACTGACAATCTTCTACACCCCTGCGCATTCTTCTCCCGTAAGCTGTCTCCGGCGGAGAGGAACTATGACGTGGGAAACCGAGAGCTACTTGCTGTCAAACTAGCACTGGAGGAGTGGAGGCATTGGCTGGAGGGTGCCGAGAAACCATTTGTGGTCTGGACCGACTATAAAAATTTGGCATACCTACAGACAGCCAAGAGGTTGAACTCCCGCCAAGCCAGATGGGCCCTGTTCTTTGGCCGTTTCAATTTTGCATTTACCTACTGTCCTGGTTCCAAGAACATCAAACCTGATGCCTTGTCGCGACAGTTCATAGCCAGTTCTGAGCAACAGGCGCCAGAGAACATCCTCCCTGGGTCCTGCACCATTGCTTCGGTGTCCTGGAGGATTGAGGCCGTCATTAAAAAGGCGCTACTCAAGGAGCCCGATCCAAGGTCCAATCCCGGTACATGCCTTTACGTTCCCTCCGCCGCCCGGACACATGTTCTCCAATGGGCTCATTCCTCCCTCATGTCATGCCATCCCGGCTTTACCCGCACCCTGGCTGTCCTCAAGAGAAGGTTCTGGTGGAACTCCATGATCCCCGACACCAGGCGTTTCGTCAAGGCCTGTACCACCTGTGCCAGGAGCAAGGCCTCTCACCAGGCCCCAGCTGGTCTGCTCCAACCTCTGCCAGTGCCCAGTCGCCCTTGGAGTCACATCGGGGTGGATTTCGTGACCGGACTTCCCCCTTCTGAGGGCAACACCACCATCCTGACTGGTCGACCGGTTCAGTAAGGCGGCCCACTTCATCCCTCTGCCTGGATTGCCCACTGCCTAAGAAACCGCAAATCTACTAGTCAAAGAGGTGTTCCGGATCCATGGCATTCCCGCGGACATTGTCTCTGACCGTGGTCCCCAGTTCATCTCCCAGGTCTGGAAGGCCTTCTGTTCGGCTCTCGGAGCCACCTCCAGCCTCACGTCAGGTTACCACCCCCAGTCTAACGGTCAGACTGAAAGGGCCAACCAAGACCTCGGAGCTGCTTTACGCTGTGTGTCGGCCAAGAATCCCACTTCATGGAGCAAGATGCTCACCTGGGTCGAGTATGTGCACAACGCCCTGCTCTGCGCCGCTACTGGAAAATCCCCATTCAAGGTTTCTCTTAGCTACCTACCTCCTCTGTTTCCCGAGCAAGAGGTGGAGATTGCTGTCCCCTCCCTTGCCACCCACATGCACCGCTGCCTCAAGATCTGGAGGGACGCCCGGGCCGCACTATTGAGCACGGCCGAACGGAATCGTCGAGTCGCTGATCACCACCGCACTCCAGCCCCTGAGTACAAGCCTGGCGACTCAGTTTGGCTCTCCTCTAAGGACATTCCCCTCCAATCCACTTCCCACAAACTCCAGCCCCGCTTCATTGGACCCTACAAGATTCACAGCATCATCAACCCCACCTCAGTCAAGCTGTCATTGCCCCCTTCCATGAAGATTCACCCCATGTTTCATGTTTCATGCATTAAGCCCTATTCTACTGATCCCCTTTGCCCCCCTGATCCCCCACCCCCTCCTCCCCGTATCATAGATAACCACCCGGCCTTCACTGTCAAGAAACTACTGGACATTCGCAAGCGAGGCCGGGGGTTCCAGTATCTGGTGGACTGGGAGGGTTATGGCCCGGAGGAGCGTTCCTGGGTCGCTCCAAGTCTGATTCTGGACCCTACCCTGATAAGTGACTTTCATCGCGATCACCCTGATAAACTGTGTAGACCGTCAGGAGTCGGTCGTTAGGGGGGGGGGGGGGGGGTACTGTTACGTTTCTGTCATGTTTATGCCATGTTTCATGTTTAGTGTTTGTCACAGTTTATTTTCTGTTTATGTTACAATGCAGTTCATTGTTTGCATACATATTTCCATGTTTTTCCGCAGCCTTGCGTTCATGCTGTTTCTTCTCTTGCTGTCACTCACGCTTCCCTAATTGTTTCATTCTCCCTTGTCTAGTTACTAATATACTAACATTAGATCAGGATTGGGTAATACTAACTATCTAACCATGTGTTCATGTTTACCTTACGTTTCTCGTGCATGTTGATTACTAATTTACTAACGCTAGGTCAGGATAGGTTAACTACTAATGATTTACGAATTGCCTCGTTACGTGTCTCATTTTCTCAAGCTGTTGTGAATTTCCTGCTGCTCTCAAGCTAAATGTTTGCACCTGTCTACACCTGCATTTAATCTCAGTGTTCATGTCTGTTCGTTGCGAAATTGTTGCCTTAGTTTACTATTGTCACTTGAGCGTTTTTCCATTGTTTTGACCACCGTTATTGATCTAGCCTGTTTATTGACCATCGTTACTGCCTGCCTATTGTTTCCACTGCCTGTTTTTGACCACGAGTTTTGCCTGCTGTCTGTTTGTACCTCTGCCCCGCGGATAGGACTTCGGTCTGACTCCTGCTACGCCCCACGACTACGAACTTTGCTTTTTCCCTGTTTTGTACTTCTGCTCCGCTGACAGCTACTCTGGTTAACGAACTCTTGCATGGATACCGACTTCGAGACTGTCTTCTCCCTCGGTACTGTATCTTTGGTCTGGCTGGATTTATTGGTTTTTGGACTTTGCTTGTGTGACTACGTTTTTGGATTTCCCCATAATAAAGCCCTTGCGGGTATTTATTATCAAGTTTGTGTTCTGAGTCGTGCATTACGGGTCCAACCCGCACACACCCATCTCAACATATTTATTAATCTTTCTCTTACTGCCTAGAGAACATGAGCAGTTGCTGCAACCAACCACTTTCTTTATGGATTCTGTAATATTACGTCACCGGTTAGACTGACATTTTTATTTAATATGTTATATCTCTGCATTAGTCAGCACAGCATTAATGACCCATGAAGAAATATGCCTGTGGTAGCAAAAGGGAAATAAAAATGTCACGTCTTGACTGTAAGGACAGCGTGAGGCCTTTTCCCCAATTTACTCATTTAAATGATTTTCATTAAGTCATAAAGCACTCCCTGAAGGACAAACGTACAACACAAATCTGGACGTTCTTGTGAAGTTGACTGATTAGAATAGTTAAAGGCCCACTTGCATATTTTTGTTTTTGAGCTTTTCACATCATCCTGGAGCTTTTCAAATGTGTTCCTTAATGGTTCACGTCAAAAAGTAGCAATTTTGGTCAAAGTATGCACATATGCGATGTTTCCGAGATCTTAGTAAAACGTTTTCCCACTTGACATGACGTATGTTTTTGCATAATTTGTCCGAATGTGTTCAGAAGGGGGCGGGGTTTCGGCTATACAAATTATGCGAAAACCTACGTCACTGCCCTTTGCTAACGTTTAGTGGGCGTTTCTGATACTAAAACCAAGAAAATAATTCCATGCGAGTGGCCCTTTAATCCTTTCATATTCCCAGCCAGAATTTGTGTATAAAAGGACCGCAGAAGCATTAGTCACATTCATTACAAAAATCCTTAAAAAAAAACAAAAAAACAGTCAGAAAACAGAAAACTTCATAAAACATTTCTTCTTTCAGTTAGTATTGACTTGTACCACCTAACTGGAAATCTCATTAAAACAAAAGCAAGATGGATGATGCTTTTTAGATTGCACTAAAACATTGCACATGAACATCAAACCTGGCATTAAAATCTGATAATACTAATACTATAAAGTAATACTATACTATATCATCTTAATGCTAGGTTTTGAGACACCTGTAAAAATTATACTGCATTTGGAATTCAAGAAATTCAGTATTCATTGTAACTTTGAGTCTTATTCTGAAAAATGCTTGATAAATGCTCATTGTTGATTGATGTTGATTGATTTTAAAAACTGACTTGCTTTACCTCAGTAATACATTCACTGTATGCTGTGATTCCACCTCCTTCTCCAGTTGGGTTTCTGCACACTCTCCATTAAATAATTTCAGTGTTTCAGAGAAAGTCAGAAATGAATCATTGAGAGCTGTCACTCAGCAACATTGCAAAAAAGGATAATTTTATCCCTGCTGAAATTAAGAAATGAATTCCTTGTTGAATACAAAAAACAAAACAAAAAACGAAACCATCTCTCCACTGTGTATCCAGTGAGTGTAATCTTGATGTGAATCCAGATGGAAAAGCAGATGCTGGATCAAAGCAAAGCTGCAGGATGCTACAACTCTTTTGCAAATCAGTACGTGAGAGGCTGAGGATTTTAATATGCCAGGCTAGCTGAGCTAAAGGTCAGCCTTTCTTATTATCTCCAAGCATTGTACAGTTTGAAAGTGGAGGAGCTTCATTTTCCCCCTCCATCTGCCCACGATAGAACAGACCCTGCCTCAGAATGAGTAGGGAGGAAATGTGTTCGCCTTGCAAGGCTGGAAACAGGCCTGCCTTCTTTACGGAAGCGACAGCATCTGAAACGGCGTCTCGTTTTACAATCCAGTCACCTTCCAAAAATAGAGGCTATTGAGCACTGAGTTTCCGCAGATGCCACTCACTCAACCTCCTGTGCCATGTCATCACACCAAAAGGTATGAGATGGTGGAGGTAGTTTAGTATACTGAATGAACAAAAATATTGTTTTTCTACAATTTTGGACATTCATTTTCTGCGCTTCTCTGAATACTGCACACAAATATGTTTTCTCATATTTAATATATAAATGCTTGCTTTGAATTAACCTCTCTTAAATCATGTAAACCCAAAATGCATGGCTCCAAGCAAACTAGGTTGTAGGTACATTAACTTTGTCCCTCATCCTTACACTGTCTGACTATACAGTGCCCATGAGTCAAGCTAAATTAATATGAGAAAAAAGGGCTGGATTAAATTCAGTTTATTGTTTGTCAAAGGTCTTCTATGCTCAGAAAAATGAGAAAATTATATAGTTTAACTTTGATACCATTGATCAGAGGAAAAACACATCTTCTGCAAAAATATTTTTTACTTTGAATAAAATGTGTGTCACAATTATTGGCATCCCTGTATTGAGCACTTTGTGCACCCTCCCTTTGCCAAGATATCAGCACTGAGTCTTCTCTTATACTCTAGACTAGGTTGGAGAACACATAGCAAGGGATTTGAGCCCATGCCTCCATATAGAATCTTTCCAGATCCTTCACAGTCCTTAGTCCTTGCTTGTGGATGGGGTTCAGGTCAGGGGACTGGGATGGCCGTTGCAAAACCTTGATTCTGTGGTCAGTGAACCATTTTTGTGGAGATTTTGAGGTATGCTTTGGATAATTGTCCTGCTGGAAGATCTAACCACAACCTACTTTTAGCCTTCTGGCAGAGGCAGAGCCAAATTCTGGTCTAAAATCTCCTGGTGCCATGGTGCCACGTATCGTAACAAGGTTCCCAGGACCTCTGGAGGACAAACAGCCACAAAACCTCACAGATCCACCACCATACTTCAAAGTGGGGATAAAACTCTTTTCTGCATAACTATGCCTCTTATTACATCAAACCCACCTGATGTATGTATTCCCAAAAAGGTACATTTTTGGTTCGTCTGACTATAGCGCATGGCTCCAATCTAAATTCCGGTAACATTAATCAAACTCCAGGTGCTTGTGTTTGTGGCATGATGACAGCAGAGGCATTCTTCTGGCAACTTGTTGGTATAGTGGTGGCATCTAATTGTACTTTTGGAGATTTGGTGACCACAGAATGCAACCAACTTCTGCAATTCTCAAACTGTGATCCTTGAAGAAATCCTTGCCTCTCAAGCCATTCTCTTCACTGTGCGTGTGGGCAAACTACACTTGCATCCTCTTCCAGGCTGGTTCATCACAGCTCCAGTTGCTTTAAATTTATTAATTATTGACCTAAAGGTTAAAATAGTGTAGGTAGTTTCAGACATGTAGCTATTTTTCTATAGCCATTGCCTGATTCATGTATGTCAACAACCTTTTGTCCATTTAATTTATGTGTTCTCAGATTGTTCCCATATTGACGGTCTAAGGAGTTTTGGCCTGTTTGTCACCTCATATTCGTACCCCAGTGAAACAGGAAGTTGAGAAGAACCACATAATTGTTCTTAAAGACTCAGGTGTGCTTAAAAAAAGTCAAATATGAATGGGAATATAATTCAATTAAAGTTTGTATGTAACTATTTCTAGCACTGGCAATAAATGTGACGGAAAATGAATCTTAATTAAAAAGATTTTTTTTACCTAAATTAAAGATGAGATGTTTCTCATATTTTGAGTGCAAGTTCATGCTGATCAATGACAAATACATTTAATCATATTTTCCAGGGTTGCCAATAATTATGGTAGGCACAGTATACTGTATGACCGAATTACCTGCATCAAAAGGGGGCAGTAGCAAAGTTTTACCACTAGAGGTCAAGGTTATCCCAAAGGGGCAAAAGTCTGTCATTTCTGACTGTTTACAGGGACACACACACATTATACAAACAGAGACTGGGATTCTGTCTGATAACTGCAGCTGTACAGTTTCAGACAATATGTTTACCAAGTTAAATAATGTACTTTCTCATTCCCACAAATCAAAAACAAACATGCACCACACACGCACGTACGCACGCACCACCTGCACACGCGAGTCCTAAATTGCTCTTTAAACTGAGCTCTGAGGGGCGTACCTTCATCTCATGTCGTACTGGGGTTGTTGGAATTGGCTCGGACACCTCAGACTGTTCCGTGACCGTCATTTTCTCCTCATCCTCTTTCTCAGCCTTTTCTTCCTCTGCTTTCTTCTCAGGTGTTACTGTGGTGATGAGGTCACTCGTGGCGATTCCCTTGGCCGTCCCGTACTGGCCCGTGCCCATCTCTGAAGTGGACATGGAATCCTTCATGAACATTTTTTTTGGTTTTAACTCACTGGAGCTAGGTTTTCAGGGGGATATCAAAACACTGACCGTATTAAGTCAGAATTCATTAAGAGTTTCAGACTTAAATGAATCATTCAAAAAATAAAACCGATAACCTGAAAGTACATAAGAAATCAACGTAGTAAAATGCATTAGCCTAGAGGTCTCATGAGAAATTAAAGCTATATTATTCACACAAGAATACACTCATGTTATTTGAACGAGGAAGCTTTTCCATGGCAGATCCAATCATATGCTGTTAACGTATTATCAGTAGAGCCTTAATATTTCACTTTTTAAATAATTAAAGCACATTTCAAAATGCTCAGGTTCAGATTTAGAAGAAGAAAATGTCTGCCAGCTACACAGCATTCAATCAGAAAATGTAAACATATTCCCCTGGTATAGCAAAAGTATTGATAGAAAAGAGTGATGTTTCTTCCTTTCCCCTAATGCGAGATGTCCTTAGGAAGGCCAAAAGTGCATTCAAAATACATTCTCTCAACAGTTTCAGATTTTCCCTTTTATTAATTGTAGGAATTTGCAATTCAGTTCCTTCTCATTTATGCATTTACACCAAAGGGAATTTTATCTTTCCCCACTGTTTGTGCTTTGCCAGTTCCTCCTGAGCGCATAGCTCTAGCTTAATGGCTGCAAAGCATGGCAGTTCTTTTATACATCTGAGTCTCACCGAAAGGGTGTTTCAAATGAACTTAAATAAAAATTTTAGGCGCATGGAAAAAAAAAAGAAAAAGTGGAAGGGCAGATTGACTGAAAATCACCAAGAGAATGTCTGATTATCAGAAAAGCCCAATTTAAGGGAAGAACAAATTGTATTGGTTAGAAATAACTGCGGGACAATGCTCAGCTGCGACATCCAAGAGCTAAATCATGTGCAGTACATATCTACCTTTTGCGTTAGTGTCATTTACAGTGACAGGCAGTTTAACTCCATGGTCTAGAGTCACTGTATTTTTTTGGATGATGTTGCTGAGCTGGAGAGATTAATATAAATTAAATACTACAGTAAGGATTCAAGATGAACACAGAGCTAATCTTTAAAAAAAATCAAGATGGAGGATAAACAGCCAACAAACACTGAGAAACAATACAGTGACAACAGGTATCTGTCATAATCACCAGGACAACAGACTGAAACTGTGAGCATTAGACGCAGATAATGAAAACATTATTCAGTTGTTCCAGTTTCTGGTTTTCTTGAACCCAACATAGTATAGTTCACAGGATGCATTCTGGCACATAAAGCAATATATCATGTTTTGAAACGTTGATATGCCCATAAAAAGGAAATTAACTGAGTGTTTAAGATTTCAACTTTTTTTCTATTCTCACCATCAACCGATTCAAATGGTTATACCAACACAGTTATATCTGATATAGACACCTCGGTCACTAACCAAGTCCGAGAGCGCCGGCTATAAACAGAGCTCTTGGGAGCGCAAATACATAAAGGAATTCTGCTAATTAATTTGGAAGAGGTGCACAACAAAGCAAAAAATAAAAATGTACCTTAGAACAAAGAAAAAACAACACAGAGCAGCAAATCCTCACGGCGAGTAATCCCGTCTTTCTATAGGCGATACAAAATAAACCCCTCTGCAGAGAGCCTGCCTGACTTTACTAGAAGTCATTTATTGTAGGATTTCTGTAAGTTGGCTTGACGACTAAGGACATTAACTGCGGCCTGGGAATGGCTGATAAACCAGGGAAAAGGAGCAGCCCTCACTGAGCTGGCAGAGAAGACAATGTGCGGAAAGGGGATAGATAAAGCCTCTGAACATGGGAGGAAAAGGGGCGGTCTCAGAGTGACCAAGGATTACATAAACCCAACACCCTAACACCCGACGCTATCCCATCCCATCCAGGCCCAATGTGGGGGGAAAGAGCCTGTGTGTGCTACCCACCACCATCTAGACTGCGGGACATGGTGTAGCGCTTGCTGGTGGAGCGTTCGAAGTAAGGCGCGGGACGGACAATCTGGGAGCTGGCCCGTCGGGTCTGGGCCTGGGTCCGGCCGCTGTAGCGGAACTTGGAGCCAAGTGTGAGGAACTTTTTTGGAGGGGCTTCTGGAGACACCAACCTTCGGGACAGAGAGGGAGTAAGTGGACTCCACCGTTACAATTCTGTTTTCAACCTGGCACTGCTCTTAAAAGGTGTGTTTCTTTTTAAATAAAATGAAAATTTTTATTAGGTCTTTAGAAAGTTACACGTTTTTTTCAATAATAATACTCTATCTACAGCACATACTGTACATCTCAGACTAAATAGATCAGAAAAAATTTTAAAAGGATAATAAATTATTTCGCTGCACACCTTCATTAGATTTTCATTAGAACGTAGGTAATATGGAACATTATATGGTAATATGAATATTAGCGGTATTCTTAATTAGACATGAATTTTCTGAAATATTTTATTTACACTCCCCACATCTTCATGATACACAATAAATAAAACTTGCATGCTAATTTCACAATGATTCACTTTATGATATGGGAAGATTTTATTTGAGCAGTAGAGCTGTAACAGGGCTGACTTTGTTTCACATGTGTAATTAAGAACACCACTAACTGCTGTTCCATTTTACCTATGTAGGAGTTACTCAGCCATAACCTCTTGTTACCAAATGAGTTACAATTTAATTACACAGGTATAGGTGCAACATAATGTAAAGTCTTACCTAAATTAGTAAACAATAAAAAACTAAGGGGAAAAAATCTTTGAGAATTCAACATTGTTGAGTAATTGCTCACCTGAAAAAGGTGTGATGCTCCACGCAGACTTTCCAAAGTCTCTTTGCCGCTCTGTGATTTGGGAGTTTGAAACCTATCGTGCTTTCAAACTGCTCAAACTGGAAGGACAGAAGCACAGAGACGTTGGCCCACGTTCATCGCAGAAAATTAGCCACACAAGCACCTCTGATAAGGTCTTTGTCCGAGCGCCCTGCTACAAAGTCTTGCAGTCAGGGCGATGGGCGGTTTGTGTAGCACCATAACATTTATCACCAATCGAGGGATGGCGCAGGGCAAACTCAGAAAACAAGACACACGCATTCCCTTTATACTGTACTGATATATCTGACAAGGGAAATGGGAGGGAGTAAATCATGGGAGGAAGGGATAACAATCAAGCCATTCTTCTACCAGACACGGCAGTTTACAGCTCATTTTATGAGCTACAAGTAATCTCAAAACAAAAGCATTTTCGACAAGCTAAATTTCATGTGACAACACTGATCTGGTAAAATGGCAGTTTGTGTCAAATCAGAAAACCTGACAAAGGCAGACATTTTGACATTGCAAATATTTAGATTGCCTGGAAAGACCTTAACCCTTGTGTTGTCTTCATATTATGTATACACCCCATGTCCACAGGGTCAAAAATGAGCCACGCTCACCTGACCCCCTTGTGATAAAGCGTCTTCACTGAATTTTAAACAGAGGCGGAAGTAACAAAGTACAAGTACTCTGTAATTGAGTAGCTTTTTCGTGTACTTGTACTTTTTTGAGTATTTTTCAGTAAGTCAGTAATTTTACTTTTACTAAGTATGGTTTAAATGAAGTAAAGTAGTTTGCTACATTTGTACATCTGTCCGTTACTGAGTAAATTATTTATTTTTGTTTTAAAATAATCAACGGATATCAAATGCATCGCATGAAAAGCAGGCCAACCAGATCAAAATGTCATGAATCGTGTCGATTAGGAGGCGATTATATAAGGTTAGTTAAATTTTTAAAGCAGCGATAGACCAGCAACTCCCGTGTTCTGCAAGGTAAAATTAGTCTGGTGGCTTTGAAGAGAGCGATTTAACGGATGTTTCTGGTTAAACAAAGAATCTTACTCTTTAACAAAAAGGTCTATCTCTGTAGGGATCCTTTCCATATTGTCAGACACTTAGAATAACAATCTGAGCCTGCCAGTGGCAAAAATAAGCACTTTTAGTGACAAATCTTTCATTTTATACAGATGCCTTCGCCAGACAATAAATTAAGTTCCAACTGTACAATCATTTCCTCTCTTCTTTTAAAGTAACTTTTACTTTGAGTACTTTTTAAGTGAGCTACTTTTACTTTTACCTCAGTCATTTTTTACCCAAGTACTTTTACTTTTACCGGAGTACAATTTCAGTCAAGTAACAGAGCTTCTACTTGAGTAGGATATTTCAGTACTCTTTACACCTCTGATTTTAAACCCTATTTTTCATGTAGAAACAACCTGCCATTAATCAACAAATGAGTGAAAAGCTGTGCTTTCCTATCCTTCACAGTCCAGACGGAGGGTATTCCCTCAGTCTACACCACTCATCTATACTACAAAACACACATTATAATAGATTTTTTTGGGTTAAATACCTTTAAAGTCTTTCAACCTTCAACTTTTTAAACAAATGAATGGCATTTTTGCACCACTATTACATAATTAGTTCAGACAGACATATTACAGCTGAGATTGTGGTGAGAATCACAATACCTTACACGTTTATACTGCTGTAAAAGTAATAGGAGATGGAGCCATTTTAGTGAACCGTAAAAGATGATTTACATGTTGGGATTCTACAGTGCACAGTAGTGATGCCTAGTACAAAGCGCTTTCATCGCATCTTAAAAAAGTGTGTAAAGTAGTAGATCTCTGTGGTAATTAAGATTTTCATGCAATGGAACAACCAGCAATACACTTTATATAAATTTAAATGGTACTGTGAATCAGATTTTGACCTAGACTTCCATATTTTACTCATTAGAGTGTGCCGATTGTTTTTATAAAGATTAATTGCAAATGTAGGCGGCACGGTGGTGCAGTGGTTAGCACTGTCGCCTCACAGCAAGAAGGTACCGAGTTAGAATCCCGGCCGAGGGCCTTTCTGTGTGGAGTTTGCATGTTCTCTCCGTGTCAGCGTGGGTTTCCTCCGGGTACTCCGGTTTCCTCCCACAGTCCAAAAACATGCAGGTTAGGCTAATTGGAGACTCTAAATTGCCCATAGGCATGAATGGAGTGAGTGAATGGTGTGAGTGCTCTGTGATGGATTGGCGGCCTGTCCAGGGTGTATTCCTGCCTCTCGCCCAATGCATGCTGGGATAGGCTCCAGCACCCCCGTGACCCTGAACAGGAATAAGCGGGTTGATGAATGATGATGATGATGAATTGCAAATGTTTTGATATAATGTTAAATCAATTTCCTTCCAATCACAGTTGGTAGTGTAATGCAGGCCAGTAAGTAGCCCTACGTTTAATATAATCTTACCTTTATTCTATGCTATGCTGCATGAACAGCAGGGCAAGGTGATTATTAAGTGTGATTATTTTTCAAATAAACCAAGTGAAATGACATGGCGAAATTGTCTATTAACGGCAACATAATAATATGATTTTATTAAAATGATCTTTTGTTGCTGCCCTACATGCCAATGGGCAATAAGTAAGTAGTAAGTATTAAAATGATCAGTGTTTCACTCCCAAATGAGTGAGCTTGTATCCAGTATCAATTTTCTATATTCACTACTATTCACCATAACAGCTATTCAGACTTCAGGACACGTTTTTGACAAATATGACACTGTTTAAATCCCACAACAGGCCTCCCCAGTTTGCATCCTCAAAGCATAACAAGAAACAGTTGTTTGACATTTAAATTTTCATGTCATTACCTCCCCTGGGCGGATTTTGATGTAGAAATTGTTCCTTTTGTAGGAGATCTTGAGGACTTTAGGCCAGGCGAACCTGTTGATGCGCAATCTGTCGCGGTAAATGAGAAGTCCACTGGCACACACCCCCAGCATGATTTCCACACCCTCTGAATCCTGCAGACACAAGCCCTGGACATAAGCGCATTGTGACTCAAGGTTCACTCTCTCTGATGGGTACAAGATGTGTCATTACAGTCAACAGGTTCAGGATGTGAGATTCATGACTGTAAAATGAGGCTTTGTTGTTGTCCTTATAGTTAAACATGATGGATGTAATGAAAATGGCACCAAACTCCTTAAAAAGGTACCTGAAACCAGAGTAGATCTACTAGTGAAGCAGGGATGCATCAAGCCTTCTCCCAAAAATAATTATGGTGGATAACAGAATCTCAGACCCAAAAACATTAAATGGGAAAAGTAGAAAAAATTATGAGAAGAAATAATTTCTTGATATACAGTACACCCATTTAAAACGAAAGCCAGTTTTAACCTGAAAACATTAGCCAAGATCGCCAATTGACGGCTGGCAAATAAAACCTTCATGAAAGTATATTTGTTGATATTTTCAGAGATGTTCTGAATTTCTCAATGGTTTCCAGTGCTCCCAGAACATATTATTGAAATTACAGAATATGAGTCTGCTTTAAATTTGTTTTCTTGCCAAATGTATTCTTAGGTACAGCCATATCAAAACAACGTTTTCTGGAACTTCCATTTTCAATTTTTGTTAACCATAGGAAAACGTATCAAAAGGGGATAGGGTTTTGATTCAATCCACTGGCAAGAACAGGTAGCAAATGAACCTGTCAGTATCTGCATTCTTTCTTCTGACATGCTAGTTAAGAGCTTTAGTCCTCTTAATCTGCAAATGCGTATAAGGCTGCTGTTGGAATCCATTCAGAAATGGGCAATCAAGGATTTGGATGCCTGACCTATCAGGAGAGGCAATGTAGAAGTTTGGTGATGAGGCAATGATGAGGGACCTCTAAACAGAGTCTGCAGTTCTGTCAATGATGTGTGCTATTGATGTGGTACAATGAGCTGATAATGGATCAGCACCCCTCCATGGCAGGACGATGAGCTGTTCCAATAATTGGTACATTTCGGCGATGAATGGGGGGGGGTCTGCCCTGTAAGCCCATACCAAGGAGTGTTCCTCACCCTCACACCCACAGAAAAACAACCGTGAGGCATAACACTACCAGCACTGCGGTAAAGCAACCGCAGCCATGGCGATGAGACAGTCATGCACAAAGACAATTTCAAGAACAAACACACACACGCACACACAAAATGCAGCCTTACCTCCCCTTTAGCTGGAGCCAAGCACTCAAAGATGCTTCCTATCAACTAGGCCATTTGGTAAGAAAAAAGAGAAGACATACGCTGATCTAACCAAACTGAAGGGTACTTCCAAAGTCATCATTGAGTAGCCTACATGTGAAATGTTACACTTTTACTTCCGAGGCAAAAATGGCTTGACTTTTATTTGTGGGTTCATGTTGACATCACACAGATTTTGACTCATCTGTTAACATGCTTGATCTCTTTTTAAAGGGGGTTGGATAAGCAACTAAGAGTACGTTGGAACAGACAGCTCAGGCATAACAGAAATAACAACAGAGGTGATACAGCAGCTTAGCAATGTTGATGGAGGCACCACCATGGGAGAGTGAGCCCCTTTGTCACTGTAAGGTTTATCGGTGCCTGTTCTGCCCAAAAGTGGACAATGTAGGTATTTTTACACCCTTTTCCTGTGTTTCAACAACAAAGGGAATGTCTTGCAAGGTCTGAAGGGTCAGCAGTTTTCTTGTGTTTTTTTAATTCATAACTGTATTTTTTTCTGCCTTGGGCAACTGGTTGTTCCTGTTGCTTTAGTATGTTCTGTCTATTTCAGGAAATTTGGCAAATTAGTTTTTGTTTGTATTTCAGTTTGGCCCAAAACTGCTCCCACAGGTCGATAAAGGGTCAGTCTGAAAGGCCTGTGAACCCACTCTGCCTCCTCAGTGGGGTGTGTACAACAGACAGCAAGCGGATGCAAGCATGTCAACTGACAACAGAAGCACAGCAAACCCATCTAAGCACATAATCACTGATGAGCCATTCATTGTCATCAAACTAATACAGATTTGAGGTTTTTTTCTGGGAGGGGGTGGGGTGGGGTGCATTTGGACTGAACACGACAAAGATCACTCCTCGTTCACACTTGAGATCACCTTAACAATTATGCACAGGACAACACAACTGGACATTGATAATTCACAGACTGCACCGTCATGCAGCATCAGTGTTGGAGAGTAGTGAACTATATGTAATTAAACTACTAGTTTAACTACATTTTGCAGTAGCTTGCTGGTAGTTCAACTACATTCATATTTGCATAGTGATTCAAGTAGTTAAATTACTTTTTTGGCATTTTTTGTGTAGTTAACGACTGAAACTTGTAATTTTGTCCCTGTGAAAAGCCCAGATGGGATTGTTTTGTTTAGGACAGGTTTAGGTCTCAGGGGTATTCCAGGAAGCTGGATTGTCAGCTCACCTGTGAAAAATATTTGGCTATAGTTTTTAATGTTTTGAATCAGAATTTGTAAGACTAAACTTGAATATATTAGGTGTCAATTAGTCATAAGTATTGATTATTGCTATTTATTAACAAATGTTCAGAGAAGTTGTTGCATGCTATTTTAGAAGTTACCTGGCTAACTGAGTAATCCTGCTTGGTGCAATACCCCCAACTGGACTCGAGTTTCTGGAAGGCAGGTGTCTGACTGATGGACATTGTATACAAAACCAAAGTTGACATTCCTTGCACTTTCCCATGAATAGTGGGGTATTTTATTTTCTTGGTTTATGTATGACCTGTGAACAAGGGGGCACTTTCTGCAATAAACCCAATTGAGTGGCACTTTTTGCTGGCATGTGACTGTTTTGTATTATATTTTGTTATAATTTCGTATCACATGTATACTGTCAATTTGATCAGTACTTTGAACTACTTTTTCTAAGTAGCTTTAGTTAACCAAACTAGATTTCTCCCTAGGGTAGCTTTGCTGTAGTTCAACTTCTTCCAGTGTGAAGTAATTGGTAGCTTGCAAAGCTATGCTTTCAAAGTAGCTTCCCCAACACTGTGCAGCATTCGATGCTTTGGTCAAAGGTTTTACAGAGTGGAAAGATTTATAACACTTGCTCACCTAATAATACTGATCAATGGTCAGGAAACTGGCATTTCTTCACTCCAACTCCAGTCGTTCAGTGTGAGGTCATTTTGCAAAGGAATCATGTTACAGCTATTGGGTCCTACTCAAGTGTGTGATGGATGGCAGGGCTTCCCAGTAAGTGGCCAATGAACTCGCAAAGACCTTACTAGTCGGAGTGTTGGCTGCTAAATCAGGCCCAATCAGAGATCTATTAGTTTGACAGCAAGCCTGGGACACATTGGTGAACCTTTTTACCTTAGCATGATGGAGGTCCACTCCATACATAGACAGTTTCTTGGCATTCTCCAAGAAATGCATCTCAGCATCAGCTGGTGTCATCCCTCTGGAGTGGGGAGAGAGACAGAAGAGAGCTCCATGACCCTGATACCCAACAGTACTACTGGCAGCATGTAAGTGTGGGCAAGGGTAATGTTTGACAGCATTCATGTTTAAATCCCCCTCATGTCAAAGATGTGTTATACAGCAACACATGCTGCTACAATCAACATTTTCTTTGATTAAAATGTAACTATACAGTATGTCTTAATGTATTATTTCAAATCTAATGCCATACTAGAAAAGTATATAGAAGTATAATAATACAGAGTAGGACCCATGACAGAAGGCAGAAACATTATTTAAATATCTACAATGACAACGTGGGGAAGGAATTTTGTCTGTTAAAAACATACAGAAACGGTCATTTCAAAGTCATTAGTATAACATTGCTAACATTAACTCTGCATCAAATTATTTTCTACAGAAATAGAGAATAATTTAATAAAAAAACAATGGCCTGAAAAAACAAATACACACTCACACAAATCCACAGACACACAGACATGCATTTAATACCACATGACACTTGCAACCTTTTCTTCATTCGCATACTAAGTATTCCCAATGCTTGTTGCTCCACTGCTTTATTTGTTTTAGCACAAACTCACATGCTCAATACCCCCACTGCATAAGGCAGGCTCTACTGGACCTTGCTTGTGACTGACAATGCAGCAAGTGAGTATAATTTAAAAACATACACTGGCATCTACGCTGTATCCATATTTCTGTGTCAGGAATGCTGTTATAACTTAATCAGCCACCTTGTCTGTCAGCGCGTTGTATAACCTGTTATTAGCAATGACAGGACTGAAAATACATGTCGCTCTGGATGCGGAATTGTTCCCTGAACAGACACAACAAGCCATATCCCTCCTTGGTGGGCAAATCAAGAAGCAATGTAAGGGACAGCATTGCCTCAGGCAGTATATAATGAATTATGACACACGGGTCTGGGGACAAATCTTTCATTTTCTCAAATAACTAATAAAATCACCATTACCAGTAGCTTTCCTGCTGTCTTCTCCACTGTTTTCCATAGTATAACAATCCATAGTGGCAAGGGGCTGTACAATTTTACTCCTTGCCATTATCAAATTAATAAAGCCAATGTGATTAATCGTACGGTTGAGGACAGTTAAAGCCTAAATACGTTTCAAGTGATTCATGACTGGTCAATAGCAATGATATGAGCCAGTTGAATTGTTATTATCAGAAAGATAAGTGCAAATTGTTAAAACACATTATAACTCAAGATTAACATACACAAGATTAGTGCACACGACAAGACACAGAGTGAGCAGCCAATTAAAGACTTGACTGAAAACACATGTAAATGTAAATTAACACTCACTTATAGTTTTTGTGGAGGTCCATGACCTTCTCCTCCAGCTCCTTGGTCTGGTTGGGGGCAAAGCGAAACTCGCTGACGTAGTCGCTTCCATACTCCTCTGGGTCGTAATCTCCCAACTCAGACTGGACTGAGTAGGAACCGAGGACGGTGTGTGTGGCAAAAGAGCAAGGCAAGCGGCCTGAAACCACATCATCCCTCAGTTGCAAGCAGAGGTAATACCTATGAGACAGAGATGAGCTTCAGCACTGCTGCTTTTCAGGAAGTGCATTAGACTTTTTATTAGAACATTCCATTCCTAAATTAAATTACATTTCATGAATGCAGCAGACGGTCTTATCCAGACTGACTCACAGAGTTGGAGAAACATAAGTGTATTCACATGATTCATGTGAGCCATACTGTGAGACCAGGCTAGCTACGTGTATTCACATGATTAATGTGAGAAATACTGTGAGACCAGGCTAGCTACATGTATTCACATCATTAATGTGAGCAATACTGTGAGACCAGGCTAGCTACGTGTATTCACATGATTACTGTGAGCAATACTGTGAGACCAGGCTAGCTACGTGTATTCACATGATTACTGTGAGCCATACTGTGAGACCAGGCTAGCTACGTGTATTCACATGATTACTGTGAGCAATACTGTGAGACCAGGCTAGCTACGTGTATTCACATGATTAATGTGAGAAATACTGTGAGACCAGGCTAGCTACATGTATTCACATGATTAATGTGAGCAATACTGTGAGACCAGGCTAGCTATGTGTATTCACATGATTACTGTGAGCAATACTGTGAGACCAAGCTAGCTACGTGTATTCACATGATTACTGTGAGCAATACTGTGAGACCAGGCTAGCTACGTGTATTCACATGATTACTGTGAGCAATACTATGAGACCAGGCTAGCTACGTGTATTCACATGATTACTGTGAGCAATACTGTGAGACCAGGCTAGCTACGTGTATTCACATGATTACTGTGAGCAATACTGTGAGACCAGGTGAGCTATGTGTATTCACAAGATTAATGTGAGCAATACTGTGAGACCAGGCGAGCTACGTGTATTCACATGATTACTGTGAGCAATACTGTGAGACCAGGTCAGCTATGTGTATTCACATGATTACTGTGAGCAATACTGTGAGATCAGGCTAGCTACGTGTATTCACACGATTACTGTGAGCAATACTGTGAGACCAGGCTAGCTACGTGTATTCAAATGATTACTGTGAGAAATACTGTGAGACCAGGCTAGCTACGTGTATTCACATGATTACTGTGAGCAATACTGTGAGACCAGGCTACCTACGTGTATTCACATGATTACTGTGAGCAATACTGTGAGACCAGGCTAGCTACGTGTATTCATATGATTACTGTGAGCAATACTGTGAGACCAGGCTAGCTACGTGTATTCACATGATTACTGTGAGCAATACTGTGAGACCAGGTGAGCTATGTGTATTCACAAGATGCAACATCACTTACGCACTAGTCAAAAGTGAACTATGCCAACCAAGAACCAAAGGACTAATTATAAATGTATACAGTGGGTTGAAAAAGTATTCAGCCCCCTTAAGAATTTTTCATATTTTGCTGTGTACGAACATTTGATAAAAATGTATATAATCAGGCTTTTTTTTGCTGGTATTCAATACAAACAACTCTACGATGTCAATGTGAAAAGTAAAATCTACAATTTGTTCCAAATTACTTATAAATATAAAACTGAAAACAATCAATTCATATTCAGCCCCTGTGCTTCATTGTACTTTAACAGCCATACAGGCAAAACGTTGTTCAAAATTGTACATAATAAAGTGCCCAGACATCATAAGATACTCAAACAGAGTTTATCTGATATTGTTCATTCATATCACTCACTGGCATTTGAGACCAGTCCCTAGGGGTTCACATAAATCATCACCTCTCCATCACTTTATGTGAAAATGTAGCAGGTACAAATTCAGTAACTTTTTCCTGTCTGGTTTTACTATGGAAGACAATGGAGAAATCTGAAGGGAGAAAGTTACTGAAGTTGCACCTTCTACATTTTTGCATAAAGTGATGGAGAGGTGATGATTTATGTTTTCTTTGAACCCCCAGGGACTGGTCTCAAATGCCATCTATGAATGAACAATATCAGAAAAACTCTGTTTGAGTATTGCAATGTAAAGTCTGTTGTACTTGAACATTGAAGGGACCTGGTCTTGGCTTTGTTACCAAGAAAGACATTATTAACACACATTTTAAAAGAAAATATTGTTCAATGTCCTTAAATGTGTGGGCACTTTATGATGTGCAATTTTGAACAACGTTTTGCCTTTATGGCTGTTAAAGTACAATGAAGCAAGGGGGCTGAATACTCAAGAAATTGATTGTTTTCAGTTTTATATTTATAAGTAATTTGGAACAAATTGTAAATGTGTATTTTCCACATTGACATTGTAGAGTTGTTTGTATTGAATACCAGCAAAAAAGTCTGATTAAATAAATTTTTATCAAATGTCCGTACACAGCAAAATATGAAAAAGTCTAATGGGGCTGAATACTTTTTCAACCCACTGTATAGACTACATCAATAACTAGCCTTAGGAAGAGAAACATGAAACCAAAAAAATAATCTTTTGTAATCTTCTGCATAGTGCATTACCTAGCCTGCAAATCCCACTCTGGGTGTTTAACTGCAATGTTAAATCTACCAAATAATGATGACTTCTTTAATATTTCACTTTAGATTATTACAATTGAAGGAAAATCACACAGAGAGGACTGAGATGACATAAGTTTATAATATACAACCTTGATTATATTTAAAGTTACTTTAAACATTTTCTTTAAGGGCATGTACAAATGTAATATTTGGACATTACCGGGTGATATCCTCAGACAGCTGTGCAGGATCTGGTGGGTAAAACTTCACATTGAATGAAAAATTCCAGGCAACACCTAAAATGCAAAAGAAAAAAATCCCTGCTGAACCACTGAATAACAGAGTGAACTTCTGGCTTAATGTGACGCAAAGTGTAGGGAGTCTAGGGACCTTTTAAAATAAACAACCAGCTTGATTCACCGTTCAAAACTCCCTTCTGTAATGGGTTTATTGATGGTTCGGAGATTCAAACGCAAAGGTGGAGAGATCAGAATAAGTCAGCTCACAACCGTGAGGACCAATAATTAGAGAGAGAAAACAATAAAGGAAGAAAGAAAAGACAGGAACGTAATTCCTTAAGGCTAAAACAGCCAAAACGAAAATCAACCCACAAAAACGGGCGAACTAGAAAACCTGTGAATAACAACTAAATCTTCCGAACACAAATGATGGCACAAGAATGGGAAATTTAGCAAACAAAAGAACACCCTCGGCTATCTTAGCTCAGAGCCAGAGAAGTGTAAAACCAAAACGGAAGTACAAAGAAAAACTGTCTCCTAGAGAACAGCAAAGTACTAAATAGAACGCTACCAGGAGGAAAACAGTCCTATACCCGATTAAGTAGCTAATAGCAAGTCCCCCCTGAACATAAACAAGGTTTAATATCAGGAGGTCGCTAGTACCTGGGTATACCTGGCTCGAAAGCAATGTCGTAAGACAAACAAGCACCGGAGAAGCGGAAGTGAGGAACTTAAATACCCTGCCGGTAGAAGCACAGGTGGAAGCAATAATGAGGCTGGCAAACCATGAAACGGAATGTGGAAAAAATCTGATTGATTAACAATTGTGAAGGCAGGGCGAGAGCCGCAAAAGAAAAGAAAACGAACAGCCACGAACCACTACACCTTCATTCTGAATGTGTGTATTACGGAGGTTCTATGTTATTAGAAGTGCAAGAATGCATGAAATATTGCAATACAATAAGCGGTTATTTACGTACATATTACACATGCATACGTCACCCCATTTGAAAATGAGATAAAAATACACCCAGCTTCAAACTGAAATTCTCTGAGAATGCATGAGAATATCGCTAATGTTTCTAATGTTCTGAGAATAGAAAGTTGGTGAATGATGAATTCTCTGTGGATCACATTTCACAAGAATAAATAATTTGGTAGCTGGTAAATGTTATATATTTTCACCTGTCAGAGTAAAGGCGCAGCTCTTTTACCGTCTCACTGTATTTAGCAGGGAGACACAACGACAACTTACTTCTTATCTGTTTTTTCAATTCCTTAGCGGGGTCCACCCAATTCTGTAAATGATTACAAAAATATTCAAGTCAATAATGCATCGATACATTTTTGAATGCATGTCAAAATGTTTTTGAAGGTAGCACTTTACCTTTTGGTTCTCCATGTCGCGGAATGTGATGCCAAAATAGTCCTTTTCCAAGAGGTTGAGCTGGTCACAAACCTTGTCAAACAACACCTGACCTTTGGCCCGTTTCTGTAAGATGAAAATAAGCACATGTGATACTGTTAAGGGACTAATAATAACAGCCTTAGAAGGTGTGCATAAATGAAAGGGACAGGCCTGATTATAGGACCTTGCACAATAATATATTCTAACATTATTTACATTACAGACATTATTGTACATGTAATTCATTACTACACACATTCAGCCATGTACACATGCAAATACAAAAAAGCATACACGCATAGGCACGCCCATACACACAATCATAAACACCCACATACAATTCTGAGGATGTGTTTTTCTTCTTTCCCTGTGCAACATTCACTCGTATTCATTAGTCATGATTGAATGAGATTCCGTTTTATTCCCCATTGCTCCTCCGCCATTTTGGAATGGCAAATTGAGCCATGCCGCTACTGTGCTGGAGAACTGTACAGCTGATGTGACTGGCGCAATCAGGTATCGGCAGCTAGAAAGGCCCACGATAGGATATTCCTGATGGCTGATACTGGACAACTAACATTGTTACAGTATTATTGATCAGTCTGAGCATATAATCAATCGGTCATGAAAAGGAACTTTTAGTTAAGGATGTTTTAATGTCCTGAATAATGTTCATTAAAATTCTGGATCTGTTCTTTAAAAATAATCATCACATTCTCCCTGACACCTGGTTGAAAGTGAGATGCTCCTCTGTGCTAACACAAAGAATAGCACAGCTTCAGGGGAATAGTGCTAAGTGAGCTGGAGGATTAAGGCACTAGGAAATGCAGGTGATAGCTCGGCAAACACGTACAGACTCATCGAACTCCACGAACAAACACATACGCCTGTTCAACAACCTTTTCACCTCCCCCATGTGTTCATGTTTGCTTAATGTGTTTGTGAACAAAAACCTGGTCTGTAGGCGAGTGTCATCAACTTTTCATCAGAGCCATGGTTCACCTACCAGAATCTGGCAGAAACTGTGGTGAACTTTAAACTCACCACAGTACTAATGCTTCAAACAATGCACTGTGTTCATGGCATCAACTCGCCACTTGTCTGTGAGTGTAGTAATCCAGCCAGCCCAGTGGGATTCACAGCCCTATGCTCTTGATGTATCCGCCAAGGACTCTCATATCACACTATAAAATTAGCATCATAATCCCCTGCCATGTAATGTTCTTTATAACACTACTACGTTTTGACCTGATAAAAGCCTGAATGCGGAAATTTTTAATGTTTCTCCCAAATTACATCAACCTCATACTGTAATGGATTTATTTAGGCGGATGATCAAACGCGAAGGTTGGGGGATCAGAACAATCACTCACGCAGTGAGGACCAATAAAGGGAGTAAAACAATAAATGCAAAGAAAGAAAAGACAAAAAATAAATTCCTTGTTGCTAAACAGCCAAACGAAAATCAACCCACTAAAATAGGGCAAACTCGAATAACGAGTGAAACACAAATTAAATCTCCCGAGCTCAATACTGGAGCCAAAACGGGAAACTTAGCAAAGAAAAGAATACCTATGGTTCAAACCACAGAACTGTATAAGAACAGTTCTGTGGTTCAAACATGTAGGGCTGGATGACGTCAATGGCACTCGGGTTGAGGGCGTGGATTTAGACCACACCCCTACAATCCTGAGTCCTTTCAAGACTTTGAGATGTATATTAATGTACCTATTATATATATTATATTTGATGCGTGTGTTGTGGACACATCCCTTTGTGATATGTTGTGGTTATTTGATTTTTTTAGAATCCCTTGACCATCACTTTAAACAAACTGAGTAAACTCAAAATCAAATTTTATTGTACTATGGTTAATTTAACCCGACACAAATCAGATTTGCTAAGAATATGTTTTTTAAGTTAATGCCACTTCATTGGTTTAACCTCTATTAACTTAAGATTCCTTTGATTCATAATTACTTAAATTACTTGAGTTAACACAACTTTCCTTGTATTAACTTAAGCATCAACAGTCTTCTTTACTTGAATTATTTAAGCTTAAATATACCTAGATCTGATTTAAACTGACTCAAAAGTCAAGCTTCAGTCAAGTTGAACAGTCATTACTGAAATTAATTGAGTTATTTGAGCAAATGGATGATATTTGAGTATACTGTACTCAAATCATTTAGTGACAATGACGGTTGTGAGTTACAGTGTACAAACCAACAGCACAGTGTAAATTGTCCATAGCTGGGTTTCATCAGCTGCTATCCAACAACACAATGATTCACCTAGAAACTCAGCATTGTCTGAGAAATTTAGAAATCTCAAACCCTGTATTTCCCTAAACCGTGGTTCATTGAGAAATTTTCCTGCCAAGTTGAGGAAAGGACCCAACAGTTTACAAAGGGTTAAGCACCCAAAATACAAAAGCCATTAAACACCACCTCCTAGCGATTGCCTGGCAGGTAGGGTGACATTAGATTGAAAAAGTTGAGAACAATAGGAAAGGATTCCATCAGACCCCTACAGGATCTGGAGTTCTCCCTTCGTTTACTTGAATCTGATTGGTGCAAAACCAGGGGTCTTCTTTACTGTCATGGTTTAGGCCATTTACCAGCATCTGAAAACCAGAAGCCTGCTTTACAGGTGTGGTTTAGCTCCTTTTCTTGGGGACTTATTCGGATTGACAAAATCAAGACATTTGAATATCCCGCATATCACCAGAGGGGATGAAATCTTCTGAAAACCTTCGTTGAAGTACTATTGCAATGTATGGACTCAGAAAACCCAATAGCAGACCAGGATAAGGCAAAATAATGTTGTTTATTTCAGTCCAAGGTCAAAAAGCCAGGTAATCAGATTTCAAACGAGACAAAATCAAAACCACAAAAAATAATCAAAAACAGTCCAAAAGATCAAAACAGATATGAGACGGAACAAAGGGAATAGGCAGAGACGTTGTAAAAAAAAAACAAAGCAAGGATCAAATAAACCAGAAAATCTGAAAGGCAACAAAACTAAATCGGTAGGCAAAACTCGGAATCAAACAGAAGGGCGTCTCGGAAATCACGAATAAACACAGGCTTAGTAAGGCTTAGGCACTGAGAATATCGATCAACGTTCTGACAACCAAGAAGCGGAAATGTGGGTCTTAAATACACAAAGGAAGAGGAGGGGTAACAAACAACGGGCTCGAGTAGGAGCGGAGTGTGCACAGTAATCAGAGGAGGTGAGATCTCTAAGGACAAACAGCTGGAACAAATTAAACAGGTAGCTCAGGAGCAGTTAGAAATGCGGTTAGGAAAGATAAAGCGGGGAAGTTGGTTAAATGTTAGTATCTAACTATAAGACAGACAATTAGTTTGTTAGTATACATTTATGTTAATGGGTTTAGTAAAGTGCACGTAACTAATAAAGCACCCGAGTGATTGTTAGTAATATATACAATTATCCATGGGAACGAAAGCAGAAAACGAGACTATGGAAATACAGTGTTAACCCACGGAAAATACCGAAGTTGCCCGAATAGTGCATGCACGAGACTGGGTAAACAAATACACAGATGAGACTCGGACAAGCTACGAACAGAGGGGAATGCACTGATGTATGGAAAATAATAAATAACAAGAATAATAATAAAATGAACATACAAAACAGACAGAAATACAGAACATAACTATTACTTTGAACTGCAAAACATGTAAACAAGAAAAAATGAAAATCACTCATCTATTGAACAAAAAAGAATTCCCCCTTCTGTAGCATGCCTTGTGAATGGGGCGTCACTGAGTCTTTGGCCACGTGCCACCAGCAGAGTGCTTGGACAGCGTGCCCAGTAATAACCATGATATGGCAAGCCTGTGACATCAACCACAGAATTTTCCAGAATGACAACCCACAAATGCTTTATGATCTTTCAATCTGATGCTAAAACTAATCTGCACAAATCCATAGCAAGGCTAAAACTGCTTTAAGTAGATTGGTTTTGAGTCCTTGGCGGATTCATTTTGGAATACGGTATCATCAAGTGGAACACTGTTCGGTCAAGACAGCAGTGAATATGCAGAACCAGAAAAATGTATTCATGATGACAGATTTTATTTATTTCTATCAATTTAAAAGGCGGATCCAAAGACACTGCATCTGTCGTTCTTGGCTCTTGCAGGCTTTGTCAGCCATTCTGAATCTAAGCGAGCAAGAGCAATATCTACTGTTCATGTATTCATTTAAACAGTTAAAACATGTAGACACAATTCAAATAATATATAAAGAAATATATAAAATAACATAATATGTATGTTGCAAATGCATTTTAATAGGGAGCTTTGCCTGCCTTGTTGTACACTGCCCGGTCTTGAGTACCCTTCATTGGTTCCCTTCTCTGCTTTTTGCCACATATCTTATTCCAGCTTTTCCATACCCTCTACATTTTTTGGTATTTGTCACTTACTTGAACTCATGCATTTGGTTAGCTTGACTCTTGCATCCCTCTAATGACATAATGCTTTCCGTCAAACATCATTTTAAGAACCTAATCCTCTTTTATCCTGAACTGTAAGATTTTGAACTGTAATTCCATTATAACAAATGTGATATTTCCTTTTTGGAAGGTCTACTAAAATGCAGTGAATGTTTCATTTTCATATTGTTTGGTGATAATTGTTACATTATAATTAACATTATAACAGCTAAATGCAACTAAATGATTTGTGGTTGTTTTCCATTTTTCAGGTACACTGCATAATAATTGTATATTTATATCTTCTGCGCTGGTAAAAGCAGATATACCTATATTTTACAGTATGTCAGTTTCTACCATACTGTCCATGTTAGAACAGTGCAAACCTATAAGATAATATTTACTCACAGTGGTTCATGAAGTATTAGTATTATGGCAAATGGTTTAACATTTTACAATGACAGCATATATTCAGCATTCCAGGTGCGACGCAACCAGTCTCTTAAATTAAATCAGAAAATTCTTCTTTACCTCTGCATGCACAAAATGAGATCTCATTATGAGCAATTATTCTGCTAAAACACCCTGATAGCTAATGTGTATGATTAAGACTAGCAAATTAATATTAATCATTTTGTGCTCTGTAAATATTTCTTCTAATGTTTTAATTTGACCTTAACCTTTTTATATTTAAGAACCAGAATAGTGTTCTCGCTCCCATGTTGTCATGGATCATGCCTCTCTTTTCTTATCTCCTCGTTTTTTATTCCTTTTTGCTTTTACCGGTAATCCATCGGATTTTTCTGTGTTCCGCTACGGGTTTTGGTTTCGTCTTGGTAATTAGTGAGTTCACCTGTCCTGCATATCCGCTCACTACTTATACCCCGCTTCCTCCGTTTCTCATTGCTTCCATGTTATTTCACGTAACATTCGAGCCGGTAAAAGGGTATAGGAAGTTGTTCTCACTCTAAGTCTTCGGGCTTTTGAGTTTTCTATTTTCTTTCTGTTTGCTCACTCCATAAACGGGAGTTAGATAAGCGCTACAGCTTATTTCTTTTGTTTTGCTCGGATATCGAGCTCCTCGCCTTTTATCGCGAGGTTATTTGTATTAAGCGTGACTGCTTATTTATTTTGTTTTGCTCGGATATCGAGCTCCTCGCCTTTTATTGCGAGGTTATTTGTGTTCCCCTTATTTCCCCCTTTTCCACTACGGACTATTGTCTGTTTCTGTGGTGTTCATAGGAACACTTTAAGACTCCCTATCTGTCGCACCTGGACCTCCAAACATTTCCTCCGTGTTTCTGGCACAGAGAACCACTATACATGTAGGTGAGGTATATTGTTAGAAAAACATTCCAAACAAAAAAAGAGAGAGAAACAACGGCAGTGTGCACTTTGAAGACCTGGAAACTGAATAAACATTTGCATCATCATAGTCTTGCTCAAGAATTGCCACATGCGCCAGTCCCTTGTCAGTCCAGAAGGCTTTTTGCTTCAAAAACGAATAAGCCACTGTTGACTTTCACACTTAAATGTGAAATCTCAAACACCTCACCACAGCTATGTGACTCAGAGCAGCTTGAAAATTGCTTCAAGAGCAAGGCTGTCAAAACAAGTTGCCAAAAATATGTGTTTGCACACGCTACACTGATCATTATCATTGAAAGAGAAATGGTCCCGCATGCATGCTAAAAACATAATGAAAGTAAATGGAAGAAGAAGAAAGCTGCCCTCACACCAACACTCATTTAGAGAGCTGCCTTCAATGAGGAGAAAACTGGCCCAAATGTGTCAGCAAGGCACAGGTGTATTGTAAAAATCATTAATGAAGACAGTATTAAGACACTGAGCTCTATCTTGATGATCTTAGCACATGGTCTTGGCGCAAATGCATTTAGGGCGTGTCCAACTCCTCTTTTGCTAGTTAGACGGTGTATAATTTGAGCGCAAAGTAAAGCGCAATAAGAGACTCTGATAAGAGTCTCTTCTGTAGTTTTCAAGGACCGAACATCCCTTCCCCCACCAACCTGAGGTGGATACACAGCTGTCTCTGATGGACAATAACCATGTTCATAAACCCTACTCACCTCCACGACGCAGGTATAGTCTGACCCATCCAAGAGCGCGACTTTGCACTGCATGTTCCTGGGATTCTTTGAGGTCTTCCCAGGGGACTTGCTGGAAGATGACCTCGGAGATGCTCTATCGTCTTCAAACTGATCGTGCTTGCCCAGCGGAGTGCCCTCTGCCCCTCTCTCTCCGTTCTGCGAATGGCACGTACGGCAGAAAATCACAGCTCTAAACGTGATGAACATCCTAAACAGAAAAAGTACTACTGTGCTTCCAAAGGAATACTGTTTATTCACTTTTCTCAAACTCAAATCCTAGATTTCAACTTTCAGCTGAAACACAAGGCAAACCATCAAGAGGTCCATTACATAAACCACACAAAGACATTTGAATTGAAGAAATACAAGTACCATTCAGATATACATTTCCACAAGATCAAACTTAAATACAGAAACTATGTGATTACATTTTTTACCACAAATGTATTTGTTTTCTAAAGTTTCCTGTTTAGCCATACAAAAGTTTCAGAATTAATTGAACTGAAAAACAACAACAAAGTGCAGACACAAACAAACAGGAAAGTAACCCTATCTGCACTAATATGCTATCTCAATAGAGAGCAATTTGTGGTGGAGTAGATGCACCATTCGATTAAGAATTAATAATGCTCTTGCAATTAACTTTTATATTGTCATATCCCATTACTGAGCCCTTCTTTTAATTGCTAGCATTAGGATAATTGATGTTTTTCCAGGGTGTACATTACTTTCTAAAATAAATCAGCAAAGACAATTTTATACTTCAATAATTTAAATTTAAGTTATAATTATATTTCTGATCCATATATCTCAAAAGTCGTAAGATTTGATGACATATAGACTGAGCAAGGATGGATAAAGGAAATTATTTGTAGGGTAAAAGAGAACACCGGATAACTAAATTGACATTTTCTCTTTCCCTTTAGTAATGTAATGTAGGTAAAAACACAAGAAAGACACAAACCAACCTTCTTCAGCAAACTTCCTACAAACTTCATGCCATCTAACCCGCATAGAAAGACCACTGGTTCCTTGATTATCAACATACAGTACTTACTCAACTGTAGCCATACCTAACAAAAGAATACACTAGACGTAGTTATATAGCACTCACTGCGCTATAAATTTCTCAGCAGAGCTGTATTAAAAAAATATTTAAATGTCAAATAAAATCAATCAATCAATCAGTAAAGTAATTTTTTAATAAAATGGTGTTGTGCCTTAAAAATATATATACACTTTTCAATCATATACCATGCAGAAAAAGCATAATTGAACTCCAACTGAATAATTTAATAATTTAATAATTTAATAATTGAACAACCAAATAAATCATTAAACCTTGCAAAGAAATGCAATGCATAGAAATGAACAGAGAATTGAACAGTGACTTTCGATCTCGTTGCTGTGACGTCACCGCAGTGATTATATTTCCAATAGCACGCTGGCTCTCGTGATCTATTGCTTAAGTAACCACATCACATAAAATCATAGGTTCTCCTCATTAGATTTATTATTAAGTTGATACAAATGCTAAAGCATTTATTTTTGTCTGTCTTTTTATCTCTGGGCTCTCTCATTATGCATCTTTCTGGTTTTATTACCCGAATGACCCTTATCGAAGACTCATAAATTGAATTAGTCAATCAATTATATAAAATTCTCTGGAGTAATCCTCACTTCACACTTCACACATTTTTACATTGTTCAGCACAAACTGCACATATTAAAAAAAAATTACATAGTTTTTTTCCCACTGCTTTCTGTTCAAATAAACAGCTTAACACATTTTGTGTATGCCTCCGATGCACTCTTGGTACTTCGTTGCTCTGAATTCTGAGAGAACTTGCTTTAAAAGTCACTGAGATAGAGTAGTGCAAAGTGTGGCAAGTGTGACAAGACTGCATCACAGCACACTTCCTGATGTAGGACAGATCAATCAATCAATCAATCAAGTTTTATTTAAAGTGCAGAATCACCATGCAGCATGGTCCCAATACACTTTACAAATAATGCAGAAAAGAGATGCATTAGAAAAAAATAATAAGAAGAAAAAAAAGAAAAAAAAAGAAAAGAAAAAATATATTATTTAATAACAATCTAAGAAATAAAATTTTAAAACGCTATACAGAGTAGCAGGGTAGGCCATGACCTAAAAAGAAAGTGTTCTGAGCCTCAGGGTAGGGAAGGGGCAAGAGCCCCGGGGGATTTCAAACAGCTACTGGCCCTACTCGCCCTACCTGTGTTACAGGGATGCAGTTCTAGGGAAGGCAGTAATGAAGTGAATAGAGGTACGTTTTTAGTCTTGATTTAAATATTTCAACTGAACGTACTTTTTTAACATGGAAGGCTAAACATGGTAATGGAAGGCTATTCCAGAGATTAGGTGCACGGTAGGCAAATGCTCTGTGACCAACTGATTTTTTATTTGGTGAAGGAATGACCAGAAGACCAACATCGAGAGAGCGAAGAGGGCGTGCCGGTGTCTATGGTGTAATTAGCTCAGATAGATAATGTGGTGCAAAACCATGCAAGGCCTTATATGTTAAAAGAAGAACCTTAAAATCTGCTTGTACTGGTAACTAGTGAAGAGAGGCCAGAATGGGTGTTATATATTCACAGCATACAGATGACAGATAACAGATACCACAGCATGAAAAGATGCGTAACCCATATTGTGAGAAATCCAACATATACAACACATTTTCTCCAGAGTGAATTACATAAGAAACGTAGCACTGCTAACATCTTGAGAAGCCTTGACCAGCTAAACTTGGACGGACGTGCTCGGTCTCTCACCTGGTCCTTTCTGGTGGGTGTGCTATGAGCGGCGGCAGCAGGAAACTGCTCCTCGTCACCCTGTGTTGGGATGTGAGGGGGTTGAGCTGGCGGAGTGGGCTGGGCCTGAGCGGGCTGCTCCTGCTCCTGTGACTCTACGCCTGGTTCAGTCGTCATGGCAGATTACTACAGCAAATAGATAAAGAAAGCTTTAGGATTGATGCTCATAACTACTGGCAATTACCCCTACATGCTAATATCACTTTTTTCACTGAACCTCATCACTGTCATTACAGAGACCTGTAATTTAGCCATGACAATGGACCAGATATTCCAGATTTTACAAATAGTGATAATGACTAGTATTGTCATTTATTTGTGCACATGTACAGTGCAAATTAAGATGTTCTCTATTTCTGTTAGGACAATCAATTGAAAAATATCAATTAATTTATTCAAATCCGATTTACCTTCTGATAGACTTAAAACCAAATACACCATAATCGTAATCAAGGGTTATTTGTCATTGTGCCTCCAAACAGCACAGCTGTGTGAGGCAATTGCAATGCTAAAAAGCTCTTTATGAATAATTGAATCTTGATTGGAACAGTGTTTGATGTCCTGTTTCAAGGTGAATATAGAGGTGAGATCCTCTTTCTGAATTATGCCTCATTGCAACCACTACTGTATATTCAAGTGTTTAGAACCATGCATCTTAATGGGATTATGCACATTATGCAAGGGTATACAAGTATACTTCCCACAGGGTGTCACAGTGATTGTGACTGTTAAGGCCATACTGTTTTTCTGTTCAAGTACTAAAAACAAATTATACCATGATCAAATCTGCAATTATTTTTAACATTAAGAAAAATGTAGCTGAAACTCAAGGCCGCATTAAGACCCCATGAGCCTCTGGGTGCTGAAGCTCAAAGGATTCCACCCACCCTACTTTCTCTCTCTCTCGCAACTATACAGCTAACATTTCAACTGCCACCAAACACACACACACACACACACACACACATTTATATATTTAACAGGGGACTATCACTCTATACCTGCCATGAGGGGCCTTTGTATACTTTCATGGCTGTACACTATATTAAATTTGAATGAGACCTCAAAATTCGATATTTTGACCATAGACTCTCTGGGAAAAACAAAATGTTAACTTATAAAACAGTCAAGCTTCTCAACAGTCTATCCTTCTAAAGTTCTAAACAAATATGAGACCGTTATGTCCAGCTCCAGAACACCAGAGTGCACAGGCTGTCACGGTTTCTCAGCCTGCTCTTCTCTTGTTGGCCACTTCCCTGTGGAGCGCTCTTGTAGCGTCTCTTTCTTTTGTTTTTGTTGTCCGTTTCGTGTTTTGGTTTTTCTTTCTGCTCAGTGTTTTCACCTGTGATGCTTTTCCTTTCATTATTTAATCCTCGCGTCGTCTTTGTTTGACGCTTCCATATTGCCATTGATTTGACAAGAAAAGCCGGTAATTCACGGTATAGGACTGACAGTTCGTTACAACCAACCGTATAATTTCAACTTGCTGTCGTTACACGTTATTTTCTTCTATTGTTATTGACTCCATTTGCGGGTTTCCCCCTCGCTTTTGTGGTGTTCGTTTAGAGCACTTTAAGAACCCCCATTGTTGCGCTTGATCCTTTGTTCCGTACGCTACTCCTGACAAAATATGGAAGCCACTAGGGAGGTACCAGCGACAGTCTCTAACCTGGGGCAAATCCTCACAGCTCAGGAGACAGCTATCTCTGGCCGTGAGGTGGGCATTAGGGCTCTTCAAGCCTCCGTTCAAGCCCTGCACACCCAGCAGGCGCAGTTCTCTAGCCAGCTACGTTATCAGGGAGACGGGCTGCGTGAATTAATGTAATCACATAGTCTTCTCACGGGTACTGCTCTCGCTTGGGCGGACCCCTTAATTCGAGCAAATTCTCCCGTGATGTCTACCATAGAGGGGTTGATGGAAGAGATGGCGTCAGTCTTCGACTATGACGTCTCTGGTTAGGAGGCGGCTATGCGACTGACCTACCTTCATAACCTCTTGTAACCTCACCCACATAACCTCTTGTACTGGGGAACTCATAGTTGGTTCAGCACAAGCCACATATTAACTGGGGGGCAGAAGGCCCCGTTATTCTCCGCTGGGAATCCCAGTGCAGACACCACTGCTCTAAGAGTAAACAGCTCAAATCCGGAGGTTCACTCTGTTCTCTTCCCGATTCCAGTTCTGAGAGCGAACAGGAGGAGGAGAGTGCTCTCCTTGGTGCTCATGAGGCAGTAGCATTGTCTCGTGACACCAGGAGAAGTCTTTCTTGGGACTCGTTTGCTGATGAGCTCAATGTGTGGGAGGAGGAGAGATCCCCTTCTGAAATCGATTGGGACATCTCACTCGATTCTGCGTCAGATTTGGAGAGTAGGGTGGGGCTTTTCATTTTCTGTTGCCGGCTAATGTTCCTCAGCAGTATACAGATCTTGCTGAGGTCTTTAGTAAGCAATGCGCCACTTCTCTGCCTCCTCATAGGCCTTATGATTGCGCCATCGACCTATACTCAGGTTCGATTCCTCCCAGGGGGGAGCTGTATTCCTTATAGTTTCCTGAGAATGCCGCTATAAGATCATACATTGAAGAATCTCTAGCCAACGGCTTCATCAGACCCTCCACATCGCAGGCAGGGTCCGGGTTCTTCTTTGTTAAGAACAAGAACTGTAGTTTTAGGCCATGCATTGACTACAGGGGACTTAATGCTATCATGATCAAGAATCGTTATCCCTCCCTCTGACAAATTCGGCATTTGAACGCCTCCAGGGAGCGTCTATTTTTTCAAACTCGACCTACGCAGTGCTTACAACCTCGTTCGCATTCGCAAGGGGGATCAATGGAAAACAGCATTTAACACCAACTCAGGACACTACGAGTACCAGGTGATGGCGTTTGGGCTCACTAACGCCCCCTCAGTTTTCCAGGCGTTAGTGAACGATGTCCTTAGGGAGATGCTCGAGAAATCTGTGTTTGTCTACATTGATGACATTTAAATTTTTTCTCCCGATCTTCCCACTCACATTCTCCATGTCAGGCAGGTTTTTAAACGCTCTGCTCAAGGCTCAGCTTTTTGTAAAGGCAGAGAAGTGTGTTTTTCACACTAAATCAGTTTCTTTTCTGGGTTTCATTGTAGCAGATGGCAAGGTTGAAATGGACCACGAGAAAGTCTCGGCCGTTAACAACTGGCCCACTCTGTCTTCTCTTAAGCAGGTACAACGCTTTTTAGGCTTCGCTAATTTTTATAGAAGGTTTATTTGTAATTTCAGCGCGGTAGCCGCTCCTATTACTGCGCTTACTAAAAAGACCTCCTTAAAAAGCATTTCATGTCCGAGCCTACTCTTATCATGCCCAACCCTTCCCTCCCCTTCGTGGTTGAGGTAGACGCTTCTGAGTTGGGGGTGGGAGCCATTCTCTCCCAGCTATCTCCGATTGACCACAACATGCATGGTTTTGGTGGCTCAATCTTGAGAGGGATGTTCGGAATTTTGTTGCGGCTTGTCTAGTGTGTGCTCGTAGCAAAGGTTCAAGTCTCCCACCCTCTGGGCTTTTGTGCCCTCTTCCCATTCCCAGCCGTCTTTGGAGTCACATCGCCCTCGACTTCACCGGTTTGCTAATGTCACTGGGCAAATCGGTGATCTTAGTCGTCGTGGACCGCTTCTCCAAGGCGGCCCATTTTATCACTTTGCCGAAGCTTCCTTCAGCTTCGGAGACTGAGCAACTAATGATAGACCACGTTTTCCAGCTGCACGGTCTGCCTTTGGATGTGGTTTCGGATCGCAGTCCGCAATTCGCGGCTAAGTTCTGGCGCGTGTTCTGCTCTCTGCTTGGTGCCTCGGTCAGTTTATCTTCTGGGTTCCATTTTGAGACTAATGGACAGACTGAACGCACTAACCAGACACTTGAGAACACTGTACATTGCCTGGCGGCCTCCAATTCTACGTCCTGTAGTGTACATCTGGCCTGGGCTGAGTATGCCCATAATACTTTGTGCAACGCGTCCACAGGGCTCTCGCCTTTCGAGGCCCAACTGGGGTATCAGCCCCCATTATTTCATGAGCTTGAGAGGAACGTAGATGTTCCCTCTGCGGCATCTTTTATTCGGAAGTGTCGTTCCGTTTGGACGCGGGTGCATCCGGCTTTTCAGTGCGCTGCGGCTAGACACAAGGTTGCGGCGGACAGGCAACGCCGTCCTGCTCCCTCATTCAGGGTGTGGAAATGCGTGTGGCTCGCGACACGTGATCTTCCTCTAAGGGTGGAGTCTCGCAAACTCGCTTCCTAGTTTATTGAGCCATTTAAGATCATATGGTGTATAAATCCGGTTAATCGTGGCAATTAAATGTTTTTCATTTTAGCAAGGTTTTTTTTTTCTTCTGTAGACTATAACGTTAGCCTATTAATGAAATGACGCAGTGTAAAAACTAAGAAAATTAATCACAAAAACTGCTTGCGTTTGCTGAAAGCCTCAAAAGACAGGAAATTTAATTGATCAGCCCTAACACTAACACCAGCCTGCTCTCCATCAAGGTGTATCAGCAGAGCTTTCACAACTGATACAGCCCATAGGCTATGTCTTATTATGTACTTCAAATAACATGTAGGCATCCCACCACTGGGATGATTGCTTAAGATTCAAACCTTCTCTAAACGAGCCTAATTCATACTCTTCAGAGTAGTGACTACCCTATAAATGTCTGCATTGTGAAGAATTAAAACTGATGTTAAAGTAGTGTTAAAGACAACATTCCCAAGACTTATTTGGATGGTATTACTATGGCAGCATATTATTAATTATTTTGAAATTGGACCAGTGAAATATATTACAGCCTATACATACATTACATTATAACATTTTGATGTACGATGTAGCAAGTATAATCTGAAAATTAGATTCTTATACTTAAGAGATCATAGCAATATAAAAGTTACACTTTTTTTAATATATATTTTTTGAATATACAACTTAATGCAGGATCTATCACTTAATCACACTAGTAAATAAATTGTATGCTAGGCTACATACCAAGCAGTTTGTGGACAAGCTCTGCTGAAAGAGTGATACAAAATATGTGGTCCCAAAGAGGACACATGTGAATGTTCAAAATGAAGCAAGCTTTATAAAAGTGCAAGATCTTTTTCCACTATTGCCAATATACTGTGCAGAGCACCTACTCCAAGAGTAGTTACTTCGATGACCTTTCTGTATGCACTTACTGTACGTCGCTTTGGATAAAAGCGTCTGCTAAATGAATGTAATGTAATGTAATGTATGAATTAGGCTCTGTGAGAGAAGGTTTGAATTAAGCAATCTGCCCAGTGGTGAGTGTTTTTAAGTAGGCTACAGTAGACACAGGGCTGTAGCAGTTACTCCAAGAGTATTTATAAATTAGGCTCTGTGAGAGAAGGTTTGAATTAAGCAATCTGCCCAGTGGTGAGTACAGTGATGAGTGTTTTTAAGTAGGCTACAGTAGACATATACAGGGCTGTAGCAGTTGTCAGAGCTCAGTGCTGATACACCTTGATGGAGAGCAGGCTGATGTTAGCGTTAGGGCTGAGGCTTTCGGCAAACGCTAACATTTCACTTAAAATGTAGTTTTTGTGATTAATATATGTGTAAAATTAGCCTACCAATGCTTAAAAACACATATTAAAGTGTTGTGGTCTTTGTGAAATCACTTCTATCATATTTATTACATTAGCTGGCTCTAGTATTACAGAAAATGAAAATGGATGAAGATCTATCAATCAAACAATCAATCAAATTTTATTTATGTATAGCATGTTTCATACAACAATTGCAACTCAATGTGCTTCACATAAAAGAAGGAAAGAAATAGCTAAATATTTAGCTCAATATTATCTATTCCAGTGCACGGAATGTGCACTGCCTGCTAATAGTATTAAGTAAGTTTGTTCAATAGAACGATTCACAAACTGACCGTCACTATTCCCCATTAAATAGTTTTTCCTTGCACATGTAAGGCCCCTTTGGCATGTTGGGCCCCAGGGTGCGTACCCAAGTCACCGTGATGATCCTGGTTAGCTGAAAGTGTGACAAAATAGGCTAGCATTTGAATTTAAAAGGAAAGCTGTACCGAATCAACTATTATGATATGTATACACTGTTGCATTATGGGTTCATTCCCCACACCCTATCCCTTTCCCTGAGGCAGAATACTTGGCTCTCTCACTTGTACTCCGTTAAGGGGATCACAATACTCTGTAGACCTAAGGAGACATAACTGTAGAAAAATAACTGTTCTCTAGCATGTGATGCATGGACACCTTTGAGGCATATACCTCTGTCTTTGTCAAACTTGTGGGCCTTTATTAATTTTTTTATTTTAATAAACGTAAATGTTCTAACACTTATTATTTTAAAGCAGCCAATGGGCTATCACACTTCCTTGGTACAAAAGGTAATCCCAAAAATGTAATTTATTATGAATTCTGCATTTAAGTCTAATTGTCCACAGACCCAGCTTTAATCTATTTTCAGGTATTCATTTAGTACCAAGAATGCCACAATACACAACTAAAGAGTCTATCCCACCCATCATCATAAATGATCATCCTAAAACTCTAAAGTTGTACCCCATAGGAGACAATACCTTTCTCGACACTGCTTTTTTTAGTGTCACATTAAAACTGAGGACATTTCTCACAAAAAAAACAACCGAAGCTACCTACAGTCTTGGATCTTTGTAATAGAGTGCATTACAGCTAAACACCTGCATAGCTAAACACGCGCATTATAAAAAATAGACTTCAATCTCAAAAAGTGTTTTAAGATCTGATCAAGATTAATATCACTGTCATACTGAGTTAGAAATATATGTTATTTACACATACAGCAACATTCCAACTTTATGTTACATTAATATTTTCAAACAAATAAAATCTGGCAAAACAAGATTTTTTTTAAAAATTCTGATATGTCTGTTGTTATAAAAGCACATTATCAGAATATTACTGTTAAAATCTAACATCTGACAATGTCTGGTCTTAAGCAGAGATTGGAAAATGATTGCTATCTAGCAAAAACAAATTTGTTTGTTATTGAGAGTACATTTTCAAGGGAATTAGTCCAACCAATAACACAATGAAAATAAGTTATGTAAATGATTGTGTTATTACACACTTCTAAGAAAGTGGCTGCATTGCTACTATAACACAGCACAAAGCTTGTGGTTTTGTAATCTACATACTCAATATTAATGGACTAAACCTACACCTGAAGATCATTTAGTAATTAAATTTAAATTAGGTCTTTTTTTTTGGTAGACCGTTTTCTTCAATAAAATTTTTTGATAATGTACCAAATTGTTTAAACTTTGAATTTAATCATCTTTACAGGGGGGGAAAATGAATAAGGGCAACATGAAATCTATTTCTGCATTGATTAAATTATTCACTGTCGTCACTATCAGTTAAGGTTCGCCAGTAAAGTTGATAGACATTTCTACCTCAAAAGTAATAGGTTGTCTGATTGCAGACAAAATAATCTCCGAAATGAATATTTACAACGCAAAACCCACAGGAATGAATGCTTAGAATCCAGTACACTTTGGTGAACTAAACTCCATTTGTATTTCTATGAAGAAACTATGGCAACACAAGAACCATCTGTGTGTATTTAGCTACGATGAGAGGTTCCTTAAACTTTGCCCCTGATATCTTGAGAATTTTCATTAGTGTAATGTGGTAGTCCGGGACATCTGGAGTTTATGCTGGGAAGCTTGTCATTGCTGGTGATGGCCTTTCACTCACTCGCCTCTATTTTTAGTCCAGTGTTTACACTGGAGCCTGCAAGCTCAGAGCGGAACCTCTCGCTCCAGCTCAGCATGGTGCGGTCCCAGCGTTACATGTGGCGGTCGAATGGCAGCCAAGGCCCAAAAAAGACAAAAATACACAGCAGGCCCATGGGCAGGGTGTGTGTGTGTGTGTGTGTATGTGTGTGTGGGGGGGAGGTTCAGGGCGGGTGCTTCTGTCTACAAATGCCAGACATCTGGATTACTTCCAGTTCTGCTAGTTCTAAATCTTTTTACATATCTTTCAAAGAACATAGAATAATAGCCTCTTTGGGAAAAAAAAAACACAAGCACAATTCACCTGGGTTTAACAATTGTGTAATTATTGTAAGAGATCATACTTTTTGCAATTTGACAATTCTGTTATTTGCTCACCGTTCTTAAGTTATTATATCTGTACAAAAATCATGTACAAAAATCATGCACAAAATATTGCAAAAACTGTCTTGGGAAGGTCGTCTTTGTTTGTGTACCAGACAGTAGTACATTCCCCTTGACTTTACAAGCAGTAATATTACAAGCCAGCGCATGATTCTGAAGGGAGACATTTTGTACGAAAAATTGCTGGAATACAATAGCAACGCAGAACAGAGCCTAGCAATGCAGAACAGAGCCCCTTAGTAGCTGTTTAATCTAATCTTTCGTATCTAATGTAGGTCACATTGCACTGCAGGCTCAAAGGCAGAGCAAAACAACTTCCTCCTGCCAGATGCCTGCTAGCAGGGCTACGCTAGCGCGGAAAGCCATTAAGATGGTGACACAGTCAGTAATAGTTTGTCTGTGTCGATTTGAGTTTTACGACATCCAGTTCTCCTGCCTGAAACACAAATACACAATGTGGAACCCAGGTACTGCAAGCTAAATTTGAGGTAATTATATTGCCATTTGAGGCCTGGTATTGAATCCAGGCCGTGCCAGTCTCAACTGTGGCCAGCAGCCCCGCGGGGCCACACAGAGTGGGCATTAGCATCACCCACGTGTGCAAAAATGCATGCAGAAAATCAGACTCTACACTTATTGGAGAGAGTATGTGCACACACTGAGTTTAGTGCACCTACGACTACAGTATATATGCACAGGCATTCCACATATGCATTTCAACTAAGAATGCAAATCAACATTCTAATAATTGAATACTCACTTGAAATGTAAAACTTGATAAACCAAACGAATAGCAAGCATGTAATTACTTTCAATAAAATTATTATTCTCATTAAATAAAGACATAACACCTGAATACAAGACGGCGACAAATAATTAGACAAATTAACTGAAGTTTACAAAATCCATGTCACCAATCCACATGTTAACTGCAAAATGTTAAAAGTACGGTACAGTACTCAAAATGTATGGGTGAAAAGTGGCTAATCAGAGTAAAGTTGTGACGTCAACATTTAGAGCTATATTTTCCGGCAAGCGCATGGCATACGGCGAGCCGTCATAGTCAATGGTGTAGCGCATGGCGCACTGGGCGTGGCTACTGAATTTAGCTATTTTCAGACCAGAGGCGAGGAACACACAGCTCACTGCAGTTTGAAAATGGGCTGGGTTATGCTGAATATTTATCAGTGGGTGTGCTTCAGCTGGATTCAATCAAAGCTAATCAAATTACCTGTTTTCAGTCCTTTCAGGCCGTGTGCATTGCGACCCGGCGTATTGGGTGGACTCACGCATTGATTTAATTGAATGCAATTGAATTAAGAGGTACGTTTTTATCGCTATACATGCAATAAGAGTGAATGGGCCTCATTCATGAAGCGTTCCGAAATATATGTGTACATTTATGTCCGAAGGGAGTTGATACGAAAAATTTACGCCGGATTCATCAAACCGTGTGAAAAAGGTAGATTTTTTCGTATTCACTTACCACGCGCGTCCACTTTATTTTGTGATTAGCATAAATCCACGCCCATGAATTGCCTTATATGGAGGTTGTCACTTCCATTTAAAGCTCCAAACAAAGTGAAAATGGCCCAGAAAAAGCAAAACAAATAATTATTCGCACACTGAAGTCGAAGTTTTATTAGCAGATGTTCAATTAAGGAAAATAAATATGTAAGTGAATGTCCGTTCCGATGTAATAAAGTAAATAGTAAAGTGGCCTACATGGTAAAGTAAAAATAGAATATAACATGCAGGAAATGCAGACTATCCCATTACACAAGCTGTTAAAGTGCAAGCCTATCTGCATCAGACAAGCGCATTGCCTCTATATGCCAAGCACTAGGCTGTGGTCTTTCTCGCGGCCTGGAAATAAAATAATTCATTTCTTAATTTTGTCATTTTGTTGGTGTTCTGTGAGTGGGAGAGGTGGTTTGAATTCCTGACCCCCTAGTGATGGAAAGAGGTAGGCCTACTTACTGTCTGACACAGTAAATTTGACATAGCTACACCAATAAGCCACTAAAGCCAGCCAAATGTAGCTGTTGTGGGTCCCACCCATCTATGGTCCCACCAGGCCAGGATGTTGAGCAATACGTTTCGCATGACATGAGCTGCACAGATGTGACAGCCTTTTCTATTCATATTTTGCAAATGTATCTTCGGATTGGAGCCTTGAGGCTATACATTTGTACAGTACAGTTACGGCACCAATAACATTGCTGCTGGGCAGGTTGTCAATTTCATAAAAAACAGAAAATGACTAACCAGCCATATATCACTCTCAGCTAACAAATAGCTTTTGCGCAATCTTATGATGCGTTCGTTTCTCTCCTAAGCAGCCAACTCCTCCAACAGGTCAGCCATTGCAATGTAGGCAATTTAAAGCAAATTTCGTTCATTGGTCAAATGTGTGTTTTAAATAGCATATTTCACATCATATAAGTTAGCATTTAAATTTTACCAATTTAGAAAAATAGTACTGGGAGCATTAATTACGCTTATGGGACTAATTAAACAAGTTCATAGCCTACAATTAATTAATAGGCATCTAAAGTGTTTGCTTTTTACAATCGTAATTTATTAGCCATGTTTACATTGTGCATTTCAGAGGCTACATTTTGTCATGTGAATTTAACATAAAATTAAAATAAATTCATATTCTAATTATCACTCAGAAGCTACATTTACCGGCAATCTGAATTTACGAACGAGGTACGCGTTCTCCAGAGCAGGTGTAAATTTTGTTCGGAGGTACTAACAAATCTCAGATACAAAAATGTTGATCATCATCATCATCATCATCATCATCATCCGCTTATCCGTAGGTCGGGTCGCGGAGGCAGTAGGCTAAGCAGGGGATTCCAGACGTCCTTCTCCCCAGCGACGCTTTCCAGCTCCTCCTGGGGGATCCCGAGGCGTTCCCAGGCCAGGAGAGATATATAATCTCTCCATCGGGTTCTGGGTCTACCTCGGGGTCTCCGCCCAGTTGGACGTGCCCGGAACACCTCCAAAGGGAGGCGCCCGGGGGGCATCCTAATCAGATGCCCGAACCACCTCAGCTGGCTCCTTTCGATGCGAAGGAGCAGCGGCTCTACTCCGAGCTCCCTCCGGATGTCCGAGCTCCTCACCCTATCTCTAAGGCTGAGCCCGGCTACCCTACGGAGGAAGCTCATTTCGGCCGCTTGTATCCGCGATCTCGTTCTTTCGGTCACGACCCAAAGTTCGTGACCATAGGTGAGGGTAGGAACGTAGATCGACTGGTAGACCGAGAGCTTCGCCTTCCGGCTCAGCTCCCTCTTCACCACGACGGTCCGGCACAACGCCCGCATTACTGCGGATGCTGCACCGATCCGCCTGTCGACCTCCCGCTCCATTTTACCCTCACTCGTGAACAAGACCCCAAGATACTTAAACTCCTTCGCTTGGGGCAAAGACTCATTCCCAACCTGGAGGGAGCATTCCACCGTTTTCCGGCAGAGAACCATGGCCTCAGACTTGGAGGTGCTGACTCTCATCCCGGCCGCTTCACACTCGGCTGCAAACCGCCCCAGTGCCTGCTGGAGGTCACGGTCCGATGAAGCCAGCAGAACCACGTCATCCGCAAAAAGCAGAGACGCAATTCTGAGGTCACCAAACCGGACACTCTCCTCACCTCGGCTGCGCCTTGAGATCCTGTCCATGAATATCACGAACAGGACCGGTGACAAGGGGCAGCCTTGGCGGAGTCCAACACCCACCGGGAACGCGCCTGACTTAATGCCGAGGATGCGGACACAGCTCTCACTTTGGTCGTACAGGGATCGGATGGCTCGCAACAACGGCCCCGGTATCCCATACTCCCGCAGTACCCCCCACAGGATCCCCCGGGGGACACGGTCGAAGGCCTTCTCCAAGTCTACAAAGCACATGTAGACTGGATGGGCAAACTCCCATGACCCCCCGAGCAACCCTGCTAGGGTAAAGAGCTGGTCCACTGTTCCACGGCCAGGGCGAAAGCCACATTGCTCCTCCTGAATCCGAGGTTCGACCAACGGTCGGAGCCTCCTTTCCAGCACCCTCGAGTAAACTTTCCCGGGGAGGCTGAGAAGTGTGATACCCCGATAATTAGAGCACACCCTCCGGTCCCCTTTCTTGAAGATGGGGACCACCACCCCGGTCTGCCACTCCGCAGGCACTGTCCCCGACTTCCACGCGACACTGAAGAGGCGTGTCAGCCAAGACAGCCCAACAATGTCCAGAGCCTTCAGCATCTCAGGGCGAATCTCATCCACCCCTGGCGACTTGCCACTGCGGAGCTTTTTGACTACCTCAGCGACTTCCGCCAGGGATATGGGTGCGGACCCCCCCGAGTCTTCAGGCTCTGCCTCTTCCACAGAGGACGTGTTGGTCGGGTTCAGAAGCTCCTCGAAGTGCTCTTTCCACCGCCCGACAACATCCCCAGTCCGGGTCAACAGTTCTCCTCCCCTGCTGAACACAGCCTGGGTCAAGCCCTGCTTTCCCTTTCTGAGGTGTCGGATGGTTTGCCAGAACTTCCTCGAGGCCGACCGAAAGTCCTTCTCCATGGCCTCCCCGAACTCCTCCCATACCCGGGTTTTTGCCTCAGTGACCGCCGAAGCCGCAGCCCTTCTGGCCCTCCGGTACCTGTCTGCTGCTTCAGGAGACCCCCGGGCCAAATAAGCCCGAAAGGCCTCCTTCTTCAGCTTGACGGCTTCCCTCACCGCTGGTGTCCACCAGCGGGTTCTGGGGTTGCCGCCACGACAGGCACAGATGGCCTTCTGGCCACAGCTCCTGCCCGCTGCCTCGGCAATGGAGGCTTTGAACATGGCCCACTCGGACTCCATGTCCCCAGCCTCCCCCGGGATACACGAGAAATTCCTCCGGAGGTGGGAGTTGAAGACCCTGCGGACGGGGGCCTCCGCTAGACGTTCCCAGTTCACCCTCACTACACGTTTGGGTTTACCGGGTCTGTCCGGCAGTCTCCCCGGCCACCTGATCCAACTCACCAGGTGGTTGACAGCTCTGCTCCTCTCTTCACCCGAGTGTCCAAGACATACGGCCGCAGATCTGATGATACGACTACAAAGTCGATCATCGATCTTTGGCCTAAGGTGTTCTGGTACCAGGTACACTTATGGACCTCCCTATGCTCGAACATGGTGTTTGTTATGGACAATCCATGACCAGCACAGAAGTCCAATAACAAAACACCACTCGGGTTAAGATCAGGCAGACCGTTCCTCCCAATCACCCCCTTCCAGGTTTCTCCGTCGTTGCCCACGTGAGCGTTGAAGTCACCCAGCAGAACTATGGAGTCCCCGGGCGGGACACTTTCCAGTATGCCCCCCAGTGACTCCAAGAAGGCCGGATACTCCGAACTGCCGTTTGGTGCATAAGCACAAATAACAGTCAGAGCTTTCCCCTCGGCGACACGTAGTCGTAGAGAGGCGACCCTCTCGTTCCCTGGGTGTTGATGAATACCAAAATACGAGCAAAATTGCAAATACGAACTATTTACGTACAAATTCATTCTGCTCACGTTTGATGAATGAGGTCCAATGTATGCACCAAGTTTATCATTCTTCTCATTACAGACTGGTGTAAGAAATAATACAGTAGGCTACCCCTGGGACCACAGTGTAGTATAATAACAGACATAAATTAAAAACATAAATAAATACAGGAATTAGCCCAAAAAACAAACAATAAAAGCAAAGTGTACATTTTTCCTGCTTGGGGGATTTATTTAAGTCAGATTGGACCACAGATGATCCACAAAATGGTTGATTGGCTTTTTAATAGGTTCCTGCATGCATTTTTTGGGAAAGCCCCAAAATTAGCAACTCGCCAAACGCTCTGGTACGATTCGAGCTGTGAACATGGTCTCACCTGGCGGCCCTAGGGCAGGCGCAAATTGCAGTCTAATCTTACCCCAAAATTGCATTCCGCTGCACTACAATTTAACTGAGCTGCTCCTTCTTGACGGACAGGCCCAGCAACAGTGGCTTCCCTCCCACTTCAGCGCATGATGAGTCACCAAATTACCAAACGGGCTCAGATGCGTGCACATCTGTGACGAAATTGCAACTTCGCCATCGGCCAGAAAATAGAGCCGCAAATGTGCATGTTCGCTGCTCGATCTGGATTGACACACCTCCACCAGCGAATCTCCTCCCACTTTGGCACACGCCAAGTCAAACAGGCTCAGGAGCGTGAAAATACATGCCGAAAATGTCACTTCGCCAATGTGCTGGCTCACTACCTGCCATGCAACAGCCGGAAAATAGAACCCTTAGGCTCCAAACACAAATTTCTCAAATAAACTCAAACAGGCAAATTTCAACAGTCAAGTCAATTAAAGTTAAAGTTAATCTGAATTCATAAATGTTTACCTTGGTAAAAAGATTATTATTTAATATTATACTTTTTAAAGTAATTTTGAGTATTTTTAAGTTTCATGTGGTAACAATATGAATTTAATAAACAAAGCATTAACACTAATCTCAACTATAGCCTACTGTTTTACATTAACTTCAAGTTTAGCCTAGTCGAGTGTACAAATACTATTCAACTGTAGAGAAAACGAGTTTCCATAAACAAATTATTAGTTGTTTACATCACTTACAGGCCATATGTGCTGTGAGATATTGATATAGTAATTTCTATTTTCCTCTGGCAAATTTTGAGAGCTTTTGAATTGTTTTGTGATAAACACAATGAGCACATGTAAATAACCCCAATGTTTTGGACTTCAAATGTATCAGCCCAGTGAGCACCTTTTCCCCATAGAGTGTCTAATAATAAAAGTAAAAGTAAACACAAACAGTGAATTTGCTCAGATGCCCTCCAACAAAACAACTCAAAAGTGAAATTGCAGAGGCTTGAACAATCCTTTGGCAATTGAAAATAGCTTCAGTCTGTTGTTTGTGTCACCATGTCACCCATAAAAGATGGGAAAGTATAGAATTAATGAGAATTCCCAAATAAAATGTATGTTCAGCACACACATTGGGAATCCTGTCCTGCCCACCACAGAAATCAAAACAGGCAACACGCTGTGGGCGGAACCATAAAAACACTAAAGCAGTCAGACAAATAATCTCTCCACTTCTAAACATATTTCTTCTTTTCTCCTTGCTGTTTCTTATTGAATTACATGTGACATCAGTGAGTCAAAGAGGAAATATGGCGGGGAAAGAGAAGACATACCCCTCAGGCTTTCAGCTGAGGAGGAAAAACAGTGAGCGATATCCTCAGAGAGATCTACAGGCAGATCCAGGATGACTCAACATCAAAAGCCATGGTGCAGAATTGCTTGGTTTGTCATCTGTGCAGCCTTGACAATGAACCGACTCAGCATTTTCCTCTCTCTGAAAGGCGATTTCTAGGGAAGGAGGATTTAATGTAAAGGGAAATGAGCACGGAGTTCAAAAGGCTGAAGAGCCCATTTTCAGGGATTAGAAGCAATCAAATTAGTGGGGACATCTTAGAAATGTCTCCCATGATCAGGAAGCAGCCACTATAATGGGTCACCTTTCTAGCCTTGATTAACAGCCGAGATTTGAATAGATAATTCTTATGTATTTTATTTTTCAACAGTTTCCTTCACATTCTATCAAATACTCAACAATGTAGAGGAGTAAGCTTATAGTCTATGTTGTAGCCTACTGTTTAAAAAAAACGGACTGTGCAGTCAGTGGAGATGACTCACACACTGGGGGTAATGGTGGTGAGTAGGGATGCACCGATACCATTTTTTTCAGACCGAGTACGAGTACGAGTACTCACTTTTGAGTACTCGCCGATACCGATACCAATACCATTTTTTGTGTGTTTTTTTAAGTATGAGTACTTTATAATAATACTGTATAATAATACCACAATAATGAGACGGCTGATTTTGAAGATACTGTGTTTATTTTCTCCTGTTGATGGAGCACAGTCTATCAATTTACTGATTATTTAAATCAAATGAGGTCCAATAAAAATAAATAAATAAACATAAATAATAACCAAAATAAAACTGTAGTCTTTTGTGCATCATTCTATTTATACTACTCGTGTCGAGTTTTGAGATGTTTTATCAAGTTACTAGTATTGAATGAACTAGCCTTCGTGCCACCTCTTGATATTTTCACTGAGCAGAGCTTGCATTTTGCTACAGTTTGGTCAGATTCGTCTACCTCAAAGTACTTCCAAACTTTCGCCATTTTGTCTTGATTTCTCGTGAAGGAGGGCGTGGCGTGAGCGTGAGCGTGAGCACGCAGGTCAGGATTAGGTGTTGCTAAGGTGATAGCATTAGCGTGCGGACGTTTGGACGTTGGTGTCATGGTTTCTCTGCCTGCTCTGTGTATATTGTCCACTTCCCTGGGGAGCGCTCATGTTGCGTCCCTTCTTTGTTTTCCTAGTCCGTTTCAGGTTTTGGTTTTCAGTTCAGTGTGTTCACCGGTTAGGGTTTCCTGGCAGTATTTAAACCACACGTCAGCATTATTTGACGCTTCCATATTGCCAATCTTTTTACGAAGATAGCCGGTATCCTTGGACCTTCGTCCTTTTCCAGCCCTGCTCTCTTCGTGTTTGGAAACTGTAAGCGTTATTTTGTTTTCATTTCTTTCACCATTTATCGGGCGTTATAGCCACGTACCGAGGGTGCAATTGTTTTCGCGTTGTCTTTCCTTTTACCATTATTGTTACTGCCCGTGTATTCAGGGCTATCTCTTTTTGCAAGAGAGTTTTTGGTTTCGGTTCTTTCGTTGTTAGCTATAGGGTTTTTTTCGTTGTTATTGCATTTCATAAAGTGTTAAGAGTTTTTTCGCCTTTAGGGTTGTTTTCAGTTGTTAGCGGTATCTCTCCTGGGGTGGAGAGTTATATTTTGTTTGTTTATTATTAGTCCCTGTTTGCGGGGTTTCGCTCCCGCTTTGAGGTGTTCAGTGAGCATCCTCTGAAACCCCTACTGTCGCGTCTGGTCCTTCGTTCCCACGCTAGCCCTGACAGTTGGTATCGGTTTTGGAGTATCGGTACATTTTTACGAGTACGAGTACGAGTACATGAGCATGGTATCGGCCCCGATACCCGATACTGGTATCGGTATCGGTGCATCCCTAGTGGTGAGGAATATGATTAAGTGGGGATAGAGTGCATATCAGAGGACCAACTGCCAATCACAGTTTTGACATCAAATAGTTCAAACAGAAAGGCATCCGCTGCTTGTGCCCTTCTTCCTTTGTCATATCTTTGAAGGTCCAAAACAATGTAAAGCTGGCCACACTAACCAGCAGCTTGATGGGTTGGTATGGAAGCCATTCCAAGAATGCAATGATGCAAATAGACATTATCAAGGCAGCAAGAGGCACCTAGAAAAAAATCTCACACATCCACATCCACTGCGAAAGCATATGGCGCTAATCGAATTTCTCTATGTAAATGTGCTATCATGAATTCCAATAAAAGCTGCTTTCACCTACAGTAGCTTCCAAAATAGCTACATGCTGCTCATTTCCTGACGGTGTTTTAATTTTAATAATATGACAGTTTATCTGCTAATGCTACACAGTAATTTGTGCCAAACATGCTAATCCTAGTGGGCAAAATATTGTGACTGCCATGACAGAGTGATACTGATCCATGATACTGATTTTCTATATGTTTGCATAATTTCATCACCAGTGGCAAAGCTAAACACTTGAACAGCTTGTCCATCCTACATAAGTACCAATGGTGATGAAAACTTTAAATATTTTAATAGTAAAAACAGTGCGTTGACAATAAAAAAAACAAGATGTTGTGAACTTGTGATATTGATAATTTTGTTTTAAAGTGTGGTTATGGAACTGCTAAGTGCTGTGATTTCTTAACCATGTACCTCAAAATGTTTCCCTGTCCGCCTGCATCACTTCTGAAATTTGAATTATTATATTTAAGCCGGCAGGCAGTCCAACTTTCTGGCAGCACAAATTGCATTTCAATGCCAGTACTTCAAAGAGATCATCTTAGGCTCATGTACACATAGCTTGAATTTTAAAATAACCATCTCAGAATTCCTGTCTGTCCTTACAAACAATAATTCTGCCAATGCTGCTTAAGTGCTGATACAAAATGCACTTAAGCAGTACACCCCCACCCCCTAAAAACATTAACAAAGTCCAACTATGCTTGATTTCTAATCCACCTGTGTTCAACTGCATGATTGCAGAATGCGTATCTTCATTTAATAACAAAATATGTTTTTTATCCAATCATCCCAGCTGGAAATAAAAACCACAACCTTTCAGTAACAAGCCCAGGTCCCTAAACATTATACGAGACTGGTGCCAAGCTAAGTGCCTCTGCTTTTGAATCCGATCACTTTCCCTTCTGTGCCGTGCAAATAAACAAAATAATTCAGAATGCTGCCGTAAATCGTACCTAGCCACTTATGCAAACTGTCCTCCTTGGGGAAATGAGAGACAGTCTTGGGGAAATTTTCCAGTCTTGTCTTCTCTAGTGTGGTGACCTTCAGCTTGATCCTTAGATCATTGCTAAATGAACAGAATGTGGAAAATGAGCTGAAACCTCATATCAGATACTTATTGTATGAAAGCTTGAGTTTGAGTTTACCAGTTTACAATATAGTATGGTTCTTTGTGTTTCACTGGCAGCAGCATATACCTTTTTGCCACCAGGCTGTGGAAAAGCCTGGAAATTGTGAGCATTTAACTTGCTGATGTAATCTGAATTCCATTCGGGAAATACACAGCTAATAGAACAGAGGTTGCAAGAAAAAGATGAAAAAAAGAAAGACCAGTTTAACTTAAATTCTAATGTGCCCTCAAACATCTTTAAAATAGTGTTTTCTGACTGCTTATTTAGATGCAACTAAATAATATCCACACAAAAAATCTGTGTTTTGCCTTGCTGTTGTCTGTTGCTATTACTATGGCGGTCCTACAGAGAGACAGTGCAGAACATAACTACATTAACATTGTAGCTGCATAGATCTCACAGCCAATAAAATAGCAGCTGTTACATAACTGGACTAACACGCTGCTGCGGTTTGAACGTGTGATATTCTTTAATGTTTTTTTTACGATGCCGTTTCGTATTAGATATGATTTCATAAATAGTCAAACTGGTGACTAATAAAACTACGCTTAGCTCAAAATTAAAGTCAATGATCAGTTGCAGAACCGTAACAAACATTATTGTCGCAGTTGCAATACACAGCTGTAATCCTACCCCACATCCCTTTGGGTATGACAACAGTATTTCACCACAATTATAAGGACGTTTTAATTGCTATTGTTAAATTGATTTTTATAGCAAAAGCGCTGCCCGTCTTATTTTCAGGTGAGTTTTTCCCACGCTATCACTGTTCAGATTTGACGGGAATGAAGAAAAGATAAAATGACAGAATGCATAACTGGAATCTTCTGTGATCCCAGACTTCCTGAAATACAGTGACACTATACGCTATACAATACAGTGAAATACAGTGCGCAAACGCATTAGCACTTGAAACTAATACCCTTAAATAAGGCCACTTCACAAAACTCACTCCTCAGCCCCATTGGGCAATAGTACACTTACATGCAGTGCATTAAATGTTACCAGCTGGTGGTCTTCACAGTGTGTCAGGACTAGGAGAGGAACTGTGTAAGAGCTATCTTGAATGGGCCACAGCACTGCAGAATCCCCATTCATATAACACAGAAGCCACATTTTAGTCACTCTGACGTTCTGCAGTCTGTCCGATTCTGTCCAGCGCCTCATCCACGGCTGAATGGCAGACGGCTGTCAAACACAGGGCCATTCTGATCTCCCCCTTCTCACAGCCAGTATGATTTAGCCAGGGCCTCCTCACCATAATTGAAACCTCGGAAACACAAGGCATCAGGACTCTTGGAAAATGTGAGTGCTTTGCAAATGAAAGAACCTGAAAAATAATGAATGGGCTACAGCAGAACTGGTGAAGAAAGGGTGCTGCATCACACGTTTCAAAATCGTACCCTGCATCCAAACATTAGCTGGGTTATTTGTGGGTTTCCAGGACTGACACACTCTAGGTGCTCTTTAGAACACAGGTACAATGACAAGCCTAGCAGTGGCGGCCGGCCTATAGAGGGCGCTGGGGCGCCGCCCCCCCCTCCCCCACATACAAATAAAATAAAAAGTTTATTTTTTATTATTATTTTTTATTATTATTTAATTTTTTAGTAGCTTAAACATGTTATATGTTGGCCTTGCGTTGTCTAAAGTTTAATACATTACATATGCATGTTCAGGGGACTGCAGGGCGCCGGTAATGTTATGGTGAATCAGAGCACTCATTAATTTTCAGGCGAGCCCCCTGATTCTGCTGCCTGATTCGCGGCCAAAAAAGTAGGCCCCCGGGCGCAGGCCTGTGCGCCCCGGACTATCCTACCCTTTTCTGATTAGTCCTCATGGTTTATGATATTATTGGATTGGATTTAAGGCATGTTTATCACGCCCAGCCGGCATCTAGCAGGATATCACTGCGAGTGCGCAAGTACTACGGCTAGGTTCAGTCGGCTGCTACTCATTCATTCAAGTAGACCTAGACCAAGCGAGAGAGATAATTCGAAATGGCTTCTTCAAGTGGAACAGAAAGCAAAGAAAATTCGGTTATTTCTTTGCAAAAAGAACCTTTCTCAAGGCGTTCATTGGAAGAAAAGAAAAGAGTAAAGGAACTTGGACCAGAGCGACCAGATTTGCACATTCAACAGCAAACAAGTGATCGCGGTCGGGCTTATACCCGGGGCTTCTCTCGCTTGTGTTATGACAAACGGAGTTGGCTAGCTGGATGTGCTGTGAGTCATGCGTTCTATTGCTTTCCCTGTTTGCTATTTCAAAGTGCTGGCACCGAACCATTGTGGACAACGACGGGGGTACGAGACCTAAAACATCTTGCTGAAAAGTGCAAACGGCATGAAAGTAGCCGCAGCCATCTTGACAACAGTATGAAGCTAAACTTTTTTGGCAGGCTTAGCATTGCTGAACAACTCGATGAAGGCTACAGAATTGGCATTAGAAAGCATAACGAAGAGGTGTAGTAGTGGTTTTAGGCAACATTAGTGTGTTGTTGTGTTGTAATGGGCCAATTCACCTTTAGTGTTGTATGTCTTTGTCTCAAAATGTATGATGACTCATTTGAATGACCAGTCAAGTAGGCTCTTCTCAGTCTGAGGTTTTTAGCGGTTTAGCAATACAAATGAATTGTGCAGCAAGGAGTTGTGTGTGGGGGGCAGCAATTAGCACCTCTCTAGGCAACATGACAGTGCTGTTGTGTTTGATTTGGACCCGGTGCTGCCAGGAGGTCTGTGGTAGCCTATCTGTTTGAAGTCTAAATCTGAATGTATGAGTCCTGCCTAACTTGAATGAACAGAGGCTCCTCCACTGTTCAGTGATGTCTTACTTGAAAAACTGTCCTCCACTGTTGCCAATTAAACTGTCTTATGCAACTGAGACACAAGGTGGCTTGTTTTTTCTGTTTAAAGTCAAAGTCAGATGTATTTGTTTTTTTTTAGAAATGCTAGCGCCCCAACCTATATTTAGATCACCAGCCGCCACTGAAGCCTAGATAGGATGAACAACCTTTTATCCTCATAAAACCCTCTTATTTTGGAAGGTTCCTATGTTTCTTTGAAGAGCTGAAAAATGCTAAATGAAAACATGGGAATAACTATTGCCCTCTTGTTTCCTACAGTAGAATAGTGAATAAAATTACACCATCCTGCAAGTTCATAAGGGAAATATTTTTCTGTGTTACTGTGTGTTCTAAATACAAGGATGATGTTTCAGGAATTTTAAAGGGTAACAAAGCACTAAAACCACATATTTTAGATGAGAACTGATACATTTGTTTTTTTCCAAGTGTTGCTGATTGATCCTGGACCAAATCTTGACATTTTACTGCAGTCAGCGCAAAACAGCATAAACCCAAACAATCTGGCTCAAAAGTGTCTCTTGGTGTAAAACGATAGGAACTGCACGTCCAGTCTGTCATTGGCCAGAAACTTCACCCAGCTGACATATAATGGTTTGTTTTGGGATACATGCAGGCGACCTGTGCCCAGGTCATAGAGCTCCAAGAATCAAGAATCATCCAAGATTTTTTTCCCAGAGCCTAGCTCCGTCCTATTCACATGTCTAATTGCTCATTTGCTAAACAAAAAACCATGGTGCAGGGTGAATGGAGATCTCTAACTGAACTTTAGTCATGATATTTTCACTTGCTGTCTTGCACATTTTGGAGTAAATAAAACTTTAAAAAAAAAATTGTTTCCATCGGGTTTTTACATGAATGTTTAAAATATTTGCATATCCGATTGTAGCTATTCGATGATTTATGAACTATGTGCTGACAGGAGAGACACAACTCACAGGCAATTTATCTCAAATAAATTCAAATTTCAAAACAATTTTACTGTATAGGCTACTTATTGCAGACATGTGAAATTAACATGGTTCACATGATGGACTGCTCAAAATCGACTGACTATTCTAGGCTAATTTACAAAGTCTGACCACAAAGTTTGATGAATAACCGTTTATAAGCGTAAATATGACTCAAATACATGAAAAAAATTGGTAAGAATAATAACCTATCCCTATTTTCAGCTGGTCCGTATAATGTATTTCACTCCCATTTCTCGTTTCATTTGACTGCAAGTCGAACTACATTCATTAATGCATTACTTTAAAAAAAAAGGTTCTAGGTTGTTCGTGAGTCCCACCTTCAAAGCGTTACTTGATCAACAATAAAAAATCTAACATGAAATTGTAATTTTTAAGTCTCTTTCACCTGTAAGATTCTGTGTTGTGTATCGGAGCATTTTTACAAGTACGAGTACGAGTAGCCTACATGAGCACAGGATCGGACCCGATACCGATACTATCGGTGCATCTCTAAGTGTAGTCATTAAATATTTGGACAGTGACACAAAACCACTGGTAAGCTTCAAGAACAGAATGGCCAGGTTCTGGAACAAAGTCTTATGGACAGATGAGACAAGTATTAACCTGTACCAAAGTGATGGAAAGAGGAAAATGTAGAGAAAGAAAGGAACTGCTCAGGATCCAAAGCACACACCCCCCCCACAATCTATGAAACATTGTGGAGGTACTGTTATGACTTGGGCATGTATGGCTGCCAATGGAACTGGCTCAATTTTTGATGATGTGATAGGATGAATTCTGAAGTGTACAGAAACATCTTATCTGCCCAGATCCAACCACATGCCTCAAAAACGAATTGAACGGCGCTTCACCTTGCCCAAACATACTGCTAAAGCAACCAGGGACTTTTTCAGGGCCAAAAAGTGGAATGTTCTTGGCTGGCCAAGTCAATCACCTGACCTGAATCCAATTGAACATGCGTTTCACTTGCTGAAGACAAGAGTGAAGGCAAAAAGTCACCAAAACAAAGAGGAACTCAAGATGGCTGCAGTGCAGGCGCTGGCAGAGCTCCACCAGGGAAGACACTAAGCGTATGGTAATGCCTATGGACCGCAAAATTCAGGCAGCCATTGAATGCAAATGATTGTCCAAATACTTTTGGTCGACTAAAATGGGGGGAATATGTTTTATAAAGGCTGCAATTCCAACACGGATTACCCGGTAATGATGTATATACTCAAATTGAAGCTGACAGTCTAACCTCATATTCATGTTTCATTTCACAACCAATGTGCTGGAGTACAGAGAGAAAACAAGAAAAATGGTGTCACTGTCCAAATATTTATGGACTGCACTGTAGTAGTAGATTGGTAATTTAAATGAATTCATAGTTCTTATCTTTGACAATTTCTTTGTAAAAACAGGTTTTCCTGACAGTTCAAGTAAACTTATTTAAATGCATTCATAAAATTGCAACACATTTTCCAGAAATTGCTACTGAAATTGAAATCGTCAATCCAAGGTTCACTGCACACTGCAAATATTACTAGCAAAGAAAATTAAACCAGCTAAGCAAGAAAAAAAATCACAAGTATTAGAGTTTATAGGGTCAGACGACACTCTACTGGAGCTTCCTATCCCAAAAGGTTAGCTTCACAACCTCAAATGTTTTTATCTAGGTTTAAACTTACCCCCCATAATGAACATACATGGAGGCGGGACTGGCGATACAGTACAGTGGTATCCTCATGATACACTTAGGAAAAAGCAGCAATAAGCTCAGCTGAATTAATGATATCTCTGCTCCCTCTGAAGAAAACAAGGCAGACACATAGTACCTACTGAACAGATGCCTCTTATTTATTTTACTTTATCATGAATTCCAAATGAAACAGGGTGGACAGTGGGCGCGCGCGGGCATGATTACGCTATGTCCATCTTGATGTGTTTTTCATTAAGTGGATCAGGGCCTCTGGTGCTGTGTACTCCTCTCCCAAGAGGATGGTTTTAATGGAAGGGATGTCGTGCTACAACTCACAGCAATCACTGGCGATGACATGGCAGAAAATTAACTATACAGAATCTGTAGATCATTCTATAAACATGCTGTTTTTAACGATGAAGAGCAAAGAAAGTATGAGAATGCTCATATAAGAATTAAAGTCAATGTACACTCATATGTCTATGCATGCCAATGAAATAATCTTGGAATAGCATGACAGACTATTTCAAGCTTTTTGCAACAATTTGAAAGTCGTTACAAAAAGACTGTTATGTTCAAGATTTGAATAAAAATAAAAATCCAGTTGGTCTGATATTGTAACCCTAGCCTGGCCCCTCTTCAGATTTATTTCTAAAATATAGGATTACTGTGGGCTGCTGTTTAAAGAGTTCTCACTACAGTTTCCTGCCATTCAATATAATATATCCAGACAATATTCATAGTTAGCAGGGGTATCTATTTGGTCTCCTGATCCTGCAGGTTTCAGAAAACATAACAGCAATATGGCTCACTAATCTGAAAGACTGCTTGCATAAGACAGTTTTACAAAGCTGACTTGTGCTCTTTGTCAAACTTAATGGCACAGCAAAGTTTATCTTATCTTACCACTGCTTTCTTCTATCTTTAGCTTTTGGCTTTGAACCGTGTCTTTAATGTACTTGAAAGTGTGGACTGTATGTGTGTAGCAATGCTGAGAATAGATGGACAGCATTCGGAATTAATTTCTAGAAGACTATTGGCACTTAAATAATAAATGGTTTTATAAGAAGTGAAACCAAAAAAGGCAGAAGTCCTGCATCATTGAATCACTTGGAGATATTAATGACAAATTTGCCAGTTGTGTGTGGAGTGAAACTGATGTTGTAAGATGGCACGTATATGTTTAAAGAACTAAAAATAGCTTACATCACCATTCATGTGAGTAGATCTAGATCGTCTAGATCTTAGATTCATACTTTTACTGAAAAACTAGAAAAAAATGTTTTCCTGCTGCAGTCAAAGCCTTAATTCATTCAACACAATTTTAAATTTAGGATTAAGAAAGAAAAAAAAATGTCTATCCCAAAGCAATATCAATGTCCTTGAAACAATCTGTGTTTTTTTTGTTTTTTTTAGGTCACTTTTGTTTTCAAGACAGCGATTGCCAAGAAACAACACATGTCCTGATTTTGATGTAATGAAATGAGCTCAGTAAAGGATATTACCCAATATTGTCATGGTATTACTGTTAAAATCTCACATCTGTTATTGCCTTGTGTTAAGCATGGAGTAATGAGTTGTAAATGATTATCTGCCAGCTTTATACATGACATATACTGTAAGTCTTACTGATGTTTCAAAAAGAATATTTCAATGCAATGCTTGAAAATCTTTTTTGCAACAATATTTTGTGTAGCTTGTCATGGTCACAGACGTGTACGTGTGTGAAAACTGCTGATCCCTAGGGCTGGCATTCAGTTAACACTTGTCCTTAACTTTGACATGTAAATGCAATCATAACACTTATCTTCACAAACTCGGTTTGATCAGTTAAATTCAGTGATTGATGAGCTCACCAGGCTGTGTTTGTCAAAAAGAAAATCATTTGTCATTTTAATTGTTAGTCAAAGTTAAGGACAAATGTCAATTGAATCCCAGCCCTAGACATTTTGCACACATCTACAGTCCTAATTAATGTTAAATGTGAAATGAATTAATTAATGGGTGCTGTGTGTTACTGTTACTGGCATACATTCATATCTATCTAGGTATATAATGACAAACACATCTAATGGTCATACTGATTGTGGGATAGTACCTAAATACACAAATAAACTAAGACTTGTGAAAAATCTAATTTTACAGCAAAATTAGATTTTACAGACAAATATTTACCTTCACATTAGGCCGTTTCATAAATAATCAGTTCCAATGCCACACTGGGCAGTCTTTCAATGTTTTACAGAAGAGGGGGACTGATGACTACCCCTAAATCTGTGTTTTCATATATCCATTCCTGATTTTCTGAATCAGTGAGGAGGCTACATAATAATCAATAATGGCCAAACGGACATCAATAATGGCCAAATGGACATCACCTCAACAAGCAATTCAAAGCTGAGCTCTTCATTTTGTAACGTGTTATTTCAAAGAACAAGCTTTTCATTGAATATGGAAATGAAAAACCTTGCAAGTACAAAATTTGAATTACAGCACTAGCTAAAACAATGGTCTACACTAGTTTTTTCTATTTTATATTAGCCACCTATCTTAGCAAGCTAGCAAGAAACAATTACAAAAACATTATAGCTGGTTACCCCCATGAAAGCTGGAAGTATTTAGATAATAAGCTGACCAGTAACTGTCAGATCAATGACAAAGTATAGGTATATGCACCATTTTATAAGTAATTGTATTTGCCTAATTAGTGTTTCAGTAGCCTACCTCACAAGAGAGCTACTCCCACTGCTTACCATCACCGACTTCATTAAGATTAGCTAACATTGCAGCTCACTAAAGTAGCATAACACTAGTCAGTGCTACTTCAGTGGTTTAGGAAAGTGGGAAAATGTATTTTATTGGCAATGCACCATGTGTCACCTTGACCTTTAAGGGAATTCCTCTATATGTCAACATATTTTCAAATTATTTAAATATTGAAAATGACTAACACGGTTTAATGACATTTCATACAGCTTCCCATGCCTATACATAGGCTATATGGTACCTAGGTGGAAGTGTATTCTTCATTATCAGCGGAACTGGCAAGGACGTAGAACCTATAGAACCCAAGAGTAGCCTAGGCTACATTTCAAAGGACATGTAGCCTACATGATCAGACACGGACTCCCGTCCTAGGCCTTTCCGTCCATAGGAATGTTTCCGCTTCCCCTCTACAGGAATGTTTCGATTTGCATTATATATCGCTATTGTATACACAATGTAAAGTCGCGAAACGTGCAAAGAACTAAATACTCCATAAGGTCCATTAGCTCACCTAGTCACTATCCAAACAGGCTTGTGTGTTATGATCGGTGAAATCAGGAACCCAATAGCAGGCAGGAGTGAACAAAAACGATGATTTATTCCAAAGGAACAAAATCACAGTCCAGGGGGAAGTCAAGACAGGCAGGGGTCATGCACGGGAAGACACGGCAGAGGTACAGAATAACAATCCAAAAGAATAGTCGCGAGAACACGTTCAGGGGTCGAAGCCAGAAAAACCGTCAAAAACAAATAACAAAAGAACAGACTGCCAAAAACTTACAAACTCGGGAAAACAACACTAAAACAAACAAAACACTCGGAAACAGATATTAACTAGAAACGGACTCGGAAACAGATATACTAATTAGAACAACTCACGTGAAAAGAATGACGAACTCGCGACGAGGAACAAAGACAGCAGGTATATATGCAGGTGTAGACAGGTGCAGACAATTAGGTTGAGAGCAGCAGGAAATGGAAAACAGCGAGAGAGCTAAGACATTTAACAAGGCAATTAGTAATTCGTTAGTAATTATCCTATCCTAGCCCTGTCGTTAGTGAATTAGTTAACAAGACAATGACTGGATACGTAAGGAAACACTAAACAGCTGTGGAAACGTGATGAGAATTAAATTGTTAGTTTGTGTTAGTAATAATTCTATTAAACCCTGACATTAGTAGATTAGTTAACCACCCCGTGTTTAGCCAGTTAGTAATAATAAGTCCTATATAAATGTTAGTAGTGCAGGGTAATACGAACGAAGTGTACAGAAACGAAAGTAAAACTCCGTGAGAGGGAGCGAGAGATTCAGCACAGAACGCAAGGCTGCGGAAAACATTGAAAAGTGTATGCTACCGAAACTGACAATACAATACATGACAGAATAACCAAAACAAACTCAGAACATAACATAACCCCCCCCCCAAGGGACGGCTTCCAGACGTCCCCAACATCTCAAAACACTAAGCAGGGTGGGAGGTGGGGGACCGGAGGAGGGATAATGGGCAACGATGCAATAGTTCAGGGGGGTTGAAAAGTTTGTAATGTCCAGCATCACACAAAGCAGGGTGGGAGGTGGGGGACAGGAGGAGGGGTAATGTCCCGAATGCTGAGCAGGGTGGGTGGAGGGGGTCCGGAGGAGGGAAACTCTGACAGGACAGCGGCGCAGGAGTGACCGCTCAGGCGGCCGGAGGCGCAGGAGTGACCGCTCAGGCGGCCGGAGGCGCAGACAGTGCCGCTCAGGCGGACGGAGGCGCAGACAGTGCCGCTCAGGCGGACGGAGGCGCAGACAGTGCCGCTCAGGCGGACGGAGGCGCAGACAGTGCCTCTCAGGCGGACGGAGGCGCAGACAGTGCCTCTCCGGCGGACGGCGGCGGAGACAGTGCCGCTCAGGCGGACGGCGGCGGAGACAGTGCCGCTCAGGCGGACGGCGGCGGAGACAGTGCCGCTCAGGCGGACGGCGGCGGAGACGTTGCCGCTCAGGCGGACGGCGGCGGAGACAGTGCCGTTCAGGCGGACGGCGGCGGAGACTGTGCCGCTCAGGCGGACGGCGGCGGAGACTGTGCCGCTCAGGCGGACGGCGGCGGAGACAGTGCCGCTCAGGCGGACGGCGGCGGAGACAGTGCCGCTCAGGCGGACGGCGGCGGAGACAGTGCCGCTCAGGCGGACGGCGGCGGAGACAGTGCCGCTCAGGCGGACGGCGGCGCAGACAGTGCCGCTCAGGAAGACGGCTGCATCGCTCAGGGGGCCGGCGGCGACGGCTGCATCGCTCAGGGGGCCGGCGGCGACGGCTGCATCGCTCAGGGGGCCGGCGGCGACGGCTGCATCGCTCAGGGGGCCGGCGGCGACGGCTGCATCGCTCAGGGGGCCGGCGGCGACGGCTGCATCGCTCAGGGGGCCGGCGGCGACGGCTGCATCGCTCAGGGGGCCGGCGGCGACGGCTGCATCGCTCAGGCGGCGGGCGGCGACGGCTGCATCGCTCAGGGGCCCGGCGGCGACGGCTGCATCGATCAGGGAGCCGGCGGCGACGGCTGCATCGCTCAGGAGGCGGGCGGCGACGGCTGCATCGCTCAGGGGGCCGGCGGCGACGGCTGCATCGCTCAGGGGGCCGGCGGCGACGGCTGCATCGCTCAGGGGGCCGGCGGCGACGGCTGCATCGCTCAGGGGGCCGGCGGCGACGGCTGCATCGCTCAGGGGGCCGGCGGCGACGGCTGCATCGCTCAGGGGGCCGGCGGCGACGGCTGCATCGCTCAGGGGGCCGGCGGCGACGGCTGCATCGCTCAGGGGGCCGGCGGCGACGGCTGCATCGCTCAGGGGGCCGGCGGCGACGGCTGCATCGCTCAGGGGGCCGGCGGCGACGGCTGCATCGCTCAGGGGGCCGGCGGCGACGGCTGCATCGCTCAGGGGGCCGGCGGCGACGGCTGCATCGCTCAGGGGGGCCGGCGGCGACGGCTGCATCGCTCAGGGGGCCCGGCCGCTCAGGACAGGAGGTTAGCGGGCTCGGCCGCTCAGGACAGGAGGCTAGCGGGCTCGGCCGCTCAGGACAGGAGGCTAGCGGGCTCGGCCGCTCAGGACAGGAGGCTAGCGGGCTCGGCCGCTCAGGACAGGAGGCTAGCGGGCTCGGCCGCTCAGGACAGGAGGCTAGCGGGCTAGGCCGCTCAGGACAGGAGGCTAGCGGGCTCGGCCGCTCAGGACAGGAGGCTAGCGGGCTCGGCCGCTCAGGACAGGAGGCTAGCGGGCTCGGCCGCTCAGGACAGGAGGCTAGCGGGCTCGGCCGCTCAGGACAGGAGGCTAGCGGGCTCGGCCGCTCAGGACAGGAGGCTAGCGGGCTCGGCCGCTCAGGACAGGAGGCTAGCGGGCTCGGCCGCTCAGGACAGGAGGTTAACTGGTCCCGCAATATGAGAGTAGGCAGGGAACGGGACGGGACTGGTGGCGTGGAAATGGACCGGACAGGAGGCATGGACCGGGGCGGGACAGGAGGCATGGACCGGGGCGGGACAGGAGGCATGGACCGGGGCGGGACTGGAGGCATGGACCGGGGCGGGACAGGAGGCATGGACCGGGGCGGGACAGGAGGCATGGACCGGGGCGGGACAGGAGGCATGGACCGGGGCGGGACAGGAGGCATGGACCGGGGCGGGACAGGAGGCATGGACCGGGGCGGGACAGGAGGCATGGACCGGGGCGGGACAGGAGGCATGGACCGGGGCGGGACAGGAGGCATGGACCGGGGCGGAACAGGAGGCATGGACCGGTGCGGGACAGGTGGCATGGACCGGGGCGGGACAGGAGGCATGGACCGGGGCGGGACAGGAGGCATGGACCGGGGCGGGACAGGAGAGCTGGGACGGAACGGGACAGGAGAGTTGGGACGGAACGGGACAGGGGAGCTGGGGCGGACAGGGACAGGAGAGCTGGGGCGGACAGGGACAGGAGAGCTTGGGCGAACAGGGACAGGAGAGCCGGGGCGGACAGGGACAGGAGAGCCGGGGCGGACAGGGACAGGAGAGCCGGGGCGGACAGGGACAGGAGAGCCGGGGCGGACAGGGACAGGAGAGCCGGGGCGGACAGGGACAGGAGAGCCGGGGCGGACAGGGACAGGAGAGCCTGGGCGGACAGGGACAGGAGAGCCGGGGCGGACAGGGACAGGAGAGCCTGGGCGGACAGGGACAGGAGAGCCGGGGCGGACCGGGACAGGAGAGCCGGGGCGGACCGGGACAGGAGAGCCGGGGCGGACAGGGACAGGAGAGCCGGGGCGGACAGGGACAGGAGAGCCGGGCGGACAGGGACAGGAGAGCTGGGGCGGACAGGGACAGGAGAGCTGGGGCGGACAGGGACAGGAGAGCTGGGGCGGACAGGGACAGGAGAGCTGGGGCGGACAGGGACAGGAGAGCTGGGGCGGACAGGGACAGGAGAGCTGGGGCGGACAGGGACAGGAGAGCTGGGGCGGACAGGGACAGGAGAGCTGGGGCGGACAGGGACAGGAGAGCTGGGGCGGACCGGAACAGGAGAGCTGGGACGGAACGGGACAGGAGAGCTGGGACGGAACGGGACAGGAGAGCTGGGACGGAACGGGACAGGAGGGCTTGGACGGAACGGGACAGGAGGGCTTGGACGGGACGGGACAGGAGGGCTTGGACGGGACGGGACAGGAGGGCTTGGACGGGACGGGACAGGAGGGCTTGGACGGGACGGGACAGGAGGGCTTGGACGGGACGGGACAGGAGGGCTTGGACGGGACGGGACAGGAGGGCTTGGACGGGACGGGACAGGAGGGCTTGGACGGGACGGGACAGGAGGGCTTGGACGGGACAGGAGGGCTTGGACGGGACGGGACAGGAGGCTTGGGCAGGGACGGAAGGGTGATGGATCCTCCGTCAACGGGTGGCCGAGCCCGTCGACGGAGCCGGGAGCCAGGACCCCATCGCTTCCTCCCGGGACCATAGCCCCTCGGGCAAAGGGCAAGACGGGTACCTTCAAAATTAGAAGGTGTGGGGTTGTGGCTAGGCTCGGAGCTATCCGGATGGAGAGAGACCACTCCGAGCCTAACGGAGTGGGAGCTGGGAGGAGGAGTCCGGAGTGATGGGTAGTGGTCGGCATGACGGCGGGCAAACTCCGGATTTTGCCCCCAGATTCCCATGAGGTATTCCTCATAGGAATCCGCGCCGAATGGGTCGATCTCCATTGAGTGGAAGGCCTGCTGGGTCCCAACTGGCGAGTTCGTACTGTTATGATCGGTGAAATCAGGAACCCAATAGCAGGCAGGAGTGAACAAAAACGATGATTTATTCCAAAGGAACAAAATCACAGTCCAGGGGGAAGTCAAGACAGGCAGGGGTCATGCACGGGAAGACACGGCAGAGGTACAGAATAACAATCCAAAAGAATAGTCGCGAGAACACGTTCAGGGGTCGAAGCCAGAAAAACCGTCAAAAACAAATAACAAAAGAACAGACTGCCAAAAACTTACAAACTCGGGAAAACAACACTAAAACAAACAAAACACTCGGAAACAGATATTAACTAGAAACGGACTCGGAAACAGATATACTAATTAGAACAACTCACGTGAAAAGAATGACGAACTCGCGACGAGGAACAAAGACAGCAGGTATATATGCAGGTGTAGACAGGTGCAGACAATTAGGTTGAGAGCAGCAGGAAATGGAAAACAGCGAGAGAGCTAAGACATTTAACAAGGCAATTAGTAATTCGTTAGTAATTATCCTATCCTAGCCCTGTCGTTAGTGAATTAGTTAACAAGACAATGACTGGATACGTAAGGAAACACTAAACAGCTGTGGAAACGTGATGAGAATTAAATTGTTAGTTTGTGTTAGTAATAATTCTATTAAACCCTGACATTAGTAGATTAGTTAACCACCCCGTGTTTAGCCAGTTAGTAATAATAAGTCCTATATAAATGTTAGTAGTGCAGGGTAATACGAACGAAGTGTACAGAAACGAAAGTAAAACTCCGTGAGAGGGAGCGAGAGATTCAGCACAGAACGCAAGGCTGCGGAAAACATTGAAAAGTGTATGCTACCGAAACTGACAATACAATACATGACAGAATAACCAAAACAAACTCAGAACATAACATTGTGTGTCTTACCAATATCATGCGATGATAAGTAAGATATTAAAAAAGATTGAAAAAACACATTCGAGTACGCTAACCCATCATTACACAGGAAATTCGGAAATGCATCTCTGATTCTTTACATTAAGATCATTGCTAACTCATTTCCCACGCATAGCAATTTGGCTAACCTTTTCGACATCGTGGGGGGATATTCGTGTAGAAAAAAAGCCCTACCAGTGAAAGCGCTGTAGCCTATAGTAAGCCTAACATAAGTGGCACTTTGTTTTCATGTATGCAGGCAGTTTCTACATGTTAAGTAAAACATGCCTGTTTTTCTTTTGCACGTGATGTGATGAGAAAAATGCCAAGTCAGACTGAGGCTTCTCAGTGGCAGCGGTGCTCCTCTTGTAGCCCTCTACTGTACATCCAAACCACACCCACCGCATTGCAGAACTAACAACACGCCAATGCAATACTGAAATAGCCTACAATAATAGCTCCTGCAAGTCAAAAAGCTGTCCGAATGCAGAGATGGCCTCGCCAAGGTTTATGGGGCTACGAATAGCCTACACCGCCAAAGAACGGACATAACTGCACATATCCCATATTGTCAGACTGCTTACAGTAGGCTAGTCTAAATAGAATGAATTTAATTCTTACAAATAGCTATCTAAAATGTAGTCACATCGTGTTTTATACATCATTGTTAATTACAACGCACAATTTTTACTGACATAAATTGTCAATAATTAATTTCTGTGTAAATGCGCAAGCTAAACCAATTTGTGCTCTGAACTAGCGATCTCTCAAGCATCTTGTCAATGCAATGAACTCAAATAAAAGGATCTCACGCAAGCTAGTTATAAATTGTATCAAGAACGTAGCTAATAGTTGGTATCTAAATTGCTAGATATAGCATTAACCATCAAAAATTAAATTCAGTTAGAATTCTTGCAGACAAATCGCCTTATGGTCATTAATAAAGTATGGCTAACTGGGATACCCAAGATTTCTCTTCCAATGCAAACATGGGAATCTTCACTCGTTTTCCTTTCCTAACACCAGGAAAATAAAGTTAATATCACAGAAAATGCGTTTTTTCGATAAAAATATATTATTTTGCGATGGAAATTTCGTCTCGTTTACCAGGTATCCTGTCTCCTCCTCTTGGGTTGGTGAGACGCAGTTCCCCCAGTGCTGCTGCAGCTGACACACACTTGCCTGTCCTCTTGCCAAGCTGCACTAGAAACGGGGCAGCGCAGCATTCTGGGATACCCACGGACAGCCAGTGGAACCCTGTCGCTTAAACTACTATTGGGTGTAGAGATTTTATGTTTTTATTTATTCAATTATTTATTTTACTATTCATTTATGTTTCGTTCTCCACATTGCTATATAAATGTTATAACAGGGACAACAAAAGTTCTAAAGTGAAAATAGAATTTCATTTGTTCAAATTTGTCTCTTGTCTCTATAAACAAATCTTAGTGCAGTATACTTCATTAAGTAACTCGCACTATCCATCACGTTTTCTCTAATGGATAGAAGCATTGGCTGAGGCCAGGAGAATCAGATCCATGTTCATGATCCTATCATGTGACATTGCATAATTGAAATGCACTGAGAAATCTTATTTGCAGTCAGAATTAATTTTACCTTGGAAGCTATAAGTAATTTCACTCAGTCCACCATAATGTTGGAGGGGTAGCACAGATGGTCAGCAAAATGATAAATACCAGTGCATCTTAGATATCTAAGGTGCCGTTCCTTAGCTACACTTTAAAGTCCTGAAACCACAAACATCTGGATTTTTCCATTGCCTTCAACCAAAAAATCCCAAAACTATATACAACATCACCTTGAAACATTAAAATAACACCCTATCAAACTATTGCTATAACTAAACCGACGTGCACCACCCGTATTCTGTATTCAATTTCTATGGCCCAAAGAACCTTGACTTCACAAGAACATATGCAAATTAAAAACAACAGTGTTACTTCTTACAATAACCATTTTCTTCCAGTGCTTTCTCATGCTCGATAAACTCCTGTTGGCCATCCAGGCGCCCGTGGCTTGCTCTCCGTGCATGTGTATGATTGAGTCTCCTCAGCCCCAGCTATGCGCGTATTTTGTGGCGTGAATAGACACCACCTCTTTTGGAAGATAACCGGAGAAGTTATCTTCACTCTCCCAACCCGGCGTGTAGGGAGCGTGTATGGGCAGGCCATTGGACATTCCAAATTCAGGCGGGATTGGAGATTTCAAATAAAAAATAAAAAAAAAACATTAAGTAAAAAAAAAAAAAATCACAACATAGTTGTTCGGGACAATATCTAAGGTAATAAACTTGTAAAAATGGACAAAATATGAAAAAAAAGCGACCTGCAGCCACCTTTATCTTCAGACTCCATGTTTGCAACCCGCCATCAGATTAATTTGTCCTTTTCCCTTTACACTTTCCACAGAAATAAATCTCACCACTCTCACTGCAGCAAATAAAAAAACATAGATCTGGCAACAAGGTCCAGCATAGACCATCACTCCACTCCTTCAGTTATATAATTTCAAACAAAGTGGTGACCACTTGAGAATCTCCTTCTCGAATCATCCTGATCTGTATCATATGCAAGAGGTTTACTGCACTCTTACCCTAATCCAGGTCAGACACTTTCATTCAGAACGCCAGAGGCTCAAGAAGAGACCTCAGCTGGAACTCCACTTCATTCAGGTCCTGGTCACACATGGCATGTTGTCGCCCACTCTTAATTTCTCTCCTTTTTCTGATCTCACACACAGAGGCTAATACTCCACTTTGGGAAGCAATCTTCAAAAAGACAGATTATCCTGCACACTCCCATGATTCATGCACATGCACACGCAAGCGCATGCAAATTAAAGCCTTTTACACAGCTCTGCTAAGAGCTGGGAAATCTTTGCAGGACCCGAGTGAACCCGCAATACTACCTCAGCACAGACACTTGACTTATTCCCGCCCTAATTGCTTTGCCTTTTTTAACATGCTGCATGCGTCTAGCTGCTGAGAGAGTGGTTTCCGTGGTCACCGCTATTTTGCATTCTATTGCCATATAACTAATTTTTCACTCACTGTTACTAAGAGAACATTTCATGTTGTCCTGATTTCTATTATGCATAGTTTCTATAGGAACATGTGACAAAACAACAGGGTTCAGCCTGTCACATAAAATGAATCCCAATGCAGCATGTAGTGTGGTATTAACTACAAACTGCAATTGCATGAAGACATAAACAAAAAGACGAAATGGAAATGAACCCATAATATTTATTTGCATTCGGCTCTATGTTTATTAAAAACACAAAACTTATCTCCAGCATAGATGGGAAAGTATAATGTTCCAGATATTTAAAAAAATAGACCAACAAAATAAATGAGCCTTTGAAGTAAACAGATAACAAATTAAATTAAAAGTCAAGTAAATAATTATGACATTTAAACCAACAATTAATCAAAAATAATTCCACATAATTGAACTGAAAATGTGGTATATGTATTATTAAGTGTATGTATTATTAGCACACCCAAACCCCACGGAACACTGCATCATGGATACATGCCATGCGTTTGTAATGTTTTTTTCTGTAAACAACTAAATTATTATTTTAGCAAATACTCTCTTTGAAAGGGTTCCACACTTTTAAACGTCGAAAGTAGACTTGCCAGTGTCCTTGATGCCTTCCAAGTGGAAACATGGTCTACATTACAAATCAGGATTCTGCATAAAAGAGGATATGGTTTCGAAATTGACCAAGTGAAGAAAGGGGCGGTCGGAGTGTGCTTTTTGGCAAGAGACTAGCCGAGCACAAGGTATTGTCTGAGGGCACAGCCTCTCCTATTGGCAGTCGATCAACTGACAACAGACTAGCGCTATTCAGCAACCCTTAGAAGAGTGCAAAAAACATGAAACGAATCAAACTGAACTGGTGTAAACACACAAGCAGCTGCTGTGCCAGCTATGCATCACCTATGCCAACGTGAATCACCCATGTAGTGTGGGTAATAACTTTAATCTAAACGTTTATAATAACTGTTCAGCCAAAAAAGAAATCTCTATTTTAAACATATCTTTGATATAATCCAGGGGTTTTAAACCTTTTTGTAGTCCAATGATTAACACAGGTTAAATGGCATCCAGGGGACTCCCATCATAAATTAAAAAGGGTTATATTAAAGAAAGATGCTATATTTTTAAATATTTTCCCAAATCTATATACGATCATTGTGCATCAACTCTGGCTAGGGACCATTTACAGTACCTTCAATGACCCCCTGTTGAAAACCCAGGATATAATCAATTCAATGTCTTTATAGTGTGTAAAATTTGTACTGCATGTGAAAAACCTTTATACAGTATACAGTCAAGCCGGAAAGTCTGAACACCCCTTTCACCTTCTCCACATTATATTACATTTCAGACATAGTCTACAATATGGCTGGCTAAATGGATGTAAGTCATCAAGGGTCTGAGCTACCAAACGAGCCCTAAACCATCCCTCTGTTGCCAGATATGTAGTAGATGTGGATGGATCACTGCAAGGGTTATTTCTCCTGACTCATTTTCCTATAGAACTCTATGGGGAAAAAAGTCAGGAGAAACAACCCTTAAAGAGATCCATCCACGTCTACTCCATATCTGGCCGCAGCGTGATGGTTTGGGGCTCGTTTAATACCTTAGACCAGCGGTTCTCAAACTGTGGGTACTGCAGGTGGTCCGTAGAAAAAAAAATGAATGAACGTGAATGTGTTTACTCACTATCTTGCAATAGAGGCCTGTCACATAGAACTAGAACTGTCGTTACCAATGGTTACAGGGACGCGCCGCCATTTTGGGGGATCAACCCTAACAGAAACGCTTAACGTTACCACTGAACTAGTAGTGTTCGCTTCTCCATGAAACGAGTTTCAAGCTAACGCTACTATGATTGCTGTCCTACAATGACGAACTTCTGCACTGCGTACTGATGTGCGAATAAAACTGGGAAAAGGCGAAAATGTCCTTTTACATGATAATCTGAGTACTCACCATAGTAGCTAAACCACCAGGCAGGGTGAACGAACTAAATTTTACGACCGAAAGAAGAGACTGGTGGTTGAAAGCAGTGATGAGTGAGCTGGATTTAGACAGCATCCAGGCTCGGATCGTTACAGCATAGGCTCGGATCATTAATGCTAAATTACGTTTTATGAACAAATTATAAAGTTAGCCAGTTAATATATACATAACTAGCTGGCCTAATGTACATTTATGTGCATTATCTTAATGTTAGAAAGTTAAAAGTGAATTAATCGCTTGGTTTAGCAAACGTTAGTAGCTATATCATTTGTGTGATCGACTGCTACGCCTGCGAAACATTAATGTTAACCTAATGCGATACGTCAAGCATATTGTGAACATCAAAACAGTGTTCATTTGAACTATTATTACTATGCTAGGGGTGCTACGTTGTACGATGTCTCACAAATATATTGGATAAACTGTAAACATTAGCTACCTGTGCTGGCCAGGCAGGGTGCGAGCAATATGAGAATCCAGAAGAGGGCGAAAAGAAAATGTAACGTTACGATATTAAGCACCAAATAACAATGTATTTGAAAGTAATAATGAAAGTAACGGTAAATGTACTTTATGTGTTGAACTGATTTGCCTTTTATGGTGTCTACAACTGAAGTTCCCTATCGGGGGAAAAAAAAGTTATTATATTCTATCCATCGAGCTAAAATGTTTTATTGCTGAAGTAGGCTACTGTAGCCTACCGTTAATACTTTAACATGTAACGTATCACTTTGCTCCCATATTAACTGCACAAGCACTTTACTTACCAAGGTGGTATACTACAAAGCAGGATTACTGAGTTAGTACGAGCTGGATAACTCAATAAAACCCAGAACAGCTCTTTTTACTTCAGTCCATGCATGTTCCAGATTTGGGAGGGTTCCGGGGTTTACTCTGTAATTAATCTTGCTACGTATACCCCCCAATACTCCTTATAATATTTGTTTATGTTGGTATTATTAGAATAGAATATAATAACTTTTATTTCCTGCTAGGGAACTTCAGTTGTAGCCCCAGCTACCAGCTACAACTGAGGGGTGGGGTGCAATCACCTTAGACTTTACAGCCGTGGGTTCGTAACAATATATGTACTTATTTTTGCGGTTTGCATATGAGGTGGTCCGCGAAAATCCTTGATAATAAAAAGTGGTCCGCATAAACAAAAAGTTTGAGAACCCCTGCCTTAGACCCTTGATAACGTACAGCCATTTCGCCAGTCATGTGTTCCATACTGTACCAGCGTAATTTACAGCTGAATCTAGTCTCACCCCCCAATTCTCATAGAGATCAGTTCAAATGCAGAGAGGTTATAGTATCGCTTGTAACAGTACCTGAAAATAAGATATCAAGAGTCTTTTGATGTTGATTGGTCACAGACTTCAGGAACTAACAGCATGAAAAGGATATGCGACCAAATATTAAATATTATACTTTAAAAATATGTTAAAGCAAAGGGTACGAATACTTATGTAAATGAAAGATTTCAGTTTTAGATTTTTAATACATTTGCAAAAATCTCTAAAAGCATGTTTTCACTTTGTCATTATGGGCTATTTTGTGTAGAATTTGAGACAAAAAATGAACTCAATCTATAGTAGAATATGTCTGTAATGTAATAAAACGTGGAGAAGGTGAAAGGGGTGGGCAGACTTTCTGGCTTGACTGTATACAGCATATTTTCTGACTGGCAAACACCCGTGGCTTTCCTTTGAGACATACTGTATAACCTTGTTTTACTGTCTTGACATGCATACTGTCTAGAGTTTTAGGGCCGTAACCGGCTTGTCACTAAGATAAAAAAATGGCTCTTATGATCAGAGAGGAGCAGACTTCTCTGTCTTTGCAAAGGAATGGGAAAGGTGATCTGTTGGCGTATGGGCAAAATACGCTTCTTAGATTCTTCACCAATCTCAACTCTCATAAATACCTCCATTGACCATTCCCTTGTGCAGTACCTGAACTGCTTTTCTGCCGTTACTATTTCAGTCCATGGATCCTCACATAAAAAAGCCTTTTAATGTTTCCAGATGTTTCTGTGCAAAAAGCAAACCAGTGGCTTGCTGCACCGACTGTCTGATCAATTGGATGGGGACACAGCAGAGCGCTGTAGCCTGCAGCCAATCAAGTTAGTATGCAACAACAGTTAATGTGTCATTTTGATGGTTCCTTGCAGTTATCCCAATGAAGTGTGATTCATTAACATGCAGACATGTAATTATCTACTGAAAAGATACCTGAGTGAGAAAATTCATTAAATGGTAGGCTGCACTTGACGTGGGAAGCAAGGCAATCTAATTTTAAATCCGAATTTAATGTGCATTTTTAAAACCCTAAAAAAGAGAAGGCAACATATGGAGATTGGCAATTATTGTATGCACACACAGCCAACTGCCTTCCAATTTTCTGATATAATGGTGCGTATGAGGATTGTTGCCTATCTGAAAAGCATTATATACAGAGAGCAGAGGTAGTATGGCTTATTGGATCATTAAATATTTCTTCCTTTATCAATAATGTACTTATAGCTGAGTGGCTAATCCTGTTAAAGGAATACTTAATGCGCAACTGGCTCTAGCATCACCCAGGGAAGGGAAGGGTTCACTGAGCTGAGATGACAATGTCTCATCACACACCAATGACCCCAGCTGTTTGATTGGGTGCCCGCAAGACTGCCTGTTCATCTGCACATAAAGTGTCTCTTCAGCTCATGGACTAGCACTCTCCCAAATCCATAGCGGAGGTTGCAGCAATGAGCTTTCATATAGACGGGTGATAAATACAAAAAATAAATTCTACACAAAATAGCCCATAATGACAAAGTGAAAACATGTTTTTAGAAATTTTTGCAAATGTATTAAAAATCGAAAACTGAAATTTTTCATTTACATAAGTATTCATACCCTTTGCTTTAACATATTTTTAAAGTATCATATTTAATATTTGGTTGCATATCCTTTGCATGCTGTTACTTCCTGAAGTCTGTGACCCATCAACATCAAAAGCGATACTATAAGCTCTCTGCATTTGAACTGATCTCTATGGGAATTGGGGGGTGAGACTAGATTCAGCTGTAAATTACACTGGTACAGTATGGAACACATGGCTGGCTAAATGGCTGTAAGTCATCAAGAGTCTGAGCTATCGAACGAGCCCCAAACCATCACTCTGTTGCCAGAAATGGTGTAGATGTGGATGGATCACTGCAAGGGTTATTTCTCCTGACTCATTTTCCTATAGAACTCTATGGGGAAAAAAGTCAGGAGAAACAACCCTTAAAGGGATCCATCCACATCTACTCCATATCTGGCCGCAGAGTGATGGTTTGGGGCTCGTTTGATACTTTAGACCATAGGTGTCCATTTTATGTGGCCCGCGAGAACTTAATTATCTGATGCGTGTATCTACGTGGCTGGTTAACGGGGATTTACTTTTACGATATAACAGACAAACGCAGACGCGGACGCACACCCGCGGTACATACGTTAAATAAACCGTTAAATAAAGTTTGTATAAATTTTTTTTTAAAAAGGTGATTGCACCCCCCCCCGTCAACAATTACAATCGAGGTCCGCAAAAATCAACCGGCCCTTTGAGGGCAACCATAATGCTGATGTGGCCCGGGGTGAAAATGAGTTTGACACCCCTGCTTTAGACCCTTGATAACGTACAGCCATTTCACCAGTCATGTGTTCCATACTGTACCAGCGTAATTTAAAGCTGAATCTAGTCTCACCCTCCAGTTCTCATAGAGATCAGTTCAAATGCAGAGAGGTTATAGCATCGCTTATAACAGTACCTGAAAATAAGATATCGAGAGTCTTTTGATGTTGATTGGTCACAGACTTCTTGATATCTTACAAGCGATACTATAACTTCTGTGCATTTGAATGGCTCTCTATGAGAATTGGAGGGTGGGACTAAATTTTGCAGTAAATTATGCTGGAACAGTATGGAATACATGGTTGGCGAAAGTCATGGTTGACTGTAAGTCCTCAAGGGTATCAGGTATCAAAGGAGCCTCAAACCATCACTCTGCTGCCAGATATGCAGTAGATATGGATGGATCACTTTAAGGGTTGTTTCTCCTGACAAATTTTCCTACTGAACTCTATAGAAAAATAAGTCAGGAAAAGAAATATGAAAATACACTCAAATTAAAGCTGACAGTCTCCACTTCAACCTCATTGTCATTGTATCCTTTCAAACTCAAAGTGCTAGAGTACAGAACCAAAATAACAAAAAATGTGTCACTGTCCAATGAATTATGGTGCTCACTGTATATGCTTGCGCGTTACAATTTGGGGACATAAAGGGGGAAAAGCATTAAAAGATGTACTTATAATATGCATAAACATATTTCACTATGTGTTCTTCTTTTAATAAAATACATAAGGACATTTGCTTAATAAAACCAAAGTCTGCACATACTCAGAGAAAGATCTGGCAGCAAATCAGCAATGTCACCATTCCACTAGTTCACCTGCAGTGGTTTTAAACCCAAAGTGAAAATCCTCATCTGAAAAAAGAAACAATTTATGGTGAACGCCTTTAAAGTAATGTGCAATAATAATAGTACAAGTGAGAGCGCCAGCTTTATTGAAAGCTTCAAACCATTTTGTAGAAATGTTTTTTTTATAATAGCAAACACCTTTTTGAAATACAAAACAACCTTTGCAGTTTACTATTTGACTTCCATGGTCTGACTCCTTTGTAAATTAGAACATACATGGGCAATATAGAAAATGTTTCAACATAAAATGTGATGTCTACTGATATGTATATTTGAGAAGTAAGCCTACAGTATACAACGGCCATTTATCACTCTGCACCACCAAAGACTTCTCGGCATAATATCCTTTAAATATCTTTTGATCAAACTACCTTTGGAATGATTGGTCTACCGATATACAACATTTTATTTTATTCCATTGAAAACATGTTGATTACAGGACGTTTTAGGTACTTAAGGAGCACTTAAAGCCCACAAAAACAAAGCTTCTGAAAGCAACTCAAGAAAAGTGCATCTGAGTGCACGTTAAACGCATGAATTGGGTCTCAATTCCGAATTTACCCTCAGAAAAATTACAGCTTCTTGTGGTGTGCCATTATGCCCTGACATTTCAATAAAAACTAGACCTTTGTGTACCTTCCAAAGCTGCCATTCTGTATATAAAATCCTTTTGGCATCTTTTCTGAGCCAACTCACCTGAGTGGTGCAACACATTACTGAACCGAGGGGAGATTGCAGGTTTTGCACTTTTTCAATTTCAAACGTTCTGCCGAGTATGATTGCTTTGTTGCTTTCCAAAAAATACCAAACCTTCAAAACTGATTGGTGAGAATAAACAGGACTGCAGCTGAAATCAAGGAGCAGTCAAACAGTATTCCTCTTGTGCATTTCCAACCTAATCGTTGACGGATTCCCGATTGTTGACCAGAACCTCCCTTTAACAAGAATCTGCACATTACAGAGAAGGCTAGATCTTGGGACTCTTCCACCAGGATCTAAACAGCGGTCGTTCAGGGATATGTTTTAAAAGTATATTTATGTTCAGCATTACTCATCATTTCACGTGGACAAATAATCCCACAAATAATGCACGTAACTTTACTTTGCTATGACCATGAATTAACATTACTAAGAAAACGGAGGGAGGAAAACACAGAGGTATGATAGATGGAAACCTCAGTTAGTCGCTCTCCTATTGTTATGAAGGGTTGTGTAATTCTGTCAGAGGTAGCGTATAAAACGAAGGACCAAGCGCGACAATGGGGGTTCTTTAAGTGCTCTAAACGAACACCGCAAAGCGGGGGGGAAACCCACAGACAGGGAATAAATTACAATATACGAAAATAATAAACTCTCCTTACAACGAGAGATTCCGCTACCAAACTCAAAGCGACCCGTATTGGGCGAAATACTCAAAAACTAGAGATTAAGACAAACAAACAAACAAAGTCCTATAGCTCACAACGAGGGAGCCGAAAAACACAAACAAGAGGTAAACAATACGACAAAGACAGATCTGTCTAGAACAGGAAGACAGAGGTTCCTACGAAGGGACAAAGGGTAAAGAGTAACCTAAGCTAAGTTTCTAGCAAACTCTAATGACACCCAAAACAAGTCCAGTGTAATGACAACACGTTGAAGTGATACGGTCGTAACGAACTGTCAGTCCTATACCGTGGATTACCGGCTTTCCTTGTCAAATGAATGGCAATATGGAAGCGTCAAACAAAGACGACGCAAGGTTTAAATAATGAGCGGAAAAGCGGGACAGGTGAACACACTGAGCAGCAGGGCAAACCAAAACACAGGATGGATACAGAAAACCAAAAGAGGACCCTACACGAGCGCTCCACAGATAAGTAGCCAACAAAAGGAAGAGCAGGCTGAGAACCATGACAAATTCAGACAGAGAAATGGCTATTATTCCTTCCTGCTCCTACCTGAAACCAACAAAAGGACATCACAGACAAATCTGAGCTTCTCCAACATGCACATGCTTTGAAGCATGGCAAGTTACTTTTGACTATGATTTTCATGTGTGGACGGGTATATTGACAGGTAGTCTGCTGTAAGATCATTTAGCTTGGTGAATGCATAATTTCTTCTGCGAAGACGGTATTGATGGTATTGATTTTTGTGTTCATTCCACAGCACTGCACACTTGTGCCTGCCATAATACCTGACCACACAACGCATTATTACATAAAGAGAACTGAAGCAATTGAGTCTTGAGTACATGGGTATAGAACAAGTGTTTCTTTAGCGAAGAACAGCATATGATAAAGCACATGATGATACAAATTATTTACTGACCGGTTTCTGTGGAGTTGTCATTAAGCTACAGTTATCACAATTTTCAATAAAAAGGTCAATTAAGCCACAAAAATAGGCTTTCAGTTGGGATGTTCAGTTGAAATGGAATGTTCTCAGTACAAAAAGGTAATTTAAACTTTTACCAGACGCATTTCATAAAACATCACACAGTACCACAGAGCCTACAGTCTACCTTTGCAAACTCATCTAAACATAACAGTAAAGTATGGTGTAAAGGAAATGAGGGGAAGATGATGAATGGAGCACTGAATCGTGTTATCAGGAGATATTTGGACAGGCAATTTAAAAGCATCTCCAGCGAAGACATGATAATGGATCTTGGAAAATTGAAGGACTGTTTTCTAAGAATATGCTGGGGCAACACAGTGCCCATTCATATAGGCTGCATGCATTTCATATTTGGCCTTTTTGATGGCTGGTGTGTGAAAAATCACTTTCCTGCCCCACATATTAATCTCCAGGGAGCAGGTTATCGGCAGCTGAGCATATTACAAGGAGCTTTCAGGGAGGCACAGATTCATTACATGTACCTCGATAAGTCTCGATAACTAAATTTTTAGGCTGCCTTGTGAAGTTTTTTCACAAAACTATTATTGCACAACCTAGCATGCGACCTGAAATTAAGTGCAACCACCACTAAAACATGTCCATTGTGTTCGCTCAAAATTCTATTTCCTTGTTCATTTTAGGTTATTGCAAAACGATATCATGTACTGAGCCAATCAACCTTTCCAAATGTATTTCTTCATGTCAACTCATCATGGTCTGCGAGAGACTGCGAACCCTTGCCAAAAGCTGCCCTTTACACCTCTGGTGAATACACTGTACCAAAAACTATGTTATGCTATTCACGATGAGCGCTTGTGCATAAAGTACATTCATAACAGTTCTCACAGTACTCAGTGAAGTACTATGAAATACACATTGGCCAATGAACCCTTTAATCCAAGTGCAAGGATATGACAGGGCAGCATGAAAGGTGGAAAAACGGCCTTTTGTTTGTGTATGTGCATGCGACAAATTGATCCCACGTTACATTATGGAGCGTGCAACAATAAAGCAGAAAGGAGAAAAACAGTCTTGCAACATTGGGAAGGACAGCAATTAAAACACCCAGAAAACAAATTGACCAATCCCTCTTCTTTATCACCTGAGCTGATATTATACCATCTTTCTCTGTGACCTCAGGACCCTCACCAGTCCAGAGGTAGCATGATCTATGCATATAACCCACCTGCATACTTTATAGTATGGTAAAAATTGAACTGCTTTATAATCACCACCCACGCCCACAACATTAATGTTTAATTCATGGATTGAATGCTCAAGTGCCCACCCATGTCCTATTTACTTACAGACCCTCCCATTGCCATTAACCGCAGCATACATCTATGGAGGCAAAATTTAAGCACTCAGGCACAAACACTCATTTTGGAGCCAGCCTTTTTAAAAGAAAATGCCATATTACTTCCTGTTGTCCCTGCTTAGTTATTTTTGTCTTCTGTTGTAGACCAGCCTTCTGTTGTGACGAGCCTGTGGTTCAGCAAAACTATTCCAGTTTCGGGGGTGGAAGGTTAGCTAATCAGCAGCTGTAGATGTTCCAGGTTTAACAGCTGTGTCCCTGCGGCAGTGCAGCCGACATTAGGAGCGAGGAGCTTCAATCTGGAGTGATGATTGCTTCTCCCTTCACAGCCCAGGAGACTGCTCCAAGTCTAACCGGCTTCTTGGTTATTTAGGACCAGAGGTGTGAAAAGTGCAGACATGACAGTCAAGTTGGAGTATCTTGATCAAGGAATGTTTTTGAACCCCTTTAGTGGAAAAAAAAAAAACCTTTTTGTTCATGCTGTAAAGTGGGCCGGCCCACACAGGGTCCCCATGACGGTGATGAGTCATATAGGACAGAGCACAGACATGCTCCGTGGGGAGGATGGGGGAGTACAGTCAGAAGGCTCTCATCAGGAGTCACTGTGGCAGGCTGATAAAGGGACAAATCCACATGCCCCCCCGCGGTTCTGCCTACTGCAGCTGCCTTAAGGGAAGCAATCAACCGGTATCAAGCGGTATTTACTATACCTCCAACCATGCTTCACTGCTGTACCTCCAGGCAAGAAACTCATTTCTCAAAACAGGATTGCATACTTGCCTTCAGTCCCCTACAGCATCAGCTATAAAACAGCTTCTCAGTTGTAATTGCAATTGTGGATGGATATCATTTGAGAAGATAAAAAGAAGAATCAAATAAATGTTTTGTGTTTCAAATAAACATTTTATGTTTAAAAATGGTCTCTTACAAAATACTTATCTGACTGAAGCACACAGCTGCATTTTAGAACCATAGCAATGAACCATATGCAATAACAAATAAAAGTGATTTATCTTTCATTTATTTCTTTAACTTCCAGGAAATACAGTAGGCTTATATTAATATTCTGGAACAGGATATAAATTCTGAAGTAAACACAATAACAGCAGGTAAATGAAGCACACATTGGCATTTAGATAAGCCGTACAATAAATCTTATTTTGTTTAATTATTTCCGATAAAATCTGACAAAATAAGAGACAGCATAAGCTTTATCCTTTTCATATAGGCTATACACAATAGGTATTGCCAACATAAATAGAATCAAGACTTCTTTTGACTGAATGAAGTGTAAAGCTTTTGTTAAATCCACTTGTGATTCTTAATTTCAAAATTCAAATCTGTTCATGCCAACCACAGTACAATAACCGCAACCCTGGGGAAAGGAGCCACGGGCTGCATTCGAATTGTCAAAAAAATTGCTCCTTTTCCCTTTCCTAACCACTTTTCCGTAACCTCGATGGAAAACGTGGACCGGAGGATCGAATGGTCTGGAGAGACAGCGGATAAGTCAAATGTCTGAATCACAAATAACTTATGCTAAGCAGAATTTTGGGAGTAAGTGCCAAGTTTCTTTGCATTTGTGGCACTTTATTTTCACTTAAATTATGAAAAAAAAAACAAATCTAAGTTTGTATTGTAAATGCTACAACTGGCTTGTTTCATTTAGTTAGCTAACGTTAGGCCAGTGCAGACCAAAGATTTGTGACACAACGAAACCATTTTAGAATGTTGCATCCATCTCAGAACGTCCCATTGTTACTCCCTCAAAACAATGCTTCAACAGCAGGCTACAAATTAGCCTACTTGAAATAGACTAACTTAATAACATATTGAATTATTAAATAATAGCTTTACAGATAGGACATCTGTACTCACCCATCATTTTTGCTGTTGCCATCTTAACGGGAAGAAAGGCGCTGCTTTTGAGACATCAGCAAAGGAATGTCTGGCTCCAAACTGGAGAGTTTTAGTCTCATATCGGGTTCCACATTGAGTCAGTTCGATTTCAGTGTGGAAAATTCAACTTCACAGTTTTATGTTGTTGCAAACGGCATCAGATGCTTCAGAGAAGTGTCAGACAGCCCAGGATACTCAGGCTGGATGTGGACCCAAAAGTCTGTCAAACATTTATCTCTGAAAGTCATCTTCAGTCTCCCATCGGATGCGATATTCACAAGGTTGTCAACCTCTGTTGGTGGAAGCTTGACACTGATATTTTCGATGTGTGTCTTTTCTACAATTGGATTTTGATTCTGTTCAAAGCCTGTGTCTGATTCTGGGAAATATTTCCACAATTACCGTGGCGTGTTGACCGTATTCATAGAACCAGGGTTACATTCATAACCCGTGCAATTTGTAGCACAAAACACAATGTGGGTTGGGATCCCTCTCATCCCCAGTCCCAAAAAATCTAATTTTTAGGTAGTCACTGTGGAACTTTATCACTGGATTTTCCACGTTCACGTTGAGTTTAAATATTTTGAGTGTTCTTGTTTGCAGGAGGCAAATAATTGACTTTGGACTCGAAATGATCTCTGTACCACTTGCACTCTCAAGTTCATGTTCAAGTCGTTGCATCTTGCCTGTAGTGTTGGGGTTTCATTCGATCTTTTAAAAAGTTACCCTGTCTTAAGCCACAGATCCATCTTGTCGGACTGCTCGATTATTCTTAACACAAGACTGCATCAGTAGGCTAATGAAGTTAACAGGCCACGTATAATTTGTTCTAATGGAAATGTGGGAAGTTGGACATAACTGACATAGGCCTGTGTAAGCTAACCTACATAGCTACACTGTCGCAAAATGGTCGGCTCCATTGTTGAAGTCAAATTTTATATTTGTGAAGCCGGAAAGTCTGAACACCCCTTTCACCTTCTCCATGTTTTATTACATTACAGACATATTCTACAATAGATTGAGTTCATTTTTTCAAAATTCAAAATTCTACACAAAATAGCCCATAATGACAAAGTGAAAACATGTTTTTAGAAATTTTTGCAAATGTATTAAAAATCGAAAGCTGAAATCTTTCATTTACATAAGTATTCATACCCTTTGCTTTAACATATTTTTAAAGTATCATATTTAATATTTGGTTGCATATCCTTTGCATGCTGTTACTTCCTGAAGTCTGTGACCCATCAACATCAAAAGACTCTCGATATATTATTTCCAGGTACTGTTACAAGCGATACTATAAGCTCTCTGCATTCGAATGGATCTCTATGGGAATTGGGGGGTGAGACTAGATTCAGCTGTAAATTACACGGGAATAGTATGGAACACATGGCTGGCTAAATGGCTGTAAGTCATCAAGGGTCTGAGCTATCGAAAAAGCCCCAAACCATCACTCTGTTGCCAGATATGGAGTAGATGTGGATGGATCACTGCAAGGGTTATTTCTCCAGACTCATTTTCCTATAGAACTCTATGGGGAAAAAAGTCAGGAGAAACAACCCTTAAAGGGATCCATCCACATCTACTCCATATCTGGCCGCAGAGTTAAATAGACTAGCTACGTGACAATAATGGCACTTAGAAACTCAGTATTTGGCAGAGTTGTCACAAATTGCGTACTAATAAAGATAGAACACAGAATTTGTTGTTTCCACTCATAGTTTGGTTGCAGGAGCAAAGAATGTCTGAGTTGAGCAATCTCACAGCGCCGGCACCATGGCCACTAAGGGGTCTGCGCGAAGGGGTTAATCAAACAGTCTTGCACACCAGACCGCTGAATATATATATTTTTTTTTACCAGCACCATAACCTGCCTCACTGAAAACCATTTCTAACGTTTTGACTAAATCCCCACTTGTGCTGTGTGAGTGCTCAAAGCAGAGATGGGACAATTTAATAAAAAGCAGGTCACGAAAGTCTGGGATGATCTAACGGCCCATGATAAAAGGAGGTGCCCTTTGAGAATCTAAGCATGGTTAGATGTTAGCCACCAGGGACCTCCATGTCTGCGCCTGTTGAGAACTCAGGGGAGTGCTCCCTGACATGAATTATCCATGAGCCCCTGTGTGGAAAGACAGGGACTGTGAAGGTAATTCAAATGAATTCAAGCTTTGAATTGTTTCTTTTTGAGGCCAAATCCCAGCCATTTCCTCTCAATTGGATATGACATTCTCCACCAATAGCACAGAAGCGATACTCACCTTTATAGTTCCCTGTCTTTGCAACAAGCTCATCCTCATCTCCCTCTGAATATGTTGAACTCCATCACACATATTGCACAATGTGCTGAAGAATAGATCCTCCCATAGTCTAATGGCAAGTAGTCTGAACTGTCTCTTGTAATACTAATGTTGACCTAAAATTTATCTGTGAACTCCAACAATTCCCAATAAAATTGTATTCATATTTTTAAAATGCGTGCCGAATATGTCCAAGGAAATCAGCAGAACTATATCTAAATGTCATGACAAGGCCACAAAATGTTACACTGGCATGTTTCTGGAGAGTGGACATAACATAGTCATCAATTTTGGATACCAATTTAGGGCACCAGATTTACATAAGACTGCACCCCCTCCTCCACCTCTTCTGGACACATGAAGTCATGTAACTGAAACCTGATGAAATTGAAAGGGAAGACAAATCCACTTCATCTTTTCAGAAAAAGAGAGATTCTGATTTTATGGAAGTCTATAAAGACCAGTAAGCGTGATTGCTTCGCAGACTGAGATCACCGCCACACTTTGAAAACATCCGCAAACTTCAGAATTTCTTATCATCCAGTGACATTGCAGGGAAAACATACCCCCAAATAATTAGTGAAACCTGGATTAAGAGTGAATTCATAGCCATGATCAACCGATTGAGAAAAACGCAACAACTAAATTAATTTAAAAATGGATGTTCTGACTTAAAATAGACTGATGATTATATAGCGGCGGGACTGGAATACTCTGTGAAACAGATGAAAGACAGAGGAAGTCATTTCTGTGGTAATAAGTGTCTGAATACCAGTGATGCTGAAAACGCTTTTCATATCACATAAAAAAGCCATGCAGTCTTTTCCCGTGTTCGTAACTCTGAACAGTGGCAGGAGCTGGGACCAAGCAATACAATCATAGACATGGGATAAATAGATATGGTACAAACAAACGAAGAACCTCGCAGGCAGTCAGAGCACCTGAACTGAAATCCCAACATGACATATTTGCGGTAATTTCTGATCTTGGTCAGGGTTTAAAAGCATAATGTGATATTACCTTTTAATCACAACAATTAGCCAATTTAAAATTAGTAGTTTTCAGGGTATGTTGAACACTAGGCTACAAAGCTGGGCCTCCTTCGACACATCTTGTGTACAAACCCCAATTCCAAAGTGATTTGTAAATTCTCTCTTTTACATATTTCATTGAAAACAGTACAAAAAAAAGATATTTAATGTTTTACCATATCAACTTTATTGATTTTTGTAAATATATAGGCTAGTTCCGAATTTGATGCTTGCAAAACATTCCAAAAAAGTTGGGACAGTGGCAAAAAAAGACTGGGATGTTCAAAAAACATTCCACAGGTAAACAGGTGATGCCATCATGACTAGGTATAAAAGGATATCAAAAGACTCTTGATATCTCATTTTCAGGTACTCTGACAAGCGATACTATAACCTCTCTGCATTTGAATGGATCTCTATGGGAATTGGGGGAAGGACTAAATTAAGCTGTAAATTACACAGGAATAGTATGGAACCCATGGTTGGCTAAATGGTTGTAAGTCATCAAGGGTCTGAGGTATTAAACAACTCTCAAACTATCACTCTGCTGCCAGATATGCAGTAGATACAGATGGATTGCTTTAAAGGTTGTTTCTCCTGACTCATTTTCCTATTGAACTCTAATGAAAATGAAGTCAGGAGAAACAACCTTTCAAGTGATCCATCCATATCTACAGCATATCTGGCAGCAGAGTGATGGTTTCAGACATCAAGCCACTTAACTGAACTAAAAATATCCATTGATAACTAAGGTGTCACCATTTCAGTACCTCTTAAAAAGGAAAGAAGGTTGTATGACACTCTCAAGTCATCACTCAAAAATGTGAGACACCGGTATCTGAAAGGGTAAGGTTATCACTACATGATAGATGGCTAAACCATCCTCTATGTTCACCTTTTTATATAAAATCCATATATCATGAACCTCCCTATCACAGATAAAACTGATATGAAAATTTGCTTTTGTGTGCCCCAGTCTCCTGAGTTGACAATTTAAGATCCATAAAATGGAACATGCTTGTTAACCCCAGTCTCTGAAAGTTTGCTGATTCTTTTGTTTTGTTTCAAATACAAGCTCTCTGAAACATCATAGGCTATATCAATACTTAAGCATATTACTAGACCTCAACTGCAGCCTTCACATGCCATTACAAATCATGGTGAGAGCCTACATCAACAGTCCTTTCATGATATAGTCATTAACAGTAGTCATCATTCATTCACTGCCAGTTTTTTTTTATACCAGTGTCACAACACCAACCAACAAATTAAAAGACAATTTACGTTAATTCCAAAAATGAATTGTCACATGGCCAAATATGTCAAAAGATATTATTCAGTTTGTGGCACAAAGGTAAAAGCAACAATCAACGTGCAAGACAACGATCGATGGTGAACACCGATAGTGAAAGGCTCAATAAAAACTCCAACAGAATAAACCTGACCTTTTCATCCCGGTTTCAATCAACAAAAAGGAGCAAAAATAAACTGTGCAGGTTGGATTCCACAGTATCAGTAGGTCCCTATGCACGTCAGCTCTCTTTTGCTAAAAAATTTGAAGCCATTTCTCAGGAGACCTCGCCGAGAAGATCAATGTGAGACTGCTGCTAATGAACATCTGTTTTAGCTCTGTGACAAGTCATTACAGCCTTGATTAAACAGAATACATTACAATAACAAAAACATTTTATCGGTTTGACCTTCAGAGTTTTAATTGGCGTCTACTACAACATATTATACTGTGATAGCACATGAGAGATAAATGACAATCCGACTATTTCCCAGCCTGCTGTGTGGCAGTTTTGGAATTATAGACCACATTTAGTCATTTATACCTCAATGATTCACCACCATGTTGTCTTTGATTTATAGGATGAAGAGCATGGTGTAAAGACTGTGGATTCACTTTTCTTTTAAAATATTTTGTCCCTGTCAATATTTCAGATTGCTAAAGTGTACACAAAATAAGCTTCAAAGTAAATCTTAACGAATGACTATGACAGCAGCATTTATTACATTTGGCAAACGAGTTGAGCTATGATTCCCATTTACGAACCACAGTGCTCAACATAAAACATGAAGAAATGTGGACCAGAACGGAGAAATGCTGAGGCATGATATTGGTCTAGAAACTGTACTTATGTGACTACGAGCTCCTTGAGCAAAAAGTCTGTTGGATATTGATAATACGACCATGAATAACAAACAAGGCTTACTGGCACTGCCTTTACATGATTATACATGACAAGCGGTTTGAGAGTGAAATTCTGTAAGTTGTGTTTGTCATTAGCTAGTTGATCTCTCCTGGATCTGAGAGCCTTCTTTTTCAATGTTCCTCACTGTTACATTAATTAAGTAAGTCCAATAAAATCCATTCCCGATCAAGACAATTTCCCATTCCCGATCAAGCTATACCACACTGATTTTAAAGTCCCAGTCAGTAAGCTATATAACAGATTTTCACTATAATAAGACTTGTTACTAAATACTACAAAAATGTAATTGTAGAATATAGCATAGGTCAACACAAACTGGGAAGGCACAAACATACACAAAATCTTTGACAAGACAATGAATAAAACAGCATCCTTTAAAAGACTGCAAGATACAGTTTGTTTAAAATGTATACCATATTACCAATTACAATTATGCCACATGTGTCCACAGGGAAATGGAGCACTGCTAGATTCACGTTTAAAAAGCTGCATAATCATTCAACAGCAATCTGGTAATATATAACTATAAGAATATACCATTGGCAACTGTTCACCATTACTGTAATGGAGCACTTTATATTTATGTTTGAGGGACTGGTGTGTGATGACTTCTCAGGGATCAATAGTCGTTCTTCTCTCTTTGCTGAGATCGTGTTACAGGACAGAAAAATAACATCCTGGGGCATGGCTCAGAGAGAAAGGGGAATGAAGGGGAAGCTTCTGAATAGAACTAAGGAGCATCATCCACAACAAACAATCACAAATAGCAAAAAATGAGCGACAGCTACTTCCGCCGCACATTATTTTCGTAACACGTACGATACTGACAGGGCATTGGCTGTAGTTAATCCTCACATGTGGAGTTCAGAAGATTAAACAACAGGCAAGAAGCTGAAACTCAAATTGGGTCAGACTGTTCCAATGTGCCTCTTTAGATTTCAGCAAATGGTACTGCTTTTATTTCTTCTAATTCATCTTACCTAATTCCCCTAGTTATGGAGACAGGGCAGGGTGCTATTTCTTGCTCAGACCTCTCTTCTTGAACCCATTGTTTATACAACCTTCAAGGGGATATTTCAGTGCAACATGCTTGACTACGTTCATCTATTCTGATTTAACAGCCTCCTCTGTTCCCTGGTTTATGCCTGTAACCTCAAGGCATAACACAATTGAAAAGCAATATTGTAGTGTCAATTAACCAGATGCATTATATAAGCATATACAAACAATATGTCATAAATGTAATCATTTCTAACTAATTTAGCAGTGGAGCCAAACAAGATGATTCAAAAATAGGCCTAGGTCTGGATAATGAAGCAGATAATAAAATAGTTTAAATTTGGTCCTGTTCTTGTTGCAAATGATCATCTGATTTTATGGCTATTCAAAAAAAGCATACATTCATCGTCACGTCAGAACAGTCTGCATATCAAATACAAAAGAACATATACCGCTAGCCAATTTTTGAGTAATACAGAAGGTATCATTTACCATTGCAAAACCATATATAATTTTACTTAGGGCATTGAGATACTCACCAGTGATGTACATATTAGCATATGCAAATCCATTGCAACATGTCAGCGGTGATCACCGTGATCCAGTTTCAACATTTCGTTGAAAAGAAAACACAACACAGAAAACACAGCAAATCAAATATCCAATTGAGTCCACCACAACCTCCAACATACTACTTTTAAGCATGCACCAAATGTGTGAGATTACTATTTAACTGTTTTTGTCTGTTTCCTGAAAAAGCAATGGTCCACATTGTATTTATCCAATCATTATGTCCAAGCGCTTTATAACATATGATGCAAATTAACTTCTATATGTACTCTGTACTATTTATTCTCACTAGCTAAATGCTTATGGCCATACTCTAACACATTATTATTGCAGACTAATATTATTACTCTGCCAACGTAATGTCAACACTACCATACACATACACTCAAGTGAGAAATTAACCTGGCAGCGACATATTGTGTTAGATGTATAATTCTGAGTTGTGGCTCAGTCAGGTTTGAATATAATGTAGTCATAATAGCAAATGTTTATCATTGAGTCACTACAAGCACAGAGCCCAGCTAGTCGATTTGGTTTGTTTCTGTCGCTGTTACAACATGCTGTTCTACTTTTGTTCTCCCCTGAATGGGCTCTCAAACAAAACAGATTCAACTGTACTAACTGGGACATTATCAAAAGGCCAGCCAAGTGTCCCACTTATTGTCCTTTTGTCAGAATTTGTTTCATTTTTTTGAATTTCTAAACGATGGGTTTGATAGAGGCATATGACAAACAAACCCTCACTTTCCACAGTCATTAAAATTTATTTAACTAAAGTTTAACAATGGGCTGGTCACTTTATATGCCATTGCTATTGATAAAAACTTTACACACACAATATTATATGTACATTCATTTCTTAATTTCACAAAATATTAATTGATACAATTACATTATAGTAGCCTACATATGGGCACATAACATTTTTTTTCTTTTTTTGGAACATATTAAGGCAAATAGGGTTCTTTTTCATACCATCGCAGAAAATTTATAGTGTCATGGCTTTGGGATACCATTACACACCCACACCCAGTCTACGCTGCTGTCACCTGGAATGATTTGGACAGCACTCATTAGCATATTCACTAGTGAATATAAATTAATATTTAAAAATACATTATTTCGTTTATTAATACTTGTTTCTCTCTTCAGGCCCATCTTTCATTGATTCATTTGTATATCAACAGTCTTGCCATAAGTATTAAAGCAACCGTTGACTAAGTGTACCAAGTTAAGTGGACAAAATGCTTAATATAAGAAGTCCATTTATTATATCACACTGCTTTGAAAAACGCTGGCCTAATGATCTGAACCCTCCAAACCTGTCTGACAGATACATTGAAAAAATATAATCGTTGAAACAATCAAACAATATAATGCCAATATAGTGCTCCAAACGTAGACTTTTTAAGAAGCCTGTCTATTCTGAATAGGTTACACGACTGAAAGTCGAAAATAATGAAACCACTCCATGTAGGTTACGGACGCCTATGTTCATTTTTTCAATTCATGGAGCGCAGTGGCCCAGGGCTCGTGCCTGCGATGTTGACAGTACCACCCGCATTCAGGGCAGCTCTCCACACAATGAGCAACCAGCTGTAGCTCTGCTCAGATACAATCAATGTTTGGGGGAATAGGCTATTTATCGTTACTGTCATGATATGCAACAGTAGCTATAAAGTTTAATATACATTCAAATATCCAAAAGCGAAAATGTAGGCCTATACATTCCATAATTAATACAAAGTGCACCTATATTCCTTTAAACATGGTATAGAGACAAAAAAGTGCCTATACATGTACGTTCAGGGAAAAATAAAAACGCGGAACGCTGACATCTGCGGATTAAAATTCCTAAACTGGAGTTCGCTGCGCGATCAAATTCTCCAAAATATTCTCATGAAATTATTTCACCATTTTCAAACATACGGTTTGATTAATCGTCTTTTTCAACGGTCCAAGGAAACAGTGACGCAAAATGATACTACTCCAATATTAGTCTATAACGCGAACACTAAAATTCTACTTCTTAAGTGAAACTAGCTGATGACGATATGAATATACATATTATATCGAATGATTGCACTAAAAGTAAACATAATATAAATTCATCCTGCGATTTTGTTAGTTTCGCCTCAAAAACATTTAAAAATACGCTGAGATGACTGACTGCATTGCAACGTCAGAGCATTTGCATTCATTTCTGGTGGATCTCTGTATCATCATCATTGTAAAAAACCAACTGCTCTACACTTTCAGTCTATTCTTGTAAACATGACACACTGTTAAAATGCATAGTTAATCGGGTACAAAAGCTTTACCTCCGCTTAGTCTTCTTTGTTACTGAAGCGACGTTCAAAAAATAATTATTTACTGTGTATGTGGCATTTATTTGAGTACGTCCAACAAACAGTTCCACTATAGACTTAAAGCGGTCCACATTTCTGGAAAGAGGTGAAAATACTTCAAGCCTTCAAAACATCCCACGTTCATTCTGCAACAACCACCCAGCACCGCTACCGAGGAGCTCGACTCTCCGCCCCCAGTGTGCGCAATTGGCCAGAAGCTCTCGAACATAAAAGCCACACCCATAAAAGGCCTGTTTTCTTAACAGGCTAGATCATTCCCCATTGGTCACCAAAACTGTCATTCTAATTGGCATGCAAAGCCTCTACCGTGGACTTTCGACTTAATGTAAGAAATGTAGCCTATATTATACACTGTCTGGTCCAAAAAAAAGTTCCTGTTGCACCCGTCATGCATAGTGCCCACTGTACAAGTGTTATGATCTGGGGTTGCTTCAATTGGTCAGGTGTAGGCTCAGCAACGTTATGCAGTAATAAAATGCAGTCAGCTGAGTACCTGAATGTACTGAATGACCAGTTTATCTCATCAATGGGCATATTCCAGGACGACAATGCCAAGATTCATCGGGCTCAAATTGTGAAAGAGTCGTTCAGGGAGCATGAGGAATCATTTTCACACATTGGCCACCAGAGTCCTGACCTTAACCCCATTGAAACTATTTTTCAATGGCATTACCTTGATCTTTATAGTCATCGAATACAAGCAAAAGTTTAAATTTTATTGGGTTTTTGTAAACTAGATTAGGGACTGACTGGCCACTACTGTTATAATTTTTTTTTGCAGTAGAACGACAAGGCCAAGGAAACACCCACAAAACTAAGTGTATGTCTATTTATTAGAAAGCATAGAGATAATCTGAGAAAGGTTTAATAAAACATGCATTCAACAGCAATGGCAACAGGGGGGATATTTCACAAAGCAGGGTGGTGTAAACTATTACGAAGTGAGATTAAAGTGTTAGCGAACTAATTTAAGATTCAACCCTGGGTTTTCTGTATCAAAAAACCGACTCACTTTTAATCGTGGTATATTGCCATGGCAACTTATTTTGCATGGCTAACCAGCCTCGGGGGCATACTACAAAGCAGGATATCTGAGTTAGCTGGATAACTGCACTGAGTAAAACCCAAAATGCTTCCAAATCTGGAACAGGGACTAAAGTAAAAAGAGATGTTCCGGGTTTTACTCAATGCAGTTATCCAGTTAAATCAGTAATCCTGAGTCCTAGTATACCCCCCTGCTCCAGGGCAGGTTATGTTCACGTTAATAGATTGAAGCATATAAAAGCATCGCCCTTTGACCAATCAACTCTTTGGTTTTGGAATAAGGTGTCTCCATTCGACAGGATCCCGGAGGGATATATGCGGATAAACAAAGGCACAGCATGAAGTCAGTGCTTACCATCTAGCATTAACACCATCATTAACACACTTATCTTAAAGGTTGACTTATGATTAAGCAGGTAGTAGTAATAGTAGTAGCACTTTAGTAGTAGTAGTAGTAGCAGTAGTAAATAGTACTTTAGGTGACTAGCCATCAGTGATTCTGTCACATGCTGTAGCATTTCTCGTCTGTCTGATTTCAAGGCTGAAACTGTGCCAAGGACGCCACAATGTCCCTCTTGCTCCTGTCCCCATTTTATTCTTTTTTTTATTTTTTATCACTGGAGACTTTTCCCCCTGTAATACCACTGCTTGGTCACAAAATTCAAAGGGCTTTTCTTAACAACCAATCCAACAATCACAGAATCATTGTGACCAGCACCCCGCTGTCTCTTTCATCACATCGTCATTCCGTTACCTCGGTTCCACAATTTCCCTCTTTGCAATCAAACAAGAACATGTTTGTCTAACATATCTCTGTTACCACACGGAATTGTTGGATTGTGTTTGGCAGGGCATGGCACAAAAGTGCTTGTGTTGACATGAACATTGACTCAAGATAACAGATAACTAGAAATTCTCACAATAAAAACAAGTCACAGAATAACACAGAACAGAAATCAAATTGAGTAGGGTGAGATGGAGTAACAGAATGAAAAAGTGATAATACACCTAGTCAACCCTATACATAAGGATTAAGAGAATTGTAAGGGAATTAAACAACCGTTTCAATTTTGCACATATATATAATGCATATACTGCATATATTAATAAATAATATATATTAATATATAATATATAAAACAGGGGTATGCAACCCTGGACATGGAGAGCCACAAGCTCTGCTGGTTTTTGTTTTCGCCATAAAATCAGCACCCAATTCAGACCCAAGTAACCAGGGCCCAGCAGTTCAAAACTTTGAATCCCTATCCGATCGGATCAGATTTAGAAATCCACAATCAGATAACTCAGCCAAATTTTGTCCCCGTCTTTCAAAGCAATTCAGGATAGGATCACTCTGATCCAGATTTAGATTTTTCATTTCTGATTGACATAATCTTTGTTGAGATCATTTTATGATCACAAACTCATTATTTGGTTGAATACACTGTAGGTGAGGTAGGCAAGAGGCCACTGCAAATGTGACAAAAAAAACGAATCAAAATGTATCAACCATAAAGGCTACAAATTATGTATTATTTCAATTTACAAACTTTACCATCTTATTTATATTGAAACATATTTTTAAATTAATTGTATAGTACATTTTGCTCTGGTAATCCACTCTAAATCCACCCCTCCAGTTGGATCAAGGTAATACTGAGTTTTTGGATCAAACTGATCCCAATCCTGTTTTTGTTTTGAACTACCCGTTTTGAAGATTTGATCCAGATTAAAGCTTAGATTTGATTTTCTGATCTAATCAGATATCAAAGTGATCCCAATCCGGTTTTGAACTTCCCAAAATCCAAATCTGATCCAATCAGACAGGGATTCAATGTTTTCAAGTACTGGGCCCAGGTGGTATTTCACAAAGCAAGATTAAGGAGTTCGCTGGATAACTGCATTGACTAAAACCTAAAAACCTCCCAAATCTGGAACATGGACTGAAGTAAAAAGAGCTGTTCCGGGTTTTACTCAGTACAGTTATCCAGCTAACTCAGTAATCCTGCTTTCACAGCGTAATCAACTACATGATGAATTAAGTGCAGAGTTACAATGAAAACCAGCAGAGCCTGTGGCTCTCTGGGACCAGGGTTGCAGACTCCTGTGATGAAAAATAATAACATAATGGAATTTGGAACAAATTCAAAAACTGTGGAACAAAGAGCCTTATAAATTAACAAGAGGCAACAATGATACAATACAAACTTCAATGAAAATGTGTAAAAAATTTAAATAAAATCTGGCAATAAACTGGTGGATGCAAATATCAAATAAAAACCCCAATTCCAAAAAAGTCGGGACAGTATGTAAAATGTACATAAAGGCAGAAAACTGTGATTTGTAAATTATCTTTTTTTATATATAATTTGAAAAAAAAAAAAAAAAAAAATATTTTATGTTTTACCTTATCAACTTTATAAATTTTTTGTAAATATACGCTAATTCCGAATTTGATACCTGCAACACGTCCAAAAAAGTTGGGACAGGGGCAAAGAAAAGACAGGGAAGTTCACAAAACACCTGTTTGGAACATTCCACAGGTAAACAGGAGATGCTATCATGACTGGGTATAAAAGGATATAAAAAAACTCTTGATATGTTATTTTCAGGTACTCTTACAAGCGATACTAACCTCTCTGCATTTGAATGGATCTCTATGGGAATTTGGGAGTGGAACTAAATTAAGCTGTAAATTACACGGGAATAGTATGGAACCCATGGTTGGCTAAATGGCTGTAAGTCATCAAGGGTCTGAGGTATCAAACGAGCCTCAAACCATCACTCTGCTGCTAGATATGCAGTAGATATAGATGAATCACTTTCAGGGCTGTTTCTCCTGACTCATTTTCCTATAGAACTCTATGGAAAAATAAGTCAGGAGAAGAAACTCTTCCATATCTACTGCATATCTGGCAGCAGAGTCATGGTTTGAGGCTCGTTTGATACCGCAGACCCTTGATAACTTACAGCCATTAAGCCAACTATGGGTTCCATACTATTCCCATGTAATTTACAGCTTATTCCAGTCCCATCCCAGTGTAATGTCAAATTGTTGATAAAGACAAGCACATTCTCTGTTTCACAGGTGCATCTTCTTGGCCCAACCCACGTTTAATTACATATTTAACTTTCCTGCTAAAAGAGGATCTTGAACTATCAGTATATTTCAAACTGTAATATTTCATTATATTGCTAATGTATTAAAGTACACAAGCACCCTCAAATATACCACTAACATCTCAAAGGATTAATTTGATAAAATAGGTGAGTTCACTTTCTTTATATTCTCCATAAAGCAATAGGCCATACTAGAAGATTGATCTTACACAGTCGGTAATAAATTAGTATTATAGTGCCAATGAGGTAAGAGCTGTATAGGCCTTACCAGGGATCTGCATTTTCTCAATCTTAGCTGGCAAATCAATCTGTGATGCTGCTAGTATAATTATACTGCATTGCTAAATACTGGTAATCACTAAGCCCTTCTGTTTGGTCACCTGACCTGCAGCTGATGACATGGACTTCCTCACAGCTGAACTGCTGATGTGCATTTTGTTGCTACCTGGGGGGTTCTGATGTGGTGGAACCTAAAGAGTGCGCTAAAAGGCTTGAAGTTGTAGTATGGTGCTAGCTGAACTTCACCACACCTTGTGATTAGGCGATGGTTTATGCTTGTTTTTGCAGGTGAAAAATTCTAGCAACTTATTCCAGCCTCCAAACGGGTGCTTTGTTCCTGTCTTTGTTTACTTACAAACTCAATGCATATCTTTCAATACTAAAACTCTATTAGATTTTTCCCCCATGGCTCTTTTACAGTTCAATTTTAAGTTCTATTTGATTTAATTGTTCATTGCACTTATGCATCGACCTTGAAAATTGTACTGCGCCTGCATATTAAGTAAATATTGAGAGGTTGATTGATTGAGAGAAAAAGTCCAATTCCAATTCCATTTCTAAATGACCCCAGATCTCCATTAATTTCAGTGAATCAGACTTTCCATGCCTCACACAGAACTAGACTCCTCATCCCTGAAAGAAAACCAGGCTCCCCGTCTCTCACACAGGACCACTATGGCTCACTATTGCTCAGACAAAACCAGACTGACGATTGCATACCAACCACTGGTCCAAAGACCAAAAATCTTGTTCATTTTAGAGGGGCTGGTTTAAAACAATCAAGAGGAAAGGCATCTTAATTCACATACGTTTATATATTTATATATCAGTATGTGTGTATACATTACAGTATACATTTATATATATCAGTATGTGTGTATTCATTACAGTATACATTTATATATATCAAGATGTGTGTATACATTACAGTATACATTTATATATATCAGTATGTGTGTATACATTACAGTATACATTTATATATATCAGTATGTGTGTATACATTACAGTATACATTTATATATATCAGTATGTGTGTATACATTACAGTATACATTTATATATATCAGTATGTGTGTATTCATTACAGTATACATTTATATATATCAGTATGTGTGTATACATTACATTATACATTTATATATCAGTATGTGTGAGAATATTACTTTGCTTATACATTATTCTGTATAAACCATTCACCTTGACTAAAGAGAATTGTCTTTCTTGCAACAGAATAGACATTACAGATCTCTAACAACCTCTCTGAAATATAAAAAAAAAAAGTTTTATCTCTCATACAGAGTAAGTTACAACAGTAGGTTCTAATTTAATGGAGGTGAATTAATTTGTCATTTATGGTCACCTGTGAAATAAAGTTGACCTCAAAGGCAAGAGGGGGACCTGAGCAGCAGTTAAAAAATGTCCTACAGATAGTGGGGATAGTCCAGCTGTATAACTTGTCTTCTCCATATAGTTGAGTATCATTTCCTCTGGGGTTAATAATAACTTTACATTTAGCATGTACGATGCATAAGGAGGTGTGTGCACAAAGCAACTGATCATTGGCCAGCCAAAGGTCTGGAAGGTTCAGAAATGTGGTGATGACTTTCTGGTGTTCCAGGCTGCTGCACGTTCACTCTACAGATGGGAAACTGCTAGCCTATGGCTACGGCTGTCCGCAAGACAGGTAGGCTAATGACATCACCTTTCGGGCAGAAAACACTGTAGAGCCCCATCAATCATGGATTATATTGGTAATAACCAACAGAACAGCACCAATGGTGATTTGCGCATACAACCTACTAATACAACCCGGTCCCTGAAGGTATAGCACAAAAGTATCAATCCATCTCTGGCAACATTGGTCTATTGCAGGGGTAGGCAATTCTGGTCCTGGAGTATCGTTGACATTTCTGCTTTTTGTTCCATCTGAGCTTGATCACAAGCGTTTGATGGATGATGAAAAGTCTGAGCCTGAATATTTTGTATGGTGAAATGCTGAGCGCCTCCAGCACATGGTCACCTGCATTCATTAAACATGATTCATTAAAAATGAATTCAGTTACGTATGTAGTTATAGGTTTGGATGGAGCAAAAACCAGGACCGTCTCCGGCACTCCAGGACCAGGATCTATTGGGTGTTACAAATGTACTCTCTGACTGGCGCAGCTTTTCTTTAAAATTGTACAAGTAAGGTGATGTTAGGATAGTCTTATCCATATTTTATTATTCCTGAGTGGGCCCCAATAATGTTAACTAACTAGTAGAAGGAGTTAGCAAAGTGAACAAGTCTGTATTACGGCCATATGGTAGCCATGTTGCTGCTCCAGAACACATTATGAATGTCTGAAGAATTGGTAAACATGTTGACAGCAGGGGATACTTGGGATAGGTCCCTTCTCTATGTATGCAAGGTAGTGTTATCACAATACGATTTATTCATTTTGACTTTTGCTACCATTGGACTGAATTAGAATTAGAAGATGATCTTGAGGCAAGTTGCCAAAGACACGACAAGGAGAAAGACTCCACCCCAGAATCACATTAACATCAGACCTCTCTGCCAACCTGTTGTCTTTTGAGGTTTGGATGCCTGTTACTTCAATGCTCGGCTAAATTATATGTGTTGCCCCCCATGGACGGTAATGCTTCGAAACATCTCTAGCACACAGGTTTGTGGTGTCTGTGGTGTCACCCTTATAATTTGCTGTATAAGACAAATAGTTAATGTAACATGTTTAACTTCTGGCACTTTTGTACTGAAGCATTAGAATGGTGGAATTTTTAACACGTGTGATTGCCATGCTGGTGTTAGTTATCTTCGTTCTTGTTTTGGCTTCACGTCATGCTTTATCAGCCACAAAAGCACATATATGCAGTAAGCACACACACCTTTAGTGTTTGTATTGGTACTGCCCCATGTAAATATGCAGACAAATGACATTTAAAAGCTTTGTTATTCTGCTCAACTCATGAAAAATATGGCATGAGACACATTTGATAAACAAAAAAAGTCTTCTACTGAACAATATTTCAAATAAGGGCGTCATATATTATCAGAGAACTGGGTCACCATGCAACATTCATGCGAGGATAAAAATAACTGAAATATCCTGCTGTTAACCCTGAAAAGTGAACATCAGATTATAATTCATGCGTAACATTCCATGTGGACCAGGCATTTCTGTATTGTAAACATTAAGAAGCTGTTGCTGATCACACTTGTAATGTGTAGGTTACTGTATCATCCTTTACTCATTTGTGACTGCACATGATATCGGAGGCTAAGAAACAACATGAAACGATTCTTCCAGAGAAGAATTCAGACGATGCAGGGAGGGGGGAAACAGATTAGATTTATGCACGCTCAGTGCTATTTTTAGAAGCCCGCAGGATTTAATCCCTGCATCCTTTCTGCATCACCTTTATCTTAGACTGTTTTGTTTCTCACAGGCTTCGATCATTAACAGAGAGATCCATTTCTGACATGAGGTCAGAGGAAGTGTGAAGCAACACTTTACGTGTTCTGTATTGTTGCTTGACTTCATCAAAGTCAGAGATAATGCTAAGCTACCTTCAGAGAGAAAGGTATACCTCTCACTATGTGTCATATTTTGATCCCTGCAGATTCTTGTGCACAGGCTGCATATACATATGCAAAATGCATATCATAGTGTTCCCTACGAATAATACGTTGTTATCAATTGGTCAATTTCCCTATCAATTTACAAATGTTTTGATTAAACAGAAAACTCCAAACATGTTAGGACAGTGACACATTTTTTGTTGTTTTGGTTCTGTACTACACATTGGATTTGAAATGGAACAGTGAGCAGTAACTATGAGGTTAAAGTGCAGCTTTAAAGTCAGCTTTAAATTGAGGCTTTTTACATCCATATCGGGTGAACCGTGTAGCAATTGTAGCCAGTCCTAACACTTTTAGAGTGCACTGTATTTCTTTTTTTATCAACAAGCCATGTTTACGGTTGGATTTTGTTTGACAATTACCATGTTGATATAGCCTATTGTATTGCTATATGAATTAAATAAAATTAATGAATTCATAAATTTTTTATATTTTATATAATTTTACTTAATGTTTTCTATGTCAAGTGAGAGAAAAAAGACATACATGGTCAAGAATTGGCCATGGCAGACCCCATGGGGACCTATCTTACACCAGGTGCTAAGCAGTGCTTTAGCACCGGGTGTAAAATAAGGAGTATTGCTATCTTGAGGCAGCAAAAAGTGTTTGTGCTAAAACCATCACTGACCTGGTCTTAAGTCATGTCGCATGTTGTTTCAATGTTATTTTAAAGGTGCAATATAAATGCGTTTACATAGGCGTGTGCACAACGTGCATGCACAAATGCACTTGCGCCTTGCATTTTAGACTATGCGCCAAGATTGTCAAGATAGAACCCCATGTTTTTTAAGGAACAAAAGAGCTCAGTCATGTCAGTTAACCTTAATTAGTAAAAACCAATCCCTGAACCAACTGGCAAGCCCTGGCCCTGAAATCATAGTAATAGCTTTTCAAAAATACAAACACAATCATTTATTCTATTTAATTGTGAAAGTTAAGGAGTAATTCAGCGCTTGCAATCAAGAGCTTTAACATACCTAACAACCTAATTAATAATCACTCCAAACACAAGTCAGGGCATATCAATACAGGGGCACAAGGCCGCCATAGTTCTAGAGAGAAAATTGGCTATTGTCATGCCAAAACCACTGGCAAGTCCAGCATGTGCATATTATAGGCCTACAATATTTCGCACATCAGTTGGCCATCAAATTTTACTATTGCTGTATGTGGCACACATAAAATACACACCTGAAAATAATACAACACTACATTCTGATATCATTGACTTTCAGCTGCTCAATGCTGGATTATTTCAGACTCAGAAATACTTAAGAAAAAGTGCTGCCAACTGTTTGAGACAGAAACCCCTCTGTATATGTATTACCCTCTGCCCCTCAGCCTGTTTTAATCACTAAAGATCGCCTTACTTCCCAGTTAACAATTTGATAGAATTAACTGCATCAATGAGGGTCACAGAACCTCATTGAAGTTAAGTGCTTAAATGCAACAGATTTTCCACTGGGGATTCCTTGACACCGCTTTTAGCAGCTCAGTAATAACAAAACAACAAGACTTACTGTATTGAAAAATGGCTTCAAGCCCACGCTGAGTAAGAACTTCGCAAGTTCAGCTGCCACAGGAACTTTGCAGTTTGTCTAAAAATCACGATTTCCAAACTTCTCACACTGTTCAAAATGGGGCATTGCATGTGCTTTTGCACATTTATCCACACATTAAATAACACAGTAAGTTAGAGCATGCATTTCACGGTCTGTTAAATACAATGTCTCTACGGTGTACAATTAAGTCAGATAATTCCCATGCCTTCGAAAGCAGTTTCTGAAATACTGAAAAGGTATAGTTTTTACATTTAATACCTTCCATATATTCTAAATGATTAGAATTCACACAACATACAGTTTCATGGGCCCTGTTCCTCATACATGGACAACTTAGTTAGCTGGCTAACTGTGCTGAGTAAAACCCTGAATATGGAACATATGAACTAGTAAAAACAGTGTTCTGGGTTTGACTCAGTGCAGTTAGCCAGCTAACTCAGTTAGCCAGCTATGAGGAATAGGGCCCTGATCTATTATTTACAAACATATTGAACTAGTTCATCTTTACAGAGTGATCTGGGACTCCTGCAAATGAGAAGACGTAATCATTTTGATATTTTTTTTTCTCTAAAATTAAACATTTCTGGCAGAGTCCTGCAAAAGTAACAGAATGTGGATTTTTCAGTAGCTGGTGGAGCCACTTATTTTCACTGCCCTGTAGAGACTGTTTCAATAAATTCCCTTGGAAACACCCAGAGCAATGAAGCCTCACACAAGCTCCATTAAATTAGCTCAGAAAGGACTTCTCTAATTAGGTGTCTATGGTGCATTTCTGGTACCCAGATTAAACTCTCCTGTCATTCACATTGCTGCACAGTAAAAAAAATAAAATAAAATAATAATAAAAACTTTAAAAAGTTAAGTTCTTATCATTTAAATTAACCCGAGGCTACACTACCAAGAGCACTGGGGGGAAAGGGGATGCTTATTTTGGAAAATAACTAAATATTAAACTCTATCCATTTGGAGATTTCACTGTTCATTTAGGTCTTTTAAATAACTGTATATCAGGCTTCATTACCATGTTAAATAAAAATTTTTATGGAATGGTAAATTACTGTAACAGTGGTTGTCATTGGTAATATTTTAATTTACCTGCTCTAACCTCTTCCAAGAACATTTTCTACACAGAGGAACACTGGGTCTGATTGGCTTCTTTACAACAATTACTATCATTACTAACATTGTTTGAAAATGGTCTGTGGACAATGACTTATGGGATCTTTACAGATCTTTTTAATGTTTATTATAACATTATACATGACAACCATCTGATTTATTTAATAATTTACCTATTAAAGGCAGAAATGAAAAGCTAACAAGCTATTGAACGATTTATATACAGTGCAGTTACACCTTATTTTTTGTGCAGTTTGTTGGGGCACAGCATTTTTTTCTTATTTAAGGAAGTTATAGGCAACCTTGTCATAATGTAACTATGCTTTATGTGAAATTCATCTGTTGGAGTTTATGAGGCTGCACAATGACACTGACACACTTAATTCCCATGATTAATAACTCCTGTCAAGTTCCAGTCCTAAACCTTTTTGAAATTCATTGCCTTGAAGACATACGACTGTATCCCCATTACAGACCATGGAGAAAATAAAAAATTGCGCTTTTTGAAGTTTGAGGACTGAAAAGGTTGTAAACACAAATGCAAGAAAGGAATTTATACATATTAACAATCAGGAATATTACAAGTAATACTATTAGTTTAGCAGTCAATCGTAAGCAAACAGTGTCTTGCAATACTCTTCTCAGTGATTTCTATAAAATGTTACCATGTGCAAATAATAATCAGTCACATTATCCGGAATTGTCAGGATTTTACATGGATTTCTTATTTTTATCGGATGCAAGACCTCAGATCCAATACTGCTGTATTACTAAGCATTGGCTACAATGTGATTTTGGAGTTAAATTGCCCCAGGTTGTAAAGAGGCTCAACACAAGTGCAGGTGAGCCCTATAGCCCAGATGTTACAGATCTGAGCCTTGGAAATGTTCTGAATTTGTAGTTGCTCATAAGGCACAATTGGTATTTGGAAAAAATGTAGAAATGGGTTACCATTGTTAGAATATGTTATAGGCCAGTTTTGAGGCAGTTGCTTTAAATTACTGACAGCTATCTCAAGATATAGACAAGTATGTAACATATCTGGTTCTCTGATTTCAAATCGCAAATGAAAGCAATTAAATTGTAACATTTTATTTAATTTCAGGATTTTTTTTTCACCTGCATAGAATCTGCAGGGCCTGGAATTTTCAATCCCTCCTTACCAGCTGAACTGTTGCTTGCCAATTTTTTATGATGATAAGAAAAAAAAAAAGTAGTTTCCATTGGCCCAGATAATTATGAAGAGCTTAAATACAGACAGATACATTTTTTGTATTTAACCCCCATGTTCCCTAAAAAATAGTTACTCCTAGATTCACTGAGTCTGTTTTGTCTTCATCGTTTTTATTCTGTATCAGGACGCATGCAATTGGGAGTAAAGCCTTCAAATATGATATACTTGCACATCTACCTTTTCTGTATACAGCCAGATACTCAATTCCAAAAGACAGGCATTATTTTGATCAATAGCATCACCGACAGGCAAGGTGTGCTGTAAATGGTCAACGGATCCACAAAATGTGAAATGGGTCTGGAACTTTTGAGCAAAACGTTGACAATGAGTTAATTGACCTTTTTATATACCAAACCAGATAGCAACAATGCTAAAACATTATTGGTGATCCTAGCATCATAGCAGGCTATTGGTTTAGTTGCATGTGTAATGAATCTAAAGTAGCTGATGTTCTTAGAGGTAGAGGTCTAAACATTGGCAGATCTTCACATGCATCTTGTCACTGTGCTGATTGGCCTGACATAGCCCCCCAACAAGAGAAATGGGGTTCGATATCTCAGACACTACCGGTCTGATTTTGACAAAACTTGGAGGAATGATGCCTCTTGACACTTTGCTCCAGCATTTATGAAATAACAGCTGTGCCACTAACACTGATTGGCCAAACACAGTGCCCCTGCAGGCCAAAAGGAGTCACTGCATAATTAGTGGGGGTTTTGAGCAATAAGCAAAACTATTGCTTCACTAAACAGTAGCCCATTTTAATTTCAGCCGATTCTGTACTCCTAAGCATGCTTTATCTCAAACTCAACCTAAAATAAATAAACAAACAGATAAAATGGCTGCCTATAATCAAAATGTGCAGTCTCCCATTCTCTTTAATGGATATTACACAGTGAAGGAATATCCACTTAAAGTAATGGATGCAATGGTTTTTTTTCTAGTTCTGGAGGAAAATGTAGTGTGGCTGTTCAAGATAATGCCATTTCACTAATTTATTACATTTATTAATACATTTGTATTGCAATTGTATTATATTGCATGAATGTGCCCAACAAAGTGTTCTGTAAAACACAAGCACATAAAATAATGTACCCCATGGTGTACTTAAAATAACACACATGCATACACATGCACGCACACATGCACACACACAGAATTTCCATATATACATAATTTAGACATTTAAAGAATAAACAATTTATTTCATAATATACATTCACATGAAAGCAGGAAGAAACTAACAACACTGGGATAAGTTATCTTTCTAATTGTTTTATATGTAACCTGATTTGAATAATTATTTCATTCATCATCCCTTTGCTATCATTAATCTTAAAATTTTAATGAAGTAATTAACCTTTTGAGTTATTTGACTAACTATCATTTATATTCATGTATATAAATGATACATATGAATAAAAATGGTGTGCTGAAGTTACAGTGTAACCTTCTCTCAGGCTGTAGGATGGGTGCATTTGCCAGGCACTACTGATGAATATGGAGTCAGATATCTGAACCTTCTGCTCACGGTCATTCTGACTACACTTATTTTAAACTCACACTAACTCGATTTCTTAACTCCAAACAACCGAAGAACATGGACAGACAGAAAATGATCTGCAACACATCATTTGGGGGAGCAAAGAGAATACCTGGAAGGCAAGTATAGCTGACTTACGTTGTTTTATAAAAACATGCTTGACGTGATTCAGCTGACAAAAAACTCACATAGGAGAGAGAAGACCTATACCGGGAGTGTCGCATTAAAGTCCTGGAGGGCCGCACCATTCGCAGATATTTATGGTTTTCTTTGAATCAGCACTAAATGAAGGCCTTGAGAACAAGTTGTTTGAATCCTTTGTCCAATAAATAATTTATTAATATCTGGTGCTGGTATTCATTGAATAGCGCAGATGCCGTAGCCCTCCAGGATTAGATTCTGATACTCTTGACCTATGCTATACAATGTTCAACACATGATGCCACCGTCTGCAATGGTGCGAAAACTACCGGTCATAAATGGCAAGCCCCAAAAGAAAAAATTTATTTGTCTTCAGACCTTATGATGAAACTGAAGGCACATGTAGCTCATAAATGCACTGAAAGGGCATAATAAAAATAATGAACAAAAAAGAAATTTAAAAAAAAAAACTGAAAAGAATTGACAAGGGGATGTCCATTTTCACTAAGTGTATGAAATGACATCAAGTACATCAAGTTGTACATCAAGATAATGACATTTATGGTTATTAGTTATTATTCTAGAAAGCTCCATGTTTTTATAGAGCAGCTTCTGTTCAGTCATATCACTATCACTGGTGAGTCGTACTCTGTAAGGTTCCAGAAGCACAACACAAGAAGAAAAATGTTTTATGTTTATTATTGCACTTTTGTCTGAAAAGAATCACATGGTGGAATCCCATCACAGTCAAAAGACTCACAAGGTTTTTGGGCCCTACCACATTGTGTTTAGACAGTGCTGTACGCCAAGTTTATTTTCATTTTTTGACAACATGGATAGACGAGTAATTGATGGCTAATTCAGTAACTAATGTTGTTTGCTTATATACATTAATTTTATTAAAATGTACTTTTAATTAAGATATATGACTTAATATTCAGTGCACACAGTTGAGTTCACAGTGCAGTGAAGGAAATAAATCACACATATTCATTAATTGAATGGATGTGAATTTAATTAATTATTGTGTGCGCACACTTCACTGTTATGTACTTTTGTTTCAAAATTAATAAAATGCAGTATTTTTAAATTAATTTATGAGTAAAGATCAACAATTACTTTGACATGCAACCTATTCATACATGATTGTGATTGTGGAAAAAAATGCTTTAAAACCAAATAAAAAATCTTCAAACATCTGTAAGGAAACAATATTTTACATATAATAATCTTAGAAATTATTATTATTCTCTTTCATTTTATTTACAAGTGGTACATACTTTGTTTCACAGCATACTCATTGTGTAGCCACGTGTAATAAAACATACAAGGTTAAAATAATTTATTCTGGTACATACAGTGGCGCTCGAAAGTATTCATACCCGTTCACTTTTTTTCACTTTATTGTGTTGTAGATTTCATTTCAAATGGATAAAATTGCCATTTTAGCCCATCAATCTACACTCAATAACTCCTAATGACAAAGTAAAAACATGTTTTTAGAAATTTTTGCAAATGTATTCAAAATCTAAAAACTGAAATCTCTCATTTATACCCTTTGTTTTAATGTATTTTAAAGTATCATATTTCATATTTGGTCACATATCCTTTGCATGCTGTTACTTCCTGAAGTCTGTGACCCATCAACATCAAAAGTAATCAAAAAGACTCTCGATATCTTATTTTCAGGTACTGTTACAAGCGATACTATAACCTCTCTGCATTTGAATGGATCTCAATGGGAATTGGGGGGTGAAACTAGATTCAGCTGTAAATTACACTGGTACAACACATGGCTGGCTAAATGGCTGTAAGTTATCAAGGGTCCGAGCTATCGAACGAGCCCCAAACAATCACTCTGTTGCCAGATATGGAGCAGATGTGGATAAAGTGTGCAGAAAGTGAAGGGGTATGAATACTTTCGAGCACCACTGTAGTTTTGACCCAAAAATCTGTTAAATACCAGGGGAACTGAAAGAATGTATGCACATGGGGTTCAATTAAATATGTAATTGGAAGCATTGATGGGAGACCCAAAAGAGAGGAGCAATCATGCTCTCACTGATGTGAACAAATCATCGCAGACTTGTTTGAACCAATCAAAATAATTTGCTCTCCACGACATGCTCTGTGCTTTTCATTCAAGCGAAGAAAAGTGAAACGTCTAACACTGCGACTTGTGAAAGAGTTCAATATTTTTTGTCACTCATGTCAGAAAGTGAAACTCATATATTATATAGATTCATTACACATAGAGTGAAATATTTCTTGTAATTTTGATGATTATGGTAAATGGACTGCACTTATATAGCGCCTTTATCCAAAGCGCTTTACAATGGCCTCTCACTCACCCGTTCACACACACATTCACACACCAATGGCGGCAGCTGCCATGCAAGGTGCTAGCCTGCTCATTGGGAGCAATTTGGGGTTCAGTGTCTTGCCCAAGGACACTTCGACATGTGGACAGGAGGAGCCAGGGATCGAACCGCCAACCCTGCGATCAGCAGACGCCCCGCTCTACCTCCTGAGCCACAGCCGCCCACGACTTACAGCTAATGAAAACCCAAATTCAGTGTCTCAGAAAATTTGAATATTACATAAGATCAATAAAAAAAGATATTTTAAACAGAAATGTATGAAAAGTATGTTCATTTCTATGCACTCAATACTTGGTTGGGGCTCCTTTTGCATGAATTACTGCATCAATGCGGCGTGGCATGGAGGCGATCAGCCTGTGGCACTGCTGAGGTGTAATGGAAGCCCAGGTTGCTTTGATAGCGGCCTTCAGGTCGTCTGCATTGTTGGGTCTGGTGTCTCTCATCTTCCTCTTGACAATACCCCATAGATTCCCTATGGGGTTCAGGTCAGGCGAGTTTGCTGGCCAATCAAGCACAGTAATACCATGGTAATTGAACCAGCTTTTGGTACTTTTGGCAGTGTGGGCAGGTACCAAGTCCTGCTGGAAAATGAAATCAGCATCTCCATAAAGCTTGTCAGCAGAAGGAAGCATGAAGTGCTCTAAAATTTCCTGGTAGATGGCTGCGTTGACTATGGACTTCAGAAAACACAGTGGACCAACACCAGCAGATGACATGGCACCCCAAATCATCACTGACTGTGGAAACTTCACACTGGACTTCAAGCAACGTGGATTCTGTGCCTCTCCACTCTTCCTCCAGACTCTGGGACCTTGATTTCCAAATGAAATGCAAAATTGACTTTGGACCACTGAGCAACAGTCCAGTTCTTTTTCTCCTTAGCCCAGGTAAGACGCTTCTGACGTTGTCTCTGGTTCAGGAGTGGCTTGACACGAGAAATGCGACATTTGTAGCCCATGTCATGGATTTGTCTATGCGTGGTGGCTCTTGATGCACTGACTCCAGCCTCAGTCCACTCCTTGTGAAGCTCCCCCAAATTCTTGAACGGATTTTGCTTGACAATCCTCTCAAGGCTGCGGTTATCCCTGTTGCTTGTGCACCTTTTCCTACCACACTTTTTCCTTCCACTCAACTTTCTATGAATATGCTTGGATACAGCACTCTGTGAACAACCAGCTTCTTTAGCAATGACCTTTTGTGGCTTACCCTCCTTGTGGAGGGTGTCAATGACTGTCTTCTGGACATCTGTCAAGTCAGCAGTCTTCCCCATGATTGTGTAGCCTACTGAACCAGACTGAGAGACCATTTAAAAGCTCAGGAAACCTTTGCAGGTGATTTGAGTTAATTAGCTGATTAGAGTGTGACACCATGAGTTTCCAATATTGAACTTTTTCACAATATTCTAATTTTCTGAATTTGGGTTTTCATTAGCTGTAAGCCATAATCATCAAAATTACAAGAAATAAAGGCTTGAAATATTTCACTCTATGTGTAATGAATCTATATAATATATGAGTTTCACTTTCTGAAATGAGTGACAAAAAATATTGAACTTTTTCACGATATTCAAATTTTTTGAGCTGCACCTGTATATATCCCACCCTCTGTCTGCTTTTTACCTCTCTTACGATGAAAACGGTAGTGTTCAACATTGTGAACCTCAATTCGTATCACACCACAACCCACAGTATTGTCGTTTTCATTTTAATTGGAGAAATTAAGCAAAATTGTGGCGAGTTGTTCTTGTTAATTACAATATTTAAATTCAAGGGCAGAGTAAGAGCATAGTAATGGCCTACTAATTCTTCAATTGGTTGGTTGTGTGTGGTTGGTTTATGTGATGTTGTAGCCTGTAAATCCTTCGACGGGTTAGCTATGATGTCATCGCGTTAACAGCCGGGCCCCGCCCACCCTTGAGACGTCAGTTGTACATATTCCCCACATTTTTTTTTTTTTTTTTTTAATGTTCGGTAGCCTACTCTGGCTTCCTACTGCCAATGTTAACATTTCCCTTATTTGAGACCCCACTTTGTTCCTGCAGTGGCCCTGCAATACATCACTACTGTAGCCTTATACATTACACGCTATTTCTGAATATGGATGGATATTGCGGGTTTTTGTCTTATTTTATGCTGCATTATCAGTATATTATTCATAACATGATTCCATTTGGTGCAATGACTATCCACTGCATTCTCCTCCACATTTGACATTCCATATCTGTCTGAGCCCTGCGGCATAGACATCTCTGATGTCAGTGCCAGACTTACACCACAAACAATACACCTGCCACCCCTTTGATTGAATAAAGGGAAACCAATGTCACTTGCATTGAGTGGTCAGGAACTACACAGAATATTTTCCCCGCCGTGCCATTCAAAATTGTATTTATCGCCTGACCTGTGTTTGCCAAACCAATGAGTGATGCCTGTGAACACTGAGGTAAAATTCACATGGAAATGTCTGTCATATAGCAATTTCCTTCAAATGTTACCTTGGACGTGACCTGGGTCTGGATCGATCATCTTAAGCGCCTGGGTTTCAAAAATGCAATGAAATCCATTCTCCCCATTTCAGTCATACATCGTTCGATTTGCTTTTGAATAACTCTATATGTGCATGGCTGTGATTGTTACCTTTCATCAGTCCAACTCATTTAATCAAACTTGAGTTGAGTACACTGCCCAGCTATATAATCGGTTAAAAATATTCACAGAATTGCAAATTGAAGATACTATTGTTAAGAAATAGAACCATTTGACTGGCAGAATACTGCAATACACTCACTGGACTGATGTTAGTTAAAGGATGATAGTTACTTTCAACCTGCTCTTGGAATTTTCACTCTGCTTTATTTCCATTTCAAATGAACCGATTCCATAATAATAGCGAACCAGCTAGAATGCACTAGCTCAGCTTCACAGCATCAGCAGTCCATATTCTACCTCTACTCTCGTCCTTAAGGTATGCATCTAAACAACTTTTATTAGTCTCTCGAACCCCATCCTCTCTAGAGCAAGAAAACATTCTGAGCTAATCAAACAGCTATTGATTTAATTATCTGCAAGCTGAAATAAAACAAAATTCCCCCCAGGACAGCAGAATTACCCAGTTTAATACCCAAACGGTCTACACGGTGGATGATCAGTAGTACAGAAATGTACTCAGTCCTGCCATTCTTCCACTACTCTGTTTAATTGAATAGTTTCTGAATGCTGAGTTCTCACATTGGAACAGTGTACTATTGGTTATTGGGCAAATTTCCGGTCAGTTTGTCATCCACAGACTTATCGTGTCCCCTCTTCCTGTGTCACGATGTTGGCCCCTGAAACTGAACGCACAAAAGAGGAAAGTACACAGCTACTATCGATCAGAATAGATAACCAGCAGGCACCAGCACTACAAAGATATTGATCAGTTTGTCTGGGGCCACATCAACGTTTTGACCTATTTGCTTATCTGAAATTCGACAGGCAATTTATAAATACACAGTGTGACCACCAAGAGAACCAACAAAATGACTGCATCTGCCTATTGCTATGAGGACTTTCCCCCCTGTAGGTGCTGTAACCTGTGAAGTGAAGCACACTCTGAGCGCTGTGCAGTTTTTAAATGTAACAGACTTTGAGTTTCTTGCTCAAAGGTTGTTACTTTTTTTACAATCCATTGTTATTGTTATGCAGACAGGTGGTGACAGGTTATGCAGACCCCCACCTTCTCTCCACTCTCAAACTCCAGAACCCACCATTTGGAAAATAAGTGTGGAATTGTATGCATAATAATTTCTGAAGCTGAACTCTAATAGCTTGAATGCTCAGAGTGCTTTTTAACCATCAATAAAAAATTTCACACCAATCGATATAAGAACAATTCCTCTTAAGCCCTCACTAATTGAAACAAGCCACATCTTTCTTTGCATTTGTCAGGAAATGATATCAACTACAGAAAATGCGTAGTGTATGTAATCAATATATTCTAGATATGCACTTACTTCTGGGAAAATGCATGTGGCTTACTGATATAATGCATTTGCGGTGTAAAGCCTTCGGTTACACAGAAGGATATGTTTCTGTAGAAAATAGGGTGATCCTGCCACCCTGTGGCTCATACTGTGTTGCACAATAGTAAAACAGATTTCATAACATACAGACAGCCATATCGGGGGAGAAGGAATCTACAGTCAAACTGCAACCCCCAACTGTTATATATAATAGGGCGGCAGTGTAGTATAATGGTTAAGGAATTGGACTTGTAACCGAAAGGTTGCAGGTTCGATTCCCAAGTATGAATGAATAAATGTAATAAGATGTAATACGAAGTATGTAAGTCGCTCTGGGTAAGAGCGACTGCTAAATGCCTGTAATATAATTCAAATAACCCATGGGTCTCTTGGGCAGCACATAACTTGCACACAATTTTAATATCTTAAGATCTTCTTGGTATGCATATTGCTGAAATACTCATTTAAATTTAAGAGTTGACATGTAGGGAGTCGTATGGTGCTGCCTGTAAGTGTTATGTGCATAACCATGATTGTTGTTAGGATGTACTGATTGATTAGTATTATCTCCCACATGTCTGCAGTGATCACAGCTCTCACTGTGGAAAAAAACTTTTTTTTCTTTACACACCAATCAGGAGAATTCCAAACCATATAGAACAAATGCAGTAACATCTAAAAGAATGATCGATGCTATTTTTTGCTGTGGCACGCATGGATAATACATGTTGCTGAGAGCTACCGCTTGCTGTTGTTAACACACCTTCAACAAATACAAAATAACCCATAGGCACCCACCCATATAATTATAGTAGCAACAAATGTCGTGGTAACATTGCTGGGACAATGTCGCAATGTGATAACATAGAAATGAAGATACTGGAAAGGTTACCTCAGTGTAGCAACTCAACATTGCATCGACACATATCAATGTTGTGCCACAACATTTCAACAAAATTACACTAAAACAATTGTGGCCGCTTTAGTTTTTACATTATCAAAATGCTTTAGGAAGGACATTTTGTAATGCTGCTGCATTATTGAGTTCAGTATTCAAGTTTTTAGGTTAGTCTCCCACTTTTACAATTTTCAGAAAATTTTGTTATTGGTTTTTAAACATTTCAACTTATTAATGTGAACATGCACACCTCACACAGTCCATATCATTTGTTAGCACAGTAGCAGATAGGGATATAAGAGGTTATTTAATCCACATTAATTTTGGATCCCTGATTAATTTAACCCTGATCTGATGTGACTAACACTGACTATGTACAGAACCCAGTAATCAGCTGTGCAGCTTTATAACAACCCAACTGGTGAGGCAGAAAATGACCCTCACCCTGACTAGTTGGCTTTCAACTTGATGCGTAGCAAGCAGATTGAGTTGTGTCTTCAACTTGTGGAGAATCTGATTTGTCAGTTCTAGATGCCATTTTATGGGCACCTGTTCCTGTACACAGTGTAGCATACGCCTTCAATGCTTATAAGTCAGTGGTCTTTCTGACAGTAGGTGATACATTTTTTGTTTTTGAAAATTGTAATCAGCTCAGAGTTGCATTTAATCAAACCCTCATCAGAATATTAGGTTTAGCACAAATGTGCAAAACTGTTAGTGCCTTCCTTGCACCCTTTCAGAAGAGAAAGCCCATTCCAAAATAAGTGTGCATGAGTGGAGATCATAATGTTTTAATAGATCAAAAGCAGACCAGTGGGGGTTATTTGTTGTTAATACAAAATTGTCCGCATGTGAAAAAGTGTGTTGTTTGTGTGCAAAGAGACAATACCCTCTACCATCAGGATACAAAATCACCATGGTCTAAATGTCCATATTAAGACAGATAAGATATCTTAACTGGTGAAATTGTGCTCTCTGCCATGGATTTGTGAGAGGAATGATCCAACACCGGATGCAAGAAGCACTTAAAATCCCCTCCAAGGGGCTGTGGAGTGTTCTAGTGTGTGGATGGGTCCCCACAGTCTGCTAACACATCCAGACCGTGCCAAGCCTGACTGTGGCTGACAGCACTGCAGGGCGATACGCTAGCATCTAGAGAAGGGAGGGTTTCAGTTGGCCGAGATGTCAGTGTCTCATCACGCACGACGTACCAGCAACCCCCACTGGTCGACTGGGTGCCTGAAGGTCTGCCTGTTGAGCTGCATACAACGTGACTTCCTCCATTTCATGGCTGTGTGACCCCAACTTGCTTAGTGCAGTGTTATAGAGACTTGCTAACTGCTTCAGAGGAGAGCATGTTTGTCTGCACTCTCCAAAATCTATAGTGGGTTACTATAGGTTACAACATTTTAAAAATGTCACTCCAAAAAAGGGGGAGGGGTAAATAAAAGATGTGGAAATTTTGAGTATCATCCAAGTCTGGAGTATAGAAATCTAATTTTACTTGAATTTATCTCATCTGACCATTCAGAAAAAACTAAAATGTAGAATTTAAAATGAGAATTTCCTATTTAAAAAATTACACTCGATCACAGTTCATTGAACATACAGTATTTCCTTTTAAATAACCCGTCATATTTCAATACAACTGCTCAAACAAATGCTCAAACATATTCAGCAATCAAATATACTGTATTTTTTGTAACTTCATCTTTGCATACAAAATGTGCACAGACATTCCACAACACAGCTGTGGGTGAAAACACTCCATATAAGTTCATACAATTTTGCTAAGAAAAAGAGAAATACATAAAAAACTGAAATGAGTCAAATCAACCTGCTGCAACATAATAAGAAGGTTCTTCCCTATACAACTTCTCATCCTCCATAACAAGCTGCAAAAACATCCATCTAACAGACACAGTAAACCCAGGCCATGGCTAACCACCCATAGGAACTGCTCTATACCTTATTGTCCTTTCCCACTCACCCCCCTGCGTTCTCTCCCAAAGCAGATGACTTTGCAAATTTCTTTGAAGACAAATTTTCTGACATCCGTAAACCCTTTAAACCTCCACTTGCGCAGCTGACCAACCTCACAACATCACAGCTCTCACAACCCCCGACCCCCACCTTCTCTCCACTCTCAAACTCAGATATCTTCTGGTGCGCCAGCCAGCTGCTCCCTGCATCCTATTCTCTCTCTCATATTTCAAACAATCGCTCCCCATCTGCTTTCCTCTATCTCTTTTCTCTTTTGCATTTTCTCTTTTGTCTCTTACCTCTGGCTGTTTTTCTGCTGCTTCCAATGAAAACAACAACAAAACAAAGAAGCCCAAACATTTTGATATAAAAACAATTTTACCAATACTTGAGGATGCTGTGTTTAAGCATAATTTTAATTTCCTCTTTCAGAAAATCCTGAACCGTAATTCCTTTTTCAGGGCTGGATCATCTCTGGTGATGGCAGTACATGGTAACCAAAGCTTTCCATTCCACAAGCACTGCCTCCCTTTCTGCCATGGTGATCATGTTGGACTTGCATTGTTTAACATGATCCTGTTAGCATGTCATAGATGTTCCTGTTCAAATCTCAGGATTTGTAACGGTACAGCTGAGATTCTGAGATACTACTAATTAACAGAAATATCTACCTGGATCTCAAATCACCACGGCAGCACTTTCGCCACAAGCCAGCAATTATATCGGGAAATGCCCTCTTTGAAAACATTTTTTTTTTTAAAAGGTATGCTGTTACTGCATACCAGTTTTTGCCAAAGCTGCATCATAGTACGGAGCTTTCAAAACTAACAGCGCGGAAACCCTTTAAAAAAACCTAAATAAAAACCGTACACTACACATAGCCTAGACCAGGGGTGGCCAATTCCAGGCCTCGCGGGCCGGTGTGTATGCAGGTTTTTGCTGCCGCCAGTTAACAATTATTTAATTAGCCCAATCGTTTACACGATCTGATATTTTAATCTACATATCCGCGATATGAAAAGCAGCTGATGAATGTCCTTGTGCCGGTATGCGTCAATGCGTGTATTGTAGCATTTTATCGTTCTGTAATTTACAAGTGAATCGGTGATTGTGTGTATGACTAATTAGCTGATTGAACCGTGGTAACTGGTGGCAGTAAAAACCTGCATACACACCGGCCCGCGAGGCCTGGAATTGGCCACCCCTGGCCTAGACTATGGCTATGATAACTGTCTGGACTAAACAGCCCACTTTTTATTCCATAAAACTCAAAAGTAAGCTAAAGATTTTCAGTGAGCACAAGTGGCTTACACTAGACTAAGCCTAAAGTTCACTATTTTTAATATGCTCTTTTTTTCTGTAAGTATAAACTTCGAAGTATTTTTTTATCATTATCGTTTATTTCTATATTTATTTTAATAAACGCCGAACAGTGTGACTCTGTAGCCTGCCTGCTCCATGATCTTTGCTACCTGCGACGTTCTATGTTCGAATCTGACCTTATGCCGCATGACTCGCTCCCATTCCTCTTGTCTCTAGCCTAGGCCTTGTATATTTTTATTTATTTGGTAGGCCTATTTAGATTAGTCTGTAGCGATTTGAGTACCTATAATATGCCCTGTTGGGATTCTCTCCTGGATGATTCTATCTTTATTTTTTGCCTCCAAGACAGTCACCTCTCAAAAGGCCCGTCTTTGACTCTGGTTCAACACCGCCACCCCCACCCCCACCCCAACCTTCCACTCTCTCCTGGACTGCAAATAACTTTTGATGTCAAGTGTTGCTTCACTGACAACAGCAGTATGCCTACCTGGTCCTGCCAGTTCTTAGTCTCCAACATGAACAAGAGGATATTTCCGTTTCTGACAATCTCATCCCAGCTCACTTGGATTGTTTATCCAACTGGAATACTGCAATTCCCTATTGGCCTACCTTGTGCAACTTCATGCAAGGATGCTGCTGCTTGGCTGGTTCTCAATCTCCCTTGGTATCTGTGTGTTATTTTATCTTTCTCTACCTTCACTGGCTTCCACTTCATATGTAGGTGAATTGTTCTATGTAGCTAGGTCCAGTTTACAGAATTAGGGGGACATGGTAGCGTTTGGTTGCAACTTATATGTTAAAATCCAAATTTCGGCTGTAAATATTGGAGCTGTTTTAGTACCAATTACCAAGCCACTTGGCATATCAACTCATCTCATCAATATCATGTCATAAAACAAATATGGGAAAGATTTGTTTAGCCGTTTTCACATAGTTAAGTACATACAAATAATTAACATTATGATTAAGACCCCCCCCACTCCCAACAACCTATAAAATTCTACTGAACTCTAATCACTAAAGTAGACATAGCAATATGTTGGGCATGACATAGACTAATTATTTTGATGGGTCACATTTCTGTTTTAGTAGGCTACAGTTTTTAAATAAACCTTTATAATTCTACAATACCAGAAATGTATTTTCTATTGACTTAACATAGGGGCATAAGTTTTTTAGCCACATAATGCTATTTGAACAGTCTCCTGCATGCAAAATCTCTGCCGAGTCAAATTTTAGGCTACTCGCTGTCTCTCTTGACACTCTCATAGGCTCAGTGGTGTACCGTCGGCTGTAAAATAGGCCTTTTGTAACCTTACCTTTATACGGATTACTCTCAACCCATTTCCATTTATAAACATCGAACAAAAAGTTCGGAAATTTGTGTTTGGTAGATTATTTCTCTATTGTAACAATGCTTCTTGGCAATACATTTTATACCGTTGGAAAGCCTGTTTATTTCCCTTTTAAATGGTGCCCCATTTGTAAGGAGCATGCATTTGTGGGATGAGCAGCACAGCTGAGTATGTGGGTTGCGCCCATGTAAAATTTGCCAAATCTTCTCTGCCAATGCCAAACAGCGTATTCTGCTGTTGCTAGTGACTCTTGTTTGGTGTTGTTTGGTGGATTGGATGATTGAAGTCTATCAGTAACAAGGAAGAAACAAGACATATTGGCAATTTTACAATTTATTAATTTAACAGTCAATAGCGTGTGGAAGAACCATACACAGCCACAACAGCCTGGCATCTCCTCCTCATGCTGGTCACCAGCGTGGTCACACACTGCTGTGGGATGGCATTCCACTCCTCAACCAGGATTTGTCGCAAGTCAGCCAACGTGGTTGAGTTGGTCACTCTAGCACGAACAGCACGTCCAAGCTGATCCCACAAGTGTTCAATTGTGTTGAGGTCAGGACTGTTGGCAGGCCATTCCATTCTCTCTACTCCCAAATTCTGGAGGTAGTCTCTGATAAACCCCGCTCTGTGGGGGCAAGCGTTGTCATCTTGGAGGATGGAGTTCGGTCCCAGACTGTGGAGATATGGGATTGCCACTGGTTGCAGAATCTCATCTCGATATCTCTCTGCATTGAGATTGCCTCCAATGATGACAAGCCTCGTTTTTCCAGTGATGGAGATGCCGCCCCACACCATCACACTGCCTCCACCAAAAGGTGTTACTCTATCGGTGCAGCAATCAGCATAGCGTTCTCCCCGTCTTCTCCACACTTTGACCCTACGATCCAACTTCCGTAGGCAAGAATCTGGACTCATCGCTGAACATAACGTTCCTCCACATGTTCAGGTTCCAGTGCAGGTGTTGCCGACACCAGCGCAAACGGGCCTGACGGTGAAGGGCAGTCATGGCAGGCCTCCTGGCAGCCCTATGAGCCCGGAGATTGGCTGCGTGCAGTCTGTTCCGGATTGTCTGGGCTGAGAGCCGTGTGCCATATCAGCCTACGGTTCCTAAGTGCTGAAAGGGTGAGGAACCGGTCTTCTTGGGGTGTCGTCTTCTTGGGACGCCCACTTCGCGATCTGTCTCTGACATTCCCCGTTTCATGGAACTTGGCCTTCAGTTTGGAGATGGTACTAGGGCTCACTCCAAATAATGCCGCAACTTGCTTTTGCGGAACACCAGCTTGAAGTTGCCCTATCGCACGGGCCTTATCGAGATCAGACAAACGTGGCATGCCGATTCTTGGAGCAGACACCAATTGACCACTGTAGCAGGGCCCATGCTCACAGGTGCTGCCAATCAGGCACCTGATTGTCAGCACCTGGGGGTACCGGAAGCTCAAAACAAGAGTCAATAGCAACAGCAGAATAAGCTGTTTGGCATTGGCAGAGAAGATTTGGCAAATTTTTCATGGGCTCATCCCACAAATGCATGTTCCTTACAAATGGGGCACCATTTAAAAGTGAAATAAACAGGCTTTCCAACGGTATAAAATGTATTGCCAAGAAGCATTGTTACAACAGAGAAATAATCTATCCAAACACAAATTTCCGAACTTTTTGTTCGATGTTTAGTTCTTAATTATCAATCAAGCAATTCATGAACTGAATAACAAATATCAATGAATGGCCAGCAGCCATACCACCATGCACTCTGCTCCTGCCAAATTGCTGAAGCTAAACAGGTGTGGGCTTGGTTAATACTTGGATGGGAGACCTCCTGGAAAAACTAAGTTGCTGCTTGAAGTGGTGTTGGTGGACCAGTAGGGGGCAATCTTCCCTCTGGTCAAATGTGCCCTAATGCTGCAGCGCAGCGATGGGGACACTGTGCTGTAGGAGATGCAGTCCTTCGGCTGAGATGTTAAAACAAGGTCATTAAAGATCCCATGACACTTATCGTAAAGAGTAGGGGTTTCCCTGGTGTCCTGGCTAAATTCCCAACCTGGCTCTTTCAATCTGACACCTAATAATCCCCCAGTTCTATTGGCTAAAATCATTCTCTCCCTCTCCACCTCAGGTGATGTGTGGTGAGCATTCTGGTGCAAAATGGGTGGGTGCTACACATCGGTGGTGGTAGAGAGTTTCCCCCTCATCATTGTAAAGCGCTTTGAGTCACTGGTATCAATGCAAGGCATCATGAATATAGCAAGTTTTTAGTGTGCTAGGATTTTTCTTTCATAAAATGTGTAGGCTACCACTTAAATATACAGTAGCCTAGTGATGGCCAGTGGGGTGTAAAGCATTACTATTTGTTTCCGTTTATTTAGCTTGAGTAGCCTAACAGTGAAACAATAAATTCGCTGAAAAATCAAGACCAATATGTAGCCTATAATGATTAAGAAATGAATCATTATAAAAAAAACATTTAAATAAAAAAATGATAACGACAAAGAGACAACTTGAGATTGTTTATCAAAAATCAGGCAGCAGGCTAAACTGAGTATGTTAAAGAATGTAGGCACTAACATTACTCCTTTCAGACATGTCCACAATATTATCAGTAATGAAGTTATAAGCAACACACCGTGTGAGCTATCAGCTGGCTAGTAATATTAGCCCCCCGTCACCCATAACAGTGCCGGTGGTGCAATTATCTGAGTTCGGTAGTGGCTTTCCCCATAAATAATAGAACCCGTCCACACGTAGGCTTAGATCTCCTGTAGCTATGGAAAGTATTTGTGTCGAGTCTGGACATGAATGCTCTGGTGTCTGGCAGGATGTATACCCAAAGCAATGCAGGACAATTAATGTTAAAGTTACGTGAGTTTGTCTTTAAAATCGCCAGATATTTCGTTGAATATAGTTTTGGCAGAGATGTAACATTAGACTAAACCCTATCAACACAACACAGTTTAAGAGTGGTTGTTTTAACATTAACAAGGGAAGCATGGTAGACGGCAGGACGAAACCGGATGTCATTCTTTTCAATGAGACAACGACGGCAAAATCGCCGACAGCAGGACAAACTTGCAGTCGGAATATAAAATATTCTTATTTTTGCCGTCTACCGTGGCGGTAGGGTCACATGCCGATGGAACGGAAGTGGTCAGTTTCAAAATGGATGAGAAGTTTGTGCAACTTTGTGATATAGAACGAGAGAAGTGGGAGGAAATATCAAATCAAAAAGTAAAAAAATACACAGATCTTGACAAAAAGGCTGCAGCAAGGAGTGTTGTAAGCACTGACATGCAGAATCCAGGTACACATTATTATTAGCTGTATTTTCAGAAGCTTTTCTGTGTATGATTTGAGGTGTAACTAACGGGAGCGTGCCTATGTTCCCTCAGCCCTATGAATTTTATCCAAATTAGGCCCTATATTCCCTCATGAAATGCAAGCTGACGTCATAAGAAACTATAAATCTATAAAATGTTTTGGATGTGTGACCTTGTATTCATTGCTGCAGAAATTAAATACTGATCATCTTGGTTTCAGAGAAATGTTTTTATTCAAGAATGAGTAACATCAGAGTGATAGTAATAGTATTTGACAATAATTATGTTTTCAAAAACACAAAACAATTAATGAATAATAGGCTACCCTAAAATAATTTAAAAGTAAAAAATAAATTAAAAAAAGATAAATTATTTTACATGTCTTACTTGCCTTACTTTAGCCATTTTGTTTGAACTAAAAATAAACAGTGTATTAAGTTCTAGCTGACTTCAGCTAAATTAATCAACATAAACTGTATCAAATCCCCCCCTCCTACTGTCCGTAAGCCAAATAAGAAAAAGCCAAACATAGCATGCAGTTCAGTTTAAACTGGAAAGGGCTCTAAATCAGTGCTTCTCAAGCTTTTATGTGCCAGTCCGGCAATCTGCAAGTTCTGTCCTTTGAGGACTGTTAAAATATAAGCTCAGTTTACTATAATCAGTATCAGTATAATCAGCACAGGTCCATGGACCGGGGGGTTGAGAAACACTGCTCTACGTGGCTTCCATAACACACTTGCTGACTGCTCTCCAGTAGGACTTAATATTTATATTGCCATCATTATACTGTCCCCTTCAGTCTGAGAAGTTGGGCCTCCAGGTCCCTCCACTTCCGTCGCCTTGGTAGAGGTGCCTCGCCTCTCTCTGCCATAATGGTTCTTTCTTCAGTCAGCGTCTGGGCGATCTTTCAAGTGGCGGATGAATAGCCACAGAGAAGGATAGTGCACTTGCACTGTGTCATTTAATGTCCGGTGGTAAGCTACCATGAAGAAAATTAAAACAATTAAAGAAAGAGAAAACAGAAAATGTACTTTCACACAAACGATTTACAACAACGCTCACATTCGATATGGTTGTTTGTCCTTTGGTCCATGCCCCTCTCAAAGGCACTCCACAGAGCAGGCGGGAAGGTGGATCCAGGTCTGATGTACGTGTTCCTCACATAGGTGATGAAGTCCTCCATCGCAGGGTAGTGTCTCACAACACGTCTGGTACGTCTGCCATTGACAAGTGTGTTAAAGTTCATCTGAACCAGAGCAAGAGGCAGGTAACCCAGAGCCATGATCTTACGAATGGCCTCAGCCAGGTGATGGTCTTGTTGAAAGAGAACAGCAAATCCGAGCTGTTGGACTCTCTTCCATAGGGCTTGGTTGAAATGGAAATAACAGCCACTTACTCTGGGTTGAGGGAACTCAGTTTCCAGCACAGTATTCAGAGCATTTTCGAAGTCGCAGACTACCACTTGAGGGTGCCAGTTGTGGTGGGTAACTCGTCTGATGGCCACTTTGACAGCTTGGAACACTTGCCTGTAGTGTCCAATGGTGCATTGCTCCATAAGCACATGTACATGTGGTAGTACAAAACCATGAAGGCTTCCCAGTATGGAAAAACATTAGCTGTATGGTCGAGGACAACTTTTAAAGGTGCTATCCATGTAAAATATTCTGCATTGTTGCAGCTGTGTCAAGTTGTCTTCAGTTGCAAACATCATTATGCCCCAGTCATTGTCAGAATGCAACAAAAAATGTTCTTGGGCCCATGGGCCTGCGGCCAGCTCTTCATCTACAGTCCCTGGGATGGGTGGCGTCTCTTCAGACCTGGCTCTTTGCATCATTGATCGGACCGACTGAAACCCCGGTATTAATAGTCTGTCACCTCCTCCCTGGACCTGCCGACGCTGTTGCACACATTCTGCGTTGTAAACCTGTCTGGAACAGTTGGATCCCGCCATACCTCTGCTAAAACTTTTTGCCGGAATCGGGCCCTGCTCACTATGGCTGTTTCCGGGGGATGTGCATGGTCATGGAACCCAAATACTTGAATATTTGGAGTTGCATCCTCATCGTTCAACATGTTTGTACTCACTCTTGCTCTGCAGTCCTTTCGCCAGCACCGCTAATGAATGTATTCACCCCTTGTTTGATGCCGTTGGTACCTGAAGTTCTGAACAACTAAAGTCTTTCCTCCACGGTTTCCAGGTATCACACTTCCTTGCATAGCAGCCATTTTGGATAAGAGTGGAATGGAGTTCTCCTGAGTTAGAGTTAGCGTTAAAGTGCCCAAACAGCCTCTGTTAGCCTACTGGTGTTTTGATCTGGCCCCCTGAAAATAAACTAGCCAGTACTCGCGGAAAGTATAACTGCACCTTAACGGGGTCTGTAGTCGGATCGGAGAGATGCTGCAATACATTGCAAGTTGTTAAAATCACTGGGTGCTATGGTAAAAAATACATTACTGACGTTGTCGGGCAATCCCATCCAGACAGGGCTAAAGACGAAAACTGAACTTTTGTTCAAATGTAATAGAGGGTATTTATTGAGTTTAACTGAAATAAATATTTAATAGGGCTGAGGGAACATAGGGGTCTGAGGGAACATTGGGCCTGATTCATAGGTCTGAGCACACCCGTAGTTATGGGCGGGCCTTAGGGGGCCGGGCCCGCCCACGGAAGTGCTAGTGCCCCCCCCCACTGGAAATTGAGAGAAAATAAATAAATAAAAAATTATAGTATTTTTCTGTTAAAACATTTAAAATACTAACTTTTTAAGACATTAAAATAGAGAAAAAAACTGTGTTATTGTTTGAGGGGGTTCCGCCATACTGAAACAGGAAGTTACGCCAATGTAGGCTAGGTTACCGCGCCATTTCAGTTGGGAGTCCAGCAGAGCTCTATTTCCCAGTAGGATCGCTTTTGCTAATTTGCTTAACAATGGACCTTCGTAAATGGTTTAAATCACCAGTCTCTATCAACTCTAACAAATCAGATTCCGCCTCCAAATCGCACAATGTGACTGCACCCAAGCCCCGTGATGTTGATGGCGGACTCGTGGTCGTCGGAGATCAAGATGGTGCTGAAATGCAGCCTAGCACCAGCATCAGCGGCCGCGGATCTGAGACTAGTCCGACTACTAGCCTTGCTGCTGCAACCACAGAAACGGTATTTGGACCACAACTGCATAGAGCAAACCATTTTTTTTGGGTGGGACAGATCCAAATCCAATGCTTTTTTTATGATGAACATGCCCCATTTCCACAAATAGCCTCCAACAAATGGTTTATATTTTTTAACAGTTAAAGACCAAATGACGACATGATATTATAACGCGTCAGCATCCGCCGTGGTGCTTTTTCAGTTCGAGAGGTGTGGGTTGCTTTGCACTTCTGGTGTTATATTCAATGTGTTGTCTAGTGCTTTGTGCATAACATTACCTCTGTGTAATTGACTGATGTGGAAAATTATGAGGACTGTGGTATCTTTAGGCTGGTCGTTGCTGTTGATAGTTTAAAGTTATTATTTGCAAGTGCACTGATTGCGCGGTCATGGTGCCAACTTCCCCCGTTTAGTCATGGTATCCCATCTATTCATTTTCTAAAGCTAATTGTTTACAAAACCTTGTAAGTGCACCTGATTGTCTAAACAGTGAATGTCTGTATTGTGAATGCGCCAGTTTTGTTGCCGCTCTCCACGTTATAATCGTAACTTACAGCATTCGAATAATTTTAAGCATAGCCTAATACATCGGGACATATTAAATCTATCTGAGACAAATTTGGTTAGTATGCGACCTCAGTATAGCCTAATTAGTATGCGTCAGTGCTGCACGAATACAATAGCATATCGGATTATCAAAAATATTAAATAATAATTGTGCCCCCCTTAAGACAGAGTCCTGGCTCTGAGGAAACATAGGGATGACCCCGTAACTAACTAGCTAGCAAAGCTACTTGACATTATGATACATACACACACACCGCCCATTTATGAAGACACAGACTGAAACAACGCAGTAATACACACACACAATGTATAAATACACTTTCAGTCGCGGTCCGTTTTGCAAAGGCGCTCTTTCGTACACTGGTAATCTGTTTGGCACGGACCGTAAATATGGCAACCGATATAAATAATGCGTTACCGCGACGGACATTTCTGTACCATCAACTACGTCCCTGCCATTGTACCGTCTACCGTCCTGCCGTCTACCGCCCGCTGAAGTGTATTACTGCGTTGTTTCAGTCTGTGTCTTTATAAATGGGCGGTGTGTGTATGTATGTATCATAATGTCAGGTAGCTTCGCTAGCTAGTTAGTTACACCTCAAATCATACACAGAAAAACTTCTGAAAATACAGCTAATAATAATGTGTACCTGGAATCTGCATGTCAGTGCTTACAACACTCCATGCTGCAGCCTTTTTGTCAAGATCTCTGTATTTTTGTTACTTTTTGGTTCGATATTTCCTCCCACTTCTCTCGTTCTATACCACGAAGTTGCACGAACTTCTCGTCCATTTTGAAACGGACCACTTCCGTTCGATCGGCACGTGACCCTACCGCCGCGGTTGACGACAAAAATAAGAATATTTTCTATTCCGACGGCAAGTCCGTCCTGCCGTCAGCGATTTTGCCGTCGTTGTCGTAGTCTTATTGAAAACAATGACATCCGGTTTCGTCCTGCCGTCTACCGCGCGCTGTGTGATCAGTTAAAAATAGCCTATATGCGGAGTTGTTTTAGGTAGCCGACAATGCAACAAAAAAAATTATGTTAAAAATTAAATTAAGTTAGATAGCCAGCTATATCTTACATTGCCATATGGCGCTAGTCAGCTTGCTACATTGGGTAAGAAATAAACGGTAATAATCTGGAAGAGCCTGACACAGGGGAAAAGTTTTGTAAAGTCAATGGAGTTCTTGCATTTAGTTGCAAGACTCAACCTCGAAAAACTGGATATAGCCTTATGTAGCCTAATGGTTGTTTGGCAAGGCAGGACTGCTAGCTAGCAAACATAGTAACTAAATGAAATTATCTGGAACATGGCCAGATTTAGCAACCTAACCCGAACATAAGCATGCCATGCTGAGTTTCATACGTAGTTACAGCATACATGAGCTAGTCAGGTCTGCACACTCTGGAAGTACAAAATGTTTCAAACATTAATCTTTATCCCTATCCACGGGAGGCCCTCTAGTGGTAGTCATTGGCGAGGTGGCCTAGCACACTTTGCGATAGGAACTGCTTGATTCTGGACGGAATCTGACTTCTCAAAACGCATTCAACAGAAAAACGTCATTAAATTTATGGTAGGCCGAATAGCTCAAAAGCCGACGTAACCTAGACACCGTATAGCACAGTTGCTCTGCGCTACCCAGTTTTTAGGCGAGATATATACAGTTAACAAGACACCACACCTGGAACATGGACTGAAGTAAAAAGAGCTGTTCTTGGTTTTAGCCGACTTAGTGCAGTTATCCAGTCATTCTGCTTTCTGGAACAGGCCCCAAAGGGGTATTTCACCAAGCGGGATTCAGAAGTGAGCTGATTAAAACTCGGAACCCTCCCAAATGGTCTGAAGTAAAAAGAGCTGCTCCGGATTTTAGCAGTTATCCAGCAAACAGTAAATCCTGCTTTGCGGAATACCCCTGGTCCCTTCTGTGGCAAAACAATTTTTTTTATTTCAATGATTTTCATTGTTTTTGTTTCTGTGCATGTTTAGCAACACATTTTAAAGGAGTTGGAAAGACTGGTTAATGTACGAAGCACTAATCACCTTCACAGTGGAAAGGAGTCACTGGAATTAAGACAAAGCAATCTCAAAATATTTACCCAAATGTGTTTACTTAAAAAAAAAAAGTATATATATTTTTGGATGCAAAATTGGTTTAAACTTGTTATTTAAGGGCTGTTATATTTGTATTTGTCACCAGTGGCCATCCTTTTGGTTGGCTGGATAATTACCTCATTTTAATGAGTTGGTCATTATTTTTGCTGATGGAGCCTATTTTGTGTGTAAACATATTGTGGCGAGCCATGGAGTCGGAGTCAGGTTTCAGTCAATGAAAAGTTTATTAACAGGAAGAGAGTTCACAAAGTACAGGCAGAAGAAGACCACGCGCGCCGAACTGCTGCCAGCTTTATAGCCTGGCTTATTTAAATTAACTCGCTGGAATGGCGACCTCTAATAGGTGCCACTGCAGCTCACCCTAACCAATCACACCTCAACATTCCAGGTCACCTTTAAAACAATCGTCACTTCTCTTTAACACCGTTAGAGCGGACTTAGTTGGAACCATGCCACCACACTTGGCGGGACTTTATCACAACTTATTTACATCAGTAGTCGCCGTTCTGGCGGGAAGCTACTTTTAAATGCTAACTGACAACTTTACTGTACAAGTGGAAATGCGCTCGAACACGCTCTGGCAATGCAGCTACATCGCCATCACCTGTGCACTGGTCTGCACAGTACAAGCACATACACAATAATTTCTATGTACACATTATTTACACAACCCGTAATCGCCCCGGATCGCCACATTGCCCCCACCTAAGGGGTCAGCAGTCCCCTGCGACCCCTCAAAATGTCCGCACTCACGTACAAAGTCCCGGAAACGGGCAGGGGTTCTCCGTTGGCGAGAAGGGCGATTCGGGCCCTCAGCCGCTGCTGGGCTTTCTGGTGAAGGAGGGGTGGGCGCACGTACAGCGGGCTGGTCCTCGCCGACGTCCATCCCCTCATCGACACCATCCAGCAGCGGCCGGTAAGGAGCCAAACGATCCCGATGAAGCACCACCAGTTTCCTCCGGCCAGGCATGCGCACTCTATAAACCACTTCGCTAAGTCGGCCCACCACTTCACCAGGGCCCCGCCAATGCGATTGTAATTTCGGGGATAGACCCTTCTTGCGAATCGGACAGTAGATCCAAACCTCGTCTCCGTTGGTGAAGGGCTGCCCCCGACAGCGCACATCATACGCTCGCTTTTGCTTGAAACTCGCGGTGGATTGGGCCTGGCGGGCAAAGCTGTGGGCGGTCTCCAGATGCTCGATTAAAGCCCGTGCATACCCGGCCTCTGAGTGGTGGTGCTCCGTTGGTCCGGGCGGAGCTCCGAACACCAATTCGACGGGCGTTCTCAGCTCGCGCCCGAACATGAGCGCAGCGGGGGAGCACTGACTGCTTTCCTGCACGGCGGAGCGGTACGCCCACAGGACCAGGGGCAAATGGCAGTCCCAGTCCCGCTGGTGTTGGCTGGCTAGAATGGCTAGCTGGGTGGCCAGTGTCCTATTAAAGCGTTCTACAAGTCCATCGCTCTGGGGGTGCAACGCCGTAGTGCGGGTCTTGGCCACTCCCAGCCGCTTGCAAACAGCCGCCAGCACCCGCGACTCAAAATTTCGCCCCTGGTCGCTGTGTAGCTCCTCGGGGGCTCCGAACCGGGCGAACATCTCCGTCACGAGCCTCTCCGCCGTCGTGTCCGCCGATTGGTCCGGCACCGCGTACGCCTCGGGCCACTTGGTGAAGTAGTCCATGGCCACGAGCACGTAGCGGTTGCCGGACTCGGTGACGGGGAAAGGCCCTAAGATGTCCCCCCCGACCCGTTCCATCGGAGCCCCCACGACGTACCGTTGGAGGGGGGCCTGCGACCGTTGCGTCGGCCCCTTCTTGGCCATGCAGGCGTCGCAGCAATGGACGTGCAGCTCTACGTCCCGGCGGCAGGCAGGCCAGTAGATGCCTTGCTGATGCCAAAGTGCCCCGCCCCCACAGAGCCATGCACCAGTCCAAGTACCTGGGGGCGGAGCGCACGGGGCACCAGCAGCTGGAGGAGGTCCTGGTCGGACCCAGGGGCCTGCCACCGCCTATAGAGCAGCCCACCCTGCGACGTCAGGCTCCCCCACTGACTCACGTAAGCCTTCAACACCGGGCTACTGGCCGACACTTCCCCCCATGCAGGCCGTGTCCCCGTCGCGATCCAGCTCTGTACCTGCTGCAGCTCGCCGTCGCCCTCTTGCGCCAGGCGCAGGTCCTGCTGACTAAAAGGCAACCATCCAACCTCACTCTCTACAGTCTGAACTGGCATGCTATCTCAGTCACTTGCTCTCGCTGCTCGGCTTTAGTGCAAGGTCGGCAGTCCAGTTCTGCACAGGGCCTCCGGGAAAGCGCATCTGCATTACCATGCAGCTTCCCGGGCCTGTGCTGAATCTGGAAATCGTACTCCTGCAACAGCTCGAGCCAGCGGGCCACCTGGCCTTCCGGATCCTTAAAGTTCAAAAGCCAGGTTAGTGACGCGTGATCTGTTCTGAGGAGGAAATGGCTGCCTTGCAGGTAGGGGCGAAAATGGCGAACCGCTTTGACCACCGCTAACAGCTCGCGCCGAGTCACGCAATAGTTGCGTTCTGCCCTGCTCAGCGCGCTACTGTAGTAGGCCACCGCTCGCTCCCCGTCTGGTCCCACCTGAGAGAGCACGGCCCCGACTCCGACATTGCTAGCATCCGTGTCGACGATGAATGGTCGCGCGACGTCCGGATATGCTAGAATGGGAGCCGCCGTTAGGGCGTCTCTCAGCTGGGCAAAAGCATTTTGGCAGTCCCCTGTCCACTCGAACGGTTGACCCTTATTGGTCAAACGATGAAGCGGACTAGCCAGGGTGGCGAAGCCTAGGACAAAACGTCGATAGTACGACACTAACCCCAGGAAGCTCCGCAGCTCACCCACATTGCTAGGCGTCGGCCAATCCCGCACAGAAGCCACCTTAGCTGGGTCAGTGGCTACACCCTGCTCACTAACGACGTGCCCTAAGAAAGCTGTCTCCCTCCGGAGCAGCTGACACTTCTTGGGATTTAGCCGTAACCCAGCCCGGCCAATCTCAATAAGCACGTCGTTTAAATGAGCGAGGGCTTGCTCGAAGTTGCTGGCGTGTACTAGGAGGTCGTCTAAGTACACGACGCAGGAACTCCGCGGGACGGACGACAGCACCCGCTCCATGAGTCGCTCGAAAGTGGCAGGGGCGTTACAGAGTCCGAACGGTATGACCCGGAACTGCCACAGTCCTTGCCCTATGGTGAAGGCTGATTTTGCCCTCGCTTCCGGGGACAGCCTCACCTGCCAATAGCCACTGCGGAGGTCCAGCGAGCTAAACCAACTGGACCCCGCGATATGGTCTAAGGCCTCGTCAATGCGGGGAAGTGGATAGGCGTCTTTTTTGGTGATCTGATTGAGACGCCTATAATCTACACAAAAACGCCACTCCCCGTCCTTTTTCCTAACCAGGACAGCAGGGGCCGCCCATGGGCTTTCAGAAGGCTCAATAATGCCCGCAGCTGCCATCTCCCTTATCTTATCCTCCGCTACCTCTCGCTTGGCTAGAGACAGCCTGTGCGGATGTAATCGAATGGGCACAGCCGAACCAGTATCAATCTGGTGTTGAACCAGTTCGGTCTGTGTGCATTCTTCATCTCGCACAGCGAATAGGTGAGCGTAACGAACAAGCAGGGCTTTAAGCTGCTGGCTCTGCTGCGGTGTGAGCCCTTTGCTGCTGCGCGTCCATAACGCCTGGACGGCCTGCAGCACCTCCGCAGAGGGCTGGGTAGCTGAGGCTAGCCCGCCCGTCTGCGGTGGTACTGTAACCTGAGGTGGTACCACGGTAACGAGCGGCGAATCAGCGGTGGTCATAGCAAGCACAGAACTGGGGCGGCGGTGGTTGGGGGGCACCCCAGGGCATTTAGTTCGGCGGGCCGCTTTCAATTCATAATTCGACTGGAGGCCCAGCGTTTCGGTACCAATGGTTATAGTCTCGGTTATCACATTTATGCTAGCTCCCCAAAAGGCTAATAAATCTAAACCGATAATGCATTCGTCTTTTATGTCCGCTAACCAAAACTCGTGTTTCACTCGCTGGGCCCCCGCACACACTTGTAATTGTTTACTACCACGCATGCCCATCCTCTGCCCAGTGACGGAGGTTAGCTGGGTAGAGGTAGGGGTCCATGCACCCGAAAGCAGCCCGCTAGTACCCCGAAGTACCCCCGGCCTTACCAGGGAGATAGTGGCTCCGGTGGCGACCAGCGGCCTGCAGGCTTGTCCGTCCAAACTGCAACGCAAGTACAGCCCGGTCTTCGTTCCCAGCCTGCCAATACGGGGCTCGGTCCCGTGGACCTGCTCCTCTGCTCTTAAAAGAGCATCAAATGGAGCTTTTGCTCTTGGTGAGTATGGAATTTTCGCTAGGATGGGCAGGCTGGGCACGCGAACGCTGGGTTGGGGCCGGGCCTGGTTGAGGAGGGGCGGGGCATGGGACGGCGGTCTCCTCACTGAGCCGTCCCGTCGTCGTTTCCTGTCGGCTGTGGGGCTCTCGCTTTTGGTGCAGGGGCGGTGCAGTCGCGGGCGAAATGCCCCGGTTCGTCGCACCGGAAGCAGCGTCGCTCCCGTTCCTGTCGCTGCCGCGGTCGATCTGGGTTCCGCTGGACCCATCTCACCTCCTCGCCGTCCTCGCAGTCGGCAGCTCGGACCCGGGGCTTGTTAGCTGGGGTCCCGTTGGGTGTGGTGCCCAGAATGAGCTCCAGTCGCTCGGCCTCGCGAAGCGCTGCGTCCAGGGACGCTGGTTTGGCGATGCGGACCTGTTGTTGTAGGCGCTCCGGAGTGAGGGCCAGCATGAAGGTTTGACAGGCTAGCTCCTGCTGGCCCGCGTTGTCGAGTTGGGGGTAGCCGCGGCGAGCTAACAGCCTGATGTCGGCGGCGAGGACGCTGAGGCTCTCTGCTCCGGTCCGCCGTCGCGTAGTTAGCTTCTCTCGGCTCACCTCCAGAAATTGCCGCTGTCCGAACCGGCGCTCCAGCGCTGTCATCAGTGCTGGCAACGTCAGTGGTTCGGCGCTGTCCAGGTCTAAAAGCACCTGGCAGGCCTCGCCCTCCAGGGCTAACGCTAAGTGGGTGGCTGTCTGGCCCTCGTCCCAGCCGTTGTAGCTAGCCGCGAATCGTACCTGGCTTTGGTACGATTCTAGCTCCCCCTTTCCCGTGTAGCGGGGTAGCTTGATCACCGTCTTTAGCTGTGTGGTCGGTCGCTGCACCAGCACCGCTGTTTGGCTCGGCCTGGAAGCAGGGGCGTCTTCGTTTGCTTCCAGCCGACCTACTTGCGCTCGGTTCCCGGCCGCGGGGTCAGCCACCAGCGCGTGCACCTCCGCCTGGTCTCTACTCGGCATTCCTCGCCCCGGTCTTGCTGCGCTGGCTCCTTCGGGGAGCCCCCCGGGTCTATTCTTGGGCCGCTTTGAAGATGCTCCTGCTAACACGTCCATCCGTTCGTTGACCTGACGTTCCACTTCGCGGATCTGTTCCCAGATCGTCTCAGCCATCCCACTTCTGACACCAATGTGGCGAGCCATGGAGTCGGAGTCAGGTTTCAGTCAATGAAAAGTTTATTAACAGGAAGAGAGTTCACAAAGTACAGGCAGAAGAAGACCACGCGCGCCGAACTGCTGCCAGCTTTATAGCCTGGCTTATTTAAATTAACTCGCTGGAATGGCGACCTCTAATAGGTGCCACTGCAGCTCACCCTAACCAATCACACCTCAACATTCCAGGTCACCTTTAAAACAATCGTCACTTCTCTTTAACACCGTTAGAGCGGACTTAGTTGGAACCATGCCACCACACTTGGCGGGACTTTATCACAACTTATTTACATCAGTAGTCGCCGTTCTGGCGGGAAGCTACTTTTAAATGCTAACTGACAACTTTACTGTACAAGTGGAAATGCGCTCGAACACGCTCTGGCAATGCAGCTACATCGCCATCACCCGTGCACTGGTCTGCACAGTACAAGCACATACACAATAATTTCTATGTACACATTATTTACACAACCCGTAATCGCCCCGGATCGCCACAATATTTTACAATCATAAGTGATACCATAACGTCTCGGTATTTGAATGGATCTCTATGGGAATTGAGGGGTGGGACTAGATTTATCTGTTAATTATGCTGGAACAGTATGGAATACATGGTTGGTAAAATGGCTGTAAATCATCAAGGGTCTGAGGTATCAAACAAGTCTCAAACCATCACTCTGCTGCCAGATATGCAGTAGATATGGATGGCTCACTTTAAGGGTTGTTTCTCCTGACAAATTTTCCTATTGAACTCTATGGAAAAATAAGTCAGGAGAAGAAACCCTTCAAGTTATCCATCAATATCTACTGCATATCTGGCAGCAGAGTGATGGTTTAAGGCTTGTTTAATACGTCAGACCCTTGATGACTTCGAGTCATTTAGCCAACTATGTGTTCCATACTGTTCCAGCATAATTTACAGCTAAATCTAGTCCCACCCCACAATTCCCATAGAGATCCATTCAAATGCAGAAACATTATAGTATCGCTTGTAAGAGTACCAGAAAATAAGATATCAAGAGTTTTTTTTGATGTTGTTGGGTCACAGACATCAGGAAGTCATGGCATGCAAAGAATATGCGACCAAATATTTAAAATGATTACTTTATCATCTATATAAAGGCAGGGGTGCCAATAATTGTGGCACACGTGGTTTTGATAAAAAATCATTATTTCTTGATGAGGGATTTTTTTTCTCATAATACATTTATTTCAATTAAAGGTTGGATTTTTCTCATTTTTTCAGTGTGAGATTAAGCTAATTCATCAAACGGTGATTTTTTTATAACCCTTTTTACTCATCTTTACCAGGGGTGCCAATAATAGCGGAGGGCACTGTATATATTATGTTACAGCTTTCCTTTGTGAAAAATACATTTGCTGAAAAGTTTTTGAATTATGAACATACTAGTGCAGTGCCCGTGCCCATACAAAACGTGCCCGTTCGGAACGGGTCGATTGGTTCTTGCAGCTTTCTCGAGAACCGCTCGTCCAATCAACGCACAGTGCCCGTGCCTGTACAAAACGCGCCCGTTCGAAACGGGCCAATTTTCCAGTTTTTGCAAGCTTTAAAAGTTTTGATATATAGCGATTGTTGTCTTAGCAACAAACCCTATGCAGCTGATAATGTTCCAATGCACTCTAGCAGCCTCTGTAGCTGATGATGTCACAGAACCTGTAGCTGCTTCAGATTATATCCTCCTACAGTTTTTAGACTTTTTATCATAGACCATATACAAATAGTTTTTTTTCTGGAGAACCACTCATCCAATCAACTGCACAGTTGGCACTGCACTTCCTAGGGTCCCGAGTAATACACCTAGCGAATTTCAACTTCATACAGTGCTCGGTTGTCGAGCAAAGCAAAATAGACAGACAGACAGACAGCATTTCTTCCTTTATATATAGATGAACAGGTATCTTTAGTGGGTGTATCCAGGCTTCATTACATGTAGCTCTACATAGCAGTTAAAAGATGATGATGTATTCAGATGGGACTATTTGTAGTTAGCAATCATAAAAATTCACAGGTCAAAGATAAAAAATACGTTTACAGATTCTCAAATATTTTTTAAACAGTTGGAGTTTTATAGTGTTTTCTTGTGTCACAATCAAAAGCAGAGTGAATTCTTGCCATTTCTGAAGATTGACCAAGTGCTTGGCTGGAAACCCCGAAGGTGCAATGCTACACCACTAGGTGGTGCTGAGAGAGAAGTGGAAAAATGTATTTATAGAAAGCAGTTTTTCAACAATTTGAGCCACCATTTGCCCAGAGGCAATTTCAAGAAATTGAAACCTTTTTTTTGCTTAATTAGTCTGTTTGAGTCATACTGTGATGTCCACAGCTGATGTTGATTGATGAGCTGTTACATTGCGCATTATGTACAGTGGGTCTATATTAGTAAAATGTAATTACTACTAGTACAATTATAATAAATACATCTTTATTTTTAACCTCGAGGACATCTCTTAATGTCTGATTATTATTCCAAAGAAATGTGCGGGAAATATTTCCCCAGGTGAAGGAATCTTTATACCCAATGCTGCTGCACTTTTAGCTGCACTGTGAGAGGCCTTGCTATTGTGCAACTGGGGGAGGGGAGTAAGGCTGGATGTAGTTATATAAACATCAACCCGTCTTACATAAGACAACCAGGGCCTTGGAACAAGCCCAGTTTTGGTTCCACTTTTCTCAATTCAATGCACAAAGTTCAATGCATTCAATTATGTTTATGAACATTCTAAGCCATTTCTTTTGTGCAAGTGTTTCAACTGAAATAGCATGTTTAATTGGTCATCATGGCTGAATTTATTCTTATTAGTAATGGCAGCGCATTTTGCTCATTCATTTCCAATGAACAGGTGATTCAAAATATTCTGCCGATTTTCCTCATCACATTAGACTAATTAACTGTTCAGGTAACATTTTTCATTACAAAAAATAAAGTGATGGCCAAAGAATACATTGGAAACTGTGATGTGATTTGACATATACAGCAACTCGATCATTTTTATATGTATGTGTTAGTTGCGTTTACTAGAAATAATGCCAAAATATCATATATTCCAATGGTAATTTCAGCAAATTTGACATATAGTCATTAGATAGATGGTCTATGATGACATCTTAGATTAGCCCAAACAGGGGTTTCTCCTCTGCAGCAAAATGATAGTTGTATTAGTAAGAATGGTATTTACATCAAATAGATCAGAGTACCGCCATCGAATGGAAGCAATCAAAGTCACAAAGCCTGAGACTAATAAATTCAGATTCTGATAGGACACAAAGGCATATCAACATAAGACAAATCTGACAGGTTTCCCTGCCTTGACATCTTGACTTGCCAGTGATGACAACGTGAAGGCATTGCAATCAACAGCTTCCAGGTCGGCGACAAGCACGCTTTTAATGTTACTTGACATTGTACAGAGAAGGAAACCTCAAAAGGAGTAAAGATAAGGTTTGAATAAAAGAGGAAAAAGGGATGAACTTGACAGCAGCAGGCACGGCGGATTGTGGCGACTCTGTGACAGCTCATGTGGGCCCTTAAATAGGCGTTCTATTTTTTGTCACTGCAGTGGATGTGGAGGCAGCCTGATTGCACTTAGACCACACGCCATTTGAACACTTAACCATTGACAATCAATTTTTAAATACTTTAAATTTAAATAAACTGTGACCTATGACCACATTTCTGATTTAAATCTTGAATGATAAAATCGCAAAAGGAAAATCTTCTGGAAACAAAGAAATCACAATGATTGTGTTCTGATTTCCAAAGATGATGTTAGTCGAGAAATGATTGGACACTTATCATATAGCAACATGTACCTAGCTTGCAAACCTAGGATGCAACATATAGAATGGTATTTCATATACGTATATGGTGTATATTTGGTGATTTCATATTTTTACCACTTCGATGGTTTGCTGTGCCAAACATCTGCCAAGATTCATTACATCTCCAGATTGGTTGGAAAGGTAATGTAAATTCTATACTAGTGCTTCAGTTTTGTTATGCACTCTTAGTTTCTCATTAAAAACAAACAATCATCCAGAGAAAAGCCTAACAACTCATACTGTAATGAAAGGAGAACTGCAATATCAGATAATATTCTCAATATAATTCACTTTAGTGAGAAAAATGGCACTCATGAGAGACAAAGTTGAATTTGAGAGAAGGAGAGAGGAGGTTACAGATTGTAAAGCACAGCAATTAAACCACTCTATCATAGTCCAGCATTGCCCACAATGCAGTTCAACAATGAAATACCAGTTAGTTTTCTGAAGCATACACTACATCCCCGAAAACTGAAAAGAGAGACTCTTAATGCTCACTACAGAATTTTAGAGAGTTACAGTACTCTTCTGCTAGAGATTAGAGAGAAGTTAAGAGATTTTTAAAAAAGAGATGGTGAAGCCGGCATACACTGAGTTTGTCTATAGAATAAGTCAGAGGTTTCCCAAATATGGTATTGCAGTCCAATCATGCTGACCTGAAGGCAGAATTAGTGATACATTACCTTGATGGGATTACCTTGATAACGAAAACAATAAAAAACATAAAGACATAAAGTTAAAGCATTGTGCATTGTGTTTCATTTCTCTATGCCACCTGTTCATTTTACTTTGAAATAGTCATAGCCTTTGTTCAGTATATAACTCAAGGCAAGAAATTTAAAAACACTCAGGATAAATACTTAAGGAGCTAGTCAAAAAAGGTGATCGTTCAAAGAGGAAAACAGCTTCAACAATAAGTGACAGAAACCTTTCATAATGCAGTATTTTTATGAAAAGCAATCTTGAAATTAATATGCGGAAATGATAATCAAAGAAGATGATAATCAAAGAGAGGTGCTTCAAAAGAACACTGCCTGTACAAAGAAGAAAGAAGCATTTTGCTTCCAGAAAAATGACAGAACCTCCACATCCATGATATCCCAGGAAGCATTAATAGCAAGAATTGCTAACTAAAGGCAAATGACTAAAGGTTTCATTGAACATTGAATACATTACTAACCCAATTTCCCACTGACAATGTATGGAATGCATTTTTGTTATTGGTGTAATACAGATAAATAAATATTCTTGTCAAACATGAGTGGGAAATCTTGGGATTCATAGTCGTGAAAATCATGAAAATGTCTTCAATAAATCATAAAAATACAACTCAGGCCGGACACGGTGCACCTTCATTATAATTTAATTCTTGATATTCTACGGTATGAAGTAAATAATAGGGGAAAACTAGGATCCAAATCTAATTTTATATAACTGCAGTAATGTAAGGTAGAGAGAAAATACGAATTATATTTATGGCAGGAGCTTTATGCAATGTTCTAAATAAAGATATGACCTGTCCTCCATTCTGTGAACAGATGGAAAACTCGCTCTCCTGACAGACATCACACCAGGACTCCACACCAAGTGGCGCAAGTAAAATGCTGGGCAAACACGATTCGTTCTCAAAGACTTGACCTTCATTCATTTTGCATTCAACCAGCTAAGGCTTACAAACATGTACTGTTGAGTCTCTAGAAGGATTTGCCTTCTCCCAGAAATACAGTAGATAACAATCTACAAGAATGATCAGCAGACAGTTACACCACCAATTTAAACCATTTCCTTTTGAATAACATAACCACGACTGAATGACCAACTATTCTCTGTAAGCGCCTGGGGGAAAAGATTGTTCTGGATAGGATTGTTCTTGCAACATACTGTATTTACATAGTCGCTGCTTCTAGAGAGTGAAATTAAATTTGTTAGTAAGCACGTAAACGCGGGCAGTCACCGCGTACAATTTCCTCCACGAGTGCTCAGAAATGTAGGGTCAATGCTTGTTTACATGTCATGTGTTGTGGAGAGGTAACTTCGGTGATTACATCATTCAATTCTCAGGTTGTTTACTCACATCTTGACAAGGGTATTCATTTGAATAATTAAAAATGAAAATATGATGCATTAGACCTTTGAATGGTATTTAAAAATCAGCAACTAAATTTGAAAGGAGTTAAATGTAGGACAGTCTTTTTCCACTAATTAAATTTGCTTTTCAGTTTCAGGGGGTGATTTAGTCAGATCCAGAATCTGACTAGAGTGTAAAAGATCTGAATAAGAAACAGTTAATTTTGAAATGTATACCCTTGTATATATTTGACCATATAATAGTGAAATAAAAACATTTTCCATTTTGGTAGCAGCACCATTAGAACCAGAGGCGGTCTTACCCATTAGGCAAAGGTCGGCAATTGCCTGGGACCCCAAGCTGACCCCATACTACAAAGGGCCCCGTTAAATTCCTCATAAACGTTCCCCCCCAGTAATTAATTATGTCTTTCTAAAAATTAATGCGCTAAATGGCTAAATGCCCCCCCAGTCCCCACTACATTGGACTATTCCATGATGAACCGTCTGCAGAAATGATTCAGTAGCCAATTCATGTTTCAGCTCGGCGCGATTATTAAAAAGTGAAAATGAAGCGGTGCTGAGAAAAGGAGGAAGCAGGAGGAAAGTAAAAAGTTTGTGGAAAAACTACCAAAGCTAACTACATTTTTCACGGCGGCTCGTAGTAGTACAGATGCCACTAATGAAGAGCAGAGTCAGTCTGAGACTGCTAGCACTAGCACCAGTGTTGTTAGCATTGCTAATGCTAGCGAAGAGGAGCTAACGTTACTAGGGATGTGCGCGTTTAGTCGACTAGCCGATTAAACGTTGCTACCCTCGCTAGTCGGCACCAGAAATACTAGTCGGTTAAACTTACTATTTTATTAATGTACACATTTAAATTACATATGGGCATAATTTGCACTGAAATTTCATGTTTTCCTGGTCAAATGTTGCTTTATAAAAAAACGAGAATCCGTTACTAATGTTAACAACGCCGGATTTAAAAAAAATAATTTAAAAAAACGAAGGAAAAAAACAAAACTCATTAGCCTGTTCGCCCTGCAAGTTAAACCAGCGAGGTGGAAAGAGTAAGTAGGCCTATGGCGTTGTTGAATAGCCCAATAAAACGAATCTAATGTCACGTCGATCAGTCGGCCTAATTGTTATTTTTTTGTGTTCCTATTATTGGTAGCTTTTCTGATGACCGATTATAATTTTTTACTGTATTTGCTATGCGATCGCGTTCACCCAATGAAAATGCCGTTGTAATAATCAGGCACGTTTCCTAAAAATGTTTTGTTACGTTGAATATTGTTTTCAATAAATGTTATTTGTTAACTTTTATTTAGTGAGTTGTCATGTTTTGTAGGATAATGTGCAATGTTCATAATGCAAGACGCAAAGTGCCACACATTTCAGCGGCATTTAAAATACGATTTGGTTATTGAAGAATGTGATTAACGGTTTCAAATTTCAGGGAAATTAGTCGTTAGGAACATCCCTAAACGTTACCCATTGCTGCTGCTGGCAGTGCCAACCTAGATTGCTCCAGCAGCAATGATGATGATGATGATACATGCATCACAACTGATCTTTCTTAGATAAATAAGGATTGAAAAGGGGGGAGAGCAAGGGATGTGTGAGGGCCCCATGCCTGTGTTTGCCTTGGGCCCCAAAATGACTAAGTCCGCCACTGATTAGAACTGGAGAAGATAGATACAGATATCACATTTAATGAAATTATAATGAAGCATGTCTTTTAATGAGCCACTGTTGTATTTATTTTTCGAAAAGGCAAAAAAAAAAAAGGGACCATACATAGGAGAAAGTATTCTGTAAATTATATTCATAAAAACACATACTTTGAAGAATGTGACAGCCTTACCCAGCCTTTGCCTTACAGGATTTAATGTTGTTTGCCAGTTCAGCCATATCATGAATCATTTCAGTGCTATAGTGATTAAACAGATAATTGTATGACTATTAACAATACTGTATAGTAATGTGTTTTATTTAACAATTACAATGATAAGTTTAAGTGCCTGTGACATGATTTAAAAAGTGATTCTACGAATATCCCTCTATGTGCACAACAAGTAAAATTATTTTTAGCAAATGCCTTCTGACCAAAATACCTGACGCCAGGTTAAAAGATTCCATCTTGATTTTGAGTCGTAAATCTTGGCTATAAATTGACAGTTTATATGGGAAATGCATAAATTATATGTAAACTAGTCATTATAATTTTAAATGATGGCAAAATGTTAAACATACTACATTTGAATGCACAAAAGTGGGTGATTAAAAGTAAATAAGGCCATATTATCGCTAATTACCTATATCTACTGTGTTCTGATGCTACCAGTGCTAGCAGGCTGAAATATGCTACTCAACCTTTCAAAACAGAATTTTAGTTCACCCATCTGCTTGGTGTATGTGCCGTACAGGCGATAAACACCTAACAAGATCTCGATAAATATAACATTCAGAAATCTGGTGTTAATTTACTAAAGTTAAAGATGGTCTAATTATAGCCAGTGTAAGGAAAATAAATGCTCTCCTTAACCGCAACAAGCAGACATGTATGTACAATGTCCAGGAGGTGACGGGTAAAGGTTTTTTTGCCCACAGGAGAACTACTCACTTTCCAGCTCAGTAGGAGACAAGTAATTCAGTGAAACAGGCAAATTTACCATACATTTACCACAGCAGAGCGTTACTTAAGGAAAAGAAGGAAGTCCTTGAGCACAAGACCCTAAGGTTTCATTCCATGCCAGCAGTGGTCAAGATGCAAATATGACTTCAATGAGTTCCATCAATTGAATCAATGTGTAATCCATTTGATTCCCCCCCAGAAAGAAAAAAAATTGACAGGATGAAACAAGAATGTGTTACAGTGTGTGTTTCTGGTTTACCTCATGTTCTTGGTGCAACAGGCTGCACACATTCTATTGGTTCTCCCTTTGAACAATATGTCCAGAAACGCAGATTTAATCAACATACAGGCTGTGTATAAAGGATGTATCATCATAACAATATTGTGGTTGACTACAGAACCCTGAATCAGTTCAGAGTAGCTTTTCTTTAGGAAATTATGATTGTTTATGATTGATTGAATTATGGATGATTAGGATTATGGACTATGGAGAATCCATGTTGTCAGGTCTACAACGGTTGTTGGTTGAGCATATTTTTCTGTTTATTCTTCAGTTTTTCAGCATAATTGGCTGACATACACAAAACCTTTACAGAATTGGTCATTCATTTGCAGCTGAAAACCTTTTTGTGGTGCAAAATCATTTTTACACTCAATGATTGAGTGTAAAAAAAATGAAAGTTTAAAAGTAAAATAAATAGAGCATGCCAAGATTCTACTGCTCTTGCATAACAACTAACTTCAAATTTTCTGATACATTGAAGAACATTAAAAATTCTGACCCATATCAAAGGTTATTGTGCTTAGTAAGGAATGAGTATTACAGGGTGTTATCAACTATTGAGTTCATTTGTCACATCATAGGCACTTCAAGGTCCAAAATATGTCAATATATTTGCACTGAATTGGCACAGAAACCCACCGTGGTATTGTTAAAGGTATTTCAGTATAGTACTATAGCTTTATTCATTAAAACTATGTGTACTAAGGGGTGGGAAAAAACAAGAGACTGAGCCATCTCATTAAGCTCAGGAGTGATTCGTGCTCGTATGTCAAATGTTTGATTTAACTCATGCCAAATCTTGCAGGTTATACCGGAGATATATACATTTCTAGACAAGCAAGCCAGGCATTCAAATTAAGCAACAACATACCTGTGTAATTCAAGGATTGAAATAAATGCTATACTTGCATTGAGAGGAAAATACAAACTCTCTTTTGTTTTCATTAGCAGTTAGAATTTGTCACTTTTAGTATTGCTAAGTTTGACTTCAAACTTACAAAACAAGTCCACCCAGCTATAAAGAAACTACTAAGAAACACACAAAAAATAACAAAAAAATGTTTAGACTGTAGCTCCTATTTGGATTGACTGAATTAATAAAACTACTGGTATTAAACTAGGTTTAACAGCCACATTTACTGTAAATACACACTATTTAATCGAGTGAGATACTATCACGATGTAACAGTGCACCATCATTTTTATGTTTTGTCTCCATATGTTTTTGCTTTGTCTCTCCTTCAGTAAAAATTAACTGCAACATTCTGAGATTCTTTGGGTTATGACTTCTATAACTGCTTGAATGCTATCAATAACTATTACGGGTCATACTACATTAGGTGTTGCAAATCAATATATAAATGCTTTACAAACTTGAATTGAGACAAAATACATGAAGTTTTTTAATAGCATGTTTATAGCAATATCCTTTGATTGCATGATCATGGCAAAGAGAAGCTTCATCAGAGATTTAGATGCTATGCGCCCATATAATTTGAACGGGTGAGTTTTTGAATCATTTATAAAGCGTCCTTTTGCAAATCTGTAGCATGTCACCCTTGTGCAAGTAAACACCGTTAAAGGTTCCTTCAAATATCAGTGCTTTCCACTTCCTCATCGTCCAAAGTGGCGTCTGATCTGGAGATCATCAGTAGTTTTTCCTTGTTGGAGTATTGCCTTTTTATCGCTTGCTGTGGCTCGTTAGAGTTGCCATCCTCCCGGTCAGGAGTGACTACCTTTCTCTGTCCCTCTGCCAGTGCTTCCACTGAGACCTCTCGACTGGAGTCCAATACCACGGAGGACTCAAAAGACTCCCCTCCCAGGTCCCCCAGTTTTATGTAGCCCTTGCTGTTTGAGCAGTCCAGCCGAGGGCAGCTGAGGCGGCGAGGCCTCTCCGACTGCCTCTCCTTAGCTGTCGACGGACAGACTCCGAGGTCGATGGACCTTGAGTAGTCGGAGAGGGCGCTGAGAGACAAGTGCGACCCCGTTAGCCTCCGACCAGGTGAGGAGGGCAGCAGCTGGACCTGTGACCCCTGTGGTGAAGCACGGGGCAACTCCGGCAGGCTGCCCATACTCTTGTAAACATCCAGCGAGTCCTGGTGTGGGAACCCTGCACCTTCTGAGGCCTCCGCGTTTGCTTCCGGGTCACTGGAGCTCGCCCGAGCTTCCAGGGCCTCGCAGACTACAGCCTTGGCTTTACAGTCAAGTACACTCGCCGCATCTGCCTTCCAAGATTGTCTTCTTTCCTCCACCATGCTGTTATTAAGTTTTATCACCGGGAGAGTGAAGGCGTTCACGGAGGAGGTGACTATGGACCTGGTTTCCCACTGTTTGGGTTCTGTCAACTGCTGGGTCATCCTGTTCTGCTCCCTGTATATGCTGTAGACCGTGTCAGTGAACGTCTGCTTCTCTGGTGATAAGCTGTGCCGCTTCGATTGGCCATCGGCCTCCTGCTCCTGCAGTTGTCCCGAAAGCGTGGAGGGCCAGGAGCCCTTGGCAAGCACAGCAGCGCTGTAGGCAGGACTCGGTTTGCCCTCTATACCCTTCGACTGCACGTAGTTCACAAAGCCATTTAGCGGGCTAGAGTCCTTGGTCCGCGAGCTGTGGATGTCGATAACCGTTGAATAGATGTCCCTTAAATTGATTATTTTGGTCTTTTTATCTCTGTTTTCATGCAGCACTGCATTGGCACAAATGAATAGGAAAATTCCAATGCCCATAATGAGAGGGCCAAATACCTTCAGTTTATCTGAATACATGTGCTGGGCAAGGAACTCCGCGAAGAAACCAAGGGTTGGGGGAGCATCAGTAGTCGAGGTGCCATTGCTATGATTAAACTCAATTGAGCTTTCATCCATAGGTTGCACATTCTGGCTATTGCTTGTCCAGTTAGCAAATACTGGCAGTATTTTGCCATAGGTTCTTGCAGGTTTAGGCTTGGCCACCTGCTGACCTGGGTAAACAGGACTGTCCTTTGGCCAGTATCCCAGCACGGCCATGGCTATTCCCACCAGGAGCACAAGGATCCCCACTGCCGCGACTAGCCCTGAAATGGAGCACAGCTTGAGTTTGCCCTTGACCACTACCACATCATTCTTCCTCCTCTTCTTCTTCGCTTTCCTCTTACGCTTGTTCTCAGCTCGATTCTTTGTCCTGAGAGAGTCCTGTCGCCTAGCAGAAATCCGCAGCAGGCCACCAGTGGCTATCATGATCAGGATTGGACAGCAGGGCAGTCAGTCATCCTGGGAAGAAAGAGAATGGGGAGAGGGTTAATGACTCATCACATTGCTCAAGAAAAAATACTCTTGTTCATTCAGTGCATGGCACATTGAAGTGCTGTCCATGCATATTTTAGTGAAAAGTGAACTTCAAGCCAGATAAACAAAGTGCATCAGTGAAGGATGAACATATGCATTTGTATGTATGATACTGAGAACTCCACTATGCCGGCAATCGGTTAACCAAGTAACCGAGGTAACATACCCCTATTACGGCAAAAACAAATTAACCGTTGGTTAAAAAAGCACTAATTTATTTTGGGCATATCATAGCAAAACACTAGTGTAGCAGCAAAGTAAATGGGGGTTTGCTAGAATTAACTGCAACTTCATGTAAAATAAAAACTCAGGGAGCAGAATGAGATGCAGCATGGGATTGCCAACTTTTTTTTTTAATGATCAACTGCGGCACACACTCGGCACTCCGCAGACTGCAGCCTCTGCCTACTAGGCAAAGCAATGGATCTGCTGCGCGGACAAACCAGGCGACAACACAGTCCGCAGTGCTACAATAGTATAGCTACTATTCCCAAGCGACACACAAGAACGGTTAAACATGTTGGGTGGTAGCCTCCAGTAACACATTTATTGTAACTAAAGCAACATAAGGAAAGTGCATTTTTCCATAGAGTTCAATAGGAAAATGAGTCAGGAGAAACAACGCTTAAAGTGATCCATCCATATCTACTGCATATCTGGCAGCAGAGTGATGGTTTGAGGCTCGTTTGATACCACAGACCCTTGATGATTTACAGCCATTAACTATGGGTTCCATACTATTCCTGTGTAATTTGCAGCTTAATCTAATCTCACCCCCAATTCCCATAGATATCCATTTAAATGCAGAGAGGTTATAGTATCGCTTGTAAGAGTACCTGAAAATAAAATATCAAGAGTCTTTTGATATCCTTTTATACCCAGTCATGATAGCATCACCTGTTTACATGTGGAAAGTTCTAAACAGGTGTTTAGAATTGGGTTTGTATATTTTATTGTGACACAAACCTTTTAGAAAAGGTCTAAATTATATATGTATTTTGAAGGAACCAGGACAAATATTTAATACATTTCTTTAGTTCTGTCAATTCAATTGATGACTGAGAGAACAGATGGATTGGAGATTACAAGTCCTCTGTACTTTATCACAGGGAAAGGATATAAGGCAGTTACCACATCAGAAATGTGTGTATGCCTACAAGCCAGAGGATGCACTGAAAATAAAAGTGGGGCATTCCCACATCAATGACACGACTGCAAAATGAATATCCATATGGAGAACGGATTACTGAATAATCATACTGACAAATGCCTGATTCATATCTGACTAAGGGTTACTAATTATGAACGTCTACTGTATCTGCAGAGACTCATGAATAATGTATTAAACCATACACTGTAATTCAATGTAGCGTGGCAATAACTGAGCACATTCTCATCGTGGCCATTTCTCTGAGTGAATGCTCACTGAAAGCCCAATCGCGGTTATGTTTATTCTACCACATTAAAGTGCACAGCAGACATTCCCAAACAAATACCGCGTACAACCTGCATTGCAAAACCTCAAAAGCGACCGATCACTTTCCGTAATTTAGCTAGGTTTTGCACACCCTCTGTGTAATTTAAATGAAGCCTTTCCACTGAATGAGCAAATTGGTGCCGGGTGTTGTCTCTTTCTGCAGACTTCCTAGAGTAGGCGGAAGTAACAATAAACAAACACTGCTTGGTCTAATGAAAAGAGACCACACAAATCACTCATGGACCCTGTGGAGGGATTTAAGCACTCTACCTTGGCATCTGTTGCAGAAAGATCTGCATGCTGCATGATTTCAGAAGAATCACCCTGGCCTGTATCCTATTGTGGTTAGTGAAGTATATAATGCAGTATCTTTGTGTTGACCCTCAATCTCAGAAGTGGATATGCAGGGTTATGTACATAAAGAGAATGACCACATACAAAAAAGCTAAATTTCCTCGCTCATCCATAATGTCTTTCTTTCTTAAATCTATATTCCAGCTATGCACTGCGATCAAAATCGAATTGTCGTGAAATTATTTTTTCATGATGTGGAACATACGGACTCCATGAATCCTGCCCACTATTGAACTTCAGCCCTAAGGTGCATAAAAACGTACAAAGTGAGAAAGCAGAGACAAAGCGAATATGATCGGCACTGCGAGGTTCAGTAAATCCTCGTACGCAATGGGGCAGTAACAGCAGGAACGGTTGCCATGCTGCTGAAGTATTGGTGTAGTTTTTCTTAATTTGTGACGACGTTTACTCCTGTGAAATATGAGAGATCGCATCATGACCTCATACGGTGTTCACAAAAGACCGTTCTCCTCCCTGAGCTCTTGGGCCAGTTTAATTGATTGTCTCACGACTTGACGTCCAGTTTTAACCTCTTTTCTCCCTCTCAGGGAGAAGGAAATCTGGAGGAATTTTGTAAGCACATCTAATGTTCACTGCATTACTGGTGTGGCCCACTGTGTTTGTCATGCATTTCCTTTAACCATGCAGCCAGAGTTATGGCCATCAATACTAGACCTGTGTTGACTCAAATGATGTCTTCCTGAGTAAAATGTCTTCTTTGGTCCATTAAAAATATTCCTCTATAGACTAGCCATAGTTGATCCCTAACTTTACAACTGCATATGTAAAGAACATAGGAAATCTTCACAAATTCTATCTTCTCACATGTTATTTTTCTTCAGTGTCACCTGTAAGTGCTAAACCTTCTGTAAGAAAGGAAATATAATTTCCTCATATAAGTTAGTTCTAGTTCATAACAAGCGCACCGAGGTTTGAGTGAATCAAGGCTGCCTTGCTAGCAACGTGTGGTAATGTAATTATACATGCTCTGAATTTAATGAACCTCCAGCAGATTGGCTAAGCAGAAAAGCATTGGTGTCCTTGATAACTGGTGACAGATGTGCACAAAAATGTTATTGAATTTCAGTGGGCATTTCTTTAGCCTTTAAAATGTTTTTTTATTTATTTTTATACCAGAGATGTCAGCACAATGCTTCAAGTCAGACGGATGTACTCAAGCTATCAGGTGACCTAAATGCACTCTGTGTCAACTGAAATGAATGATCTTCACAGGGCTGCCAGACTTAGCTGTGTGCTATGCATTCTACCCCAATATTCATGAGTCACAGGATGTCAAACGCACCAGTAAGCGGGGCAAGAAAAAACAGAGCCAAGATGGATGCAAACAGTGGCATCAATAATATTCAATGTTTTTTCTATATAAACCCTAATCCATGTAAAAATGAATTGTGATTATTATGGAACAGAGCATTTTATGTGGGTATCACATTATATCTGTGTACAACTTCAGTAATGAATTAACATAAGCATTTGTATTTATGATACAGAAAACACAACATTCCAATTCCATTACCCAGAATTTTATCTGAGCTGATGTGTTAAACACGGCTTGACTCATCCATTGAGAAAACATACTGGAAAAACGAAACAAAAGAAATACACTAGAAACTTCTGAACCTATCTGTATGAAAACATAACACTGATCTGGTAGGAGCTGGATACAAATTTTTGACAGGTTTCTGACAAAATGTCTTACAGTTCCAATCACAATGTGCTTGCAGATATGGCCTGAGGGCACCTCAGAGGTCATACCCAATGTAGAAGATACCATGGATATGAACTTAAGGATGTATACAGTATGCTTCCTGTATTCTATCTACTAAAGCCCCATACCTCTGTACTTACTTAGCATAGTTCATTTACATTAGTGCTTTAGTGATGTTATACTGTATATACTCACTGGGCTGAGAATGTTGTCTAGCTCTATTACTCGTAATATTATGAATCAGGCGAGAGCATTTACGGTCACCTGCATCAGAAAAAAGCGACTCCTAAATTAATTTAATGTACTTTGTTAAATACCAAATTCTTGTCTCAGCTTTGAAGAACGTTTTGTGAATAAGTATCACATTTGGTGAGAAAGTGTGTTTGTTTCCGTAAGTATTTTCACCAGTGCCTGTGGGGAGCACTTGCGCCATTTGGCACTGCTTGAGTGCAGCAGCAACTCAAGTGATATGGATGCAAGACAAAATTACTTCAGAAAGTAAAGAACTCCATATAACACATCTCCAGTGTAAGTCACGTTGAAGTGCTACGCTTAAGCTCGTTGTGTTTCTATGGCCAGTAAAAAAATAAATGCAGCTCACAAAAAAGACATTGTTACTTAGTTTGCTCCCAATAAGAGCATTAAGCAAAGTGTCTTGCGCCGCAGTGTCATGCTGAGACTGCACTAACCTTTGATTAACGGCTCTCATTATCATAAACGTTGCTTGTAGGAATCTGTTCTTTATGATACAGGTGGCTCCTCCTCCTCTCTGCACCGCAGCCCTCGTTCATCAGGGACCTCTGTTTACCACGTTTAGGCCCTGCAAACCCATAAAGATAACAGTATCTGTAAAAATGATCTCCACTTCCAGTCCGCAGTGGATTAGTCACTTAAATTCTATTTCTGTCACATGTGACGTGGAGCAGGCTGAAGATTTGTGTGACTCTGACCATGTTTATGTTGAACTGAAACAATAACGCCTGCGACGTGAGTCTTTTCAGGGCACCAGCGATGTTCACAAGGCAGCTTTTATCTGTGTTTGCTTTGAACATACGCATGGATATTGCCATAGTCATACACCATTTTTCTCCGGAAATGCTTTATAAAGCGGAATGCAGATTGCTGTAGAATTTGGAAGTCACCTGTGAGATTTCATTTGACATACCTGCTCTCTAGTTTTTTATTTCTATTGGTGAACCATGGTTAAGTAAAGTCCCTTTGCAGATTTAATGCATCATTTTATTCATCATCAAATCTTTAACATGATTTATTTAGTTGGCATACACTCTTATGCAGGACTATGTAGAAGAAGAGACATATACTTCATATACACAGTAAATATACAAAGTACCGTCCAGCTAGGAGCATAGTAAAGTTACCTAAAGGCAACACAGATCTGTCTAGCCATTACAAAAATCCTAGAAATATCAGTTGTTACTAACATGTGCTGTCTGGAAGTAACATATTTGTAAAAAATCCATGCTCAGTATTTTTAATAGACATGAGGCGGTGGATTGAAAGGTTTCAGCATACAACCTTTTTCAGTAGTAAGACTATGGAGTTTGTGACTTCGCTTGTGTCAGCAAAACCGTAAAAGAAAATAACAGGTAGCCTAATAGCAACAAATTTCACTCTTATTTAAAGATGCAGGTAAAAAACAGGTAACTGCACGAGTAACAGCATTCCATTGACGATGGCACTGCCATCATGGCAGTATGCCGAAATATTATAACCTTCACCCTCATCTTTACAGCAAAACTTGTTGTGATCTTTGTTGCAAAGACTCTCGTTGCAGGGACGTAGGAAGTATATTTGAAGAGGGGGTGCTGGGGAGAGGGTGTCCCCCCTACGAGGTTTTTAAAGCAGTGAATTCTATTGAGTTTTGAAGGGAGAATAACACCACCCTTATGGAAATGTAATATACTGTAGTATATTTTAAATATATTGTGATGATGATTTACAATATATTGCAGTATATTTTCCCCATAAGGGAGGGGCATGTTTTCCTGTGAATATTTCAGTCTTAAAAAATGTAACGTTAGCCCACTATATGGGTATTTTATTAATGTACTGATTTCCCGACCGTACCAGATTTCACTGGTATTGCTCCAGCCAAAAACTACACAGCGTTTAACCATACAAACTTAACTAATAATCATATTAAAAAATCCCCATGTTACTGCATTGAGACATTCACTCTCCTCAAACACTCAAAAGCTACACAGGTCAATATCTATACCTCTAATATTTTACGAGACCAACAGGACGAAAAAGGCATTTACCCAAGATTTCTATAATGTGGGTATCATAAAAATTTAACAAAGCTACAACCCATTTATTGTCCGAAACGAGCGGTTTTCAAAATAAAAAAAACTTAATAAACACAGCCTCTCCCACCTGAGCCAAGTTCAGCTCACGGGCTAGTCAGTCCATTCAGTCTCTCCTGTTCTATAGCCTAGCCTACTGCTTTTTTAGCGACTGCGTTAAGAGGCATTCTAAAAGGCAACATTTTCTGCTGGTCCGTTTTCCACTTCTGCATTTATAAGGCATTTTGAATCGCTTAATCACTTAATTGAAGCTTGGACTTCTCTTTGACTAGGCTACTACCTGACTGACGTTCAAATTTCACTGCCAAAACTAACAGGCACGGTTATATCATTCTGCATCAAGACAGCATAAAAATAAACACATGCCATTGTACATGTTTATATTTCCCAGCAATTTTTGCATATCAGAAAAGAAGACAATACTACTGCAAAAGAAAGCAGCCTACCAGATCATAATTCAATAATTAATAGTGTTTGCATTACATCATAATCAATAATTAATAGTGTTGGAAATACATTGTTTGGGCAAGTATGACAAATAAAATTCAATGTTCACTGTTAAATGAAATACTGAACTGCATTCAGAGTTTTTGAAATTACTTTTTAAAATGGTCTCACCCATCTCGTTCTAGTCTATAAACTATAGGCACATTCTTATATACATACTATCATAATAACAAAACTGGGACAACACTTCTAAGTTTATGACTGCATGAGGGAACTATCTCTGACTCTGGGCAGGTATTTCATGAACGTCAGCAACACTGCCATGGATTTTCAAACAAAGCAGAACATTAAGATAAAGAAAACACAGACAACAATATAAAACAGAACTTACAGCTGTTAACAGCATCACTCCTACGATGTGTGATTATATATTTGAAAGGTTTCGAGAGACAAACAGTGTATGACCAACCAATGTGGATGGAGACCCACTTATTCTACTCTGATGCATGACTGTCAGTCACATCCCTGCTCAGCTGTTACTGGGAATCGAAGTTAATTCTGAATATCTACTGCAGCCTCAACAAAGGGGACAATCTTTAGACTACACTTCCAATTTGAAGTGATTGGTCTGCCATTCTGGAAATTATGAAAAGATTGTGCAAGCATATTTAATGATCTGTACTACTGATATGATTTTATAGAAAGTATGCATGGAAAAAAATGTACTCTACCATTATTCTTTGTTCCAGAATCAGATTCAGATTATTTTAGCCAAAATGTGTCCTGTTGGGTGTTATCCATTTGTCTCTGTCCAGGGTGCTGAATTGCATAACAAGTCATTCAATGGCACTTCAATAAAAATGATTTGCCAGACACTTTTTAAATACAAAAAATGAACTGCTTCCATTGAAATAGTTTTAACCCCTCTTCTTCTACATGAGCTTATGATACCTGCTATACGCCATCTTGGACGAACACCAGTCCATGTGTCCATTCCTTCCAGTTTTTTAAAGAAAGTCTATGAGTGTTTTTGTCAAGTATTACTGGCTTAATACTTAACAAGTAAAATAAGTAAAGTAAAACATTTTATTTTGACGGCGGGATGGAGGGCAGAGTGTTTAAGCATGTCATTTAATTATCTCTGAGATATCTTCATCTCCCTCCATTACTTTACTCGGCTGTAGGCCATTTGGCAGCTTGTGCGTGGCAAAGGTTAAAGATAAAATGTGCAAACTGATATTCTTCAGACACATGGACCTCCCTGCCAAAAACAAAATCCAAACAATAATCTGCTAAAAAGAACTGTCATCAAACCACATCTGTGTGTGGAGAGGGGGGGGGGGGGTGGGGGGGTGGAAGGGTCATAAAAAGTGCCGCAACTGTTAAGTGAATGTCACCGGCATTCAAACATCTGTCTTATCCCATTATTTAAACTGATATGCTATAACAAAAATATTCCAGTACACAATCGGTTAAGGATTCCATTCACTGTAATAACATACAAATTTGTTTGGCCTAAATGCAAACCAGAATGGATGATATAAAAATAATGAGGGGGGGGGGGGGTCAAACAGCCATGGTTACATGAAGAGGTCAATACAACATAAAGAGTTCTGCCAAGTACAGTGCCACCAATGTCCAGAGTATTCAAACACTGTGTCTGGCCCTGTCTACTAGTGTTATATCTTAATTCAGTGTGGGGGTTTGACATATCTGCTGTAACTGCAAGAGGCTCAAGCATATTCCACCATGGCATGTGACACCACATGGTCCATAATTTGAAGACATTCTATGAGGGGCACGGCATCAGAGAACAGAAACCGACAGGATTTCGTATCATGTGCATTTTATGTAAAAACTGAGCAGACGGCAATATGTTCACACAGTCCAATCCACAGCCTTTCCAAACACTCAAGCATTGACCTCCTTCAGAGAACTGTTTAGGGCCTCTTTCCGCACTGCACACTGTGGCTCGAATGACTGACATGCGGGTTTGTGTTCCACCGAGTCTCCGTAGCCATTCCATGAGGAATCAGTGGAGATACACATGCCTCCCTCCCCAAGTGTATGCAACAGAAAGCTAATACAAACACTCAGGGAAATTCTCCAGAAGTGTAGCGTTGAATCACATGGTCAAGGTTGAGTTGCATTCAAACCGTGTGTGTGTGAGATACAGAAAAAGCTGTCGTTGACATGTAACACACAATAAAAAGCCACTGCATTTCTTTGCAGGGAATACTTAATTCATGTACAATATTTTTGGCATGGTTCATAATTAATTTGAATTATTAATTTAATCATGAATGAACATATGACTGTAAAATCCAGCATCAAATAATGATTAGATAACTGACGAAAATTACACATCAACCAGATAAATGTAAACGTGCTTCCTGCCAAAATGCAACACCTCAAAACAGAACATTATTTCTGCTTTATAATCATTAACAGCCAGCCTATTTTTCACTTGGCAGTTTCCCAGTGATTGACAAGTCCACATTGGTCCTTTGTGACCAGTCTCAGCTACAACGAATACCTGGCAGATCTACTCATGAGGTTTTCTTTTCTGTATACCCGGGTGCAGAGAACAAATAAAGCACGTGCATATGGTAAAGCCTTGAATGCAGCTGCACAGCAGTTCATATCATCCGGGTACAGGAGCAGGAACCAGACCAGCTGCAACTTCATCCTGTAGTTGATTATGCTTTCGGGAACGATGATAACAATAAAATGCAGGTATTATTTCCACAAGTTTCTGAAGTACTGTAGAACTAAAAACGATCATGCTGAAACGCAAGTTTATATGAACAGTTTGACAATAACTGGCCACACCAGTCATAGTTTTATACATGAAAGTATGTTATTTAAAGAGAGACTTGCTAGTTAAAATAATAAATAAATAATAATAAATAATATGCACAAAAACGAAGACTTGGTCACACGATGGATTTCCAGTAGCCTACGTAATCGTTCTTGTTTGTCCCTGGGAATAACATACAAATCAGTAGATTTAAAAAATATTTTCATAATAATATATAGGGGAGTACTATATGGAAATCACAAGAAGACTCCAAGTAAAGGTTTTTGTCAATTCTTGTAGATAAGTCTAAGTAATATATGCGCAATCATATTGCTAACTATTTCAGCATTGCCTCTGCATGCATGATGCCTGTCAATTGTACTGACTCTCTAGCCATAGATATTCACATGTAGGCTTCTTAATTAGTAGTAGCCTAGGCTACGACAAATCAAGTAAACTACAGTTTAAAACAGCCTTTGTGTGGCTAACACGTCATAGATACATTACATATAAAACTCAGTGAATTTAAAATGAAGCATTTGGATTTGTTACATGGTTGATAGCATCTGCAATATACACAACAGCGTAGCGACGTTTTTTTCCAATATAATGAAACGCTGTGTCTAAAAAATCATAGAGCCTCTCGCATAACATATTCAGATAATTGTATATTCTCGCATATTCACGAATCATCTGTTAGCCTACAGTAGAAAAATCCATGTGAAATAAAGTATGGTGATACTTTAGTCCATTTGAGGCGATTTGCATTTTTACTCGACGTGAAAAGGGATGTAGGCTACTGCAGGGCTTGTTTCTGGAATATTAGGTCTAAAAAGGTATTTACATAATATACTGACCAGTTTAACTTACCAAAGAAGACATGAGAATCTCTACTATGTAATAAAATATTGGCCATTCCGCCTTTTATTTAAAGATAAAGTTTCTCTTCAGCGACGGCTGTGTAACGAAAACTGTACTCCGTGAAAGTGCATTTGAAAAAAATACTTCTCCTTCCACAGTCACGAGCAAGCACACCATATTGTAGTTTCCATTGAGTGTTCCAGTATACCTGCGTCTCTTACGAATACCTTTCCTTTTATTCGGCGCGTTCCCGCTGGTTCCCCGGAGTATGTCCGTCAGCAGGCTGCGCGTAGAGTTTGAGACAGCGAGTTTTGTGCTGCCAGGCAGGAGTGATTGGGATATTGCCGAAGTTACCGATGTTATGATCCTTGGCTGTTGTTGCTATGGCACCACAGCTGTGTTGAAATGAAACTGCTGCAGGATGTGAATAATTGCCTTATTACCTATCCTCGCAGTAACGAATCCTGTCCAAGGCTATGCATAGTACCTCCGGCGAAAGACACTATTACAGTAGCCTGCGTGCGGTTTTTGTCTAGTCTCCACAACATTTTCAACACTGTCTATAGCCTACATGTAGCTATAGCTACTGAAGTGAACTCTAAAATGAACCTGCACAAGGTATCATCCGGCGTCATTTCCAACCTCCACAATCCAAAAACAGTTCGAATTGTGCTATGATTCCTATCTTAAAATATAGGCTTAAGACAGCTGGTCCATTTAGTGCTTAGCATTGTAGTCTAGATGAGAAAAACAACATTGACTAACACATTTGGTCCGCACTATTACATCACGATATAGGTAACAATAAGTTGTTCTACTTGTGCATGGCGCCCCGTTGCTTAACAGTTGCTGACTGCTAAATAATCGCAGGCAATTAAACTGGTTGCATTGTACCTTACCCGAAACTGATCCAAGACCACACATCCTCCTAAACGAAATCCTCACTGCAATTATTTCCCCAGGATCCAAATTCTGAAGCTGGAAATAAACGCGTTTATGTGTGCGGGATTTGAGAATATTCCACCGGGGGTGGGGCATTACGCTATGAACGTTTTTTTTGGAGAATTGTGCAAGAAATCCAGCATTTAATCAATTTTTACTTTGCATTGTGTCTCATGTATGTCATACTTCGAGGCAATATAGCCTACATTAAATGCTTGCATAGCTTTCGAACGACTTTTATTTCTCACCCGTCTATCGAAGTAAAGAATCGAAATACCTTTTTTATGCTACATTCCTTTTTCGTGCACAGTAACCTAGCCTGCACTGCATTATATCAGTTACCAGAAACAGCGTGTTCAAAACAAACAGACTGTTGAGACGTTTATCCAGTAGCCTAAAGTATTCGATAAGAGAAAATATTTAGAGGAATATTATGGAATTATTTAATAGCACAATGAAGTGAAACCTGTTTGCACAACACATAGAAACAACCCCGTTATGAACAAATTAAAACGCTAGAAAAACTGCGTTTTTCAATCGAGCATAACACGTCACGACCAGGTGTTAACAGATATACTGTGGTTGCAAGTGAGGTAGTCTTTTTCGCTCCTAAAATGCCGACGTTTTAGAAAAAGGCATGGAAATAATTATAAATGTTTAGTTAGTCTAAGAGCGGAAACATCCTTGAAGTCCCACCTCTGTTGTGCAAATGAGACAAATATAGCCATGTCAATTATAGCACACTAAGAATATGTTATTTGCAGCTTTCTCAACAATAATGAAAGGATCTTACACCTAATGCTGCCTAGTATTAAGAGCCAGGTCCCACACAGCAAACATTTCTACAGATCTCAAAATGTGTCTCAAAACGAGCCAGTTTGAATTTAAGATGATTCAAGTTATCGAACCAGCCCCAGCTGATGAAAAATCTTCTGCATGCTTGGTAAGATTCTCATTTAGGGAAACCACTGCCTGTGATGTGAGCTTTGCTGCAGTTCACAGTCCTTCCTCGAGAGCCTTGGAATGCCGTTCATTTCTCCCCTCTGAGCGCTCAGTCTCAGAACTCAAATGGCTGCCTGCTTCCACCTAAATGTATCTTCACAATTCCCAAGAGCTCACCTCCCAAAGGAGGGCTGTAAAAATACATTTGGCAAAGTACAGTCTTCCATTCACAATGAAATATTTGACTTGATCAGCCTGCCATAATTCACAACATCATAAAACCTTCCACATTCCCTGCAGAGTATTCCCTTTGCATGGGACAATAACAAAGGATTTCATATTTTTCAGTTCAGAAAGAGTTCTTTTTCTTCTAGCTAAGTCATGTAAAGGCACTGTGGGACATATATAAGATATATAATTTCTGCTAAAGCATTGTAAATAAATGAACCCCAAAAAGGTTTGTTCTGGAACTGCATAAATGCCTCAAAGAATGGTTAACTCAGAAATAAGGGACATAATTTCAAGAAGTTAAGAAAGTATGAAACAGGATTGGGTTGAATTCCTTAATTTAGGTAATACACTTAAATTCAGTTCATAAATTTATAGACAACTATAACATTCTTCAAGGATTTTTCAATTAAGTAATTGAATTTCAGTTTATTTCTCAAACTGACAAGAGTTGAAGTGGAGTCAACCATAACTGGGGGGAACTGAATAAAGGCAATTCATGTTCATTTAAGGAGAGAACTGAATTGAAGAAATTTGTGTGGGAGGAATATTGAATTGGAATAGAGTTTGATGAATTGATCGTAATTTGTATTTGAGATTAATTGAATTTGCATGAATTTAGAGAATCGGAATTGACCCACACCGTGTAACTGAAAGCACAAGGTGGTTTCAGTGTCTTACAAGGTCTCTGTTGCTAATGTTAACCATACTGTGCTAGATTTGCTATTCTAAAGACCCCATTGACATCTCAAAAATGTTAGGAACACTGATAGGACAGAATAACTGCATACTGGTGGTTACTGTCAGATGCCAACTCTGGAACATTAAAGATTGAACTGTAACTATTGTTAAACTCTGAGAAGCCAATGCTGGGTCTAGCTGCAATACATTTCACCCACTGCATCTCATTAGCCAATGCTAGCATTCTGAGGGTCGCCAGTCAACCTTCCCAACATATATCTTTCAATCAATCGGTCTTGTGTTTGTTTGACGTAAGCAAAGTTGCCATATTTGCTTTTTAAACATAAGCCACACACTATACCATCTCACACCATCTGTTTCAACACAACCTGGCAACCCAAAAGTAGCTTGCTTCAAGGAAAAAAAGATGTTCTGGCAGCGGTCATGTGCCTGCTGCCAGCACCTTTTTCCTTTTTAACTTTGTCTTAGCTCTTTGGTTTTTCTTTTGGTAACCTGTTGTCGGCACAGCAAAACACACACTCGTCATTCAACTCTCATCTCTACCAGTAACAGCCCAACTCGCTGGAATTTATGGGCCCCAATGCGAGTCCTCAGGGGAGCATTTAGTACGCATCTGAATCTGATTATGTTATTTTGCATAGCCTGCATTCTGTTTCTAAGCTGCTGGTTTAAGCCTCTATTCCATGCCACATAGTCAAAGTGATACTGAACAAGAGCTGACACTAATGATTTTTTTTACTTTGATGCTAAATGTTAATCTGGTGTTGCGATAGAATTTGAGATTGTTAGCGTTTTAAAAAGTAGCAATCAGTTCAATTGAGAGTGTATTGATCCAGAGGCACCCCAAGATATGTAACACTTGTATTTGATTCAGTGCTATTTGCTGCACAGTTTACACTTATTCTGTAATCTGTGCTTGGTGCTAAACAATATAGACTCTGTTTTTTTCCCCAAATGTAAGGAAAGCCTATATTATCAACCATCCAGCTTTTCACAGAGTCCATCTACTCCGTGTCTTTAATATCACCAGGGTATCTCCCTGACGCAAGTAAAGCCGAGTTGTCAGCACAGAGGAGAAGTGTGCATTTCGGTGGAGCTGCCATATAATTCATATACCAGAAATAGGAGAGGACCCAGTATAGGCCCCCTGGGGCACTCCACAGTTGAGCTCCCTAGCATCTGATACCACATCGCCTACATTACACACCTGTGCTCTGCTAGTCAGCAGAAACCAGCTTACTGCTACCTCATTTCAGCCCATGTATTAAGGTTTAATCAGCAGAATCATGTGTCAACAGAGTCAAATACCTTCTGTATGTCCAATAGGACCACACAAGTGTAATCATTCCTCTCACTGTCCATCTTAATCAGATCAAACGAGTGAATGAAACAGGTGGTCATTGGAGTGGGCTGTTCTAAAACAAAGACTGAAATTTTTCTTGTTGATTAAAAACCAATCTGTCAAACACCTTGGATATGGAGATAAGGACTGATACAGGCCTATAATTGCCCACTTCAGTTTTACTGCACTTTTTGTACAGCGGGACCACTCTGGCCATTTCAAGTCACTGGGAAACGTACTATCACAGGCAGGAAGATTGAAAATACGAGTTAATGTTTTGGCGATGACAGAAGCACTACCCTTGCTAAACCTTACAGGAAGGTTATCCAGACCAGTTGCTTTGTTAGACCTCATTGAGCACATTAAGTTAGCAACTTTGTCCTGTGTTGCACCATGTAGCTCAAACATGCCATTAGAGATGGTCTTGTCATTGTAAAATCTCTCGTGGAAAGAATGGTCAATTTGTCCAGAGCCTGTTGTTAACTGTGAGACCAGAGATGAGGCCACAGTGGTAAAAAGATACATAAAAATGACTAGCCACCTTCATCTTGTCATGACATACAAATACATATCATAATCTTGTTGCAACTGAGACCTTTTAAAATGATCTAAAAAAGAATCTCTCATTCTAATAAGGTGTAAAATCGAATTAGTAATACATTTTGCAGTCAGCTGCTTAATCCAAATTTTTTAGTTTTTCTTAGAAATTGTTAATTTGTTTGGAGTTATTGAGTCAAGAACAGATAAAAATAATTATTTTAAAAAATGGCACACTTTATAAACATCCTCACAATTGAGCACCACAGACCAATCCTGCTCACCTAGGGCTTGAACAAAACTTTTATGCAGCTGTGATTACGAAGCACAAGTGGCACTTCGGTGATTTTATGGGTGCAGTAAATTATGATTTACTGCACATGATCACTGACACCAACATTTAGAATACCTGACTGAGATTTTTGCTTTGTCGGATACAATAATTAGATCCAAGATTGATGCACGGTCAGGACACATACGCGTTGGCTCCTCAATCAGTTGTTTCAAACCAAATAATTAACAAAAATTAGTAAGATCATTTACAAGTGAACTTCTTAGATGACAGCCTCACATTTGTATTAAAGTCACCTAATAAGATACATTTCTTCCTGCAAATATATTTTGATCACAAGCAGTTTAAAGTAGGGATATGGCAGTCTTTCAAGCAGCAATATAGTTATATAGTTTCCAGTTTCCCTGCCTAACTCTGACTCCAAAACTCTGGATGCCGTAACCTTTCTTCTATTCTGATTCTAGCTAGCAGGTCTCCTCCCAAGGTGAATCCATCATCTCTGCACCCTCTCTTTACCCCTGTTCACAGGAGCGATTGCACCTCCTATATTATTCATCTGTCTACATTATCTCCGCAGGCCTTCCTTGTGACACTGCTTTCCGGCCTCTGGACTCTTGGGTTTCTTTTGAGATCTCTCTCTCTCTCTCTCCCCTTCCATAAACCTCAGCTACTTCCTGTTCATCACCATCACTCTGCCATTCTTTCATACTGAGCAGAGCCACTGACTAAACAAAAATGGGAAAATGCTTATGTGGTTGCACAGTCAAAGCTACAACCACAAAACAGCATAAGCAAATAATATAAAAAGCATATAGGGACATTGAAAGTATGGCCATCTGACGTATCTCAGATCATGCCATAGGCATAGAATTACCACATTAACCTTTCTAACTTTTGCTAATAATCAAAACAACCATTTTGTACCTATAGATCTGCTCTGGAGCCATACATGACAATGTCAAATAGCGATTGATTTAAATGAGTTAATACGTCCAGCTGAAAACAGACCTATTGGGGCTTACATTACATGTTTCTGTAGAATCAATGCAATTCCTTAATAAGTGCATGAGAAACGAAGTAAGTAGCTCACTGTACGCACAATGAGAACAGTGCAGAAACATAATGGCATTGATTGTTGTACTGCTGTGGCAAGCTCAAACTATAAATATTTGTCATTAATACAAGAACAAAATGACAATGAAGCTTTAATTTTTCAAGCCATTAAATAGGATGGTGATCAGACATTTGTGCATGTTGTTAGTTGGTTTGTTTGAATTGGAAGGGAAAGGAAGAAAATATAACAGGAAGGGAAGTCTAATTGACAAAGATGTCTTTTGAATTTTATTCTGGAATAAGAGGTTATTGATCTGAATGCATTGTATTGTATAAAGTGTGAATTCACAAGTTGGAAACAAGGCTTACAAATATGCAAAGTACATTTCATAGTTAAAGACGTACAATTTTTAAGAAGGAATCAGGGCCTTGTACCTGGGTGTTCGGGTACATTCCACACAACTAGAGTAAAAAGAGCATTCTCTCTTTAAGACAGAAAAAAGAAAAAAAATGTATCTGAGCCCGAAAAACTTTGGATTATAACAGGCCCCAGAGAAAAAAGCACAATGACATTAAACAGATTCGCATTCCTGAAGATTCTCTGGTGTTAAGGTTCGGCCATAATATTTCTTCTGCTCATTGATACAGACGGAATTTTAAACCTCTGATGTTGCGCCATGACATAAAATGTACAATTTCTAGCAAATATAAATTGTAATTACACAGTTTAACAAGTTTGTTTTCAAATAATTAAGAAAAACGCTCTACTGGATAGCACAGTTCTTAAACAGAGTATTTGCTGTCCTAATGTTCCAGGTCTGGAGAGACGGTTTTCACAGTTAATAGCAGAATACGATGATGGCAACCATGTCCAAGAATGACATCAGCTTTAAAAATTTCGAGACCGAATAATATGTCTCAACTACTTGTCATACAATTTGGATTTGATTTAGAATTTCTTCAAATCGAGAAATGCAATTCACCACTACCCATTTTAAAAACATTTTTAAATACTTTAGACATATAATATATTGTAAAATAAATTATATCAATTTAAACATAAACCCTTTTCGCATTCCAGAATCTTGTATATACATCTTATTATCGTCTTATAAATGCTTCTAAATTTGCGACGATTTCATAATAAATAGGGGTGAATCAGTAGGTCCGGTGAAATTACAAAGCATTTATACAAAACCGAATCTAATTAAATAAGAACACAACGACATTGGTTATGTCCAAGTTTAAAGCCAGCCGACAACAGCCGTATCAGAAACAAAGCCCTGTGAAATTCTTAAACGGTTGTATTTTGAATACAGATAGCACCTTGACGACCAAGCAGACGACAGCTGAACTGTCACATTGTGATTGTCAGCCCTGTACTGTACTGTAGGTTCTCTGTGGAACATTACAGAGTTGTAAAATGTATATAAAACAGCATATTGAAGATGCATGGTGATGTAGAACGGATCAATGCACCAATGTTTTGAGCTTTGGAGACAACCTCAGGTTGAAGGTTTGGGGGGGGGTGTAAGAGGGGATATGCAGCTGAGCCCAAGTAAGAAGTGTGATTAAAACCAAAGTCCAATGTCCAAGACAGACTAGGTTTTCCCAGCCAAATTCTCCCCGTGTATTTGTATATCAAAGCTCTTGGAATGCACAGATGTATCTAATGTATATACATATAAAAGGTGAGAGTTGGTTTGGTTTCCTTCATGTGTTGGTGTCGCTGCTAGCTGATTGGTTGTCTTCTGCGTGTTTGAACATCAGGATGGAGTTGTAGATCTTCAGAGCCGGACCCAGTTTCACGCTCATTATCTTTACGATGTCACGTTGAGTCAGGAGCAAGAAGGCCTTCCCATCTATTTGCTGTTGGAAGAAAATGTTCCAAAATGCATTAGGGAACAAAATACTTCCAGTGAATTGCACACAAAGAAATAATCTTTTGTCTTTGCACTAAACTACACAAACCAGAAGGTCAAAAATGTTCTAGTTTATATACAGTATATATACTATAACAAACAGCAAATGAAAGTTCTGCTGCAGAAGCAAGGCATTTGTTCTGGATACCGATTTCTATCTGAGGGCTCCTGCATTCTGTCTTGCAGCCTATGGTTCAAACTTTATCTTTCTCCCAAGGCTGATTTCTAATTCAAACAAACCAAGTTCAAAATTAGTTCTGAGAATAAACCCTGCAGTCCCTCTCACGTCCCGCAGTTGACACTTGCAAATGTGTTCCAAAGCAGGGGCTTCTCTGCACCTGTTCCGCATAATTAAGCAGATACATCCAAACTCATTAGCTTTCTCTTAATGATTAAGGATATCCTGGGAGTTTCCTTAGCCATTGTGGGTCTGCTTTTGAGCTTCCAAGCGCAGATCACAGGTAGCAGGCAAAAATGTAGTTTATTCACAGTCCAAAATCAGTAGCCAGGTAATCAGAGTTGAGATGGTACAAAATCGAAATCCAAAATAATAGTAAAATAAACGTAGCAAGAGTAAAAAAACCAGAAAGACACGGCAAGCAAAACAGAAAGAAAAGGCAGGCTCGAAGTCTTGCAGAACGGTTCTCTCAAGAATCTCAAATAACACAGGCTTACAAAAAATTGGCACAGTGAATTGATCAACGTTCTGACACAGATTACAAGTGGAAGGCAGACTATATTCACCAGGGACGTAATGACACAAAAAGGAATCAAGTGTGGGTGGGAGGAGTAAGGAGCTAGACACAGGTGAACACAATAGGAAATAATCATTCTAAAACGAGGGGGAACAGAAGACACGGACAGGAATGCACTCAAACACATAGATAACACACAGCCTGGGATTAGCAGGTAAAGGAGTGCACAGCACAAGGGGTGGATTCTGAAAGTGGATACAGCTGAAGAGAGTTTAAGGAATACCAACGAATAAAGCAGAGATATAAAAGCTAAGGAAGAATGACAGCTGCAATGCGGAGCAAGAGAGTGATTAGTAATTAAGTGACGTTAGTACAAAATTCTAAATCTCCTACGTTAGTAAATGTGATTCGTTAGTTATATATCCACATTAATCTATTAGTTATCGTTAGTATATAAATATAAACACACAGTTAGTATTGTTAGTTGGATTAGTATACGTACAATAATCATTTGTTAAGAAGAAAGGAAGACGAGACTTGAAATACAGGGGAAAACCCGCATGTACCGAAATGTGCAAACACGAACACAGGAAGTGGATTCTAGGATAACATGGAAACGTAGACAGACAAGGGAACTGAAGTGGAGTGTCAACTGGGAACGTAACCAGTAATACTAAAGAACACAAACAAACACATGTAAGGAAAATAATAAAGTAACAGAAAATAAACAGAACACAATACACAAACAAACAGAACCACAACACTGCTTACCTCATCGTTGAACTGTTTGGCTTGTTCCTCACAGCCAGGCAGAGAATGGATGAAACTGGCCACCTAGACACACAAAGACAGGCACAGACTGGTATATTAGAGAAGGTGGCACTCAAAAATGTTCCTTTGTCAGCAGAGCAGCCATCATAAAAAGGGCCTCGATTTCACATCCTGTATGGACTCCTGCTGTGCTCTGCACCAGAGCCTGTGCAATTGCTAAGCTTCATTTTCACAGACACAAAAGCGCAGCATTTAAAGCGAAAGTAAAATCGGGGTACAGTGGTAGTGCCGAGAATGAAGGCAAGTGTCCCCAATTCTTAAAGGGATTTTAAAAAACAGAGTCTGCAGGGAGAACCCGCAGGCCCCTGCGGACCCCTCAAATTCACAGCAGTGCACTCTGCATGGTACACAGGAACACGCCTGCACATTTCACTGACACACTGTCATTTCCAGCAATATCTATTCTGGTCTTTATAATCTGTCTGAGAAGAGCTTCCTATATCTGAGATTCAGGTCATTTCAATGATATATTTAAAAATCCGTACACACACGCATATTTAGAAGACCGAGAACGCTTACGAGTATGAACGAGTAACAGGACTCACTCCTATATTTACAGTACTGTCAGTAAGTTTGTAACAGCGTGATATTTGCTCGGACAATACATCTCGCATTTCAGTTATCGCGCAGGTGTAAACGTGATCTCCAATGTCAACAAACATGGACGCGGCCATTCAGTTTTTTTTGTTAATCTCTGCTGAGAGAAGCCGGAGAAGACGTGCGTTTCCACATCTGATCTGGCAGCGAACGAAGCAACGTCGACTAATGCTTCTTTTAACAGTACTCAGTCGCCCTTAGCACGCTCTATTGAAGTCGGGGAGCGTTCCGCAGTTAATCAACTTCCATTCCCGCCCACACACACAACCAAGCTTATTTGTATAGGAACAGGTCGCTACCCGTTTAGAACAGAACACGTTACTACTAGTTGCCGCTCTCGTTCATAACCGTAGTAAGTGTGAACTTGACCGTATTAAGAACTCAAATGAGGAGCGACAACCGTATTTAGCTGTAGTGAGGAGGAGGCCTAAGAGAGCCGCTGAAACATCGCCGTTCTGAGTGGGTGTGACGATAGCCAGAACAGCACACACTGCCTGGGGGCTACTGAAAGACGAGGCAAACCGGAAAAGCCAAAGCTGTGCTCGTGAGGTCAGTGTTCGAGGACGCCGAGGTGACAGATATGCCTCTGCGCTCCAGAGGAATATGTGAGCTCAGTGTATTGTGTCTGCAAAGAGGTCAAGTAGAAGTGCTGACTAGGCTTCAAATCATGGAACCTTTTAATACGCAGCCAATCACAGATGGAGTCAAATTACAGCAATATTCCATTTTCTTGGATTATACAGGGGAGCAGGTTAAACACAAGCACAAACCCAATTTATGTATATCTCAATTTATGTATATCTCCCTTGAGCTATATATATATATACAGTATATATATATGTATACACACACACACACTCACATAATACATTATACCTTACTTGATGGTTTCCCACAATGGCAGTGCAGCTGCATCAACGCCGCATCCATACAGGGACTGTGGCATTCTGTACCCGCTAGAGTCAACGGTCCGATGTGATTGAAAGTGACATGGAGTTTCACAGCAGCGGACCGCTGTTGCTTTCACACCCCTCCTTTGGCCGTTCCAAAAAAAACAATGGACTGTCTGGGAAGAGCTCCTACCCGGTCACAGAGCAGTGGCCAGGAAACTGAGTAAACTAAACTCAACGTCCAGAGATGTTAACAGAGGAACTGCTTTCTGTAGTCAACAGAGAGGTGTCTGTGAAGGCCTTCTCTGCAGCCAGACCTCTGTGTAAAATATACAGTGGGCTGGGGACTAAAAGTCTGAGGACACTACCAACAAGAACTGATCTTTCTTCATTATTTATCAAAGGCTAATACAATTATGATACTCAGTTTATACTTTTTATTCAAGAATACATTTATTTTATAAATAATATAAGTTAAAAAAGTATGTTGGTAGGTAAAATGTAATGTAAGCTAGCAGTATCAACAATAATGGGTAGAATGGCAGGCTCAATTAAAATTTTAGTTGTTAATACCCCACATATTTGCATATTGAGCTTTAGAAACTCACATTTGTTATTATTTGAATAGAATAAAGTGTGTGACAACAAATGGAGAAACGCTTACCTTCTGGTGGACGAACCAGATATTCACATAGCTTCCCATTTCATACGAGGAAATGCGTTCCAGAATTTTGGTTTGTAACTGTTCTCAATAATGTATTCTTGAATAAGAAGTGTAACTGGAGTATCACAATTGCATTATTCCTTGCTATATGATGAGGACAATCAGAACTTGGTAGTGTCCTCATAGTTTTTGGTCCCCACTGTATAAGTTTTTTTAAAAAAGGCTGCGTCGAAAGAACAGAACTTCCGAACGGAGCTCGGAGCATCGGGTTCCCTTCCTGCCATGCGAGGCTGTTTCTAATTAATGCAGTTCCGCTTTATTTTAGTCTGACGGAGACTGCCTGAGAGCTGATTGTCACTTTGAATATTTGTTCCATGTCAGAATTAATATTTTAACATCAGCAGCTACATTGCACTAGAAACAAGGGCTTTCAAATGCTGCCTTTTAAGGCAGCAAAGCATCTTGCAATCAATCCTCTATTGCATGACGAAGGATGTCCTGTTCTGACTTTACAAAAAACTATTTAAAGACATATCATGACCCACTGACTTCTCCCAGCCTAAAACTAGGCATTTTTAATCTTTGTCAAAGTGAGTGTTAAGATGCCATCGAGCTGGACAGAGTTTGATCAAAAACACACACACTGGATGTTGTTTTTTGCATTTTGTGTTGGAAGTCTGCTAGGACTAGCATACATTTAGCGTTGTAGATAAGAGACTAATCTCTTATGAAAGGCTCGATTATGGGAGATCTTTGTTTGACATACACAACCGTAGCATTCCCGCAGTAAACAGTTTTGCATTTTAACTGCGTGTGCCCTACCTAGGAAACTGCCTTTTATAGATTTTTTGTCTATTGAACAGGAAGCAGAATTAATTCACACAACTGAGTAACTATGAATTAAGAACCTTTCAGAAGGTGTGGGACGTTAGCAGGGAGATGGCATTCGGGGCATGACCATTCCACTGATGGGGTCCTGAGATTAATAAAGGTCAATGAGGGACAGGGAGTCATGCAGCTTACACAGTAAATGCATATTTTGTATCATACTCAAACAGTGAGGACGGACACTATGAACTTAACACTGCGGTATGATCGAATGGCTCCGGTAAATCAACACACCACCCAGTTTAAGAGCCTTCTGATACATTGCATTTAATGAAAACTCCTCGCTTTCGGCCATTCTGAGGCCAGATAGCTGATATGAGACTCGCCTCACGGAAAAGACTGCCTTTGGAAACTGAAACTTAACTGTAACGCAAGTGATTTTCTATGACCGATTCCAGTGACGTTCGGCCACGGTTGATCGCTCTTCCATGCATCATTCATTATCCAGGCAGCCTGGGGCAATTACAAGCACCTGCAGGCTGTAGGCCACTGATGGATTGTTGTGGTTAACGTCTTGCAGTGTGACGCATGATTAGACAGTGTGAACTTATCATTCATAGGAAATACAGCGACTTAATGGCTTTTATTTAATATAGGGTTTAATTTGATAGATGCTTGCATGACATGATCAGCTAAACTGCCTGAGAATAACAACCGTAAGGCCATGCATGTAACTCGAACAAGATGGCAGTACAGGTATTACCATACCTCCCTTTGTGTACAGAGTAGCTCATTTTACAACCTATAATAGAACTGACATGATTAAGAAATCTGAGTGACTAATAACATCATTTCCTTTCGGCATCCTGCCGACATAATTTTTGAACAGGCACATTGAAGTGTGCTGATGGCAGTGTGTTAAAACTACATTATCACATTCATAAAGTCCAGTCTCCTGAAAACATGTTGTTAAAGCTTTCATTATAAATCTAAGCAAGAATTAATATTTTCACAGTTCAATGTTTATTCAAAACAAACTTTGAAAACATTTTCAAGTTAAGTCTGGAAAGTAACAGATAAATCTGGGATAGGTCCATTTAAATGAAAATAGCTTCGCTGTATTTTTAAAAAAAATTGTCAATGAGTTTTTTTTTTTTTTAAGGTTTGAGCAACTGCAGACTGTCAAACATTTCGGAAAGCTTACTATAAATTTTTTATTTATTTTTCCAAATTTCTGTCTCTCTCCTAAAATATATTTTCTTTGCTACAAGCCTCAGACACTTTTTTCAACAGGGAGATGAAACTGCAGTGTGGGGTGTCAACTGATCTGGTTTAATAATGTAGAAGAAATTATGATAAATTGGTTGCTAGATTTGTCAATGTTAGTTCATGTACCGCATGTTACAATAAACCTACCCATAATTATGATGCCATGCAACAGGCATAATTGCTCTGACATAAGAATGGGCCAGAGACCTTAGAGGAGCCATAACTTACGCATTGCTGTTAACCTAAATGGCCCCCTGGCTTTCTTTCCGATTCAATAAAGATCTTTGGTCTCACACAGTGGGCTTTGATCTGGCATCTGTCTACAGCGCCAAACTAACTGCACTCCATTGCTGAATACGTTTGTTGTGCTGTCAGCTCTTGGCTGCCAAGCTTGGCTTCACTTGTAGACATTATCAAGTAGACGTTGTGGTTGGGTGGACTCCAGGGTTCTGTCACTGCGTTCGAGGCAAGCTGAAGGTCTTCATGTGCGTTCTCTTCTCCAGCTGACGTTGACCTTACAGAGATATGATGCGGTGTAATTGGACTCAGGGGGATCTTGGGAAAGACCACTGCATCGACTTATCGTTTCAAGAGTGAGCCTCAAAAGAACTGTGTCCATGGGTTTAAAGCAGTCAGAAAGGTTCCCTCAATTTTAAAGCTACTTTATCCTAAACATGTACAAGACATGAAAAAGACACCAAAAACATACATTTAAAGACATGCCTTTAAATCCTAGAGTGTCCAAGAGCACTGGATAATTCAAAATAATCATGCAATTAATCATGCAAACATGCATATATGCTGTCATGTTTTGGTTATTTGCATTTTATATCTTACAAAGTTACATTTTATAACACACCACGATGGATAAATCAATTAAGCACTTAATTAAAACACACACACACACACACACACACACACACACACACACACACACACACACACACACACACACACACACACACACACAATGCAATAGTCTGGGTCTGGCATCAAGAACTTATAATTTCAAAATAATTTGAGGCAAATTGCGCTTTTCATTTCCTTTATGTAGACCCCATTCAAAAACAACTGCTCAGAAAACCACCAAGTACTAGTGCAAACTAACAGGAAAGCCGCACCGTTTACCGATAGTTGAACAGGTCAGAGCTGGTCACTGGGGCACTATCTGAGAGTCCAGAGAGACTTGCTGTGCCAGTCTGTCTCCGCAGTAGGACTCTACACCTCCCCTCTCAATCACTTCCGCTTCTTGCCCCTTCAAAGCCCTCATCCATGTTAATTCTCTCTCTGTCCCAAATTTGATTCTGCTTTGCTTCATTGGCATGACAAAAAAACAATGCTCGTCTTGTCAAAACACATACATACATAATGTAACTGTACTCATTTTGCTTTGAAAGGTTAAAAATAAATAGACCTACCAACATACATATACAGTGAGCACTAGGGGTGGGACGATTCAATCCCATAACGGTTCGATTTCGTTACGATTATTTAGGCAAAGGTTCGATGTATCATAACATCTTACATTTGACCACGATTCGATACAATTCGGTTCGATTAATTTTGATACTTTAAAAAAAATGTAATAGGTATGCTAATGTGATTTGATACCGATACAGTCAGCAGTAATTAAATATTAAATTAGAACCTTACGCCAAGTTCACAGAATTATGTTTATTGTTAAGGCATGCCATACATTTTGCAGCTGTCTGCAGCAAATAATACTGCAATAAACATGACTAACAGTGTATTTTCTAAAGTTGCCCTATTGAGGTTATTGTTTTTCAAACAGTGCCAGACATGGTACCCTAATACCTTTCCTTTATTCACTAAAATGTTTTCGGTATGGTGTATCTAGGTTCCACGAGATTCATTAAGTGACTAAATCCCTCTTCTTCTACCGCACTGTATAGTCAAAGGTCTTTGCAGAGGAACGTGGCTATTGCAGATGTGACCTCTTTTGCCCGTTTAGAACTGTTTTTTTATTTTATTTAAGTTTTTGTCTGTGTGATATGTAGGGGAAGGGGGGGAGGGGGAGGTTTGGAATTGGACAGTTAACGTAGTAATAATTAATTGAACGTAAGACATTTTTGTTTTTTGTCTCGAACGTCTACTTGATTTTGAATAGAAAATGGTTTAAATTAAAATATCAGAAAGTACTTTACAATTAAAAACTAATAAAAACAAATAAAAGAACTGTTTGGCCATTTCTCCAGGAAAATCTTGACTCCCGAGTTTAGCTTGCTAACCCGCTTGCTGTCCTTCACGTCAATGTTGTGTCGTCGGCTCAAATGGTTTATCATGTTTGTGGTGTTGCCTGTGTATCTGATTTCAACTTGGCATATCTTGCATATTGCAGCGGTTTTGTCAAGTACACCGTCCTTCTTTCTAAACCCGAAATGCTTCCATACCATTGATTTTCTGTTCGGAACATCGCAAATTCTGTCAATTTCTGTCTCTTTTGTCGCACTCAAGCAGCTAGACATTTCGCTCAGATCTGTCCGTCTCATTGTCACTTGATTCCCGCCGGTCGCTGCTTTCAACGCACGCTTACGTGGGGGTTGGAGCAGAAACATGGATTAAAGCTAGTCAAAACTGTTTTAAAAGTAGTCGTGTCTCAGAAATATATTTTTTAAATAATGAAATTAATATTTTTTTTGAATAAATAAATACATGTGCACATTCATTTACAATGCGATATTAATCAATGCTAATCAATTCTAATCTTATAGATCGATGCAGTTGTATTTAGACATTCAGATCGATGCATCATTGTCCCACCCCGTGTGAGCACCATAATTCATTAGATAGTGACACATTTTTTGTTATTTTGGTTCTGTACTCTAGCACTGAGTTTGAAAGGATACAGTGACAATGAGACTGTCAGTTTTAATTTGAGGGTATTTACATCCATAGCACCCCCCCCCCCCCCATTTTTGGGCATAAAAAAATATTGGACAGTTCAACTATGTAGAATAAAGTAATTTTTAATATTTGGTCGCATATCCTTTGCATGCCATGACTTCCTGATGTCTGTGATCCAACAACATCAAAAGACTCTTGACATCTTATTTTCTGGTACTCTTACAAGCGATACTATAACTTCTCTACATTTAATTGGATCTCTCTGAGAATTTGGGGGTGGGACTAGATTTAGCTGTACATTACACTGGAACAGTATGAAACGCATGGTTGGCTAAATGGCTTAGTTATGGGTCTGACATATCAAACAATCCTTAAACTATCACTCTGCTGCCAGATATGCAGTAGATACGGATGGATAACTTGAAGGGTTTCTTCTCCCGACTTATTTTTTCCATAGAGTTCAATAGGACAATTTGTCAAGAGAAACAACCCTTAAAGTGATCAAACTCAAAATGCTAGAGTACAGAACCAAAACAACAAAAATTGTGTCACTGTCCAATGAATTATGGTGCTCAATGCTCACTGTAGGTGTACCTAACATATCTTCCTCTCTCTCTTGTCTGCATCTTTGCCAGCATCACATACGGTACATGTTGACCTTTCATCACTGTGAGTGCCGCTTGTGTTTTCTGTGCATCTACTGAGAGGTTTTCACTGTTTTGCGGTCAAAGCCCAGAGCCCTATCGAATCTCCGCCCCCCCTCCCCCCCACCCTCGTGGGCCCCCGTTGGGCAGCGAGTTCCTCTCGCTCCTCACAACGCGGAGGCGATGAGACGGAACCGCAGACCGCCGCGGCAAAAGCAGTGGAGCAGAACCAGCTCGATGCTATGGCTGAAGATGCTCGCTTTAGCAGAGGGGAAACGTCTGGACGGATCACATGCTCTCGCCTCAGCGGTTAGTGCGAGGGGGGAGAGTGAGAGAGAGAGAGAGATGGGGAAGAGGGACAGAGAGTGCGACAGAGACAGAGAGAGAGAGAGATGAGGGGAAGAGAGAGAGAAAAAGAAAGAGAGAGGGAGTGAACTAAACTAAACCCTTAAACATTTCTCTTACGTCCACAGAGCCTATGTCACGAATACAATTTTTCCTGGTCTTCCAGATAGCCAGTTTTGCTGTGCCACATAAATAATTAATAAGCACACTCTGTGGTCTTGTCTTGAGTGAGTATTTAGGCCCCATTATAAAAAGTTGAATTGTAAAAATAACCCCTAATGAGGAAACCCATCTTTTGAGTAGATCCATCAAAACTCCCAGCCTTGGACACTGCACAAACAGATGTTGAAGACTTTCAAGAACTAAGCAAAATGGACACCCAACCCCAACGCTAGGATCTAAGTGGGCCAAATGTCTGTTAGTAGCTATCGCCCCATGTATTACCCTCCATTGGAGGTCAGCCGTCCGCTTTTCAATTGGAGGCTTATACAGGGACCTCCAATTGCCTTTAGGTGGAGGGTCTGAGCCAAAAAACTCAGCCCACCTGGTAGCCCTCATCTCCGCCAGCCTCTCTGCATGCAATACTTTGACACAGATGGTGTACAGTGCCTTCTTCCCCACACCACTGAAGTCCCCTAGTTCAGGAGTCTTAAATGACAAAATGGAGTACCTATCCTCCTGCCATTCCCCCACCGCAGCAGTAACACCCAGAGAGGGGAGGACGTATCCCTCACTCTCCAGCCACTGCTCAGCTCTGTCAGCCACAAATTCTTTCTGAGAGCCCATAAGTGATCCCAAGGCTTCTGCCACCACCTGGTTCATTATGCGGAGTGATCTGACACCAGTCCTCTCTGCCAGTACAGCAGCCTCAGTCCTCAGCAGATGACCCAGCTTCACGCACTCCACATCCACCAAAGAGGAGCGTAAACTGGACGACATTAAAGTTTTAACTTTCAGAAAGGGGTTGTGGAACAGCGGCTCCTCAAACAGCCACCTTCCTGGTCCTTCATCCACTTTCCTGACCACTGTGAAGACACGCCAGGCTTGCAGCATTGACTCATAAAAAGGTGTCAGGCCTGTGAGGTCCACCCCTTCCAGTCGCATCAGGAACAAGTGCTTGTCCAGTCCCAAATGACCAGCCCTCCTCAGGAGAGCGCAGGCTGTGTCAGTCCATCTGTGGTCACTGCTATACAGCAGCCTCTGTGCTGACTGCAACCGGAAAGCAGCCACTCTAGCAGTTATGTCGATGAGTCCTTGCCCACCTTCCTGCACAGGCAAGTGCACTGCTGCGGCCCGTATCCAGTGTTGACCGGACCAGAAAAAATGTATTAGTCGTCTCTGAACAGCTTGCAGCACACTCCGCGGAGGCTGCAGTACTACCAGCCGGTGCCACAGGACTGAGGCGGCTAAGTTATTGGCAACCAGAACCCTCCCCCTGTAGGACAGTTGGGGTAGCAGCCAATGCCATTTAGACAATCGGGCACTCACCTTCTCCTCTATCCCCACCCAGTTCTTTTCTTGAAAGTCAGAAGAGCCTAAATAAACACCTAATACTTTAAAACCATTCCTGCCCCACTGTAAGCCACCCAGTAATGGTGGCACCTTCCCTGTCTGCCACTGCCCTGCCCACAATGCCTCTGTTTTGCCCCAATTCACCTTAGCCGAAGCAGACTTTTGGTATAGATTTAAGCTATCTTCCAGAATTTGAACATCATTACGGTTATTAATAAAAACTGTGACATCATCTGCGTAGGCAGACAACACCACACCTGGACGCAGTGCACCCTCTGTCAACTGGAAACCGGTCAGTCTTGCCCGTAAACAAGATAGCAGTGGTTCTATTGCTAATGCGTAGAGTTGCCCAGATAGTGGACATCCCTGCCTGATACCCCTATGCACAGAAAACGGCCGGCTTAGTCCCCCCCCCCCACCTTTAACAGGCATCTACATATAACAGACTCAGCCATGCTAAGAACCCGTTCCCAAACCCAAAGGCCCTTAGTGTTTTAAAAAGGTAGTTGTGATCAACTCGATCAAAAGCTTTCTCCTGGTCTAATGAAATGAGGCCAATGCCACAATTTGACACTGTACATAAGTCCAATGTATCTCTTATGAGGAATAAATTATCCATAATGGACCGTTGCGGGATGCAGTATGACTGGTCTGTGTGTATCAAGAAAGCAAGATGCGTCTTTAACCGATTTGAAAGACACTTGGACAAGATCTTGTAATCTGTGCATAAAAGGGATACAGGCCTCAAATTATTTAAAAGACAAAGGTCCCCTTTCTTGGGTAACAAAGTCAACACAGCGCGCCGACAGGATACTGGCAAAAAACCCTCCTGAAATGACTCACAAAACACTTTAAGAAGATCCCCACCCACACAATGCCAAAAGTGCTTATAAAAGTCTGATGGTATCCCATCCAGTCCGGGGGCTCGCCCTGAAGAAAGCTGCTGAACGGCAGTAGTGAGTTCCTGCATCGTAATTTTAGAATCCAGTTCTTTCTTTTGCTCTGGTCTAAGCTGTGGTAGCCTTTGCAGGAGCTGAGTGGTGCACTCTTGGTCACAGTCCTCTGCGCTGTATAGTTCAGAATAAAAATCCACCGCTAGCCGGCGCATCTCCCCGCTGTCTGTTGTAAGGCTTCTGTCCGGCCGACGTAGGGAGACCATTTGCTTGGCTTTTGCATGGGTTCTTTCAAGATTAAAAAAGAACGCACTAGGGGCATCCATATCTTTAATGCTGCAAAACCGTGACCTGACCAATGCCCCTTTAACTCTCTCATTAAGGAAACCAGCCAGCTCCTGTTTCCTCTCCTGGAGCGCTCTGTCCAGGCCATGGTCATTTTCCTGAAGCATCTTCTGCTCCATAGCTGTAATGTCCTCCTCAAGTGCTTTCACTACACCCCTCACCCTTGCAGTAGAAAAGCCAGTATATTGCTGACAGAAAATCTTCACTTGGGTTTTCCCAACCTCCCACCATTGCCTTAAATTTTCAAAGGTGTTTTTCTCTCTCTGCCATCGTTCCCAAAACCTTTCAAACTGTTCACAAAAGGAAACATCTTTCAATAATTGTGTATTAAAATGCCAATATGTCTTACTTCTTGGAGCAGACGCAACCCTTACATTTAAAACCACTAGGTGGTGATCAGTAAAAACCACTAGGTGGTGATCAGTAAAAACCACAGGTGTAATCACACATTCCATGATTCTGTTGCTAAAAGTATTAGATGCATAAAATCTATCTAGTCTTGCAGCACTTAAAACATTACCAGATACTTTAAGCCATGTGTACTGTCTATCCATGTTATGTTTGGTTCTCCAAACATCTGAGAGATCAAATTCTGTCAATAGCCTTGACAGACAGACCGCAGATGGAGGGTGAGGTTCTTCTCCAGTGCGGTCAATTGTAAAGTCTACAGTACAGTTCCAATATCCTCCTATTATAAAAACTCCCTCCCTACTGCACTGACGCAGCACACCCTTCAAATTGTTAAAAAACTGTAGTCTTTCCTGACCAGTATTTGGAGCGTAAACATTGATAAAAAAGAAAACCTTCCCCTCAATATCCACTTCTACCATCACGGCTCGCCCCTTTACTATCTCTTTTGTAGATAAAATGTTCAAATTAAGACTAGGAGAAAACATAACAGCCACCCCAGCACAAAAATTTGTCCCGTGGCTAAGCACACACTGCCCTTTCCACCACATTGTCCACTCAACTTCATTGTTAAGATCTGTGTGTGTTTCTTGGAGAAAAATTACATTCAGGTTCTTTTGTTCTATTACCTCTAAAATGCTGGCCCTTTTAACCATATCCCTCCCTCCATTGATATTTAGAGATCCAACCCTTAAATTTTCCATGAGATTAGAAAAAGAAGAATTAACCAGGACAGCCAGAGTTAAGTGAAATAGCAAAAAAGACACCACGTGATGTATAATCATTTTGATTTATTATTTTTTTTCACCAACAATTTTTTACCACCAGTTCGACCATGCCTAATCATCGTTACATATTTACTCAGACGAAAACGCTTTTGTTTGCTCAGTTCATCATACCCAACGGCTTTTTGGAGTGTGGACACTGACCGAATGAACTTTTCCCTATCCGGAAAGAAATCTGTTAGATCCACTCCGGGCCTCCTGTACGTCTCATCTAAGAAAATGTTCAATTCTTTTAAAGAATAGATGGATGAATCTGTAGCCACGTCATCTTGAGTTAACTGTATATCTGCTAGTGACTCGCATTCACTCATATCCTCTTCATTAAATTCTACAACTACTTGCGAGTTTGTATCAATCTCACCGCTGTCATGTCCAGCGAGTTGTTCTTCCGCACCCGTGCTTGTCATCGGGTCGTTAGCTACAGGCTCTGCTGCTTCTTTCTGTCTATCTATCGGTGTATCACCACCTTTAACTTGCGACTGATCTGCCGCAGTCGCTACGGCTGCCTCAATATTACTGGTTGACTCCGTATCCTCGACCGGCAACTTTCTTTTTTTCGCTGTACTTTCTGATTGTTGCTCAGCTAAACTTTCCGCTGACTGCACAGAGCTCAACGGCAATCGTATGGATTCTGCCGCTCTTGAGTTCCCAGTACCGCTGGACTCAGCAACAACCTGTGAGTTTGCGGGCACATTCTGCTCTGCCTGAGCAAGGCTGCCCTCTCCGTCAGTGGCAGGTTGAGAAACAGCCCTAGCCAGTCCGGACATGGTGTTTTCTGCCGTTTGTTTAGGACATTGGACTCTAATATGGCCAAAATCACCACATAAAAAACAACGGGGACTACCCGAGGTCGCATAAATCATGTAAGTCTTATTTTCGTGTTTAACACGCAACGAAATATCCAGTGTTTGTGCCGGTGAGTCTAAAAACATGAACACTTGTTTGAGTGTGGGGTTTTTACATCCCAGAGAAATCATTCTAAATGAGCTGGCAAACTTACCAAAGCGTGACAACTCGCGTTGTATAACGTTATTTGGGATGAAAGGCGGCACATTCAAAATTGTTACTCTGAGGGCGAAAATAATGGCGTCACTTGTATTAACATTTCATTGATAATAATCCCCGTTTCAATCATACTATTAACTAATTTTTCTTCCTTCAAGAAAACAACAACCGCTTTATTCATACGTGAAGCCGACATGATATCACAAGGCTTCACTCGCTCGCCCACCGCAAGCAAAACATCTTCCACCGTAACATTCGGCTCAGGTACACACCTGAAGCCATGACGGAGTGTTAGGGACGACGTCTCTTCCTGAGACGCCGTCCCTAACTACAAACTATCCCCGAACTCTTAATAATCAATTCGAATAAAACGTAGATTACTAAAAAATGAATGTTCTAATTCATGCAAAGAAACCGAAAATCCAAACAAAGGGGAAAAGGAAAAAAACAAACAAGAAAACTCACCAAGCTCTAGTGTCTCCCACACACCAACCCACTTCCCTAACCCCCAGCATGCAATGAGAGAGAGAGAGAGAGAGAGAGAGAGAGAGAGAGAGAGAGAGAGAGAGAGAGAGAGAGAGAGAGAGAGAGAGAGAGAGAGAGAGAGAGAGAGAGAGAGAGATGCACCACCCTGAAGATGCCACAGAAGATGCCGGGGCCTGTGCAGCAGTGTACTGTATAGCATAGTGACAGGAGTGTAGGGGCTATGGAAGTGGGCTTGCAGCCAGCATACTGCAGGTTCTGTTTCAGATTTACCTGGATATATACTGAGGCCATATACTGATCAAATAAATACTACATTGTAAATTCATACAACACTGATGAGCATGGCATTTTACCAATACATGTAATGAACTAAACGGGTGTTTTTTGAACTTCCCAGTCTTTTTTTTGCCCCTGTCCCAACTTTTTTGGAATGTGTTGCACGCATCAAATTCGGAATTAGCGTATATTTACTAAAATAATTGATAAGGTAAAACATTAAATATCTTTTCTTTGCACTGTTTACAATTAAATATATGTAAAAAATAATTTACAAATCATTGTTTTCTGCTTTTATGTGCATTTTACATACTGTCCTCTTGCGATCAAGCAATGGAACAAAAACCAGAAACGTCACCAGCATTCCAGGACCACGGTTTCCTACCCCTGGTCTAGAGTAACATTCCTCTCCCCAGCTATGAATATGCCATTCCCTGGTCTGTGCTAATCCATTAAAAAAAGAAACATGCTTTTTTTTGTCTGTATAATGCTCTCCTTACAAAAAGATTATATACTACCATGTTACAGCAAATCTTTCTCATCACTGACACCCTGCAGCTATTCGACTTACAACAGAACATAATGGTCTAACACATTTTCTGGGATGGTAAAAAGAATAAATAAATAATGGGCACAAACAATGACTACAGCGAAAGTGCATGAAACAATCTTTAAAAAAATATAGTGTACAAAATTATTACTTTGAGAGCCTTACTAAGGCAGGATGATAGTAGCAGAAATAGTGAGTTTGCTGCAAGCAAGAACACAGTAATGGTATCAACTAACATTAACCATATTTATCGCATATACCAGACAGCATTGAATGTTTTTAGTCCCAACAAAGCTATGGCAAGGAAGCACTTTATTAGCATCGAAGCAGGAGAATATGGAGCTTATTCGCATCATAAAAGTCAGACACAAGAAGACTTTTCTGTCTCGATCATACATTTCTATGATTAAACATTTAAAAAATATTCCTCAACCTTAGGAAGAGAGCACTGATTATAATGATCATAGACAGCTAGCACTACTAGCCTATGTAGATGGGAACCAGTTGCCATAGTAACATAGTAGTGCAAACAAAGGCAACACAACTGTTTTGTGACAACGATGATGGTTGAGACTTGAAATTAGCTGGATGTGTGTTCATAACTCTGCTAACAAAGCAAATTGTTTACACAACCTGATCTACTCCATACATGTGATGCTCTCTGTCAGTAAACTGTGTACAGTGCAGGATTACCAAACCATGCAAATTTCAAGGGCAAATCCTTGTATCAGCGATGAGTCAGAAGCAACGGGGAGAGGGACAGGGTGGAAACAAGGCAAGTACACTGAGCTCTTTACAGAAGATTACATTTTTAACCAGAAATCAAAGAGACTCAAAATTCCATTTGTGAACAAATACTACTGCATTCTTTTTATAATCTCAAGAGCATCAGACAGACTGCCACCTGCTTTTTTGAATAATTTGACACATATTCACATGAAACCTACAGATAATCTTGGCAGAGCTACAATAACTGGCAACATTTCAGCAAAAAATGTTTTCAATCCCATTTTGCCCTCATTATACAGTGTGTTGAGTGCCTGCTTTCATAACAAGATTGTGGCAATGATGACACGATCACAATACTGTATGGACTGGAATCGTCAGTTGTGCATTCTTAGGAATACCAGTGTCTGGGGGCGTTGTTTATTTTCGGTCAGCGACTGCCATACGATTTTCCAACCGCGACCTCGATCAATTTTATCGGGCCAATTACGACTATGCGAAAAAGAAGCGAAAAGGAGCGCGCTTTTCTCCTTACCTCCTCGACGGTCCAGTGCGCCACGCGGCTGGCCTGCACCCCTTCCACGCCGGGCAGCAGCTTGCAGTGTTGCTCCCAGCAGAGGGGCAGGTCGCGGCTGGGGTGGGCCGACATCGCCGATAAGAAGACAGACTGGTGCAGGGCCTGCTGCATGCTGTCCACACAGCGCTCTGCTGGAGGAAACAGACGACAAAGCGGTTGGAAGGCCACAGGCCGCATCTCTGAGAGCTCATCAGAGTGACAGATGTGCATTCGTATCGTCAGCTAGTGACGGTTAGCGTTAGCGCTTGTGGTGGCTTGCAAAGGTTGGATTACAGCTATCTTCATGAAACAAATTATAGTTACAGGGTATAGTTATTATCTTGTTATTACCTTATTATCTTCCTGAGTGACTGTCTCTAATAGGAGATATTCAAGGTTTATGTGCAGCCTTTTATGGCTTCTGTTTGTGTATTGCTGTGATACAGTAAGAATTCATCATCAAAATTCTGTACTGAAAAAATAAATGTCAGAGTGAAAAGTACAGCTTCAAGAAGTCAGTTCAGAGTAAAAGTTAATTTGGGTGAAAAACAGAATCACCTGAGCGTGCAAATGAAAATGCACAAAGGGCATTCTTAGAAAAATCCATCAATAACTTTGTCATCAAAAAAAAATAAACTCAAGATATACAATGGGGGAAATAAGTATTGGACACGTCAACAATTTTATTATCAAACATATTTCCAATGTAGCTATTCACATGAGATTTTGACCAGACATTGGTATTAACTCAACTATTAACACAGCTAAAAAATTGTAACGTTCCAATTCTTTAAAAAAGTTATGTGCAATAAAGTGAAGATATGGAAGGATCACTTTAAGGGTTGTTTCTCCTGACAGATTTTCCTATTGAACTCTATGGAAAAATAAGTCAGGAGAAGAAACCCTTCAAGTTATCCATCCATATCTACTGTATTTCTGGCAGCAGAGTGATGGTTAAAGGCTTGTTTAATACATCAGACCCTTGATGACTTAGAGCCACTTAGCCAACCATGTGTTCTATACTGTTCCAGTGTAATTTATAGCTAAATCTTGTCTCACCCCCCAATTCCCATAGAGATCCATTCAAATGCAGAGCTGTTATAGTATCGCCTGTAAGAGTACCAGCAAATAAGATATCAAGAGCCTTTTGATGTTGTTGGGTCACAGACATCATAAAGTCATGGCATGCAAAGGATATGCAACCAAATATAAAAAATATGGCTTTTCTATCAAGTATTAAATACATTTACTTTAGCGTGTTCAATACTTTTTTCCTGTGTCATTTCACTTTATTGCACATAACTTTTTTAAAGAATTGGAACGTTACAATTTCTTTAGCTGTGTAGTTTTATTGAGTTAACACCAATGTCTCAATCTCATGTGAATAGCTACATTGGAAATATGTTTTATAATAAAATTGTTGACGTGTCCAATACTTATTTCCCCCATTGTAATATGGTTTAAGATATAAATGAATCATAAAGCCAGATTATTGTAGTCTATGTGTCCTGTTTCCTCTATGTAATGCTAATGAGATGTGTGACACAGCGGTGATTGAGTCAGGTCACAGGAGAAGAGTGAACATAGGAGGCGAATACCCAGTAAACCCAGATTAGCAAAAAAAACTGATTGTAAAACTGATTGTAAAAGTCATTGGTACTCAAGTACAGCATGTTTCCCCCATAAATTGCTCATAGTTAACTGCTAGAACACAGAGTCTTTAGCAGCCATTGTCTCTATCAGTGGACAGGCACACATTAATATGCAGTGGGAAGAATATAGAAACAGAAAGGCCTATTTTGAACACACGTTCAGGGAAACGTTCCTGCACAGGTCCAATAACCTGTATATTACATGGACTGCACTTATATAGCACTTTTATCCACATTACAATGGCCTCTCACTCACCCGTTCACACACACATTCACACACCAATGGCGGCAGCCACCATGCAAGGCGCTAGCCTGCTCATTGGGAGCAATTTGGGGTTCAGTGTCTTGCCCAAGGACACTTCGACACTTGGACACTTGGACAGGAGGAGCCGGGGATCGAACCGCCAACCCTGCGATCAGCGGACGACCCGTTCTACCTCCTGAGCCACAGCCGCCCCGTACATGGATTGGGCAGCCTAATCATCGGTTTCTATTAAACCATCCACATGAGATAAAAATCAGTGGATCTCTGTGGGGAATCAGCTTTTAACTGGTTATCCTGAACTAGCAGGTCATCAGTACGAATCCACTGCACATGCTTAACATAAAAAAAAGAAATAAATACCTATGGAAGATGACTGGGGCCATCAGACGCGATGTTATTAACTTATACAGATCTCCACTCTTCAGCAAATGATGGAGGTTTCATAACTCCACTTAGGATTATGACATGAAATTATTCATCTGAGCATTACTCGTCATTACATCTGACCCTGCTAAGATTAAATCCAATACACCATGAGTCATCAAAACTTTGTGTTTGAAAGAAGATACACAGAAGGACAAGGCCACGCCAGTGAAAGGTATAAGGCAGGAAGAGATGGCGGAAATAAGCAGTAATCTGATACAAGCCTTTGCCTTATGTTTTAAGGCTTGGCACCGTTTTTTGACGGTTGGTTATAATGACCCAATGAGCACATGTAAGAGACAAGTCACCAGGTCATGGAAAGCGGCATAAAGCATTTCATATGGAATGCTTTACATTATGGACTACAAAATGGATGGAATTATGGATGGAACTATTAGCACAATCAGAAAAAGATGAGTATAATTCAACATCTCAGGAATGCTTGGGTTTTAAAACATTTTACAAAATGCACGTCTTGGTTAGATGATCCCTGAACTGATTGCGAAATGATATTTGGTCCGACTGAAAAAAAAAACGGATTTCATTACTTGGTTGCTTGAATGGATTACATTCAAGATTTAGTTTGAGAACCTGGAATTCCCCAGAAAGAGAATGTGTGGATTGGAACTGATGCTCAAGGGGAAAAAGATCATTTCACTGGGGACAAAAAATTCTATTAGAAAGCCTTTTTTCACAATTGGCCTGCTATCCAACATCCTATATCCTGAGAGGATTTTGATCTCACTCAGATTTTAACGGTACTTTCAAACAGAGGCCCGCTAATTCACATTACTCTAAGAGCAGCTTCCTTTGAAGACTCTTCTGAATTTCCTGTCTCAGTCATTTCTCGTTTCACCTGCGTTCATACTCACATATCACGCACGGCCATGTTCGTGCAATGGTGGAAAACACTACCACCTCCTTCCTGCTTGTACGATTTAAATGATACCCAAGCTTTAGCGCGGAACTGACTCATACGTGCTTTGATCAGGCATCTTTGATCATTGAAGTCGGGTCTTCAGAGAGGAAGCGCAGATCTCGTATTATGAAAACACGATCACAGCTTTCTACACCAACAGCCAACCAGAGCACCAGGTCTTGCAAGCATACCCATCACGCTCCATTTCACTTGCCTTCATTTTTTTATGTTATGTTGTTAAATGGTGCTTGACAAATAATTAAGAGCCTTAATAATAAACTAGTGAGAGATGAAGCGACACCACGGTCCCTTTGTACTTTCCTGCGCGCTGTTCCTCCTGCGGCAGCTCGCTGAGCAGCCTTCACCTCTCAGTGGGCCGGGGAGCCTGTCAGTCAGAGCAGACTGCTGCCGCTGCCACGCTATCTTTGTGCTTTTACGCTCCCCCGGTGAGCCCCAACAAACGGCGCTGCAGCCGCCGCGGTTCCCCTCCTCAGCTCCTGTGCTTTTCCCGCAGCCGCTCTCAGTCACGTAAGCGTCCTGACGGTTATTAACGCGAGCGTGATTCGACATTCCCCGTCCTTCTGTGATGCTTCAAAAGTCATCGTGTGCAATTATAGCGCAATTAAGCGTAATGAGCAGAATAAAACGACGGCTACTTAAAAACGATCTGCCGAAAGAGATCCAGCAATCAAAGGGTTACGTAAGTAGGGCTATTTAACCGTTTAAATTCCAGTGGGGAATCCATTCAGCTGCACCCGTTTTAACGAACAGGCTAAACTGTACGCGATGCAGCGCCTCACTATGGCAGTAATAATGATTTACAGCAATAGTAAAGATTAGGGTTGATGTTTACCGTTATAAATTGCAACAACACACTCAGAACATTACAACTATCATTAACAGGATTAGCAGACACCATTCCTGCACCTTAATGTTCTGGGCCAGTGCCAAATTAGCCAAACAATTAAAGCACATCCCTGGCCATCTCTAAACTGCCATCTGACCATATATGGCAAAATTACAAGTTGATATTGTTTAACTGAGTCTGTTGAGACAAAATCAAAGCTAAGTAAGTATGTGGCACTGAGACAATCCATACACATGAATTATCTATACAGTACATTTAGGGGGCTTAAGATGGCTCTAGTGCTTCACTTCACTCTGAGCCCTCTCCCTCGAATTGTGGTTTTAAGATTGAATAGTGCCATTTAAAGCAGTGTGTGGGAGTAATTGTATCACAGAGTGTCACAGAGCTCCGTATGAACAACAATGATGAATGGCTAATGTGGCAATAATGAAAAGATGTCATTTTTTTGGAAAGAGCAAAATATTTTTTAAAATCATATTCAGAATCAGAATATTTACGTTGCGTCTCATATTCAAATCTATTGTCTTGCATTGCACAGAAAGAGCTGTAACGGCATGCGTCTGTGCCTTTCTACGGTCTATAGTCTGTACACTCTACCTGGGAAAAATGGGAGATGGACTGCAAGTTAATTACATTCCCACAATGCACCGGTTTCTGCAGGGTATCTGTGATCCCTGCCCGGCTTCCCTCTCCCAAATCTGCTGTTTGTCATCGAAACAGTCATAAGAAAATTTAACGGCCAGCTATCCGAGTAAAATCAATCTTAGAGGCTCTCCGCTGCAATTCCCCACACAAACTCCAATCATTTTGCACAAAGAACGGCAGGCCGTCGGGAGGAAATAAAGAAAACTGTGTGATGCAACAATATTAAATGTGCATAAGACGAGGCCTTGGGACGACAAGGAACGAAGACTTCACATCTGTGAAAGCCCTCCTCTTGTTCCCCCTTTAAATATTCATCAAACAATGCAATTATGAATGAGCGACCAAGACAAAACAACTAGAGCAACATGAAAAATTTTGCTGTAAAAGAGGTGAATCGGGGTGTATTTTAATGTTGCCTTTTTTTGTCGGACATGGAAACTCAGCCAGTTATTGAAATCTGTTCATGAATATTCAATAATCCGCAGCGTAGATAGCAGTAGGGATGATCTACCATGTACATAAATACTGTCTACAGTCTGCCACGTCAAACCCCTATCCCCCATTAAAGATTTACTGTAGGGTAAATGACGTTGGGTATCGATATTGTTGGCTTTATGCTTGTGTGCAGTGATGAACTGGTTTTCAGTCTTGTGGTTTTCTATAAGAGAGTACAGCTGTACAGTTCAAGGCCAGCCTTCGCACTGTGGGACATGCGTATTATTTTAGTCTCGTCTCCCGGTGGAAAGACAACGTGCCAGTCATAGTTTGGTCACATGCCACCTTCTTACTCTGTCATTATACCAGGGGGGTTGGGGGGAGGACTGGGGACCGATCGATTCCATAGATGCTGGATGATAAGCCAGCGCCCTCAGCACATATTGTACTGTGGGTGTTCTTGAAAAGATAAACAGTTAAGTTTTACCGTGTTCCGAACAGAAGAAATACTTCAACTAGAACAGATTGTAAAAAAAATCTATAATAATGAATTTATATGCAAGTGTATTATTGATCAGTATTTGGCCCATGGTCAGTCGAGAATATGCAATCTCCAAAACCTGGTCATTTTTTGTGATGGGAAAAATAACTGTTATTATTATTATTCTTTGTTTTAGAAGTATTAAATTACTTTTTGCAAAGTTTTTAAAAATTATTATTTATTTTTTTACAAGAAAGGCATTTCCCCCATTTTGAGAAAGACTTGCACATGAATGTCTTATTAAATAATGGCTAAAATTGTACTTTGATTATATTTTTATACACACTTATTCGCCAGTAAAAAAACGTTACATAAGGCCAGTACATAAGATTTAGTGCATTTCTATGACTACCTGTCAAGCGTCAAGCACTATGCAGAGTGAGCATTGTGTCTTCAAAGACCATTCCCTTCCTGCCGTTGGCCATTCAATGGACCAGCACAAGCCGAGAAGCTGGCAAGCCATGCATGGCGCTCACTGAGACTCTGTGAGTCCCGAGGACAGTACAGCTCTCCCGCTAAAACAGTCCTGACGGGAGGGGGTTACGGCAGGTTCTCTACAGGGGTGAAAGTGCCCCACAACAGCAGTTGACAGAAGCGACCATCGAGGGCAGTGCCACCCAAGCACCAAAACATACATCCAGGGCATCTAATGGGTTCCTTACCAGGGCATGCAATCACCATGGCGACAGTCACACCGCATTTTCTCAGTATCTACCCTCATCTCAGTGCTACATATTACTGGGCTGCTCATTCTAAATGGTTGGAGCAAAATATAAAGAAACAGCAATGCAGCAAAGCTGGCCAAGCAACATGCTGGCTAAGCATATCAATGATAATGCTTAGAGACAGACATTGTTCACAATAACAGCAAAAATGCAACATAATGAGGTTAGGCATTTTGAATGTGGAGTGGAATTCTGCCAGCTTTATGCTTGTGTTACTGCCATTACCAAAAAAGGGCTGATAACAGCAGCTGACACGTTAAAAAAAAGTGAAAAAGAAGTTGTGCAGTCTTAGTTTCTGTACAGACAGAACCTGGAATCAATAACACAGTGTAATAATGATAATAAAATAAAACCCCTAAAATTCAGTGAAAGCAAAAGGAGGTATTGGCCGTACATACCTGTGTACTGAAATGCCATAATAACAGGAGGCCAGCTTTACCGCTTTACAAAATTGCTATAGGTGACTGGAAGAGTGTATTATTTAAATAAAGGTAAGGCTCAATTCTCAATTCAGATATGGCTAAAATGGTTTGATATATGGGCTCTGTGCAGACGGCTTGACTGCAATCCAATAGTGTCACTGGGGTGCCTGGTGGAAGAGAGAGCAGGCAAGGCCTCCAGCTAGCACAGAAGAGAGCAGTTGACAATGCCTAATAGGGCTCCATTATACTTCAACGGCACCCAGCCAGAGGCCAACCGATTGCTCTTAATGACAAACGGCACAAACAACACTCCTAAAATGACCTCACATTGATGGCCTTTGATGTTCCAGAAACAGCACAGCAGGCAAAAATGGGAGGGCGAAAACCGACATTAACGCGTTGGAAGAACACAAGACAGCCAAGGCCAAGCAACCAGCTCGGCGACACTGTGGATACATCTTCCCGTCCGCACAAGCCTACACTCTGCCGTGAAAGACATGGTGTTGAGTAATAACGCGGGGCTGCGCTGGGGCTGACCGCACACCTCAAGCAAGCATTCGCTCTCTATGACACACACTCGGTGATGGGCAATTACTTTTTCCCCTCATCAAAACCATTAGCTGAAGGTCATATCAGCGCATGACTCATTTTGAAAATGCTTGCCGTGTATATTACTCAGTCAGCGTGCAATGAATCCCCCGTCGACCTTTGGGTGTTTCACTTAATTGCACGCCTTTACCTGAAAGGGCCATCAGCTGAGAAAACACTTTTGTATGACGTGTTTTTAGAACCCAATGACAGGCCTTAGAGAATAATGACATCATACTGATTAGGAAAAAAATTATCCCAAAATGCACCACCTAATCTCAAAACCTCACGTCTCTTTTCACTAATTACTCTTCTACAGAGAACATTAAGGATGTTAAGATGACTATCCGTTCCACATTGCTTATCTATGTATGCAACATCACAATTAAAACTGGACACATTAGTGCAGCTGGAAAACAACTTTCCTCGACTGCAGTAAGACACCGTTACACCAATCAGTTAATTGTATGCAACTTTTGATGCAGCAATACTGTAGATTTACAAATATACGCTCAATTTACATCATGAAATATTTTCATTTATTCTTGCTTTTTCCTGTGTTCCGTACAGGCTATGGCTCATTATAAACTCGCTGGGCCGAAAGGCACAACTGAGGTCTGTTCACATTGCACTTAGCATTTTGAATAAAATGCTAATCATATTTCCTTGGTCTGAGCTTCTTTCCAGAGAATGGCATCATGCGCAAGCAGCTGAGCAGCTCTCTGTGAAAGCGGAGGACTTAACTAGCGCAGCTCAAGCCTTCAGCCTCAGGTACAGGTGCGAGATTTACGAGCGTCACAGAATAAAGGAAAGCGAATGCAAATGCATTTCAAAATGAGGGTGAGTCAAAGCTTTTATTCACGTGCTTTAAAACGAAGAAGACCCGAATAGATCACCCTGATACAGCTGGCAGAGAAAAATGAAACAGAGCAGTAGAGAATGACAAAGTGCCAAAGTTCAGGTATCCTAGAAGAGTTTCCCAATCCCAGTACTAAGGCAGACGTCCGTGAAAGGCCCCTGGGAAATGTCTTTGTCAACTCAAAGCCAGACTGAAAAGGCAATTAATTATTCAGTTAAACAAACAAAACAGTCGCCTTTTTTACAAGAAAGAAAAACTGCTGTTCGATGGAAAGGTCAGCTTTTGAAATTCAGATGCCATATTGCATTTATTAGCAAGAACTCCAACAGTGACACATAAGGACAAAAGAGTGATGTTGCAATGTCCCACATGACAATCTTCTTACAACCATATATTATGGTAATTCCTTTTAAAAATTCTAAACGGAACAATACACTATAAGCAAGCAAGCATGGGGTGAAACCATCTCTTCTTGGGAAAATGCCAGCGGTCTTAACGTAGGCTCCACATAATTTGACATCAAAGGTCATTGTCTGCAGTTGATGTATTAAATCAAGGACTCCTTTTGGTAGACATATTCGTGCACGTAAAAATAAAATAATGAAGCATGGAAAAAAAGAAATAACATAATAACATAACATAAAAATCTCTACCCACTCATCAGGATCAAACCTAGCAAATTGTGCATCTTAAAAAAGCTAATTGTATGTCTAAAAAAAGCTAATCTGCCCATTATTACATTCACCAATAAAGCATTAATTGCTAAATATCTGCCATCAGCATTTTTGTCTCCCAAGCCGAATAGGGCTGGACCTCGCTGGATTTGAAGTAGCTGTTGTGCAATGATCCGCCGTAGCGCAGCTCTCGAGCTCAGCCCGATTAATTGCGTCTAATGAAGCTGCCTCTTTCCGCGCTCCTTGTGCGAGGCTGGCGGTAATGGAGCCGAGGATCCGACCGTGACGAGCAACCACGTGGTTAGGATCCAAATGGGCGAGCGATTTCTCGTATCGTCGGGGTCCCATTAATCGGATAATTGTGGGAAGCGGGGATGGGAGAGCATACCGGAACGCCAGCCAAGAGAAGGTTACAAAGCTGCACAACAAATTACGCGCCGAGAAAAGAAAGGCTTGCCAGTTTTGTGGCAGCCAGCATCCTAGCATGCTTAGAGATGGCATCTGCGCGCACGTGACAGATTGATGAGCGCGGTGAGTGATAGCCCAGGCTCGAGCGCGCAATCTGCTGGTGCATTACCAAATTACATTCTCTGACGCGGTGTATCGCGAGTGATTTGTTAACGTTACTCAAATTCGGTCACAGCGGCGCCAAAAAATTCATCAAAACCGATCACTGCCTGCACACTTTCCCCCTGGACTCCAAACTGGCAATATTTGCAATTAATATTTACCTCAATTGTCACCCAAATGAAGCAGATCTGGGATAAGGACATTTATCTGGCTGGTTACGATGTACTTGCCTGTACAAGTTCACAGAATCTGAAAGTTATGCAATCTGACAGAATGCGTTACATCATAGCGCGGCTGATTCCCTCTCATTTCAACACGCTCAAACAAACAAAATCCCTTTTAGCCTGTGCGATATTCGCTCCCTGATGTTATGCTGCTCCTCATTCAGCTCGCAGTACTCTTTGCGCTGACTCGGCCATCTGAAACGCATGAGGCCATTGTCCCAAGTCTTACAGTAAGTGGCATTGGCCTGCCGCCAACTGCTTTGTTTCAGCTGATCGGAAATACCCATAGCCTCCAAGCGCCGTCTGTGACTTCCCTGTGTTTTCGCTCAAGGCGCTATGCTTAGTCACTTCTTTCTCAAATGCAGTGGGAGAGAAGAAGAAAAAAAAAAAAACAGAGCAAGATTTAAAAGGGAAAGTAACCGTGACGAACACCGTTCGCTGATGCATTGTAAGTCTAATGAGACGGGCGCTTGAGCGGCCCATCAAACCCCATAAGGACCTAACACAATGTTTATTCCTCCAACGGCCTACAAGATCGACACAAAATGGCTTGCGATAAAAAAGGTCTTGGCTCGATTGAGATCCATCTTTTTAAACGCAGTGGCCATGCAAAAGCATCTCGTGCGCAGTACAGGACGACGATGAAAACCTTTTGGAAACGTCTAACGGGGAGCATCATGGGACTGATATCAACCCTGATCCCGTGCTTACCTCGCCCTGAACTGCCTTTTTTTGTGAATCCTGTCTAAGCCAGTGCCGTGATGTGGCATAGAACCCATTATCTGGAACATATTTTTGCATCAACAGTCGATAGTGCCTTTAAGTTTATAAAATTGTTGTGCACGTAATTTTGAAGAACAGTATGATTTAAATAAATGTTTAGGTGTGTAAATTGGTGAAATAAAATGGAAAAGATCTGTTCAAATTATGTTTTTTATTTTATTTAGTGCTTAGAACATGTTGAATGCCTATACTAATTGATCAATATCGAGCAATACACTGCAATATCTTACACTATCAACATTGTATTCTTTCAGTTCAGTATAGGCTGGCAAAAACTCCAGCACTATCAAATTATTCATCTCAAGGTGACATAGATAATGCAATGCTCACTTTCTTGAGAACATCCAGTGGGTGCAGATCAGGTTGGTTAAACATATTGCATCACTGTGAAAAAACTGTTCATTTCAAGGCCATATTAGAAAGTCAGTGGTCTGCTTTAGGTTGGCGCCTAATTAGCCTTCGTAGATTAGTAGAAAGTGGCGTCCACTGCAAGTTCACATACCTATATGTTTTCCATTGGTTGTTGATTAAAGCAGATTCTTTTGCAATACATAATCAAATAAACAATAATGGTAAACATAATGTTTATCTGGAAATAAGCAAAACCAAAAACAAGCATCCATAAGTATTTGACTGGTAAAGATTGTTTTGAGAATTAATCGAACGACGTTCAAATGCTGCCATTTTAGGGTCACACAGAATTAAATTTAGTGTATACCACTATCTGTGTCCAATATTGCCATTTGAGGGACTATTCTATACATAGTCCTCAGAAGAGTCTTCTAAACTGAGAGACAAGCTAGCACTTTGATTCTAGTGGAGTGAAATGCAAACAAGCTCCTGACAATGATCCGAGTCGGTTCTCAACAAGGTGGCTTTATTTTCATCTGAAAACTCCACAGTGCACATTAGCATAATGTATTCCTATGGCTTGGTAGGTATCACACTCTTAGTGGCAAGACTTTGATGCTGAGACCAGGGCCAGGAGCAGGATTGCTCTCTCTCTCTCTCACACTCACACATTTTCGGAATGGAGGCAAAAAAAAAAAAAAAAAGGTACTATTTAATATTTATGGCACGCCATTCCCACTGCACACAAAATGAATATCTTCAATACTTAATGGAACTTCCACAAAAGATGAAGAAATTGGCACATTTAACAGCCATGCATATGCCTCTTAAACAGGCATGAGACAATTTCAAAAATGGCCTGTGAAGGTTTTAATGCAATGGACATATCATGTTTAGAGGAAGTGACATCTCAGCGTTGTCATAGCAACTTCCAGTTCAATGAGAGATGAAGAACATTATATTCCAATGCCAGTGACAACACTACATTTCAACTTCAACATTTCAGCCACTAACATTTCTAACACTAATCGGCTTCAACTGAGGTCCTCTTTGTGAACTGTGAAAGCTGTAATTTCAAATATTTTTCTGAATTATTCATCAACAAAACCTTGTTCCAAGTCCATAATGATGCATTATGATGCACTTTGCATTGTGCAGACAGTACGCAGCCTTCAGTGGTTACACGTCATAAAGACATTCGACAGCCACTGAACTTATGAGCTTGTGCTACGAGCGCTAGGCTTCAGAGTACCATCGCCACGCTCATGGTTAATACAAGAACACTAATCGGAGCTAGTGGAACAGAGGTCGTCTCGAATACCACAAGATGAAATCCTCCAATGGTTTGACCTCAAGGGTTACGACCTTAGCTGTCATTTTGAGGAACACTCAGGGAATGAGGTGTGATTTCAGGCATCGCCATGCGATCGTTCACTGAATAAAGGTGCTCTGTGCGGAAGACTGCCCCCAGCTGGATAAACACGTATGCTTCCCAGCAGTGTGAGGGCACCTCTGTGAGCAGGGTCAAATGCATGGGTGCACGCATGAACACACGCACGCACATACACAAACACACACACGTCATCTGGTCAAAGGAAACCTGCCTCTGAAACAATTTTTCAAAGCTTTTAGGAGATGGGATAACGCTGACGCAATCTGGAGAGAAATCTGTCGTCACGTTGACATCTTTCATTACGTGAAGAGGTTTACGAACTGTCGGTGCCACTAACCCCTTGCCCTCGTGGCAACTGCAGGGATCTGAACCATGAAGCCAACGCTGCAGCGTGGGAAATTGCCCTCCGGAGGACGAAGACGGCAGCTCTGGAGGACTACAGTGACTGTGCACTGCAGATTGCAACTGAGGAAGGGCTTCAAGTGCTTCCAATTTTAAATAAATTACTTTTTTCCCCCCTGTTGTGTTCCAATTTCCCAATTTATCACGCTCTCTTAGGCAGAGCCGGAACACCGCCTGAAAAGATTGCTTTCGCCAGCAAACCTACTTCATCATAATCCAGTCCCATGTAATTAACGTTCAAACTTTGTTCTTTTGAACATTTAGGAGATACCTTCCTACCTTTTTTGTTCCTTTAAGAAACAAAAGTGTTTTCAGTGCATCATGACGGCAAGCTATTTGTATCAATTTGACATGTCAGTATCGTTGCATGCATTATTGTCCTTTACTGGATATTCCACACTTTAGCGCAGACTACCATACAACAATTAACATGAGAAAATGGTGGAAAATTGCCCCTCGTTCTAATTAACCCATATCTGCAAGCCAATAATTCATATACACACGTACACACGCGCGCGCACACACACACTCACAAACACAACAGCAGCTGAAAAACTGGGACAACTGCTGCCACTGGGTTACTTAGTTTTTTAATTTTTTAATTCTGTTTTATTAACACAAATCTGGCCATTTTCAATTCATGTGAGTTCTGCTGCGTCCCATTAATCAATTTGTTTGCCCCATTCAGTGCTGAGGGACACAATCACACATAAGCAACTTCCATGATGTCACTTATCTTGCTCTTTTGTGCCCTTACTTGTCCACAACTAGGTTCTTGAGAAGCAGCCAACGGTTTCACTGGAATCTGTTGCATCGCATACGTCAGTGTTCCAAGTGCGACGCATACTGCATTCTTGTGGTCAGTAAAAGAGCCTCCATATATGTAGACATAAAGGCCCGGAAAGAACACGCCTAGAACGTGGCAAAACCACCATGGCAACAGATGAAAGTGTACAGACCTGCTCTGGAAGGTGAGTATTGTGGTGTCGCCCTAGTTACACCAGCTGACAAGGAAGCAAGCTCCTCTCAGGCGCTATGGCAACAGACAGATTATAAGGAGAAGGACGGTTGCTGCCACGGCACAAGAGAAGCCAATTGGCTATTAATATCAGGCCTGCTTTAACATCGCGCTTTCCGTCCTTAAGTCCCCAACATTGAATAATGCCCGCCTGCACACCTGAGCCTATGGGTGGAAATTCCTCCGCTTTGAACGTTTTTCTGACTGGTTGTCGAGATGATCGGAAACAACTCGGTATCACGTGCGGTACGGTGACCAGGCCAACACAGCCCAACTTGTGAATTGCAAGGGCCAGATGGGCTTGTTACGTTACGATGACTGTCTGCAATGTCATTCTCTCCAGCCATTCTCTTCTACTAGTGACCAGCTGTTCCCACAGCAAGGGGAGAGAGGCGCCCCGTGTCCCTGGTGATTCAACGGGAAGTAGTGAGACTACGACAGACTGGCAGCCAACAGACCAGGGATAAATATTAACGTTGTTGTTGTGTGACAGCGATAACACCGCCGTGCCTTATTGTGGGTGGTTGAAAGAGAGGGAGAAAAAAAAAAAAGTGGTTGGACTCAGAACATAAGCTTTTTGACAATTTGCCACCTCCTACGAGACTACTTTGAAGGCAAAAAGTCAATACTGCCAAGACTCCTGCTGATGTCAGTAATCAAATTGATTTGTTAACATCTGTAGACTGCTTACGCAAACAGAAAAGAGCATTGCTGTTTTCAGGAAAATGAGCACCAATCTAAATGCTCAGGATCTGGGTGTTTTTCCTTGGCTCCCTCTTTTTGTTTCATATTCCATAATTGTGCCAATATTGATGTGAACTCTGTGCAGATTTCAGGCTCCAGAAACAAAGCTTTAGATATGTGGATTTGTGCTCAGTCCCATTTCCTGCTGTTTCCCCACATTTTGAGAAATGTCGCGGAGCCTCTTGATCCGCTTTTCTTCTTTAAAGTATCTGCCCCGCTGAAAGACTTTGTGTTTGTTTGACACGTGTCATTCTCAAAGGACAATTTCAAAAACGCCTTTTGAATTTCTATAACTTTGGTTAAGAGGAAATTTCAAGGCCGGGTCAAATGATTTCACCATAAGGAAACAAAATAGTTACAAATAAAACATTGCAGGGTCTCTAAATGCAGTTTAATTTAAAACTTTCTTTAAAGGCTGTAAACACATGAATTTGTGAATAAAAAAATAAAAAAACATTAGACTGAAAATACTTTGGCTTCTGCTCCTACAAGTTGATGCCGGCTGAGTGATTGACAGCTCTCTGCCTGCTAGTATCTAACCCCCGTCAAGGCCATCCTCTCACCTGCCCTCACTTGCCCTCAGGGAGGCAGTAGCTCTGCAACCTTATCTGCTGCATCAGTCTCACTCGGATTCTACTAAAATTCCCTCGGCGTTTGTCACCTACTTCGCACCTGCCATGGTGGTAAATTTGTCAAACTGAGAAGGCAGGGCTTTCTACAGCGAAATTAAATGCTTGTAACAAAGCCTGGCCTGGCAGGAGACACAAGCCTCAATGAGAAGCTGTTGCCTTCGTACATCTGATAAAGGGAGACACAAGCTCTGTGAAAGTGGGAGATGTTTCCCGCGGACGCTTGAATTAACTCCGCACCACGAACGTTCGGCCCGCGAAACTCCAATAGAGGGTTAGACTGAGAGCGCGTCCAACCATTACGGCGAAAGCACCCAATGCTTCGCCGTTCGCAAAATACGTATCGGATCTACAGACGCCAGAACCCACCACTCATTCCAACACCCGCACCTTAGCGTGTCCTTCATTCTGCTGGGATGACATGTACGGTATAACCATGTACATTTCGTACGTATAACCACAAAAATATTAGACAAACTGTCCACACCCCTCAAGCACATGCCATGCGACCAGCGGAAAAAATTAGAAAACCAACTGAACATATGAAAGCAGCCGCGTGTGTTGGAGAGCGGCAGGGAGATGGCGGGCGGTCACAACATGCGCGGCTGGCTGGCCTGGCGGTGGAAGTAATACGTTCTGTCATCACACCTCGCTGTCTTTCGCCTCTCGCCCAGCGGGGCGGGGACAATGTTGCAGGCGAAGAGCTAAAATTAGTTTTTCACTTGGATGAGCCGCGAACAAATGCGCTCGGTCCAAAAGGATATGCAAAGGGGCTCTTTTTAGATGCCTTTTTTCTCAGCAAAAAAATATTATGCAAAAACAAAAAACAAACTAAAAAAATAAACAAAGGCTTTTGGCTCCTGCTGACAGTAATGGAAGTGTTAAAGACTTCAAACCTTCCGCTTATTGTACAATTAATACGAGCTTCAGCGATTCATAACAACTGTGTAAGTTCCCAATATGAATGCAGATGCAATCACTGCTACAAATATTTCTTCCAGTGGAGAGAAAAATAATGCAGAAAATGTAGTGTTTCAGAGAAACAGGGGACACTCATGTGATGTGTTTGGCAGTTCTCAGGATCCATGATGAGCAGGCAGACATAAGAATAGGCCTCTCAATGTGACGAGCTTATAAAAGATGAATCGTTTTCTGAATCGTTCCGTGCTTAAATCCCAGGGTGCTGATTCATTAACCTCGGGCAACTCAAGATAAGACAACTGGGTGAGGCGTTTGGAAGAGGTAACGTGTCTTTAACAGCAGATCGTAGCCTGTAATTTCCTCAAAGGAAAACTATTATTAACCTGCTTTAAATTCAAAGCAACAGATAAAGTCCTATATCATTAATGGGCGTATTAAATGGCTTTGCATTTAAAGATCACCATTTTATTTTATGAACCAACATTTTTACTCCATTAAATTGACATGGTCCTTTCTTGAATGTACGATGCAAGTGCAGATCTAAGAGGGCATAGAGGGTGCAGCTTGTCCCCTGGTTTCATAGCTCACCGCTGGGTGCTGAACAACTTTCAGTTAGTGTTCTGAAACGACTGTATGGCCTTGAGCTTCACAGCCCATTAAATTTAAGTACCTCAAAACGGTCTGCAGTGTTTCTTAGAGCCCCTCACGCTTGGCCCTGAACCGTAATATCGCCCGGGGAGAACAGTCCTCAACACGCGTCGAGTTCACCGTCAACAACATCGTTCCTCAAAATGTGTGACAATTAAAAGGCGAACGTTGAAAACGGCCGTTGTTTTTAAACACAGGCTTGAATGCGAGACGTGGCAGTTCAGTCAAGGCTAACCTGAAGTCAGATAGGACTAACGAGGTTAGACCAAATTCATTTAAAATGTACGTTTCTATTTGGTTCAGTTATGAAAGCAAGATTCTTTATTTAAAAGCTCATTTCCAATGATGGACATAATGAGGTAAAATAACTGCATGAAAAGATTATATGTGACCCGCTCTACAAAAATGAGTCTGATATAAAAAAAATTATAATAATTTTAATAACAACAGTTGTGGGGTGATTTCTTTCCTGAGAATTATTCTTTTTTTCTCTCCCCACATCAGACTCATTTTTGTAGAGCGGGTCACATATGTTGAATTAGCTTATTGCCATGGTTTACCAGGTTGAGTCACTTATTGGACTGGTATATCAACTTATCAATGGAACATAAGCAACCAAGATTTGTTGCTGAAATTTTAATTCTAAAATATAGATCGAATGAACAGAAACCACTTCTGTTGGTGGCAACGTGGCCTTAATAAAAAGTTAAATATCAAAGGTGACCAGCTAAATGGAGGGGTGAGCAGCTTATAGATGGCACTCAGACATTTCATAAAAAAAGATGATGAAGAAACAATTCAATCTGAGTGAATGCCTGATGTGTCACAAGAAATCCTTTCTGTAAAGTAACTACAAATGATTAATATCAACTAAATCAGTAAAGTGAATATAATTTCTTAGCCCATGCTTTCTAAATAAATGGGGTTTTCTGACATACATGCAAAACAAATGGGTAATGGGTTCAGTCAACTGCACATATTTATATTGTTCATAAAAAAAATACAAAATTATGAAAATGTGAACTGGAAATGTGTAAAATGTGTTACCTTTAAACACACTCTGCAGATCAATCTCCTCCTCCTCTTCTTTGATTTTCAGATACTTGGTTGACTGAGAAAGCCTGACGTATGCAGAGAGAGAGAGAGAGAGAGAAAAAGAGGGAGAGAGGGTGATTATCCTGCCAAGTGGAACTAATTAACTATAGCACCAAGAATCAGAGTGAGCATCAAGTACACAAAGAGAGAGGTAGACAATGCACTGGAAGGAATATCCACCTTCACCATGACCCTTATCATTTACTTGGCTTAAGTCTATGTCAATATGCTCTTGACACTGTACACAGAACCGTTGCGTATTTACCCAGCTGCTGTTTTACTGGAACCGTTTGGGTGGGCGAGCGAGATGCATGCAGACGTGCGCTCACAGGTCTGAGCTGGGCTGACACCCGCAGCCGCCTGCCGGCGACGGACCGCCCGCTCTGTCTGAGCAGACGCGCCGCACGCCGCTCGCCTTCCCGCCGGGCGACATGTCCTCCCGTTCGTGTAGAGACAGGGTGTAGCCGGAAGACTGGCCGGCCCGGACATGCCTCATGAATTTACAGAGGCGTGGAATTGTGGCATTAAACCCGGGGGGGGACAGCGCAAAACAACTTTTCATGCTGGAGCTGTGTCTGGAAATATCAGGGCGATGTGGACTTTGTGGAATTGTCCCGAGGGAAATTTTGTTTACGGCAAAGATGAAAATACAACATAAGAACACATAAAACAACATGCAATAAAACATATCACAAAATAAATAAATGAATAGGTGAACACAAATAAGCAAGACTAAAGGAAGCCACTAACACCAACTACTATATATAATATAAATTACAAATACTATATTTAATATAAATATTGTAAATATTCCTACATGTAAAGCGCCAGTGTCAAAAAGACAAAGTCATTATTATGTTGAGTGATTCAATTTGTTTATGCCCACAGAAACAAGAGTCTCTGGCATGCCTTGGTTTTAAATAGGTGGCCAGAAGGAAGGAGCTCAAACTCCTTATGGTGCGGATGATCAGAGCAGTCCAGGATTGAATAGGCCTTCCTGGTGACCTGCTTAAGGGACATATCCTGGATTTGTCCTTGGCCCACCCCAATCACATTACTGGCTACTCTTACCACCGATCGAGTGTCCTTGTGCCGTTGGAAGATTTACTGTATGTCAAGGCCAGTTCAGACCAAAGATTTGCGACGCAACGAGCTGCAACTGGCGACTTTTTGCGAAACACATGGTTTTCAACATTCTAAAACTAACCCGTTCACATCAAAGCGACGGGATGAGACGTCGTTTGTAGTTATCATAGCAACGATTCTGTCCACTTCATCGTAGTTGCTTCCTGGTTGCGATATCAATCTCAAATGTATGAAAGTGGGGATTGTGAACAGCTGGTGTCATCGTTGATTCAGAGACAAAATAGGAATTGCAGAGACCGTACTTGCAACGGCAAGCGCCGACATCGGAATTTCTGAGAAGTGGCAGTTCAGACTGCTGCAATTCCTCTCTCTATGGTTTCGTAAAACGGTTTTAGACTTCTGTAAAGCAGACCTGCAGGTCCTGGCAGGGAGAGGACGCATCGTCACACTAACTGACACCACCGACCACTGTGGGATGTGAAATTTGCCCCCAACCGAAACAGCTTAATTCCAACAAAACATTTATTTGGAGAGCCCACCCAACATATACCATATACCCAGAGTACATGTAAAATACTACAATTAAAAATATATACATAACAAGGAGTCCAATCTAATTATAGTCTAATATTTGAACGGATACAATGAAATATAGGATCAATTCACTAAATATTGTGCACAAATATCTTATGACTCATACTGTGTGGAAGGTGAGTTAAACAAAAGGAGACAAAAGGAACTAAAAACTTGACTAAAAAGACATGCACAAAAAACAAGAAAATTTAAAGAAGATTTGGCAGCTAAGACTCCTGTTGTCTCCTGTGCATGTCAAAAATGAGAAAAAACAAATAAAACATGAATACTATTAGAGGAGCACTAAACAGTTGTTGAGTGTTGCTCCCTTTTGTAGTCCACATTAAAAGATAAGGACTTAAGAAGTGTCATAAGCATCAGTTACACTGGGTAGGTCCAGAGTATCCGAATGAGCACTTGCTCAACGAGATGTCTTCCTTTAAATGTTCACCACATCTCGAAAAGGGACATTCCAGAAAAGACCATGGCGTTAACAACAGGGGATAAGTGTTTCAGTCAGAAAGGCGTGGTTCGTTGACTGTGGTTTCAGTCCTTTCATGTGTGCGGTTGGGGTAACAGCGTCACTCCACGATGGTGGAGGTCGGGAACAGTGAAAATGGGGCTTTCAGACGACGGCCCCCGCTCTTAGTCTTCCTGCTCGACCTGCAGCGCAAGCTTGCGAGAGGGAATGTGGTGAGTGTGGGAACGCTGAGACGCAAGAACGCAAAAGTCAAAAGACTAGGCTCTAGGTGTTCAGATCCTTCAGAGTTCTGAAGCAGACTTTATTTTACACAACATACAGACACTTTCTTACAGTCTGTGACAGAAGAACATTACTAAAGAAGATCTTAATTAGAGATTTTTTGGGGTGGTCCAGCTGCCTCAAAGTGACGATATGAGATGGAGGCAGGGACCTCAGAAGGCTGGAGGGATTAGAACAGTGTGCTTTGGCTGACAGGCCATACACGGCCTCAGCCAACATTGTATTCTCTTGGTTGCACAAATCTCTGCATAATTTGGCACCAACTTGTTTATGTGAATCTGAAATTAAGTCAGATAAACGGAAATGTGTAACATTGGCATTGCATCAAATTAAGGCATAATGAATATTCTCATTTTAAACAATTAAATTCTTAACCATGTTTTATAAAATAACAAGCCTAACGTATAAAGTACCTGCACACATGCTTGTCATGCCAAATATTGGGCCTCATTTACCAATCACTCTACAAACAAATTTGTTCTTAAGACTTTCTTAATTCGATGCAATGCCAAGTTTATGCCTGTGGCGTTAAGTAGAGTTCCCACACTTACTAAACCATTTCAGGGGTTTTTCTCATTTTTCAAACATCCCTGAAAATGAACACTGTGTCAGGATAAACTTGCTTAACTCCAAACATTTTGAGCAGAACGTAGATTCGAACCCAGGAACAGTTTCCAAAAGAATAATTTGCATAAAACAGGGACAAGAAACATCTTACGGGGATTGCCAAAAGATAATGTCGTTTTTTCAGGAACCTTGATGCCCTTGATTTTATTTTTCTAACTGTGAGGACAGCTCCACATGGCAGAATTACCAGCATAGGCTAGCGTTTCAAAATGTCAAAATCTTACACGGAGAAAGCACACCTCCCATGCTCACTCCCACACAACACAAAACATTGCAGGTGACGTACAAAATCGGGTGTTGAAAACATATTTATGTGCTAAGAATGGCTTCCTGTGCATTGAAAATAACAAAAAAAAAACATTTGCACCTGCTGCATTGTGGAAAGAAAAGTGGGTTTAAGTTTTGGAAATTATTTTTCCAGCAAAAATTGCTTTACCACTTCTTATTAAAAAGTGGCTGTCCATCAGACACACAGGGCTGACGGAATCACTTTGAGAATCAAGCCCACAGTGCGAGGCCCTCTCTTATTAACTAAGGACACCTTGGCCAGGCATTTCCCATTATGAAAGACTTGCAATGCACATTTGTTTACAGTTACTGTTTGAAATGTTATAAACAGGGCCTCAGATGTGAGTAACTGACTGAGTCAGGATACCGGAGGTTACATATTCATTTATATTAATTTATTTATATTTATTTATGATATTACTACAGAAATAAAACTGCTGGCATGATTTAGCGCGTCAGTGTAGGTGGAAGTAAATCTGACTGCAAACAAAAATCCTCCGTTTAAAGCAGACAGCTTAGGTCATAGTCTTCTCCAAAATATAATGAAGTGAGAAAAGAAAAAACAAAGGAAAATTGCGTGGGCTCCATGCAGAATCATGCTAACGACTTCAAGGCTTTGGCATCAACAAAAGTGACCTTACAGCGAATGCCGTGCTTATGGGACTCCTTTGTTTATGTCAAATGGCTGAAAGAAAAACAACTATAAACCAAACCTGATAAATTATGGCTAATGCTCTCAATGCTACAAACAGAAATAACATCTGCTTATGATAAATGTTTGTGAGATGCAATGATATTGGACAATGCACGTGATGAATAGTTCGATTCCTGATTATGCGATGAGGGATTAACCATGCTCACTGCAGTCATTTCATATTATATTGTGAATATTGTCAAGGACATTCGTACTTTCTTTCAGGAGCATAACCAAGTGGCCAGAATGCACACCATGTATTGAAAATAAAGGACAAAGAAGCACACAAACTTCTACCCCCTTTTCAAAAGCAGTGCAGTTCTGCCTTATAGGGAATAATTTACATATGAAAAATCATGACTTGCAAAATATCTCCTCTGGTGACAGTCATCCCCAGCACTACTTCCTGAAACAGGCAGTCAGCAACGAGCGAGAAACAATTCGAAGCTAGATTGAAAGGATTGATGAAAGGATCCAGAATTTTCTACGCAGCTTTAATTACAGGAGACCTGCGATGCTGCAACTGACCGCTGAGCCCAGGGTGAACCGTCGAGGTTGACCAGTTTTGATTTTGGAGAGCGTTCATCAGCCCGCTGGGGCTTGGCCCCTGCATCGGGCGCATCGCTCAGGAAGCTGAAAAGCTGGGTGCCTGACACTTCCCTCTGAAGCACCGGCACGTTGTGAAGATCAAAGGCAACACACACAAAAAAAAACCCTTTCCCCTGAGCCAGATTACCCAGGTTCTCCTGTGATGAGCTGCAGCACGCGTGTTCGCAGACAACGCTTGTTTGAAAGGCACGCATGTCAGCCCGCTAATTGCTATAAACAGACTTAAACTCAGTCGTTGCTATAAACACACTTCAAACTGTGCTAAAAAAGGCAGAGCTCTGCAAAATCTCTTCTTTGTATTTTAGGACCCCCGCCTCTCAGTCTAACTGGATAAACTCCAGCCCTGGATGCATCCTCCAGTTAACAGACGCTGGCAAACAGGCGAAGATAAAAATATGAAAACGGGAAAGACTGAATGCTAAAAGCTCACAGTTTCAATGCTAAAATAGGCAGCATTTTTAAATCAAACTTTATCCATCATAGCCAATGAGAGCTCATACCGCCACCTTTGTCTTAGATATACCCACACCAATACTCAAAAACCTCAAAATGACATAGTATTTAACATAGTAGGCCTACACAATTTAGCTTTCTTCAACTGTATAGTTCTATTTTCATAATATTTTGTATCTGCTTCCAGCATCTGTATGACAGCATACACAATTTAACCTACCTCTCCTTATTATTTGATGTATTATTTATGAAATTGCATTTATTCTCATGCTAGTCAGGGCTGTGCCCTTTTCAGAAAGAGAGGCGTGGCTTCAGAATGCGGGCGGGGATTTTGGCCTACCTGCCCGGCGGCCTGCCCCTCTTCCCGTGCGGAGCGGGCGGTTTGTGTTCCTGAGCGTAAGGTTCGTCCCTGTGCTCCCTCTTCACCAGCGCGTATCCGGGAGGCCTCGGGTTCGAGGCGTAGCGTCCCCTCAGACGGCTCGCGCCCTCGTAACCCGACAGCATGGCTCTGGGGAATCAACCAGAACAGATGTTCCGGAAATCGATGCGGGGGAAGGAAATGACTTTTTACACCAGGTCGTGCCAAATAATTGTGTAGACAAAGTGCAGATACCTACTTTAGAGTATGCTTTAGAAATGCTCTGGAAAATCAGAGGCTACATGCAGCACGCTCTCGCTAACTTTCGAAGTGTTATCAGGGGAAACTTTATTCTGCATTCTTTAAAATTGATTAAAATAATCCATGCACAGGCGCATGTGGAGCAGAATAACAAAAGGCAGTTTTTTTCCTGTATACTTTTCTAAAGGATAGCCTACTGTAATACTGTACTATAATAACATAAACGCTGCAATGATAGATGCTGTTGTGGAGCACATCCGTCCCCCAAAGGAAATGTATATCAAAAACATTCATCACACCACTGATTGCCTCAGACTGGCTTCCGAGGCAGAGCCACTGGCTAGTCTGAGCGGAGGAGGAAAATGCTATTTTATAATATCATTCTGAGCCTTGAATAAGCGGATGGATGTGAAGTGCCGAGTCAACATTTAACAGAACATGTCTCAACTCATATTTGTGAAAACACAGGCACAATTTAAAATCTATACTTCTCTTGGACAGGGCACATTTTTTCCCTACCACTGTCGATTTAAAATAGAAAATGAAAACCTAGTCACACCGATTTAAAAAAAAAACAACAAAAAAAACACTCTACCTCTTCTATTAAGATTGGGTTTTGACTGAGGCGCTAAGACAGCAGGAGTCTGTTATTAATCTGTTAAGGATAGACTCAGTGGAGTCGTGCTATGGATTTTGCCAAAGTTTATTCTATTTTATCTCCGTTTCCACGCCATAAATCTGAATTGGATGCCTCGACACCCACTGCGAAAAGAGAATTCATGGCCAGTGGCTGTTGGCATATCCTTTCACATACTGGCACTGGGTTTAAGCTTTCTGCTGCAGAGATTGGGGATTCAAATGCATTCTGGGAAATATGCCTCATGCACTTATCTGGCCAGCTTCACCAGCAGCTGCACACTGTGCTGCTCCTGAGGTAAGAGTGAGCAAAAGACGGGCTGAAAGAGCCTGGAGGAGAACGTGCTTCGCAGCCGAGCCGTGGCATTCACACGGGACCTCTTGGCGCACCAGCGGGCTGCGCGCACGCTTAATCTCTTTGACGAGCTTCGTGCAAAAAAATGTGCTCCGGCGCATTTCTCGCACCTCGTTTCCACGTGAGTCTGGCGGGGGTCCTCGGGCCCTCCGCCTTCGTCGCCGGCGCTCAGGCGCCTGGTCTTCTGCACGAAGTGGACGGGGACGAAGGTGATCTGCTTCTCGCCTCCCAGCCGGTCCGGGAGCGTCACCTCCTTCTTCACGTTCATATCCGAGTAGGGACAGCCAAAGGCACTGGGGGGGGGGGGGTGTCAGCAGAGAACGTTAGGCTGGTACACAAGACTGCAGAAGCTACCAGCAGGGGGGAGAGTTATGCATTAATTTCATCTATGTCTTATTCTAGAACATTCCAAAAGGGAACAGTATATGGAAGAGCTGCTTTGGAACTCTCTTTGGGAAAGGCTTTGTTACCTGTGCTTACATGCAGCGCCACCTCTTGTGTTGGCTTTGTGTTAATAAAAATATAACTGATATGCCCCAAAGAAACTTACCTCTACATGTGTAATCATTTGATACATCAGGGGTCTGGCAAAAGAATAGGCTACTTTTTTAAGAAAGGTTAAGCAGGGACAATGTTTTGGCACTAGGCACTATTACGAGGGGAAACGATTAAACAGCTAAATTATTAATATTATGTTTGAGCGCATTAAAAAGTACTTTCCCCACAGCAGGACTTCAGAAAGTACCAAAATCAACCATCAGGAAGAAAAAAAAAACTTCTTGTGAGAGGGCACAGCTAAGCATTTAATACGCCAGCTGACAAGTAAAGAGAGATTTATTCATGTGACCAAGAGCTTAGCCAATCACGTCCTACCCCTTGACAAATGTAACGTTCACAGTGGTAGAATGTTGGCCTTTCACAGCTCAAGACGCATTAAATACACTGCTTGCAAGAACCTGCTTATTTAAAGGGGGGCGGGGGTCCAGTAATGCCATCGTTGTATCCCTTTTCCATACGATTCGCAATGTTCCACAGGCACAGAGGGGCTTAGGAAGATGCAAAATACTCCGACCCCAAGCAACAGTCGGAGGATTTAATGTGGTAAAAAGGCCCCCCTAAGAAAGGCTTACACACAAAGATAAGTCACAATTAAAGCCATGGCGACGGCGCAAAATCGACGCAGGACCTGACAGAAAAGGGCAAACGATGCGTGAAATGGAATAAAATAAAGAAGTACTGTATCCATGTTATATTCACCCCCCCCCCCCCCCCCCAACGTAAAAAAATAACTACCCAGGGAACTGTAGGCAATTCATTAGGTGTGGAACCTTTGAAGGACGGAGCACTTTTCATTTAGGGAACTAAACTCATTCACATCTGGGGTGCCATCTGGCCCCCGCTCCTTGTGTCTTTGGGAGGACGCTCCGCCTCCCTTCTCGCTCTGTGGACCGCCGCCACTGCGTATAGCGGAGCATATGGCACCACGAGCCGGCGCGTGACTGCGGATGATTCACCGACCATTCGCCGAGCACGATCCACGCCCAGGGGCAGAGAAACCTGTTCTGCCTTGCTGTGAATTTCAAGCCCCGGCGAAATCAATTGTATAAATATTCACTGATCTTGTTAAGGCAAAGTACCGATGTTCTATTCGTACATAACCAACAGGCACCACAAGAAATCATTTATTTTGGGCTTGTTACATTTAGAAAGTTCAGATATATACAACATGTACTCTGTGGAAGCTTTTCAATTTTAATAAGGTTTCTCATTTCACCCGAATGTGTTGCTCCCTCATTCGGCGCACAGAACGTAGGGGGACCTTTGCTTACAACTCGCTGTATGAATCCAGAATGTTAGAAATGATTGCTTCCTACTTTCAACTTTCCTTTAATACACAGGGGTGCATTAGGCACAGACATTGTCTTTTAAAATAACCTAACATGATGAAGACTTCAATAAAAGACGGCACTTCCTGTTACACTGCACAAAGCCGGTTTATGACAATTCTTGAGTTATTACTTACTTTGCTTTTGCTTATTTAACGAAAGCCTTCGAAACGGCTAAAACGTTAGCCGTTACCCGTCAAGCTAAACTGCACTCTTGTCTTCCTGTGAATGACAATGAGGAATTAATCACACGGCGGGACTGTGTTGGAGCCCTTTAAGAATGCTTTTTCGTTTCGTTTAAGTATAAAAAGGAGAATGACCTGTGCAGAAGAAAAGCATACCCCTAATCTTCAGAAACATCCAATGTTCAAATCCCCTGGCGGACATAATGGTTTTGCATCATACGGCCATTCAGAGGCCACAATTTGAAATGTCAAGATGACGCATCCCTTTGAGCTTTCACACCTGCACTTATTGCATTTTAAGCATTGGCTTTGGAAACAATTTTTGTTCGGAGTATTGTTAGAAAGCCTCTCTTCACAGGGGCGGCCAGAACTTGGGCAAATCATCATTTTTCACACTGTGCCCTGAATATCTAGCAGGCTGTCAAACAGGCGGGAAGGCAGAGGAAGCTGTGTGCACAAACCGGACCTGAGCTGCGAAACGACTACACTATACGATTACTGAAGAGTACACTCACTGTGCAGTTCATTAGTACCATCAACTCACGAGTCCACTATACTAAATAGAAAAGCGTACATCAGGACTATTCAAACAGCAGGCCCGGGGTCAAATGTGGCCTGCCATAGCAGCAATCAGTCACCAAGAGCAAAGTAGAAAAGGCAAAATAACTGCTCTTTGCGTACAAAACATCCCTGGGAACGCATTGTTCTAGATTCAAGCCAAAAAAACAACAACTTGCCGTTACGTTTCTAGGATTCCTCTGATGTGAATGCTTCGGTACACGGTGTTCTGTCACTTTGATTCTTTGAAAGCAATAATAAGAAATAAAGACCTGCTCATTATTTAGCTGAAGCTCCAGGTAAACCCTGACCACATTGTAACCAACAAGTTCAGTCGATGAGGGCGATCCCCACTCAATTATGAAAAAATGGTGGAAAAGACACTTAAATATCCTTAAACTAATTATTCCATGTTTTTAAAATTGTATTTATTGATGTCAAATGTAAGCACGCAATAAGAAGGGACATTCAAATCATACTGTCCATTATCGCGCGCTTAATGAGGAGTCCAACGTAAGCCCAGTACCTGCACTCCAGTACACTTTTGAGAAAAAAACGATCCCTCCCGGAGTGAGGTGGCAGGCAGGATAGTTTGCACTCCCCACGTGAAATAGAAATTTGCTTGCAAAAAAAGCAAGTGTGATTGCTCCAAATAGCCGCAATTACGGGTGAGACCGGGGAAAAAAGTAAAGGTCAGGGGACGGAGCAGCCCTGTGAGAGCGCTTATGGCTGGCAGAGGAAGAGGACAGGAAGACCGGCCAGCTGCAGGCCACCCGGCCAAAACCCCACACCCTCACAGCCAATTACAGGGCTTACACAGCCCGGGAACCCGCCTCCCCTCACTCCTCATAAACCTTAAAAAAAAATAAACCCACCGGCAATTTCATACTGCATTCACTCTGTCACGACGGCAAAGCAAATTGAAGTGTTGCGCTTTTAAAATTGAGCGTGTAAAAAAAACAAAAACTGAAAACACTGAATAAGTGTTCACTTCACCTTTTTCCATGTCAACCATTTTTGCACAACAATTCACGCTGAATTGTTTCCCCATACTCGAGATGTTACTGTTCAATTTCAATGCAGCGAGAACGATAATAGCCTTGACAAAAGGGATTTTAAGATGGCAGTGTTAAATAGCACTTCCCCCCATTGTTCTCTCCCATTTGGAATGGCAGGTTGTAACTGTAAGCCTGCCCCACTGCAACAATGTCCTGGGGTTACGTTACGGTGGGTACTGGTATGGCTCTGATTTGACCAGACTGTTGGACCACTAACGTTATGCTGGTTTGTACCTATCTAGACCGATACTACCCAAACAGGCGAGTGTGGGACCCACTTGTGTGTTATGGGAGGGATTGAAGTGAGTTACATAACACACTTTCAACTGGCATTTACACTAGTCCAATTAAACACTGCGGTCTTCACAGTTCCAGTACGTATGTGGTTGTTTTCAAAACTTAAGAATGTAAAAATATGGTAATTCCATATTTGGACAAGCGTCGGGCTAACTTATAAGTGTTAGGTCACAGAAAACGCATTCTATCATTAAGTGGGTAATGGGATAGACGACAGCAGTATGCAGAATTTGTTAACGCACACTAGAATATACAATCCGTCAGTGCGAGCGCATCGACTGCGCACACGGTTTTCACAGGGGGTTGGTTTTGTGCGGCAACGAGTAGCCGAGTCAGCACAAAAACAACTTAACCGCGCCGCGAATAAATACTTTGCTCAGCATACCAGGCCATGCTTTCCCTGTTGGCCTTTGAAAAAAGCATCCAGCCCTTCATTATCCTGCACCGCTAACAGCCACCACAATACAGAGCTCTGTGCCTCGACACAAGCTCCATATTATTCTTAAAGATTCCGGCTGTATCCCCAGAAGCACTAAATCTGCACTCGGCCTCATTTGAAAAGGCACTTCCTCAACACAACAGAAACAGGCTCACGGGGTAGGCAAAGATTAAATTTAGGTATTTTTTATTTTGCTTTACACTTTGGTGTTAAGTCCTTGCAGAATCAACTAGTGGTAGCAAATGACACTCTCTGATAGTGACGCGACACTTTTGCTACACAATTGCCTTGCGGTATCTTATCTGTTCCTGGATTCAGAGCAGTTTCTCAGTCAATATGAAGAAAAGAATCTAGCCATTAATTCACTTAAATCTGCCATTTACTTTACTGTGCAAATGCACAAACAGCAAATAAAAAAAAAGAGCTTAGCTGGTGGAGAAGTTTGCTAAGATTCATGAGTCCCCTTGATTTATTGCTCTAGCTGAATAGGCTGAATATAGACAGCTTTAAATCCTCAAGAGGATTCCCCATAGGTCAATATGAACTCAATTTCAGTTTAGTAAGGGCTATAATATAAACCTAGATGTACAGTTGTGGGTACAAAAAACAGCATCCATCAATTGTAGACAGGTCATACATGAGAGCAAGCCACCGGGGAATAAATCAACGCCCACAGCAGGGATACCAGTGGGCCGAATCTGCCACCTCTTCAGAAAGGATTATCTTGGTTGGAGATCAAGGGGTCAAAGAGTAAAAAAATGAATAGACACCAAGTCTACGAAAACAGGCAATATTACCAATAGAACAGACAATTTAGCAAAATCTAAAAGATTAGTTAGTAAACACTCCATGTTATTTTTTGTGAGTTTGTGTATGCCTTCAAGGGATGGTTAAATTACATATAGCTGTATCCAATAATTACAAAAAAAAACAAATGACTTAGGCCAAATTAACATTAAATCAATCAGGCGTGGAATTGCAGAGCAACTGCAACCGATTGTACCAGCAGGAAGCACAATTTGTAACAGTTCTTAACCTTTAGGAGAAACAAATAAGCGAGCTAACTTCAAGAGCTGCGATGAGGTTTTAGAAATTAAATGAAACAACTCATGCAAAGTATGTCATCAAGGATATTGGGAAAGTAATTTTCCTTTGGGTAGGGATATGAATGTGGGCAGTGTCACAATAGTATAAAGTAGGGAACTGGGCGTGTAACTCAACTGGGCTTATGGGTTCCATTCCCAGCTGGAACGGTGCTGTAGTACCCTTGAGCAAAGTACTCCAGTAAAATATTCAGCTGCATAAATGTATTATATGTAAAAATGTAATCTGTGGAAGTCACTCTGGAAAATAACATCTGCTAAATGCCGAAATGTACGCATCGATGTACATCAAAATCATTTTAATACCAGCAGTGTTCCTGAAACGCTTTCAGAGACGAAACGCAGCTATGCCTTTTCATTTAATTGATTTACAAAATGCACGTACACACTTATCACAAACATACTCATCTTGTTAATGAGGCCATCTGAAGCCTTGTTCGGGAGCTATGAGCTTTTAGTGAAACTGTATTAGAGCAATGAGGAGAGGGTCCTGCAAGTATAATACCCAGTTCCTACCCTGGAAAATTGCAAACAACATACATTTGTGCATGTTTGAGGAACTTGCTGAAGAAGCTGACACAAAAGGTTACTTCACACACCGCGCAAGCGAGTAACTCAACCCGACGGTTGACTCATATATCAGACAAGGACCTGAAGCTGTCGAACGTCTACTAAACAGTGGCGGCCGGCCTATAGAGGGCGCTGGGGCGCCGCCCCCCCTCCCCCACATACAAATTTTTTAAAAAGTTTTTAAAAAATTATTATTTTTTATTATTATTTTTTATTATTATTTAATTTTTTAGTAGCTTAAAATTATTATTTTTTATTATTATAAAATTTTTTAGTAGCTTAAACATGTTATATGTTGGCCTTGCGTTGTCTAAAGTTTAATACATTACATATGCATGTTCAGGGGCCTGCGGGGCGCCGGTAACGTTATGGTGAATCAGAGCACTCATTCATTTTCATGCGAGCCTCCTGATTCTGCTGCCTGATTCGCGGTCAAAAAAGTAGCCCCCGGGGCGCAGGCCTGTGCGCCCCGGACTATCCTACCCTTTTCTGATTAGTCCTCATGGTTTATGATATTATTGGATTGGATTTAAGGCATGTTTATCACGCCCAGCCGGCATCTAGCAGGATATCACTACGCACTAAGTACTACGGCTAGGTTCAGTCGGCTGCTACGCATTCATTCAAATAGACCTAGACCAAGCGAGAGAGATAATTCGAAATGGCTTCTTCAAGTGGAACAGAAAGCAAAGAAAATTCGGTTATTTCTTTGCAAAAAGAACCTTTCTCAAGGCGTTCATTGGAAGAAAAGAAAAGAGTAAAGGAACTTGGACCAGAGCGACCAGATTTGTACATTCAACAGCAAACAAGTGATCGCGGTCGGGCCGGGGCTTCTCTCGCTCGTGTTATGACAAACGGAGTTGGCTAGCTGGATGTGCTGTGAGTAATGCGTTATATTGCTTTCCGTTTGCTATTTCAAAGTGCTGGCACCGAACCATTGTGGACAACGACGGGGGTACGAGACCTAAAACATCTTGCTGAAAAGTGCAAACGGCATGAGTAGCCGCAGCCATCTTGACAACAGTATGAAGCTAAACTTTTTTGGCAGGCTTAGCATTGCTGAACAACTTGATGAAGGCTACAGAATTGGCATTAGAAAGCATAACGAAGAGGTGACAAAAAATGTATGTTCAAGTAGTGGTTTTAGGCAACATTAGTGTGTTGTTGTGTTGTAATGGGCCAATTCACCTTTAGTGTTGTATGTCTTTGTCTCAAAATGTATGATGACTCATTTGAATGACCAGTCAAGTAGGCTCTTCTCAGTCTGAGGTTTTTAGCGGTTTAGCAATACAAAGGAATTGTGCAGCAAGGAGTTGTGTGTGGGGGGCAGCAATTAGCACCTCTCTAGGCAACATGACAGTGCTGTTGTGTTTGATTTGGACCCGGTGCTGCCAGGAGGTCTGTGTGATCTGTTTGAAGTCTAAATCTGAATGTATGAGTCCTGCCTAACTTGAATGAACAGAGGCTCCTCCACTGTTCAGTGATGTCTTACTTGAAAAACTGTCCTCCACTGTTGCCAATTAAACTGTCTTATGCAACTGAGACACAAGGTGGCTTGTTTTTTCTGTTTAAAGTCAAAGTCAGATGTATTTGTTTTTTTTTAGAAATGCTAGCGCCCCAACCTATATTTAGATCACCAGCCGCCACTGCTACTAAATATAATATTTCAAAACAGATTTGCTTCAGCAGTGGAAATGTCCACATTCTGGTGGGATTCAGTTCTCTCCAGTTTCATCTCTATCCAACTGAAATAGAAAATGGACAGCATTGAGTTTCTGAACGCCATGTGACATTATTGGAGAAGGAGCAAGTGGCAACCTCAAGAACGGTATTCTCAATTCAAGATGAATGGCGATAAATATTATTCATCTGTAATTGGTAGGACACTGACTCGATCTCAACACAAAAGAAACGAATAACTATCATCACTTGTGCGATTATTCCATAAGAGTTTAACTAGGCAAAGCCCTAGTTGGAGATCATTTAAAAAATTATCAACAGTTTTGGTAGATAATGGGAAATTATATATACAAATATAGAATGTGTAGAATACACAATGAATACACATTTCTATACATTTAAAACGCTTCTCCACACTTCTTCCAACACCTGCTTTCTCAACTTCTGTAAACACGTTTATATTCACTGCAACCAAAGAAAACAACAGAGTAGATAACAGGAATATCCCCATTCACCTACGCAGCATCACTGTCCAAAAATGACTTCAACCTGACTCCAGCAAGGCCCATTTCTGTACATGCAAACATCAAACAAAGTCTTTTTGCCTCTGTGACCTTTCATTCATATTGGTCTCTCTCCAAAACACCACCTCTTCCTGCAGGCGAGGGCACGCCTTGATTCCCTTGGAAGGGAAATGTGTATTAAGAAACCATGTAGAAAAACATCCCCAATGTAAAACAAAAGGTGTGTGTGTGTGTGTGTGTGTGTGTGTGTGTGTGTGTGTGTGTGTGTACGCGTGAGCATGTGTTAGACCACCAACCCATTGCACCTCTATGACGATGACATAATTTGACAAAATCAAATTAGCTTGCCTAAAAGGCGGATGATATTTGATATCTTTATCAAATTATTTAGATCAGATTTTGAAAGGGATTTTTATTGTGCGCGCACACACACACGCACGCACACACACACACACACACACACATGCACAAACATGAGATGATTTAAATTACCTCATTAAATGGAAGTAAAATGACTGAAAGCCTGAAGCCCAAGTTGTTCACAGTTGTGCATAAGCTCACATGTGGTACTGAGAATGCCAATAATATTTTATTATAATGCATTCCAAATTAAAACGCTATGTATATGCATGATTTTATTATGCATCACATTTAGCTGTGACAGGTCTTCTTTCAAACGGCCCTTAAGCTAACAAACAATAAAGGCAGAAGTCTAAAATACATAAATGTTCCCATAAGTGAAAATAATTCTGTAAATGGTGCCCAAGCATTGGTAAATGGACATGCGTTTGGTTATTACAAAAGACAAAAAAAGCTATTTCTCTTCCACGGCTGCAAATTAAGCTGTATTCTATGTTAATATGGTGTAAATTCATGCAAAAAGAATGTAAATGAAACGATAATTAAGTTCAGGGCGTCCCAGTTCTTAAGAGCTCAGAAATTATAGTGGCTCTCCTTGCAATCACGGCGCGCGTGAAATCCGCGTCTCTCAAATAATTCAGAATAATCTGATCCTGCAGTCTGGAGAGAAGCCTGGGCTCTTACTCAATTCGGTTTGTGATTACCCCTTTGATACAACGAGGGGCTAGATTAATGAGGAGCCTCTTTGATGAGGTGCGGAGAGCAGAAATACATAAAAACAATCATATGCTGCATTATATGAACCACACAATAAAATAATTTCTTTGATGAGGGGGTAGGGGGGGTAATACCCCAGATAGATCACAGTGATAAATATTGCAATATCTAAACCCATTTCTTTCACATTTTAGACTTGCAGAGTTGAGTCTTCGTGTCAATACTGAAACGGAATGGTTTAACAGACCCGTATTAAAACAGACGCTGAGACTGCCCAATGCTAATTTAAATTTAACAAGCCTGGGAATATGACGGTTTTGTACAGTAACAGCATTGTAGAGCTCATCGGGATCACTCAGTATTGATCGTGACCAATGCTAATCCTCTGGATAAGGTTTTCCATACACACCTTGACATGACCTGCCTGTGTGAAGGGATACATTACAGGTTGTCTGTTGGCAGAGTACATCTGATGTGTGGGTGTCTGAAACAGGCCCAGCTCCAATCTACATGTGTAAAAATGTTGTATTTTTTATGAATGCTTCTAAATTTTTGGCAACTTATCAGAATTACAAAAAACTACAGTACAATAGTGAAGATAAAACTGAATTATTTGAAAGTTAAGAACAAATTTGGAATCCAGGCCACTGTATCCCACAGCAATCTGCAGCACTACCAAGATATCTGCTGACAAATGGCATTACAAACTGTCACGACTGCCATATGCCATATCGTACACAATGCGAAAATACCAGTTCAACAGCAGCGAAGAACTAGCAGTAATCCAGGAAGTTACCTTGCATATTAACTTATTGTTAATCGATGCATCATAGACACAACTGGCAGGACATGCACAGTCGAAGACTACATTGAAACATTAATGCGTAAAAGAAAATCTGTTTTTCATTTTAATCTCGCTGCAACTGGCTGCCTAATCCAAGTAGACTACAACTTGGTATAATTACTGCCATTTTCACACTAACAGGTGAAACGTGAAAAGACATTTTGTTACCCACTTACAATGCGAGATGGTATCTCACACAGGGACAAAGAGCAGTCTTTATTCTGAATGCTGTACTGAAACAGACTGAATTCAGCACAGCATCCAAAGATAGTGGCTTTCAAAGTCTACTTTATCTACGCATGGCCATAGCACAGAGGTCAAATAAGACCGAAAGGTGAAACGCTATACACTGGATGCCTGCTGAAGCATGCTTTTGGCTGAAAGGTAAAAAATAAATGCATTAAGGAAACCCCCCCCCCCAAAGGACTGTGTGAACTGAGGCCAGATGTGTCTGCAGTTCCTTAAAGCCCTTTTCTCTGTGAAAGTACTTTCCAGCCCCGGCTACCAGGATCTCTCAGGATCAAAGGCTTTAAGCGGCCGCCCCTCCACAGACCCACGCCGGCCGGCCGGTCGATCGCTCGCCCGCTCGCTCGCTGCCGCTAGGGAACACACTCGTCTGCTGCCTACCGCTCGCATTCACGCTGTTAGGTGATTACAGCCGACAGAACTACGGATGAATAATACATTTGTATTTGCATTAATAGAGGTCGAAAAAGGCACACGTGCGGTGAAGGGAAGAATATTAGAAACTTGATTTGCTTCTGGAGGTCATCGTTCCCACGGGATTCATGAGCCGCTGTGCACCGTTCCTCGAAAAGTGGAAATATCTAAAGGAAAACGCAAGACATGTGTATTGTTCCACGGAACATATGGGAATAGATTGAAATCCACGAATGCAGGGTATCAGGAGATACTATATTCTGCTAATACATAAATATCTCGTCTTATTAAAACCACAGATTTCTACGGTCAATTATAGCAGTCATATTGGGATATAAAGATTGAACGCACAGAAATAAGGTGATATAAACCCCATCCACGGCCAACACTGAGATCAATGCAGGGAAGCTGCCAAGTTGTATAACGTTACCTTTTTCCTGATCGAAATTCAGCTCAACAACCACAGATCCAACGAAATCACCAAGATAATAATTCAGAAAAGCAAAGCTTACCTTTTAATGAAATGCCAAGTGCCCTTTTAAAATTACAATTTAAAGGTTATAAATTAACCTGATAAAAACAGGAACAATTTTAAAGGTCTCCACTTGAGAAGTGTCCAAAAAATTAACTATACGTGACTTTTTTATTTTTTATTTTTTTTTACTGAAAACAAATGCATCGCAAAGTACTGAACTGGAACTCATTCTTATTAAACAATGATTTGGGGTGATATTTTACACAAATAGTTTCAACAAACAGATGAAGGTGGGATTTCAGGGAGGAGGGTACACGGCCTTCAGCCAATCAATCCGCTGTGTAAATCACAGCTCTACAATGACCAACACATCCCGTTGACTTGCTTGTTTACACTGTAGTGGGAGTTTAAGCTCACCTGTGGTGTCCTGTGTATCTGGCGCCTTTGATGTGGCCGACTCCCCTACACCCTGGAGTCGGGCATATCCCCGGGGCTGCTGGGTTCTTGGGGTCTGAGGACCCTAAAAACAACGATGACCAGTCAAAAACACTTTCCTTCTGCTCTCCCATCTACACAGCCATTGGTCTTTTATCTATTATATCATAGCTTTTTCGTGCATACAAAGGGCATTTGGATTTCTGCACTCTCCAAATCTCCCACTTATCATGTTAATCGAATGCATTCAATTTGCTTGACAACTGTACTGTATCCTTTCTCGTGACTAACGTTAGTACATTTATAATATAACCACATTTTCCCACAAATCAGTTAGCACTGCACATATTTGTTTTTAAACTGGACTGTGCTAAGGTCCTTCCATTTCACAAATAATTATATTTTGGCTCCGGCATAAATAGATTTTTTTTCCCTCTAGATTTTCTCTGACATTGAACTGATTGAAATGACTTCCAAGGACAGCTTCGCCTCAAGGGGGCATCAGCTAATCAGTAATTACAAGCTTGTGTAAGCAAATGGCCCATCATCATTTACATGTTTCACAAATATAACATTCCATTTCATTTCAGCTAATTTCATATATCGCTAGCTTTTGCAAGTAATATCTTCGTGAGTGTTCCTGGCTATATTCTTACTATCCTAACATTATCACTCATTGACCATGAACTTGTGGGGGGGGGGTTCCTCGAGAGTGACAAAAAAGAATAAAATCAACTGATGCGACAGTAATATTGGACATTAAATTCATGTACTACCTCAACCTGTACATCTTACTGAATAATGTACAATCCGTTCACGCCCTTACACATCAATTCCTCATCCTATTCGGTAAAGAGCATATTGTCAATAACCTGACCTTGAGTCATGACCTTCACTCAGACCCAACCATTTATCATTACGCGAGGTTCCTTGTTATCCCTGTAGGATTGAAAGGAATCTCTTTATTAAAGAATGAATGATGACTGTAAACATCTGACAGTACTGTATCATATGATGAAACATAGTATTATTAATTAATTATATATTTGTTGCTACCGACTCACTGTTGCATGCTCCTACTGGACCAATGCTAATCAGTGGATATGTATAGGACATGTATTAGTTCCATGTCTACCATACACTCACAGTATAAGCAGCTGGGCTTACGGTTATGTAGTTTATATAAACTGTGCACTTGAGAAAGCTGGAAACAGATGTCTCCTTCACAGTGGGCGGTATTTACGACATCTGGGAAGGAAGCGTGGAAAGAGGAGCAAACGGCAGTAACTTACGGCCATCTTGAATACGACGGAATCCAAAAATCAATAAACAACATGTTGTCATGGACATACTGTATGAAATCCCACATTTATGTGTTTTCATAGACAGCGGAGTCTATGCTGACAATTCTAATTTCCGTGAGCTACTAGTTTGCGTACCTGTAATTCCTTTTAAGCGCCATTTCCAAACGACATAAAAACCAAAATGTATCACCTTATTAAAAAAAGAAAAACCTCATAAAATGCATACAAAGACTTGCAGTTCCTTAGATTACATTGAGCCAAATGCTGTATTAAAACTGGTCACATTAAACAATATGGGGTAGATGCGTCTCCAAAATCTCCAACTCGGATAAAACCAACAGTCACAATTCGACTGGTGAATAAGCAGCTTCCTTTCAATTTCCTTCCTGTATTCCTTCCCTAAAATTGAGTTGTAATGGCTGGGCTAACATCAGAAGTTCACAAGCAGACAAATACACAAATACACCTGTACCGTGTATCTACCATAAAAACAACTAAACTATGACAACCATTCATGCAACAAAAAAAAACAATAAAAAAAACAGAATTAGATGGCAACAGCTGTATCGTTTGTGAAGGAGTGGACAGCCTGAGCTTATCTTGTCTTGTCTAAGACATCAATAACCCAAGCTTTGGCCTACCTAGCATGCCACGATTTTCATGCTTTTCCAATAAATAAAAACCAAACTTTCAGTTTACAGAGTGGAAAAATAAATCCTTAACAATGCCCAAAAATGTATCCATGACTGATGCATTTGCTCGCATGCCTTCATAAGCCCAGAATTGAAAACATTTTCCCCCCACACACAGTAGCTCTGGATTTGTGCCAGAGAAACACCTTAACACCACTGTGTGACAATTTCTGAAGTGCGTCAAACTGGATGCTTTTTTTGTTCCATCTGCCCTACCCGTGGTGCCACAACAGACAGGTACTCTCCTATAATTACACTCATTTATCAATGTCCCATAGCGCCCAAAAATAGCTGGCGAGACAATTCCATGAAAACATTTGCGTTTCAACCTCGGCTACAGAAACCCATTCAAGCTTCGAGAGACTATTCCAACTTCTGCAGCATAAGGAGGCTTGATGTTTATGCGTAGGTATAATGAAGGTTTAGCTACACCAGAGCTCCAGTCTGTTGCAGGACCACTGGCCCAGGCGAGGGGGTCAATTAACCCCCAAGGCTACTGAACTTAGAGGGACTACAGCTTCCATAACACGTCTTATTGTACTTCAATTTCTCTAGTGGTTGCCATGCAATGTGCCGGAACAATATTTCAGGCCATCGGGAGAACATAACACACAAATAACACACAGCCCCTTTCCTCTCGAAAAGAACAAAACCTTTTTCCCACCTCAATTTAAATGTTTGTAATGCAACAACTTTGTAATGCAACTGTAATAGTATAAGTGACAGTATCAGATGTATGCCTACGATAAGATTTTAAATTCTGAAGTAGTTACCGCTTACTTTCTGATGAATGTCACACTTAATTTGGGAATGCAGTCTAAAAGATAAATGAGTGGTACAACATTTTAGTATTTACCAAACATGAGAATAAAATTTTCCCTCAGTTTACAGCAACCATATAAGAAGCCCCCTATTCAGTCTGTTCAACTAAAACAATTACCAGAAACATACACATTTAAATGGCTCACAGCATTTAAATTGCTCATATGTGTGTTGTTATGCTTATTGATTGGTATGACCTGTAATGGTCTTTATTCCTTTGTTGTGACAAAGTTAATCAATAAAATCAACATCACACTGTTGAGTGCCCAGACAAATGTGCAGTAGCCATATACATTTTCAATTTCCTATTACTTCTAAAAAGCTGTGCTGAACATAGACAGCAACCACCCCTTTGGCACGTTTTGCGCATTATAACACACTCAATCATGCCACTGTACAACTGTAATTGCTTCACAAAGACAGACACCTTGTTTCTAAAGATGCTAACTGACTTCCAATGCTTACTGTATTCAAATTATTTAAGTATTCAATTTCTTATAGCATTTCTGTTTGTTCACATATTTGTCCTTGAGGACAAGTGTATTGCCCAGACGTGGACATTCTGTTTATAGTCTTTATGAAAGCATTATTGTGTCGTCCTGTTCTGAAATGGATAATAACAAATAAACATATTAGCAATACTTACTGTACTATGAAGTACCACAAGATACTATTCTCATTTATGGAAAATTAACTCTTTAAAATTAAAGATCTGTGTCAACAGCTATGGACAAGTTGGTGGGATGGTAGCAAAAGTTTCTTCCGTTTTTTGGGGTTAAAGCTTGAAGTCAGGACACAGGGTAGAACTTATTGAGCAAATCCAGACCTTTGCTTTGTGATATAAAAGTTTATGAACGTTGTGAAGGTCGTCAGCTTAGACGAAATATATTACACAAAACGGCAAAGGTAAGTCAAAATCACTTTGGCACTGTAAAGACAAACAGACTTTCCTTCATTGTAAAGGCGAGAGAAGCCAGCTGCATTTCTTTTCACTTGAATGCAGTGTAACTTTCACTTCATTTATTTGACAGCTATTCCTTTTGTGCGCTTGGCAACGTCAGGCTTTCTTGTTGGTAGATCAACGGAAGCTAATTATGCAGGGAAGCGGGTGACCGCTCTTTCATTCCGCACGTGAGCCACTCTCCTCTGCGCGTAACACTTATTGATGTTCTCCGTTCAGCCGCTGGAAGCGGGAATGGCAGAGCGGATCACTATCAGATGCTGAGATGCACAGCTCCACATGCGTCGGGGAGATTTATCACCAACGGAGAGGTGAGTGCAAAATCAATACCAGGGATCAAAATGAAGAAGAGCCAGGGAATGTACCAGAATTTATATCATACCAAAATTGCAGATGCATTTAAAAACAAAGCCCTCGGGCACTTCGAGTAGACTTACTTGGGGGCGGTTCCAGAGGATGACCCGTTCGGGTGCACCAGCCGGAGGGGTGTAGGTCCAGTAGGTCCGAGTCCACCCAGAAATCAAATTTCTCATGCCAGCCATCGAAGTGGACCTATTCGGGGTGCACAAATCAAACAAATCCACATTACCTACTCACGTAGCATACACCTGGGTCCACATCACTTTGCATCACTTTGTTTCACTATAGCCAAAAAATCTCAAGACATGAAAACTAAAGCGTATGCATCACACATGGAAACTCAAGGCACACTGGCAATCTTGCACAGAAAAATCACTAAGAAGCAGAAGATCAAGACTCATATTGGTCTTCATATTAAGCATTCAATTTCTTCGGTTTCATGAGACAGCTCTCTAGAAAGCCTCAGTGAGGAACTGACATAAAAAATTTATACTGCAGGGCCAAGGCCAAATAATAATCAAAAGGGAAATAAAAAATGTATACTCAGGGACAGACGGGCTAGTCCGAAGAGACATAAATTTAGCATTTCTCATTTGAAACACGTGGAGTCATTGCAGTAGCATGTTAATCATTTCCAGGTGGCCAACAATCTATTGGTTTATTTTACATTTGATAAAATGCTGTGCACCTGTACACTTAGGCTCGCCAGGAACTTGACGTCTTTTGTCAGTTCTGAAAGCCAGGATAGAGCACACGTTTTCAATATTTGTCAGGTGATATTTTCAGGGTAACGTGAACAACCAGGCCGAGACACAAGATGGAAAATCACAACCGTTAACCACAGCCGTATCGAGGGCTGAAGTCAGTGAAATATCTCTGTGCCCCTTTCCTAGTTTTATTTCTTATGCATTTTCAATGACGGCTTATTCAAATGTTTTCTTTTCCATGTTGGAGTTCATTATCGGCTTGAGTTAAAGCAATCGCTGCTTCTATGGTTCGGCCCAGTAATGGTCCTACAGGGAATCTTCCACCTTTTGATTTACTGTATGTTAAAACCAGCGCCACTGGGACATTAGCAGGTTTTACGTATTATGTTGCAATAGTCACTCTAGCTATATTTGCATTTTTTTGTCAATTAACCTTTTTAAGCAATATGCAGGAGTGACATATAGCTTTCTGCAGTACTGTATTTCTGTTATTAAATATCCCATCTTAGCAAGTGAACATTTACAGGTTTACAGCTCACCCAGCCAAAAACCTTTTTTGGGGACACTTTGTTACCGGTACAATATATTCTACATTTGTAAATGCACTCCAGAATAATTTTTGTCTGTTCAAGTCATAAATGTTAAAGCTTTATTTTACATCTGGATGCTTCTGTGCCTACCCATGAGGCTTTTCAATTAGCCAGTAGATTTGTCAGAAAGATGACCCAAGATGTTAAAAAATGTGAAAATAAAATGGATGAATTCCCCCTATATGAAATTCAGACTTCAATCAAATCTTTACCGACTAATGCACTCCATGGTTTTCACATTAAGTAAGTTCATAAGAGAAACGAGTTAATGCCATGCAAATATAAATCACCATCATCATTTAACCACAATCCATTCTAAAACCAATTAGCTGCTGTATGATCAAACGATTGAGAATTAACTACATCAAGGCCAGAATCAAATCTAGCCGCATACCACCTGGATATTCTCCTTGCTGACGTTACCAAGCATGTGATCAGAACCTTCCAGTATTATGCTTGTTATGATACTATGTCATCAGAGGTGCTTCCAGGGTGTTGGCTGTGGTCAGCTGTTGCCAGACTTGTCTGGAGTATCAGCCTACAATTTAAAGCTAAATTACACATTTCAACTCCCAAACCATGTCATTATGAGCTCTCTGGAACGCATTTCACGCTTCCGCTAAACTGAAAATCAATGTCAAATAAAGCGTGAACAATAAAAATGAGAATTGTAAATTGACATTAGCACTTCCACACTCTTTGCTTAGCCTGCCATATGTCATGACGCTCACGGAATACAAACGGCAGTTCTGTTTGTGCCAGAGAACCAACAATTTGCGTATCCCAGCGGTGGTCACGGGTGTTGGACACCACAATAGATTTAATCAGCACCATCCTCCTTATCTGCGGTTATAATCAGACCGTAAAAACTCTATCGAGTCCCTATGGAGCACTACAAACAGGCAAGCGTTCGGTAGATTAAATCGACTGCTTTTGAATGTGACGCTAAATAAGTTTCAACCTGAATAGCACTGTGTTTACATCCATGTACAAATCCATCAATAAATTAATACAGCCAATAATTAAGACTTTTACTGGCACTGTCAGGAACTGTGACATTTATCAATTATATTCTTGTTATTGGCTGGCTACCTAGTTGTTGACAAATAGCCAGAACTTATTAATGATTTCTTTCATTTTCATGCTTACCTTGAACACAAAAATTTTGATGGGCATGTGCAGAGATCGATATACTTATTGATTAGTTAAACTCACTGTATTGCTTCCATAATAATGATGAAAAGATGCAGAGTCCAGAGGACTCTCTGCTGAAAGATAACATTAGTCGTTACTTGTACAGCACCGTAGAGCTCATCATTCACAATGTATATTTGCCAAAGAATAATTGAACAAAGAATGTAAGTAACAAAAGCTGCTCACTATAATATAAAATGCATTCCGCAAGTGCTGACTGGATAATGCAGCAAGTTGATAAATCAGACTCATCGGTTGATTTTGAATACTATCATGTGGTTTCCAGAAGTAGATCGATTTACTTGAAACATCTTGCATGTAGGTTGGCATATTTTCCTGGCGTTCTGCGACAGAAAAACAGCTAAAATAGTTCTGTACACTTAGATTCTTTTCTTGCTTTTCAAGATACGGTCAAAAGCTTTTCATTTGATCAAAAATCAGTTCATAATGAACAAATTGTTACTTCATTTCCTATTGGAAAAACTACACAGATTTTTTTTTCCGTCATTACTTATATGCTGTTTGTTCTAAGGAACCATTTAAATTCCAAACACAGTAGCACTGAATATAAAATCACACATTCATTTCTTAAAATATGGCATACATAATTGAAATTTTATACTGTGGCAAAAAATAAATTGTTGTTTTTTAGTTAGCTTGCTATGGAAGAAATGTTTAGCTCAAAGATGATAGCTCAAACTTGTCCCTCAGCCCTTGGATAGAAACCTCTACTGACAATGCAGAGAGTCATCTTTTTCACATTGTTTTACTCCCGAATCGGTGTACTGTTCCTCAAACAGGCTGCCGATGACCATATAACAGCAGCAAATGTTTGTGATTTGCTTATAAATCGCCATTTTAATATACCTATATTGTTCTACAGTGAAAACATTACATTACATTTAACGTGGATCAAAACTTCAATATTTTGGCTAATGGGTTAATTAATTATTGTCCCCCAATTAATATGTTAGTTGTTCAAAAACAGGCTTACAGTTTATCCCCACATGGCTGTACACTGCAGTGACATGGGCAGCTGTGAATCTGTACTTCTACTCATTATTTATAATTAGATTAAAGTTTACTGAAGTTAGGAGAAGTGTGCTGATAAATCAAGGGACCGTTGAAGATAATAAGTAATAACACAGTATGACCGAGATATAAGGTCAATTCAAGTTTTTTTTTTTTTTTTTAGATTAAAGTTTTTTCGTTGGCTTTATCGGACACACAAAAGCATATTATGTGCCCTTGGGATAAGGCACAAAGTAACGCATACTTTCAAACGAATAACTAATTACGCCTTTCTGTAAGGAGGAACGTACTGTACCTACTGAAATATTATTCAAACTGTCTGCGGAGCAGGGAAGGCTTTTTTGATCAGAATTTTGTTCTGACGTGCGCTGAGTGTAGCGGTCACCTCCTCACCTTGACCCGGTAGTCCTCCATGTCTACAACGGTGGCCACTCGTATCAGCATGGGGTTCCGCCTGTCCACTGCCTCCAGCTTCATGTTCACCTGGAACCTGTGTGGTGGTCTCTGAAAAATGCATCCGGATCACAAGGTCAGTCACCTTTGCCACTTCACTGCGATCTGTTTTAAGTAGCTAGGACTTAACGTTTTTTTTATTTTTTTGACGATGAACGTTGTCCTTCAACCGTGGCATTACGTATTAAATCACAGGAAGCAGTTCTATAATTTCCATTTAAATGCAGTCCAGATTTAACTTCAGGCCTGGTCCTCTTTGATCGCATACACATAATGGTAATTTCACTTTTCCAGTGACACCACCAAGCACTTTAAATGATTAAGCAAATTGCAGCAAAGCGCAGAGGTAACGGTAGCACGTCAGGCACAGAATTATAGCTTTTAAGATGTCCACTGTGATTTACACAATGCTTACCACACAAAAAGCCTGGCTTGGAACCACAGAAGAGCCAGTGTCTTCCAAGTATTCCTCCCACAGAAAGTGTTCTGGATTGGGGTGTCCTGCAACATCAAAAAGTGCAATGATTTTTCAACTGTATTCCAAATAAGGAATTCCTCATTCTATGCAAGGGTCAGTACTGGACTGCTTTCAAAAGCATTGTGTAGGCCATGTGGTGCATGCACCATATGTGAGGAAATGAAACAAATGTAAATTCAGTGATAGTTTGTCGTAGAATTAGTCTCGGAATAGACTGCTTTGGTTTCGGTCAGACCACAGTGAGATTTAAATGTGCGCCTCACTGTCCGCCGTTTCACTAGCGATTGCTCAATCTTGAGGCTTATGCTTTTTCCTTTTCACTCGCCAACACAGACGGCACAGAGACTATTTCACTCGAGATCTTTTTATTTCATGTTTACCTTTTGCTTTTAGCCCACACAAATGTTTGCTAAATAGCGACGGCAGCAGGGCTAAATTGACACGAGCAACTGCAGCCAAAACTATCCATTCCAGTAAAATTGGATGAAGAGACATTTCAAGAGAAATAAATCAAAGTTCTACCAATATACAGTAACAAGCAAGTACAAGTAATGTATTGCACAGAAACAGAAATGCGAGTGTAAATTGTAGCAACACGCTGTTGACTTTGACTATTAAACAAGACTATTATGAATGCGTGCATGTACTACCAAAACAGCACACAAATTTCATGGGCCGCTGTGAGCAGAGCTTTCAGATTAGTGGAGGGAAAACAAATTGCGCAACAAGGTTCACACGCGAAACTGAGGAACGCCGTGAATGTATTATTCATGGTGCTCCTTGGCTGAAGGTGCATTGTTTCACACTCAGACATAAAAAATAAATCTAATGATACTGGGGATTTTGAACTGCAGTATATGGAAAACAAACCGACCTTCAATAAACTGGGGATATAGGGGCAATCTAGACCAACCGCAATACAATTTCACACATACAAAGTCCCACACTGCACCCAAACTGCCTGTGCTGCCCCGGTCTACAGTAGATGAAAAGCATTATTACAAAACGCAGCACAAAGATTACACTGTGAGATATGTTTGTCACACCGTTCTGGTCATTGTACTGAAGTCCTTGCTTTACCTGTGAGCGATCGTTACTCTGAAAGTGGTGGACATGAAGAATAACATTTCTGGGCTGCCAATGCTGCTACAAGGGATTTGGCTGAGAAATCAGCAAACGTAGCTTCTCCAGCAAGCATGATGGCCATTGTGGAGCAAATAGACTGACTATGCAAGTAGAACTATGAGAGCAAGTTGACTGACTATGCTGTACATACAGCTGATGGGTTTCATAGCTGAATTCTGGCATTGCCAGTAAAATCTTTTGCAACTGGTATGATTTTCTATACTTTGCAGAAACTACAAAGAACTCTGGCCAGAGGGTGAAAAAGTTAATTCCATTCCCTGGGCTTATAGTGCCTCTTCAGTCTTTTGAAATGGGCAGTAAAACTGTACGAGAACCAGAACCATGCTCTCTGCTCTTTCAACATGGTCACACTAGTGTGGGTCAAAAAGTTGAGGGACTATGAGGCTCTGTTGAGTACTCCCAGCTACTAAAGCAAACCATAGGCGATGGAACACTTGACAGTAGACTACCAAGGCGACGATGCTACATGTCAGTCACCATGCAGGAGACAAACCTCAGCAACTTGCCTTCACTTCAAAGCCCACTCAATATGATTGACATTCAGAAAAGATAACCCCTATAACAATTGCGCTTTATCTGTAGCACACACATTTTGCATACAAGACTGATAGAACACCAATGAAAAATGTAGGATGAGTACGCTGGGAAATCAAGGGACCAATATAGATTATAAGTAATAACACAGCATAACCTTGATATAAGGTTAATGCAGCAGTAACCGCCCTCACTCTAAGCCGTCTCTAAATGCAAATTAAATTTCATGTATGAATTACAAAAAGAAAAAAAAGAAGTGAACACTGGAAATAGTCCATGAATTAGATTATTATTATTTTTTTTAATCATAAGAGAATTTAATAAATATCAGTTGCGCAGTTATTTTTTTTTTTTGCATGTCACTTATTTAAACTTGCACTTTCACAACTGGAAAAATGGCAAGACTGCTGCATATTTTAATGTAAAAAACAAAAATAATTGCACCTGGTATGCCACATTTCGCATAGTTGAACCTTTATATATTTAGGTGTCGCTACATTGGCCAGACCGGAGGCTTATTTAAAAATGGGAATAGCTCCATGCAGCCAATTAAAACAAGGATATAGGCGTTTTATTCACATTTTTTATTTTCTTGTCCTTTTCCTTGGGTACTCATTATAAGATATGACGATCATAGTACTGCCATGTTATTTTCGTATTTTCTTTTGTTTGACACAGCTATAAAGGCTGCTATCCGTTTTGTGATTCATTTCCGCTCCTAAGTCAAAGTAGTAAGTAACGTTCCCACTCCCCATCCTTGGTCCCTTGGTGCACTGGTGATCACTGCTATCTGGGTTATGGCAGGGGATCGATTGCACGCAACGTGCACAGCCTGGCTTCAGGAGCCAATTATAATGACATTCCGAGTAGCCGCGATTACGGAGCGTGATGCTGTCCCCCGCTTTCCTCATGGCAACTCATCAGATGTATCATGATTCTGCTCCAGAACTAATTTGAACAGCCTGCACATGCTTTTAAAAGGAAAACTGATGACGGAGGCACTTTGGGAGAAAACTCTTGTGGAGCACAATCGAGCGCTGCCGCTCAGCAGATTGAGGAGTGAGCCGGGGGGGGTCTCCAATACACTGACCTGGATTCCTCGTAAATGTGGAGTACGACAAAGGTGTTCACAACCGCTAACGTCATTAACTTTCCGCTATCGACTCCCGGGTGAAGCCGCCGTCAGCAGTGGCGCTGCCTAGCAATAACCCGGTTGAATCACACCTCAGTTCAGATGCTATAGAATTTACCCAGGCTAATGGAAAGCTTTATAGCACCTGGCGTGGACACCACAGAATGGCAGCAGCTTAATTACAAACTGTCGGAAATTGCAGCCACAAGAGGAAAGTTATAAGTGTCATATGCTGAATCGGATAACTGGACACTAAGCAATGAGTCCAGATTACAGCAAATTCCACAAGGAACACACTTTAACTCAGGCCAAGAGACTGACTCAGTTAACGCAGAGTTCCTGGTTACTCTGGGAATCTGGTCTTCTTTTAACCTGTGGGGGCCAGGGTACTAAAATATTGACTGAAAGATATCATTAAAGAAATGAGAAACCCAGTTCCCAGTTTTGGTGCGGTACTTCACACACAGACACACACACAAAAAACGGCCAAGAATGTACGATTAGCTATCACATAAGAAATGAAAAATACAAAAATAGCTTTAATAATACATGCTCTAAAATGTTGATGCATAAAAATTATTTTATAAAGCCCAACCTGTGTCTTCATTTAATATAGATGATACATGGCATTAAACATTCACAGAACTATGTACAGTAAATGTTCACAAAATATGACAACAAAAAAAAATTGAATAAAAAGATGAAATAAATTAACATTATTCTGGGAATTGCCCTGTAAACGATGAACATTTCACGATCAAAAAGAAACATAAAATTAGAAAGAAATTGATTAATTGAAAAATATTAATGTTATGCAGGGCTTGACATAAGCGCTGGCCTATGAGGGGCCGTTTAGGCCATAATTCATACTTACTCTCACATACATATATACTCTCTCACATACATATATACTCTCTCTCACATACATATATACTCTCTCTCACATACACATATACTCTCTCTCACATACATATATACTCTCACACATACACATATACTCTCTCTCACATACATATATACTCACACATACATACATACTCTCTCACACATACATACTCTCACACATACATATATACTCTCTCTCACATACATATATACTCTCTCTCACATACATATATACTCACTCTCATATACATATATACTCTCACACATACATACATACTCTCTCACACATACATATATACTCTCTCTCACACATATATATACTCACTCTCACATACATACATACTCTCTCACACATACATATATGACTCTTTTCAATGGCCCGCTCGGGCCAGTGCAAATGTTATATAATTTAAAAAATACATACATACATATACATATACAGTCAAGCCAGAAAGTCTGAACACCCCTTTCACCTTCTCCACATTTTTATTACGTTACAGACATATTCTACAATAGATTAAGTACATTTTTTTTGTCTCAAAATTCTACACAAAATAGCCCATAATGACAAAGTGAAAACATGTTTTTAGAAATTTTTGCAAATGTATTAAAAATCGAAAACTGAAATTTCTCATTTACATAAGTATTCATACCCTTTACTTTAACATATTTTTAAAGTATCATATTTAATATTTGGTCGCATATCCTTTGCGTGCTGTTACTTCCTGAAGTCTGTGACCCATCAACATAAAAAAACTCTCGATATCTTATTTCCAGGTACTGTTACAAGCGATACTATAAGCTCCCTGCATTTGAATGGATCTCTATAGGAATTGGGGGGTGAGACTAGATTCAGCTGTAAATTACACTGGTACAGTATTGAACACATGGCTGGCTAAATGGCTGTAAGTCATCAAGGGTCTGAGCTATCGAACGAGCCCCAAACCATCACTCTGTTGCCAGATATGGAGTAGATGTGGATGGATCACTGCAAGGGTTATTTTTCCTGACTCATTTTCCTATAGAACTCTATGGGGAAAAAAGTCAGGAGAAACAACCCTTAAAGGGATCCATCTATATGTCTGTAACGTAATAAAACGTGGAGAAGGTGAAAGGGGTGGGCAGACTTTCCGGCTTGACTGTATATATACACACACACGCAAAGCTTACAGTTGTCTTCCCATAACAAATCGCATTTTTGAGAGATTCTCGACTAAGAATCGTTTTCGGAAAATAGGCAGGCACCGCAGCTGCAGTTACGTTCCACAGACAAGCAGAGAGCACGGAAGACGCAATGATCAGCTGTAAGCTTCACAGGAAAAAAGAAAAACCGCAAGGATACATTCGCTACTGTGATTGGCTGTGGTAACGCACCAGCACAAAAACTTTTATGAGGTCAAAACAAGCTGCATACACTGTAGTGATGGGAAGTTCGAAGAACGAAATTAAATCCACTCGCAAATACGGATCATAGGTACCGGATCATTGAAGTAATGCGCATGCAAAAATCAAAGAGCGTAAACAATGAGTCACTCTAGGTACCAGATCACGAACGTGTTGCGCATGGGCATCTCCGACACCTATATTAATGGACTCATCTTGTATGATGTCTAGCAGAACGTAATTCACAATTCACTTTATTAGAGAAGTTCTACGTTTGAGGCAATAAAATCCATTTTGCTGTCAGTGTTCACTTTCATCACACACGCTGGGGTCATATTACTCTACAAGTTTTGTAGATATTCAGTACACCGCTTAATCGGTAACGACTCACATTTTTGTACATTTGAGGCACTGCGCAATGTGCAGCATAGGCAAAATGTAACAGCCTTCAGTATATAATATTTACTTCATTTTTATCAAGATGTTCAGTGGCCGAACAGTAATATTGATACGTGTGTAGTAATCCCACTAATTTAAATTCTCAACGTCATATGACTTCGTAAAAATAACAATCAACATAAAAGCTTAAAATATGTATTTATTTTTTAAATAATTAGGCTGCACTCATGAACGAAATACTCGCTGATTCGGATCGTAGGTATCATTGAAGTAATGCGCATGCGTAAATCCAAGAACGGAAAAACAAAATGAACGATCCTCTCGCAGATACGAATCGTACGTACTAGATCGGTCAAAAGATTAGTTCAAAAAGAACAAATCGTTCACGGATCGCCCATCACTAATACATTGCAGCCGCATTTCGAATATGTTTCTGAAGGCACCTGCTGCCGGCCAAACACCTGGAAAAAAAGCAAGCAAAAAAAGAAAACACCTTTCACCAGAAGAACTCCGCGACGATGATAGGGAGTATGAAAAAAAGAAGAGTTTTCCAGCCTCACTGGCCAGATCGTCAGCCTTGGCTTGGGCATGATAATGAGAAGGGAGAAGTATTTTGCAAGCTTTGCCGATCTAACGTTATGCCAGCGTATGCAGACAAGTGAGTGAAAATATTAGACAGATCTTAAGTGAAATAGCTAGCTAGCTAATATTTTAGAAGATTTAGTTCTTTGTAATTGCTGACTAGATGTTCCCACCATCACCAGTTAAAGTTAACCATAGATAGCAAGCTAGCTAGCTAGCTAGTTATTTTGGTACTACTGCCCTCCGTTTGAGCCCCTGCCGCAATGAAAGTGTGTAATTCCAAATTAATTAAATGCGAAAAATACAGAATGAGATTATTAATTATCAGAATAATATTTACTGTATTAGGATTATGTTTCCTACGTTACTGGCTGTATTCAGGGTCTGGTGCCTACTAGGCTTTGTCTGGTCTTGTTCATTGAAAATAATAAACCTTATTGACTTTACTTGTATCACATTATTTTAGTCATTCTTCTGAGACATGATGATCAAACAGTGTGTTGTAGAAGCACTCCGCCGCTGCCATCTGATTCTATAAAATGCTTGCCATGTATGTCCTGTTTAAGCGTTGGCACAATTTGCCTATATCTTCCGGGCCAGTAGATACAACTTTGAAAATCCGGGCCAGTGGCAAATTCAACTGTGTGTCGAGCCCCGTCATGGAACACTCAAATTGTTCAATCTTGAATGTAATTTTATAAGTCCAGTATGATTGTTGAGAAATATTTTACTTTTGGGTACATTTTAATCGATTTTCTTTATTGTTTTATTTTTTTCTACCAGCATGTACCCGGGTACCTAAAAATGTGGAAAGGCCCACCCTTAGTTTACAGTAGAGCTGATAGGATAACAAAATGCCTTGGTTCACACAGCAGCCTCCTCTTTTGTGTTCGGACGCATGTTTCCTGACAGCTCGAATCAATAGGAGGATATCGAGTGTGTGGAGGCAGGATGACAAACCTGACACCTGATCAAACACCCTGAGATCACAGTGAGGTCTCGGGTCAAACCCAAAGGTAAATCTCAAGCGCATGACAGGGATTTCGGTCTTGATTTACAGATCAATCTAATTCTGTCCTCGCAAAGTATGACGGATAGTAAATTGCGTTTGCTGTAGTACCGTAGCCAGGGCATTACATCTACTTTTTCACCCACTGGCCAGTGTGGATTCTAAAAATCTCCAGTCATTTACAACATTTTTACCAGCCGCATTGCCTTGTACAATATAACACATCGTGGTTGGTTACCTGCCAAAGTGGCTGCTAGAGTAGAAAATCTTACCACCAGCCACAGTCAAAATTTTACGACCATTTGGCTGGTGGCGGGTGTTAATTTCGCAACCGGACCGTTAGCACTTGTTTTTCACATTTAATATTTTAAACAGTGGTGAAAACTTAGACAGGTACATACTTAGACAGGTATATGAAATAATTTATGGCCATAATTAATGAGGCAGACATGCTATTGGTATCACAAGTTAATCTGAAGAACTATTTGTCATAATTGTATTACTGGCAGGTGAAGTAAAATACATCTTTGACACAAAAAGCTTTGGTTTATCTGTGACATACAGAAAGCAATATAAAAGTAAGAGCCAGGTACAGTCTGGTCAGGGAAGAGGCCTTCCATCTTCACCTCTTCACCACTCTCAAAGATTAATTCTAATGACTAAATTACAAAGAAAATAAATAAATACATTTTTTGTGGAAATCCACAATATAAAGTGACAGAATCATTTCTTGAGAATGATTGCTGATCCCAACAACAAATTCAATCTGACCATAATGGATGTATAATTATTAAGCTACTTGAGTTAATTGTAAAAATGATAGTTTGTCAAGAAGTAGCTTTTTGCTGAGCACACACATCGAGTTGCAAGAATTTTAGCGTACAAAGATGCTACGTACAATTTCCCTAAATTCTACAGTTACTGTGCTTTCTGGTAGTACCGAAAAGCAATTTTACATATAACAAGGAAACTCAACTGAAGAAAAAAATTAATAAATAAATAAAAATACTGTATTCTGAGAACCGTTAATTTAATTATACATTTCACTTGGTTCCAGTTTCAAAGTTGCTTACATTTTTGCTATTTGTGATTTAAAAAGCTGACACCATTTGCCATTTACAAACACAATGGGGCAATACACTGTGGGATTGCTGGCTTTCTAGTTCCAAGAAGAATTTGGAGAATCGTTGACTGTTCTCAGTATCCAGGGGTGTGGTTTTAATGGCTAATTAATGGACCAAATCAGAAATATACCTAATTAACAATGCCTTGCATTGAAAAGAAAGAATATGAAAGAATATACTCTTCTCTGAACCTCAACCTGCTACTGCACGCCTGAAGAGCTGGTCAGGGGTAACCTATTGCTGGGGTAACCCAAGCTTAGATGCCAGAGGAGGAGCGTCCGGTACTCACCCTGAGGTGCTGTGAGTGGGCGCCCATGGTCCTGACACCATCCCACAGGGTGAATGTGTGGACTGGTGGCATCACACCTGAAACAAAAGCACATATGTCCCATTACAAAAACAAAAAAATAAGCCAATACACAAGACCTTGCTATTATTTATTAAGTCTGATTTTCATCATTCACACTGAAGCGCTGCTTATAAAAACACATTAACACTGTATAAACACATAATGCAGAAATTAAGTGATACATATCTCAGGGGTATTATTTGGTGTAGGCTACAGTAGGTATGTCGCAACGATAATTATTGATGACAATAATGGCCGTCGCAACCATGTGGGGTATTGACTTTCTTTTTGTCTTTTTTTCTTTAATTATACCTGATAGTAATCTGAACTTCAAAACCCGTGTGAAATTCTTCCGGGAACAAAAACGTCATCACTGTCTACTGCGTGTTGATAAGACTGACAATCACAGAAAGGCGTTGCACCTTTCGTGCGATTGACAAAAATGACCATCACATGATGCGATTGACATCACATGACCACGTGAAAGCTGCACAACCTTGCTGCTGGTTGGCTGTTTTATCAACACTCAATAGATAACAGCGGTGATGCTTTTTTCCGGAAGCATTTCACACGGCCTGTGAAGTTTGGATGTTTACTGCCGTATAACGAGTATACTTAAAGAAAAAAATACGAAAAGAAAGGCGCCCCACACGGTGACAACGGCCGTTATTGCATTTGCTAATTATCGATGTTGTATATCGCCCAGCCCAAGTGTACAGTACAGAGAACTAAGATAAAACAATATATAAATATGTTCTATCAATATACATACAGAAAGGTTTATGAACATGTGTCCTGATTTTTTTTTTAAAAATAATAATTTTAAAACAATGTCTGGAATGGGTGTCTCATGGCGTACCCTGTAGAGCACTATCCACATGCTCATTGCACGCCATGACGTTGGCGGATCAACTATGTCCGCGCAAGCTTTGTCGCCCCTCTCCCTCTCCATTTTTCCTGTCTCTCTACACTGTACTGTCCAATAAAGCTGAAAAAAGCTCTAACAATTTTTTAAAATCTAAAATGTCAGGAATGCATTTCCATATGAGTATGGCGTTTTATTTTTCAATTATGAGCCAAACACCATCCAGGAATCCAAGGGCACGGGTGCGAGAAAACACCCAAAGAGCTGGACGCAGGCATATTCTCCATTTATAGCAAAACATTACAAATGAACACTGGCATTTCACCAGAAGCAAAACGCATAAATAAATATATGTAAAAAATGTCCTCATGTTTCTGATTCTGAGAACATGCAAGAAAATTTTAATAGGGCTAGGGTCAGAACAAGCCTTCTACAGCTGGCAGGCATTACTACAGGGAAACTCTCATAACAAAATAGGTCCCCCTCTACCCATGCGCACACACAAGCCCATTTTAAATGGCTCTGCCACGACTTCATTTTGAAACCACTGAGCAGATCCTTAAATCCACCCAGTGGATGTTTTTATCCACTTGTCAATTGCGAAAGGTACACAGAGGGTTTACAGACAGATGTGAGTGTGTGTGGATGTGTGGAGCACGATCACCCTGCACGCGCTCAGAGGAGAGTGGGGGAGTGGGGGGGGGGGGGGGGATCAGCGCTCATGCCGCCCTAAGCGGCGACTCCTGGACTCCCAGACGGACACGCAGCACTAGCTGCCAGCGGCTGTGGAGTTAGCTTCTCCTGCTGGAGAGTGTCAGTATGGCAGATAGAGCCTGGAGCGTGGGGAGCCACACAACCGCAGTGCAGGCCTAACCGCAGGTCAGTTATATGCGGCCACAGCAATTTTGTACTATTAAATAAGCCAAAAAACAGCTGTATGCCTCCCCCTCCAGGAAGCTCAGTGCAGTTTTCGCTTTTTAACATAATACGGTCTGGCTGTATTATTCCCAATCTTCAGATTTCTGCTGCCTTACCTGCTCTGCACTGTAACTTGATAGAGTCAAAGAGAAATACAAGCAAATTGGATACATGCCAAACAAAATGCACAATAAAAAATGCAACTAATAATACAGTTTCTTTTGTAGTTACTACAAAATTTAATGCAAGGAACAAGGAGAAGGAAAAGTGCGTCATTTGTACTGCTGATTTGACAGATTCAGGCCTGCACAGTAAATTCTGGGTACTTCAAAAGAAAATTAATTATTAACCTACGACATTAAATACGACAGACAAACTGTGCAACAATTATGTAACTGCTATTACCTGGGCATTTTTAACTATTTGTAAACATCTCACCATACCTTGGGAAAAACCCAGAATAAGAATCCAGCCTAAGACCATAAAAACAAGCAATAAATGATACTACTGGCAAACCAAAATGATTGATACACTACAGGTGATAACGACTTTCACACAGGCCGATGCTAGTTAAGGCTTGCATCCAAGCAAAAACTTTCCCTGAGCTTCATTTCATAAATACATTAAAGCTAGTTTTAGAAGGGGGTGAGATGTTCAGGAGCGGATTGGTTTAAAAACAGACGTGGAGCTCCCATGTTCTACTGGACAGGTAGGTCAAGGGTTTCAACACGGATTTACCTGGGCTTTCCGCTTGCCAGTCAACTGTAATTACCTATAATGAATAGCAGCTAGGTTGGTATTATTGATAACGTTACTTTATTCGGCGGGTAGTTCTTGGAAGAAGGAAATGTTTGCTAATGTTCGTATAGATTGTGTTAGCTACAACCGGCTACTTGGCTATCAGTTACCATGCACACCAACTGTAGCTAGAAATATGCCTGGTTCAGACTAATGCTACACAAACTCAGTGTCATACCACAACTCTGCAACAACAGAAAACATTCCGTTGTTCTACCTGGACATTTAGCTGACATTTGTACTGTAACGTTAGCTATACCAGTCTGTAATTCTGCAACCATATCTAGAAAACCTGCACTTTCACAACAAAATCTGTGGAAGCAGTGGGGTGTGTCTCTTTCTCTGTGGGCAGGGTCAAGGGATATTATGACTTTGAAATGTTTTGACAACAAATGCGACCGTTGGGAAAAAGTTGCGTACTCTAGCTTTAAATATATGCCCTCATCGATATGCACACATGTAACCTATGGCTGTCATTACTTCAATAATAATGAAATAATTTCAACCACTGGACATTTGCTTCCAGTTTTACAAGCACAATGCCATACAACTGTCCAAAAGACCAAAAACAACAGGATGCATAAAAATCTTGCATGGCTGGTTCCCAAATAATGATTCGGTGTGAGATTGGAACTACAAAGGTCGACCACACAGAACTACATACAACAAGACAACCAGACCAGATTCCCTGAATTCTAAATAAACATATGTTTTTGGGGTTGGGATACAAACTTAAGACTAACTCTAATCTTAATTAAAGACAGCTCTCAGGCAGAATCAGAGGCGTACAACAACCCAAAACCAGGAAGCTGTTCCTCCCTCACAGATACGCAATACCCCACAGAGCAAACAAAACCAATAAATGAGCAGGATTTACAAGAGCTGCGACTGGACTACAAGTTGGTCCCAAAGCAACCTTAAATCCCACAATTCAGCACGTTCTAATGGATTTTCTACTGAGGGATTTTCCTACGTGGCATGTATTTCACAAAAGGAAGCCAATGAGACATCTTTACAAATGCAGCAAATCAAGTGGGAAATCCTGAGGGGTTTCCCACTGCACAAAGAATCCACACAGAATACTTCCACTTTTTTTTTTTTAGCCTTTCTGGAAATGAGCGGTACTCGGTAATCGAGACTGTGTACGCTCCAGAGATTTTTGGAAAAACAAGCTTTTTGTATGTATTAAAATCAGGTCCCTACCCTTGTCGACCAAAATTTCCCAGTGACATACAACAAAGGTCTCAGTATAAGATAGAGGTTTCTAAATTACAGGATAATTTGACAGTGGTATCTCTAAAGCGGCCCTGCATCAATATAATACGCCTTTTTACACGCTGTTCCTTAATTTTAAACGAGGTGGCATTTGCCAAAGTTCAGTTTCCAAATAATTTCAGAAAAACATCCAAAATTCAATGCATGTCAAATCATAAGTCCACCACCAGGCCTCTTCAATTTGAACACAAATCTGTTATGAATAGTGAGCGTTGGCTATGTGTTGGGTCTGGGCTTTATTCTCAAGCTTCCAGTCAGCTCCCAATCTTCCATCCTCTCCTGCACTGAGAGAGGCTCACTGCCATACTGTAGCTCCAAGGCTCATTTACAAAAATATACCGTATACACAATTTAGAATGTGATTTTTAAGTTACATTACTACTGAGGGGGCTTTTTGATATTCGCACACGAGCTAGTGCAAACATGCAATTACCATCAACACCAGTACTATATACCGGTTTGAAGTTACATTATTTCATCAAATAATGTAATTATACAATACAAAAGCTCGTAGGCTGTTTAGGCTAGTAGGCAAGTAATTGCATACATTGACACACGCTGTTAAACAATGTCTGCTTTTTGGTTACGGCTTTGCTTGCTGTTATATTTTCAACATAATGAAATCACTTCAGGGTCAGGTAAGTCTACATTGTCTCACTGCACTTACATTGCAGAAAACAACTTGATATTTGTTGAAGGTTGAAAGGGAGCGTATCAAGTTCAACCCCGTCTCCCTGAAAGCGCCTATGTAGTGTTACAATGCCTTCATTTAAATCATATGACGCCAATGGACTTTCCCTACACAAACAAGAACCCATTCTCCTAATATTATTCATCAATGCAGCTAACTTCCCACCAATTATCTACCATCCCCATGACTGATACGAAGAGGTTGAGTTTAATATCCAATAAATAGATGCCAAATATTTGGGCTGAGATATGTAAATCAGATAACAGGATCGATAAATATACATTTTCAGCTACATTAAGTTATGACAATGTCTATGGGACAGAATACTGTTAAGATTAATTGGAACTGTCCATTGGATATACAGGTCTTACTAGATATAGTAAGAGGCATGATATAGTGTTTGCTAACCAGCTGGGAAAATCTCATAAATCATTTTTACTGACTGCATGGCAAAAGGAAGTGTCACATTCATGCTCAGGATTAGGAGACATAAATAATTATTGCCAGCCTGTTGAAATTAATTTTAGCTGCCTGCATATCAGTCGACTATGCGCCATACTGCAATGGCAAGACACATAGCTTTTTCAGTTCAGCGACAGAAACTAAGTCAATTGACAGATGGACATTTGCTACTGCCTTCATCATCACCACAGAGTATTGAGATGTATTGCAGAAGCACCAAATGGCAGTCAAATCTATCATCGCAAGCACTCAGAACTGCCTGAAGGGACAGCGTGTTATGAAGGGACAGCGTGTTATAACAAACGCAGAGCATCAGACACAAAAATGCTCAAGGTGATCAGATACAGTCACTGCCGTACAACATACTGTCATTTTTAAGTGAATAAGAACCAGTGTTGTAGCCGGATTAAAGCAAAGCCATCAATATATAAATTGCTAATCAAAAAGGCCAGAACCAAACAAACACAAAAGTAACTGAAATATGTTCTCTCGCATGCCACTCAAGGGACCCCAGAAAGTACATTTTCTCATAAATCGTTTGTGCGGTCCACCAATTATTCAGTTTACATGTCATGTTTTGAAAGATATGAAAAGTATCAATTGCATAAGGCAGTAACTCAAAATGACAGAAAAATGGCCTTGTACTTAATCTGAATCTAGGCTTTGTCCAAATACGTACAATAAACTAAAGGTTTCAAACGACAAGCCTGGTTTTGGCTGTTACTTTAATACAAAACTAAATAAGGTTTTACAATTTATGGTCAGGGATTAAATCTCTGAATGAATAAAGATCGTCTTGTTTTAAGGGCTCCACTACTCCTACCATAAACAGCTATGGCTACTTGGCCTTTACATTTCAATCTGGTATAGAAGACAGCCTTACACAGCTGTTGCATATCTACGTCTAATTAATCAGCAGCTCACCAGTAGTCGTATGTGTCATCCCAGTTGTCGAAGTGGACCAGGAAACGGTTGTCTACGATGTCGGCAACAGTCGCCACGCACACCAGGCAGGGATTCTTCCGGTCCACCGCCTCCAGCTTCATGCCCACTTGAAACTTTGAGGTTGTTGCCGTCTGTTTGCAAAACAACGTGAGCTACAATACAATTTAGTCATACCTCGTGTGCCTTCAGTAAACATTACTACCACTATATATTATTACATCTTTACACCTTTTCATATTCTGGTAACTTTGTCGAAAACATATGGGCGAAGAGCCGTCACAACTGATCCAAAGTCCACGCAAAGCACATTTTCATACTCTGCCAAAATACTTTCCCCAGAGAATCTTTTCCACTCGCCTCAACAAAAACAAGAAAAAGCAACATAATAACTCAACTCTTATCTATTCATGTTCAAGACTTTGAAATGATGCCAGTATCTGTTCCTCCATGAACCAATTATACAGAGTGCACTGTATCCCTGGCTGCAGTGCAAGTCTGTCGAGTCCTCACCAAAATACGCTACTTACACTATTTTGGGTTTTAAACAGATTCTTTGGTGCAGCTTGAGCATTGCAAGCCTCTTGGTACTTCGCCCAGTTGAACTCGTGCTCTTTATAACCTACAATTATTGATGCAGAGAGAGATGCACAGATGAGGATTGCAGTGATCACAGAACTGGGATTCACTCCAGTCTCACGACTCTAAATCACGACTCTAAGTCTAAACTTCAGTAATCATTCTTTGGGTATATACACCGATCAGCCACAACATTAAAACCACTGACGAAGTGAAGATGAAGTGAATAACATTGATTATCTCGTTGATATTTTGGTTCTGTATTCTAGTACTTTGAGTTTGAAAGGATATAATGACAATGAGGTGCAGACTGTCCGCTTTAATTTGAGGGTATTTTCATCCATATCGGATGAACCATTTAGAAATTATATTACCTTTTTTACGTAGTCCCCCTATATTTGGGCATAGTACCATCACTCTGCTGGCACATATGCAGTAGATATGGAAGGATCACTTTAAGGGTTGTTTCTCCTGACAAATTTTCCTATTGAACTCTATGGAAAAATAAGTCAGGAGAAGAAACCCTTCAAGTTATCCATCCATCCATATCTACTGTATTTCTGGCAGCAGAGTGATGGTTTAAGGCTTGTTTCATACATCAGACCCTTGATGACTTAGAGCCATTTAGCCAACCATGTGTTCCATACTGTTCCAGTGTAATTTGCAGCTAAATCTAGTCCCACCCCCCCAATTCCCATAGAGATCCATTCAAATGCAGAGAGGTTATAGTATCACTTGTAGAAGTACCAGAAAATAAGATATCAAGAGACTTTTGATGGTGTTGGGTCACAGACATCAGGAAGTCAAGGCATGCAAAGGATATTTATTTTGATGCCCAAAAATGGGGGGGACTATGTACAAAAGGTTCTATAATTTCTAAACAGTTAATCCGATATGGATGAAAATACCCTCAAATTAAAGCTGACAGTCTGCACTTCAACCTCATTGTCATTGTATCCTTTCAAATTCAAAGTGCTAGAGTACAGAACCAAAATAACAACGAGATAATCAATGTTATTAATTTCACCTATCAGTGGTTTTAATGTGGCTGATTGTTGTATCATTTCTTAATAAGAACAATTTTAGTAAATCCAAAAAACAAAAAACATGAATGTTTGCACATATTTCTAGTTTGTATTATGATGGCATTATTATACATTACATAATGTTAACCTGTATTATTTAATTTGTGTAATTAAGCTGACATGGCAGCTAACCTTTTGGAGGCTGTAGCTTGTGTCCTGTCATCTCACACCACCCAGCAGGCTTTATGTCTGGAGAATCTGCATTTACCCAGAAGTCATAGCACTCCGAGTACCCGTCAATGTGCAGCCGCAACCGATAGCCAATCACCTTTTTTAAAAGATGCAAGACACTGCATTGATATTTGCACAAAAAAACATCTTCAATCATCAAATCTTAAGGCTGTTAGCAAACCCCTTCCAGACACATCTTGACTATTGATTTATTTCTTACATTTTTTTTTTAACCATGGCCAACCTGCTTCCCCACCACCAAACTCACCTCTGCTACAGACAGCACACAGAACATGGAGGGGTGGAGAGGGTCAATGCCCTCCAGTAGCATCCCTACTTTATAGCCATTCCTGTTATTAGGAAAGTACTGCCACTGCAGGGAGACAGACAAAAAAATAAAAAATACCGCCCAACCTGGAGATTAAAAACCAACAAATGAATAGACCCAAAGACGTTTCCCCGCACAGACCGATTCTTTAATTCAATATTATCATGCTCGCATTTTCTAGCTGGTGCCATTGCTCTGAAGTGCCTTTGCAGTTTGGTTGCTATAGAAACAGCTGTTTATGCTTCTGAAAGAACAGATGTCTCATCAAATCCTGTCACAGGGAAAAAAAAATCATCTGTACGCTGCATGTAGGAGAGGATCTATTTCGGCATGAATCACTGGTGGGGGGTGGGGGGTATGGGGGTTGAAAAACAGTGGGGGCGTGCTAGCCACAGACGCGGCTCCGTTCTCCTCCTCGGGGGCACTCCCCAGAGACACTGCAGACCGATTATATTCTCACAGCAGAGCTAAAACTGCTTTGACAATATATTATATTTGCAAGCTCTCAGACAAAATGTCCCCAAAACAGGACCAAGCGTGAAAGAATACATGCTGCTTCACAGGCACCGTATGGATTTGTTTTGTTCATATTGCAACTGCCCCCAAGGCATAGAACTGCAAACTGTGGTCAACTGTAGACTCAGCAAGCATTCCACTCTCTCAGGTGTAATTACAAAATTAGCAAATTATTAGAACACACAAATCTGTCACTGCCCGCTTTCCCAGAATTACCACTCAAGAATAATCCTCAAATATGCTTTGGCTTCATGAAATCAGACGTGAAAGATCAAGAGCTCTTTTTTTCCCGATGAATAACACAAGGCATACAGTAGAGTAATTGGAATCGCATTTTAGACAAGCGACACGAGGATAATGGTGATGTTAGACTATTACAGCAAGAGTGTTATTGAAACTAACTGGACAATTAACGTCAATTGATTCTTTGAAATTTCTTGCTGCAAATTAATTGCAAATGAAATGAGCAACTTGTCTATATGTATTACTTTTGACTCGTCCTTTTTATGAAAAAAAAAACATGTTGCAAAAAAATATACCGTCAAAATATTGATTGATACCTCTGTGAACAGTCTCGCTGGGGCAGCAATGGCCTTCTCTTCCTCCAGGTACTGATCCCACGACCAAGGCTTCTTCTTGCTATTAACTGCATCACATAATGAGAAAAAACAGCACTGCACTTTGCCGCTCAATGCAGACAGCGTCTCTGAATCAGATTTGGAATACATCGTATATAACAAGGGCTATATCCAAAAAAAATATGTTTTTAATAATGCCTTAAATCTACTTTCGCTGGAATACATACATTTTACAAAAGGATATTGGGGGGAAAAGAAAAACAACGTTGTTAATGCAGACATTACAATCACTGTTACGGAGAGGACTACAGCAAATCTGCCACTTGAGTGGACATTATCCTGTCATTGAGAAAACAATTATTTTGAATAAGCACTATTTGCCTTTCAAGACTCACACATATATATATATATATATATATGCAAATTTAATAGCATCTTGTATAATTTTGCATCTGCAAGCTTTAAAGTTACAAGCTACTTCTGTTACCATGACCAACGTTCAATTATATTTCGGGATGCACAATAATATTGCAGTCGTCTCAATATCGCTGACAATATCTTAAAACAAGCTTATTGGTATTGGCTTGATAAGCTAAGATTATGGCCGACATGATGAGATAAGTCTCCCTCACCAGAGGAATAAAATGATGACATGCTCAGGGTCACTTAAGTGCAGGTTTGCAATTTTCCACCCAAGATAACAAACACGAGTGTGGAAACCCTATAACTGATAGATGTATTCTCTACCATCACTAACAAGCATTCAGTTCAGGGGGCTTCACTGAATACTATCATGTTTGGAAAACAACAGAAATTAGTCATAGGAAAGACCAAATTTATAAAATAGGATTCACAGCAATGTAAGTTATCTGGACCACATACAGTATATTTGCTTTTTTAATGTCATTTTAAATTTCTCTCTAAATCCGAATCCAATAATGCTTACACCGACACTACACACTATTTCATCATCACTGTTTCTGCGCTTCCCGTCAGTGGAATGTCATCTGAGGATAGCTCACCATGTGAACTGGACAGCTTATTCTTCATCTTTGCCTCGTCTTCTCTTGGCCTCTCCTAAAACGCAAGAGCTTTAGTTACAAACAAGTGGAAGCCGGAGCTTCTGTCCAGCTGATATCTAGCAGACAACAGGGAGAGATACATACTCTCAGACAGTATTCATCTGACGCGCCCTTGGAATTCATACTGAGTTTCCGTCTCTTCCGCTCTTCCCCTTGCATCCTTAGAAGCTGGATGGACTCTACACAGAGAATTATTGTAAATACTAAATTAGAAATAAACCATTTAATTTTAATATGAATTCATGCAAGTCTGTAAAAAATATTTCCCTCATTTCTAGTGTATTCGGTCAAAATATGTCCCCATAAATTGTTTGGTGTACTCTTGAGAAAACCCTTTAAATGGTTCTTCAGACAGCAAGTATAGACCCTTCAAAATCCTCCCGTAAAACATTCCAATGTCTATTTTTTTCCACTGGGGAGAATTCCATATAAAACCTCACAGATCTGGTGATCCATCAAATTACTGCCGTACGACGTATAATTTTTTACAGTGCAAAGGCAACCGGGCCGTCCCTCGAATACCTCCGAATCAAGATGATAAACACTGTATTTTGTTGCCATTTTGGTTCTGTAAAGCATGCAGAGTAAGAGAATAGGGAAAAGGCCCCTGCTGGTACCGCGTCCTGGATTTTAATTCCATAAAGGACAGACACTTTCATTTCATTTCATTAAGCCAGATATTCCCCCGCCGGCAGAGATTTAGTGTTTGTGTGTGCCGTGTTAAATGCCCTGTTAATTGGAAAGTGGAGGGACGGCTCACTGCAGAACCCTCACCCCTGGGTTTCCGCGCCTTGCCCGCACTACCGAGGACTCAGTCGTCCAGCTTCCGTGATAATCACATTCTACGTCTTCGGCCAATGTGTCCCAAGTCCTTGTCTGAAGGAGAAAAGGAAGCAAGTTCAGTTTTACTCTTGGCCTCGATATTCCAGTTGTCGACCTCTGCTCGGACGTCTCCCATAAAACAATCTAAATAATATCCGATGGCAGGGTGGCGGAACACCTAAATCAAGAGTTGGCCTGCGGTTCGGGACCCCAAAGGTGAAACGAGAATTACTGAAGATGCATTAATGCTTAAGCCCCTGATTAACGCTGCCGGGGTGCCAAGTCCCATGAGTGCCTTTCCTTTGAGCTGGGTCCCCAAGTGGCATAATTGAGCTCTCCTTTTAATTCACAGGAGGCAGTGAAAATCTATCTGAACGCCATGACATTTCGCAAGCAAAATATTCCTTGAATGAAGGGCATATCGGAGAATAGAAAAAATACTGTCTATAGAAAAATACTGTAAGCTCTCGTGTGGCGGTATCTTGTAACTCTTTTTACATTTTGAACTTGAAGGTTAAGAGATTTCTAGATTTCCACCAAAGCTACACATATCCAGGCAAGAAAATGAAGACATTAGTTTTTGAGTTCACCCCGCTATAGCAATTGATCTGTGTAGTGACACACATTCAGGCCGAATGGAAATACCTAATTGGCCCCTAGCACTGGGCTGGGGATATGGATACAGTTGGAAGACTACTCAATTCCACTGACTGCATGGATCAACTGGTGTCAGTGTGTGCTTTAATGGAGTGTGTGTAATGGCTGAAATGACATTGTACCACACCATTATTTCAAAAAGACTAACTCTTAGCAGAAGTCATGGCCACACTATATATATAACACACAATTTACTGCAAAAAGGTAGAAGGTACTTGACAACATTTCAACGTTGCTACTTCTTTATCAGGTCACTGACATGTGTACTCTCAAAATAACGAACTGTGACAACTATGAGTTTGAATTTCAAAACAGGTAGAAAGAACTGAATTTTTTATTAGTTCCAAAATAATCACACTGCGACTGAAACGCAACCAGAACATGAAGTATAAAGCCTAATTGCTCAGTTTACGCATATTATAAACTCTGCGTAAAATACTGTCATTGTTTTACTTTATCGAGCCGTCCTCGAAGATTTAAAACAAACATGTTAACAAGCATGTTAACAGCATGTTTGTTCAATACGAACTAATCACAATCCCACAATGGCTAATGGTTGCAAATCGCTCGATGACAGTGAAATTGATTCCTTTTACCTTGATCCAGTGGCTTCCCTAAAGCAACAGGATCATTGTTCACAACTGACTCATGCTCTAAGCACGTTATACATTTAATCAAGATAAATGCTGTTACGGAGCCAATACCCTCTGGGACACTTTGCAGCAGCATTGACAAATCCGTGGCATGTCAGGCATTTACACGGAGAGACCTCGACCGCGCACACACACGCGCGCGCCTTCCAGACGTGTACATAATGTGAAAGCTTATTACTGGACTCATTACTGATTGATTTGTAAATCAAAGCGAGCTTAAAAACGGCCGAGCAGCGGCGCTCAGAATAACAATTACAGGGCTAGTGTTAACAAGGAGGAGTATTTTGAACCTTGGTGAGGCCGTTTTTTTTCAGTTTGTTCATCTGAATTTCCAGCGTTGCCAATCTTGTCGAAGTCAAAGTCATGTAAAATGCCGCATATGTAGGATGCACAGTTCTTTTGGGGTACACACAGAAAAAATTGCAAAGAAACGTACGCAAGACTGAGCATTACTCGCGTCGGAACGGGCGATTAAACATTAACGTCTTACTGACAAACTGCTTGAGTAATTTTTTGTGGCTACCATCTTAGAGAACAGTAAATACTATACGGCTGATGCACAAAGTATTGAGTGGAGTATATTTAGTAGGGATGCACCGATGTGAAAATCTCTAGCTGATACCGATTAGCGATAATACCGATACCGATAAGTGAACCATCGGCCGATGTCCATGTCGGAACCGATATTTTGGTAGTTCTGCTTCCATATGTTTTATGGTAAAACTTTCTATTTAAAAAAAAAAAGAAAAACACAATTTTAATTGCACAACTTTAATGTAATGCAACAAAAAAAAGGTTAAACTCCACAAGGAGAGGATGACTTAATACACTGCATTTATTGCATAAGAATAAGCTGTGTAATCTATGCCACATTAGAATTAAGATGACATGATTGCATACAGAGCATCTATGATCGTTTTACAAACTTCAGTGATGAATATTTTTTAGATAAAAATGATATGTAATAAAAATATTACATCAAATTAACTTACATTAGATTAAAGTACTGGGGAGTTGTTGGGGTCATTTATTTCTTAAGCGTTGGTATTGGAGGAAAAAAATAGGAACACACCTGGCATTACTTTGCCGCTTAACCAAGGTTTTATGCACCTTGTGCATTAATGTTAACAAACCTCTCACCTTTGCAAAATATTAGCACATCGTAAACATAGAAGAAAAACGTTCATATTTGGCTGTCCGTCCTCGAGCCGTTTCTCGTTTTAGGCGGTGCCATGCTCACGTTACCAATTGATTCTAGTAACTTGCCGTAAGTTGCATAACAGGGAAATTGTCTCAGAGCGCGCAAACTTGTTCAAACTGATCAATCACAACATTTCATAGCTAACGAATTTAGGTCCCCAGGACGTCCCCTGAACGTCTCGAAATGTCATCAGGACATCGCCTCGACATCTTTTTGTAGGGTTTTCTAAACGTTAAGTGGACGTCACAGAGAACATTCCTGGGACATTCTTGTAACCTCCTCCAGACATTCACTACATGACATTATATTGTAACCAGTAACAGACGTTGCAGGAACGTCCCTGAACGTCCCATGAATGTTATGAGCACACCGTCATACCAGACCCGGATAGGGACGTTGCCCTGAAAGATTAAAATTAAATGTCAAAATGTAACCAAATAGTGACCTTCCTAGGACTTTAATAACATTCTAGTAATGTTTTTAGGACATCCCTAAGGAACGTCACATCATAACTTTGACGGGACTAAAATGGGACGTCTCAAGCTATGAGAGGCAGTATCCGTGTAACGTGAGTTTATTATTTAAATAGTGTTAATGCAATAATGTTATGTCGGATTATGGAGGCAACGTTCAACCATAAACATTACCTCAGTGTTTCCCCTATAATAGATACAAGAACCAACACTAGGTGAACAAAACAATTTTTTTTAATGCCGAAAAGAACAGACATATCTATTCACTTCAATAAATCAATAATCATTTGCACTTGGGAGTATCTGCCTGGGAAATCTGAGCTAGTGTCACAAAATGTGGCATGGACACGAACACGCTGTAGGCCTAATCTTAAATTGCACTATTTACAGTGCAAACAAGAGACATTCAGTGACAGTGCGGTTCCACAAGAAAACTTACTTTGACTTGGAGAAGAATCAATGAGCATAAAGAAAGCCGGCATGTCCTTGGTCTTTTCATTACGCTCTCGCTCAGGTTTCCAAGCAGGCAGAGGCTCCCAAGCGCAAATCATTATTTCCGAATGAATAGATATTTGCGTGATTTTCGGCATTTAAAATAAAAATAAAAATATATTTTCGTATATAGGGGAAGCACTGAATATGCAATTCAATTGCATTACTTTTTATTTTTTTATTTTTATTTTTTTATCTGACAGGCAAATGAAAACCAACTCTTGGATTACAAAGAAACAATAGAAGCTCCTTTTTTTCTTTTCAATTGACAGGACACAATCAGAGCTGACCATCGGTTGTTTTTAACATTATCAGCCGATGCCGATCATTGGCAGCTCTATCCCTAATACTTCTGTTCTGGATAAGAGAATTCACAACATCTCATTTTCTTCCAACAGCACTGAAACTGCAGATCCATTCACTAATGTAACTTAATGTACCCGTCTACCATTTAACCAACACGGCGCAGATTAGATGAGATTGCGGGTGAAATGGAATCTAAAATGGAAAGCCGCGGATGAGCACGAAGCGTCGAGCCCAGGGTTCCCAGCACCCTCATTATAAAGTACAGAACACAACGACAAAAAGAATCATGCCACTATTTTCACAACAGAGCTCCAAGACGTGCTCCATGCAAACACTTTCGGCCAATTTGCTACCTATCACAAAAAAACGACATGTTCTCTCCTACAATTGTCTGTTTCAAATATAGCCTAATAATTTTAAAGTAAACTGGTGGGTAATACGCTTCGATCTGAGTTAACTAAGCCGGAGACCTCTGTATCCTTGCTTACTCTCGTCATTGCCCGACTCATTGTTAGGAGTACACCCGTCTCATCTCCGTCCGCTCTTTCCCTGACCCTGACCCTATCTGCACCCACGGGTCATTTCAGCCATTAATCTGGAGTTGACCGGCTAGGGTGGTTTGGGTGGTTTGGGTGGTTTAGGGGCATGCCAATTCCCCATTCTAAAAGGTTTCTAAATACTGCTATACAGTCAGTTTACTGATGGCCGCTCAATAGAACAATACAACCGCTGAACATACTAGTAACAATGTAAGATGTGTTTAGGATCACCAAGAGAAATATGAATTGCATTAAATTCACCTGTGGAGTCCTGTTGGGAGCGTTGCCTGCATTTCCCCTGTGCTCCACAGCTGAGTGGAAAGTGAAGCTGTCAGAGGTGCCTTTAACTGTGAGGCCAATCAGACTACTGACATCAGGAAACACGGTTGCCCCTCGCGCTCGAGTCTGCACAATTCAGCCCTTTCCGTTTAAACAGCACAATGGACTTTTGGACAAAAAAGTGGTTTCAATCTCTGGGTTTTCTCATGAGGAGCTTACAGTATGGTGCACTTAACTTTAATGCACGTGCCTTAAGATATGGAAAACCAGTTATCCACACGCAATAAATTAATGCAACTTTTAAAAAAACTATATTTAAAAACTGGTTTCAAACGCCATACATTGCAATGCTTTCTTTCTCAATGTTTCCGTCACCTTAATAGCTAGTGCTGTCTAAGGGGGAACCATATACAGGGTTCAGTTTAGAATCTCAACAAATATAGTCACCTGTTTGGTAGGGCCCAGATTGGGTTGGACATTTAGGGTGTCGGTGAGCCGAGCCAGATAAATCTACTTTTATACACAATCCAGTGGTGGAAGAATCTGCTTTTGCATATAAAAAAAAAAGTAATCGCTGCATGCGATTTTTTATAAATAAAAAAATAAAAAAATAAAAAAAGGTTAAAAATGCCTACGGTGTATTATGTTCTCAGTTGAACACGGCGATTCTAATAGGGTAAAACGGTACACTTCACGCACCACAATTGTCTCAGAGTCATAAAGAGCCAAATGATCCACGATACTGCCTTGTTAAAACCCGGGTGACTGAAGCCTTCCCTGGAGAATAACGCTTGAAATGCCACTGGAAGGCCTACTAAAATGATCGATAGCGGTGGCAGTAATTCCCCAGACCCTGCCGTAAAAATGCCACGGAACACTTAAAACGCATAAAAGAAATGTCACTGAAACGACGATGCTGGAGTCTGGAGCCCAGCAACACAAGTGGACTTTGGACACGCCTCAGGCCTGAATGATTTCCCCAGCTGTTGGCAGGGTGCTGGTTATAGACGTGCTCAATTGTACTGAGGGAGGTGGAATTAACAAAAGTCCTACAAATTCACAAACAACAAAATCTCCTTCCTGACAGATGCATGACGTAGCATTAATGGAGACAATTACAAGCCATCTCTTCCAATCGACTGCCTCAGCACATTAGCACAATATTAGTCTTATATGAACTACGTCCGCTGCCTTTGAAATGCGTACGCCAGCCCTCGTTCCGTTTACTTGAAATAATCCTATATTCTTCCTTTGAATATCATTTAGCCTAACCCATATACATTTACCACCGTAAAAATGAGCAAAATCATATATCATATGCATTTCACATGATAGTCTGCAGCAGTACACAATATTTTGTAAACATGTAAAGAGACCATTTCTTGAACATACAAAAGATCATGTTGCTGTTCCTTTACTTCCATACTACATGTGAAGAGTATTTATAACAGGGTGTGAAATTAACATCAGCCACCAGCCAAATGCTGGTAAAATTGACACTGTGGCTGGTAAAATTTTTACTTTACCACTTTGGCTGGTAACAAGCCAGGGGCCACATGTGTAAACAGCGCCAAGCAGAAAAATGCCCTCAGAAATCTGCGTAAGAGAGTTTCCACACAGAAATTCACATGTATAAAATAAGAGAATCTGCGTACCTCTGCACACGCTGGACACCATACGTACGCAATGTCTGGAGTCGGTGCGATATGGCGACACCATGATAGAGAGGCAGAGGGAGAAAATATAAAACTCTGCGTAAGCAGATTTCCAACTTTCCCCCTGAGCATTCTTTAACGCATTCTTTTACTCAGAGTTTTATGCATGTGGCCCCAGGATGCGGTATATTGTAAGAAGTAATGCGGCTGGAAAAATGTCAAAAATGGATGGTGATTCTTAGAATCCACAAGCCACTTTGGCCAGTGGTGAAAAAGTAAACTTCATAGCCTGTTATAATATACATTTATTTAACTAGGCTACATGATTTTGCGTTTAATGTTATGCATTGAACTGGATGCATATGTACGGAAAAGAGAATACCCAGTAATTGTTTACTGTCACTCATTTAAAATGAAAGGAGAGGATCGATTGAATTGATTACACAAAGTACTACCTTGCATCAAAATATACTGGCAAGGGTCCATAAAAACGGTGGCAATGCTGAACATCATCAGAACTTCACAATGAACCGGAACAGATTTCAACTGCAGAAGCCTGATTTTTCAGTGTATTTTTTATATGGCAACTAAACAGTCCAGGTACAAAAATAATGCATTTCTGAAGATAGTATTTAGCTTAGCAATCAGCTGAACTGAATACAGCAGAGTTTTTTATGTTTGATCCAGTATTTGGCATTCTGAAAAAAAAAATATATGTATATATTTTTAGTTATTTAAAAATGATAATAAATAATTTAGTAGAAATCAAATATGTGTAGAGGATGTATGATTATAATCATAATTTGATTTATAAACTGTCGGCTATGTCCAATTAAACCTCACTGTTTAACCCTGTCATGGAACACTTGGTAAAATGTTTTTTTTAATTTTTTTATTTTTATTTTTTTTTACAGTTGCATCACATTACATCTTAACAACTCAGTACAACCACAAACTAATAACATACTCAAACCTACCTACTCAAAGCTGACAATTTACCAGCTAAAAATAAATAAGTTCTCCCACTGCAAAGAAAATTGAGATGCATCTCATTTTGCCAGGTTCCAACTGGAGCCCTTTAAATTAATCTTCTTCTTAAGAGAAACTGTCGACAGTCCAGAATGGGTTGCTATTCCTTCAAAAAAAACAAAAAAACAGGCATTTGACAAAAATTGACATTTTTCAACCTGTTGCTTCAGGACAAAACAGTGGTTCAGTGTAGATGATTGATGCTCACTCAATGTTGCTGACATTGGACTAACAACACAGAAGAAGTTACCCATTATAGAAAGAACCAGAAGCACGTTTGGCCAAACATTGCTGGGAATCACTAGGCTAGTGCATAACACAAGGCTAATTAAAGCAGATCAATAAAAAAAATCATTGATTTCATGAAAAAAGAAATCCAGGAAGCTGAGGTAATATTATTCTATGTGTACAGCACTGAGCATTCAAAGGACTTAGGCTACAACTGCCATTCATTTAGGTCAAATGTGTTACCTTAGCAACACGAAGAATCGTGTGCAGAAAATGACACACTAATGGAAGGATGTTAATTAATTGCCAATCAAATCTGACAAATTCTTACAGGCAGAGCAAATATTATTTACTTGACAAACTGTCTGATTTTATTATGTAAAGATAGTCCAAAGTCTGAGCTCAAGCAGCTGGAGACAAAGTGCTACCCAAAACGATATAGCAAAAATTACGTTAAAAAAAAGGCGCAACACTCACTCATAGAAAAAATAGAAAGATATTTATTTATAAACTCCTCAAAAAAAGTTTGGAAATTTGTGTTTGGTCGATCATGTCTCTGTTGTCACTGTATTATTAGCATTGTATCTTATATCATTGGAAAGCCTGTTCATTTCCCTTTGCAATGATGTCCCATTTCTAAGGATCATGCATTTGTGGGATGAGCAGCACAGCTGATTATATGGGTGGGGTCCCAAGTGAAATGTGCCAAATCTCCCTGCCAATGTCAAACAGTGTATCCTGTTGGTATTGACTCTATTGTTTTGAGTTGTTTGGGGGATTGGATGATTTAGCTCTCTATCAGTAACAAGGAACAAACAAGACATGTTGGTAATTTTACAGCCTTTCCAATGATATAAGATACAATGCTAATAATACAGTGACAATAGAGATATGATCGACCAAACACAAATTTACAAACTTTTTTTAAGGAGTTTATAAATATAAAAAATATTAATATAAATTACCACCATTACCCTGCTGTAAAGCACATCATCAGTGCGGCACTCAACCTCTCAACAATGTTAAAAGATGTACCAAACACAAATTAGAAAAATTTGAAGATTTTCAAAAATGCGCCTTCTCTGCAGCATTTCTGCATTCACGCTTCTTTTATCTGTTCTCCGCTTGTTGAACGCGAGCAGTTTCAAGAAGTGACAATGATGACAAGGATGAAGGATAAAACGACATCTAAAACTGGTTTAAAGCATCGCTTACAGTACCTCTGTCAATAATAGCAAATGGAGAAATGGATCAATAAAACAGGCTGCTACTCTGCAGCTGGTCATCAACAATTAATTAGATTTTTTACATTTTGTCGAACAACTGCATTTCGAGAACATAAATACAACGACCAAAGAAATTCAAACGTGCTAGCATTGGTAGCAGCCAAACATCGTCACAGAGTGGATATATTTAAGAGCGACGTCACGCTCGTTCCTGCTTCTACTGCAGTCCTCTGCAGCTTCTCCCTCGGCTCCTCATTCATACACAAAACGCGCGTGTATCCTCAACAACAAGACTAACTCTCGGTATGCTCAACACTCTAACAGAGACATCACACATGCCACAGCACTGCGCACGTGATAACGAGCAAGCAGTCGTGTTCAATTAAATCATTCATTTGTCAGACATGCACTATAGCCAGTCAGCTTCAGCAAAGGCCTACAACCATGTAGTGTTCAGCACTTATAAATAACATGCGCTGCTGACAACATGGACGACGAGCCGGACCACGGAGTATTCAAGCCAAGCGGTTCTGTAAATTTGGCCTCCGCGCCAAGCTGTCAAACAAGCGGTTTGCTAAGTTTATCTGTGAAAACGGCTCCTAAAATGCCCATTTATAGTACGCTTCAGAAGTAAATGCACAAAGGTATGCTTAAATCAAAACTCATATTATCTTTACTTTATTTGCACCACTGAAATTTAGTAGCTCATTATACACCGGCTATTAGCATATAAGAAAGTCAGGAAGACAGCTGCTCCATAGATGTATAGATATGCGTTCGTGCTTTTCAAAGTGTTTTGCAAAGGCATATCAGTACAAAAGTGTCTTGTGCATTTTAAAAGCAGTTTTGAAACATTTTTGAAGATGTTTAAAAAAATGTTAATTATCTGATTGATAGTTCTAAACCTCAAAGTGCTTCCCCTTTCCCAGTAGTATCATTTAGCTCATGTTGTCTGTGACATCTGGCCTTCTGTAAGACCGTATTTGCATAGTTACTGGCCACAACAAGAGGGTGCAGTATGTTGGATTGGGAAGATGACGTGTCGCCTGTTGCAGTACGTGTTTGTGCCTGTCCTTCACAAAAGAGCTAATCGAATGTGTCACCTGCTACAGCAGGCTCCTTCAAAATCATTATAATTTTATGTTCATTTGAACGGAGTCACTTTCCCTGTGCCAAAAACTACTTATCCATCTTGCAGATGTGCAAAGACAGCTTGACACTTCAGCGATATGGTGAAAGAGGAATCGCAATTTGACTTGGTATGGCACTACGTACAGTACAGTGAGACACATTACTTTATCTCACACTTCTGAGCCATTCTGTTTGGGCATGCTCATATAAGGCACATGCATAACATATGTGTTTGTCTTGTCCCTATACAGCCCCATTAGTCATTCCACAAGGTGCTATTTAATACAAGAAAGAAACAAGAAAGGACTTTTATTTTTTATTCCTAAAATTTTTCCTGAAGATACACGGGGTGGACAAAATATCAGAAACACCCCTGAAAAATGGCTTTAACTTTGAAGCATCTAAATCATAATTACAAAAGCATCTACACACACAGGTGATTCCTATTTATTTGAATGCTAATTAGCAGCATGTGTCTGCTTAAGAGATCTAACCAGTAGCACTTTGCTAGGTAAGTCTCCAAAGCAAGATGAAATACTAACAGAGTTCCAAAGGGGCCAAACAGTGTCCGAATTGCAGGTGCGTTGGTCACAATAATGGCAAAATTATTTAAGGTGACAAGGGGAACAGTGTCAAAAATTACAACAACATATGCCCAATACCTAAAAACAGCATCAGCAAAAAAACTGTGGCCGCAAGTCAAAGCTCTCCGACAGGGACAGATGGACACTTGGTAGGATAGTTGCTAATAACCACAAAATGACAGCTCTAAAAATCACCACAGAATTGAATCAATCAATATGAACCAGTCTCAACAGAAACAGTACTTTGTGAGCTTCACAAAGCTGATATTTATGGCAGGGCCACCATTCAGAAACCATTTGTATCCAAGGCTAATGCAGGAAAACACATAACATGGTGTAAGGAACACAAAACCTGGACCCCTGAGCAATGGAGAAAAGTGATATGGTCTGATGAGTCACCTTTTACTCTTTTTAATACATCTGGACGGGTTTATGTTTGGAGAAAGCCTAAGGAGGCATTCAATCCACAATGGCTGTTGCCAACTGTTAAGTATGGTGGTGGTTCTGTAATGGTATGGGCAGCCATTTCATGGGACTCATTGGGTCCAATAATTGCTCTCTATGGACGTGTAACGGGCAAACAATATGAAACCATTTTATAAAACCAGGTGCAGCCTATGGTGCAAACACTGTTCCCTCATCATGTCCCCATATTCCAACATGATAACACCCCCATACACACTGCTAAAAACATTAAAGAATGGTTCCAAGAACACGAGGATGACCTCAAATGCCTTCCATGGCCAGCACAATCACCAGATGTAAACATAATTAAACCTTTATGGGAAGTTCTGGAGTGCAGAGTGCAAACTAGATTTCCACCTGCTACATGCCTCAAAGAACTGGAGACTGTCCTTCTTGAACAATGGGCCAATATCCCACTACACACAGTTCAGAAATTGTATGACAGCATTCCTAGAAGGATTGAAACTGTTTTGAAGGCAAAGGGTGGGCTTACTCATTATTAGTTACTAGATATTTTGTCCACCCTGCTGTACATTATTTAATAGCCTTGTACAAACACAATCAGGACAGCTAATAACAAATAATAATATTTTAGAGCAATTCATTATGACCTACTTTCGTGGTAAATTTGAATATTTGCAACGGCATGCCTTGAGAGTTAAACAAGGTCCAGTTATTGACTATGCATTCAACATAATCATGTCACACGGTCTGTTCACAATCTAAAATATCACGTCCCATTCAAATATCCAACATGAAATAACTCAATAATCAATATTTTCCACGTTTTTTTTTATTTTTATTTTTATTTTTAATCAAGACTGCCTCCTCATTGGAACGAGACAAGAAAAGAGGAACAATTCTGCGCTAATGCAATTTTGAAGGACTTTGTGATCCCCGTTGAATGATGAATCATCCCCAAGCAAAGCACGGGTGAACAATAATTAGCATGCAGACAAGTTAAGACAAAACATGCCGAACATAATAATTGGATTTCAGTACAAAAGACCCCAGGAGTACACCCTGTTCTATTCTATTATGATTATGATTTTTTTTAAATGAGGGCTATTGATGCCTCTCTTATATTCATGCCGCAAAAAGATGTGAAGTCAAAGCAAGATCAATCAATAGCAGGCCACTCAAAGTTTTGTAGCGTTTGCATGTCTTCACATCATAAGGCTTCTGAATGAACTCAGGGGATTTTAATATTTGTAGAAGGTCTGCTCAGGAGGTGGTTGAATAGCTTGGGAAAAGAGTGGACAATGCATGTATATTCAAGAAAGTACAGAACAATATAAGGCAGCCAGTCCTTGAAAAAGCTAGAAGTTGCCACAGACATCATGTAGTGTATCTAAAGAGTGTTTGCCTAACGCTTTTGGCAAGAAAAAGAAAGTCCCAGATTGCTTTTACACCAGTATGTGCATACTGTTATGGGGAAAAGAATCAGAGCAGAAAGAAACATGCGATAGATCTTTGTTTGCAACATATTTTAAAAGTTTTAAACTATTGCATTTACGCCAGGCATTTGAACATTTGAGATCAATGTAAAACTAAAATGGAGGCCAGCAATTTAATTGGATTGTAAACCCATTGTGTTTATAATCCAATTAAAATGAGTGACTGATGACTGGACATCCCATAACTTAAATGCTATAGCAAGACTGAAATACTTCCAATTATGTTTTTTTTCCAGAATCGCTTACAATAAGCTCCATACACACCGGCACATGATACCGAAAACACAACTAACATCCATGGCTGTCCCAACTTACTCTACAATGAAGGTTAATGTTTGCGTACAATATTTTGTGACACAAAAGCATAAGAGAATACTACCAGTTAAACAGATAATATTTGTGGAATAGGGATTTGCCACTTTGCCTGGTTTAAAGAGAACAACTCTCCTATACAGTATACAGAATGTACTGGAATGTTTAAAAAGAAGAGTAGTGACTCAAGGCCTGTTATTTATTATGTGAGGCAATTTTTAGCTTGTCTTTTGTACCAATATTTTTGCGGTAGAACAAAACCACCCGGACTACATATTTCCTCTTGATGCGTGATGCTTCCTATCATTGAAATGCAAAACAATGGAATACCTAGGCTACGCAAAATGGATGGAAGAATGGTCTTAACGGCTTGTGTTGTTCAACGGAGCACAAGCTAAGTTTCATCATTATGCCACAACAATGATTTATGGCTTTAAATATATTTAATGACAAGCTAACATTGCCATAATCTTCCCCTAAGGAGAACAATTTTGCAGCTGAAGCAAGGAAAACTACTGAAAAACAAATGAAGCAGGGCCAACACAGTGCTGCAAAAGAAAGCAAGTTCTAAGTAAAACAAATTTATCACAATTAAATACACAAAGACAATGGCAGCTAGTATGTGTGAAGCTTATGCAACGCTGAGTGAGTACCTTTAGTCCCACCCCCAAAAAAAAAAAAACCAAACCAAAGTGGGTTGCAATTTTTTTTTCTAGTTTTTTTTTTTTTTTTTACTATACATCTACTTCATATTGTGAAATGAACCAATTGCAGCTGCACAGCTTAGTTAGTTATAGTTGCGTTGCGTTATGTGACCCCCCCCTTAATTGTCACACAAATTGGCGACAGACAGAGAAAGATCAATATATAAAACTTTTAGAACCTTAGATTGTAGAGACCCATGAACCCACTTTTCTGCATAATTGAAGTATGGGGAATTTATTGGAATGGTACTTACTCAGATTTCAGATAGCCTGGGGTGGAAAACAAGTACTTAAAAATTTAAATGAATTAATTCTGGTTTCTTACAATTTTAGATTATTGGGCAATGATGGCTTCAAAAGTTCCATCAGCATGCATTAAAATCCAGTGGAATAAGGTGCAGTACATTATACACACCATGTAAACTACGGCAATCCTCCTGCCCAATTATTTAGTCTACACTCATTCAACCAAAACTCTAAGCAAATTCAAATGCAGGTTGTTCCAAGTGTGTTTTATGTAGGCTATCCAAAATGATAAATAATTACTGAATGTATAAGCGATAGTTCACCCAGGTACATAAGCAAAAAAGCTTTAGCTTGCTTGAGATTTTGCTCATAATACGCATTACACAATCCTTCTTTTCACCACTTTTGTATCGTCCACTATTTAATGTGACAATTATAACATCAAATGAAAAAAAAAAACACAGCGAATTGTCTTTTGCCCTGCATGTTTGTGATAACCAATTTGGCATAAAATCAAGTCATTTTTCTGTTGTCATGTTCTGAGGTCACATCCTCTGCTTATTATGAGTGCTCATGTTCCCTCGCATGAAGTAAAATGACGATAACGGGAGCAGCAGGAAGTCAAGCAAAATCCCGCATTTGTTTGATTAGATTCAGGAGCAAAAAATACAGTGAGCTGAATGGAATTCCTCAGGCCATGGCCTCTAACTTAATTTTTTAAATACCCTCCAAAGTATAGCGGGTTGTTTAATTCCATTGTCATCTCAAACACAGAACAGCTTGGAATCGAGGCTACTTACATTCATTGAGCATACAGTAGCTGCTTTGAATGGAGAATGAACATGTGTGCAAGGCTGAACCTACGCATTTCAACATTTGTGTCAAAGGTTAAAATTCGAAGTCAAATGTTTAACATGCACAGAATGTCAAGTGTACCGTGTATAACATTTACTGCATTTCACTGAGAAATCGGAGCCAGGCAAAAGAAAATACGAAGGCTTTTCTTGTCATTCTGCTTTTACACAGCAGAATGAAGACACAATGAAGGAAATGCTGCTCCGGGCATTGGTATTGCACGATCATCGCTGTAACTGACATGTATTGCTCTTTGTTTCATTTCATCTAATAATCCCATAGTTGCATGTTTGTTCAATTGAGCTTATCGAGGTAAGATACTCCCCTCTTTCAATTAATAGAAATGACAAAGGGTACATGAAACATGTAAACGACATTACAGAACACATACAATCGCAGTAGATATCAAAGAACCCAAATTGGTGACAGTTGAGAATGTTGGAATAAAGATAAGTACTGCCACAACAGCTAGTGATCATTTTAAGCCAGTATACAGATTGCTGTTCTGTCCCACATTGAAGCAAATAATATGCCTATTGTTTTATTAATAAATCTACAAAATATTTGTCTTTTGGGTTAAGATTCGTACACTTATAGATGGTTATTTATAGCACTGCATCATTTTCTTTATGCCTATTGTAACCGTTTTCAGAGCAACAAGTTACCTTCCTCTCATTTGTTACTTACAAGGAAGCAGTTCAAGTATGTAGTCTACTAATGCCAATACTAAATTATATGAATAGATTAAGTTTTTTGATATTCTATGGAAACTAAACTGTATTACCATTACTTAATGGCTCTACAAAAGCTACTTACTACTTTATTAAGCACACTGTAACGAATTACAACTGTTAGAGTGTTACTACAGTATTTTAACTTATAGAAATTGAGCATTGATCGTTCTAACTAAAATTTTCAGAGAAAAACAAGTTCCACTAAATTGTTATTAATCTAGCATGGCAAGGAAAGAAGTCCTGGGATCAGTACGTACTGTAATTTACTCTGCTGTAATGTAAATAGGCCTACGTAAAAAAGGAACGCTTACAATTTGTTCATATAGATAAATGTAACTTCTGAGGCAGCGAAATGAATATGAAAAGAAGTTTAGCATCAAAATGGCGGAGGTGTAAAAACCGAAGACCAAGAGAAAAATTAACCAGAATAAAATCTCACGAGGAAATCGACACAACGTACACTGGAAGAAAAAGCCAAAAGCTGACATTAGTGAAGTCAAATTAAATATACAAAGCTAAACCACGCAGCTAGCCAGGCTACTTCATGTTTTCTCATATTGGAATGAAAACGCTGTCACACGAGGAAGAGGAGCCTAATGATAGCCTACACTTCAGGAAGAGTTGCAGTTGACAAAAAAAATGTTGCAGAATAGCAAATACTAGAAAGGAAACATTTCCGAGAACAGAAAATTATAGTTTCACTTAGCACGGCTCTTGTTTACAGTGTGTGTGTCATATGTTTGGAAACGATTTTCCCGTAAACAAACGTGAGTAATGATGTTATCTGTTCATGTCGACAATTTCATGGGTCGTCATTACGGGGGGAAAAAAACACCTTATTATATCTTGGCTTAAAATGAAAACATGAGTGATTATCTCAAAACGGATTTGAACACGATGGGAAACCCGTAAGATCTCCTTCGAACTGTTTCCGGATCTAATTTTAAGAAAATTGTGGCTTTCCCCAAGAGTTTACTTGATCACCCTTTTAAATAAAGTCTACTATCCCCTCTGTTGTATGAAATTATTAATTTCTTACCCACACGGCAGTCGGTTTGCCCCTCAACGCTGTGACAGGAGAAGCTAGGGTTCCCTCTGAGGTTCTGCGCATGCTCAGCCCTCTACTGGAGGCTGGGCTCACCACTGCTCAGTTCATGAACAGGTGTGAGAAATAAGAATCGTGTGAAGTGGGTATGCTATATTTTCTATTTGAACGACATTTTTCAGTCATCGCCTATACATCATAGAAGTAGTAGGCTACCAACCCAGAGAAGGAAAACATCGAGCATGGATCACTTGGTTGAGACTAATTGTATTTTTTACGTAGAATTGTAGGCTAATTATTTTTAGCCACACCTTTTCATTTGACTCCCCAATGAGCAGGAGGCCAAGTAGCAATAGAGCGCAGCATTATTACGCCTTCAATGTACCATAGCAAGAAACACTCCAGCGATCTATAGCTAAAGGCCTACTTGCTTGCGGTATGTGGTGATAATTGGGCCAAGTGTCACCGCTGCGTGCTATTGAAGGAGGCTACATCTCGTTGCGTTTGTTGAGGACCACTTCACTTGTGCATCCTATATGTTCAAGTAACATATGTGTAAAATAGATAAAAGCCATAAACGGTAAAACAATAAAAAAGTAGAGACCTTCTTCACCAGGTCCTGATCCAACATTAGAATATAGAACATGGTGTTTTTCTATCCAGTTGGTCATATAGAAGCAGATTATGCTATTGGATTTGCTTTCTGTTTAGTTCTTATACAGTAAGGACGGAAACTATTCGGACAGTGACACAATTTTTGTTGTTTTGGCTATAATTACTTTTTTTACGGGACAAAAAGTAATTGGACAAATTAACATAAACTTAAATAAAGTCATCATATTTAATATTTGGTTGCATATCCTTTGCATGCCATGAGTTCCTGATATCTGTGACCCAACAACATCAAAATACTCTTGGCTCTTATTATGTTATTTTCTGGTGCTCTTACAAGCGATACTATAACGTCTCTGCATTTGGGGGGGGCTGTGAGTTTTTCAAGTCCTCTATCAACCTCCAACACCAAGAGGGTGATACAGGACTTTCTGAAGCCACTTGTTAAGCAATCAACATGTTGTGGAACCCTAATAATCTCAATGATCTTTAAATAACCATAGTTATTTCCTGCCTTATCCAGGGCTGATGTGTCTGCAGGTTTTTGTTCTATCCCAGCACTATGACATCTGACATAATAAAATGTGCTATAGCTGTACCTTGTATCTTGGCAGCTACTTTGCCATATTTTCTTCATGGTGTTTTTATGTTATTAACATGTATTGCCATTAATATGGAAGTCATTACTGCAGGCCATATATACAGGTGCAGCTCAAAAAATTAGAATATCGTGAAAAAGTTCAATATTTTTTGTCACTCATTTCAGAAAGTGAAACTCATATATTATATAGATTCATTACACATAGAGTGAAATATTTCAAGCCTTTATTTCTTGTAATTTTGATGATTATGGCTTACAGCTAATGAAAACCCAAATTCAGTGTCTCAGAAAATTTGAGCTGCACCTGTATCTGAAGCTGTAGTTGTAAATTGTGGTCCCATTTGCTTGTATGATTCACACATACATCAAACTAACCTAATTCATAGGCCCAGTTTCATTAAATATAAAGTGAGCTAAGATTGACTAGTGAGCAAAGATTTAATCAAAACAAAAAAGTTGTATGACAAAGGAATTGGAACCCGTTGCATGTCCCAGTTGTAGGGCAGTGTCAAACTTAATCATATACCAAACAGACATGCAGAACATTGCTTACTTCTTATACTTTTTAGGCAATTACTCAGAATACTAATAATACTAATAATACACCCCCCCCCCCCACACACACACACACACCCCGCCCCAGATTACTGCTTTGCACAAATTATTTTTTTTGCTGTTGTTGTGCCTGATTTTGACAGTCACTGATAAGCAACCCAGGAAATGAATCTGGCAGAATATTAACTTCTTTTATGAAACCTTGAGATTATGTCTACTGTGAAGGGTGATGTGACAATGTGATTTAAAAATGGAATTATACAAAATATATGATTTAAATATTTCTGTATACTTTTATATATGCATGTACTTGAAGTCACCCTGGAGGCCAATTCATTTACACTGACATCCAGTTTCAAGACATTATTTCACTCTTTTCATGTGCAAGTTGTGAAACGAGTTGAAACTATTTGAAAGTGTCATTGCCATTGCAATGTGCTTCATCACAAATGGAATTATAATCAATATTTCTTCAAACAGCTGTTCCAAGGGGCTCAGGACCATAAGGTAATAGTTCCACATCACTCACCCTATTGCTAACATGTACAGTTGAAGTCGGAAGTTCACATACACTTAGGTTGAAGTCATTAAAACAAATTTTTAACCACTCCACAGATTTCATGTTAGCAAACTATAGTGTTGGCAAGTCAGTTAGGACATATACTTTGTGCATGACACAAGTAATTTTTCCAACAATTGTTTACAGACAGATTATTTCCCTTTTAATTCACTATATCACAATTCCAGTGTGTCAGACTACATATCTACTATATATCTGGCAGCAGAGTGATGGTTTGAGGCTCGTTTGATACCTCAGACCCTTGATGACGTACAGCCATTTTACCAATTATGTATTCCATACTGTTCCAGCATAATTTACAGCTGAATCTAGTCCCACCCCCCAATTCCCATAGAGGTCCATTCAAATGCAGATAGGTTATAGTATCACTTGTAAAAGTACCAGAAAATAAGAGTCTTTTGATGTTGTTAGGCCACAGACATCATGAAGTCATGGCATGCAAAGGATATGCGACCAAAATTTTATATTTTTTATTTAAAGGCACAGTCAACTTAGTGTATGTAAATTTCTGACACACTGGAATTGTGATATAGTGAAGTAAAAGTGAAATAATCTGTCTGTAAACAATTGTTGGAAAAATTACTTGTTTCATGCACAAAGTAGATGTCCTAACTGACTTGCCAACACTATAGTTTGCTAACATGAAATCTGTGGAGTGGTTAAAAATAAGTTTTAATGACTTCAACCTAAGTGTATGTAAACGTCCGACTTCAACAGTAATGAATACAAAAACTGCCTCAAGGTCTATATGGAATAAAAGATCTTCATGGCTGAAGTTACATTTTTTCAGATTATACAGCTATTTTATAAGGCAAGGTTTTGATTTGCATATGTTCAATGCACAATTCTGTGAATGAATTTTAAAGTGGCCCACTAATTGAGTAAATGATATCTAGAACTGTTTTGAGTGTTATTATTTATTTATTTATTTTAGAAAGGCAAAAGGATGTACAATTTAATATTCATGACTTCACAGGTGTAAATCTCAAAAATATCCATTTGATATTAGAAACATACTGGATCACACAGGTAAGCCTAAATACTAAGATTTTAAAAAAAATATTCCAAAATGTCAAGAAAATGTAATATGGTAGTGTCACGACCCAGCTCATAGAGCCATGACAAAACAAGGAGACAACACAGGGAATTCACTGAGCAAAATATACATTTATTTAAATGAACCAAAACACATACAAAATAAAGTCAAACATGAGGCGTGGAAGTCTGTAAGTTATCAGTTGTGTATGAATATGCTTGAATGAGTGAAAGGTATCATAGTGAGTGTTGTAAAATGCAAAAACCCAAACAAACACATACGTGGAGAGAATCAGAGAGAGTGGTAATAGGAGACAGCGAGTTAAATAGAGCAAAAAGACTTAACAGGTGTGTTTCATAATTAATCGGCTCTCCAACTCCACCCACCAGCATACTAATGGCCAGCAGAGCAAGAGAGCCGTAACAGTAGCCATACCAAGTGACCAGCTGATAAAGCACCAAATCTATTGTGATGGCTTCCTCATATAGAGGTCTGTATAACACTGTTTATCAAATGTTGTATTACTTTCAAAATGTGTACCTGCTATTTAATTGGCCTATGAAAGCAAATTGTTTAATATAGAAATATTTTGAGAACTTAAGTGCCCAAGAAATATATAATACTTTAATAGTCATTACAGTGCTACACGCAGGGTACTGTAACATTGCCAGAATGAGTCGAATGAATCAGTGGCAGCCATGTTTAATAATGTATGTCCATAAAATTCTGAGAATGTGAGAATTGTATTTGTTGCTATCATCTATGATGAATGTCCCAAATCTTTGGATTATGGATGTCACTTTTGGATCAAAATTGCATATTGTGGACAAATACTGTAAAGTGGTTGTTATTTTTTGTATAACTTCATTTTCACAGCTTAGTATTAAAAAGAGCCCAGTTTTTATAAGACAAATGAAAGTCATTTCTAAAAATAAATTATCACTTTATTAGGTACACCTGCTCATTAACACAAATAGCCTGCTCCTCCGAACATTGACTCATTTGGCTGCAACTCAATATATAAAGCGTGCAGTATGGTGAAGAGGTTTATTTTTTTGTTCCACCAAACATTAGAATTGGCAAGATGCGTGAGCTAAGTGACCGTAGTGGGATTGTTGGTGTTTGATGTGATGGTTCCAGCATCTCAGAAACTGCTGCCCTCCTGGGATTTTCACACACTGCACTCTCAAGAGTTTATAGAGAATGGTGCGATATTAAAAAACCAGTGAACGGCAGTTCTATGGTTGAAAACACCTTGTTTATGATACCCCTTTCACACACGAAACCAGAGATTGACACGGAAAATTGAACACGGGTTCGACCCGCGTTTGACTCATTCACACAGCACTATATAGGTCACGGGTAAGTCCCGGGTCCTGGCCTTTCACGTAAGACCTGGGTCTGCAAGTTTACTTCTGTACCAAGGGGCCAAAACCGGGCTTCATTGTTGAAGCTCACTTCCTAGATTTGTAGATGGCATTTTTCTCTAGCTCCAGTGCTGTTGGCTCCAGTATAGGTCTTTCAGGCCCGTTTTTCAATTGAAGTCAATGGTACCACATGCGGTGAAAATACAAAGTCAATAAATTTTTCCAACGAGAACATGTAGTCTGGTGCTTTTTCTTTGTCTACTGTCTCCCCATATGCCGATATGTTAAGTTCTTCCGTGGTTTGTACAATATTTTTATATTTTGTGGACTAATCCAGGATAGTTTGTCGCACATCCTAATTACTTCGCGTCACTAGTATCTCACACACTTAGAGGACGAACAGGGCCTGGCCTGGACCTAATGATTATATAAGGGTCCCCCTGCTCCCTACTGCGCAGTCTCTGGCTCCAATTTTTGTACAACATGGCAGCACTTCCCAGCTCCAAAACACTTTTCACAAGCCAATAGAAAGTCATTGGGTGACATCACACACAGTCACTTTGTCCATACAGTCTATGTTCTGTACACATTCTGTTTTTTTACTGCTAAAAGGCTACAGCTAGTTTGGTAGCCAGCTGGCTAGTGGATACAATGTAGTTTTCCATTATGCTGGCTTAACCCAGTATGTAAACTCCTGAGTTGATAGCCTAGTGATGTGCTCCAAATCTTGCAAATGCTTTTATCTAAAAACTGTCAAAAAGGTTGGTAGGTGAGATAACTGTGCTGTGTAGAATAACACGCGTTGCCCATTTTACACTGAAGCTGAGCCATGTCTGACCCGGGTTGTTGTTTTGGTGTGAAAGGGGTATGAGAGAGGTCAGAAAAAACGGGCAGACTTGTTCAAGCTAACAGAACAACGGCCACAAATGCTCAAATAAGAGCTTTTTACAACAGCGGTCTGCAGAAGGGCATCGCTGCATGCACAACACATCAAAGCGGATGGGCTACAGCTGAGACGGATGTGTGCGGGTTGGACCCGTAATGCACGACTCAGAAGAGTGACGTGATAATAAATACCCGCAAGGGCCTTATTATGGGGAAATCCAAAATCGTAGTCACACAAGCAAAGTCCAAAAAACAATAAATCCAGCCAGACCAAAGATACAGTACCGAGGGAGAAGGCAGTCTCGAAATCAGTATCCGTGCACAAGTTCATTAACCAGAGTAGCTGTCAGCGGAGCAGAAGTACAAAACAGGGGTAAAGCAAAGTTCGTAGTCGTGGGGCGTAGCAGGAGTCAGACCGAAGTCCTATCCGCGGGGCAGAGGTACAAAAACAGACAGCAGGCAAAACTCGTGGTCAAAAACAGGCAGTGGAAACAATAGGCAGGCAGTAACGATGGTCAGTAAACAGGCTAGATTAATAACGGTAGTCAAAACAATGGAAAACGCTCAAAAGTGACAGTAGTGAACTAAAGGCAACAATTTCGCCAGGACATGACATGAACACTGATGCAGGTGTAGACAGGTGCAGACATTAGCTTGAGAGCAGCAGGAAATTAATAACAGCTTGAGAAAATGAGACACGTAACGAGGCAATTAGTAAATCGTTAGTAGTTAACCTATCCTGACCTAGCGTTAGTAAATTAGTAATTTACATGCACGAGAAACGTAAGGTAAACATGAACACATGGTTAGATAGTTAGTATTACCCAATCCTGATCTAATATTAGTAAATAGACACGGGAGAATGAAATAATTAGGGAAGCGTGAGTGACAGCAAGAGAAAGAAACAGCATGAACGCAAGGCTGCGGAAAAACATGGAAATGTGTATGCAAACAATGAACTGCATCGTAACATAAACAGAACACAAGCAAGACATGAACAGAAAATAAACTGTGACAAACACTAAACATGAAACATGGCATAAACATGACAGAAACGTAACAACAGCAGCAGAAGACCAGGCCGGGTTCCACACCTGTCAGTTAGAAACAGCAGGTTGAGGCTAGAGTGTCTACAGTGCCTTGTGTGAACGGTGCAGGCTGCTGATGGTGGTGTAATGGTGTGGGAATTTGTTCTTGGCACACATTAGGCCCCTTAACACCAATTGAGCATCATTTTAATGCCACAGGATACGTAAGCATTGTTGCTGACTATGTGCATCCCTAATATGGCCCACAGTCTACCATTTTTCAAATTGATACTTCCAGCAGGCGAATGCATGATGCCGCAAAGCTCACATCATCTCAAACCGGTTCCACAAACATGACAGCGACATGACATCAGTTTACTCCAATGACCTGCACAGTCCCCCAGATCTCAATCCAATACCTTTGGTTCTGAGGTAGAATGGGAGGTTCGCAGCATGAATGTGTGGCCAAAGACTCTGCAGAAACTGTGTGATGCTATGGAGTTAGCTTGGACTAAAATCCCTTAGGAATGTTTCCAGCACCTTGTTCAATCCATGCCACAAAGAACTCAGGGAAAAGGTGGTCCAACCTGGTACTAGATAAGAATACCTAGTAAAAAAATCCTTCAGGACTGAACTGGTCTTCCCATAGAAATGTCAACCCAGCTGGTTTTATGGCTAATGTTATGAGGTATCTGGTCATTGCTAATACGCTGAGGTATAATATAACACTGAAGTTACAATCTTGAAGATTACAAAATCTTATAAACCTTCTTGAGGAAAACTGGATTCCTTCCCAGCTACCAAACAAATTGACACAAAAGTCCTCTCATGATATTCTATGGCTATTCCAGGTTATTCCAGTCTAATGTGTATCATAAACCCTTCAGCCAATGTTTTATTCGTTGTTATAGCCAGCACTGTTGCCCTTTTCCTCTAATAATACTTTTAATTGCTACCTTCCAACTTCTCTGCCATGACTAGTTTAATTTCTGTGCAAACGACAAAACAATTTTTTCCTACGTGTATATTGCTGGATGTTCACATTTTTAATAACCTCACTTTTTTTTCTCGCTTGGGGAATGAAGACACTTCCCAATTATGTACGGTACATGCAATCTCTGTTTACACAATGCGTAAAACAAATCGGAAGTGTTTACCTCAGTAGTGAATGTATAATTTTATGTCTCTTGGCAACATAGAAGTAAACATTGATATTTGCCTCTTTCCATATTCAGAGCGGCCCATTGTTTGAGCTCACTGATCATTAGATGGATGCATTTTGGCATTGAGTCTATCCAAAGTGTTTGCCGAGAAGCTAAACTGTGTAAGACTGATGGGCCAGCTTTTTTCACATTTGGTGTCTGAAGAATATTATAATAATTCGTCATTTACAATTTGAATCAATATCAATCAATTCCAGGTGGAAAACAAGGAACCGTACATGTGAAAAAGCATACATTAATCAATTACATATTCAAACATTAGATCCACTAAATTTGCTTTCCAGATAGTTATGCATTGATACACTTGCCAAGTTGTTATGGTAACGACTTCTACGTGATTACTGCATATTTAACCCACTTAAGGTGTCTGATGTCCTTACTGGATTTAATTTTTTATTGATCAGGCTCTTAAGTTGAAAATGGCTGCCTCATTCATCTCAGTTATAATTAAGCTTTCCTCTGGCCCTCTGCCTGTCCTTGCTGTCTGTTCCTGGAGCTCTTTTAATGGAACGGTAGCCTTTAATTGAGTCAAGGAGACTCATCATCTGACACATCTGTTTCCCCGAATGCCATGTCAACTCAAAGTCAAAGCCATTGCCTAGCCCGCATGCCTACAGAGAATATTAGCATATCGAAGCTCTCACCTAGTTTTGAGACTGTATTGCTTCCCCCGATTGAGGTAGATGCTATTTTCAATAATTCAAATGTATATCCACCATGTTTTAAGCCCTGACTTTTAACAATTTTAATATAATATGCTTAGAGGAACAGGAAGCTTAATGTGCATGTCGGTTTTCCCTGCACACATATCATCAGTATGTACTGCTAACATCATTTATCGTTTATATTTCAGGTGAATAATTTGATGTACCAAGGGTCAAACAAGCACATGACCTGTACAAAGCTTGTTAATATCCATATGACATCTTTTTTCTGTGAAATAAAAGCTAATCTCTCGCATGAGCCATTAAGTTCATCGATCATACTTATGTTCACACTTGTGGATCTTTTTTTAGCGTTTTACTTTCACAATTGTACTGTACATTTGTTAGCCTGGTTATTCATGCAGCAAGTGTGATGCAATGGAAGAAATCACTCTCACATTTCACAGTTGGCCTGGGAAGAACTGTGAAGCTGGGAAGAACTGCTGAGGCACCTTTTTTTACTGAAACAAATCTGAATTTCTGCCCTTGCCTCTGTCAGTTCCTGCTCAGACTGTTGACTTTCCGCAGAAGGACTAGAGCCTCTTTGGTGTGTCAGGGATATTTCAAACTTGAGCGAGTTGTAATGTTGGAAGATCATTGCCGTTGTCATCCGATCGGGGTCTATGCAGAGTTACCTGGAGGTCACGCAGAGTGCTATGGCTTTACGTTCATACCCAGTAGCAACAGCAGGTGTTCATTATTCAGCTTTGAATGGAGCTGGGCATATATACTGTTATCAAAATGACAATAAACTAATTTTTCTTTAGATTTCAAGGGAATTTATTTGAATATTTGAGGTACCAGTACCAAAACAATTTTTTTTGTAAACCTGTAGACCTATACGTACAAGTTTTTTTTTGTTGCATCAATGTGGCATGTTTTATGTGTTATAGGTATATTTTAAGCTTTAAGGACAGCACAGTGTAGAGAGACAGAAAGAATGGGAGTGAGAAAGAGGGAAAGACATCGGTCTCACGGCCGGGCACGAACCGCTGACGTCGCGGCTCGCAATAAGCGTGTGCATGGTGGTCTGACAGGCGACACCTCTGATATGTGACATGTTTAGAGTAGATTAAGGCATTTTCAAAAATAATTAAAAAAACATTTTAATTAAAGAATTTCAGTGTGTAAGGTTATTTATTTAATCAGAAATCAGCTGTGCTGTTTGGAGCCTGGGGATTTATTTTTCAATTTATTAGCAAATATGTAACAAACTTTGCTGTGGATGCAGCTTCCTGCCAAGGGGATTTGAAATAGGTCAATAATAATTAATTTGCACACAGCACGGATCTTTCTGAAAGGGGCAGAATGACCCACCCCCACTTTTAATCCTCTACACCCCATGAATCCAAATCTCCTCTTGCAGGCTGTTAACCCATTTTAACCAATAGGTGGTGCTCTGATGCCGTGGTCAGGATTAGATGTGACACAGAACTATCAAAATGTATTTTATTCTGGTAGATGACACCTTCATTATATTTTATGGTAAATCAATCCCACATCCAGATGCACTCTGACCTACAAATGGCTACCTATAGGACAACTGGATAACTGGATGGTTACTGTATTAGACAAACCACATTATTCAGAGCTGCCACAACAAATGCATTTTCATTTTAGCAATTTAATACGTTCAATGAACACACTTTCCCATTTTAGATAAAGTCATTGTAGCTTTAAGTACAGTAAAGAGACTATTCTGCTTTGACTGCAGTATAATGCAGCAGGTATGTTCGTATCTATCAACTGAAGTGAAATGGTTCATTGTTTCCTAAACCGACGGGCAAATTGCCAGTAGATGGCAGTAATAACAAGGGGACTGATACTGAAATCTGACTATAGTTCCTAGTTTGTTGGTACTGGAATCCTACTGTTATTGTTATTATTATTATTATTATTTGATCAAACACCACAGGTGCTGAAACCCTATAATAATAATAATATGATTTTTTCCCATTTGTTTGTTTTGTCCCCTTTTTCTTGTTTATGTTCTTCAATTCTTCCGGTTGTTGCATATATGCTGTAGATTACCAAAAATAGATTATAAATACATCACAAAATAATGAATTACTGTAAGGACAATTTAATAGATCCTAAGTAGGATAGGTCGTGCTGGTCAAAGTGATTTCTAAAGTTTCTGACCAATCTTACACTGGCAGCATTGTGTCCTTCAACTGGGGCCCTGTGGGCAGCATGGCTTCCTGCGAGGAATGACTCATCTGTGCCCACAGATCTGTACCCACACATTAGATCACCACAGCACCTGTAGGCACAATAACAATTGCTCTGCCAAGACAGCCCAGCATGTCTTTGTGACATGGCTATAGCAGACTGGCTAGCAGCAGGCTGATACTGCTGCTGCAACGTTGACATTATTTTACATAGTAACACTTTCACACGTATTAGAATATTCCGTTTGGAAATCTTTCCTTTGTCATATTGTGAAGTCTGTGGGACTGTTGTATGTTGTTGTCTTTTAGGGCTAGGCTACTTAGTGAAGCAGACTAAACGAAACTAAGCATTGCTGTAATATCAACCTTCAAAGAAAGCCTTGAAACAACCACATTATTATTGCGATTGCATTTATTTTTAACTACCAAGGAATGTGGAACAAATGAACCAATGTCTGTTTGTCTGTAATATAACAATACCCTTCATTCACCCCGGTCGGTGTTTCAAATATAGACTCAACGCCATCAGCAAATGTCCATTTTTGTGACATTTTCTTCAAAGGAACGCGTCCTGTGGGAGAGACTGAATGGTTGTGACGCTGGTAAAGCAGCGTGCAGAGGCTCCTGACAGACAAAAGGAAAAGGAAATTGATTTGAGCGATTTATCCTCTGAGCAAAGGCTGTGTGATGCCTTTCCTGAATTCTTCTGTAGTGTTTGGCATTCAGGACGACAATGCTGAATGCCAAAATGTTCCATCTTTTCCAGGGTGAACGGGAAGGCCTATCTGCCGCGGGCGCTGAAGACTTCAACTCCGACGGGCGACAGCGCTTTCAAGAAGACTCAACATTTCATGCTACAATGTAGCCCTACCTAAAAATAATTTTACGAACACCCCCCCCAGCACACATAGACCATCATACAAAGTAACTGTTTAAATGAACATTTGTTGCTCTATATCATATTTTCCATGGCTTGTCTGCATAAAACAAATAAATATAGAAAAGTGGTCCAGGTCCAGGGAAAGACTCCTACTAAATACTTGAGTAAGTTCGCTTCAGCAGATATTCAGCTGTATAAAAAAGAAAAAGTAGAAAAAAAGCAAATGATAGCTATGTATGTTACCCTAAATGGATAAGTCACAATGTGTCTCCTAAAGATAACTGATGCATTATAAGTTAAAGTGCAAATAGGTGTAACAGCTTGAAGCCAAAAGGCAATTATGCTTCTGTTTCACAGAAAGAGTTTCCCTGGAAACCCAATTTTCTCTGGAATACCTTACAGGAACGAATGCTTTAGTATGACCTCATGTCATCCACTTGTATTAAGGCCAATAACCTCAGAGTGAAATGAAAGCAACAAACTGTTTTAGCATTGCCAAGTCACTGTGTGTCCACTCACTAGGCTGCCTGATTTATTCATTTGTTTTGATCAACCCCGATGGGTATGTTTCCAACTCAACTGAGGACTGCATTGTATTAGACAGGGCTGACTGAGCAATTTTTCCCGAATCAAGACTCATCAACAATACAGAAACATTGTAATGGCCATAAGTGGTCTGTTAATGCCGAGGCACAGGCACTCTGGCACATAGGATTTACATGGAATGGACAAAAATAGATATTTCATTTTTAAAATGCTTTGTGCCAAAGTCAACATAACATATAAGCAATTCATCTCTACTATTCAGTCCTTGTATTTTAAAAGGTGTTTCATGAGTTTGGAACAAAGTTGCTCATAGACCAAGCCATTTCCATAAATATGTCTATTCAAAGTTCTTTGTAAAAGGATGACATATCACAGCAGATCTGCATCTGCCGGGCGATACACCCTTGTGAACATTTCCAGAAATGTTTCCTGTGGTGATTGACAATTTAATTTAAAATTAAATTGAAATACTGAAAATACAAGTAATCTTATGTAAGACTGAATGAACACAGCAAAGTTCAAAGTTCAAAGTTAAATAAACTTTTATATATCATCTATTTCACATATAATATTTAGTGTACATCTTTATATAGTATAGTATATAGTATAGTATACATCTTTGGAATTACTGTATGCTAAAATCCAAAAATAACTTTATTGACAATGAAAATATATAATTTATCGGTTACCAGAATAGTTTTTTTTTACCAGGAGAATAATCCTTAAACCTGTAATAGTATCTCTACCACCATTTAAAGTGAAATAAAATCCACATGTAAACAGTGTTAAACAAAAACATTAATCTATTGATGTAAAAGTCTTGTATGAATGCCAGCTTCTGCATTATGCTTGGAATGTTCTTCATTATAGATTGATTTCATATCTTTTTTGGCGTCAGTCTGACCTATGCCAAGAAATCTTTCACTTTCTCCTTCTCCTCCTCCTGCTCCTCCTCATATTCAATATTTAATTCTGGAGAAGACTGGGAAGGAGGTCATGTAACAAACTATCAGACTGTTTACAAATTGGCAGCTGTGCTTTGTATTGTCAATACTGATTCAAAAAGCCGTCCCGAGGCCCTACAGCCTATTCCACCGGTGCGAAGCCTCCAGTCGCTGCATTTCTCTGCATGTGCACCATTTTAACACTTAGAGATTCCCAGATCTGCTGCAGCATTGCATATGAAAAAAGAATGAGACCTGCACTTTATACCTGTTCTGTATAGTTACTCTAAATGGATGAAAATGCTTTCTTTTCCCTTCTGTCAAGCATGCTTGCTTCTGACATTTTTGTTGTTTATAAAGCCATCAGGTTAGTGTGTGGACTGCAGGGGGGTATTCTACAAAGCAGGATTACTGAGTTAGCTGGATAACTGAGTAAAACCCGGAACAGCTCTTTTACTTCAGTCCATGTTCCAGATTTGGGGCGGTTCCGGGTTTTACTCAGTGCAGCTATCCAGCTAACTCAGTAATCCTGCTTCGTAGTATGACCCCCAGATGTTGTTGGCACAACGAATATGTTATTGTACAATGTTTTTAAGGTTCTCACACTATCAATGCTGGCTGCATAAAAAACTTGCACATCAGTGCTGCCAAGCTACCTGACCACATATCTTCCTAAAGGCTGTGCAGACCAGATGTGTGTATAAGAAAATTTGCTCTTTAAACTGGCGCTTAAAAAGCAGGTAAAAATCCTAATGCACCCCACCTCTTAGTGTCCCATTTGGAAATGAACTATATTTATGTAAGTGATGAATTCTGACAAATGTACAAAAACAATAACCGTCTTTACCGAAGAGGTCATTCTTTATAGAAACCTCCGATGGTCAGATGAAAAGGTTATATGGTGAAGGAAAGGGAAGACAGAGTGCCATGACCAAGCCTTGGCAGTCAGTAGTGTCATGGATCATTTGCCACACAGAGGATCAATATCTTGCACTTGTGTTCCATCACATTAATTATTTGCTGAGTATCCAGCCTTTTCAAGAGCAAGTTACCTCACGTCAGGTTCAAACATCTATGCAACTGCATCTTAGCACCGTGTCTTTCAAATGCATATCACAATTGTAATGCCTTAAAATAATGTAACTATGAAAAATATAACCCAGTGAAAGTATTTATTTACACAAGGCTGACATCATATACATCATTTTAAATAAAGGGTGTCTTTTTTCCAGAATGCGTAAATGTAAATGTTTGAATGGATTTTCACATAAAATTGTAAAAAAAACAAAAAAACACCCGTGTTCCTGATAGTAGAGGTGTTTTTTTTGTTTTTTTTTAATGAATGAATGAGCTTTTTTGTAAATACAGGGATTTTATCTCACGTATATTTTCCCTTCCTGTATTTAAAATCTAATAGAATCTATGACACAGCCACACAGACCGGGATATCGTGTGGCTCTGTCCTTCACAAGCCATCTCTATGTCTGGCCTCATCTTCTCATCAGCAGGGCGCTTGAACGGGCTGTTTATCTACATCTTTGTGAAACTGGATCCTGGCGCTGTGTAGGTGGCATGTGGGGCCAGGGTTGCCAAATCAAAGTGCCTTTCAGTCCTGAGGGTCAAGGGTCAAGTCTGATGATTCATATCAACAGGTGATAATGACAGTGGGAGGACAGTCCTGCAGATTTCACGTCCCTGGCCTCAGAAGAGAAAAGGTGCCAGTTTCAAAGGAGAAATGAAAAAGGGGAACATAAACAAAACATCTGATTTGTTGTAAATGTACAGAGAAAACGCGCTTTCATGTGTAATGCAGACTGGGAACATCGCCAAAGGCTATTTCTGTTGAAACTACTCTTTCTAAAACAATAATTCCATTGACGCTAAAAAGAGTGGGCCAAATATTTAAGATATTTAATTGAATTACATGCTGTGTTTGAATGATTTTATGGATCATGGAGTGAAGCTTGACAGAGAAAGTGAACACACAAGAATTGCCACACATGAATTAACTATCAAGTTTAGATGTTACGCGGTCTCAGACTACATGAACCAACTTCAACCAAGTAAACTGAATGGCCACCATTGAGGGGGACCAACAGTATCGGTGACAAAAATGTGTTTTAATCATTAATTCTATTGAATACAGCTTTCATGGCTCGTCTTCGTCACATTTGTCTCCTGTCTGTTTGCGTGTCATCGTATACACTGTGAGATGTTATGTTCTATGTTTATATCAAAAGTAACATGCTTATTTGTTTGCAGCTGTAACCAATGTCACTATTGCTCCGTTGACACAAAATGTAATTCCCAGCCCTTGTTAAACAATTATGACTACTGTACTTTAAGTTGGCCATAAGGAGAAGCCTGACATTGTGTAAACACTAAGAATAGCAGCGACAGACGGAGGAGGTATTATTTCAGAACGTGCGCTGCTGGAATGAGGGGTGAGGCTGCCGAGCTTTTTGAGCACGGCGGGGAGCGGGGAAGTCCCGCTGGGGAGTGTCTGACTGCCTGTGCCCCGCCCCTCACCACTATCAGCTGTTGTCCCACTTCCACAGCTGACAACACACACTGCGGTAAAAAAAAACCTGCATGGAAACGCCTAAATGTTGAATATGTGCATTGCACATTTATATGCACAAGAAATGTAAATGAATTGAGTCATATCAAACAAAGATAGCTTTTGCTTCACACGTTTAACACATGCCTTGCATAAAATGTTTATAGGTAATTCAGCTACTAGTTAAATGGAGAAAAAATAATTACTGTTGACGAAGAGAGCATTGCATATTTGCCTGTCTTTCTTCCGAGGCCTATAAATACATCCTTTAAGTAGCTGGTCATGAGAGCGGTGAGTAATTGATTTCTCCACAGATAGCCTACATGCTGTACATTTTTTTAGTAGGTCAGGAGAACAAGCATTTTCCTTTCATTCTACACTCCACTAACATTTGATCAAGATAAAAATGCAGCCATGTGGCAGATTCATCAAAGCATCAAGGGAGTTTACAGAAATGGCATTGAGGTGGAAAGAAATGGCATTCCTGACTGCTAAGCCTCAACGTGGCTTAACCAAGACTGATAAACCTGGCTTTCAGATATCACCATCAGTCATTTTATGGCTTAGCAATGCACTGACTAGAAGACATGGGGCCCTATCTTACACCCGGTGCTAAGTGGCGCTAACCCAAACGTAAGTGTCTTTGCTATCTTACACCTGGCACAGGGTGCATAGCGCCTAGCCCTCACGTCGTTTAAATACCAATTATTCTTGAGCCCATTGTGAACTGGGCGGGTTGGTCTTAAGATGAGGTGTGGCCAGAATCATTTTTGGCTTATTGCTATCTTTGAGCCAGCAGAAAGCGCTTGCGCTAAAACCAACACAGTTGTTTACATGTTATTTTAACGACGCATATAAGTGCGTCTACGTAGGCGTGTGCACAACACACATACACCTTTCAGATTACAATGTGAAATATTATTATTGTGTAGGCTATATCAAAAAATGCATAATAATAAAAGGGTCCATAGGTCAAAGACGACATACCTGTCCCTCAGCGAAGGGGAATGCTGCATTAAATTGCTTTCAGGCGATGTGCGATGGTACGTGTAAGGTTGCATGTAGGCTATAGACTATTCGCAATAATTCGCAATAATCCTGGATCATTACAGTGACCAGGTTTCCATATCTTATTAAAACCCAGCTGATTTCTCCTGTTATTCCATAACTGAACAAAACTATTTTAAAGAGAACTAGGAGCCTAATTGGAAATGAAAACAAATTTGCAGCACATTACGCAATTAATTCACATTTAATTTTAATGGCATTCTCTGCATGTGCTTTAACTTCATGCAGGAGCAGGTCTGTTTCTCCTGCAGTAAATCACACTTTTCACGGTCTTCCTGGGAAAGTAGACTTCGTTTTTAAGCATTACGCTACCAGTAGCTACACATTTCATAATAAACAGGACATTATAAAACAAGAGAAAATATGCGTGAACCTATGGGTTCCCAACCTGACAGCTTTAGTGTATTTAGTGTCATCATTAAGGCAAAAAATCTGATGAAGCTTGAACTTCGAGAACTCCAGGAGAACAGCCTCATGGAATTGATGTTTCACAATGCTTCATTGTATAATCAAATGAAATTTGTTAAACAAGCAGGCTAATTTGGCGTTTTCTAAGGTGAGATGGAAGCCATTCTTCTAGCTTATTCTCAGCTGTTGCAGGTGCATTTAACGAAATTTAACCACGTAGGCTATATTTTCTAAAATAACAGCACCCGGGCCGGTGTTAAACCCTAATGTTAAAGATTATTATTGTGTACATCAAAACGCGTCATAATGGTTAGTCCGATTGATCATACTATGGATATTACGGCAGTGTACTGATGACTGGACCCAAACTCAGGACTAAGAAACAGACGTTCGGTAGAACTCCACGCAGAAGACTTTATTACACAAGACTACACACACAGGGCAGCAGGCAGACAGGCAGGCAGGCAGAAAACAGGCTTGAGCAAAGCAATGCAGGGCTGGTGTAGGAACAGAACCGGGATGAGACAGGTGGGCAGGAGGCCTGGAGCTGGACTGACAGGAGCAGGGCTGGACGGGAACAGGCAGGACAGGGGCAGGCTGGAGCAGGGCTGACAGGAGCAGGGCTGGACAGGAACAGGCAGGACAGGGGCAGGCTGGAGCTGGACTGACAGGAGCAGGGCTGGACAGGAACAGGCAGGACAGGGGCAGGCTGGAGCAGGGCTGGACAGGAGCAGGGCTGGACAGGAACACTGGACAGGCGCAGGGCTGGACAAGGGCAGGCTGGAGCTGGACTGACAGGAGCAGGGCTGGACAGGAACAGGCAGGACAGGGGCAGGCTGGAGCTGGGCTGACAGGAGCAGGGCTGGACAGGAACAAGCAGGACAGGGGCATGCTTGAGCAGGGCTGGACAGGAGCAGGGCTGGACGGGAACAAGCAGGACAGGGGCAGGCTGGAGCTGGACTGACAGGAGCAGGGCTGGACAGGAACAGGCAGGACAGGGGCAGGCTGGAGCTGGGCTGACAGGAGCAGGGCTGGACAGGAACAGGCAGGACAGGGGCATGCTGGAGCTGGGCTGACAGGAGCAGGGCTGGACAGGAACAGGCAGGACAGGGGCAGGCTGGAGCAGGGCTGGACAGGAACAGGGCTGGACAGGAACAGGCAGGACAAGGGCAGGGTGGAGCTGGGCTGACAGGAGCAGGGCTGGACAGGAACAGGCAGGACAGGGGCAGGCTGGAGCAGGGCTGGACAGGAACAGGGCTGGACAGGAACAGGCAGGACAAGGGCAGGCTGGAGCTGGGCTGACAGGAGCAGGGCTGGACAGGAACAGGCAGGACAGGGGCAGGCTGGAGCTGGGCTGACAGGAGCAGGGCTGGACAGGAACAAACAGGACAGGGGCAGGCTGGAGCTGGGCTGACAGGAGCAGGGCTGGACAGGAACAAACAGGACAGGGGCAGGCTAGAGCTGGGCTGACAGGAGCAGGGCTGGACAGGAACAGGCAGGACAAGGGCAGGCTGGGCAGACAGGAGAACAGAAACTGGACGGGTACACAGGACTGAACACAGGAACGAGGTGCAGGCAGGGAACAAACAGGAATAAAAAACGGCTGGAAAGTACTTTTTAATTTTTTCAAACCATACATCGCGTAAACCAAAACCAACACATTTACATTTCTTAATCCATTACCAATTCTGACATACATGTACGTACAAACAAATGAACATTTATATAATCTAAACAAAAACAATACATTTACAACCTTCAAAAATTCCACAACAAAGAAAACCGTTTTCTGGGGGAAAACAACAGAAGAATGTGTCATTGTCTGCACTGTACTATATAGATACTCTTGATGAAAGCTATTTCAGTACATGGTCTATGTTGATTATATAGAGTGACATTAATCCACCACAGTTTTGCATTAAATGATAAAATCAATATATAGCATCCTCCCCATTAGTAATGCTGACTCTCTACAAGCCTGAACTTCTAGGTAGCCATAATGCGATCTCCATTACGCCATTCATAGCGGCCTGCTTTTTTTCCACGATAAATCGTTCATCATTTGCAATTTAAATTAATTATCTGCTCATTTTTAGAAGACGGCTTGGGGAGGATATGGCTTGACTGCCTACAAGCCCCGAGTAGTACTGGCTACCAAACAAGTCTTAAAATGTTTACAGTGCAGTGGTATTGTAATGTGAAGGGGTTATTATGAAAATAGAGAAAATATTTCCAACATTTTGTGCTCTGCGGTTAAGAATGGGATATTGACGTATTGTGCAGAGGGCAGACAAGGCTGAAATAGGATACCTCCAGCTTTCAGAAAAAACTCATTATAACTGCCACATTCTCTTACGCTATCACATCTACGTATATGTATTTTAGAGGAGTGACCGCAACCATTCAAATATGGAGACAAGGATGAACACAGATAGTAAAGAAAGATCCATTATGTAATTACTGGTCCACTTTTGATACAAGGCCATTTGTAGGAAAGAACTGAAATTACTTTCAAAAGCTAGCAAAAAAGCTAGCAAAAGCTCTGTTAAGATTAAAAAATGACACAGATGCACACACGTTTTGTATCACATGTAAATAGCTTATAATAAAAATTTCTTCTATGTATATTCATTTGCTTCACCAGGAATTGTTTGGTAGCCTCTTATTAATTTTGACAAAACTATATGAAATCTAGGCAGCTCCGAAATCAATCATACAGTTGCAAGGTGCGTGTTCAGAACATTCGATCTCTCTGCCTCTGGATTCTGTAGCGTGAGGTCAAATGTATGAAATAGTGAACAAGGCAAACAGGCATCAGATTCAAACTGGAGTAACCATAGCTGACCATAGCTGTAATGCAGCAGGAGACCTGGAGCATTCGTTGTTTGTGTCAATTTGTGGATGTAAATACTTATGCTACCAAGCTTATCACACACACACACACACACACACACACACACGCACATGCATGCACACACACACAAAAGCTGCACCCATAAACACAAACTGTTTTTTAAATGTTGTTTACACTTTAAAGGAGCTGGGGACACATTGGATAACAATAGAAGACAGTAGACAAAAGGTCGCAAACACTTGGGATAAAAAGGGAGCATTTTTGCATTACTTTTCTATTTTCTAACAGTTTTCTATGAAACCATGTGTTAAGAGACATGGACTGGGTGTATCTTTGCAGGGTTTCAGGGAGATTGAACATCCTGTGCTCGTCTTGAGTCTTTCACCTCAGTTGCACGGGCCAGGAACCCAGTAGACCACTCCTACTGAGATAAGAGCTGTTTACTGCAGCTGAGATCTCTTTTCTCTATTACTCCATTTTAAAATAGGTCACAACCAAGAGAAGAAGTAACTCATATATAAGCATGGCTGACGGCGCTCACAGTGTAATTGTTAACCTAGAATGAAAAAAAAAAGCCACTTGGAATTTGAAGCAAATGAAAGTCAATACTCTAGAAGTTGAAAAACACAAATACCTGAACGTGGAATTTGGCTTTGTAAACTTTGTGTTTTTTTCCCCTGAGGGTGTAATGTATTTCAAACCATTCATGAATGAAAAAAATAATTCATGCAGACTATTGTGATCACAGCTTTGTTTCAAAGTTCGGAATAAAAAATATTATTTTGAAATATGCCCATGACACAGGCCAGTACTAATCAAAACTGATAAATTATTGTATAATATGAATTTTATTTTTTGTTTAGATTGATGAACAAAAATCACATTGATAATGAAGGCCAACGAAGGCGACTTTTATTTGAATTTGAGGTGGGACTCCAACATGTGGTGAAAATGTACCAGATGAAAACAATCACCACTGAAAGTCTGAATCAGTTATCTTTACCTATGTCTAAGGTATTTAAACAAAAGCCATACTTACTGTCTCTGTCTATCTTTTTCTTCAAGTATTTGTAGCTAACAGGTGCAGACCAGGTTAGCTCCCATAAGGTGAAACAACATGTTATTGATTCCAATACTGCATTGATCTATTTTAGTCAAGCCTTCAAAGAAAAGACCATTTGTTTTTTGAAAGTCTGGAGGTAGGAGAAACCATGTGCCCAAGAAGGTAATTTTCTCCCTACATATTTACTGGCATTCTGCTACTGCACTTCCTCTTCTAAATAATTATGTGGCCTGATCAAGCATTCCTATGGTCTTTACCCCTACGTGTGGTTTGGAAAATGCATAATGTAAGAGTCAAATCAATGTTTTCACAGCAACACATTACAACAACAGCATTAACTGCTGCCCAAATTTTATTGATCTACTCGAAAATATAATCCAGCTTTTAACAACTGACCACATAGCACGTGATTTTGAAAATGTGTCTGTGGTCAGACAAAACGTTTATTTTTTGTTGTGAATTCGTCTCCAAAATATGCTTACAGCATTTACAGCTGGGTTGAAACTTTTCTGAAGTCATAAATACAACACTGAACATACAGTAACCATGGAGAGATCTATAATAAAATGTATTGTTCCCCATTTAATTTATTAAGCCTATGACTAGTGCTGGTGCAATGCACCTTCTGCACAGTAAGGGAGCACATACGAACATAGTTACTCATACGGTATGTTGGTCTACAGTTTTGTGAAACCTCAGAGGCAATGCTAAACTTGCTTACTCACTGAAACCAACGGCATCACATAATTATTCAGTTATGTAACAATTTCTGACATGTGATTAAGTCGCGTTCCTATGTGCAACTGCCTATATAATTACAATGGCATTATACCGGCAAAATGTTGATGGAGGGTTGACTCCCCGTTCTTCAACGTGTGTGGTACGTCATACACTGTGTATATGGTTGGAGGACATGGGGGTGTTAATGTGGATTATTGTGCTCTATTATGGTACTCATTTCCATTTAATGTGCTAGAATTTACACAAAATAACTATTTTCCAGAGAGTAGGAACAAGTAGCCAGCAACCATATCGCCATATACCCTGCGCCTGCTGAATGACTGAAGCTAAAGAGATATGAGTGCAAAATGGCAGCTGTATATCACCCAGGTGGGTAAGGGAAGTTTTTACTTACACTCTAAAAAGTGCTAGCCCTTAAGTGGGAAAAAAACTTTTGATGGCTGTGACAGTTTAGCGACTTGCCTTCAGATACACTTTAAATTAAATGTTTTTCTTGATAATTATATGTAATCTATCTCTGAGGCTACAATTTTGAACATTTGACAAGAAAGGCCAATCAACCAAGTGAGCAATCAAGCTAGAAATCAATCCAATTCTATTTATTTTATTTAGTATTGCAGCCTTGATAATGTAATTGTCTCTGAGCATTTGTCAAAGTCAAATGGAGAAAAGCTTGAGAAGGTAAGATTATAATAAGAAGTTATTATTATATTATAGTTATTATAGTTATTCGGCCATATACTGTACCTGTACATGGTGTTTATGGCAGGGGTAGGCCATTGGCCAATTCCAGGCCGGTGTGTATGTGTATTTTTTTTTTTTTTTTTTTAGTTACCCCGGTTCAATCAGTCAAAATAGTCAACACACACACACAATTCACTCTGTAATAAATTACAGAACGAAAAAATGCAAATACAACGCATTTGACGCATACCGGCACAACACATTCATCATCTGCTTGCTTTATCGCGGATATGTAGATAAATTAAAATATCAGTGTAAACGATTGGGCTAATTAAAAAAAATTGTTACTGCGGCAGCAAAAAAAAACTGCATACACACCGGCCCGCGAGGCCTGGAATTGGCCACCCCTGGTGTATAGGTTGACCTAAGTTTAAGTTTAGGGATTTCCCCCCCACAAATGTTACATTTGAAATCAATTTGGATTCCAAAGGGGGGAACATATTCAATGTTACTCACTTCAAAAAGAAACCTTTAGATTATCTAATATAACCAAAGATTATGTTTATCTTAGACCTGTTTCTTTTCTTGTGATGGACACATGTAAGTCTCCAAGCATAAACTGTTTGGCTTTCAGAGGAGCCATGCTTCCTTCAAAAACAAACATATGCTTTGACAAAATGATGAAGCATATTATTTGGCTTTCATAGACAATAGTGCAAAAGTATAACAGCTCCCACAACACATTGTATGTCACATTCCGTGACTCTGTCCAGATTTTCTGGTTTTCCATTTCTATGTGAATTCCGTTCCGTGTTTTCCCTCTCTCCTTCCATTTTGTGTCTCCACTTCCCCGCACCTGAATTATGTTTTCTCATGTTGTCTCGTCTCACCTGTTCCTCATTGTCTCGTTGTTAATCTGGCATTTAAGCACCGCTTTTTTTGTTCTGTGCCAGATCGTCTTGTGCCCTGCGGTTGTCATATTACCTTCCGGCAGTTTTGTTTCCTGCCTGTTCATCGACCCTGTGTTCAGTCCTGTGTACCCGTCCAGTTTGTCTTCTCCTGCCTGTCCAGCCTGCTCCTATTCTCCTGCCTGCCTTGCCCGTTCCCGTCCAGCCCAGCTCCTGTTCTCCTGCCTACCTTGCCTTCCTCGTCCAAGCCCTGCACTTGCCAATCGCCCTCCTGATCTCCCGCTCTGACGGATTTCCCGGTTCTGACCCCTGCCTGTCCCTGGACTTCACTATTGCCTGTCTGCTGCCCTGTGTGGGTCATCTTGCCTCCAATAAATATTCTCCCTAGTGGAGTTTGCATCGAGTCTTGCATTTGGGTCCAGTCCAGTACTCAGTCGTACCATTTTTACCAGTGACATCATTGCTGATACAGGGACACCAAAGCCAGCTTCAGTCTTGTCTACAATATTACAGAAGGTATCCAGCCTACTGTATACAGATTAAAAATAAAATGCCAAGAAAATCAATTCATGCTGTACTGCTGTGATGTGTACTTTTTAAAATAAATTAATATGCTTTTAGCAGATAATAAAACAATGGAATAGCATTTCCTGGATGCCCATTTTAGCACTTCATATGATTGAAATGCATCTCCTAATGGGATCATTAGCTTGACATCTACCTCAGATTTACTTAGCACACCATTAATGTTTTACTCTTCTTCGTGTGAGTCCTTGCTATTGTCGTGACTGGTGTTTCAGGAAGTTGAAGGAGCCACATTTGTAAACAGACAAAGGTAGGTCTGTTGTAAAAAAGAGTGACCCTCTCTGCCCTGTATTCGTACAGGCCTCCTCCACACAGTAGTCCTTACACAGTCAGCAGCTTGTTCTGCTGCAGGATCTGTTCAATCTGCCCATGACTTCAGAGTCCACTTACAAACTTCACCGCACACATACAGTATGAGTGGATTAACGCACAATGCTCTTGCAATGATTTCAAGACATCAATGAATATATTTACTTGTGCCCTTTGAACCCATGGTAATATAAGCTATGGAGTAAGCAAACCCTGGGAATTCTATACCTTGAGATATGAACAAGTAGCATTACCAAAAAAAAGCAAGATAATATCTAGAGCAGCGAAAATGTATTTTATATTTCTTGTGGCACCTGGTGTTCAATAGCTCCTAATGAAGGGCAGGCTATCTTGTTACATGAGGAACAATGATAAAATGTCTTGGAAATATAAATAGCCTTTCTTTCAGCTCTGACATGCTGAGCTTAAAGTTTAAACTTGACCTTATTTTAACAAATAAAAAGTTAAATATACTAAAACAAGATAAACAATGTCCAGAATAAGAAAAAGGTTAAACCTACACTGCTCAAAAAATTAAGGGAACACTTAATCAACACAGTATAACACCAAGTCAATGAAACTTCTGGGATATCAATCTGTCCAGTTAGAAAGCGTAAACTATTGTGAAAAAATTTCACCTGCTTTGGTGCAAATGAAAGTGACAACAGATGGACAGGAGAGGCAACAGCAAGACAACCCCCAAAAAGTAAATGGTTTTGCAGGTGGTGGCCACAGACCATTTCTTTCTCCTTATCCTTCCTGACTGATTTTTCTCTAGTTTTGCATTTTGCTAGTGCCCTTGTCACTACTGGTAGCATGAGGCGGTACCTGTAGCCCATTCAGGTTGCACAGGTAGTCCAGCTCCTCCAGGATGGCACATCCACATGTGCCGTCGCAAGAAGGTTTGCTGTGTCTCCCAGCACAGTCTCAAGAGCGTGGAGGAGATACTGGGAGACGGGCCATTACACGAGGAGAGCTGGACAACAACCCAGCGGCAGGACCGGTATATGCTCCTTTGTGCAAGGAGGAACAGGAGGAGCACTGCCAGAGCCCTACAAAATGACCTCCAGCAGGCTACTCGTGTTTCGCACCAAACTTTCAGAAACAGACTCCATGAGGGTGGCATGAGGGCCCGACGTCCTGTAGTGGGACCTGTGCTCACAGCCCAGCACTGTGCAGTTCGATTGGCATTTCCCAGAGAACACCAGAGTTGACAGGTTCGCCATTGGCACCCCGTTCTCTTCACAGATGAGAGCAAGTTCACACCGACCACATGTGACAGACGTGATAGAGTCTGGAGACGCCGTGGTGAATGTTATGCTGCCTGCAACATCATCCAGCATGACCGGTTTGGTTTAATTGACTTGGTATCATACTGTGATGATAAAGTGTTCCCTTAATTTTTTTGAGCAGTGTATAAATACACATTTGATGACACAGGTTGAATCCACATGTTTTATAGGTATACCAAACAGTAGGAATTTATTTCATATCGTGCATATTTTCATAAATTCTTGCTATATATGTACTACAATATATCTTTAGGTCTTCTCACTATATGTGATAAAAATGACTCCAAATATGGATGCAATCAAGGAGATCTTGGCATAATTATGCACAGGGGGAAAATCCTTGAAAATCCTTGAGATGGACTAGGGGGTGTTAGGCTGAGTAGTAGAAACTTTTCATAGATTTGTTACGAGTACCGACCGGTGTGTCAAATCAGAAGACATGTAATTTGTGGTGTTCTCTATAACTCTGAGCACCTCTTTTTGCCCTAGGGACCCCCACAGTTGGGGGTTCACTGTATAGGTAAAGCCACTCTTTGTTGGAAATGAAATGTCTGCAATCTATATGGTAGACTAAAAATGGCCATTAGGTGTATGCCAAGAATGTTAATTTCCAAGGTCACCAGACACTATGGTAATTTTGGCTCAAGCGTGAAACAGTTGCTACGCTATTCTCGCCCTGTGTACAGAACAGTACTGTATGAAAATATTCCAACAATGCAAAAGTTTACAGAGTTTAATGTCTTATCACAATGCTTTTGTTCCTCAAGGGACTGAACTGATTTTAGTAGGCTACCGCTACGGCCTGCAGCTACAATGTTGTATTTCCGAGAATATTTAGAGCTGTGGCAACAAGTTGTAAGACACACCCTTGCATGATGATAGCTGTAAATGTGCAGTTGAGTGAGGAAAGGTGTAGACCTTGCTCACCTGAGCTGTGATACTTTACATTGTGTTTCTCTGGGTGTAGTGATGAATAAAGATATATGTAGGTCAAAGCCAGTAGTCGAGATATGTTGTCTGTACCCAGCCCATGTCATGGTATTTGCCCTTAGCTGAATGACTTACTAAACCAGTGTTTTAACTTCCATTATACTCTTGACACTCTTCATATTTATTTTGCCTGTTAGAATGTGTACCTCTCTACAATCTCCAGGTTATGTGTCCAATTCCCTAATGACTACACCACAGTATTTCTATAATTGAGGGATAATTTCTAAAAATGTGTGACCTTTGGTATTTTAAATGATTGCTCTGTCCTTTGGGTGTGTTTCCTTCTATATGACTGAGAAAATAGAATATTAACCTGGGTGAATAAGTTGTGGGAAATACATTCCTTATTTTCCAGATAAGTCACTTAACTACTTTCAGAACCGCTGATAGTATCTTCTAATTACTTATCCTTTTCTATGTAAAATATAGCAACATTACAGAGCATCTCCGTATGGTTTATATTCCTGAATAAATTATGTGATTACCTATTATAGCAGGATATATGAATTAATGGTTTAATTCGGTTAACCAGTATATAGACCTCAGAAAGAAATATGTCAGATGAAACCATCCATTCATTCACTATACTGTATAACCCATTTATTTCGGGTCACAATCGGGCTGGATTGTATCCCAGCATGCATCGGGCAAGAGGCAGGAACACTCCTGAACAGGTCGCCAATCCATCACAGGGCACACACACCATTCACTCACACACTCATACCTACGGCCAATCAACCTAACTGGCATGTATTTGTACTGTGGGAGGAAACCGGAGTACCCGGAGGAAACCCACAGAGGCAGAACATGCAAACTCCACAAAAAAAGTATAATACTATGAATATCTGTGTGAAATACAATTCTGTGATAATCTACACATATTAGGGTTGCAAAGGGACAGAACATTTCCGGAAACTACACATAAAATACAATTCTAGATCTTGTAGCATGCTATGGTTAAAACAATCCAATTTAATGCGAATTCAGTTGAATTTCAACCCTGCACTGTGCTTCTTCCATTATATGTGTAGTGCATTCCTTTATCACATACACAGATCATTTCTAGCATCCTGCACACTACAGCAAGGTACTCAAGTGAGTATGTCAGACGTGAGTGGAGTTTGGTTTCCGAAGTAAATTCCCTATGACAGATAGAACGGGCTTCTGAGACTATCGACAATTTCTTGAAATCTGATTTATAGAATGAACCGAAACGTTCCTGGATTAGCCTGTGTGGTATAAGGATATAGAGCATACATCGCATGTTCCAATTTTTATTTTCTAAAGTAATTATTAATGATTGTAGTCCGGTTTGTAGTCCACATATCCATTTACTGTAACGCACAGGTCGTTCTCGACCAATCAGATATCATCCTCTCGTCGAGACATTTTTGGCAGTGCATACCACCTCGCTAATTCGGCCATTTTTCTTCATTGAACCGTCCGGAAGGAATTATGGGACGTCGAGTTTTTAAACATTGCCAGCGCTGGTATATTCATTAAAAAATACTAAAACGTAAAATATACTCGAAGCTGGTCCAGAAAAACTACATATTTTGCGAACGGGCGCTATATTGAACACTCCAGGAAATTGATGTTGACGGTAAAACATAATCACTAGAAGTCACTTCCGAAACCAGTATGACATAGTCGCTTGAGTACTCTATTCAAGCCACACTGCTGCATTTGAGCCCAAGGACTACATCCCTTTTGAACGGGACTTTTTTTTTTGGGTGGGTGGTCAGGGAATACATTTCTTTCATTCATGTTTTTTGTACAATGAAAGAATCCATTAAAGTTCTACTCACAAATGTTTGCATGGATGTCTGCTTATGACAAAACAAAATGTTTATATTTATTTCTGCATACGACGAGGTAAATACAGCTAGTACAAATAAGGACAACATTTCCAGTTTATTCCCGCAAATTCCCATATATTCCCATTAATTCCCATGGGAAGTTTCTATCTTTGAATATTCCAGGAATTTTGCAACCCTAACACATATACAGGAATAATTCAATATTTAAAAATAACAATCATACTCCTGCCTGCTAGCTTGGCCTCTTTACTAGAAACATCCCTGAGAACAATTGATATGCCAATGACTTTTGGATTAAGTTTTGGAGTTGCTCAACCAGACGTATTCTAGCATAATTAACTCCAATTGAAAGTAATCATCATTGAGGATAGAAGGTTTTGATTGCAATTAAACGAATGCTACTGTATTAAGGTTTCATGAGATTGAAGATGTCTTATTATATAAGAAGTTTTAATTACTCCCAATTAAAAAAGGCTTAATAAAGTTCTGCAATTATTATGACAACGCCACATTTTGGGTGTAGGTAAGAGGTGCGAACTGTATGCAAATGAGGAGGAGTCCTGATAGGCTGGCAGACGCAGTTGCCCGTCGTTGTGCTGTCAGTGCAGTGTCGTGTTACACATCGAACTGACGCGAAAGAGCCAGTGCTCTGCCTTATTTATTTACTCTTAGGAATGAGACCCTCGTGTATAGGGGAGCAGCGCTTCCAGTACTACGGTATAGTGTAGAAAAACGATTTGAGGAGGTAGCGGAGTTTTAATAATGGAAACGAAAGATTCTGGCAGCGTTATATTGACGGCTTACCATTCCTATTCTCCGCCAAGGATACAGTTGGTGGAGGACGGTTTTGCACAACCTGTCTCTCCCGTTCACTCTCCTTTAAACAGGTAAGTGAGACGCCAGACGCGTGTTTTCAGCCAAGTTTCTAGAGAAAATGTTTACAAACATTTACGACGCTCGTATAATAAATTTCAGATATCTTGATATGTAAATTAAATTTACCCTTTATTTTCCAAATGCAACATCATTGGGATTTGCCGGTATGGTTTTCACAATGACGCTTGAACAACCAACGAGCTCCACAATGGACCACTGCAATTAAACAGCTGCAGTTAAATCGGGGTTTGGATTAATACAACGTAAAGGAAGTAGGTTTACATACTTGATAATGGTAACTAACTTGACTACTAGTAATTGAATGTTTATGTTAGCAAGCCGTCTTATTGTAGGCTACTGTTCCTCTACGGTAAGAACGGGTTATATTTGGAAAAACTACCAATTTTCATGCCATTTGTGTAAGTATAGTGATTACATTTTAATGATGGGTGGATAATTCTTCCATAGCAGCTTCTGCATTTACCTAAACAGGATGTTGGGACTGTAGGTGTGTTCGTTTGAAGCAGTTCAGACAGAGAAATCTCTTCTGTCTGGTCTGTTTTTAATTCCTACCTTGCACACGTTCATCAGTCTCCAAGGCCTCTGTACCAGCATGCCACAGGTTGCAAAGGTTGCAAAAGTACATTGTAGTTTGCCTGGCCTATAGAAGAGTGTGTGTGATATCCGCATAAAGTTTGTAAATTAGTGGTAAATTTGTGTAGTCACATGCTTACAAAAACATTTTGGTTGCAAAAAACATCTGCTTCTACTGCTTTTTTTGGGATTCTTTAATACGTCATCCTGCAATCAATATGGCCTGTTCAGCCATAGTCAACCTCTGCCTCTTTTCAACTAGTCTTTACTTCACCATGTCAAGGGCAGCCGTTAGTAGATTTTACATATTGAAATCTTTAGTAAAGCAACTGGTGGTGTATATTCTGGGTTCCCAGTCCAAGGCCCAAGCATGATGCCAAGACTCAGTTGATACAACACTTTTGTCCAACAAAGCTTAAATTGTGTACAGTACAGGAATTGCCCCAGTATCAAAAGGGGGCAATCCAAGGCCTATGACACAAACTTACCATGGAATTAAGTATGAAACACAAAAGACCTTGCCTTCAGATGTGGCTTTACATTTCAAATATTTTTTTGGTTTATGCTGTACTGTTAAATTGGAATTACATCCCACTTTGATACCTCTTTTATGGATGGGACAAATGTAGGCTTGCTGAACGTATACCTGCCGTTCCATGTTTTTTTCTGTACTAATGCTATAAAACATGAAGCAACATTCATTTAAATGGAATGAGAAGTACAGTACTTGCTGTTGTGTTGATGTGTTTGTCTAATCATGCAGCATATGTACATTTGTAGAATTTACATTTCACTAACAATTGCTAAATTGTCTTGCTAATATACGTAACAGTTTGACAGAAAACACAGAAAAGCGGAGTGAGCTGTACCAGGACCCAAGATCAAGTTTGTAAATGTACTAGAAATTTTATATTGTGAGTCACTTCTTGTGAGGCTCCTGAGAAGTTGGCGAGGAAGTAGCCCTTGAGTCTTTAAATATTTACATTGCAACAGAGACAGGGAGACGTGTTTAGCTTGTCAGGATTATATAGTATCTGGGGCTGGTGATGGGTCACTCTACAGCTGTTTTTTTGCCAAAACCCTGGCATGATGTGGAACTGGCTGCAATGTGTGCTTTCTTGTGTAGAATGGGTGATGTAAAGCAAACAAACAAAACAAAAAAACTGGCGCAAGAATTACATTCTTTAAAAAAAAGATTAAAAAAAGAGCATCTACACTGATTATAGTATGTGGTCAGGAAGTTTTGACTATAGACTCAAGGTTAACGAAACACAGGGCACACTACATATTTGCCCCTCTTTTCTCATACATTTTTAAATGGTCATAATATTGGTTTGTTCTCATCCTGTCAGAGGTCATGTCATTCATACACATGAGTCCTGGGTCTGATGCTGTTCTTCAGATTTCCGACACACACTGTAGTTGGCTCAAGATACAGATATTTGTATCTTGTGATTACATTTATGAAGAAAATGTGCTGATAATTGCAGGAACATGCTTGATTTAATGAAGCATATAATGAACGAAGCACATTTCAGTAGTTTCAGCTGATCTACGCAAGGGTTTTTGTTTTTTATCCATCTACAAAAGCATGTATAGCTTAATGGTTAAATTGGTGTTTACTCGCCCTCGGCTGCTTGGTGCCATGGTGCCGTTTTACTCACGCGAGACAATCTAAGTCTGACTTTTTTTGGAATTGAGCTTTAAGATATTAACCAAAACATGTTTCTGAAACGGGGTATATTTTGATGACCAGGGCTCTGCCTTAGAAGTGCAATCATTTGGAAATGAATCACTGAACATGTTCATTCCCAGTATTTTATACCTTACCAGTATTATATGATGATATTTCAAAAGGTGAAATATTGGTTTGGTTGGACAGAATTATTTCTTTGCTCCAAGTAATTTCACCAATAGTTAACAATTAGTCATTTTTCTAATTCCACCAGACACTGAATCAGCATTACTGTAAAATGCAATGGGTGGAAAACCTTCCACTCGCACTTGGTGAGAAAAGGTTTCTTTGCTTCAAGAAACGTTAAGGGAGGATAGTAGAAGACCAGGTTCACGCTGAAACAGAACAGTGCAAAGCTATCCGATAAGGTCTCAAAGCGCAATGCCCTGACCCTTTCCGCAGTGTGCAGCACACGGGGACAGTTCCCAGTTCTTTCCCAGGTGAAAATCTTTCCCACAGGGAAGCGCCATGTCCGGGCACTGTTGACCTGGCGGCATGTGGGCTGATGCATTTGGGGTCATTGGTTGAATTACTTTCCAGTGGCCCTTCAACTGAGCTTTGTTTCACACAAAAGCATGTCCCAGAACTGCTCAATTTCAAACACATGAAAGTTCATAATTTTTTTCTTTTGCACTATCTCTGCCATCTCCTGTAGAGGATTTGTATATTATTATTTTTATCTAGATCTTTTGATATAGGCTATAGAGCATGCTGCTAAAATTAATTCACCCTGCCATGTGCAGTTTTGATTTTGTTATTTGTAATGAGTACACATACAGACGAGTGTGTAAACATGCTTTCGGCCCCAAATTATTTATTCTTCCGTTGCCAAGTTATGCTTCAACAAATGCGGTGTGTAGTGATCAAACTTCTGCCGCAGATATTGTACGGCAATGAGCATACAGTGATAAGGGACAAAAATGTATCCTGTTTCAACTTCCTACTATAAACGGTACCTTTGTTCTTGGTTAGCTAGGCTCTGCGCTCTCAGCATGCAATTGATAAACGATGACATCATGGAATGACTCACATTTACACATCACAGAATGAAAAAAGGCTGAATTCATCCAAAAACCTGGTGTAGAGAATGCCTTAAATTCCAATGAAAGTTGTCTAAGCAACACCGTATTCAAAGGGGAACAAAGTTACTGTAGCGTATTTATTTCTCCTGTGGTTGTCTGACTAATCATATTCTGAATCTGAAACACACCTCTTTGAATCAGTCACTCACTACATTGAGAGTGGGTATGGCTAACGCGGTGATGCAAAGCGCATAACTCGATAGGTTATAATTGGAACATTTTAGGGTGTGTTTCCCTTTATAACAGCAGCAGGTGAATCATGCGCGGATTGTTTAAAAAAAAACAAAAAAAAAACATGCAGTAATAATTACTCTATTTTGCAGTATTTATCATATGTATAGAATAGTGCTTTAATCTGAAAATGGTTTATGTACAAATGTTAAACATAAAAGTTGTTTATCCAGTCTTGTCCAAACTGCAATGTAAATAATATTTATCTTGTAAGCGTGCACCTTGATGGTGGTACTTACAAGAGTGTATCTCTAGCTGTTGTAGTGATTAGCATGTACGTTTTTTTTTAGTAAGACGCTTTGGTTAAATGTAGGGGTGTGACTGTGACCTCTAAATGTTTAACCGCTAAACGTTAACAAAAATGCAAAACCTTTAGGCAAATTTCTAAATGTTGACCTTTTTTAAGCGCCAACGTTACTAAAATAATTTTTGACCATTTCCTTTTACAGTGTAACCTATTCTCACCGTTGTTGTCGACTTACGTTTAAAAGCATTAGTGCTGATCTGATATCGGTTTTGACGATTGAGCGAGGTTGTGACACGGACATGGAAAATGTTCTCCTTGATCAGCTTTAAAGTGATAACATGGGTGTCTGTGGTGAAAATCAATCTGACATTCCTCAAAATGCTTCGCAATGAACGGAAGAAAAAAGTGGTAGGCTATTTGGTGTTACTTGATTTCAGAAAATAAATGTAAACTTTGCGACACTGAGCTAACATTCTCCAGCAGCACTGGAACGATGCTAAATCATGTAAGACAGGGGTGTCGAAGGAAATGGCCAGGGAGCTGCAGCGTCTGCGGGTTTATGTGGTGTCCTTTCAATCTGCTGCCAATTAAGGCCTTGAGAATCAGGTGTGGACTCAATAAATGACTTATTAGCCAATAAAGCGCTTGTGCCCAAGGACACCCTGAAAAGCAGCAGACCGGAGACATCCAGGAGTTTGACACCTGTGATGTATGATCTAAACCAGGGGTGAGCAGCTCCAGGCCTCGCGGGCCGGTGTGTATGCAGGTTTTTACTACCACCAGTGAACCTGGCTCAATCAGCTAATTAGTTGTATGCACCATCACCGATTCACTCGTAAATTACAGAACGATAAAACGCTACAATACACACAGAAGAACATTCATTAGCTGCTGTTCATATCGTAGAATGTAGATTAAAATATCAGATAATGTAAACGATTGGGCGAATTAAATCATTGTTAACTGGTGGCAGCAAAAACCTGCACATACACCGGCCCGCGAGGCCTGGGGTTTACCGCCCCTGACCGAAACACTCGACGGTGACTGCGAGTGACGAGTAGTGTAGCTGCCGCGATATCCTCTCAACGCATTTTAAGTTGTCCCCACGTCATTTTGGCACTTTCTTTGATTTGCACTCTTGCATAGGCCACAGTTTTTGCTTTCGAAGTCCACTCCGTGGCTCCTTTTGCAACTTTGTATTTAACAACACATATTGGCTATAGTTTGGATAGCATGTCAGTTTAAATTGAAAAGGGGCAAATTTATGGAGAAAAAGTTTTTTTTTTGCACCGCGTAACCGTTCAGCGTTTTTTCGAGTTTCGTCCATCCCTAACTAAAAGTTTGTAGTAATTGACTTGATTGTAATAAGTAGCATACATTTTATTCGTTGTGATCAACAAGATCACCAGGGCCCAGGAGTGCAAAACTTTTAATCTCAACCAGATTTTGTCCTAGCATCCCGAGTTACTGGATCCTTGCGCTGCCATGTCGTGTTGTTTTTGTTGTATTTGAAGGAAAACGTCAGCGAAGCTGCGTCAAAAAATGTTTTAACTCGGCCCACGTCATATTTATATGACCAAAATGTTCATGTACTTTTTGTACTCAGCGAAACCCCGGAAGTAAGTGTGTCATCCGGGTGTTTCAAGTATACTGCAATTGAAAAAAATTTGCCTACTCAACGACTTTCTCGTCCTGTCTACTCACCAAGGCTACTCAGTAGTGTGGAAGAGTGCTGATTTGGACATGGCCATGGGCATACTTCGTGAGCATAAAGACCAGTGTGCAGCACTGCTCTAAATTAGTTGAAGTAGTCTGGTACCACAGGCTGAAAGGTGGGCCAACAGGGAGTTTCAGTAGTCCACACTACCGCAAATTCTTCTGAATGTTATGAAAGGGCACTATGCACACTGAGTTCTGTACACTATTAGACAATAAGTACCTCATTACACTCTCAGCGTGTAGTCCGTTGCATAACATTGCAATTATATAAAATCTTATTAAGAGTACAGTATTATGCCTACATATGTGATGTAATGTGGCGCTGTAATGGCAACATCTAGTCCAGCTGTCTCGTGTTTGTGTTTGCTCATTTTAATGTGTTTTGTTGTGTCGGGCTTTTGTCTTTTTTTCATGCGCCGTGTGTCTGTTGTGGGAAGGGGAAGCGGGCTGGAGATTTTTCAGGGCACTCCTGCTGCTCGTTTTGATAATATTGACGAATTGTGTAGTTGGGATAATTTTGTTCGTGATCGTCACCATGGAGACTCATTCGCAACATATGCTTGGGAATGTCTGTTGGATCTGCAGCCACAAAGTTTACCATCGCTCTTCACCGGAGTTGAAGATGTCGGGACTGATCCAGGACTGCAGGCAAAAGGCCACCAGGGAAGGGAAGGAGAAGATGATGCGGGGGAGGAGTGAGGCGAAGACTGGGAGGGCTGAGGCAGTTTGGTGCTCAGTTTCGACAGTGGACAGAGACCGCGACACTGCGTGTATGGTGGAAAGTCGTGGAGGCGGAGTTTGTGTGTTGGACTGCTTGATGACACTGGACATCTCGGGACAGCGGGGGCTATTTTTAATCATGACGTTTGGCTGTATTCCACTTTAATTAGTTTAATTAATGCAATGATTCTATTGAATGTTTTTATTAGATGTGTTTGTTTGTGTGTTGTGGGTCTGCTCCACTGTCTGTCTTTTTTGTTGTAGCTGGTGGCTAGAAAAACACTTTCATTAAAGCGGAGAAATAGCTGCTTTATTTGATTTTAAGATTAGATCGGTAAACCTGAAACTTGAGGCTGTGAATGGAAAAATGAGGGTAATAATTAACATTAGAATGTGCTTGACAAATTTTGGTGTTGAGTGGCAGGACTAAAAATAGACCAATGACTTCATTACTAAAAGAACGGGGGGAAAAACTTCCTGGTACGTCTTTTGAAAAAGCTGCTAGTCGACATTCCTGCTGACTCTCAACAGGATATGTAAAAGGTATGGTCTGGCTAAGTGTGTCACTTCAAGCTTCTGGCTGTGAACGGCATACATTTTTCTCACTTTCTGAGGGCTCTTACCTGGAGGGACAGCAGACATGCACAGGTAAACGAGCCCAGCTGTCCCTTATCTCTATGTGACCCGTTACAGAGGAGCATTTTGGTAGTCTGTTGGACAGATATTACACTGAAATGGTAGAAACTGAAAGCAAGAACGTAGTAATATGACTGTTTGCATCTGTGTTTGTGTGTCAGTAATGATACATAACACATGCATAGCTTTGCTCAAAGGGGATTTGATGACAGGAAAATGTTTTTGAGTTGTGAAGTGTTTTAAATGTTTTGTTTTTAAACATAAACAATTTATGTTTAGCTATGTTTTGGCTTTTATAAATAAAATCTTAATATACACTTACAATAAAAAATGACATATTTTAAGATACATTGCTTATGCAGTTTTTACATTAAAGGAGTTTGAGTTACAGCGAAGCTTGAATGGTAACATGAGGCTGCCAGCTATTTATTTTACGAAGGTTAACATTTGAAGTAGTTCCTTTCATAGTGTTGATTTATCTTATCATGATCGAATGAATGATAAAGTATCTTTGTATAACCTTGAATACAATTTAGTTGTCTCGTATGAAAATGATGTATAATAATTTTACGAAGTAGCTTCTGAAAAGTCTGCGCAGGGTCTGAACAGAATTTCTCATTTTGACTCAATTAAGCAGCCTGCGTTTATTATTTTGGCAACCAGAGCTTAAATTGAGTGCTGTGTGAAATACAACTTGCCTTAAAGAAGCGTATTATAATGAACTATAAAACAAAACTAGCAAACTAATTATACAAACTTATAAAATTTTTGATACCTTGTAGTGATGGTTAAGATGATAAATTTTTTCTCTGTTGCCAGTCAAATCAGACAGGACTCGGACCGAGTATTAACATTTTCATGTTTAACGTCCTTTTCTATGCTCACATCTCCTGAAAATCTGCTGTAGGCTGTACTATAGTTTCTATACTATAGAGTGATTGCAACATGGGGAAGTTTGTATAGCTTGTTCTTGTGTATTTCCTATGAAGTGTGAAGGACCTCAAGCATGGAATAGGCCTGTACGATTGTAGTCTCACCTTGGTTTTACTTCAATGACTCCACCCCTCTGGTTGCTTTGCATGGCCTGATTAGAAGTGGGCTGTGGACAAACTCAGGGATTTGAATGGGAAATTTTCACAATTAGACTTGCTTACTGAGAACACAACAACAGAAGGCGTTGGGCTCAGAAATTATTTCTGCAAGAGCTTTGGATGTAACCTGTGCTTGGTTATCTGGAATGTCTCTTTTTGGTGCAAACGCATGGCGTTGGCCTGTCACAAGTTAGCTTGTAAACTCTGACATCGCCATTGTTGAGCTGTGTAAGCTAAATGGTAAGGCTAAAGACACAGCTAGGCCTTTTTCCCGAAAGAAAATAAAGACAAGCCAGAGCCTCATTTGATGTTCATCCATTTCTATGTTTTTTTGCATGTAATCGTATTCTCTCTATGATCACACTATCACTGTCAACTGATGACATTCAAGTTGTGAGGAATGCTCTTGTGAATCCGTTTCCCTCTGCATTTATAGAAATATGAAATAATTATTTGTGAGGCACATGCTGTCTGATGTATTCGATAAACAATGATGAGTGTTTGAGAACATGTAAGGTGCATCTTTCAGGGAAATGCCTGTGTAAAAGCCAAAGTAAATCATGTCCTGATGGATAATTGCAAAACTGTGTGCTTAGCTCTTATTCATTATTCAAATCCATTAGGCTAAACAGAAGGCTACTTGCATCTGGCTTTTGGTTTTCTAAAATGCGTCATTCAATGTCTGACCCTTTGGAGATTGAGTATCAGTACTATTAAGTTCAAACATTATATATATTTTTTATTGTTGCAGTAATGGGAACATGAAGCATCCATGTATAACTGCACTGTTGACTATTCATGGAATAAATTTTTTTTATACATTGCACCAGTTTCATTGTAGGTGAGAGAGGCAGTTTTACTCAGGCTCACAGTTCTTGGCAGGGGCTTTTCTTTTAGCTGTTTTCATGGCCTTGTGTGTAATTCATGTAAATGATTCCGCAAAGATATTCAAGTAGTAGAGGCTATTATGGCATGCATGTCTTTGGATAACTACCATTTTAATGAGAAATGCTCTTGAAATAATCTGTGCGCAAGTTGCTGAAATCAGTGAATTTCAAACTCTCCTAACATTATATTGTAGTCTCCGCTACCTACTAGACTGCGACCCTGATGTTTAATGAAGTGTAGCAAGTTCAGTCGTGAGTTAAATTCTTTTTTTAAATTATTATTATTATTATTTTTTTCCCCCCCCTCTTCTTTCCTTGCCCATATGACCATTGTATAATGTCAGACATTTTTATTCCGTTTTTTAACATTCAGTTCTTCAGTGCCTCACAATCTCCGCTTTAGGGAGAATTAAATGTAATTCAATTTTATTCCCTGAATGTTTATTGAGCAAATTGTTGTGCTTGTTTCATGAATTGTGATTTAATTGAAATGTGGTAAACCTGCTCACCAGTGTGTGAAAGCCCTTGTCTTGGTTAAAATGGGGATTTGTATTCGATTCAATTCATTCTGCCAAATAAGCAGCAGAGCATTTCCTGGTTGTATTTTACAGGAGGCTTCCGGTATGTAGAAGGGACCTTTTTTTTCTTCTATCTAAATTAACATGGCAGTAAAATAACCTTGCTCTCTGTCTTGCAATAACATGTTGATGAGATGACATTGCATAATTTAGGTGATTTATATGGGAACGACCACAATTTGTCCTATCAGACTGCACACTGAATAATAGATATGGTGCTGTGAGTATATGCACTATGAAGGCAGTGAGATTGAGTGGTGTGGTCTTCTGGTTTATCATATTCTGCTTATTGTATAAGTGGTAAGAGGAGCTGGTGGTTCTCTCTGGGTATCGTCTGTGGGTTATAATAACAGTTCAATGTTAAACGTGAAACCAAAAGTGTTGATAGATTTTGGAGGACTTGTATGTAATGCTCCTAAACTAAGAGTACTATTTTTAACCTGCATACCCTAGAAAGAAAAAACATAATTAAAAAAATGTATACTGTGTAATTTTGTCTGGCAATCTGCCAAGGATTATTTAAGATTTCTGCTTTTCTGGGTCTTCTGATCAACCATATAGTTGGAACCTGGGTATATTTCTCTTTAAAAACACACACACACACACTTTATTTTAGCTCACACCTGAAAACCTGTGGGGAAGTTTCTGCTCAGTTACACTAAACCATCCAGTTACGGGCTTTTAAGGGTGTTATTCATTCACCATCTCTGCATTCAACATTTAAACAATAATTGATGCTTCAGATTGTCCCCTAAACTTATAAATGTTCACTTGACATTTTCTGTATAGATTATGGTGATTGTGTGTTGACATGGTTGAATTAATACCCTATTTATCAACAGTTCTTTTTGAGCAGCTGGACATTGGCAAAATACTGAAACTTGCAGTTCAATATCTTACAGGTGCCTGTATTTCATGCGGAATTAAGTTATTCATTGTACATTGTTATCATTTGAACATCAAATATTAATTTTAACATTTTGGATTTGTTGGTATACTTTTAAACATTGTCAATATATTTCTTGTGTACTATTCTTATAAAATAAGAATAACACAAAAAGATTGGTTTTAGAAGCACCATAGCTGTATTTTAAATACGAGATTCTGCATTGTAAAGCCACCAGTCATGTTCAGGGTCTCTGCTATTCCGCGGTGCAAGAAAGCCACTATCCGACTACATAATAACCACCCATTTAAAGTCTATGCAGACATTTCAATTATAGGTCTCGATATATATGGCCTGATCGTTTGCGGTCAATGGAAGTTGGCGGCAAATGATTAAAAAGAAAGAAAGAAATGAAAGGTAAAGGCATTTTCAAATATTTTTTTGGAAGTTGAGGTGAGCTGACCTTTTTGCTGAGAATATCCATCATAAACATCCTCTTTCCTCGTGTACATTTCACCTCTGTACTCTGTGCGCTATGCCATTTAGAAATACCGTACAACCTCAATCCATAAGCGGGTTGCCGCCCGTACTTTGGTTCGCGGTATCGATCTGTTTTTAGGGATACCTAGTGCATTGTTCACATCTCAAAATACCGTAGGAAAACTACTCAGCAGTTAACATGCTGCTCTTCCTTTAAAAGTTTTAAAGAGAAGGCAGTATGATGCAGGGGCTTCTAGTTTTTGTTCTTCAGGGCTCTAGTGCAGATTTATAGGATAGTTGGCGATAAGTAAATATAGAGCCAGCCAGCTGCTGCACCCTGGGCATAAGGGAAGGGCTGTTGGGCTCTTTCAGTAACAAGTGGCTGAACATATGCTCAGGGCAGGTGCAGGGCCTGAGTCACCTCCTCTGGGATTTGTAGTCATGTTAATGCAGGCTCTGTTGGTAATTTCTCCATGGCATTATGTGGAGGTCTAATGTACAATATAGATAATTGCAGATACTCTTTGACCCTGAAGCACATATGGCGTTGATGGTTTATATAGCATGAGTAATTTCCTCCAAATGGAATTTTAATTAAGGGCAAGTTTCTAAATCCAATCTAGAGTGATATGTTGATTGATGGTCAACCTAAAACCGAATGGCTGTTTCACAGATTGCCAAAGTATTAATTAAGCACATGTAATGATGAAATATGATTGTTCATATAATTAATTTATTGCGGATTATCACGTAATTTGGGCATTTGCATAGGATTACCAAATCCCAAACCATTTTGGATATTTTCATCAAATTATGTCAAATTGTATTGCCTTCAGGGGCTTTTGGGGGACCATCCCCTGTGCCACATGTTTCTGCTTGAGTCTTGAGTCACTGACCTTGGGGGTCATGCATTGAATCCAATAAGCTTTTTGATTGGCTTCCCCCCAAAAATAATATGAAGACATTTAATTGTTTCAGTCTGGTGGGTTGAAAAGTTGGTGCACATGATTGTTCTTTCGATGCCCCGATGGTTTTGAAATAAAAAAAATGAAAAAAAGATAAACCTGCAAGAATATAAATTAACCTGAGCTGAAATAAACCCGTTTCAACAGTGCTGTGTGCTTATACCTAAGCTACTTGCTGTACTTTGTCTTCAAATTCAGTGTTTAATGGAGGTAAACATTGGCTCTGCATTGAGTTGTTGACGATTACAAGGCATTCACAATGACATTGAAACCGTTCTAGCAATGTTAATGTGTAATCTGATGTCCTTGCACATGTTAGGCGGCGACGTGCATTTATGCATTTTATATTCTGTGCAATTGCAGCATTCTACAGCTTGCATTTGTAAATAGGTGTCTGCCAAAGGACTGTAATGGCAATTCCATCGATTTTTCCAGTAATTTTGCGTACATTTTCCTCTGATAGACCCATTTAGTAACAGTGCCAGAAACCTATGAGGCTCAGATAAGCTTTTAAGAGGGTATTTTTTTTCAATTTGTGCTTGCAAAAAAAAAAAAAAAAAAAAATGTTCAGTGACAATGGGGAAAGGCAGGGAAAGAGGGAAGGAAAGCAAAAAAGAAAGGGAGGGGTGCGAATGATGAGGGAGGGAAGAAAGCCGGACACCGGAGACCCACGCCTTGTGTGGACTCAGATGGAGGCGTGTGGGAGGAGAGATGAGCTTGTTCCAGTGAGATCCTGACTTCACCAGAGGGAATGCTGAGATACCGCAGTTACTTTCTCTGACTTTCTCTCCCTCTTTCGTCACTCTGAAACAACTAAAGGAAAGCTAGTTGGCCTTCTGGCTGGGTAATATTGTAAATTTAGATTTGTCCTGCTGGATGAGAGATTGAAAGGTAATGACCCTATCTCTTTCCATTGACAGATATTCTGTAATTGATATTGTTTTCCTCTCGAGTGAACTTCAGATATGCCGTTACTAATGTGTACTGGGAATGAATGATTTTATGACTGGGTTCGGAGATTTGGTCCGCTGTTGAGCAGGAAAAATACCTGGACCTTTCAGCTGTTCAGGTATAGTTTGTGAGGATGTTTTACAAGCAAGAGTAGCCTTATTTCATAAACTTTATTGTTTGTTTCACTGCAAAGATAATGTGGGTATTGTAAATTGGGGAGTTTGTTTAATGTAGGCGTACCAGAAAAGGAGCAAATTGGTAAATGACACTTATTTGGTTGATTTGAACATCGTACTCTAACTTTAGATGCCATTTCATTGCTTGTTCAATTTGCAAGAAAACATAAAAATAAAAAGGCTGCTTTATCATACACTTATTGAAATGTAGGCCTGTATTGAGAGACTTCACTGGGTTTGTTTAAAATGCTGTTGAATAGACTGAGAATAAACATCAGTTTCTTTACTCAGGGGAAGGCGGTTACATTTTATTTCTCTCCATGTTTCCTATTTATACCCCCAGGAGAGTGTGAATTCCTCTGTCTTAATGTAGTGGTTTTGTAGTGGCTTACAGGAAACTAGCGTGTTAGCATCTTTGTCTTTAGTTTCATGTCTCACTTCACGAACACTCGCTCACTTCTGCACCTTTTTAAAAGCACTCGGCAATATGAACCGTTTATCACAGGAAGCCTGTCATGCGCATACCTCCACCGAGCCAACCAGATTTTTCACCTTTTAATTCTTAGATGGTGTGTCTTCCTTCACCTGCTGGCATGTTGATCCAGACCTGGCATCTCTCTTGATTGCACTTAAACATTTAGTTATAGACCACAAAGTATTTGGTGTTGCTGGTCATTTCCTGTCCCATCAAGGACGCTAACGAATAATGTGCCGCAAAACTTTCACACGAGGATTTGAAACCTCAGGATGCGATGCCAGGCGCCATTCATATTGCGTGGTTCAGATCTGAGTGTGAATTTGATCATTTTCCGAGATGCACGATATTTGGCAGAACACCGCGGATTTGAGGGAGAGAGAATTTGTCGAAATTCTTCCAGCACATGCACGGGCCTCAGTTTCCATCATTCGGCTGTGGAAACGTTCTTGTCATACGTACCCAGTGAATCAGTCGCATAAGACAAATTGTAATTGTGCATGACATTCTGAGGATGTCATGCGTAGCTCAGGGTTCAATGGCATGTGGAGGGAAGTCTTATTCACGCTCTCGGTATGCTCACAATCTAATTTCTCATCTTAATTTTTGTTAGTAGCTATTATCATTCACATTAAACAATGTTTAGGCTAGTTTTATTGGCCGATTTGGGTGACTAAGGCTTTTCCCGTCTCATTCTAACTGTTCATTACCAATACCGCAGGGACAGACTATAACAAAGGATCGTAAGTGTGTCTTTGAGTATGTAGTGGTTTTGTAGTGGCTGACCTAACTGGCATGGCTGATCCAAGATAAGAGAATAGGTGGGTGGGTGTTTGTGTGCGCGAGTATTTTAAGTGTGTGGGTGTGGGTATTTGAGTGTGTGAATGAATTGGTTGGCCTGTGCTGATAAAACGTTAGATAAAACTTTGGGAACTGAGAAGGCAGTTCATGCCATGAAGAAAATGAAGGCGTATGTAGGCTCAGAGAACAACTTATTTTGAGAAGTGTCAAACTCTAAAGGTGTGGTAAAAAATGTGGATGTGGATCAAAATAATACAGCGTCTGATTGGTTGCACATACATCATTGATTTAACAAACCTGCTCTGCAACAAGCACTGCATATTTCTGCAGCTGCGTCGACAGGCAAGCCCATTGTTTGAGGCTGAGAGTTGTAAATGGTAGAAGGCCTAATAGAACTGACACACTGCAAAATGTCCACGCTAGGGTTTCCTTCCGGAATCATAAAGTAATATCTTAAGGAATCATCTGTACCATTTGAGTGAGTTATTGAACTGTTTATTTGTCAAATAGAATATTCAAACCTTCGTCCTTTACGTGCCTTCTAGCCAATGCAAAGATTTCCCGTCATGTGATCAGCGCATTTGTGTTAATGCGTCGAAGCCCAGCTGACGCCACCATCGATTGCAGGAGGAAGCGGCCTGTCTCCCAGGAGATTTTGGGTCCATTCCGCCCTCAGCACTCCATCCTGACTCCCGCCGTGCTCGTATTTATTCAATAATGTCTCCCCCAAATGGGGTGCGCTCCTGCTCTCTCACACTGATGCGGGAGCGGATAAAGAGGGCCTGCTGCCGTTTAACAGGACACTCAGGATTTCAGTCGGTAATTTGCTGAGATGGAGAGTGAGGGCAATGGCCTAAGTTCATTCTGATTGTATACGGTCCTGACTCTGAAACCTTGAGGCAGGAAAATAAACCTTGTTTTGTGAGGGAATGAATGCCCGCAGAACATTTCTACGAAGCTTACTCACTATAAAGCGTTCATTCTGATTGCATCGCTACTGTCCCGGTTCACTGAAAGAAACCCAAATGCAGTAGAAATATATATTTTTAAATGTATGTATATTTTTAGGGCTTTCACAGCTTTTTAAAAAATTGGACGGCACAGTGTAGAGAGACGGGAGGAACGGGGAGCAAGAGGGAAGGAGAAACATGCGACCAAGGTCACGGTCTGATTTGAACCACCGACATCACAGTTCGCAGTGCACATGTGGATAGTGCTCTACAGGCTTCGCAGCCGAGACGCCAGAAAGAACGTTTTTGTCAGTGTGAATGTAACCTGTAGAACATCTCTGTGCAGCGTAAACACCAGGAAATATCTCGCAAGCCAGATCTCATTCACATCCTAATACCGCCATCTCCCCAGCTGGCTGCAGCAAGATAAGGGCGTAAGGGGACATTAACCTCATCTCTATTTGACTGGAGGCCTTTCAAATCATTCAGGCCTACTGACCACAGGCCCTAAATTCTGCGTAAATGGATCCGGCTACCGAATTGCCTCAGCAGTGTGTCAGGGATCATGGCCCCTTTCTCCACTCTGAAAGACACAGGTTGCCGATTCCCCTAAACCAGCCATAAATCAGCAGCCTGTGTCTTTCCGCACGGAGCTTGAAAATGAAAGGCCTGGTGATGTAACGGATGCTCCTTGTAATTATAGGCCTGTAAGAGAGGCAGACAGCCGCTGAGAGCCGGGGTGTGGTGACCAGATGGACTGGGAGTGTAATCACAGACAAGAGTGTTGTTTATGTTGCCAATTGAACTACTGTGTGCGAGTGTGTGTGTGCGTGCGTGTGTGTGTGTTTGTCCACGCTTCATCAATCTTGTACAAGCCAAATGTATTATATGGCTTTTTGTGGGTTATATTAGCCTGTGGGCTGAAAGGAAAACGAGCTTCAACATTGGTTTTAGTAATAACTGGCCCATGGTAATTGCATAAAGAATGAATTACGGAAGTAATGAACGCACAGAGGAAGTATGTACCTGTTTTGCGTTGGTGGTTTATTAGGCTGGTTCACTTGCTAGTTTGAAAATAAAAAAACTATCCAGTGTTATTGTCTCAATGATTTATACTATGACATTTTAAGTAGGTGTAGGATTGCATACGTGACATACGATTCCTTAGGGAGTGGCTACCTGCTCACATAAGAGGGTTAAATAAGTACAGCATCTCCTTAATGCTGCCTCCTGTTTGGTTATCCATTTGCTTTCTGTGAGATGGAGGAAAAGGAAAAATCTGCGGTATATATTTAACTAGCTATTCATCATGCTCTTCTGTGCCATATGAAATCTGCTCTCAAGTCTGCACCACACTGCCAAGCTTCAAAGAATGTGAATGTGTAGACCCCAGCTGTCCAGTCCACAATGAACTTGGGGATTTGGCTGCTAATGGAAGAATGCAGAAAGAGTGAATTTATTCCACCCGTGGAAGAATTTGTATGCATAGTGCATACCTGCTTGTTTTTAGACATGCGTGGCTGGGATTCATTCTTGTATGGTGAATTCACTTCCATTTACAAACTCGGCACATTCAAAAAAAGGAAAAACCCAATCTAAAGGATAATTGTTTGTCATTATGTTTAAGTATGTGTTGCTGAGCAATGAAGCATTTGGCATGAATAGTGATGTCCCATTTAATGCAAAACGTATTGTTGAAATTGGGGAATGGTGCACAGCTCCTATTAAATTTCATTTGTTCTAATGGACAGGAGCATGAATGCAGAAACATACACGTGTATAGCACGAATGCACAATGGGTCATTCCGTATCAAATCACCCAGAGGGTTCCAGGTCACCCTCTCAGATTCCCCTGAAAAAAATCACAGGTGCTCTTATTCCAAATGTATGGAGAAATCCCAAATATTAGGTCTGTATCTCTCATAGTTTTGAAACTACAGCCCTTTGAAATTTGTATCAATTTTATGCATTTTGCCGAACGAGCCTTTTGGTCCAACTTCTGTGACTATACCTTTTCTGTAGAATTCAAAAATGTAATCCGATCAGGTGTATCTTATGTACTTTTCCTCCTATAAGGCTCTGAAAATGGCAGAAAATTCTAAATGTAACAAAACGACACCCCCTTTGAGAGCTTTTCAAACATGCTAGATAAAGCACTCAGTTTTTTTCCTGTCATTTATGACATGTTAGGCCTTGTGTATACAGTAACCATATTTATTACTGTTATAGGAGTGTCAGGAGATTTTTTTGAAATGTGCTCGATTTTCAAATTTCTTCAAAATTGCCTATTTTCATGTCCTCATTTGACTATGTGGGCAGTTAACCATCATTTTCATATTTTTACCATGTATTCCTATATATCTGAAGAAGAATATCTGACTGCCCACATGGTCAAATGAGGACATGAAAATAGGCAATTTTGAGGACATTTGTAAATCGAGCACATTTAAAAAAATTATTCTGACACTCCTATAACAGTAATAAATATGGTTACTGCATGAGTGTTTTATCTAGCATACTGTTTGAGTGAAAAGCTCTCAAAGGGGGTGTCGTTTTGTTACGTTTTGAATTTCTGGCCATTTTCAGAACCTTGTAGGAGGAAAAGTACACCTGATCTGATTACATTTTTGAATTCTAGACAAAGTTTGCCCTAGTCACAAAGTACTAAAGCTGTACATATCAAAGGAACTATGAATTTCGGAATTTGGACCGAAAGGCTTGTTCGGCAAAATGCATAAAATTTAATTAAAATTTCAAAGGGCTGTAGTTTCAAAACTATTAGAGATACAGACCTAATATTTGGGATTTCTCCATAAGTTTGGTATAGGCGCACCTGTGAATTTTTCAGGGGAATCTGTGAGGGTGACCTGGGTGATTTGATGTGGAATGACTCCAATTATAGTGTTCACACCTGCAGTTTCACAGACTGTGTATGGTTTGAATGCTTCTGTGTATTTACTCCTGAGAGAAAACTGCCGGGTAACCACTTTAACCTTCCTGTGGCAAGCATGAATTTGAGCGGTCAAATTTGTGGTGCTGTCGTCTTCAGGAAAGCGCGTTACCAGGGGTTAGTAAGGATGTCCTCTCCAGAGGCGCCGTGCGCAGCCCCAACTGGACTCTCATGGGAGGCACACGACTCTTTGGACCGCAGCTCCATGGAGGACTACTGGAGTGAGATGAAGAGCATCGAAGAGGATGGGCACGGCATGCCAGAGGAGCCGCAGGAGAGAAGCAGTAGTGATGGTATGTAGCAGCTCGATGCCCTCCCGCACCGGATCCAGCAGGGGAAAGAGTCTTTCTGAGCACTGTAGGGGATGGCTTTAATGTGGCATACATGGTACAATCAAACGCACGCCTCTGGTGGCCATCTTGGTTATTATTAGCCAAAAAGGTGAGGGATGCTATGCTGCTATTTTCCTGCTATCATAAGCTTGGTTATTATTAGCCAAAAAGGTGAGGGATGCTATGCTGCTATTTTCCTGCTATCATAAGCTTGGTTATTATTAGCCAAAAAGGTGAGGGAGGCTATGCTGCTATTTTCCTGCTATCATAATCTTGGTTATTATTAGCCAAAAAGGTGAGGGATGCTATGCTGCTATTTTCCTGCTATCATAAGCTTGGTTATTATTAGCCAAAAAGGTGAGGGAGGCTATGCTGCTATTTTCCTGCTATCATAAGCTTGGTTATTATTAGCCAAAAAGGTGAGGGAGGCTATGCTGCTATTTTCCTGCTTTCATAATCTTGGTTATTATTAGCCAAAAAGGTGAGGGAGGCTATGCTGCTATTTTCCTGCTATCATAAGCTTGGTTATTATTAGCCAAAAAGGTGAAGGATGCTATGCTGCTATTTTTCTGCTATCATAAGCTTGGTTATTATTAGCCAAAAAGGTGAGGGAGGCTATGCTGCTATTTTCCTGCTATCATAATCTTGGTTATTATTAGCCAAAAAGGTGAGGGATGCTATGCTGCTATTTCCCTGCTATCATCAGCTTGGTTATTATTAGCCAAAAAGGTGAGGGATGCTATGCTGCTATTTTCCTGCTATCATAATCTTGGTTATTATTAGCCAAAAAGGTGAGGGAGGCTATGCTGCTATCTTTCTGCTATCATAAGCTTGGTTATTATTAGCCAAAAAGGTGAGGGATGCTATGCTGCTATTTTCCTGCTATCATAATCTTGGTTATTATTAGCCAAAAAGGTGAGGGAGGCTATGCTGCTATTTTCCTGCTATCATAATCTTGGTTATTATTAGCCAAAAAGGTGAGGGAGGCTATGCTGCTATTTTCCTGCTATCATAATCTTGGTTATTATTAGCCAAAAAGGTGAGGGATGCTATGCTGCTATTTTCCTGCTATCATAATCTTGGTTATTATTAGCCAAAAAGGTGAGGGAGGCTATGCTGCTATTTTCCTGCTATCATAATCTTGGTTATTATTAGCCAAAAGGGTGAGGGAGGCTATGCTGCTATCTTTCTGCTATCATAAGCTTGGTTATTATTAGCCAAAAAGGTGAGGGAGGCTATGCTGCTATTTTCCTGCTATCATAATCTTGGTTATTATTAGCCAAAAAGGTGAGGGAGGCTATGCTGCTATTTTCCTGCTATCATAATCTTGGTTATTATTAGCCAAAAAGGTGAGGGATGCTATGCTGCTATTTTCCTGCTATCATAATCTTGGTTATTATTAGCCAAAAAGGTGAGGGAGGCTATGCTGCTATCTTTCTGCTATCATAAGCTTGGTTATTATTAGCCAAAAAGGTGAGGGATGCTATGCTGCTATTTTCCTGCTATCATCAGCTTGGTTATTATTAGCCAAAAAGGTGAGGGATGCTATGCTGCTATTTTCCTGCTATCATAATCTTGGTTATTATTAGCCAAAAAGGTGAGGGAGGCTATGCTGCTATCTTTCTGCTATCATAAGCTTGGTTATTATTAGCCAAAAAGGTGAGGGATGCTATGCTGCTATTTTCCTGCTATCATCAGCTTGGTTATTATTATCCAAAAAGGTGAGGGAGGCTATGCTGCTATCTTTCTGCTATCATAAGCTTGGTTATTATTAGCCAAAAAGGTGAGGGAGGCTATGCTGCTATTTTCCTGCTATCATAATCTTGGTTATTATTATCCAAAAAGGTGAGGGAGGCTATGCTGCTATCTTTCTGCTATCATAAGCTTGGTTATTATTAGCCAAAAAGGTGAGGGAGGCTATGCTGCTATTTTCCTGCTATCATAATCTTGGTTATTATTAGCCAAAAAGGTGAGGGATGCTATGCTGCTATTTTCCTGCTATCATAATCTTGGTTATTATTAGCCAAAAAGGTGAGGGAGGCTATGCTGCTATTTTCCTGCTATCATAAGGTTGGTTATTATTAGCCAAAAAGGTGAGGGAGGCTATGCTGCTATTTTCCTGCTATCATAATCTTGGTTATTATTAGCCAAAAAGGTGAGGGATGCTATGCTGCTATTTTCCTGCTATCATCAGCTTGGTTATTATTAGCCAAAAAGGTGAGGGAGGCTATGCTGCTATCTTTCTGCTATCATAAGCTTGGTTATTATTAGCCAAAAAGGTGAGGGATGCTATGCTGCTATTTTCCTGCTATCATAAGCTTGGTTATTATTAGCCAAAATGGTGAGGGAGACTATGCTGCTATCTTTCTGCTATCATAAGCTTGGTTATTATCAGCCAAAAAGGTGAGGGAGACTATGCTGCTATCATAAGCTTGGTTATTATTAGCCAAAAAGGTGAGGGAGGCTATGCTGCTATCATAAGCTTGGTTGAGGTGAATGACTGGGCTCATACGGGTTCCTTTCAGAAGCTGAGCTTGAGGAGGCGTGGATCCATGATGCGGGGCTCTCCGCACTGGTGTCCGGGGGGCCTGGGGACGGCCCTGCCGAGGCCGTCTTCTCAACTCTCACACGGAAGCAGGCAGTCCTGGTTAGGAAGCGCCTGGACACCTACACCCAGACCCTGCGTAAGAGGAACAAGCAGCCAATCAGACATGTCCGCGATGTCTTCTCCACCCCCGACATCTCGGTGAGTGAGGAACCGTGCAGCGCTCTGTGGCTAACGGCGCCATTTGACTTTCGCCGTTTCGTGTGATGACGAAGCAATGAAATATTAGCAGTTACAAAACCTACTGAATATAGAACTATTATATGATAAAATATTTATATTATTACCAGGCTATTTATAATTGGATATAGCTCTGTGTTTTCAATCAGCACATCATTGCTATTTCTGGTCACTTAGAAAAGGCTGCGGTACGTAGCCAGTGAAATAAATAACAAACCCAATAATTAATCACTGTTCCCCTCATACACGCATCTAAAATCTCAAGTTTTACAAAAGCAATTTGTATGCATGCAATGTGATTTTAAAAAAACCAAAAACTGTTTTAATAGTAAAATTACATGGAAAAATGCTAAAATGAGATCAAAATCTGAACACTGATACGTCATGAAAATCACCAGTCAACATGCTATAGTGGCTAAAGACATTACTTAGTCTTGTAAGTTTCTATGTGGCTCCTTACACACAGTTTATGCTAAATGTCTTAAGTATTATTTTGTCATTGTCAAGCTGTGCACTGATTGATCACTGTCTTGTACATTTGTTGCTGTTCAGCTTTTTGGTAATGCAGTGAAAGAATTTCAGGTCATTGACTGTAACGAGGTATCTTATAACATACCTATTGTTTCCTTACTTTGTGTATTGAATGTTCACAACATTGGGCATGTGTGCCAGTACTTTGAAAAGTCCTATTGTCTCACAACAGAAGTGGTGCTGTGTTCCAGGTAGACTTGTTTATGCACCGTGTTTCTCCAGAAACCAGCTGCGGTGGAATTCCAGGGGACATAAAGTAAATACTCCCCAGTATTTTGCTCATAATTTTCAGCGAGGAGGTAGAACTAATTAGTGAAATCAGCTGGCTGAGTCTATGGGTGGAAGAAACACATGGTAGGACTTTTACTTTATGTCCCCTGGATTTCCACCTCTGGAAACCAGGATATATGCCTCTGCCCCTGAAAGCCTCAAACTGTGTTCAAAGTTGTGCCACGATGCGCTGGTGTGCATTTCAGCTGCACGTGCACCAGTAATGTTTGGAAGTTATCAGCACGTCTCTGTTATTGACTCGCAAAGAAGCTAAGCCGCAAGCTCTATTTAAGGTGGCGGTAGAGATTTCCGATCTATCCGACGTCATTTGCCGCAGCACTGAGGTGGGAGTTCTCCTTTTTCACTTTATCCTTGTTTAACCTCAGGCCTTGAATGAAGTGAAATAAAAACCGGTGCATTCTGCGCTCATGTTTTACAGCAGGGCGGGGAATATTCTGGAAGGGCCTGTGTAGCGCTTTCCCATAGCGTTCTCATGATTTTGCAGTCAGGGACTGCTGGCTGCTCATGCTAAAACTGGACGAATATGACGCCCTGTACCTCTTGGCTGGAACTCGCTCAGCTGTTGTACCAGCTGCCCACCCCTCCCCCATTTAAATAGGTGGCCGACTGCTTTAGCTTAACATGTTCAAGAGAGGAAACGAGGAAGTTCCCGGTACCTTAGTTAACAAAGGTATTTACATGTTGTTGTGCAGAGGAATCATTTTACGGAGCGGAACCGAGAGGTGCTTTGGTTCAGTCAATGTAAATATATTCATTGTTTTTGTCTGCTGTCAAATGAGAGTAACTTGATAATAAGGATAAGGACAGTACACTTATAATAGCTAGCACAGCAATATTTTGGCTGTTCCTTGCTGTTGGGATGCTGTGAAATCTTGGTAAATATAGGGGCTAGCACATCGGGGTTGTATCTGCGCTGCAGTTGACCCTCAATGAGGTCGGAACTTTCTCTCCCGGCGGTGAGTCAGAGCGCTGACCATGTGGTGAGTCATCTTCAGCAGGGCTGACGGCTAAGCTCTGACACAAAGAGGACTTCAACATCTCCACACTTGTACATGTGGACAGCAGCACTAGCGGCAGGGCAATCGAGGGGAGCGCTTAAAATGTCATCTTGGCTGGCAAGCGAGCTAGTGGTGGATATGAAGTCTCTTCAGTCACATTCGATATTACGGCGTGTCACTGTAAAACAAAAAGCTGAGTCAAATCAAATGAAAGGCACTACAGGAAAATGGAATTATACATATTTTTAACACGATAAAAAGACACAATAAAATTTGAACACGATAAAATAAAAACTAACACAATAAAAAAACTAATACAGGAATTTTCTGGAGTTCACAATGTGAATGGTATAGGAAAAACATTAAATGTTTTCATTTACTGAATGTGTGCTTGCACGTACAATATCGCTGGCATCTTTGGACTGTGTTTATGAAGGTGTTGAGGCTAATACTGAAATTCGTTATGCATTGAGTGTATAGTAGTGTGTATGTAATGGGCTCCAGTTTATTTTATAAAGCTGATTTTCAAATATTTTACAGTATGCAGTGCATAACTGATATACAACTGAAGGACTGGTATCTTTTCAAAGGTTTAAAATAAAAATAGAAAGATAAAATATAATCCCCTTGCATGACAGTTTTTGGAAGGAGAACTTCATCATAAATCTTATACATCGCAGTTCCCAAAACTGTCTCACCGTGAAAGATTGACCAGTTTTATTGGACACTACATTGGTACTGGCGTATGTTGTATAGAGCAAATGCATGCTACAAACAATGTTTAAGAGTTGCTCATTAAAATTTGACATGTTCAAAAAACTGCGCAACACTGCCTATTTATAACCGTAATAAAAAGCACTTGTGATGGTCTTAAAATTAGAATTGGACTTTTACAGATATTAATCCATCATGTTTTCTCCCTTTGCAGCCCGGTTATAGGCCTACCCTGGAGCAAGTTCTCCCCGTCTCCCCGAAAGCCCAACTCCCTCCTAAGCTGCCCCACTGGAAGCCAGTAAAAGGTATATATCTTTGTACCTGTCTACTTGAGAGAGCACAACACAGTAAGGCATTTGAGTTAACAGAAAAACTTATTTCCTTGATAGTTTGATTGCAATGCTTTGTGTCTGTACTGTACTAAAAGATTGATGTGTTAAAGGTATAATTGACCATATTTAGCCATATTGAAAATGTAATTTACCATCTATTACAATAATACATATATTCAGAGCATAATGCGTGTAATCCCTTGCTTTATTTCTAAAGGTTAGACTGATTACTCCCTAATTATTCACTAATTACTAGTTGTTCCCTGTCAATCAGCAGTTTAGTATGTTAGTACGATCTTTTAAACGTTATCTTGAAAATGACTGTAGGCAGCCATTTCAGTTTTTTTCCCCTTGTATCGAGCTTCCACAGTGCTTAGCTGTCTTTGTCTAAGATGTCTTAATATGAGATGTTAGTGAAATAAAAACACTTTATTACTGTTCCAAGTCAGAAGACAAATTTTGCCGAGCATGACAAAATTTTAAAGTACCATTTGTAACGTATGAAGAATCTTTATTTTTATTAAGCCTCTTCCCCCACTTTGTGTTATGGTTTGATTTGTCTTTGTGTGCTGGTGTGTGCTGGTGTGTGTAAGTGTGTTTGTGTACCTGCCTGTACGGTTCCACGTGTTACTGATGTCAAGCCTTTGCTACAGGAGAGAGCCGAAAACCTGACTGCAGCCCATTACGGGAGACTCTGTCATTCGAGGTTCCCTACTCAGAAGGAGTCACCTCCCACCGGAAAGGCAGAGACTGCCACGACTGTCAGAGGATCAGGAGAGATGACCTGCCAGTGAGTTAACACCCACACTTCCTTCCCATCATGCACCACCTGATAGTAAGAAGAGCTGCCATGGCGGATTTTGATGTAGTAGGCCAACATTTTGGCACCTGTCCAGTCCTAACACTGATGATATGTAATGCTGATCTCTTTTAGCTGAAGTAGCCTATATTTTTGTAGCTAAGATATTTAATATGAATACATACGTAGCTGTGACACTATTGTCTTTTAGCTCTCACACTTAAATCTTTTTGTAATTATATTTTCATCGAGGGCAAGTATTGTCATGCAAAACACAAAGTTAAGTAATTCCCTCATTAAGTCTTTCTTCTTCACCCCCCCCCCCCCGTACATATTTCTTTAAAGAAATATACATGTACAAAACCTGTACATAAATATATACTAATGTTTCATTTAAAAAAAAATAATAAAAAAAATAAACAAAGTACAATAAGTGAACTGATGGATAAACAAAAAAATCAATGGCCTGAGTGAACTAACAGACATATGAGTACAAACTCTCACTTCAGTCGTAGGTCCTTAATTGAGGCAATTGCCTCTTTCCACATTTGTATGGTAGAGGTTTTCGCATGATTAATTCTGGCAGATGACAGTTCCAGTCACACAATATCCAAAAGACTATACAGCCAATGTGTGATAGATAGATTATCCAGCGTTGTACAATTATTTTCTTTGCCGTTGCCATACCCGCCAAACACATCTTGCGTTCCCTCTCTAACACGGTGAAACTGGAACTGTCACCAAGGAGCAGAAAAGCAGGATGAAGAGGGAATTGTTTACCAGCAAGAAAGGGAATCTTTTCTACAACCGTAGCCCAGAACTTCTTAACATCTGTGCATTCCCATAATATGTGCAATAATGTGCCATGCACCTTTCTTTCAGAACAGAAAGTGCAATATGGATGTGGTGCTCGGCCCACGATATATGTCTCTTTCGTGGGGTCATATATACATGATGGCAAATTTTGTAATGAATAAACTGATGGTTAGGGTTTTTTGAAGCACGAAAGACATTTTCCCAAACAGTTTTCCAGTTCACCATTTCTGCTCCCTGTACCAGATCTTTTTCCCAAAGTTTAGATCCAAAAAACGATGCAGAGGTGTGTGTAAGGTGGTAATTATATATGTATGAGACCGTTCCCTTAGATGGAGCCTCTAAAATCTGGCTAACAATTGGGTGGCGAGCCAACGCTGGGCCCCAGGGAACTTTTAAGCTTTAAGTGCAGATCTTAGTCTAAAATATAGAAAAGCTGAGTTCCTCGGTATATTGTAACATGTGACTAAGTCCTGGAATTCCCGTATTGACTCTTGATCCGCAACATCTTTCAAAACCCTGATCCCTTTTTGCGCCCACTGATCCTGAGTAAAGGGTCTGCCTCCTGTTAAAAGGTTTAGGTTGTGCCAGATGGGAGTATGCTTATACCACTTGCCATGTATCCTTGGTAATCTTTCAACAGCTGCAAATGCCTGTGAAGTATATGTAATAATAGGGCCATACCTTAAAGCACACTTTTTAGGGCTTAGACCAGAAAACGGTACATCTTCTATTCTGATCGGTGATATGATTTCTTGTTATATATCTTTCCAACATGAGATTTTTGACATGCCCAACCTCTGTGTAATTTGCCCTGTTGTAATACTGACCCACAATGCTTCCTGTTCCACACAAATTCTTTTAACATTGAGTCAATTTTCTCTTCCAATAATTCACTGGAGGTGACAGTGGTAACATTGAGCTCATAAAATTAATGCGTGGGAGAATATTCATTTTGATTGATGCTATATGTGCAGGTACTGATGCAGGCAGTTGCATCCATCTATTAACATCAGCTTCAATGTTTTTGAATATATTCATATAATTATTCTTTGCAGTTGTGGAAACTTCGATATCTCTACACCCAAATATGTTACTTTCTGTACAACAGGGATGGTGCACGTAATGTTCAACACCCTGGCTCCGTCATTGAGTAGCATTATCGCAAACTTATTGCAGTTAATTTTAAACCCTGCTAGTAACCCTAATTTGTCAATGTCTTGAGTACATTTGGTAGAGAATTTTGTAGATCGGACATCTATACAAGTGTGTCATCTGCATATAAAGAAACCGAGTGGCACGAAGATCCAATTTTAATTGGGCCTCACACTTTAATTTAATTTCCAAATAATTCTTTCATTCCTTCTTTGATGCGTCCTGAGTACGTAGCGCCGTGCCAAGTGGAAATAATGTAGGTTACTCTTTACGCAGTCGTTGTACCGAAGTGTGTTTTTTTCCATTTTGAAGACATTTCAACTCCCTCAGCCCAAACTGGGGCTGACAAGAGTGCGGGACCTGTCGTCCGAAGACATGAAGAACATCGCGTCCTTCTCTCTGATAGAGCTCAGCACGTTTTACGACTCCCTGGGAATCGAGCTGAAGCGGAACAGGACGGCACGCAACAAGGGGCGAGGTGGGCCATCTGCTTCGCTGGGTCGGGGTGCTCTCTTGGACATGACTTCCTCAATGATAGCTGCTCGCGCTCCACTCACTCCAGTCCTGTCTCTGCAGATACCGGTGTCTTCGGCGTTCCCCTCACAACACTACTGGAAAACGACCGGAAGATATTCCCCGGGTCCAAAGTTCCTGTCGTGTTCAAAAAGGTAAACTTGCCCGATTACAGCTCTGAAGACTGTTCCTATCTATGTTGTCTGTTACAGTATTTTAACTGTTTTCACTTGGATTTGTTGAGCCCCTTTGAATATCCTGATATTGTTACATTTGCTTTCTTGTTGTTCTATAGACTACTGGCTCTGGTGAAAAGTATACCCACAGATACTGTGTTTTTCTTTTTTGCTACCATGTGTGTAGCATGGTAAACAAAATGCATGAGTGGCGAGCCCATAGTTATGGCTCCGTTAAATGCTTACCTTGGAAGAAGATGGATTGTTTCGGGGTATTTTTTGGTTTGGCACAATTGGGCTTTGACTTACTCGTCGATTCTGTTGATCAGTCCTGGCCTGTGGCACTCTCCCACGCCTACTCCCTGGCCTATACCGCCAGAATGATACCCTACATTACCATCTCCCAGATGGGCCCTCGGGGTCAGACCTAACAGCCCGCCCGTGTGCTATATCGAGCCTCTACTCCGCTTCAGCTATTTGCGCGTGTGGGAGTAGCACCGAAACTTCTCAGCAGTGATTTTGCTTGAGGGGAGAAGCTCTGGCTCCCGATTGCAGCCCAGGCATGGTTCCTGTCACTTCGGTCTGTATCAGTACACTAAGACCCTCTGGGGGCGGCGGATACACTCAACGGTATCAGTAAGACATTCCAGAGGCTCCAAAGTGATCATTAATTTGAAGACTTCCTCATGGCGTTGTCAGCCCTAATTGTGCTCAGCACCATATATGGTATTGAGAAAAAAAGACTATGAAAAGAATGCTATATGCGCTGTATATTGATACCCGCCCTGTGACCAGGAGATAAAGTAGCTGTTCTCCATGGAGCCGGCTGCAACCTTGGCTTTGGCAAGATTCCATATGTTATGACTGCGCTGAGGAGGTGTTGATCTCTGAGAAGAACCATGTTATTGCACATTCATATTTGTGTCAAAACAAATAAATTGACAACTGTCTTTAATTAAGTAATTGCGATTTACTGCAAGCTGACTCGCAATTACTGGAAACAGTTAAAGAGATTCTGTCCCTCCGGTTATATTAAGCCATGAGATCTTTTTTTAAATGCACTGGAGTTACTTGGCAAATTTAGTTTACACTCCAATGTGGTTTGACAGACTGAAATGTGTAAACGGTTGTCTTGGTGTACCGTTTTGTATTTCGTCAAAAGTATTTCAAATTCCATTCCAACGTCAGCAAATAATTTTGTCCTCTGGCTTCATTTTTTTTGTAAACATCTCAACCATACACACTTACAATGCTTGATGGCATTCTTGAGCAATGCATACATCTTTTTTTGTTTTTGTTTAGAAATGTCTTTTTTTACCCTTCAGTTGAATGAGTATTACTAAAGTACAAAAAATCCAGTATTTCTAACATGTGACTGAAACATGTCTATATTCACTGTGAGTGTTTGGATTTGCAGCTGTTGTCTAAATTGGAGCAGACAGGACTGCAAGCAGAGGGCATTCTGAGAGTGCCAGGCTCCGCCTCCAGGGTCAAGGTGAGAATGCCCCCCCCTCTACTTGACCAAACTCAATTGCCACTCACCAGCATTTAGGTTCAGTATCATTGCTGGTACATCACTATGAATGACTAGTTTTACACCAGTTATGGTCACTTCCAAGTAATAGCCATGGTAGTAATCAGATTTAATATGAACTGGTCAGCAGGGAATTGGCATACATAAATGTTGTTCCCAGATTCCAGGACCTTCTTATTAAAAAGTGCACACATTCATGTTAAAAAGTAATTATTAATTCTACCACATGTTCTAATGCTTTCTAAATATACCGTATGTCAGTCCCAGAAGTACAATTTCCCTGCTACAATGCCTTAATTCTGGTGCCCCGCAGAGCCCTGTACCACTAAAGCTGTTTTATTTTCTAAAATATTTAGCTGCCCTATCCTTTCATGCCAGTATAAAGCTGGTGAACTGTAAGTCCAAACTTTGCCTGTCGATTACAGCAGAAGCTGTAATAATCCATCTAGTTTATAATATTGCTGCTCTATCATGCAGTGGTTTCAAGGATTCATCACATAATAAAAAGAATAAAGTGCTTCACACAAGCATAAGCAGGTTGACGTATCTTCCCATTAACATCCAACTAACGGCGAGCGGTACCGCTGCCCGGTGCCATCTCTCATCGCTCTTACTTGTTCTACATACCGATGGCGTGCTGTGGAGTTCCACTGTCTGCAGTTGTTCATATTAACTTCCTGTGTGGTGGACTGAGTGGAGCTGTGTTGAGTCTGAGTCTCTGATGTGCATGATATTCCATGGCCCTTCGGCGCCTCTCTGATATAAAACAAACCCTGAACATGAAGCGATTCTGCTGCATAGAAGAGGCCTTGATGGGCTTGGTGGTTGTCCTAGCATAGCAGCTCTGCCTAACAGTGGGAGCCCGTAGATTCTGCAGTCTACACATTAGAAGCCAGGAGCCAAATATATCCCAGCTTGACTTGTTTTAAGCCTCCACAGACAAAGCAGTGATCTCACACCTCAGGGCGTGCTTGGATAGTAATCTTTAGTAGGCAATGGGTTCACTGTGAGTGCAGTTGAAATGGGCAGGTGCATAGATCTGGTTAGCCCGGGACGCAGTTTTACACATAACGGCAATAATCAGTTAATCCTTTAAAGATGAATAAAGCGAGCTGTTCTGCGAAGTTTTGGTTTTCACCTCTCGTTTGTTCGTGCGACCGCAGCACCTACGGCAGGAGCTGGACACCAAATTCTACGAGCGTCAGTTCAACTGGGAGCAGATCCGGCACAACGACGCGGCGGGCCTGCTGAAGATGTTCATCCGAGAGCTGCCCTGCCCCCTGCTGACCCAGCAGCATCTCCCGGCCTTCACCGCCGTGCAGCGTGAGCCCACCTTTCCCCCCCTGCAGCACGCCGCCAACACTCCTCCGCTATTCACCCCACACCGCTCCAAATATAGAGCTGACACACCCTGTTCAGCCTACGCATACGCACTCACTCACTCACACACACAGACTCACACACACTCCTCCAGAATATCTGCACTTGCTCCCCCTATTTTTCTGCACTGGCTCACAAACATCGATTCTTCAGCCCACATTCTATGGAAATGCTTCCACTTGAATTCCTTCAAGTCTAGTCTCCCCACATTACTAAACATATTCTGCAATACAGCACAAGTTGGTACAAACACAATTTTGCACACAAAAAGTACAATTTTGCTTATCAATTTTGCTTATCACGTAAAATGTCCTTTATTAGGCTAATCGTTATTTCTTTAATTGAGAAAGTTCCTAGTTACATTTATAGCACTCAGGTTTCATTATAAACCTGTGTGCACTGCTACTCAAAATAAACTGAAACGGCATAATGCAGAAAACTAACAAAATTTAGAAGCATCTCCGTTTTTTTACAATGTTGAATCAATTATTCTAACAATGCTGCCATCTTGTGGCGCATGCAAAGATTGTGCTGTTTACCAGCCAGTTGCTGTACTTTATACTACACAAAGATATCCTTGTACTTTATGGTTATTCAATTCTCACGGTCTGAATTTAGACTGTTTGTAGATGTCTGTCCGTTTCTTGCGTAACGTAACGCGCGCTGAGCTCTTGGAGATGCGTGGAGTGCGTTAGGGGAGGTATTGATTGCCCCTCCTTGTGTTTCCGTGATATTCAGATATCTCCATGTCCAGACATCAGATCCAGGCCCTGCACCTGCTCATCATGCTGCTACCGGAGCCCAACAGGGACACCCTGAAGGTGAGGTTGAGAGAGACGTGTAGCGCGCACGCCCGGTACACTTTGAGAAATAAAGTGCGCGATCAGAAAGGGCAAGTTCTCCTCTGGCACTCCTCCACATTCTCTGGAAGAATACCTTTCAAGGCGAGCACTGTTGGCAGGCATTGCTCCCCGTTTTTTTCCAGTCTTAAGGCTGTTTGGCCTCATGTTTGTGTAACATTAACAAAACTAATGTACACGTCACATTATGGCATGAGTGTTTTTTAAAGGCAGCGGGGACAAACTGGTCTGTCAAGGACACTTCTACCCCTTCCTTGGAATTCCTCATTTAAAGTGCAGTTCGATGTTCCTATTCCACACCCTAATGTAAACCCAGAACCACCACAGAGGCTGCTCCTGTGGATTCCACAACATTCTGCCTTTTCACTTTGATATTTTGGCAAGGCACTAAAGCCTTAGGATCAAAGCACACAGAGCTGTTCATTTATGGTCAAGTATTCCTATGTCTTCCCAGTTCCGGTTCAAAGCGTTGTGCGTGTCAGTCATACTCGGAAGATATAAATGAGAATATGTATTTTTAGCCATAGAACAGTATGTGCAGAAATCAAATTATTTGTTTGATTTAGTACGCGCCGAAGGTGTTGTGCAATTGATGATTGGGAGAGGCCCCTGAAATGCGGAACATTGCTGCTACGTCACGAGAGCGCTGCATGGGAGTCCGCGTTGGTCGGTGGATTTGTGGGTGTGGAAGGGCTCATCTCCTCCGTGGTCCTCAGGCTCTGCTGGAGTTCCTCAGGAAGGTGGTGGCCAATGAGGAGAAGAACCGCATGAGCCTGTGGAACGTCTCCATGATCGTGGCGCCCAACCTCTTCATCTCCCGCGGCAAGAGCGCCAAGCTGGAGGACATGCAGGGCGCGGCGGGGGCGGCCCACCTGGTCCGCCTCCTCATCACCCACCAGGACCTGCTGTGGACGGTGAGCCTCCCGAGGGGGTCCTGCTATTACCACCCTCCACACACACAGAACAGGGCCAGTCTTAAACCTTGCCCACCTTCTCTCCCAGTGAAAGTGTGCCAAATGCATTTCTGTTGCCCCCAGCAGTTTCTTTTACAAGTACTCCTGCGTCTGTCTGTGTAACTGCCTTAATAAGATAACCTTGCTTTCAGCGCATGCTACTGTGCTTTCATATAAGATAAGTAGATTTATTTATGCTCTGGCTTAATTTAGCACGACATGTCATGATGCATTAATTCAGGTTTAAAATGAGAACAGGAAATGACAAAACAAAAACAGGAAATTACCTTTGAAAGCGAACTGACCCAAAGCTGCATTTTCCCATCTCAGGTCCCCTGCTTTCTGATCTCCAACGTGAGGAAGATGCACGAGGCCTCCGGGAGCAAGAAGACCCCCTCTTCGGAGAAGACCAAGAGGAAACTACTGCGGCGGTGGAACGCAGAGCGCGACAAAGCGGAGAAGAGCGAGGTACTCAATCCACCACCCATTGCATACATAAACAAACAATAAATAAATTATTCGGCTCTTTAAACGGTTTCATATTTAAATGTTGAGTGCAGTGTTTCAAAAATGACTAAATTTTATTTGAAGTCTGAATAGGTAGTAATTTTTGAAACACTGCACTCAACATTTTTTGCTGCCATTTTGCATTCACTATTTGGTTATTGATTTTAAGAACGTTTTCACTGACTAGACCTTTACGTCAGTCTCCTGTGGAGTGTTTTTGTCATTTTTTGAAAGCCACTTTATAAAACTTATTGTTAACATTTTTGAAATGCGTGCATGTATGTATAAACTAGTAAGGAAGGTTGGATGCTGAACGGATCAGGACGCCTCCCAAAAATAGTCTTTTGGTGAGATCATTAACCCTGGTGTAATTCCTGGATGACCCAAATAAACATTATATTAAGCGCATGCAATTCTTTGTTTCGTATTTTTTGTGTAAACTCAATAAATTCAGGGAAAACCGCCACCATTATTAAAGGTTGTCTAATTTCTTCTGCCTGCAATTTCTGGTCTAGATATGAATAGATGTTAACAAAAAGGAGTTAATTAAATCCTCAATTGCTTACATTTTGTTTGCAATCTTCACAATAATTAAATTTCTGCAGGCCTTCATTTTTTTATGTACCTTTTTTTACTTTCAGTTAAATAAACAGTGTTTGGATTTTATGGCCAAAAAACAACATCATTCCTCACTAATCAGACATAATTGGGATTGCTTGCAATTTGTAACCGAGTTAGTGTGGTGATTAAAAAGGTAATAAATTCAATGTCACACTGAGAGTATAGCAGATACCTGGTGCAGCTAAATTGCTGGTAATGGGAGATGTGGAGATTAAATTGAAAATAACAGAATTCATTCTCATTAGCATTCATTCATCTGTGAAGTGAACCAATGACTGCACACCAGGAGCTGTGACAGATGTTTGACTTGCGTCCACAGGTCTCTGACCTTCGTGAAGGGGTCATTCGAGTACACGCACCCCTACATGCAAAAGTCTCCATGGCGATACAGCTGGACAGTGAGACTAAAGCGAGGGACATTATGGCTCACTTTGACACTGATAGGAGGTGGGTTTCAGTCATTAATGTCTGATGCTTGTCCTATGATACTTCCTGTGTGTGTGTGTGTGTGTGTGTGTGTGCATATGTTCTAGTCTTCTCTGAAATAATTACCCAAAACTGAATCTTTTTATTTTTTATTTTTTAAACAGAGGTTCTCGCAGTTCCTGCAGAAGACAGCGGCCATATATGTTTGAGGTTGGAGGGAACATAGGTATGCAATAAACCCATCCCTGATTAAATGTATTTTTCGTTAATGTAAATTTCAGCATTGCAAGATAAACCGTGTTATCTTTACTTGCCTGTATTTTTCATCATATATAACTGTCCCTTGGTTATTTTTGTCACTTTGTCATTGACTGAATGTCATTTATATCATAGGTGAGCGCTGCTTGGATCCTGAGACACATCTTTTAGAATTATACCATGCAAATCCAACCTGTGAATGGATCGTCAAAGCAAGAACAACCTGGTGCATGTTGGGAGAGGAAAGAAACTGACTGATGGTTTAAACATCAACAAAGGTGTCAGCTACCGCCCCCTGCTGGCCATATTTGAAAACATGCATGCTGTGTCCAGGAGGATAAAATGTTGGTGTGGATTTAGACACTGACCTTTTTGTGCAGAATAAGCAGCCAAGCTCAGTGCTGCTTTGTGAAAAAGAATGAACTTACTGCGGCGTAATGCATTATTTTCAGATCCTGCTCTCAGGATAAACTGAAGTACGAACAGAGGGAGACTATGGGCGGAAAAAAAAGTATTTTCGTAATGAACATCAAATTGAGAAGTTCTTCACGTCAAGGGCCAACTGAAGACAGTATCCGCCATCAAGACTGTTCGATGCCAAAGACTGCGCAATGCAACTTTCTGCCAACGGCAGCCATCACCCAAACTGAGTTCACCTTTCAAAAAGCTCTATTCTGCCTAGCTTCGACCACTCAAGGTGCAACCAAAGTGTAAAAATCTGTACATATTTACATAATATTTATACCGCTAATTTATCCTACCTTTTGTATGATTCTATGCTTTATAAATGCCTGTGTCTGTCCATCGCTGTATTGGAAGCATGCTTCATTGTAAAGCCAGTTTCACTGTTATCAGAGCGACCCCAGAGTTTATCTGAGGTTATTTCTGTTTGCCCACTCGTATTGAGCTCCTCTATAGCTGAGCCGAGGCCTGCATGCTGAAACGGTAATCGGGTTTGAAGATGTTGACACGTCCAGCCATAGACTTCAGAGTACGAGGATATGTACCATAGTCTGGCTGACAGAATTCACGTAAGGGACGCAGTACGATTTTCACAGCTGTCACTCACAACGAGAGTGAGGGTCCATACCCAGCAAGGATTCACAGCTTGTTCAGAATGAAACCAGTACGCCGAGTATCCGTAATCTGAAGTGGACGTGTATCTCAGCTGTCGGACATGTCGTTCAAAGCTGCCTTGAGCGGAAAGGTTGCGCTCGATCGCAGCGTCAACGGTGTTTGAAGTCGTGAAGGCTACCACAGCCTGCGTGTTGATGCATGCTTATCTGTGTTATGTGCACCGAGTCTAGCAGTGGCTATTGTGCGCTGCGTTCTGGCTCTAGGTAGTCAACAGAACCAGTTGCTGATTACATGGCTCAGGAAATGTATCGCTCCTTCCTCAAAACTTGCCACCAAAAAGCTGTCCACGTTGTTAGTCACGCTGTTGTATATTTACTCCTGTTGTATATTTACTCCACATTTACTACACTACTGTATGCCTATCTTACACTGTAAAAATGTGTTTTATTTGCTTTAGTTGTTGTTGCAACGCTGCCAGTGGCCATCGTGTCATCTGCATTGGCATGGCGGAAGCTTTGCTGTTACACCACCCAACCTTCGATACCAAAATACCAAATATACAATCCAGAACCTGAGCAAGAAACTGTCCGTTTTGTGTTTCCTTTAGAACCCAACACAGCTTAGTGTGTGTGTGACTCGGTTCCCTTCCCAAGAGAGGCAGCGGTACCTTTATTGAGCAGTGCATAAAACACTTCTGAATGTCATTACGTAACTTATGATAATCGGATACTTTAATCACTACCTTCTACATATCAAACTCCCATGGTACAAATTATGGTATTTGAGAGGGAAGTAAATGCGTACAGTGAGCACAGGAAGTATGTAAAGTATATGTGTGTTGGCCTGCTGTAATACAGAGTAACTAATCTGGTCTGACAAGTTGCTGATTGGTTTAGGAGTTCTTCCCACTTAAGTTCTAAAACAATAGTTACTGATGTACTGTTCTTCGTTTGATTATGGCTGCTATGCATACCAATTGTTCTCTTAAAATGTGATGCGCTGTGGCAAATAATTGAAGGAAAGCCCCTGTGCATCAGAAATGCTTTTGCAGGCAACCTGTTGCCTAACACTGTGGGCTGTAGCTGCTCCTGTCAAGAAAACAAATGTCCTTTATTGAACTCTGGATCCTTCTCGTTCGTGGCCAGATTATATTGTGATTTTGCAGAGCCGCGTAAAGTCCTGGCCTTTTTCCCAGAGGGCTGGTTTAACAACATTTCAGAGATCTCATTTTCCAAACCCCCATTATCTCCCTCTGGCCAATGCTTCTTGTGATGATCCTAAATGTCCTGAGAAACTAAATCTGAATAAGCACTGCTAAATTGCCAGACAAAAGATTTTAATCCAAAACGTGTCTTGCGTTGCTGTGTTTATACAGGGCTTATATTTCAGACAGAGTCTATTTTTGTCTGTTAGTCATGGTAACACTGCTTAAAAAAATATACAAATTGCCACAATTTAATTGTATTTTATTAACAAATATTCTAGGACATTCCACATGAATGCATAAAAGAAATACTATCAAACAAGGCATGAGATCTGAAATGTATACAAATGAACATTCACCAGAATCATAAAAAAAGTACACATTTAAAAAATACTTCCTTTTCTTAAAAAGTAATTTGATTTCTTTACAAAGATTACAATGGGAAAGGCTTGCGAGTTCCTGGAAAGTGTTAGAGCGCCATCCCCGGGCAGGAATGTGGGAAGACTCCTCGGAGGATGAAAGCCGAACTGAAGTCGTGGCCGTCGGTCTGGTGAGCCTTAACGAGACGGAATTTACGCACGCAGCCTCGGAATGGAGCGTTGGTCGTCAGGCAGTTCTGTTTCACGTCGCCTGTCCAATAGAGAGGGGAGAAGGTTGGCACAGGTCACTCACAACAAACTGCTGTTACATGAGGGGGAAAAGGACTGGTTTTGGGATTTTCATGTTTCTGTGTTTTGGGGAGGGGAAACAAAAGATGAAGACATCTTGTGAGGGAGTGATAACTTATCCAAAGACCAACAAAGAGAAACTAAACGTGACAATTTGGACACCTTTCATTATTTTACCTTCACCTGTCAGCAAAGGCAGTCATATTTCAACAACTATATTTAAATACTTCAACAGTAAAAGTAAATGATCGTCCCAGGGCCGTGTATTTACACTACTGGGTGTGTGTGCTCGACAAGGCCAACCTAATTATAAACCTGATTGAGCAGCAATGACCGTGCTCCGTTTGGTCGTCATGGCAGTGTAAGTGGATTTATAGTGAATGCGAGGAGCGGAGGATGGGCGCACCAGGGTAGCCTCCCACGTAGACGGGGTCGTTGGTGTCAGCGGAGGTGGACTGGGAGTGCGGGTTGTCCATGTGGACCGTCACCCCATCCACCATCAGACTCAGGCCAAATTTGTTCTTGCTGGCCAGCAGGCTGTGCCAGCGCCCGTCACACAGCGACGCTGTTCCCCTGGGCGTGTAGGTGACGGAGATCCGCCCGGCTCCGTTGTTCACGTGGAACACGACCTGCGGGTTCGGCACAGTTACATTCACTCAGTACACAATCACGCTTGTATGTTTATAATAATAATAATAAATATACATTTAATTTATATAGCACCTTTCTCAAAACAAAGGACACTTTACACAGCTTTTTTTTTACAAAGGATAAAACCAAGATTTAGCAAAAAAACACAACAAGAATACAATAAACGGGGGAAACTAATTAAAATGAATTGTTTTAACCTCCATCACCATTCCCAAATCTGTGATGGTCCAGTTGGCATTTTAATGGGTTGTATTGGTTCACATTATGAACCTCCTTCTCCCCAAAGTGTACAAATTTTTCTGATTTTACAAACTTATACAGACTTTACAACAGGCTTAGTTAAAAATTCATAGTGAAGTGCTACATTTATTTTCATTTTTAATTAAAATAAAAATGTAATTAAACTAATTTACATCAGAACATGGGTTTTACAAGGGATATGCTTTTGGCTGAACATTTCTTATTTTTTTAAATGGCATAACAGTGCAACAAAGTGAATGTATGATCATTCTAAAATGGGCAAAAGCGGTTAGCCTTGCTATATCCAATAAAAGAGCCTAAAAATAAACGTACATAATAGTATTTATTTTCCTTATTTAAACCTGATAATTGTGTTTTCTTGGTGTAATAGTTACACTTTAAAAACAGCAATGAAAATGGGTTTTCTAAGCTAGTCCGCTACATTAGCTGCATAATAGAATTTAAGGGTCAAAGGACATTTTTGTAAGTATGTCTTTTTAAGCCAGATAGGGTTTAGAATATCCCCCTTTGGGTTGTCATTTGGACTATAGACATCACATTATTATGGGACATGCATTCATTGCACTTATCTTTAGAAACTTTTTAAGTTAACCCAGATTTTCTTTTCATGGATTTGAAGCACGAATTTAGTCAGACTAAATTGACAAACTGCCTCGAAAAAACACCCATTGTGACACCTCATGCGCCATTTGCATGCATGCCAATTTTAGCAATAAAATGGCTGAGCATTTTCCATTCATCATCACATCATTCATCATTTTGGGGGGGGGGGGGGGGGGCATGACTTTTTTTCATCAGGGTAATAAACCAGTGTCTAATCAAAAGTTTTTTGTTTTCTGTTTTCTGTTCTTGAGCCATCAAAAAATTATTTTGTCATTCGTCGTTACCATTTTAGCTCATTAGCTTATATTTATATGCACAAATATTTTTGACCCTTAACTTCTTTTGAGTAGTATAATATGTGGCAGCATGAGAAACCTGCCACGGCAGTGCTGCCTTCACTGGAATTGCTTCTAGTTTCTTCTTGGTGCTGCCGTGTGAAAGTGCGATCCCAGCACTTCACTTGTTTGTCCTCATATTTTTTCTCATAAATCTCACTTATTTTCATAATCTTTTTCTTATGGGACTTATTTTCTGTCTCTCTGGGTAAAGCATTTTTAATTGCACTTAATCTGACTTGTGATGCGCGCGTTGCTTTCTTAAAAGCATAATCCATATTTTTTTGTCTGCAGATTTTCATATTTTCTTGCATGTTATTCTTGACCCTGGTGCTGACCTGTCCATTGACCACCTCCAGCCCAATGGCGTCCACCTTGGCACTGCTGACCCCGAGCAGAACTCCATTCTGCTCCGTGGTGCGGAACTCCAGGCCCACTGCCACATCCGAGCCAACTTTGTACCCCTCTTTCACTGGAGAGGAAGAAGACAATAGCATGACTTCACACGTGACCTGTAGCCCTTCCTGAACTGCTCGCTGCATTCCTATCTCGACTGCTCCCAAAAACACCAAACAAACACCCATACACGCGCACACACAGTACTACTGTTCACTTTCTTTTCAAGATTTTAATAAAAATACATGGGTCCACGGTCAACTTGGAGCATTTCCCAGTTCTAGCTACAGTTCTGGCAGGATTCAGAAAGTAGCACGAAGTGCTTCGCCAAGTTAACTGTAGACCATATGTTTTTATGAAAACCAGCAAAAAAAAACGTGAACTATATTCTGACCATAATCCCAGAATGAGCAAGAAGAGTTGACCTGTTGACAGGTCATATGTGTGAGGGACTAACCAAATGCTGCATATCCAGTCCCATTAAAATAAGTGCCCTCCTGGGCCTCGGTGAAGCAGAGCGAAGTGGCGTGGGCCGACGCAGGGCTCTTTGTGTCCAGCGGTGCTTTGTTCAGCATCACGTTTCTCACGCAGCCAGCCAGGCTGTGCGTCACCTGCATGAGTTGAGAGAAAATCTGAACGTTAACTATATTCACGAACGTAAAACTACACTCTATGATTCTGTCTGTTAAGTAGTATTGTGGGATCGAAACCCTGACGTGACGGGGCGCGAAGCGCTCTTACGTTTCCGATATTTTTGGCAATGTAATCCTGGGGCAGTCCACCCAGGTAGAGTTTTCCCTCCACATCCAAGGTGCTGGCCTTCCCCTTCGCCTGCACTGGAGCAGACTCCTGGCCGTCCACGCTAACCGTAACGCTCTTCTTCCCAAAGTCCGTCTTAACCTGCAGCCAAGAGGGAGGGCAGGCATTGGAAATGGACCGCATACTGGTAACGTGACAGCAGCTGATAATGTACGCAATGCTGAATGTGTAAATGCTGTTTTCATGGATAAATGCAAGTGTCCAATCAAAAGACACTTAGGAAGGGAGCCTCACTGTGTGCCATTGGCCATCGTTGATGGCATCGGGGAGCGTGGCAGTGGCGGAGCTCTTGCCCAGGTCACAGGTGAAGAAGAGCCGGCCGCCCTGCAGTTGCAGAGTGGCGTAGTCCACCTGGTTGCGGTTGGCCATATAGAAAAGCAGGCCGCTGGACGCGAAGGTACGCACTGAGAGCTGTATGGAGAAGCTGGGAGGAGCAGAAGGCGGGTTACTTTCATATCAACCACAATTTTTATCAGAGAATAGAGCAATAGCTAAAGCTGAAGTACTAAAGTATATGACGGCTTGCACTGAGCAAATACAGTATGTTGAGATTAAGAGGAGCATACACTTGGCTTTTGATCAAACAAACAGGACTCACCTCTTCCTGACCCACTGGTGACTGATTTTAAGTATCATGTGACTGTGTCTGGAGAGGCCAAACTGGTTGGCTTCTGGGATAGTTCCTGTCTGGTCTGCCGCTCCGCACTGTGTTGGGGGACAGAGTCTGTTTTTACTCTTAATCATGTTTTCATTTTTTATCTAGCATCACATGGCCTGAATCAAAATGCAAAACAATCTCTCAGAGGGAAACGCATGCCCTGGGACATCCAATGTTCCCATTACTACAATATTAAATTCCCTGATGGATCTGTTTTCCGGAAAAAAACTGCCATTCATCAACCAGGTCATCTGAAGGTCAAGAGACAGACCTGCACAACAGGATCTCTAAAAAGTGTTCTGTAGTTCCTTCATGGCGACCAATAAAAATAGACTGAAAACACTTGACTCTTTTATGAATAGGCTGCTATAATCTGAACATGAAAGATTAATTCTAATAACTGTTATTTTATGTGACAATTGAGCTACAGGATGGTCTTCTTCTCATCACTGGTCAACTGGTCTCAGTGCCTAAGAGGTGGGGATGCCTGAGGTGAAAGGGTCCTTACCGTGGCAGGCACTAGAGGGAGGGTGCTTTGCTCTGTTGGAGCCACTGCAAAGGGCTGGATAGGACCAGGGGTGGGCTCGGGTTCCAGGTCACCATCGTCCGGCAGAACCATGCGCTTGGGCCTCTCCTCCAACAGACAGCTGTCCATGTCCACGTTCTGGTACCGCAGAGCACTGGACAAGTCCTGCAGCCTGGTGAGAAAATGATGTGGATCAGAATCGGGAAATACGACGACGACCATGCTACTATCCAATGCAGGTATAGATCCTATATGCCATTAGATGTAACCAAAAACAAAATGGCTTTTGTTTCAAAACCAAGATGAAACTGTTAAAAGAAAGGAAGCTAATGCGGGGGCCAGAAAGAAGCAAATGAACCCTAATGAATCCAAATGGGCGCGAGTGTGACTCACTTCGTGTTGACGGCCATGTCCTTGATGCAGCCGTAGAATGAGACGGTGGTCTTCAGCAGACCAGCGCCCTCTCCTGGCGGCACCCCTCCCATGTAGAGTCTGGACAGGATCAGGGAGGTCTTCTCAGAGGCTGTACCAAGCTTCACTGTGCCCTGATGGCCTTCATCCACCAGAACAGTCACTGTTCTGCACCCCACACACACACACAGAAAATATGCTTAACATGTGTGATATCAATGAAATGATGAAATGACAGTGTTATGCATGCACATAAAAACTTTGTATTAATAAAGATCTGTGTAATGTTACAAGCATATGACGAATGGCCAAACAATTTATCTCAAGGGCCTCTTTATACTGTATATGTATATATATATATATATATATATATATAAAAAACTGTTGTTCAAATGGTAATAAAAATAAAAATTTCTAAGCTGTCATATGAAAATACAAGCAATACTTTAAAAAAAAACATTGCTTACTTAATACCTACTTATTAAAAATTCATTAAAAATTGGAAACAGATGTATTTATTTAGAGCTCCCCAGTGGTGTAATGAAATCCGCACTATAATCGGGACAGCAGTCACTTCTCACTGTCCCAATCCCAGTCTCTGTTCCACAAACCTCTTGTTCCTCTGCAGGATGACCGAGTGACCCTGTCCATCACTGAAATTTCCTGTGTCAGATCTGACCATAACCTTATGAACGCTCCCACCCTCCACTGCATTCAGGTGCACCTCCAACTGACCGTACACTAGCATGACCGCTAGGAAGGGCTAAGAGACAAACACAGAGAATACGTTGAATTACTCTGCATTGATAATCCGTAGAGACACAGGTAAGGTCTTCAACGCACACACCGCTAATGTGGCTTGTGGGGGTGTGGCAAAGTGGTGGGCGTGAGCCTACCTGGCGCGTCTGCCTCCGCTTGCGGCCTCCTGCTTTGTTGAAGCCGGCCAGGATGATGCCCGTGTCATTGCGGGTGGAGAAGGTGGCCATGAGCTCGCTCTGGGGGGCCAGTGTCAGTGGGGACAGTTCCAGGAAGCCGTCGTTCAAGATCGTCACACTGCGGATTGGCTACAGTACACATGGGTTAACAGCGTAATTAAATCGCTCAATCAAACTCAGAGTTATATCCGTAGAAAAAAATTCTTTTTTTAAAACAGCTAATACTAGGAAATGTGTAAAGTAGTTTCAAAAAAACATTGTTTACATTCAATATTATGTCTGCATCCTGTTGTCTAATCATTGACTGGCTATAAGAATTCATTGCCTCAGACAATTCTTAGGTAAAGAATGCAAAACAAAATAAAACTCAATAAAGTAAATAGTCTTGGAGGGTACTATGTATATTATGCTTTGAAGTGTTGATGAAGACATTTTTTATAAAGTAGAAAGCACCCTCTCACCTGTAGAACGCAGCCTTTCCTGACCCCATACGCATCTCTCAGCAGGTCAAAGTTTGTGCGAGCAATCTCCATGTTTTTAATGCAGCCAACATAGGAACGTGCAACAACCTGTCTCCTATAAAGATAAAAGGGTTTAGAGTTCATATAATGCTTGTTCAGTAGAAGCCATGTCCTTTTATACTGATCTCCAATGTGTCAAAATGTGCATTTCTGTCTTTGGATGACAAAGAGCTTCCCTCCGAGGATTCATTTCTCTTTTTGATTGTTCCTGGTGTTTTCCCTGAGCCTGATTAATTGTAGCACAATGTCACTGTATAATAATCAATGATATTCCAGTGAAATGTATATGAAGAAAAAAGTTTACTATTCAACCTCTGAAAATTTTATTGCTGGTAGCCATGACAGTTTGTACTGGTGAAAAGTGTGGACGGGTCCACATTACAAACCCATTGCTGGAACTGCTCTTACCTGATTGGTCTCGAGCTGGGAAGCCCACCGATGTATATGGGGTCCCGGTCAGAGCGGTTTAAGTCAGAGGCTGTTCCAGGAGACTCACCATCCACAGTTTCTCTCTCTGAGGGCGCATAGGCGGCCATCACTGACAAGTAACCTTAAGAAGAAAGAAGAGAGAGAGACTCTGTTATACAAGATCCATGATCCACAGAGCGCACAGCTAGCTCTCAGTTTGAGAACTACTCCACAGAGCCTGCCTGTTCACACACGCTGCAATTATCAGTCAATGTACATCAATAATGGCCGTCAAGGGTTGCTCTCAATAAAATATACAACTTAGGGGCCAAGACACCTGGTTTATTGCCATTCCATTACAGGCCTATTAAAAAGTAAAAACCCACTTTAATTTGGAGTGAGGGTGTTTTTATGTGCCCTGAAATTGGTGTACTGGTATTAATAGTCTGTTCAGATTCTATAGCTCCAGAAGAGGCCAAGAATGCAATTTCTATAAATTACACCACAGAGCCATGTGGATTTAATCACTAAATATATACCTGAAACTAATTTACCTTCATAACTTTAACTTTGTCACACTATACATTCCTCCCTTCCTACATGTCAGTAGCCAGTCATGAAGTTGTCCACTCAGCCATACACCAGCAAATTTCTTTTTTGTCAAGGCCATCGAAAGGCCATAACTGGGCCAACAAAAATCTGAATTTACATGCTAAAGCTGGTCTGGGGAAGATGACAATTAAACCCTAGATTGAAAAAAAAAACATTGACTTCTATACAATGAAATGAATCCTCCCATTTAAAATGAAGGGGCCACTCATATGAAAGACATTTCCTGTCCAAGCTGGTTTAGAGGGCTCCTGTTACAAACCATAAGTAATAGCAAGAGAACAGTGTTTCAGAATATGAGTAGAAGAAAATACACATCTTGTACTCTTAGACCAACCTTTGCGCTTGTTCCTCTGCAGAGCAATTTTGTACCAGTTGCCTGTGTTGTAGGCTTTTGTGGTAGTCAGGGTGAGTGGACCTGATCCCAGTTCGAAGGTGAGCCGCACCTTTCCTTCCACCAGTTCAATAGACAAGAAGTCTCTCTGCGAAAAACAGCGTGCATTCAACAGTGTGATGGAAAGTCTGACAAGGTGGAGCAGTAATATGGAACTAACAAAATTATACGCAGGACTGTATAGGACACTCAGATACTGTCCCCTGTGAGCTGAACGAGTGGTAAATCATACAGTACACATTCCTGCAGGGAAAGAATCCTCACAAGAAAAACATACATTAACTATACACGTCAATATACTGAAGCATAGTATAGGAGGCAGTATGTCCAGGTAATATGTACCGTGCCATTGGAGGCCAGGTACAGCAGTAGGCCATTGGGCGAGAAGGTCTTGAAGACCATGACGATGTGGGTGGCCGTGGAGCGGAGGGGCTTCTCCACCACAGAGTATCCGCTCCCGTCAAAGTGGAAAGAGGTTTCCTCTGCCTGTGGACTGCCATATCACACACAGGGAAAGACTCCATTAAATCCAAGCCTGTGCTGCAGCGATAGCCAGAAGAGCTAGTGGTGCCTTTTTCTCAGTTACCCAATATTGCCATATAATGATAATTACAGCAAATATTAGGACATTGCTTAATAACCGATTTGCTTAATAAGTCGATTTACACCTCATTTTGTAAAAACTATGATATGGCTAATCTATAAAACAGAAATTATGGCCAATATAGCCAAGTCTTGCTTGCTGTAGGGAGTGATAAAAAGGCAATATGATCATCTTATTCTTTTACATTTCAATTTTTACATCCCAAGTTGCATTCTGCTGAAAGAAATTCAATTTATTTTAGAAAAAAAGTTCTCATGGAAACAAAGTAAGGAACAAAGATTTGATCTTTAAGTACCTCATGAAACAGCCTCCACATTTCCCCTCTCTCTCTATGTAGTTCCACAGGCCGATGTCCTTCCCATTGAGGGAAGCTTCACCCATGCAGCCCTTGAACTGTGTCATCTTCACAGCTGCAGATTTCTGCCAAATAACACAAAACGAGGGTGAGGGAATTCACATGGCACGAGAACACGCCCTTGGTGAACGCCTAAACGCCTGACAGCATACCTTGATCTGGCCGCCCATGCCCCCCACAAAGACCAATGTGGACTTGTTCACATCCAGCACTGTAGCAGATCCAGGTGATGTGGTCTTCACCACTGGGTTCTCATCTGATTTCAGCTCCTGCACTGTCAGAGAGCCTTGCTTTCCAAACCTATGATGCAGAACGGACGGTCAGGACCCATCCAAAACGGCAAGCACGTCCAACATTAGTCATACACAGAGTAACACACTGTAGCACACTAAATTATGGTGTTATGATCTTAAATGTAAATATTCTATAACAATTCACAAGAGGTAACAAACTGAAAGAAAATGTGGATGTTGAGAAAGTGTATGCAGTACATAACGATTGCATGTTATGATTTAAATTGAATGAAAGTGGATAACAGGTCATAGACTAATCTGAAAGTAAGCCTGATATAAAGGCATAGGTAACATAGGTAATATAATAACTCATAATGGATGATGCAATGCTGACCTGGTGGCATGGATATGATGCCACTTGTTGTTGTTGATCTGGATATCGGGGTACTCCAGTTTAGCGTGTCCAGAGCCCACGTCCCACAGGAATGCTACCTTCCCACGACGCATCTCCAGCGCCATGAAATCCACCTGTATCCACCCCCAGATTTAAAAAAAAAACATTAATTTACAGACTATCACCATACACTGACAAGTAACTCTGACAAGTACATTATCTTTGACATCAATAAACCATTCATAGCAAGCAAACTAAATTACAAAGCTGGCTACCTTGTGAAAGGAATTTCAAGGGCAACAACATGCAATGAATGGTTTTGTATTTCGGCCGAGTTGTTTGCCACTAATGAAACACATTTATCTTCAATACATTTTTCTTATTTCAATAGGAAGGGCATATTGGATAGACTTTTCCATCCTTGTGGCACTTTTTGCTTTTATTTAGCTGTAGGCTGCAACATGATGCATTGATTTACTGTCCCTGGCTGGTTGTGTTTTCCACTTTTCGAATGAGAGAGCATGGGGTTTAGAGCCTGATTCAGGGTCCGTATTATTACCTTTTATATTGGGCCACAGAATAAAAAAAATACCACTGCCCATGAACCTAAGAACAGTTTCCCCCCAAACTCACATTGTTAAACTCAACATTACACCAAGGTTGGTAATACAATCATCTTCCATCAATATTGACTGTCCTTCCACAAGAGTACTGACACAAACAACTCTATATCAGTTCTGACATAGACAACAACGTTCCGGTATTTCAACCCACACAAGTTCGGACTTCCCAAGATTCCTAACTTACACTGGAGCTGCTGCCCATATAGAACAGGAGGTTGTCTGGCTCGCTGGTCTTCACTGTCAGTGTCAGGGTGTTGTAGTTACTGGAGGTCACCTCGGGCCGGTAGGCTCTTACACAGTCTCCGTCTGCTGATACCGCCACTTTAATCTATGAGAAAGTGGACAGGGTTCTTAGAATGGCAGAGTCACATAGAACAACGACTTACTGGAAAGATTGACAGTTCCCTTGTATTTCTGTCAGAAATGCTTTTATGAGAGTCAAAATCCTGAGGATCTTTCTGTCCCAGTTACAATTTTTTACATTAAAGAGAAATTCTGCCCTGAAAGCAGAGGTTGTCACAGCGCTAATGAAAAACAGCATCTCATATGGGGGATGTCAAGGCTGTGCTGGCAAGTAAAACAACTTCTTACAAAACCATGGAGAAATGTCATACTCCCATGCCAAAAAGAAACAAATTGATTTCATTGGGCTAAAATTCTATTTGAAAAAGAAATGTCACACTGAATTGTGTTTTTCATCCTTCTGCTGTAACAGTTGGCTCCCTCCAGCTTCCCATAAATACTCTCCAATACAGGTCAAGTCCACGAAACAAAGAAATGACATATCCGAGTCCAGCAAACGTGCTCATCGAAAGCCTTGAAAGCATGAAAGTCACGTTCATAAACCTACAGTATGTGCCTATGTATGGCTATAAACGCCATCCTTCATACAGTTCAATATGTAGTTTAGGAAGAGGACAGCGAAAACGAAGGGTGCTGACCGAGGCGGCCTGCTTGCGGGCCTGATTGATCAGCTCCTTGATCTCGGACAGGTTCCTGCTCAGGTGGTCCCCCAGGGTCTTCAGGGGCTTGAGGCGGTCGAACAGGCGCTCGGCTCGCGTCTCCGCCTCCCGCAGCTTCGACTCCGCCGCGTTCGCTGTGACAAGAGATGCGTGGGGTGAGAAAAACACTCTGTAAGAGTAACGGGCAAGGATTCCGGATCACGTGCATGTTTACTCAGCTTGCAGCCCCAATAAATGGGCCACAGAGGAATGGCTCTGCTGATATTACTTCATTTATCTAGCAGACAGCACACAAGGGCCACTGCAGGTTTTCAAGGTAGAAAATGAAAGTGCTGACAGACTAAGACAAGCAATAAAACATTATTTCCTCGAGTAATAATGTAGTTAGTAGGCAAAATTGTCAGCAAAGCAAATGAACAAAATAACATTTAATAACAAATAATATGACGGCAGTTAAAAAAATCTGAGGATGTCAAAGAGCAGTGACGGGTGTCTGTGTGTCTACGCCGACGTTTATCTGCGGCATGCAGGAACCCGCTCTCTCCCAACAAGAGAGCGAAGACGAGATTCCTCACCCGTCTCCTCTGAGGCGCTGACCAGCTCATTGGCATGCCTCACGCTGGTGTTTGCCCGGTCCACGGCTAAAGTCGACTCCTCCAGCCTCTGGCTGATGTCGTCCAGCCGCCGCAGGGCTGACAGAAGGGAGGCGTTAACCGCGGCAGCCTGCTGCTTAGCCTCCAGGATCTTTTCTCTGGTGCCTGGGGGTGACAGACAGTTCAGGGGCAGTGACAGTCATTGGACATTGATCACAATGGGTAGGGCTACGGATGGTCAAGCGAACCAGGGGTGGTGCTTACCATTTGGCAAGTTCCGGAAGATAGCTGAGGTCTCAGGAAAGCGCCTGCTGATGTTGAACATGCTCTCTCTGGTGGAGTTCAGTTGCCCTTTCACTGCACTCATGTTCGCCATAAGGCCTGCACAGAGGGAAGTGTTCAGTGTCTCACCCAGACTCACAGAAGTGCTATGATATACTGTATGCGGTATTAAATGTAGTCCATGAAATAATGAGGCATGTGTCCTCATTGAAGTTTTCTGGTGTAGCATTGACTGAAATTCTGTGTGCGCGCATGCATGTGTGTGCATGTCTGTTACTCACCAACAGTTTCGTTGCTCATCGCCACGCTCTCCGTCAGGATTTTGGTGCTTTGCTGCAGAACCTGAATACCCAGGCTGCTGACAGAACCATCTGACAGCATCGTCTACAGAGAGGAGAGAGATGTTACACACCTCTACGTCAACAAATCAACATTCAGTCCTGATACACAACAAACACATAACAGAAGCCGTCAGCCATTACAAAAGGTTCTATAATTGTGGTTCATCCGATATGGATGAAAATACCCTCAAATTAAAGCTGACAGTCTACACTTCAACCTCATTGTCATTGTATCCTTTCAAACTCAAAATGCTACAGAACCAAAATAACAAAAAATGTGTCACTGTCCAATGAATTGAAATGGTGCTCACTGTATGTGTGCCTTGTCTCATATTTCTATTAAATGTACAAACTATTTGAATAAAGACAACAACCACATACCATTACTGAGTAATGCAATTTTATGTCATTTTGTGTGATGTTTTATTAAATGTAGCTACATATTACACAAACCAACCAACCCAAATTCTACCCTTACCTTATTTTAGGTTTTGTGATGAAAAGGCTGTTCACCTAACAGTTACAAACTCTGGTTTGCACATGAATATAAAGTGTGATATATAATAACGATATATGCTCAGCACTTGTGTGTGGGCGCTGCTGTATGCAGAGTGCTGGCTCACCAGGTTGAAGGCAGCCACGGCTGTGGCATTGGCACCCTGCGCCCTTCTCTCTGCCTCCTGAATGTCAGACCTGATGTTGGAGTTGGCGTGCACGGCGCTGGTGGCGTTCAGAGAGGTGTTCTGCACGTCCGAGAGAGCGCTGCAGAGGAATATAATAACCCATCCGTAACATTGCTACATTAGCCTCACGGGTAAGACATCTATTAGATTCTACATAATTAACCTTACAACATAAGCTTTTTCTTGGAATATTAAATGGATGGATATACACAGATGGATATTTCTTACGAGGATAAAATACAAAAAAAACAAAACAAGAAAGACAGAAGTAAAGAGAGTTTATCATCAATATTAAACAATCAATCTTATGCAGCCTTTTTTTTACAATGAGCAATTTTTAAGTGCAAATCTTAAAGCAAAAAATGTGGGGTCTATGTGGAGATGAATGTAAATGTCCGGATGGGGAGCGGGTGGCGTGTGCAGTACCTATGCAGGGACCGGGCCTCGGCGCTCAGCTCCTCCGCGTGGTCCTCGGCACTGTACACCAGCTCCAGAACGTCCCTCATCTTCATCTGCATCACCAGCGTGTCCACCTGCTTCCTCAGAGCTGGATTCCATAGCTCCAACTCGTCCTGCGCGCCTTCCAACTGCTGCACGGGTGTGGGAGTGTTAGCAAAATCACGCTGCACAAAAAAAAAACCTTCCATCCACACTGTCATTCTACAGCTATTCATTGCAGGGCAGAGGTGGATATCTGACTATTTTTGGATTCCGCACGTGCATTGGAACGTGTTGATGCCAACTCACATTTTAGTCACGTGACAAATGTACGTATACGAATCTGAAAGTACGTGTGCTCATATGTATACTGTTAAAACATGATAATTATCTGCATTTCCCTACAGTCCCTAAGTACATCGACTGTTCCTCTATCTTGTTCATATTCAGAGAAAGGACATGATTTGACTTACCGAAGTGGCGTTCACCAAATCCTCTACCATGTTGACGGCATCGGCCAGGAAGTCCTGAGCTTCATCCAGATCAGCTACGGCCTCCTGGCTCAGATGGCTCACGTTCCCTCTCAGGTCCTACAGGGGCCGGAGCAACAGGTTCCGCAAAGTTAAGATTGACGATCGCATGACCCTGAGCGGCAAATAAGAGTGGCCGCGCAGTCGGTCAGGGGGGTTGGATACTTACGCGGAAGTCCTGAAGGTTTCCGGAGGCGGTCTGCAGCAGCTCCGCGGTGCGGTTGATGTTGGCGCTGGCGGCGGCCAGAAGGGCTTGGGCATCCTGCAGCTGGTGGGACCTCTCTGACAGCCTGGTGCCGACGGTCTCGGCCAGCTCTCTGGAAGCCTGCTGGGGCTCGTGGAAGTCCTTCAGGACCTGCTGGAGAATGGCCGACGCGGCACTGCGCGAGGCCCAGGGACACGTTTCAGAGAGCTGTGAGCGCGCGGCCATTGAGGAACGAGCTTCGCGATGCCGTTGGGTTTGAGTCCCATGCCAGGCACGACCTCTGAGCACTTTAGGCCTTTTGAGGCCCTCCATCTAACCATTCCTGAGGGTAGCCACTGCTTATTCCCTCACATTGTTGTGGAAATTACTCCTTATTAAATACCTCAAATACCGCACTGTACAAATTGATCAAGTATAATCAGTATGCTCTTCCTGGATAAGGGCGTCTAATATTTACGAGAAAAAAGTAATTAACTATAATTAATTACAAGAAGATAATGAACATGCATCCAAAATCAACCAAAAATAAGATGAGAAAAGCTGATAGCTGAGTTATTAAGCGTACTAAGACAATTATCTTCCGAGATGGTTTGCATACTGGAGATAACCGGGTGAAATGCTGTGCGTATAAACATCCCACTGTTTCACGTGTCTGTCCGTTACACGGCATCCAGGTGCAGCTTGTTGCCTCTCGGCCTCGACTGACCTGAGCTCGTCGGAGGCCGTGACATTCCAGCGGGAGAGCTCCATGGCCCTCATGGTCTCCAGAAGGTCCAGCATCTGCTCCACCAGCTGGGTGCTGTTGTTCGAATCTAGCTCGTCTTCCAGTGTATCATTCAGGCTGCTGGACGCCTCCTCCAGGGCTAACACAAACATGAACGCTTTTTAACCAGTGGGTCTTTGGAACAGAACGCACTTTGAACACATATATACATTCCTGACTGTCATATTATTTTTTTCTGGAAATACTAGCATTACATTGATTAAAAAAGGAATTTGTTTGGTTAAGATTCTGAAGGAATGCAAAATAGATTGACGCTTCCTTATAAGGGTATGTCAATAAACAGAAAAAATCCAAGAGGGGCAATAACACATAAAATGTACACTGCTGGGCCATGTGGGCTACATCCATTCTAATTTTCACACTATCCAATCATAATTTCACATTAGCGTCACATTGACCTCGTCATTTGTCTGTTGTGACCACCAAATTCAACTGACGATATGTCCCATACTGCACCAAAAACCTACTTGGGGTGTAATGAAGACATGCACCATACACTGGACAGAAACAGGCATAAATGTACATCGTGTACATTGATTGGGATGCTAAGCAAGAACTGCCGTGCTGTACCATGTGTGGCCAACTGGACCTTGGCGATGAGTTCCAGTAGCTCTTTTCCCCGTGTTAGCTTCTGCTCTGTGGACTGGGACAAATCTTCAGCATCTCCATATATTTTGGTCGTCTGATAATCAAAGAGAAGGAAAAAAAATAGTCCTTCTGTTACACAGGCCTCAAACCTTTTACCAGCAAGGGTGGCAGGATTAAGGATTACCTCACACAAAGGTGAAAAAGAATGGCTTAAATATCAAGGTGATAAGATGCTGTCTGTCAGTACCTTTTGTTGCAGGAGATCGATGTCTCTGGAAACATTTTCCAGCTGCTCCCCTGCGCTGCTCAACAAATAGCTCGGGCTCATCTCCGGGGAAAGCAACGCCTGAGAGAGGGGAATGGCCAATGACTGATGAATTCAGGAGAAATTATTTCACGCAGGGCAAAGAAAAAAGGCGACGCTGCAGGTGCCCTGCGATCACTGGGATGAATTCGACACTTTCGCACGGCCAATTGCAGGAATGCCATTTAAAATGCAATCGCTCCGACATCCTGAATAATTCAGGCACTCACGGTTTCAACCTTGACCACCGAGAGGATAAAAACTGACAGATGATCGATGTAAAATAAAATTGTGCTTTGGAGAAATGAGCTGCATTTTTCAGAATGACCTACAGGGCAGGACAGTGGACGTAACCAACTGTGAATGTTAATCCTGGAAAGAACCCCAACATAGGCACTTTAGCTCAGTTTGTTCAATAAAAACACCCAGCAGTGTAGATTGCAAGTTTTAAAAGTGGATGAGAGGGTCTGCTATGCAAATGACGCAGTGCAGCTAACATGAAGGCTTGTGTACCTTGACCTCCTGGGTGTCATTCTCCAGGGACACCAGCAGACTGTATGGGGCTAAAATGACCCCCGTGAAGTTGAAGGACTCGACAGACTTCTCCAAACCATCCAAGCTGTCCAGCAGCACCCCAGTGCACTCATCATTGCAGGCTAGGAAGAGACATACAGTTCTTTAGTTTTCAGATATCAAGAGGTGACCGTAATCTGGCTATCTGCAAAACAATGACATAATGAAGCAACAAAAGCCCGCAAAGCCCCAGCTCGCCATGAACACTTTCTGTTCAAATCAAATAGAAGGAGCAACATGCTAATAACACACCGTATCAACTAAAAACTGGCTGTATCAACTAAAAACCCATTTAGAAAATACTGATAGCAGATAAATTTACATGCGACAATGGCCTGATCATTTTGAAAACATTTACTTTCATTTGAATGACATGCACTGTTATTTTACCTGAAAATATAACAGTACACTGCACAGAACACACTGACATTATGACATCACTGAAACGGTCATCTTCGTGATTGGTTGTCGCATTCTGTGCTGAACGATGACTCCACTGAGAGCTGTTGGGTACTCACAGATGCACTGGTCTCCCGACAGGACGTGCCTTTCCTCACACTCCTCACACAGGTACCCCCGCACGCCCGCCTTACACTCGCACCGCCCTGTCAGGGTGTCACAGCGGGGGTGCACAGACCCAGCTGAGCTGCACTGACACGGCTGGCAGCGGCCGTCAGACTCCGTCGGGTTTCCATAGTAACCCACCGAGCACCTGCGCATGCACGGAGGGGGTTAACATCTCATACACTGTGAACTCTAATACACTCCCTTTTTCTGCATGCAAAATTACTATTTGTCACGGATCCGATAATGTCGAATCCAGTTTTCAATTCATCTTAGCCTGTCAATTAATTACGGGATCAAATAGTTTTGCTGAATTTTCCTTGGCTTTGATGTGGCAGATTATGGTTTTACCAATCTTAAGGTCCAGGGTTAAGTAGCAGAGGGGGACAATGAAGAAAGGATTGTTTTCGTGAATCATGCAGTTCCTGTTCGGGAGAGCTACAAAAAGGTGTGTATACTTCCTGCTGTGTGACGCTGTGCCTGAAGCCCCTACCTCTCACAATGCTGTCCCTCGTAGCCAGGCTGGCAGGCATCACAGCGGTAGTCGTCTTTGCCCTCGAGTACACAAGAAGGACTGAAGCTGCAGCAGAAAAGGGGAAAACCTTCATCCTCAGTACTTAATGCTTTCATTTGTTTCAAAGGGAAATATGTAGAAATATATTCTTTGTTCAGAACTAAAGCCAAACAGTAGTATTTGCCTGTACCTAATTAGCTGAGGAAAATATGAGGAATTATCAGTCCATCAGAACAGGGACATGTGTATTTTGGACTGTTGTATTGTTTGCTTGCTTAATATTCAGGCTCAGCCAAGAAAGCACAGGCCAGCACGGTTAACCAATGTAAACATTCATGTGGATTATGAGACAATGTTGTACACAGCCGCTACCTCATTCGGCGAATCTACTGTTATCTGGAGAGAGCAGTCATTTCCAACATAAGCAAAATAGGATAGTGCCACTGAATCTTAAAAACATCTTGCTGACTTTCCCAACAGGGACTTTGATCCCCTGCACTATACTGCCCTCTACTGGAGACCTGCTGCATACACAGAGCCAAAAAGCTAACGTGCGCATGCACAAAATCACAGTGAGACAAGAACAGGTACCTCTGTTTGTTGCCATGAGGACAGGCGCAGAGGGAGCAGTCACTGATAGATCCCTCAACCATCCCATAATACCCCCGGGCACACAGGTTGCAGTGATCCCCCACTGTGTTGTGTTGACAGCCCTTGTGGAAGAGAAAGGGTTAAAAATTAAGAACGAGTTGAATGCAGACATAGCAGGCGTGTAAGGTGTGTAAGCATGATGGTGAGGCCACTATGTAGATGAATAGTTGAGGTTGAGTTTAGTGCACGGGTGATTTTATTAAGAGGCTCTGAGTACCTGGCATTTCCCAGTGTCCAGGTCACATGTCAGGCTGTGGTTGTAGCATTGGCAGGGCACACAGGGCTGGATCAGGGGGCGTTGGCCTCTAAGATTCAGCTCCGATACTGGCTTTCTGTGATAACCAGGGGCACACTCCTAGAAATCCACAGGGAGGGTGACAAAAGGCGCGTGAAAAAGGGATACAGACAATTAACACTGGTCCTCCAGCAAGCTGAGCTCAACAGGGCGAAAAAACTGGAGTTCTTTTGAAAAAGTAATCTGCTTGTGTTTTCCTTATGCTGTGTTTTTCTTTGAGTGGTTCTTTCTCACTATATTTGAGTCTGCCGCGCTCACCTGGCAGGACAGGCCCGCATATCCTGAGGGGCACTCGCACATCTCGATGAACCGGGCCTGCTCCGCACCCAGCGGCCCCTCCTCTGCCTCCACCGCTGTGTCCAGGGTGATGTTGGAGATCCTGCGACAGAACCCCAACCAGTCAGAGACCATACCTCACTGTATACTGTACCACCCTGCCGCAAGTAGCAATTATCAGTGAAGTAACACGCTAACTGTAAATAGGAAAGAAGAACACAGGTGCTCACCTGCTCTGCTGCATCCCACTGCCATACGAGGCCTTGACGATCATGTACTCGACATTGCTCAGCACAGACATGAAGTCCGAGTGACTGACGGCTTGGTCTGACACGGAATTGAAATACTTCCACTTGTGCTGTGGAAATAGTCGGTATGAAGAACATCATCATTTGAGAAGTAAATACAGTCGCTGCAAGACTTTTTATTTTCATTCCAGCGGTGAGGGAAAGCGAGAGTCCTCCCCCCAAAACTACCACAATGCAATTCCAAATTTTTTACGTGTCACAATAATTTTATCTTGAAACTTTCACTCTGGCTTGACACAAACGCTGATGTAAACGGTAACTAAGTTAGGCTGGAGAGAAATTCATCGCCACAGTGCCAGAACCTCACCTCAATCAGTGGGACCTCCTGGCTGGTCTTCACCCCATTTTCCGGAGTAGGCATGTCCAGGTAGATCACCACCTTTCTCAGGTGACCCCCTCGAATGAGCACCTGTGGCTCAAAATTGACCAGACCGGTTCCGTCCAGAGCGAAGAACGCAACGGCATACCTGAGCTTGCCCCCGTACGACAGCAGCTGTCCGAATAAATACAAAAATAGTCAACAATCTCATTACATGGAAGCATATATGCCTATTTGTCAACTGCCATACTGACTAAAGACATAAAACAAACTATCATAAACCATAAGCCTGAGCAAATTTTGTCAAGCTCACTGATTCCCGTGCACAACATTCTTCGCACAGTGAACATGCTCGAGCCTACTGAAAGGAAGGTGATAATGTGGTTTATGCCATTGCTGATCACAGAAATCTAGACTAGGATGCATACAGACAGAGGAAGTCGGGAGATAGAACTGTACGAGAAAGCAGCGCATCACTGCCATACCCTGGCATGATTACAGACAGCAGGGTTCAATCCTGCATTTCTGTCTTGTGAGCACTAAATGGGCTGCTGGCAGCCGACCTGAGATTGAGCCATTGCATTTTTAATTCAGCTGTGGCTGCCATTCTGATAGAAACAGTATACTAATACAGTTCAGTCGCACTTGAAACATATCAAGAGACAATATTGCATTCTTCTCACAGAAATGACGTTTCTTTTGGTAATATGTGATGAAGCATTGTATTTTTTAAGACAACAATATTACCCTCATAGAGTGGTGCTGAAGTGTATTCATTCATATGGCAAACTGGGCTTGTTGTATAGGTGTTTTATATGTTTTAGACAAATTCTCAAGTTGAAATAGCCTGATTGTGTTTAGCCTCTACTAATGTATACATTATTGGGCGATAGTTGTGTGTGATCCTGTGAGTTTATGGTCGGTATGGAGTTTATGGAGTTCATGGTTTAAAGAGAGGGTTGTTATGTAGATCATGGAATCAAAAAATTCTAAAATAAAATTGTTGTATAACAATTAGTGGAAAAGGAATCACTTTAAAGAGTGAATTTAAGTTTAAATAGATGGACAAGTAGAAAGGGGCCTTGCTTTATCACAGTTCATGTGTGGTTTGTGTGCTGCGTCTCCCATCTCTCTCCCGCAGCAAGGTGAGGTCAGTTGGTGTTACCTTGTTGCCCTGGAACTTAGAAGGCAGTCTCCAGTAGTACGGTCCAGTCAGCGAGGAGCTCTGGACCAGGCTGGCATCCAGCAGCACATCTGAGTCGTGCAGAAAGACGCCTTCCAGGGTGCCTGTCAGGTTGCTTTGACTGACCACCCGCAGGGGTTCAAGCTCCTCACCCAGTGTGACCTGAGAACAAGGGGCCCACACATAGTCATGTCACCTGATCATCTCAGTCAACCAATCAGTTTTACTTGATATGTATACCTTGTGTTTGTCCGATTTTTCGACCAGCTCTTTTGCCATATAAACTTATAATAAAACTAGAAATAACCGCCTTGCGGCTGTATGCCTCTGCCAACAAGTCAAGTTGCGTCATTCTACAGAAACCAAACATTGAACATTAGATCAATAAACATTGTTTATATATTGTTTATATGAACATATATAATTAATGTGATTATTAGATTGTTTTCTCAGCTACAGTGGTAAGCAAAACATTATGTCACAGTAAAGTAGACATTTGAACTTTTGGATATAAAATGTCATCACTGCATCATTTTATCCTATTAGACATTTGTGTGAAATTTTGTCATAATTAGCGTAGGAATTCTTGAGTTATGGCTAAAAACGTCTTTTTCTGAGGTCACAGTGACCTTGACCTTTGACCACCAAAATCTAATCAGTTCATCCATGAGTCAAAGTAGACATTTGTGTGAAATGTTGTCATAATTAGCGTAGAATTTCTTGAGTTATGGCCAAAAACATATTTTGTGAGGTCACAGTGACATTGACCTTTGACCTTTGACCACCAAAATCAAATCAGTTTATCCTTGAGTCCAAGTAGATGTTTAGGCCAAATGTGAATAAATTCCCTCAAGGCGTTCCTGAGATATGGCTTTCACGAGAATGTGACGGACGGACGGACGGACAAACAGAAAACATAATGCCTCCAGCCACGGCTGTCGCCGGCGCGGACGCATAAAAAGTAACACAATTTTGGCAAATGTCACAACAGGGTTGTATCTGTAAATATAACCACTCTGTTTCATGTTTTAACATGGTTTAACAAGGTTTTAACACAAAACTCTGTGTGTGTGTGCCAATAGAAACCTTCATGACAGAATTTTTCTCAGGGTGCTTGCCGAGTGCGGAGCAGAGAAAATAGATTCAATTACAGTTTTTATGCAAAGTACCATTGTTATAATTTTGAACCACAGACAAATCAACTAATGACGATGATCAATCGGCAGGCCCATCACGCGGCCTTTAAAAGAACAATCTAGTTACAGCTCCAAATATAGTCTCACTCAGTTCACTTTCTTCCCACAATGCCCTCTGCTATAACTCTGGAAGTGGCCATTAGCCAGTGCCATGCTTTATAACAGTCCCACGAGTCATCTTCTTCCACTCAATCGAACTAAGTGCTATTAACAGACCATACCTCCCCATAACTTCCAAAACATATTGAACTGTGCTGTTCCCTCTGCAAAGACAGATTACCAGCTGATTGGTACTCTACATTAATATGACCCAACACCATCAGAGGTATTCTACTGCTTTGTCAAAGCAATCTGTTTCAGCGCTTGGGCTGGTTGCAATAGAGCCACTTTCACAAGGCCAAGATGACTGGACACATGTGAAGGCCCTGTTTATTTACACATCCGTTATTACATATTAATGCAATGCAGCGCTCCATTGCGATTGTCAACAAGGGCCACAGGCTTTTTCAGTGTGAATAAAGAAAAATGAAGCAATTTTGAAATGGGGGACCAAATGAAAGATATTTCTAACACCTTTTGATAATCTGCCTTTTGATTTAATGTTTTTGTCCAGCGGCGGTCACCTTTAATCAATGCATTTTTTGTTGTTAAATTACTTCCTTTGCTTAAATTGTTTAATTGATGGAACGTGAAAGCTCCCTTTGACAGTTCTACACGAACCCCTTTCTGTTGGTCCCCTGCTTTGATCTACTCACTTCAGCTGTGACCAGGCCCCCCAGCTCCTCGCAGTCCGTTGACACCCCAAAACAGAAACAGGGGCTGCACCCTGCCGGGTTGTGTGATGTCAGGCCGAAGGTCCCCCTCTTGCACTCGTCGCAGCCAGGTCCACCCACGTTGTCCTGACAACCAGACAGCAATAATATGGCCATCAAAAAAGCTATTGCACCGAAGCAGCCAAATGATTCTGCGACAACAGCCAAACAGTGTAACATTGTCAGAGGCGAAAGACATGGTAATCATGACTATAAGCGATCACAATTACACGACCACAACACACTGGCACAAGCTCACATCCCCCCAGCAATGCAAATGGAGGGGAATCATTTTTCCATCCTGGTCCTTGGAAAAAGACCAGGATGGAAAAATTATACCCCTGACAATATTATACTGTTTGGCTGTTTGGCTGTGTGTTCCAGCACTTTCTTTCCAAGCAAACCCCTTGGCTTCATTGGACCCACACATTTAATGGGCAAACACATTCATGCAAATTAATTTTCATAAATACACAGAAACAAAGGCTTCGGCAGTATGAGTATTCGGCAGAAATGCAACTTGTACCCATGATTTAGAATTGAGAAAAATAGTATGTACATATGTATACATACAGTATATCTACATATATTTTATATCGTATTTTATTGATTATATAAAATAAAATGTATTCAAATGTATTATGCAACTGATTAAATGGACTTTAATGGGCTGCAGAAGAATGGTGGTCCATACATGCATGCTTGGATGTCTTTAGTAGGACCTTCCCAGTGCAGGTACAATAGAAAGCGTTAACACCAGCACCGGTAACACCAGCACCGGTAACACCAGCACCGGTACCAGAAGGTAACAACAGAAGGGTCACCTTGCAAACGCAGTTGTCCTCGCAGTCGCACACTCCCAGCTTCTCGTCGCAGAACTCCTCCCGCGTGCCGTTGACGTTGCAGTTGCAGGAGGTGCATTCTGGGAAGGCCCTGTAGCCCATGGCACAGCTGTCGCACTTCCTGTCGGTGAACCCGAGGCTGCACTCGCACTGACCGCTGAGAAGGTCGCAACGGGTCAGGGAGGTGCCGGCCACGCTACAGTCACAGGGCTGGAACAGAGACCGGACGCAATTAGGAAGACAGTGGCCCACATGGCACAAACAGCGCAAAATTATGTTCTATTCAGCAGGCAAAGAATGAAGCACATAATTATGTTGCTAGATGAATGCTTTACTGAGTTTCCTATTTCCTGTAAGAGGTTTGTAGTTACTTAATATAGACCACCATCCTCACGAAAATATATCAAATAAAAAAACAGCATAACCATACGCTTTAATAAACAAAAAGTGTAAAAGTACACAACATTTAGTGGCATATCTATGAATTATTGCTACATATTTAATGAATGCATAAATGACAGAAATATTTAATATAAATGGCATATACTGTATGTTGTATCAAAATCACAGATTTACAAGTTCACATTGAGCCACATATTTAGATATCCTCCATCCTTCAGGAGTTTTGGTGTGAATAACTGTTGTAATGTGTGTGCGGTACAGGCACAGGGTATAGCGTGGGTTACCTTGCACCCTGTAACTGTGTCGTGCCCCCAGTGGTCCTCTGCACAGAGCTCACACATCTGTCCCCTGGTGTGAGGGGGGCAGATGCACTCGCCCGTCTCCGAGTCACAGTTGCCGTGGGTATGGGTGCAGTCGCACGCTGGTGAAGACAAGCAAAAAGGCATGAGCCGCAAACCATTACAGGCCTCAAACAAGGTGCTGTGGCTCTTCAGTTTATGAATCTATCCCAAAGTAGCTCGTATTGTTGTCCACAGCACCTTCAACTATAGCCAATTGGTGCTAATCATCCTGCTTGGTTGGATTTTGCGCTGCACCATTTGGTGGTTTCAGGGCCGTCTCGCAAACCCAAAATCGTTTGCGTCACATGACTAGTACCCAGTGTCACAGTAGGGGCTCTCAGACAGGTTTGGTGTGGGACCTGTGCCAGCGGGGTGTGGTTACTTACCCGTGCAGCCGTTGTCCTTGAAGTTGTAGTAGCCATGCTGACAGTGGTCACACTTGTCCCCGGTCACTCCCGGGATGCAGTGACACCTTCCCTCCTCGTTGCACTCTGGCGACTGGGACCCCGCCTGGCTGCAGTTGCATGCCACGCACCCCGTCCCACTGAGCAGGCTGTGGTACCCCACCTTGAGAACATAAGAGAAGCCAAAATTTTTCAATAATCACTATCTTCTGTAAGCTGTCTCAACAGACACAACACAAGTAACAATTAAATTTTTTGTAATTTTATGTAATTTTATGTAATTTTATGTACTGTAAACTGTAACAAATGCTAATTAGCTTAAGCATGTGTACAAGATATTGACCATTATAACTGGATAACTGGGTGTACACAAGTGGTTGATGGTCAATGGTTGCAGAAGAGCTGTAGATTTCCCAACACCCTAGAGACATTATTGCACTTGGAAGCCGATCGACCAATACAGCCAGTCCAAATCAAGGCACTAAATCTAGTCATTTAGAAACAAATAACACACTCTGGATATGGCAGGGATGCCAGGGAAAACAGAATCACAGATTGCGAATCATTGTGGTGCAGCAGAGCCAGTCACACAATCATTTAATTACAATTAAATTAAATACTAAATGTGAATTAGGGGCCAAAATATTTAAGCAACAAGTTGACCAACCGTGCCACCGGTCACAACCATAAATATAGAACCATAGATGTGACATACGTCACAGTTTTTGAGGCCATACCCATGTAAGATGGTGGCCAGTAACCATGCTTCTATATCTATGAGCCAATCATCAGCTATCTGGCTTCTGAGACATCACAGTGGGTTAGAAAGTACATGACACCTTTCCCATAGGTTCCTATTATAGCTGGCTAGGAACTGTACCCATGTAAGATGGCTGCCAAATTGTTCCATTGGAATTAATTGACCACATTCTTTTGAGATGGTAAGGTGAAAAAACACAGGGCCAAGTTGTATTAAATAATTTAGGAAAGTTTGGATAGCATTGCTTTGGAATAGAGCTAGTTTAATTAGTGTGAGCTACAATAGGCAATATTGTTAGTTGTAACTTGGCCACATTTAGATATAAATACTTTTAAAGGCAGGCCTAGTTTTTGCAAGTTGGAATTAAGGACTTACAGACAGTGCTTTGTAGGCTATTGCGTGAGTAACTTGCCTTTTTTTTACATTGTTTCGTGAGATATCACTTCTTTTTGTGTACAAATGTAATGTGTTTGGTAGCTAACTAATGATGATAATGACATCAAGAGAGACATGCATACAGAATACATGCAGACACAGGCATGCATTGTAGCTCAAAAAAAGGCATAGGCGTGAATTCTGTGTTTTTTGTTGCGTTTGTTGTGCGCTGTTGACATTCTAGTAGAACGATGCGTCTCTGCAAGTCAGCCAGGACTCCCGACAAAATCAAACCAGTTTTAAAAGATTGTGGGCTCTCCCGACCAGGTCCAGACTGGTTCACGGCAGAAATAATCGCGTCTTTGACCATCTCAGATCAGAAGTCCGTTCCAGGCGACGGAACCAATTTCTTGCAGATTTTTTAAAGATTATCATTGGACTGAAAAATGTGTCGGGAGTTCGTCTTTGATGTCAGAATCGGAGCAAAAGTCATGTAGTGTGAGCTTGGCATAAAATGGCTGCCAAATTGTTACATTACATTACATTACATTCATTTAGCAGACGCTTTTATCCAAAGCGACGTACAGTAAGTGCATACAGAAAGGTCATCAAAGTAACTACAGAACAGATAAGAAAGCAAATTTTTCACATACAGTAGCAGCTATCCCTAGTAATGAACACAATGCAGTTCACAGTGAACTGGGTAAATCAGCTCTAATACAATTCTATTCTAATCATTATAAACTTGACTATCCTGAGTACATAGTTCAACAAGAACACAAACCATGAGGTCCTAGCTAAGTATTAGTCCAGGTGGAGTCTGAAAAGGTGCGTTTTCAGGCCACGACGGAAAGTAGGCAGGGTTGGCATGGAACGTAGGGGAATGGGAAGTTCGTTCCACCACTGGGGAGCTAGGGTGGAAAAGCTCCGCAGTCGGGACGAGCGAGTACCATTTACACGGAGGGGGGGAAGCGCAAGTCGCCCTGCAGTAGATGAGCGAAGCGGTCGAGCAGGAACATAGTTCTGAATCAAGTCCTGCAGGTAGATAGGGCCTGTCCTATTGGCTGCAGTGTAGGCCAGGGTCAGAACTTTGAACCTGATCCTGGCTGCAACTGGCAGCCAGTGGAGTGACCTCAACAGGGGGGTGACATGTGAAAATTTCGGGAGGTTGAACACAAGCCGGGCAGCTGCGTTCTGGATCAGTTGAAGAGGCAGGATGGCGCAGGCCGGTAGGCTTGCGAGCAGGGAGTTACAGTAGTCAAGGCGTGAGGTGACCATGGTCTGGACCAAAAGCTGGGTGGAATAGGTGGTCAGGTACGGTCGAATCCTCCTGATGTTGTACAGGAGGAACCTGCAGGACCGTGCCGTCGCCCTGATCTGGTCTTTGAAGTTCAGCTGGTCGTCCAGGACCACCCCCAGGTTCTTTGCAGAGCGGGAGGCAGCCACCACGGTCCCGTCAACGGTGATGGAGAGGTCAAGTAGCGGGGAGGTTTTGTGTGGCATGAAGAGGAGCTCTGTCTTGTCCAGGTTGAGCTTCAGGTGATGGGTAGTCATCCACTCAGAGATGTCAGCCAGACATACCATTTCAGAATACCAAATTGCTATTACATTACATGATATGTCACATCTATGGTTCTATCGTCACAACGTCAGCCATGTCTGAACATCTGGCCTCGTGGACATTTGCTCTCCTTCACTCCCTCTCCCAGCCTCTCTATGGCCACACCTGTCCACTTTTCTCCTCTCCTCCTCTCCTAATTTCCCCCCACACGTAAAGCAATTATGAAAACGCTCGCCCCCGGTCCCGACCGGCTAGAGTCCGCTGGAACAAAAGCGCAAGCATGACGTACCTGGCATCGGTCACATTTTTCTCCCACAACATTGGGTTTGCAGTCACAATGCCCTGTCGTCACGTTACAGATTGTGGAGTAGGACCCGTTCCCATGGCAACCGCAAGCTACAGACAGACAGAAGACAGAGAGAACATACACACAGATGTATTTTTATTACACACAGCGAGCAGAACCTCAGGTACATCTGGTGATTCAAGCACTGAATAGAAAATGAAGGGACTGAAACGGTTATCTCAATGAACAAAACTGACGGAGCAAAGAATTTGGCAGGTCAAGCATCTGTGTTTGGTTTTTGTCACTTTTCAGTGGATGTGTATTTTCTTTGAAATAAACAGCAAATTTATTTTTTTTATGTAAAAAATAACTATCATTGGTCAGTCTCCAACTGAGGTTATTTCAGGAGGATGATTGATAATGTCCTTGTTAGCCACAATGTGCTCTTGAGGAGAAAAAAAATTAAACACTCTCATTACAATAGTCATAATTCAGTGTATTATTATACAATCCATCAAAACCTTTCATGGTTTTCATTCAGGTTTCGAAACAGTGTAGCACAATTATGGGAGATACAAAGAAAGTGAACCAGGAATTACGTTTTTTTTGTCAGTTTCCACTAGATGTCACCATAATCCCTTTTATATAGCGAGCCGATAATAAAGTTGTGTTTCCTGGAGATCGACCAGCTTTCGCCTTTTCCAAATGCGATAGTTCCCCTCGTTCGCATGTCAGCCTGGGTCAGCGGCTGATAAACCCATTCTCCATGCTGCCGCCGAGCTCCATCATCACTCGAGACAGCGAGCGCATTCCTGCGCACTGGTGTTAGGGTACGCCATTCACAGACGTGTAAGCCCCCTCATTGTGGTTCCCTTTGGAAAGGGGGGGGTCGCAAAAAGGACCAGGAATGCAGAGTCCAGGGCAAATTAACACTTGAGGATTATCAAGGGTCACAGGACTGGGGAAAGGCTTCATTAGCTTCTCTCTGAGCTAATACCCATTCTTCTCATATCGGGGGCCAGGATTAAATCATATCTCTGACCTGTGAGAAAGTGAAGTCAGCAAGCACACATTTGCTTGTTATGTCAGCCTGACCCAAACCTGAACCCCCTCATTTGCACAAGGGCTGTAGTCTGTGGTAAGAGGACCGTGGGTCAAAGTTGAGATTTAATCTGTCCCCTCGTCAATGCGCAAGTCCCATTCATCAGCTGTTGGGTTGAGCTAATCGGGCCTGAGTTAATCCTGAAGGTATGTGAAGTATCTGCTAAGCGGGGAGGCGAAAGGGTAAAGTCCCCACGCCGAGGCGAAATCGCTGCCGTTTAGGCGGAGAACCCCCGCGGCCCGAAACTCAGGAGGAACGCGGGGGTTTTCGCTCTGTTCTTACCCTGGCAGTCCTTGGCGACCGCGGCGTCGCCGTAGTACCCGTCCTGGCACCTCTCGCAGTGGCGTCCGGCCGTATGCCCGATGCACTTCAGGCACTCCCCGGTCTGTGGGTCGCAGTGGCCCGGCTCCAGAGGGTCCACGTTACTGTTGCACTCGCACAGAGCGCAGCCCCGCCCGGCTATCGTGGGTTCTCCGTAATACCCATTAGCACACCTTTAGAACAATTAAGGCAGAGGACGTGCTCAAATTTAACACCTTGGAAAGGAATCGAGACAATGACTCATAGTAATAGACTGAGAAATCATGTCCAACCCTTTCTGACCTGGAATATAACCAAACCCTTGTATAAGTTGAGTACTGCTTGGCACCAGAGAGAATGCATATGCTGGCTGGAGATGTCTGTGCATGTGTATGAGTTCAGACTCAGTCTCTTGGTGTCTTTCCCACTGACTGAATAACTGCTTGCACCCCCAGGGAGGTACTTGCACTGTTATCACCCAGTAGAGCTTCATGAGCACATGAGCACAGATCCAGTTACACTTATTGGACAATTCTGTCAAGCACCATGTTGCTGAGCTTAGCATTTTCTCCCTATAAGTCATGGCTTTTATTCCTGCTGCTTTGAATACATTGTTCCATTGGTGTCTCTGTGTGTGTGCGTGTGTGCGTGTGTAAGCGCGTGCGTGCGCGCGCGCATTAGTATTGGTGTCTGTTTCTTCTGTGACGGTTTGATCACCTGTCACACCAGGCGCCCGTATATCCTTGCTGGCACTGGTCACATATCACTTCTCCTGGGTCGTTCAGATGGCAGGTGGGGCTGAAACTGAAGGCACAGCACACATCATAAACACGGATGCACATATAATCCGTCACGCCTGCTTTATTCTCCGGTTATTGACAACGTAACTCCTTCATCACTCAAAGCTATAATCACCACATGCTGTAGTTTTACTTTACAGTTTTTCTTTTGCTTATTCACAACTCTTGAAAGTTCCTGCATAATGTGTCAGCCGTTGTCAAAAAGTTGTCACTGATATGAAAGTTGTCCGTTTTTAATCAATAAAAAGCGGTTTGCCTCTCCACTGTTCCTAGTGGAATTTGATTCTAACCGAATGCAGACAGTAAGGAGACGGTGGCCTCATCCTTGGCTTTGAGACTCACTTATTAGACTCCACAGCCAGTGGGCAGGCACATCTCTGGCAGTCCTCTGGTGTGCCCTCCGTCGGGTCTCCATAGAAACCGGGCAGACATTGGTCACAGTGAGCCCCGGTGGTGTTGTGCGTACAGTCCTGCCGAAGATTTACCACAGGAGCACTGGATAAGCACCTCACACTGGCATGTTTTGGCCTTACAGCACACATACCATGGCAACGTGGAAAGATAAACTGGAGACATTAATTTATATATCCTTAAGACACAAATAAGAAGTAAAGGACAATATGTGTATAGCTCGTACAGCAAAGGAATACACTTTACCGAATAGGTATTTCTGTTCGTACAATATATTTGAGGAAAGCAAAAAATTGTAAGGAATAACAGTAATACTAAAGTACAATTTAACAATTTAACAGCATGCAGTTTCAAAGTAAAGTTGTGACTTTTTGGTGCCTGAAATAGACTGATAATGTATCATACCATTCGTAGGGGTAGCCGTGAGCACGGCTTGAAATTTATTCAAAGAACATGGACACATGGTGCTTTCAGTGTTTATCGTTCAGCACAGACCACCACATTAGTCAAGGTTTTTTTGTCACATTATTAGTAAATAAGGCTTATAGCAGGAAGTCAGTTTGAACAGAATGATAGGCAGTGTGTTTGGAATCAACACAATTTCATCCAGGAAGTGCCCTTGGGGTCTGCTGTTAGCTTCTCCTTGAGCAAAGCTTAAACCGGTTCAAAAGACTAAACACAAAATTGGTGAATTAAGATAAACAGTTGGAGGGCTGTTTCCTTATTTCACACAGCTGAAAGCAAAACCAAAGGAGATTTCACCGCGAGTTCCGTATCGCGCGTAGTTCAATGGCACGCACGAAGGCACAGACGAAGCGAAAACTAACCAGACAGACTCCGTTGGTGTCACACTCAGAGGCGTGGTCATTGCATTCGCACTGGAGACAATTCCCGCCGAACAGAATCGCGCCAACGCGATAAAATCCAGAGACGCAGGACTGGAGATGGAAAGAGGTATTAGCTGGATGGATAAGATCATTAGCTATTTGTGAAACAAAGGCCTTTAAGCAGGGCAACTTAAACAGCCTACATGTTTTATGCAACGCAACAGTACACAGCTGGATATTTGTTGGAGCTATTTTAGCTAATGGCATGCTCGAGGGTACAGAAGCAATGCACCATAAGGGATTTTAACGTACAACCGTCAATTTACCAGTCCAGTTCCCTAAGTACCAAACCACACTGCCAGCATATGAAAACAAAAACTTAACATTTCTGAAGATATGTTTTAGCTGATTCTGAGATAATTGTTCATTCATTTATTCATTCATTCTAATTGGTATACATCCGTCTCTAGGTTGATTTAAGGTTACAAACCCTTCCCTGTAAACTATCTCCCTTAAACAATAACATATCACAGCAGAGAATGGTGAGAGCTAACCTCGCAGGATGTCCCAGAATAGCCCCAGGGGCATTCGCACTGCTCAACGCCCAAGGCGTGTTTGGGGGTGGTGGCATTGGGGTCTGCCATGTCCAAAGTCACAGTTCTAAGCCTGGGGAAATATGTGTGCAGAGGAGAAATAAAAGACATTTTACATTAAAAACCCCAGCCAAACACAATGGAGCAGGACGTACAATATGATGCTCGATTTCTTCCAACCAATGTAGACATATTTGTCTGCTAAAGTTAGTGATTACAATGGCTTGACAAATAAAGGTTTTTGGCTATGACATCATGGAGCACATGTGACCCATCATGGAAGTTGCAGGGAAGATGCTGGCCATGAAAGGCCTCTACTGCCTCCTAACCTCAGTGGCCCCTCTGAGCTTGTGTTGAAGTGCGCCCGGACCAGAAGCCTGGCCACATTGGCCAGAACGGTCATCAGCTCATCCCGATCCACCGCTCGGCCCGTGCGGAGGTCCACGAAGTTCTGCGGCACCAGCTCCACGGTGACGCGCTGCTCTTTGAGGGGCGTCAGCAGGAGCTGCTGAGGGACTACCTGTCGCAGGGCCCTCCCGTTCCCCTGGGGGCGCCATCGAGTCAGCCGTCAGCAACAGACATTTACTAACGTCCCGAAATCAGGGTATCTACCTAACTTCATCTCAGGAAAGTGCACAAGGTTCATAGTAACGTCAGCGGGGCTACATTTAATTAGCATTCCGCTCCACTTTCATGGTTTGATTTGAATAAAAGACGCACAGATGATGGTTTAAAATATTCCCTAGGCTTAATAAACACTTACTAAACATCTTCTGATGTGTTTGAAACTATAAATATTTGTAAAAATGATGTCACTGCAACAAATCTGATAACCCCGATTTGAAAGGGACATGTACAGTTTATGCAAAAAAAATCCATTCAGAAAATTGATAAAAACGGGTCATTTTTCTTTTTTATAATCAATGACAGTAATATATCAGCGTAAGCCTTTCATGGTTTATCAGTGCTATGATTAAAAGCATTGAGCCTAGAGCCATGAATAACTCACCTCAATAACGACATCAAAGCGAGAGGGAAGAGACTTGTCTACGTTCTCCACAGAAATGTCGTACGACACGGTGTAGTTCAGAAAACCTCCATATGATGTCAGCTGCGCGCGTAAAGACAAATGAGAAGTGCGTTATCACCAGCAAGGATAATTTTTAAGAACCTAAACATCTCATTTTTCGACGGGTGTCATGGGACTCTTTGCTGTACGTTTACTAACACCTTAAAATAAGTGAGAGCAGGACTCCAGTGAAAAGGACTTCCTGGAAGGTAAAAGCTCAGTGCTCCCTTCCTCAAAATGTGAAGTAAATGTCACGGATAATTACGATTTCTAATTAATTTAATCACCCAAGGGACTAATGTGTACACGTATTAGACACAGTTATAGAGAATGTAACCTAATTATTTCTGGGTTTATAATTTGCCCGGCCCTGTTTGAGTGTAATTACAGGCCATGATCCATTAACTTGGAGGAAAAAAGGAAAATAAAAAAGAGGAATTTCAATTGAAAGGTTAGGAGAAAGAGAGAAAGGTCCCTATGGGAGAAAAGAGCCTATTTCCTGCCTCCTACAAGCCTGTTCGAATCAATTTCACCTCTGCAAATGTGCACAGTTCATTATCCAATCTAACAGCTCACTAAGACAGTGCACTACAATTCCCTGTCTGTCTGTGGGGGATAATAGGACTTTGAGAAAGGCACATGGCCAGCAACAGAAAACCCTTTGTATTACAATCTGCTTCCATTGTATCCAACAGGGGGGCCATGGGCACCAGTGGTATACGGCTCGGCTGTGTTAGTGCCGAGGTCATTTTTGTCCAAATGACAATCGAAGGTTTCTAGAAAGACAGAAGGCTGAAGCGCGCACCTTATTTCCCAAGAAGCGCGGAGGAGCGGCCCAGGAAAACAGAAAGTGGGAGGCTCTGCTTCCTGTGACGTTGACGAGAGTGATGTGGTTGTCCTCGTCGATGCGGGGAGCAGAGTAGATGGAGTCGCTCTGAGGAGATGGAAGCAGCCGGCCGTCCGCGGCGACCACCTGCAGCCACAGGGAACGCAGCGTACTTACTGACTAAGTGAAGGCGCGCGGCTTTGACTCTGAGGTTCTCAACAGGTAGCAGATACTGCGTATCTCAGTCTAGTTCATGTTCTGTGTTATCGTGCTTCACCGAAAAAAAAGTTGCCTAAGTTGCAAATGAAACTGTTAGACAAAAACAATATGGAAGCCTATTATAATAACTTAAATGCATACATTAGCACTGACTACCGTAATTTCTATAAGCCGTAAGTGACGCGCATTTGAAAGCAGGGAGGGTACCTTAATTGCATGGTTGACATTGAGCATTCTTACCTGAACGGTGGACCACAAAGTGCTCTCGCAAACATCAGACACCCCAAAACAGAAGCACTCGGTGCATCCCTCCGAGTCTCTCCCCTGCAGGTTGTAAAACCCATGTTTACAGAGGTCACAGTCTGCTCCCATGACATTTTCCTGAAAAAGACACAAAGAGAGCAAGTTTGAACATTTCCTGCTTAACGCTTGTGTTGCCCTCAGGTCAAAAAAACAACAATTTTCTGAGTTGAACAGCAGTGAAAACCCCCTAAATTGACATTTTTTCAGCATGAAATTTGATGACTTTTCCTCGAGTGACTCTACCATTAAGAAAAGTTAAACATTGCCCTTTTTAAATATTTTTATAAAAGCGGTACACCATCGAGGTACAACGATTGTCTTATAAGTTTTTTTTTATCCATACAGTTATGACATCTGAAGTCATAATTTATTAGAATAATAGAATATTAGAATTTATTAAAAAATCTATTATGATGTGTGTTTTGTAGTAAAAAATGAGTAGAGGGAATATACTCTGTCTGAACCGTGAAGTAGGAAAACACAGCTTTTCACCGATGTATTGATGAATGATAGGTTGTTTCTTTGTGAAAAATGGATTTACGGTTGAAAATTCAATGAAAACGCTTTATCACAAGGGATCTGATGAGGGTCGGTCATTTTTGACCCTGTGAACACGGACTGCACGCGTAATATGAAGACAACACAAGGGTTAAAATCTGCAATGTCAGAGGGATTGTCAAACTGAATTTGACCCAGATGCAAACTGCAGCTGAGCACTTGAAAACTACCGCATGATGAGGCAGAGAATACTTCCCTCCCTGGGTGAGCTGATGGCCAATTACAAATCGCCCCACGGGACACCCTCCCACAGCCCAAATTATTCCCTGACCCCTGGAAATGTGGTCAACACAAACTCCACACAAACTCTAAATAATGCTATAATTGCCACCATTTATGGCAAACATCAAACACTGAAATGGTGAATTCCTAGAAAACCTGACCTAAACCTCGAGCGCTCTCCTCATACAGCACCCTGCAGGAGGAGATCGTAGAGGAACAGTGCTCCGTTACCTTGCACACGCAGTCCTTGCAGGGGTCGATGTTGAAGCTGCCATCCAGGCTGCAGTTACAGCGCATGCACAGGGGGAAGTCTCTGTAGCCAAAGGCGCAGCGGTCGCAGCGCTCGCCGGCGAAGCCCTCTTTACACAGACACTGGCCAGCGTGCAAACCTGTAGCGCATATTCAACACAACCCAGCACGTCAGCGCACACTGGTCAGCATAGCACCAGTCTTGTTTATACAGCCACGCACACACACACACACGATTCGGGCATTACCACTGTACCATTTGGTAGTTTGGGTTATCTATGAGTTAAAAACATTCAAATTCATAAGAAAACATTGATTTCAAGCTATCTTCCAAGCTATTTTGCAACTTTGGCAAAAAATAAGTCTTTTTTTCCCCAAGAAAATACACTGACACACTGACATGTTATCTTTTCAAGGTCAAGGTGATTGTTTGGTTTTGAGCAAACAACGAAATTACTTTTTTTAATAAAAAGAGGTGGCCCATTATTTTTTCTCAAGAACCAGGAAGTTACAAGATGGTGGAATGCTCCGCTAGCACCCCTGTACTCATTATCCTGTACGCACTGACCTTTCTCTGGCTTGGCGTGGTTGTCGTCCTTGATGCAGTTGGGAGACAGAGACCCGTTGGGGTCGCACAAGCACTCGACACACGGGAACTCATCGTATGGGGACATCTCCATTCCGGGAAGAGAGAACAGGACAAATTATCCTCTACATTCCACGAGCAGACACAAACAGAGACATTGTTAAAGTTTGGGAACAATGGCAGTCTTTACAGCTGGGGCAGCGCAAATCTCAAAGGCCCTCAGGAGTCTCCTTGCTTTGTTTGGCGGTGAACCGGCCCTACAAAGAATTCGCAGGGGCTGTTTTTTGGGCAAACACCCGTTTGCGCCTTTAATTGCCACTCCCGAAACAATGGAGATTTACACAAATGGTGTCTAACAAAACACACACGAGGGGCAACAAAAGAGCACCTGCCGAACAGACAGGAAACGGCGGCTATCGGTTGGTGGGAGACGGCGGCCTACCTTGTGAGGTCTGTAGAAGCTGTCAGCGCAGGTCTCACAGTTCACCCCAGCGGTGTTTTGGGTGCAGTTCAGACAGACGCCCCCGCCTGCAAACTGCCCATGCGTGTTCATGCTCATCTTGCCGTCAGCCACTGTCTGGTTGTAGTAGCAGTCTTCCGCTTTGTTGTGGCAGTTACATTCTGAAGGGGATGAAGAACAATTTATAATAAGGAGTGGCAGTTGAAAGCAAAAGCAAAACACAAATAATACAATTCTCCTATCAGAGTGGGTGCAAGATGAAACACTAGAAAATACACAAGAGAAGGAGGGGATGAATATGTATAGGCCTATGTACTCTATCAGTCATAGAAAAGCTTTCGCAGTTCAGCCGACTTGTGAATTTTCAAAACCACTGAATTCTAACTGAGCACACAACTGTTAATAAAACCTAAATTTTTCTACCACGAAATCAAAATCCCCCAAAATTACCTGCATATGGTCATGGCATAGCATTAATGGAGGATTCATGTCTTAAGATCCATTTGAATTGACAAAAACTTAATGAAACACAATGTGAAATTACACTTTCACGCTTTTCCAGGTGGATTTTCCCCCCCACAAACTTGTCATTTGCTCTAACTGCACTTTCCAATATCCTCCTCAAGCCTGGCAATTCATTTATGTCCCCTGTAGGGGACACACGTATCTGCAGTCTTAATCTCAAAAAACATATATTCTACTACGCTGAAACCTACACTACAAGGGACATTCAATACAAATAAAATGTATTATATTTTAGAAAATATTTTCACTGCAATGTGTTTTTTTCATCCAAGACACTTGTATTATGTAAAAAATTTTTAATACTTAAACTTTTTCTGCTGGGTCTCAACTTGGCCTATTTCCCAAAGTAAATTTAAAGTAGAATACCTTGACCATTCGTTTGCCTGTTTATCAAAAAAGTTAAAACAGTCACACAAGATTATTACAGAATACTGCAATCATTTCTTGTTCGAGCTGTGATGACTCCAGCTTACTCTCGCAAGTGTTGCCGACGGACAGCGTTCCAGGTTGCCACGGTTCCTGATGGTATCCGGGGCAACACTCATTACAGCTTTCCCCACACGTATTGTGCTCGCACACACACTGCAGTCTCTAAACGGACAAAAGGGGGAACAGTGGACGTTTTGTTAGGAATGAAGGAGAAATGTCTCTCCACACTGCATGCTCATCATGCTGTCAGCTTCCTAGCGGTGTCTCAGCAAACGATTCCTTAACAGATCCGCACGGTGGAGTAGGCTTAAACACACACGCACACACACACACACACACACACACACACACACAGCAGCTACAAATGTCGAACTCTCACTTTTAGCACTTGTAGTTTAAACAAGCAGACAGCACATGTTAAGTCTGTGGGTTCACACAAGGTAGGGATAACACTTGTGTGTGATGTCTTGCTAGCATGTCGCAGGTCTGCGTTAGGGATGAAAGTGTCAGTTTGACAGCACTTGGGATTACAACTGGGCTTCTTCTCTTTTATCCTCTCGGTAACGTGTCGTTCTCATTAATAAGGCGCAAACTGGCAGCAAGAACCAACAGCCAATCCGTCGAGGGGGTTGAGAGGGTCAGACAAAATGTTTTGTCAGGGTTATGAGAAAAGCCACTTTAAAAAAACATCTATATTCTATTTGTCACATTTGATTTCTTTGTTAAAAATTCAAAGCTCCCTGGTGTGAAAAGTGTGTTAAAGATAATCATTACCACATTCATTTGGGACATAAAATTCCATAAATGAAGTCAATGACTTCACAGAATATTAGACATCCAACCTATTCAACCTATTCAAACGGTCTTTGATGTTTCTTGAATCTCCAGCTGTAATGTTTAAAATACAGGGCCTCTATTAACATTGAAATTATTGAAAATAAGGAATTAATGAACAGATTAAGGAATTCCCCATTTCACAAAGAGTATTGACTGTGGCCTCAAGTTGACCGTTGTGTTTCGGTTCTCTTTAAATAATGAAATTAACCATTATTGTTGGAGAGGAGATTATTTGGAAAGGAAGCCTCCCATTCCTGATCCAAAGTCGCACACTGCACTGAATACACGATAGCATTAACCCTGCAGGGACCCGTCCTTTTAGAATCGGGATCGGCTTCCAATGGAGAGAGGGCTTCAGGGGAGATTTACGGTACCTTGCTGACCGGGTCCCAGGGGCAGCTCTGAGCATGGCCGTAGCAGATGCACATGCCACCCACCGAGATGTCCTTGATGGAGTAGTAGTACTGCAGGGGGGGGAAGAACACGACGTGATGTAACACATACCACCACCATGCTTTCTTTTCAAAAACCTGATTTACATTCTGAGACTGTCTCATGCTGACCCTCGAATGGCAAATCACAGCCGTGCATTAAAATGTGAGCCTACTGAGCGAGGTTCAGAATAACACTTTGTTCGGGATTGATTTCATCCTGAAAATCCAATCCTTCAATTCAGATGTCCAAGCGATAACTCGCGATGGGCTTTAACGTGTGTAACAGTGACGGCGCTCGCCGTAAAGTGCTAGCGAAATGATGAATTATGCGCTCGTGAAAGCGCGTTCTGACTCGGGGGTCAGTCATTAGCAGCGATACGGCTGATGTATCGGCGGAGCTGGGGTCTTGTAAACATCCACAATGTTTTCAGCCGAGGCTTGTTTTAAAGTGATGTCAACATTTAAAGTGGCGCTTTCGAAAAATGACCAGCCAGCGCCTCATCCGAAAGTGTTTCATATTCATGAACCCAAAATCTGTTCCTATATCAATTCCCAAAGAACCGTTCCAAATAAAACAATCAACACATCATATCTATGAAGTATGAATACCAGGAATATGCATATGATTTAGATTACGAATGTTTTGCAGAAGTTAAAAGGCCTTATACAGACCAAGAAGGATCTATGAAGGAATAAAGGAACATGTTCCGGGAACATGTGAGAGTTATAAAGAAAACTGAATCCTTGTGTGAGTCTGGGTGAAACACAGAGAGCAGTGACACACAGTGTAGCTGACAGTGAGACTCGTCTGTTCTAATTCCCACACAATCCCACAGCCTTCTGTTTTAGACAATTCACCATTGTGGGGTTTACAACTAAGCTTCCAAAATGCAACCCCTCACGATGCATTTATCACTAAAAAAAAACAAGAATAAACCAAGGAATGTTGCTCTTTCTGCTGGATTCTCTCGAAATGATGACATCATCTTGGCTTTATATATTGAATAGTACGTCTTTCCCTTGAGAAGAAGTTGATTGAATCCAGAGCCTGGACTACCATTATTTTTGAATGCGGTGCACAGTCATCTATTCTTCAAACATGCGTTTTGTCCCCGGAAACACAAGCTTAAGGACCACCATCGTTTCTGGCACACTGACAAAGCGTGTTCTTTCTCACTGGGACTCGCCAACGTACCCGACGTGTCACAATGGGGTCCACCTCCTTGGGGTCGCGGTAGCTGAGGGTCATGAGGTCGGCGTTGAGCGTGCGGATCCTCTGCAGGCGCAGACGAATGTAGCGGGCGGAGGTGAACTCCAGCAGCTCGGGGGTCAGGTCGTCTGCGCTCGGCCTACCGTTGATTAGGGAGGTGTGGATCTTTGGAGATGGAAATGAGAGATACATTTTCAATGAGTTTCTAATCTGAGATTTACAGTTGCAATTACAATCTGAGACAAATACATTTCAAATTTTTTTTGAAACATAACGAAAGTTATTTTATATACGCTTGTTTTCCAGAGCGATGAGGCCAGTTCAATGCAGAATGACCGTTCCCAAAGTTCCCAAAGCCTTTCCATTTCTGCAGCCCACAGAAAAGCTATTTTTTCTTGCCCACACCTTGGGGAATGTTTTAAGTGGAAGGTTTTTTGTTTTTTTTAAACCGCAGAATCTCATTATTATGCTCCCTCTCCAAGGAAGTCAACGCTGCCGCCTCTGTACGCTGGCATTCAGAGGGCTCTGAAAGCACTGTCCATTGTCCGTGGGTCACGCCAACCACTCCTGCCCTGAGCGGGTGCCAAGTTGTGCTTTGTGGGCATCTCTATTCTCTGAGGGTCTGAGGGCCTTTCATTCACAAGATTATGGTCATTGCCTTGTGAACAGGTGGAATTTATACCCATAGGAAAATAACCTTACACAAATAGCAGCGTATAAATGACTAACTGTTTTGAATAAACCTAGGCTACCAAAGCTATATATGCTTGTGTCACTCTTACAAATAGATGTTTTCACGACAATGAGAGCAATTACTGCTCGAAGCACTACTGCAACAGCAAAATTTATATGTTTTTCAGAGAAACAATATGAATTCACATGGGGATAAGTTCAACTGCTAGTTGGGAATCCCTGTACATGTATAGGAATATGCTGTACATGTATTTCTCCTGTAAGGACAGTCTAAATTGATGGAAACCATAATCATTTTGTTACCCTGGTAACATGAAAAACGTTACTTGTATCCCATACCTCTCCATGCTCCAGAGGGACAAGGCGTGAGTAGTAGGAGGTACAGATGACCTCGTCGTCCCTCTTGTAGGTGGGGGGTCCCTGGCGGGGTGTGACGTTGTAGCGGGACAAGCATTCTGTGTCGCTGATGGCATAGTATTGCCAGGGCTGGTACTCCACCCCGTCCAGGGAGCGTTCCAGGATCCAGTTCCCCGGGCGAGGCGAGTTGGCTGCCTTGATGATGATGTAGGCCACCTGAAAAACCTGAACACGACACCTGGTTTCAGCGAACGCCCTCTTCCCATGAGAAATGGAGCTCGAGAGAAACACAACAATGCTGCTCCCACCTACCCAGACAGCAAGCCAATCAGGGCAAATAGAATGGCGTAAAATTTACTGAAATTTACATTTACAGCTCGGGTTGCCATGGAAATCATTTGTAAATCATCTGGGCTGAAATTATCCACAAAGAACATGTGCCAATACCTTATTGAATTAGCAAAATAATTATTTGCTAGAAATTTCTGAAAAGCCATTACTTACTATAGATATAGATAGCGGACAAAAGGGGGAGTACAGATAGCCCTTTGTCTGGCCCCCACGACCAGTGCTGAAACACTCTACTTGCTCAAGTGGTGACAAAAGTGCTTTTGCCATTCCAGTCAAGCTGAGCATGGTTCTGCCTGGATCCAGAGCCAACAGAGGAAAAGCCCCCAACAGAGATCCACTCATTCATGCACCAGTGAGTCATACAGCTATTGACTGGTTGCTTTATCTTCCCCAGAAGAAACTACAAAGAAGATTGTTCTATTTATGTACTGTACAACAGCTCATATGCTGATGTGAACTGTCACTGAATTGGACCTTCTCGGAAGCTTGCTAACAGTATTTAGATATATACATAGAAACACACCGTCTATATTTTAGAGTTATAGTCAGCCCAGAGAAAGAAAACCCCCATGTATGTTTCTGGCAGTGAAAAGGGCAACACGTGCTCTCCGCATCTTGCGGTCAAGCAAATCCGACTAATGGGCAGCCATTATATTCACTCTCAGTTTACCAGTCTGATGAGCCGCCTCTCTGTGCAATACACAGCAGACTGGGGGTGCCTTCGGGACACTGGGGACTGCACGTGTTTTTTTTTTACCCCTCACTAGCCACTCTCACTGGGCTGGGCCGCTGAGTCAGCTACTTTCAAATCCTGTTTTAACAAGCATTCCAAACAAACCCCTCATTCATAGGCCATCCCAACCTTGAAGGGAGCCACCGAAAGACATCTGCCTGTTCTCTATTGATCTTTAACCTGCTTTGATGTGCATGCTAATCAAACCCACGAAGCAACCATAATATCAAATTCAGAGAGTACATAATCAAGATCAAATTCATGGACATGCGTTTGATGGAATGTACCTTTAATGTAATCTGGCAACTGACCAGAAGTTGGAAATTGTTAATAGCTAACAAGTGGGAAATGCAATCTGAAAAAATAGATTGCATATGTGGAATTTGAATGTTTTCCTTGTACACTACCCTCTTCCTCTTCTTTGATACTTTTATTTACAATCTTATGTTTATGTGTTTCTTAGCAACCGAAGGAAAAGCATCAAATAGGACATGGGGCTTTCCTCAACTTTGAATAAACATTTGCCCTCTGATACCGCTACTAGCAAAAATAAAGCTTTGAACAAGTTTGGAGCGACTTATCTTTTTCTTCTCTTTAATCTAATAAACATTATTTGATGGTACCCCTTAACACACACTTATCCTGACACTTCATCTGAAGGTGGATAAAATTCCATTGACATTCTTGATTCATCTACCGAGACATGTGAAGACACAAACAGATACAAATCAAAGAAAGAAAATCTATGATTATAGGGTGATGTTTCATTTATATTTCCAAAGATCATCTTCTGTCTTATATATTAACTTTGATATATCAATATAATTATACAGTATGTTATAAAGCTGGCATGAAATGCATTGATAAAAGTATCTGTGTAGGGTGACAAATTAAAATGAGAAAATGTATTTCATATTCTCTGGGCATATGAAGGACCAAATTACATTTTACGTGACATGAATCTCAGAATGGGATAATATGCAAAGCCTCTAGATTGAACTTTGAAAAAGTCAAAAGTCAAAGCAACATATTATGTTACATTGGTACCATAAGTCAAACAAACCCTTCATATATAACATGAGTACAAATCTATAGTTCTATTCATGGAAACATTTTAAAGTTCTTTCACAAAATAATGTATTCGTTCCATACACAGCACATGAAAGAGGCTTGAGAATGCAAGAAAGCACAACCTACTTAAAGCTCAAAGAGCTTTTTCAATGGATTTCCGGCTCCCTCAAGTTCCTGAACTTTCATGAACTGAGATACAGAACAGAATAGAGCATCATTCATACATCAGTTCTAAGACAGATACAATGTATCTCAATGTAGAAATGTGATTAAACACACAGTGTCAGTCACAAGTAGTCAACAGTAATTCATGAATAGTCACTAATGGCTATGATATCATTGCTACACTTATAGCGTGGGATCAGTGTTCATTTGCATATCTTAAAATACTGTATCACTGCATAAAATAATTTTAATTGTGGCTTCATTATAAATCAGTCATTAGTATGTTTTAATTGGAAAAACATGATATAATAGGATGCATTTTAAGTTCTATTAGAAGTATAATCTAAGTGAATGCTTAAGATTTGATGCACTGTTTATTGTTGGATGCATGGTAGTTAATGATTAGCAGATGAGTCAAAAATGTGACTTCATGGAATAAGGTTTCATAGTTCATTTTCACATCCGGCATTCATTTCACCTCATTATATTCAAAAGAAAAACTGCTGCTTGATTCAAATGTGGTGTGTGTGCGATTTAGTAGCATATTCGTGTGGGAGTAAGCATAAGAATCCACGACGGAAACCGCTACCACAGCTGTTTGCTTATTCTACCAAGTATACTTTTATTATTTCTGTTGTGACATCAGTAGATTTTCCAATAATTAATATAGTACCATTACAATAACACATCTACATAATTTTAATACTTGTGAATCCTCTAGACTAATGTTTGCAAATAATAAGGTAACACTCAAAAGATGGAAAAAACGGAAAGACCTCGCTCAAGGAGTCATGTGTATACAATTAACAGGGAATAGTAGTTTTACCTCCACATATGTCACAGAGAAGTTCTCGAAGACAGAACAGTAAACTGTTCCATTCGAATTTTTGTGGCAACGTGAATATGGCCAGAGTGAACCATACAACATCTGAAAGAGCTTGACACTGATTAATTACTGTTTTCTTAAAAGCCGTAAAAGACATGTCAGCCTTGTTGCCTGGCTCTCTTGGAAATATACCACACCATAATTAGCATAAAGCTATATCTCACAAATCACACAGATCGCACTGATATAGAAAGCCAAAATTGTCTTCCTGAGCGAAATTGGAACCACTCGTCACTTAATAGCCAGTGATTTTGAAGAAGATGGCGAAGATGAACTACATCAAGAATGAATGAACGCACATCGTGGTATGCCGTTTTAAATAAGATAATACGATAAACACAACTGCAAAGATTTATGCCAATGAGGAATCCATCCCACAAGCGTCGTGCTGCATTTTACGCTTGGAGCATGGGGAGTTCACCGCTGCTGAACGACACCCGGGAGATACGCACGGAGACCTGCCTCGTTCCCAGGCTCTCGAGTCCACATCAGCTGCGTCTCTGATATATGCCTTCCCAACTCCTGTTCACCTCGGGCTTGTGGGACCGCATCCAAGCCAAATAAGATGAGCAGGGATCAGGGGGCCATCTCATCAGGCCTCCGCTGTATCACTCTATAAAGGGACTTCTCAGTGGGCTCAGAGCGCAGTGAGCTCAAGCATAATCTGCTGATTATATCAAGAGGAACGTAGCTTACTCGTGAGGACCGTGTGAAAACGGTTCAACCGCTTTCCTCTTTCCGACACCAATAGCTGTAGGTGCATCTCCTTCTCCCGCTTGGTGTGATTTGACAGTACAATCAATCAAACGGCTACATATTTTCCTTTGCCAGATAATTCAAATTTCTAATCTCAGACTGAAAGTCATATTTGTTATTAAAGCACTGCTAAGATGTAAAATTCCTTTGCAATCACAACCTGCCACTAATAATTCCAATTTTCCTCAAATGGCACTACTGGAAACCTCTCGGTCCCAACCATAATTTTTGTCTCTATCTTCATTATCGCTGCATTACCTATCTCGGCCAACCAAACAAAGTGGATTCCTAGTGCATCAAACCAGCATTTTATCCATGCAAATTTGCAGACTGTCGTGGCACATAAGACATATGGCACGTGGTGTTACTTTTAAATCTGTGAACTCAGATGTTACAGCATGTACAAACACAAACAGAGAGGTCATTACTGAATGAAATCAGAAAGGCAAATAGCTGAGACACTGCTGTGCTCTGTGTTGATTTTAATCCCCAAGGGAAAGAGGTATGGGGGGGGAAGCTAAGCTAACCCTATGTGCCAGGAAAAGAAAGGCTGAGATGGAAATTGATGCCAATCCTTCCCCCCAGGCCAAACTCTTTATCCAATTATCACTGGACAGCCAAAATCTCACAGGGAACCATTTCAGAGGACCCATCCTGTCCACCCCCCAGACAGATCAAATACGACATGCTCAGGATAAACAGAGATACTCCTGTCCAAACACCTCACTGACCAGCTGTGTTGTCCCATACCACTCCATCCCTTCCCAGGATGGAAACAAATAGTTCTAGAGCCTGGGACACACACACACACAGGTCGTTGTGAACTTGTACCTGTCGCACTACGACTTGGAGAATGAGAATGACTGTATGAGCAGTATTGCATTTCAAACCAATCTTCTCATGTTTTGCTTGGATGATAAACGTGAAACAGCTGTTACAGCATTACATCGTGGGATGACCATTTTTATTGGCAGGCAGACAGGGAGGTCCCCTCAAGAAGCTTGATGCGCTATACAATTCCTACAGAAGAATTTCTGCAATGACAGATAACTAACCCCAGCTCTGTAGGCGCCTGCAGAATCTATTATCTGTATTGCGAGGATCTGATACATTACACAGCCTACAACTCACAAGATTGCAATTTTTGAGTTTTACCACAAAAAGGTGAAATTATATTGGGATGTGTTTCTGGTTTATGTTACCAGTGAACATCATGTCACGCACATGTGAGTCTCATTAAGTGAATCTGTTTCTCAGTTTCTTTATTTAGAACATGCATGTAGCCTATATGTCTAGTGTGTGTGTGTCTGTGGGTGAGTGTGGAATGGGCATCTATTTGCCTCTGTATGTAGGCTACCTACACGTTTTGGCAGTAATCACTTTTTTTTACCATGTGTCACTTCTTATATGAGCCATTCTACAGAAGTGGTGTAAATTGCCGTCCCAACCCGAGAAAAGCCTTTTTAAAAATGTAAGTTCTCAGGTTTTAATAGAAAATTCAAACATGTGGTCTCAAGTATTAATTAAGATCATGATAATTTAAATACACAAAAATTGCTCTTCAAATGTCGCTTTATATTGGACACAACCACCACAAACCCTTAAATAACACTGCCAATTTATTAACACTTGTATTTCCGTATAACTGCTTGATGTCTTCTGAATGGAAAATTGGGATTACTGTTCGATTTTGTGGATTAGAAAACAAGATAGAAAATGCTATCTCCAGTTTTCATGTCACTGCCATAACACTCACTATTTAAGTGTCCACAAAGACAGTTTTAGCCTCTAGACTTGGACTAACACATACAGTATATGCTTAAAGTCAGGAAAAAATAGGATACAAATTTTAATTTCTTTACAACCAATTTACACCATTCCTGTAGAATCGCCCATATAAAGCAATGTGCATGCATTGTACCTGCCTCTTGTGTAGTAGCATTCTCAATCATTTATCATTGTCTGCTAATTGCACTTCCCTGAAATTCAGCATGTGGAACCTGACACTGCACATGATTCTGGTAAAATAGTCTGCCTTAACAGATACGAAATCACTGATTGTAGGTGCTGGGTAAGCACCTGACACACTTCACGGGTCTAGATTGTTAAGCAGTACAGTTTCAGCATGCACACTCTATGACAACTGTACCAGACGTATAGAAAACAAATTATTATTGGGGCTAAATTGCGGCCAAAAATAAATCTGTCCGCTGCAGCTCCTAGCCCTGAGACCTCAATGTCCACCCGCCCTACCCCCATCCTAACCAAACAAAGGAGACTCTCATCATTCCCCTGGAAACAAGCCTTATACCAAATATAGCCCTTTAATGCGGTCAGTCCAAGTTAATATATCTTCTACCACGATGGTCTATGTTCTAGATGTAATGGTAAACTCTCCACTCATTAATGGTATATTTCTGTGAAAAGGCCATTGGATGAGTTTGCGCCTCTCATGTCTTAATGTGTAAAATTGGCATACCATCTTATGTGTTTGAGCCTTTCAGAGACCCCATTGGTACTGCCAAAGGTAATGTACTCAAGAGTTTTGATAGAAAACTAATTCTATAAATCCTTTATGTGATATGGGTGTAAAAACGGATAACCTCAAAATGGCTCAGACATCCCATGATCTCTTATTTGTGATGGGCACCTGGGTCAGTTCTGATTTTGTCAATCACTGTGTTGTTCAATTCTGTGTTCCTGGGCTTTGGTTTGCCACTGGTTCCACGGGAGAGACTTAGGTCATGCACTGCAAAAAATGTATTTCTTAACAAGTGTTTTTGTCTTGTAATGAGACTTAAAAGCTTTTTTTTTTTCTCTAAAGTGGAAAATATTAGCTAGTTACTTTTGGCATGGCAAGTGAAATTATCTTATCCCACTGGCAAATCTTGAAATGAGTAAAACTATCTCCCCCCACTGTCTTATTTTGCAAAAAAGTAACAGAAATAAGATTCTAAAGTCTAAATATAAGATTAAAATGCTTGTTAAGATTTGGTTTTTGCAGTGTGTCTATGCGACGAGAGCAGTGACAGAGAGCACTGAATTGGGTTTTTGTTGGCTTTAGGAGCTGGTAATCCCAGTGTCTCAGCACTGCTTCGTTCCCACTGGCTGGGTCCCCTGTCGCCCGAGGCTTGTTATCTTTTCTCCTCCAAACAGCGAACCTGCAGCCATTCACAAAGGAAGGTTCCACTGTGCACCAAAGCCAAGTTAATGGCTTGTTTAAATCCAAATAACTTTCACGAATAGGTGTCCACACTGCGGTTTCAGGTTCTTTGTTTTTTTTTTTTTTTTTTTGAGCCAAATTTTTTTTTTTTTAAAAAAAAAAAAATGAGTCACACCACCAACCAAAAGTGTTACTAATTAAGTGAAGTTAATAGGATAAGATAATTTCCCACGGCACACCTGATGATCTCTCACGGCACACTAGTGTGCCGCGGCACAGTGGTTGAAAATCACTGCTTTAATGTACCCTTCTTTGAACTTAAGAAAGCGATTTTTGTTCATTTGAAAATTTGCCTGCCCAACCTAGGGCCACAGGGGTCAGATTCTTTTGCTTATCCTTTTAAATTGGCCCCCAGCATAAAATGGTGGCTAATCGCCACGGTGAAACAAAAAAATGATTTGCCGAGTGTTTCCTGCTAGCCAGTCCCTAGCAGGTCTAGATCACATCAAAGTCCAAAGTCCAGTCCATTGACCATGCAGCTTAGTCAAGGCATACCACAGCATGGGGAATTCTGTCCCACTGCCCTGAAAGGTTCGCTAAATTAGCTTAGCTAGACCATCTTTGACATAGGAGGCAACCAAAAGAAAACTCTGAGAATTAGAAACTGAGAATCAACTGGATGTCTGATTTTCTTTAAAAAGCATCCATTTGGCTTCTATTCATTTTAACATGTGGTGCAGTCTGTAAGGCGGCTGTCCCTCAACCCCCCCCCATGAAGCTGGGGGTTTGATTCCCCACCATGGCACTTTCTGCACTGTGATCCCATCTCCATCTGTAACGCTCTCTGCTTTCCCCGTGTCTGAATGACGTGGGAAAAAATACATAAAGGAGTGGACTGTCTGCTTCTTCCCAGTCTGGAAACACTAGCCAAACACTAGTTTCTAAAGTTTTTAGAAAAGTAGAGAAAAGTTAGGCTTTCCATAAAAATGAAAGTCATAACATGACATATTCTGATGCTATTCTGATGCTGTGGATTTGTAACACCTGGATATAATCAATGCATTGAATAACCAAAGCAATCTGCCTACTCTATTATTCCACGCAAAACACCAACCCCTATGGGAATACAATGTGCAAATAGGCAGATGCCATGTAACATGGCAATCATCAATTGTTCTTCCTACGGGCAGGTGCTTTGGTGAATTCATCTAAAGGAACACACAATCCCATTACAGGCAAACAAGTCGCCGTTTGATTTTCAAAGCTCGCTTCAACAGATGGAATCATTCAAATCAGTACAGTAATTAGATGGTATTAGGGTGTCTGGAGCATTCACACACACCACTACCACCCAGGTCTGTCTCCATCAGAGCAGGAATGTCTCGCGTTCTGCATCAACCAGATTAGGCTGTTCGGAGGCTCCCGACGTTCACAGTACATCGCCTCACAGGAACGCTAAACTCCTTTAAGGAATGAGATTTGCGTGAGGGCCCTTAGATGCACCACTCATATAAAAAACTATAATACAGAAATACTAAATAAAACAAATGCCAGAGCAAACCAGAAGTACATACAGTATATTTGCTACGTACAATATGGCCGTCGTACCATGTTACCGAGGTGGCTTGCAAACGCAAGGGAAGTGCTGTTTTTGGAGGTATGGCAGACATTTTTATGTGTGGCCGCCATATCGAATTGGATACAAGTGATAATAGCGATGAAAATAATTCCACTGTCCCCACCTGACGTGAGAACTGTACACAGAGGAAACGTGACTAAAACGGCAACGCTTAGACTCTGCAGCATGAAAACAGCAGTGAACTTCAGACAACCTTCAGGCTAAACAAATTCATCACGGTCTTCACAACAGATATGCTGCACCCTTACTTAAAATCCCATTTTATCGTTTATGCTTCAGAAAGTAACTGATATACAAAAGGACGTAATGAAGCAAATTCAAGAAAAATCAGCCGTGTGAAATGTGAACATCTGGGAATTAATATGACATTTTATATCGGTTGGCAATGACGTTAAATCCGTAACATAAGTGTTAGACATGCTTCAAAAATGACCTTCTCGTGATTCATACAATGAAACATTCTCCCCTGCTCTTGGTATAGTTTAGCCTTGAAAAATTTGTAAACAGGGATTTATTGTAACAAGTCAGTCTCACATAAGTGGAGCAATGAGCCTGGCATCTTGTGGCCAATCAGAGCACAGTAAAGAGCCCTTTAAAGAGGGACATACATCTGTGAGGTTTTATAGGCAGGTGTGTTACAACACGTGCCAGCAATGCAGGTTTATAGGTTCAGGTATCAAACAGCTGATGAGCTGAAGACTTATAACAGGAAATGGTAGTGTGACGTCCTGTCTGAAAGTCTTATTTCCAGTTAAGCCCTGGGGCCCAGTGGTGACAGCCAATCAGAACAAAGGGAAAGCGTAGGCTTGGTACAACAACAAAAAAAAACTAATTGTACAGTACAGACTTTTGCGAGTATCATTACTACACTCGTAAAAAAATAGGATGTAGACTTGTTCCGCCAGGTGCAGTTTGAAAAGCAGCACCGTGATAGCGCTGAGGTGTTAGTCCTACCTGTCGTAAGTCCAGAGTGAGGGTCACCAAGTGGAATTGACGGCCATTCTTGATGCTGGGGCTCTGCCACCATTGGTTGGTTCCGTCAATTGCATTGGTGATGGGGTGTCGTTCTATGTCGTGAAACAAAAATGAAGCAGCTCTTTATTGCATGCTTGCTGTCTTGGCAGGAAGTTATAACACCTTGAGGCAATCATGTCTCTCCAATATCTCAGAAATGTAATCGAGGTTTTTTCAGTCCAGCTTCTACCTTTCAATACATAAATCCATCATTTAATGAAACTGTTAAAATTTGCGAAAATTTTTTTAACGTTTTCTTCTAATTATCCAATATACAATATACAATATACAATATATTCATATTATAAAATATAGAATATTTTCTTTACAGGTAATTAAACATAATTCCGTTTAAGCCTATATGGAAGGAAGCCATTAGGAACTGCTGTTCAGAATCCATTCCGCACCTTTGAGGTTGGCGCTTTGGCTGTCGCAGGTCCGGCACTGTGGGTTGCGGAGCCGGTGGCGAGGCACGTGCTCCACCAGCTTACAGTACATCTCAGGCTCAGGTTCTCCGCAGGTGGCGTTGGTGGTGATCTCAGCATTGCTGGCCAGGTTGAGGATGGCAGGGAAGAGACCTGGGGAAGAAATCAGTAAGCCACCGAAGTGAGAAAAGGAAAGACTCCTCCTGCATTTAATCTGGATCATTCTATGAGTATGGGCATGGACGCTTTAAAAGAAGTGGACGACAGACCTATTGAGTTTGGTTTCAAGGAAATAAAATGCAACAATGGGCCCATGTTAAAGGTACAAGGTCAGTACTTCAGTATGTATTGCTGAAGAGCTAAGGGTATCCAATGAATAGCTGGACAGAGTTCATTATTTAGACTTTCAACATATTATTATGAACATAAAGAGGGGCTACTTCAAAAGCATACCCAGTGTCTTCAAGATTTCCTTGTACGTATACAATCATATGTGCTTCTTCTGGGTTTGGGGGTCACGTCCCAGTTTGTCTAGACTTGACACAATACGTTGGAATGTCAAGTGAATCATCTTGTTTGATGAGAACTCCAAAGGGAATAGAGCAGGGTTCTCTGTGTGGGAGCGCTGTAATTGTTCCTATGTTGAGCAGGTTACCACAGACCCCTGCTATGTGAAACACAGTCATTATTGTTCCAGAAATTAGGCAAGTTCCCAATCTGACCTCATAATTGTTGAAATAGGTGTACAAACAGCTGGATTGTGAGGCAGAGGTCAGCATGATCACATGCATTTTCTGTCTCATGCGTGTACATTTCAGAAAGGTAATGTTTGTGTAATGTTGTGAAAGAGAAGGGGAAACAAGAGGCTCTGAATAGCGCATATAAATAACTGCGACCAACCCGAGATAGAATTTCTCTTCGCATCATGCGACGCTAGCCAGATGAAAAATTGACCACGAAAAGACTGAAGTGTGAAACAATTTGCAATGCTCAAAGCTGACGTTCCCCCCTCCCCCTCCCCCTCCCCCGGTGAGAATCCCACCCCCACCCTCTCCCTCCCCCTCCCCCGGTGAGGATCCCACCCCCACCCTCTCACACCCCGCCTGAGATGAGAGACCTCCCTGAGGGAAGGCCCATCAGCACAAGTCTACAGCTTTTCAATTTGCCACTTTGCCAAAATGGTAGCTCTGCGGGGCACGTCTTTGAAGAACAGACCTCCATCCCCCAAACACACAAACACACAATCCTTCCACATGTTTACATGGACCATTGATGGGTAAAATGACGTCTCGGACAATTGATGGCGGGCGAAGTCTATTCATCTGGACACTCTTGAAGGCTGGTGATAACCCCCTAGGCCTTTGTCTTTCACCAGCTAGACCTCACCCCTCTAGAAGAACAATTGAAAGCGCACAAAGAATGTTCTACAGCAAAACACTACAATCTGACCAATCAAGGTCTGCGGAACGCTCAAAATACCATATTCACATGGGAAAAAACACAGCCTGCAGGACTATTCTATTTAGTCAATACTGAGAAAATTGAACATGAACATTGCACAAGCCTAAAAATGTACTCATGAACACATCCACAACTTGTGGATCAATTCAACAGTGACTCACAAGTGTTCTTGGAGAGTTGCTTTCTTCAGTAAAAAATCAAGCTGTACTAAAATGCCCTCAAAGCATTATTCAGGCATTTAAATGTTAAAGGCCCTGAAGATAAGAAAGAAGACAGATAAAAAGTAATTGTTCTGATTGTATGGCTAAAAGGCATCTCTGTGGCCAGCCATTGCATGTCTGATAAAAAGGCCCATTGACCATTAAACATTCACCACTTCTCAATGGGAAAACAGTTTCTGTATTTAAAAAAAGACAACCATGAAAGGCTACTGTTTCTTCATACAAAAGATTAACATGTGAATCTAGCCGAGCCTCTAAAAATGTATATAAATACAATAAATCATATAACAAAGCCAGACTACCAGATCTTTCAGCATCATGATAAATTTGTAATAAAGTAACCAATTATAGGATATATTCAGATGTTTTTTTTAATAAATGTATAAACATATACAATTTAATATCTTTTATATTCATACACTGATTCATCATTCATGACATGTTACTTTTTCCTCAATTTTTTGTCTTGAGGAGAAAGGCTGTCAGACAAACTATCTGGCATTCCAAATTTGAAAGAAAGTTTCATAAATAAATAGTACTTTGTTAGAGTAAATTGCCAGAGGCCCTTGTACTATTCCAAACCAACACGACAGATGAGGCTGCATTTTAACTATGCCATTGCTTGCATGTTTAAAAGTGAGTGTTATACTTGTGACATTACCAAAAAATGAAATAACTAAATGGCATAAGTAACGAAAAAATTTACAGTATACTTGCTCAAAGATTTCACAGCCTTCCTACAGCAGACAGACAGAGTCTGGGTGACAGCAATGATCTGTAAATCAAGCCGAACAGACGGACGTGTGCACTTTGCCTAACAGGAGGAGCACAGCTGCTCCTTTCAGTAAATTCCTGTACTCATCCCCCACGTTTCCGCGTTGTTCCAGGTGACCGGCTGATCGTGTAGGTAAACGCTGCCAAGCACCTGCTTTTCACACATCCGGACAAGTACAGCGCGGGACTTTATTGCACTGCCGTCCCATCGATGATAGAATGAGAACCTAACGCAAGCCTAACTGCGGGTGTTCCCTAGCTATAGAACCAGATAAATTAGAATGAAAGGGAAGAGGTTCTGGAGTTATAATCAAGAGGTTACTCAGATCAGTCCAGCTAAATTAAATGAAACCCTGAAGACCGACAAGAGAGAACATAAATTGTTGCTTAGTATTATTTTTTTTCCATGGGCATACCCACACAAGTTTGATCTGAGAAAGAAACTTTGTTTTTCGCTCCAAAAGTCCTGCATTGCTGTGACCCGGGTTCCATACCTCTGTTTCAAATAATTAAGAAAACACAGTGGCCAATGCTGTTCTAGGTCCATCACTTTAACACTTTTTATATATTTAATAAATTAATAAATAAAACAAAATTAATTAATAAAACAAATATGATCCACTAAATTCAAAATAATTACAGACAATTTGTACCATCGTATGGTTACACATGTACTGGTAGTGTTAAGTTATACTTTGTTTCCATGTCTCTACCATGATGTATAGCCCTTAGATACATTTTGCTCAGGGGGATTAATGCAAGACGTCTAAGTAATAAAGGCGCTTTAGCCTTGACAAAAGGTGAGAGTAGGATGACGTGCTGATTGATTTCCAATCATTTGGCTTTCTTCATCTTTCTCCTGCTTGACAGCTGCAGCCAAGGGTCACCTTTTCCACTGAGCAACAAGGTAGGCTTTCAGTGCAGCACAATGTTTGGACACTGCTCACCCTGTGATTGACTTATCTGCGCCAAATCAGTTTCAAAAGGTTAACTCATCAGAACGCTCCTGGATTACACCAGCAGATTGTACTCAGCCTTGGCTATCTTTGGAATGCGGCAGTCAACAAACACAAAGAAACCTTTCAACGGCTCAATCATTAAAACCATCTGTGTTAGCGGCGAAGAACTGTGAGCTTCACGTTTGAGAAAAAAAGATGCTACTATCAGGGCAGACTAGGTCAGCCGTGCTACGCGGGGAGGGGACCAATGAAACTGTTTTGATGACAGACTGCTATCCAATCATTGACTTCTGTTTGGTCCTTTAAAACATATGGCTCAAAACAGAAAGCTCCTTTTGTTTCAGAAATGCGCTTCAATGCTATGGGTGAAGTGAAGTATATTTCTACGCTGACAATTTACATCTACGGTAATTGAAGTTCTACAAAACCCATGAAAAGTGTTTGGATGTATTAAAAAAAAAAAAAAAAAAAAAAAAAAAAAAAGAAAAGTGTTTGGATGTAAAAAGTTTGACAAAAAGTTTGATAGTACCAAGAATGCATTAAATAGCCCTGTAACAGAAGTTGTTACATCCACCGTTACAATTTCCCAAAGGGTTCACTTTGAAATACAAATACACTTTTTGCACCTTAAAATTTATTTCATTTCCAACAAGATATACATTTAAAATGATAAATACAAGAAAATCTACAAAGCAAAAAGCTACTAAGCTACAGTGTTTTTCAATGAACAGGCTAATGTCTATGTTCTCTTATCTCATTTTTATACACAACAAAGCACCTCAAACCATCAAAATCCCACCAATTGACCATCTGACCATCCCCCACACACAAAACCTCCCCCCACCCTCAACCTCCACAATAAATCCCACCCCCATTTCTTTAGAAAACTACAATGCTAGAAGAAAAGAGAAAGACGAGTGAATGGAAAAACTACACAATGCCATAAATATAAAACACACATAAATTAACATTTCACCTGAGACAATGAGAGGAGAAAAACAAACACTTCGGAGTGGTGATTGGGTCTACAGAAGACCAATGTCACAATCACATTCTGCTACTTAATAACATTTTAACATGGTTTTTAGTTCACCGCTAGAGTAAGATGCATGCTTCCTTTAATATATCAACAGATTCACAATTTACCCATTTAAACAGCAAACTCACTTCAAATGATTAACCCCAGAGTAAACCAATGATGCCTTGCTGTAAAGCTGCACATTAGGAAAATTAGTGTTGCAAGTACACACTTTGCAATTCCAGACCTCCAGCATCCCTTCCTGCACTAATAAATAACTCTTGTTGCCTAGAGGCAACATGCACCTTCACACAAAGCTAATCCTTCTCATTGTCAACACAGCTGGGAAGACACTGTTGAGTGGAAGTTAGGGTTGCGGTATTGTGTGGGTAGGGTCAAAGTGCACAACTAAACTCCAAAATAGGGCAAATAGAATACAGAATAAGTTAAAAAGTAAGTAGGAAAAAGGGGGAATGATTCACAAGTAGAGAGTGTGTGTCAAATTCAAGTAAATTCACAGGACAAATGTAGTCTGACAAAATCTCACTGTGATTATATTGTTATTTTGCCAGGTCATTGTTAGATTGGTTTGCTTGCTATCACATGCAATTGTTCACTGAGAAAGGCCGTCTACAGTAACGCAATCAATATGGTAAAAAGGTGTCAACATTGGCGATATCAGATTAAACGAGATTTACATGAGATGATCAGTCTCTTCAAAGCATATATACTTTGAACTTTCACACAAAATGTTTCAAAAGAAAGTACTATATCTTGTCATGCTCGATTATTACATATCAATGAGCAATGATGTGCAATTTCTCACTCTATACAGGCATTGCGTTTTTCCCTTAAGTTTGAACAGCAAAAAAAATTGTATTATTATTTTTTAAGTTATTGCAGGACTTGCAAGCCAAAATTTACTTGTGTGTTCGAACCACAATTACATACCTGAAGCTACTTTGGGGGCAAGTCACTAGTCACAAATTTCCACCCAAAAGGCATGTCTACCATACCCTAGTAGAAAGCACTGTGACACAACTAAAGCGAATCTGGACAACCCCATAGCAAGGAGAACGTTGTCGATAGTGTTGTTGTGAAATACACTTAATACACTCCATCGACCATGATGGAAACAAGGTTTTCTTTCAAAAACCACCCTTGGGTATAGCATGAATGAACAAAACATAGTGTATTCATCAGCTGCAGAAATTAATGGTAAATGTTAAAAAATGATTCCTTAAATACATTTTTCAAGGTCATGTAAAAACACAACGTACGTTGTCATTAAATTCAAGAAAAACGAAGATAGTGAAATCAACTGGTTACGTCGTTTAGCCGTACCCCTCAGTTCTTAAGACACAAAAATGTAATGGTGTAAGTTGCTTTCTCTGTCAGGGAAATATACAAGTATAGGATGTGCTTATTTTCGTAGGTTAATTTCATATAATTTCTTCCTATCCAGCATGAAACTGACTAGTTTCTTGTGTGAAAGTCAATATTTTTAAGTGCTGTGGCCATTGTCCTTTTTAGGGACATTAAGCAAGCATTTTTTTATTCTTTCACACCTTCATGAGGTCACTGAAATGACCGTGAATATAAATACTATGTAATAATCTAAAAAAACATAACACTTAAAATGTTACTGAAAATCAATATGCAAAAAAGGTCAACAGCTGCAGCATTACACAGTTTCCATAATATTTTCATCATCTTCCTCATATTCATTAATATTCCACAACATATCCTATTCAGTGTTACAAAGAACCTAGAGGCTATCTCAAAAGGAAAGAGCCAGTAGTTCAATATCAATTGCACAAAACATCTGTTCATTGCAGGGCAATAAAGTGGTGATCCACAGAGACCAAACTTTACCCTACAAAATAATAGGGAGATACTCTCTGGCTGACTGCGCAGTCAAACATGCTTGCAGTATAAACACACTTTTCTAATGAAATAGTATGAATGTGACACATTATTCTGATTATTCTGTGATGATAAGAGCCAGACATTTAATGAATAATTAATTGAAAATTCATCTGACGGCATACAGAATGAGGGTTTTTAGAATTAGCCTTGGAAACTATAGATAAAAGCACAGCTTGTGATAATATTTATAATGCGTGTTAGCTTCAAAAGCCCAAACAGCAACCAGCGGATCTCATTGATCAGTGGTAATAGCTGGCATGCGGGAAAGAGGTGCAAATCATGATTTGTCACAGTGGAGTGCTATGATGGTTAGTTTGTTGTCACCTGTTAATCTCACTGGGGGGTCTAACTAACCACAAGATTGTAAATTACACTCCCAATCACTGGTGAAAAATCTCATTAGTATGGTTGCATTGTTTGGACTCCATTTGGAATCACCTTGACTTTTGTTGTCCTCTTGTTAGCATCACTTTCCATTGTTTAACTTTGATGTGAGTTCACAAGGCCTTCCGGGTTTGAGCAAATGGTGCTGAGGACCATCACCTCTCCCATGATTCTGACTAAAGTGCTAAATAAATTAGGCAGAGTACTATGAACTCAAGCTTATTTCTCCCATTCACAGATGATAGTAGATACCCTTGATTCCAGATTGAGTCTTTGTCACCAGTACATTATGCTGCATGTATAAAGTTGGGATTGAAAATTAAGACAATTTATACTATTGTAATCAGACAAAAAGTATATTATAATCAGACAAAAAGTTATCTTGTGCAAAAAAATGGAAGCTACTTATATATCCAGTACAAAGAATTGTATAGGCCTACAGAACTATTTGTTAAGTTGAGAATTAAATAAAGACAGAATCATAGATGTTCTAGCTAAATTACGTGGAAAAGTACAATATGTGCATGTGTACATTATGTATATCACAGCCTAATATTGCAAAAAGTTAATATAATACAAATTATAAAATTAGGCCTGTAACAGTCTATAACATGCTTACACATTGTAAATCGGTGTCATTTTGAAAAATGTCATGTAGTGTACAAGTAGCCTATATATATAGATAGTAGCCTATATACTCTATGGTGAGTCACGTAACAAAGCATAAAGTCACGTCTGGCATTACCATTCATTTGTATTATAAAGGCCTGGAATTTCTTTCATTTTGTGAGAGCCTCTCTCGAACACTTCGCAATGGCCAATGCGGTGGCAAGTAAACCGACCGCAAGCTGCTGGCTATTTGAAGTGTAAGGGTTTGTTACTTCATCCGCATGTTAATAAGAAGCTTACATTGCTTTGAACAAAAGTGCAACACGATAACAAACGGTGCACACATAGGCAATATGTGTAGTAGTTATAGCACGCATTTCAAAACTACAACAGAAATAAAGGCCAATAAACATAATATTTTACTGAAATGCAATGTTAGGATTAACATTACTGTTAATTTTCTATTGCCCTTTTTTTTTACTAAAGCATTAGTCAGATGATAATTAAACTATTTAAATGCATAAGTGCCTACGTTTTTATATAACAACATGGAAAGTTGATGTAGTAGATGTGTACATTTCAGGGGGAAATTATTAAATGTTAATTTGTTAATTTCGGTCATCTTTCAAAAATCCTCTACACGAGTAGGCTATTTGCTAAAAATATGTTTCCGCTCTTTCTGCACCTCGTGTTCAAAGATCATTGAAAGAAAATGCAGAGTCAATAGGAAAAGCATTATTTCCAGCTCACCTCTTTGCTGGCACTCCACAGAGGATGCACACAGAAGCACTATTACAATATAGCCCTTCATTTCTCCTCCAGCACGTGGATCTGTGGTTATCAATTAATTGTCTGGATAATTATTATGGTGGTGTTTTTCCACGCTTTGATTGATCCTTGGTACCCTTCTAATTTCTTTCCATTCGGGTTTCTCTGTCTTCTCCTTAGTTTGCACCCGATATGTTCCCCCTCTGCACTCTCCTTCTGCACCCTCTCATCCGGCACCAACTTTTGTCTCAACTTTTCATTCTGTCCCGCTACAAAGTCGCAGGCACTCTGGAATGCACCATTCCCCGGGAGAGTAGGGGTGTGAGAGCAAATGCCAGTTAAATATAAGCTTCCTATGTAATTTACAGGGATACACGTTTTGTACTCAAATTTACATTTATGTTAGTATAATAATATACTTGATGTCCATTTACATCTTACATTTATAAATAAACACCTTTTCTAAGCTTCTATAACCACCATAACAGAACAAGGGTGGATGCTGTCCCAACTAGGCTACTTGGTCTTTTTCATGCCATGGAAGATATTCATGTAATTCGTAGTAAAAACGTAAGAATAAATGAACTAATAATAATGATGGTTTGTATTTATTTTGTACCTTTCATAATCTTCAAAATGATCAACTAAAACAGGCCAGCTAACAGATAATAATCTGAAGCAAACTAAAAATTGAATATTTAAAAATAGATCTGCTCTATTTTAATTCAAATTAAAATATGGGGGTGTTCTTCAGTTTTGGGACTTCCTGTTTAGTTTGGGAGTTCAACCCAGTATCAGAGTGGAAAGATATCTCTTCAACAGAATTTACATCACGCATTTACACACCCATTGGAACCATAGTTGAATGTACTGTACCGTATGCCACACTTTTTTTCAGTGTAGTATAATGGTTAAGGAACTGGACTTGTAACCGAAAGGATGCAGGTTCGATTCCCAGGTAGGACACTGCCGTTGTACCTTTGAGCAAGGTACTTAACCTCAATTGCTTCAGTATATATCCAGCTGTATGAATGGATACATGTACTAAGATGTAATAAAAAGTTGTGTCGCTCTGGATAAGAGCATCTGCTAAATGCCTGTAATGTAATTATTACATACAAATGTACATGTCTATATAAGTGGTTGTCATACAGGGATTCAAATACAGCCATGTCTTTAAAGACAGTGGGAAATTCACTAACTCATATGGTTGTGAGCAGCACACTGTACCAGCAAAAATAAATAGGCACGAATAGAAAAACACCTATGACTGACTCCAGGTAAGCCAGCTTATCACTTTAGCAAGCAACCAGACATCCTGCCAAGCTGTCTTGGTGACAGGGAAGCGTTCCTGTTTCAGAATGACAGTTTGGAAAAATACTGGAGCTTCCTCAGTTTGTTCATGGCTATTGATCCTGGCCAATATGATTCATGATATCACACTGGTAAGCAAAAGGCGTACTGAGAGACAACTACTTCTATTGGCATCTTCTTCTGGACTTGGGGCTGAAGGCTCTGTAAATCCATTCTACAGTATGACTAAAATAAAAGTCATAAAAGTATGACTAAAATCCATCTTTCAAATATATTTAATAAGAAATACACAAATGGTGAATTGATGAAAACGAATGAAATGATAGAAGTGCATTTCCAGCAGGGAAAGAGATTCGTATCTGTTGGGACACAACACAAACACTGAAACCAGGCCTTGGATTTCTGTCCAAGATTTGCTGTATAATCACATATTTTGTGGGTCTTTTGAGGTTTTTCAAGGTAGGTACAATACATATCTGTAAATCATATATTCCTGCTGAGTTCTGCTGTGTTTCATGACAAGGCTGTGTGCCACAAGGGATAAATAAAAAGGGAATGGGAAAAGAAACCAACCCTATGTATTCATTGTGGTGTCCTGCTTTTGAAATAGCAATGTGTCTGGCTTCTTGTAAACGCATTCAGGAGAGTACCCTTCCAAGTCAGGGGAAGCAGATGCTTACCAAGGTTCAGTATGTTGTACTTTCTAAGAGGATGTTTAGTCTGCATATACGCGCTGTTTGGCTGCCATGAAACATTTCAGAATGGTAGCGCTATGGAGGCCATCAGACAGTTTCTGTTTGTGGTGCGTGGAGTCAAAACCATACAGCACTGTTTTACACTCGTAAAAACCCAAACACATATCGCTATTCATCAGTTTGTGGGAGACTTGTGAAATGACACAAATAAAATGAAAACAATTCAATAATCAGTGAAACCTTTATAAATATTCGATTAGGCTGACCAACTAATCAGCAGGAACGGACAGTTTATAAACAGGACAAAATCAGAAGGCTCATACTGGCTCAATATACCTGTGGCCCAGATAATAAAGAAAACACTCAACAATGATATAATTTAAAGTCTCTAAATTCTGTCAGACTGATAAGCCACACACTGAAAAAGATACAAAATGGGTAACTGATCAGTTTAACTTATGAATATTAATTTTACTGTTTGCGCACTGTAGAGCCACCTAAGTATAAGTTGCACAGTGAAAAATAAATATATATATATATATAACCCTAATTATTTCAAGAGAATCACTCCTCCATATAGCCCTCAGGCACAAATGTATAGGGATTATCAATAGAATTCAGTAAATATAAGTATTTTATATTGTATCAGTTTCTGCCCCTAGCTGCAGGTTCAAAATCAGTTATTGTAATAGTTAAAGTTAATATTTGGATAATATTTGGCTTTTCAGCTAGGCTGCACGCTATTACTAATGCTCCCAAAAACACAAGTTTATTTTCATGTTCATTCAGAAGCTGTTTTAATAAAAAGAACAACACCCACAACAATTGATTGGCATGTGGCAGGCATATTTAAACTTTTTTTGATAATTATTGAGTTACAGATGCCACAGATTTTTCCAAGCCTAATTTGATGACACTAGCCTATAACTAGTTTGCGTAAATTCTAAATGGCAGAAAATCTAAATGTCAGTTCTTGAGGGAAAGTTGTTCATCTGAACCCACATAGCAGACGATTCTGGCCCAAATGTGGCCTCAGGTTGGCACTGCTGGCATCCTGCCGACATCGGCAAGTGGCTTATTAACCCAGTGCGGGCCAGGAGTGGCTCAGTTTTGGGGGCAACCTGATCGGCTGAGATTTGGCCCTGTTATTGCCCATGTGTGGCCCTTGTCTGGCAACCAGATCGGGGCCATCCACGGGCCTTCATTTTTTGCTGTATGTGGGCCGAGGGAAACTGGGTTGTGTGGGTCAGAGCCATGCCAGTGGAAAAGAGTATCTATTGATGCAAATTACATGATCTTACATTAACCATAGCCCAGGATAGCACTTCCTAATGGCCGACAGTGGCATCCACTGTTTCCCTCCAGTCCATCTTCCTTTCGTTTCTTGTGTTTCCCAATTCCTCTTGTTCCGTGTCACGTTTTTCCATTCACCCTGTCTGCCTGTTCTGTGCTGTGCAGGCTGGGCGTGGTTTCCCCACTTTAGTTCCTCATTTTCTCCCCATTACCATTCAGCCAATCACTCGCCTTCCCCCGCTCGCATTCCGCACTCCCTCATTAGCTCATTAGCTCTCGCACACATTTCTCATGCCTTTTGAATGAACCCCAGCACATTCTCACCTGTTTTCCCTCTACTTAAGTTTCCCTCTTTGCCAGTTTATACTGTCTGTTTGCTATGTGTTAGATGTGTTTTTTTGGCCTCTGTTTGTTTGTTCTAACTTGTCTCAGTCTTGTTCCCCAGTTCGCCCGTCCAGCCTGCTTTTCTGATCCTGCCGTTCCTGCTCCGTCATCTTCCCTGCCCTCCTGTAACTCGCCTACCCAGTATCCTGACCGTCACTCAGCTCCATTGTTTGCTTGCCTGTCTGTTCTCTTGCTTCCTAATAAATTCACTCCCCACGGAGTTCTGCCTGAGTTCGCCTCCGAGTTCTGCTTTTGGGTCCATACCAGGTTCTACGTTGTCACAAAAAGATTTCAAATTTTACATGGTATTGCCAAACCAAGAGATCAACATACTCACAAAGTTTCATGATGATCGTCTGTAAGATGGCTGCTGATATTTCATAGGCTGATGATGGCTATCGAGGTTTTTAAGATATTGTTTCATCATTGCAAATACTGGTGGGGTCTTGTACAAAGATGTAGGGTGCACAATTTCAATGCGATTGATTAAACAGTTGAAGAGCGATAGGCATTTTAAATGATTTGCTTATTATAGTGCCACCTATTGGCACAGATCCGCCAACTCTTGCATGCTGCCTCCAAAGCAAGTATTGCACTTCATGAGTTACAAGTGCTTGTGTCATAAGAGGCCACACCAACAAAACTTCATTGATGTGTGTTGGCCAAATTGTTTTGAAAGGTCAACAATTCTTTGGTAATTATTGAGGTTCAGACTCGAGATATTCTTTCAAGCTTAATTTGGTGATGATGGGCCAATGGCCCCAGACTAGTTTGCAAAAGTAGGTTTTTCAGAAAATTCTAAATGGTCGAAAATCTATCATGATGGACGTTATGAGTCTGTGAGGCAAATTTGTTCTCCAGGCCCAGTCATCTTCTGATAGCAGTTTCATGACTGTACATTACTCGGTGTGGAAAAATCAGCCCTTAAAAATTGCATGTGTTTCTTGACGGTGGCGCTATATGCATGGTCCGATCAACCTGAAATTGGGGGAAAGGAAAAATGGCTTGTCCCTCTATGAGTATATCAAGTTTAAAATAAGCGACCAAGCCAAAATGTGTGCTGCTATAGACACCCACTACGGAAGACAATAGGGTGCCGTGCACCATAAAGCCCCCAGGCACAAATGCCTATGAATTCCATCAGAGAATCTAACTATTTCACATTATATCAGTTTATGCCCCAAGCTGCAGGTCCAAAATCAGTTCTCCAATGTTATTGTAATGGTTAATGTTAATATTTGGGTGTTGTACTGTAAGTCAATCCCAGATCTGCAATTACTGCAGAACTGCTGCTCCACTATTGGCTTAACATAGGCACCTGCTTGGCACCCTAATTTGAGTAAATAAAATAGGTTTTCCCTGCTTCGCAGTTGAACCCTAAGTATATGTGGTGGGCTGACTTTCTTGCAATATGACTCTAATTTTCTAATTAAAGAGGGCAATTTGGAAGAAGGAAGAAGTGGTTGTTACCTTTTGCACTTTGTCCTATGGATTCAGTGGTTCAATCTGGACAGCCACTGTTTTCACAACAGAAAGGTGATAGAAGGTGCACATTTCAGATATCTGCCCTCTGGTGGTGATATATAGGCACTGAATACGAACTGTAACATTTCCAGCTGTCAGATCATTTCAATACCTTATTTATGTTTACCACTCAGACTGCTATAGTTGTGCCAGCTGTATCACATTCATTGAGGTTGTAAGTCAGTTTTAACACGGATGTCATTTTCCCAATAATCTGACACTGCCTCAGATACCTTGCATTATAATTGGGCTGGATATGTAATTACCTATTTATTTTACTCCATTCTCACTATTTATCGTAAGTCATAAAAGAGCAAGGTTTTAATTTATTGAGTTTTTTTCTCATTTGTAAATTATCCACGAGATTCTCAAGACATGAACCTTGGAAAGATCGATCGCATTGGGTACATGCATGTGTAAATGCTGAATACAATCGGGTGTGGACCTGTTTACAACTTAATCATATGAAGACTGTGGCACATTTAAACCTCTATCCAAAAATAGCACTGCATTCTACCAGCGGATATGTTTATCTGCAGTCTCTGCTGTGGTATCCATCGGGAAAATGAATCCGTCACCAGGCACAGTTCCCTGCATGGTGATACCCGGAAAGGTTGGTGTCGGCGCTTAACAGGGGATTAGTAACTGAGAAGGAGAAAGTCCTGTGCACTACAGTCCTGTGACCACTCTAATAACCCCAACATTCTTAAGGAGGCATTCAAGGGACACAATAGGGGACATTCTGCTCGGTTTGTGGGTAACATGAAGGTAAAAGACAAACGACGGGGCAGAAGTGCTGCCGTTTGTCTTTATTTTCATACATATAATTAATTTTATTTATATTCAAGGGTCACTCAGAAGGTTTAAACAGAGAAGTCATTTGTGCTACGGCAGAAAGACTCTTTTGGCTTTCCAAGACTTTTTTATAAGAATCTACTGTTCTGGTATGTATGCTTGTGCGCTACGCCATCTAGTGGTGTTCCTTTGTCTATGATTGGGAAATGGACATACTACACTTCAACTGTTGCTGAGACTGGTTGAGGGAGAATTAGCACGCACTGTTTCATAACATGAAAGAATCGTGGTCACACCTGTGCTTTTCATAATGGAAAAAAAAAAAACATTTACAGAGGTTAGAACAAATTTAAAACTACATTTACACGCTCATTACCGCAATTAAATAAATGTGGGCACTGTGGGTACCTCTGCATTTGCAGAAAATCGATGTGACCTCTGAAGTCTTATTCGTCTCTCTAAGTCTCTCTGTTCTATCTACACCGATCCCTAATGATGCGCTTCCCATCAGCACCGCTGGGCAGCGGAACTCACATGACAAATTAGCCAAAAGGAAGAAACAAAACGGCACCTGCTACCCAATCAGTGAAGTCTTTCACTGCCTCTGCTGGCCCTCATCCCTGAGTGGAATATGGCTGCCTACTCCGCTCGGCTTAGCCAACAGTGGCACATCCACAGTGCTCCCCTCCCTCTCACATCTTGCATCTTCAGGCTTTGTCACTGGCTTGTCAATATTGCACTGCATGTCGAACATCTCCATAACAGGGGATAGGGAGAAGATGAACAGTGCTCTCGCGGGGGAAATACAGCACAAATTACGATCAAAAGAGCTCACATTAATGATTGGCACGTCTTTATTTCCGTGAGGTTTTACTCCATTTGGCTATTGACGTGAAAGGATTGGAGGCGGGGGGCGCTAAAACCGAACTGTGAAACTGCATTTGTACAATGTGTCTGACATGCAGCTGGGAGCTTGTTTACTGTGATGCCTGGTGTTCACAGCAGTCTCCGCCCGAGCTCCGCTCTCAGTGAATTACGCCATTCTCTGTGCCTGTCCTGGGTGATGGGGCAACCGGGCAAATCTTCCAGCTGGTCCTCTATCAAAGATGACTCACGGAAACCCATGGCAACGTAATAAAATGTTCCCCGAAGGCAGGAAAACAAAGACCATTCCAAGCGAATTAACAAGGCTGTAATCCCAGTCACATCATATATTGGACAGCACATTGATGTTACTCATTGAATGACAGCGACTGTTCAACTCTCAGAGGTACGCAGATAAATAAACAGGCTGACTGATAGCTATAGGTGGTATTTCCTCGCTGCTGCTGTTGTTTGGCGCCTTGGTACGCGCACATCTAAAGTTTATGTCTCCCGCAGGTGGGAACTAGTTAGGCTGCTCAGCGGTGCTTCATCACAGACCCTGCTGTTGTCAGAAACACAATTGGTTTTTATTCTCGAACGCTGTTTCCGCAGCCTGAACCAGATTTGGCCACTTTGTAACCGCATTAGCCATATGCCATAGCGATGCTGTCTCTCTTCGCCTTCTTCGAAACATTACAAATGGTATCTTTACGTAGTGTAATAGGCTGGATAGTGATATCTTTATATCTATTAATCAAGTTGCTGTATTTTATTCAACAACTTATTTGGCCGTTTACTTATTCCATTCGATTACACATTCCATTCCCCACTCATTTTGATTGAGCAGGAAGACACTGCATTTCATAAAATTCCCTTTGGTTTGATGAAAAGAAGGTACAGAATGTATTTGGACTATTAAAATTTAGAAATATGACAAATGTACTGTATGCAAGGAACCAATTTTTTTTTACACTTTTCTAGGGGAGTGTAGATAAGCTCTGATAAGCAATTGAGTTAATGACAACAAATCTTCTGCCAATATCTATAAATATGTTTATAATAACTGAAATTAATTTACATAACTGAACGCACCAACGAGGAACAAACAGGCATCCTCAGAGTTTTCATTATTTACTGTTAAAACAAACTTGCTTGCAGTTCAAAACGTGTAAGATATAACAAAAAGCAAAAGTACCAAGGCAGAACAACGTTAATGTCATTGTCACTTTGATTTCGTCTTAACATTTGATTTAACCCATTTAATGAGACAGCAACATTCCATTGCCTTTAGGTCAAGACTATATATTTAATATATGCCATCTTTTGCCATAAGTTCCCAAATAGTCAGAAATGTGTTGTTAACTTATTTTTACTTTACTTTTTACATTTAATAGCCTACCAACGTCTCCATACTGGCTGTATGTGACTCTCTGGCCCTTCCCTGCTCATTGGTATTGCTCAGAAAGCCTTTGTTTCACCAGAAGGCATGCCTGTGGGTTAAAAGTGGAGCTGATTGTTGGCCCACGTTCAGGCCACATGTGAAAGCGTGACCAATTTTCAAATCCTAACAAATACACAAGCGCCCAGAAAAACTTCCATCAGCCCAGCGTGGCGGAAATGCAAATGGGAATAGACTGACGGCATAAAAATTAGCATTTGTAACTCTTGAACAATAAATAACTAGCTGGTAGTGCATAATCCATGGCTCTCCAGCTCCCTTTATCTCTTTCAGCGGATAACCGTGTGGAACGGTCTGTGATTAGCCGCCAGTAGTCATTGGGTAGTCCGATACGTCAAAGGTGTAAAGCAAGCAACCGATAAACAAGCAACGCGTGAATAAGGCTTTTGAAAGATATATCTCACGGTTGATGACTGTGTTTATTTCGGACTTCCCACCTGAGAGTAGACAGAGACGGAGGCAGCGCTTTGCTCAAATCCTTTCCCCCAGGGCCCCGCGTGATCCAGCGTGGACCCCGGCACCCCCGACGCCTGGGCTAATCCTTCCCATTTTCCCTGGGATAGGGGCGATTGAGAAGGTCTTCCTCCGCTTATCGCCGGTGCCATGGCCCATTGCGGCCCAAGGGGCTCGCAGATTACACATCACCCACCTTCCTCCCCCACCGCGTGACACTGTCACCGGAGGCTGCCTGTAGACTTCTACCACTTTCCATGGCCATTCACAGCTAGGGAAAGAACCATGCTTCAAGAAATCTTCCCTCAAAAACCACAACACATTTATATAAACACATCAGCGCTTTATTTGATTCCTCACGAAGAATGCGAAGAAAGCACATGAAGCAGTCTTCTTCCAGGACAGAGGCCAAGATTCAATCATCTTGTCTTTAACGTTCAAATAAATGGAACCGTTGCTTTTTTCTTTGCAAACACAGGCAACATATTCTTGGTGATTGCTAACCTTGCCAAACTGTGGTCATGAGGGGAAAATGAACACACTACATTTATTTGTAAATAAATTTTAAGGACAAACGTTGATTGAATCCTGGCCTGGACAACTCGCCGAAAAATAAACCTGCTGACCCTGGCCCATGTTAAAGTTCCTTGTGCTGGACCCATCTGTCCTTTAGCACAAATGGCTCTGTACTCAAACAAAGAGTTGTATGCCTTCAGAGACATGAACAGCGCAGTGTTGCTGGGACCACAACTTCAGTTACTCATTTGTACTACATCACATAGATATAATCTAATTTAATTCATTGATCTTTTTTTTTTTTTTTGGAGGGGGTGGTTGTAAAGTTGAATTGCACTGCCAACCTCACAGGTCAAACATACAAACTCACGTTATTACATTGCATTAATTATTTGCTTATTTGATGCCCTTGTCCGGGGTGACTTACATAGCTACATTTTAGAATAATTTCAGTTACAAAGCAGGTATTTACCAAAGCAATTCAGGCCAAGTACCGTGATCAAGTGTTTAAATGCATTTCACTAATGTCTGAAAATGGTTCAGTTTCCACACACCACATAATGAGTATTCAGCCCACTACAAAATTACAGGTGTTGTTCAAGTATGTGCATTATCTGAAGGGACAGCACAATGGTATCACAATTGCATCATTTTTCAAATGGGTCACATAAGGTATTCTAAATAACACACCAGGTAAGAATCCATACCCATTACGGCAAAAAAAAAAAAAAGAAGAAAAACGGGAAAGGTAGTGTGTTGAAATATGCAACTCGGAAGTAACAAAGTGTGCGAGATCCAAAAGATCCAAGAATCCAAATCCAAAAGCAATTTGTATATTTTATAAGGCAATTTCAAAAGCCAAATGGTTCTTTGTTCCTCTGTCACATTGAATACCTGGCTCAGATAATCTTTCTGTTTTAAACTATTCCCCCACTTCCCAAAGAGTTGTCCCCAGGTCTCTTCAGAAATGGACTGGTAGCGCAAAAGCAATATGGACAAATACATGAAAATTTAGATCAAAATTCCCTGTGCACATATTGTAGAACAGTCAGAGTGAGTCAACGGACAAAGGGACAGGAAATTGTGAAATATCTTTATCTTATGAGGAATAAGGCCTAAAATAATATTTGGTATTAAATCTATTATTTTACTAAATATATTTGTATTAAAAATTAATTAATTACCTTTAGTTGATTCCGCTCCACATTCGTTGGCTTTTGATGTTTGGGTGTAAATTCATAATAAAAAACTTCAGCCAACTTGCTTTGTTAAAAGGTACAATTGTTGGGTTTTCACCTGATTAAACCAATATAAATAAATGTGACTATTTATACCAACCATTTATTTTCCATGTCCTCAGATGCGTTTGGGAATTACATTACTTTATTACATTACTTAATACTGACAGATATTTAAATTCCATAAGCTTTAATTTCCTTTAGGCCACTGTTCTGTCATAGAACAACAGTTACTGATTTCTACTATCAGAATAAACAATGTGGCGTTCCACACTTTTTCCACAGTAAGGTTTCTCAAAGAAACTGTCAAGCAGCCTAACACAAACATGTAGCACACACATACAGTGCCTAGTAAATTGTAAACCTCTCCTAGGACCAGAAGCTAAATATTTGTATCCTTGATATCGCCACCTGTACTCAACAAACAATGATATCATAATTTAATATAGTTAAAGCATCTTAAATTGGTGAACAGCTGTTATCTCCTTTTTATGCGCTATTTACTTTAGCTGGAATCTTCACAAAAAGAAGCGTAAGTGTGCACAATTCTACACACGCACTCCGGGGCCATGACACAAACTGAATTAGCCTCCTGCCTAAATAAACATTGGATGAGTCGATCAGTTAAAAATACTCAGAAGGCTGGCGGTATATCCTCTGTCATTCTTCACTTGGTGGTTAATGTTAGCTAACACATCAGCTGGATCAACTTACAAATGGGATGACCATCTTACATAAGAGTCTTCAGTTCGTTTGTGTTGCTGTGAGGGAATTTTATGCTAACGCTTGTCATCATGTGTGCAAAAGTTAATTGAAAGATAAACTAACCTTTAGCTATCCTTGTTATGGTTGACCACTGGACTGGACCCAAACGCAAAACTTGAAGTAAACTCCACAAAGGAGTGTATTTATTGATCAAGGCAGGGTAGAAGTCAAACAATCAAACAGGGAAAAGTACAGGTGACAGGCTGGAAGCGGGGTTGGCGAACTAAAACAGGGCAGGTGAGGAGTCAGGGCTGGAGCGGGCAAAACAGGAGGCAGGCTGGGCGGGCTAGAGCGAAGAACAAAAACAAACAGGTTAGCAAACAAGTGACAAACAAACAGGCCGGGAGCGTTTAAATAGTGTGCAAGGGTAAGAGTGATAGGCTAGTCAATGAGGGGAGAAAACAAGGAACAAGACGGGGACCCACACCTAGCCTGGAACAAACACGGAAACTAGACAGACAGGGTAAACTGAAAAACACGACATGAAACGACGGATGTTACAATCCTATTACATTTAACCAACCAGTGACAGGATAGCTATCTCGCATAATTATCTAGATTCTTGGCTATGAATATGGCGAGGCCACTGAAGATACACGTGACTTGAATAATTATTAGCATTATTCAAATTAACCATGACTGAAATAATTAAACATAATGACCAAATGTAAATCTAGTACTTCTGTTGGCAGAATTGAATTGCTTAATTTACAACGCATGCAAGTGCACACTATGAACTCAAGTACATGTTTTTCAAGAAACAGCACAATTTTGTATCTCTGCATGTCTGCAATCACTGTGATGAATGTCATGTTCAGCTTTTCAGTTAATGTCCATATGTATGTTCTGCAAACAATCAAGCTAATGTCTCCGGATAACTTTGTGGTTTTTCTTAATCTACATTTAGTTATCTATAACAGCAGTCCTCAATTTTATCAAGGGCCAGTGTGGGTGCAGGCTTTTGTTCCAACCAAGCAGTTACACACCTGATTCTACGAATCAAGGTCTTTAGCAAAGACTCCAATGCTTGATTAGTACAGGTGTGTAACTGCTTGGTTGGAACAAAAGCCTGCACCCACACCGGCCCTTTCTGTATAAGATTAAGAACCCCTGATCTATAATGTAATGAATAAGCAATAATAAGCAATAATTTTACTTCAGAATTTCATTGTAACTTTGTATTCTATTGTTTAGCATTCCTTGTAAGGAATGCTAAACAATTATATCTGGATAATATATTACAATTATAATTATAACAATTATATCTATTATATCTGGATAATATATAAACCTAAAATAGTATTGTTACACTTATAACTCAGTAGAGCAATACATACTCAGCTCATTTTCCATTCTGGTTTAGTTCCATTCTGAAAAGCAAGATGGTTAATTTTAAAAGCTACTCAGGTGCAAGACAGCCATGTCATTACATTACATTACATTACAGGCATTTAGCAGACACTCTTATCCAGAGCGACTTACTATTGCAGTTATACATAGTATCTATTTATACAGCTGGATATATGAAGCAATTCAGGTTAAGTACTTTGCTCAAGGGTACAACGGCAGTGTCCTACCAGGGAATCAAACCTGCAACCTTTCAGTTACAAGCCCAGTTTCTTAACCATTATACTATTATTATTACTCACTGTCTTGAAACAGAAAGATGATTTATGATATAGTGACCTAATGGGTGACATGGTTTGGGGTCAAGGGTGTGCAATCACTATGCTGGGACATCAAATGACTCTGACAAAAATGGTGTCCTGGTGCCCTTAATACAATCAAGGTTAGTTATCACTGAGCGGAAGCAGTGAAGTGACAGTGGCAGCTGGCGGGGCTGAAACTCAGTATGCGGTTGCAAGTTGGGCAGCATGCCACAGGCTGTTTCTTGCACACTCCTGTCAGTGGACCACAGCAAAGCTTTCGCTGGATGACACTTTGCTCTTTTCCGCTCCGCTCAGGCAGTGTTTCCAGGCGGATTTCCAGCAGACGTTTGCCGGGGAGAAACCACAAGAAGCGGAGAATGTTCTCTGAGGCTTCCCAGGCTAACAGATCAACCTTGCTGAAAGCTGCTTGGCTGTCATTCCCTCATAACCCCCCGGCACGGGCAGTGCTTTTACAGAATGTGCTCTGACATTTTAGCAGAGGAGACAAAAGCACGGCCATTCTGAAGACATGGGAACCAAGCAATCAAAGGACTTCGCCGCTGAAGAGCTGAAGAAGCAAGCCAGGAAGAATGCGGGCCAAGAGGAAAGCCTGTCTTCGGCAGAGAGGATCCGCAAGCACACCACCACCCACTTCGGCTACAGCATTCTGAGCCTGGCCATGCGCGGCATGACCGAGGCCCCTGAGGAGCTTTGGGAGCTTACGGAGCTGGAGAAGCTCAACCTATCCCTCAACTGCTTGTGCGCTCTGTCTCCCATGGTGGGCGCCCTGCAAAACCTGGTGGTGCTCAACCTGTGGGGCAACCAGCTGACCAGCCTGCCGCCTGAGATCGGCCAGCTGAAGAGGCTGCGGGTCCTCTTCGCCTACCGCAACCGGCTAAGTGAGGTGCCCGAGGAGCTGAGTGCCTGCACCAAGCTGGAGGTGCTCAGTCTGGCTAACAACCAGATCGCAGGCCTCCCCAACAGCCTGGTGAGCATGAGCAGCCTCAAGAAGCTCAACCTCAGTCACAACCGCCTCTGCCACATCCCCACCTGTGTCTACACTATGAAGAGCCTGGTCTTCCTGCACCTGGCGTGCAACCGACTGGAGAACATCGCCGACCAGATCCAGGCCCTGGTCAACCTGAAAATCCTTATCGTCGAGGGAAACTGCATTCACTCCTTGCCCAAGACCCTGTGCTTCCTCACCTCCCTGGAGTTGCTCAACGTGGACTTCAACGATATCCAGAATGTTCCAGAGGAAATGTACCTGCTGAAGAAGCTGGAGAAGCTGGCATGCCACCCACTGGACAAGGGCCTGCACATCATGCACAACCCACTGCTGAAGCCCCTCAAAGAGGTGCTGGAGGGAGGACTCAGTGCCCTCTACAGCTACCTCAAATCAACATGAATTGCACTGTAGGAGCAACCCAATCACTGACAGGAGTCACAAATTTTTATGTGACTTAAATTACAACACTAAGTTATTTGGTCTTCCAGAAAAACTTTACCATTCATATTTCATGAGTAAGCACTGTGTGAATTGTTCCTTGTTCAGAATGTAAAGAACTAGATAACCTTGTGTTAAAGCTATTCATTTATGGTTTCAGGGAAATGTCAAGACAGTTTTAAGATGGCTAAAACTGTGGATTTCTACATTACAACTGATCTTCCCTGACAATATTGTTGATTAAATAATGTGGGTATAGTAATGAAGATTGGTCTTATTTTGCAAAGCAACTTCATGGCGCTCTGGAGCCTAAAGGATTTTATGTTAAGGAACATAAATTATAGAATAAATCAAACAGAGTAAAAAAAAAAAATTTTTTATTATTATCATTAGACGGAAACACTGATTGCCGCACAAATAGCTGGTATCAGGATATCTCCTGAAGAAAGTACGTTCCCAGAGCCACCTGTCAACTGAACCGAGAGACTAGCCGTTTCCTCACTTCTCCGTTTTTTTCCCCACGGAGCACATGCCTCTACTTTGCACTCTGCTGACTCAGTTCAGTCGACCTTGCTTCCCCCTGCGGCAGAGAAACTCTAGGGGGGAAGAACAAGTTCAATTACAGCAATCCCCTCCCACCTCCTTCCCCCTCCTCGCCCTCCCCTGGGTCTCAGACTGCGTGGCGAGGATCAAGACCGAGCGGACTAATGGAAACTATGGGGGGACATTAAATCCAACTCAAGGGGTTCCATGAACTTTGATTAAATGTTCCACTCCATCACGTCAGCAAACGGCTCGGCGAAGCTCCTCGTTGTAGTTACCCACCGCTCCATTCAAGGGTCGCGATTGAACGTCGCTCAGAACCGGACAGACTGATTTCTCACATTTCCCTACAACATGAAGTTTTAATCGATAGGGCCCGTCTTAATCTTTGCTAGCGGATTTACTTTTTGTATTTGTGACATGTCGGCATTGGATTTGTTCAGCAGATGTATTGAAGTATTGAACGATGAACCCTTTTTAAAAAAAATAACCTGTTTGTTATTCCAAATGCATTTGTATCCATGAGCTTTATTTCTGTTGGCACCAGTCAGTGTGAAAGCAATCCCTGGACAGGTGGGGCATGCAGAAATCATTCCGGTGCCTTCTGGGTCAAAGATGTAAATCTTGCTCATTGTTTCAAGACTGAAATCGACTGTTCTTATCAGATCATAAAGAATAATGTTGTTTATGCTGTACAGATCAATGCAGAGAAACGGATGTGAATATAAACCATGATGATGATAAAACGATCTTACGAGCACTTCTCTATAGATCCACAGCTCATGTGCACTGTGACATAATTTATCTCTTAATCAATTACCCTAATTATAAAACTCTGACCCTCTGCTTGGTCGATCAATAATCAGATTTTTGTTCCCCAATGAATATTGTGTTTGCATATAAATATGTGTTTTTTGTCCAGTTAATATCTTAAGACATCTGCATTTGCTTTGAATGTAGCTACCGATACATGATACACAGAAGAAACGCGGGGTCAGGTTTGTGTCGGCAACCTTTTCAACAATGTTTAAAATGCAATCCAAAGTGATAGTTACACACACAGCGTATATGCTTCTACAACTGGTTTATTGTTCATACTGCAGGAACCAGTTTATGATTCATGTAACAAATTCAGGCCATAGATCTTCTCAAATATTGCAGTTGTTAATCAAAGTTTAAAAGAAAAATAGTGAATCTTGGATTTATCTTTGTTAGTACTTTGCAGGATGATTGCATTCCCTTAAATGATTTATGAACTGCAGAACTGTCCTGATTAAATGCTATTCAGAGTTAATTATGCTTTTCCGTTTTCCACAAAGAAGTAAAATATACCGCTGCTGATTATTTGGAAGTACATCCAAACATTTTTAGAATGGTAATTATTACATAATTATGTTCCGTTCTTGCTTGTGAATATTCATTTACCATTTATTATTTTTCATTTTTATGCAGTAATTATTTGCTATTAGAGAATAGCTCTAATGCTAGTCAAAAGTATTCATTCTGAGTTTTACTGCTCCTGTTAGAAAAGCAACGTCTTGTTTTATGGTCAGAGCCTTATGCGTTTGCACACATGGATTGTCACCATGTTTAGACATACTTGTATTCCAAATAATTAGTATGTCACGAAGCACAAAAATGAAAGCATATGTGAGCATATGTACTACACATCCGTTGTTCACGCTATCTCAAAGGTGGTCAGTGCAGGTAGAGATGTCATTAAATAATATTGTTGTGGCGCATTGGCTCTCTGTCCTGTATACTTTGGACGCCCTTTGACTTTTCAGCCGAATGCTACACTTTGATTTGTATATGTTTTTTCCTCTCTGAGTGAACAAAGTGTTTTCCTCACGGTGCCTATACAATGAATGCCGAATCCCATTAGTCATGCAAATTGTCCACTCAGCAAGGGTGCTCTGCCTGTGGGAATGAGTGTCTGATGAGGGCACGTGCGCATTCTTCATAACATTAATGCTACACGTGCAAAAAAGACTATCTATGATACCCAGTTTATCAGGACATCCTCAAGGATAGAACAAAGGGTTTAATTCCATTAAATACACCGCTAATTCCGTAAATTTGAAACTCAGTGCAAACATAAAAAAATAAAATACATAAGAGGACTGGTTATTGTTTGTATTGACAGAATTTGCTTCGTTTGCGTTCATATACGTACTAGAAGTGTCACTTTGAGACTGTTTTAGCTGCCCTATAGAAGTTAATGGAGAGCGACAAATACCCTATTCTGTATTATCATCCCAGGGAAGCACAGAGCAACAAACAAACATATTTCGCCACCATTTGGACTCGTATCATGGCCAGGTAACTACACAACCCAAAGTTCAACCAAAGTCTAATTGTGCTTTAAGACTTTCCACAAACTCACCTGCCTCTTACGCCTTTTGCTTGTATTGTTTCACAGAGAGAAATGGTTTTGTAGACAAATATGTCAAAAATAATGGGTGTTTTTCAACACTAGGCTGATGCACCAGGAAAAAAACAGATCTCACAGATATCAGCTAGCATGTTGCATTTTCGTGACGTTTAATTGTATCTTAAGAAAAGAAAACTGATGACACAAGTTTACTTGAGGCGGTAAAACACAATTTCAATGATTCCACTGTAAAAACAGTGATGTATAAACAAGGTAATACAAGGTACTTACTATAATTGTATAGCGTACATATTTTAAAAAACTACGTATGCAATAGACTTAACAAAGGAAATATTAGTTTTCTTAAACTTTGATATTATTTACACGTATTACATTTGCAACTGAACAAGTTCATATGGAGTCTCCAATGACCCAAGAAATGGAATGAAGCTCTTAATGATCACTTCTCCAGGGAGAAGTGCAGGAGGGTTAAGTTAAAATCAGGAGTCTTAAGTCTTTCAGTTCGCTCACTGCACAGTCACTCACACTGCAGTATGCTGTAGCTGCTCCCCTGGATCTGCTCTTGAAGAAAAAACACATTGACATTCATTCACAATCGTCTACTTTGGTCTGTTTCATTATGAATGGCATGGGTTAAAATAACTGTGCTTAAAGAGACGCATTTTCTTAACCCTTCTCTTGCATTTGGTTTTCCCCCCTTCCCATGCTATTTCCGGTCAAAATTGACCGGTGTGTTTTGCACAGTGATATCTCTGGAACCCCTAATCCAATTTTGATGGTTGACATCTCATTTGAACAGTCAAAGCAAGTAGAATCAAGGGGTGGCAGGCAAGACGGTGTTTCATTGAATTTTGAGTGATTTATTCAACAGTGACGCACCTATGATATTTTCGGTCAGAATTGACCGCCATAGGAAATGAATGGGTATGAGTATATTATGTTCATCCTGCAGATGGAAAACATCTCCACACACACACACAGACACACACACACAGGCTCGCACGCACACACACACACACACACACACACACACACACACACCATGTTGATGTTCTGTTATGGTATTTTTTTGAATATTTCTATTTCAATAAATGTTCATTGAGGAAAACAGTATCAGTGTCTTATTTTATATTCATCACAATGAATGCAGTGAATGCTGAACTTGATGGGCCCACCGGTGGGTCCGGAGCATATACTATATATACTCAAGTTCAAGTTATCAACTTGTAGTTGAAAGTACACAATGAAACACTGGCTTGCCTGTATCAGATCAATACATCCCATAGTATTGTTCAAGTTCAAGTTGTGTGTGTGTGTGTGCGTGCGAGCCTGTGTGTGTGTTTGTGTATGTGTGTGTGCGTGCGAGCCTGTGTGTGTGTGTGTGTGTGTGCGCGTGCGTGCCTGTGTGTGTGTGTGCGAGCCTGTGTGTGTGCGTGTGCCAGTGTGTGTGTGTGCGTGCGAGCCTGTGTGTGTGCCAGTGTGTGTGTGTGCGTGCGAGCCTGTGTGTGTGCCAGTGTGTGTGTGTGCAAGCCTGTGTGTGTGTGTGTGTGCGTGCGAGCCTGTGTGTGTGTTTGTGTATGTGTGTGTGCGTGCGAGCCTGTGTGTGTGTGTGCGTGCCTGTGTGTGTGTGTGTGCGAGCCTGTGTGTGTGTGTGTGCGTGTGCCAGTGTGTGTGCGTGCGAGCCTGTGTGTGTGTGTGTGGAGATGTTTTCCATCTGCAGGATGAACATAATATACTCATACCCATTAATTTCCTATGGCGGTCAATTCTGACCGAAAATATCATAGGTGCGTCACTGTTGAATAAATCACTCAAAATTCAATGCAAGTGGTGATCATCAATTATATATGTTCAGAGGCCTAGTGTGGAGGATAACATAAGATCTTGAGGCAATTGGATGAAAAATACAATATTTATGATTAAAAACAAAGTCACTCGGTCACTTTTGACCCGAAATGCAATAGATGGGTTAAGCCACTGATGTAACTGAGGGTCTGTCTCAGTTGTTCCCACCCATGTACAGTAGCCAAATATGAACCCCTCCAAATGAGTGATCCCTCTATTGCACAAAAGCATTTTATGTCCAAAAACTTGCACGGTGGGTGACGTGGACCCACTGTGCCAATATTCCAACCCCAGAAGGAGAAATGTTCCAATTAGTCTGTATGCATGTATATTTTCCATTAATTTCTTTTAATATATATCTTTATACATAGTTATTGTGCAAATTTCCAAGAGTCATGTCTGGTCGTAAATGAGGTAACGTCCCTTGTCTGAAGACTACCATTTAATCTAATTATTTAGGGCATTGAAGAGTTATACTCTTGGGAATAACCAAAGGATGGAATTTGCAGGAGTGAGGGATGGTGGTATGTGAGGTTTTCCTTTGAGGCATAACATTGACATCTACTGGCCAGTTTAAGGCAGTGGTTCATTTCATATAGGAGGGAATGCCACTCATAAACGTAAGCAAACAGTTATTTTAATATGGTGAAAGCATCGGCTCTAAATACACCATTGCAGACGAAGAGCTATTTTAACAGAAAGTCACACGGCTGTATTGAAAATAATTTCTTGCCTGAGATAAAGTTGTATGTTCCTATTGGATCAGAAACCAGGGCTGGTCCAACAAGAGCCACTGCGTCCACATGGTAGTTAAACCCAAACCTTCAATTACTTCACTGCCAAACATATTTCAGTCAAAATAGCTGAGGTCTTTTGCGATTGATTAAATAAACAGACAAAACCAGCAGGAGTATGCCACTCCTGGAATGGGTTGAGCAATGTATTTCGCGATACAAAATCGCCTGGCACGGTTGTTGTGTCCTCAGATCACTCTGTTATACAACAGACGTTGCAGGCTCAGTAAGCCCAGTAGCACTAGTCTGTGTGTGTGTGTGCTGTGTGTGTGTGTGTGTGTGCGTGCGTGAGTGTGTGTGTGTGTGCTGTGTGGCTCATGGCCTGGTCAGTCAGAGGTAGTTTTTCTGGTGCTTTTTATTCTGTTTATTGGGCCAGATTTGGATCATTTTGACTACATTTTGAGTTACATTTTGAAGCTGGACAACTGTACCTTTTCACTGAAACGGTACGGTAAATGCACGTAAATGTCACTGAAAAGCTGGAAATCCAGGGGACATAAAGTCCTACCATGTGTTTCTTCCACCCATAGACTCAGCCAGCTGATTTCACTAATTAGTTCTACCTCCTCGCTGAATAATTATGTTAATTAGCAAATCCAGGTGATTGGAGCAAAATACTGGGGAGGACTTTTACTCTATGTCCCCTGGATTTCCACCTCTGCTGAAAAACAGGTGAATGTCTAAAAAGCAGTGCCCCATGATAAATCCCCCGAACTGCAATGACAACACACTTCAGAGAGGAACCTGTAGATGTGCTGATTGTGTGCTGCCAGTAGACGCGCTCATTGAACGATATCCTCGCAGGCAAAGTTTATTTCCAAACAGTGGGTGGACAAGCACGGCAGGGAGGGAAAAATTCACATGCCGGGCAACCTCTCTCTGTCCTGGCTCCACGTCCTCCATATCCCTGAGCATGATGAAGAAGCGCATTGTGTCCTTCTTCTTATCTGCACACTGTGTGCAAGGTTAAACGGCCAATTCATCTGGCCCCGGCAATCGCCGGGCGCTTAAGTTCTCATCGCTGAGCTGTTGTGCTGTCCGCCGCCCCTGTGCCCATGACCCTGTTTCCCGGGCAAGTTCCTGATATTGTTTCCAGGAGGAACATTTATCTCTCAGTGTGGAGGGAGGGAGGGAGGGAGGGAGGGAGGGGGAAAGCAAAAGAGAGAGAAAGAGAGAGAGAGGCCCCTGGCCTGCTCTCTGGCTCTCCCCTCCCCAGACACTGATTAAACCGCTTTATCTTGGTCACCTCCACTCCGCTGGCCCTTGTTGGAGGAGGCCGGTTAGTACCGTGGTGCCCTCCTCCACGTCTCTCTCTCACCGATGCCTCTGGCGCGGGGCTTTCTGCAGAGCCGCCGAGCAGTCACTCATTTCAAAAGAAAATTATTGCCTATTGGTGTCAAGGGTAACTGGGACAGTCCTGGAGGTGAAGTCTCGCCTGACCTGGAGCATTTCTAATCAACCTTTATAGTCTTAAATTAGAACACTGAATCTGGAGAGAGGCTGTAGTTACTGACGTGTTCTCTGTCACGTTGGTTTCATTGGTCTATGTTGCAGGCAAGTTGTAAGTACTTACAATACAGGTCAGCCACGAGGCTTTGCCCGTTGGTTTTTAGTATTACTGTTGACCACTGTGTTTCACCTAATTGACCCATAATTTCTCAATATCCTCCTTTTCGCGTGTTTCTAGTAATGTGTTATGGTTTGTATTTTTAGCACCACTGCAGTTGACTTCAAGATATTAATCTTGAAATTATTACTGCTTTTCTGTGCACCTGCAAATGTGCAATAGTGTAAATTTGAAAATTATATTTTAGCCAAGGAATGTTTTATTACCATAAAAACATATACATTTTACAAAATGGTGTCATTTATAAATGTTAAATATGACCAAAGTGAATGCACCAACCAAATAAAGATATGACTCTGATATTAATCAAAGAAAGGAAAAAATATGACGAGGTCATATAAAACATGACTGAATATATAAATATATATATATTTATTTCCAGTAATGTATGTTAAATGGAAGGTCATTTAGCAGTTAATCCTTGGACTAATCCTTAGCTTGTTTACACTGCAACATTCTTCCTGTCTATTCCGCAAGGTGCAGTATGGGAAAGGCTATTGATTTTAATGTTGAGGCTTGTCTTAGTATTTGAAAAAGAAGCAATCAATGTTGACATGATTGTTAGAATCTGCTGGTGTCGTGCTGATTATTTTTAATTAGATCAGTGATTATTTTATATTACAAATCTAAGCGGGGTTGGGATGCTTTCGTATATACATTTTTAATAATGATACATTTTAATAATAAATCATAGTTTGACCTTCAAAGAGGGGTAGTGGTAGAGGGTAAAACAAATTATTAATAATTTGCTAATGACTGTGATCAGACTGTAGTCCAGGCTATATGAAGAACATTATTAAAGCCATAGATCTGTCTGCCATTGTCAGTGAAGCTCAGAGCAATAGAAAGGTGGTGTGGGGTATATGTAGTGAGCCATGTAGTGGGAAGTAACAATGGCTAATTGAATGGATCACTTGATAGTCTCCTTTCTTTTTTTCTAGAACACTGGAGGTTGTGTGTTTAACAAGTGTTAGGATAGTTGGAAACGCTAACAGAAAATATTACTCTTTGCACTACCCAACTATGAGCTCAGATGCAAAAGCAGATAAATCAATTTTTGTCATTTTCAGTACTTTCTCGGTATAACTTATCAATTCCAAAAAAGGTGACCCTCAAGTAACAGTAGGCCAGATTTTCGCAAATCTACTTTTAAAAATTAAAATATTTTTTGATATTTTTCAGTTTGTTTTGTGTCAAAAGCAGATACAGTAAATACACAATCTGTTTTTTTGGCAAAAGCAGACAAATCCATAGTAAACTTTTTTTTGTTGAAAACCAGACGAATCCATACTAACTTTGCCTCACAGAATCACCACAAATTTGATAATAATCACTAATGCAATAGGAAATAGTATTCATCTAAATTAAAAAAAGGTTTGATAAGACAATAAAACCTGAACTATGAAGCAGGATAGTTGGAAAAGTGGAACCCTCCCTCCCAAATCTGGAACATGGACTGAAGTAAAAAGAGCTGTTCCGGGTTTTACTCGTAGTATAGGCCTACACAGTGATGAGAGCAACACATGCTTCTCAATGTGCTCAGTTTGGAAGTTTTTTTTCCTGTATTTAGCGACCACAACAAGGAAGCTGACATTGGAATGTGGCCATAATGCTGCGCGCTTATTGGCTGGAGTGGATTTATCGGTTTGCGCTAAAAAGTGGACACGGTGTGTATCGGTTTCTGACTGGATGGATACATTTGTGACCAGAACTTTCATTTTTTGAGAGCTTACCGGTATGTGGACGTGAATAAAGCATTTTAACTGCTTAAAATTATCTCTTCTAGTATCTGATTGAACCCCCTCCCTCCCCCTATCACCATAGTGTTTTTTGACACTGAGCCACGCTTTGTCACATGGTCATAAATTGCACCTGCAGGCAGTTTGCCCCCTAGTGGCAGGGATGCTCATTTTGAAAGCGCTGAAGAAACCATAAATCACCATGGTGCAAAAAGACAAAATGACTGTGTCCTCTGGCAAACCAGCTCTGGAGCAGCTTCTTAATGGTAGGCAATTCCCTCCTCACAGTACAATGCTGGAGCATTCCCATTGTTTTGGCAGACACAAGTCCCAGTCTACTCTCTGCAGAGTCTGGCATTTCATGTAGGGGGCACATTTATATACAGTACACCATAATATGTAATTTCCCTGGATGTTTTTTTTGTGTCTGGCTTTTCATTTATGATAGACTTTTGTGGTTCTGTGGGGTACAAATATTGATTAAAGACATTATTTGTATGGTTCAGAGCAATACTGTTGGTGGGATTTGTGCTACTATTCATTCGATGCAACATCATGACTGTGAATCTGTTAACATTTTTTGCATTTCCTTTTTTTCACTGAAATAATAACTTTGTAATACTAAATATAAAAGAAAATGTAGCTCTGTAATCATAGCAGATGAGAGAAGCACAACAGACAATTTATCTCAGGAAAGACTCCACAGTGCTCGAATCATTGCCTCTATTCATGGCTTGGGAATGTTTTTTTGAAAATGAGACTTGGAATGCTTGGTTCCATTGCACACAACCACAACTGCCTTGGATCATCATGTGAGCTTGCATACACCAAAACATGTGTGAAGATTAAAAGTCTAGAACATTTACCAAAACCTAGCTGAGATCATGTAGATAACGCGATAATACACTGAGCCTCATTAATGAAATGTGAGCAGAGCGAATTTGTGCGTAAATCGTTCGCGTTAGCAATTTTGTTCGTATTTTGGCTTATACAGTTTCTGTATCTGAGATTTAATTGTAGGTACGAACAAACTTTACACCAGCTCAGGACCAAGCGTACCTGGTTCGTAAATTCAAAATGCCGCTAAATGTAGCTTCTGAATGCCAATTAGAACATTCATTTATTTTTAACTTCTGTTCAACTCGCAAGGCTAAATGTAGCCTTTGAAATGCACAATGCAAGCTTACTAAATTACGATTGTAAAAAGCTAACACTTCAGATTACGAATATAGGCTATTCGTTGAATTGCTCATTTGTGGCCACCTGCTGTAGCTGTGGTGCTTTTGTAGCTAATTTAATGTTGATCCTTTTTTATTTTTTTTACTACTTTAACAGTTTGTGTGACAGGTGATCCTGCATTAACTGCACATGTTGTCTCCTGCCAGGTCTTTTCACTTTGCCAGTTCTTATGACACTGGTAGTGACAAATACAATTGATTTCTGCAAAAAAAAAACTTAAATTTCATTGTCGTAATAATTTTTATTTTTCATTTTTCTGGGTCATATTGAATTTGTATGTACCTGTAAATGTAATTTGCTCCTTCCATATATGGCAATTCATGGGCGTGGATTTATGCTAATCGCAAAAAAGGTGCACACGCCTGTCATTTACGATGAATCAGAATGTATGAACATACGCGTACGCACGTGAATACAAACAAATCTGCCTTTCCGTGCGGTTTGATGAATCTGGTGTCAGTTTCTTGTACGAGCTTGCTTTGTACATAAATCTACGCACACGTTTAGGAACATTTCATGAGGCCAACTAAGTGGTAAATACATCAAAGCAGTTTGTGGAGTAGAAAGTAGTTAGATACGAAATGCTCTGAATACAGTTCACAGTATTTACGCAGAGCCACACAAATGTACATTTGTTTGTATATGGTACGTAGACCTGGTTTACAGGATTTGAAAATTCTTAACTCTTTTTGTCCTTTTCAGCCCAGCCTCCAGATGTCGCAGGCCTCATTTTGTTTGCTAAACTCCCATTTGTATTCAACACAATTCTACATTGCATTCAATGTTTCTTTCAGTTATGAAACTCACATAATGTTCTGTATAATGTATTGTGGTTGCAGTGCGCAGCACCTTCCTACACTCCTAAACATGTTGGTATAACTTGCAAGGAAAATGAACAGATTTTGCAGCCACATGTCCATGAAAGGCTTTCTGGTGTTTAGTGCCTGACTGTCGGTCATTCCATTTTGTATACATGATATCTCTCTCCACAAAACCAGAGTTGGTTTGGCCTCTGTGTTACTGTGTTCAGAAGCAGCTGACTTTTATTGCTTGACGTATAATAGATTTTACACGATCGTATGCATCTTGTGTAGGGCAAATAGTGGTGATAGTGCACAAATGCAATTATTCTGTGAAATGTCAGTTGATATTTGAGGAGAATAACCGATTCTTACCGAGACCTGTTAGAGAGCTTGCAGATTAGCCTACTATTCCGTTACTGTTACCACACAAAATGCTTGCCCTACACATGTAGACATTTTAATTGTGACTTGTTTTATGTGGGTAGCATTTTAATGCCTCCCCAGGAAATGGCTACAATTCATGCAACACCACAGTCATTTCAAGGAACAATGCGTACTTCCCCTGGTGACTCTCAGACTGCTACTGGAACATGACCTTTTCTGTTTTTCCTTTTCTACTATTTAGCAACGAAAAACGAATAGGAGCTAGCTGTGTCTTCCTGAGCTACAAATACCCGAGACAAAAACAAGAACTGTAGGGGTGATAGTTCCTGCTTGGAATCCACTCCATGCAAGAATGACAGCAATTGCCTGTTTGCAAAAACCATAGTCACAACCTGTGTATACATTTAAAATAGCAAGACAGTACCTTCTGTGTTCGAAACACTACGTATTCGCCTACATGGAAACCTCTTAATAACAATAATTAAACATAGATTGCCTATGTACTTTATCTAAATGTGTGAAATAATTCCACACAACACCCATAAAACTCTTTAATCTTGTAAATAGTGATGCTGATTCTGTGCTCAGTGACGAAAAGGAAAGGCTAGTCATGGTAGCTTTTGGCAGTTTTTTTGTGAAACTCATACCATGTTAAAAAGTTGTGTTTTTATGATATACAGCCATCTGAATTGACTGAATTCAGATAGAGCTGACACAAGCCTAATAATTGAATTTGAGTGGGAATTTGATTTGATTTAAGAAGAGTATTTTAATAATTTGTATGGGAGAAATAGTGAATTGGAATTGAGTTTGCTTGAATTGATATACATTTGGAATTGAGATTAATTGAATTGAAAGGGAATTTAGAGAATTGTCTAGTACAATTAATTAAATTGATAGAATTTAAAATGGTAAGAAATGTAACTGAAACAGAGTTACTGGAATTCACCCTAATTCTGGTTCCAAGTTTCAAACTTTTGCTAAAACACTAAGGCTTGGAATCAATCAACATTTGATACTTAATTTGACTGTCAAATAAATAAAACTGCTATTTATGCAACAAAAACACAATCGCTTTCATGAATACAGCTGAACTTTTGAGTACAAAACTGTATTCGTGAAGAAACTATGAACAGTTGCACTCAAGTGTGAGTGAAAGTTCATGACAAAATATTGATTGAATCCAGCCTTTAATCTATGTAGTCTCAGAAACAGTACACTTGGGGGACATGATTGGGGTTTTCACATCTTTTGAAAGGGATCAATAAAAAGTTGTTTCAAGTTGGATTCTGTCACCAGAACAACATAGTGTAGGTGAAAATTAGATAAAGGTAAATATCGCACAGACATTAGGAAGCATGTTTTTTACAAAGAGAGTTAATAATACATGCAACCTCTTACCAGAACACAGCAGACGTGAAGGCCCTTGGAGCCTGACTTGACATAGTGCTCGATGCCCTCTATACAGTCAGCAGTATGGAGAGTTTACGTGGGCTTATCATCCTTTTCTTTTCATTAAAGATTCTTGTGTTTTTAAAGTATGAGCTCTCCCTTACTACAAAAGCTGGAGAGTCATTCTAGCATTATTATGGTTGTGTGGGATTAAACATAATTTAACATGTATAAAGCAACTGCGGGTTTAAAAGGGTTGTTGGCAGATCTAAATGGAGTTGAAGGCACCTGGGAGAGCAACGTGCAAATTATGTTCCCAAACAGCATTTCGGCTAAAAGCGAGGTTGATGATGTCGTTGCAGAATTCAGCCCCTCTTTCGCATCCAGAGGATCATATCCTTTTTTCTTGGATCCCCGCAGGGAGCTAGCGTTCCTTACGTCTGGATTATGCAATTATGTTGGAAAGTGTCACGGCGCTGATGCCCAAAACGATGGCAAGGAAGCACGTGCTAGCTCATTTTTAGTCTGTGAGACGGAGGTTCTGCTAATCACCTTTCTTCTTCTTCTCCGGCAAAAAAAGCCACTCAAGGGTGCGGAGAGTGACACAGATAAAAAGAGAGAAGTCAACACAATAAAAAACAAACAGGAGTGCTGAGGTGTGCCTTCCAGTATTTTAGTCCCTGACCAACACAGCGGGAAAACCACAGAATGATAGATTTACCGATGATATATGTCACCATCCATTTGTTTAACTGCGAATGGCTTGTATTTGTAACTTGTATTTGTTTGGTTTATGGAACTTCATGTTTTGTACATATACTGTTTAGCAAGTCAGGAAATACACTTGCATTACTTTATCTCTGCGTTCTGCAGTTACCTTTGCTTTGAGCTGAGACACAAATGAGGTGTTTGTGAAAGCATGCAGATTTGTATCTACCTCAAATTTAGGCTGAGATGGAAAATAAGTATGGCGACCGGTTCTTCCTCTTTGTACATTAGTAACACTGAATGCGATAATAAATGCAGGTGTGAGAGCTGAAACCTGACACTTTTCTGAAAGGGGCTTGTGGCATCTGGGGAAAAAAATGGCAACTCACTCTCGGAGAGAATCTCAACACCTGCCTATGGAAACAACAATCACCACTGTACCTTCCCCCTCATGGGCCATCTGTTTACACATGCCTTTTATGTTCAGGAACCATGGGGAGAAGAAGTCCAGCTCAAGCTGCTGATGGGAATACAAAATCCAAACCAAGGCCGAGTCTTGAATATTTAAACAAGGAAACGTGGTTTGCATCGAAAGACGGCATTTTTGCGAAGAGCAATATCAAAGCAGGGAACTCGTAGCCAACCGCTAACTTGACTTTATTTAAGTTTGTATTAGACAAACTTTATATTAGTTTGCAAACCTGTTTCCCCATGAGGATATTGTGGTATAAAACTATACCTGTTCAAACCAAAGTCCAATGAGTCTTTGTTGTCCTGCACTGGTGTGACTGTGAAGACTTCTCTTGGTGTTCTTGGTGCAAAAGAAAGGTCCACGGTGAGATGAGCAAACTGGCAAGCTTCAACATCTCCTTTGGGGCATACAAATAATGGCTCAAGTAGGACTTCTCATGTATAAAAGAAAAACAAAAAAACCTCATTGATTCAGAGAATTCCTTGCCTTAATTAAAACCGCATGTTTTGGAGTAATCTTTGGAGGCTTGACACAAGGACTCAGTCGCCGCCAAACTGTACATAGGCAGTAAATAAGCCATATACGAAACCACCTCCTTCACCGTGGACCCATTTTTAAAAATCCCTCAAGTCTTAATTAAAGAGTTTGAGGTACTCAACTCTTGCAGGCTCAGAACTGACCTCACAAACACAAAACGACCTACCTTCTCTGCAGGCAGTGAGACCCCTGAGGCTAGGATCAAAAGTCGATAAATTATCTACTTGAGCACGGTCATACACACTTACACTCCTTTCTCTGTTCCCTTTGAGAAAGGTCTGAGGTCTGTCCATGCGGTCCCCTGCCCTTCTGCACGGTGGAGTGGAACAGAGAAGGGTGACCACAGTCCCTGCTGACTCCTCTCGACCAATGCCATTCTAACACTGTGACCCCTGCCCCCTGACCCTGACCCTCCCCACAACCAACCCCCCCCCCCTACTTTCTGCTCAGGCACTTGCTCTACTGCATAACGTGGAAAAAATAACCACACACATGACAGAATCTACTTTAGTGCACGCCACCTTCCCTTCTTAAATTGCATCTGAATATTTAAGGGTCGCACGTAGGAATGGCGGTATGGTAGGTAGCATTACTGCTGCACAGCTGCAGGGTGATGGTTCCGATTACAGCAATGGAGGTTTCCCTCTCTCTTCTTCTTTTTTTTCTGCTTTTCAGTGGCCACATGGCGTTTATCTCAGTGCCTGCAGGCATGTTAGTTAGGTGTGGAGCACTCTCTGAAGCGCCTTCGGGGGGTTTTCCTGACTCCTAACCCTTCCAGGTGCAGGGCTTTTGTGTGCAGCGAGCCCCAGCTCATGACCTTTGTACACCAGTGTAGGCTATCACAGCTCCTCAATTACCCTAAGCAGTATCGGGAACTCTTAGGGACAAAATGGACTGAGAATGCAGGCAGCACCTTCACTCTCAGTGCAAACATTGGACATACTTGAGTTTAGCAAACAAAAGTTCATCAAACTTCTGGGATCAATATGGGATGGAACTGGAGTAGGATGCGGGTTCAATAAAGTTTGACTGGTGCAGCATTGGCTCAATGATGTGTGATTGGTGCTTTCGAAAGTTGAACGGCTAAGGATTTCTTTTGCATGTTTAATAGCGTTGACAGTAAAGCTCAAGTACAAACTGCAGAAATTAGTTTGATTGATTGAACATTCAAATTCTGACATGACTGAAAAGAAAGGAGTAAAAAACAATAAAATAACGTTTAGGAATTTGCTGGAAGGACCAACAAAAGGAAACAAACTGGAACTTGTGTGGTTCTCTGACAAAGCCACAAATGAAAGTCCTTTTAAAAAGGCTTTGTTCTCAGTAAGCCTGACACATTATGGGTTCCTTCCTGCATTTCTCTCCCTTTGAGTTTCACCAGGCTTTAAATTCAGTAAGCAAAATGACCTCATCACCTGTGTCTGTACACCCACATGACTCATGAGGCGATGTAGTGCTTATGCAGTGAAAGACACTCAAGCGTACCACAGACAGTCATGAACAATGTCAAAGAATACAAAGAACAGAAGAAACCCGCACATTCTGGAGCAGATATGGATGGGGTAATATATGTAGGCCATGTGCTACTATCATGTACGTATGAGGATGCTATATAATAAGCATTTATATTCGAGTATATGGAAAAGCGCCATAAGTCTGGATCACCAGAATACATAACTCAGAACAATGTCAATTCAGTATTTTGCTTTATTTTGATGCATAGTATACTCATTCAATGGATTATTGATATTGAAACCATTATAAATACTATTATATTAATTTTAATTGTAAACTAGACACCATATTCCCCACTGACAGGAGAGGTTTTTACAAACACTGGAGAACATTCTGCATAGGTGATGATGAGAACATTCCCCAAAGTCTTAGAACATTTATTGCTTAAAATAAATGAAGTCAAAAGAAAATGTTCCAATCATGTCACTTTTTGGCCATTCACATCATACCTACAAACTTGGTAACCCCAACTCCCCCAAGAAAGCTCAAACTTGGAGGCAAATGGATATTTCCGCAATGGCCGTATACCTCAAAATCAACCAAGAAATATTTAAATGACACAAAAATTCTTATTTTGTACTAGCCATATCAGTCTCCAGACTTGAACCAGGGCAGGCGAGAGGGCAGCCCATAATCACAGACCAAAATAACCGAAAGATCTTGAAAGATTTTGTCTGGAGAAACTATCAAAAAACCTACCCAGTATGTTCACCATTCTCATAAAACACGAGAAGACGACTCCGTTGCTTTATCCTTGCAAAGACAAAGTGCAGGCATGTACATCATTTCAACAGCTCTCTTTCTGCCATATAAAATGATTACTCGCTCATTGTTAATTTGTTGCCGTCTTTTATGCTCATCTTTATTAAGGGTGGCAATATTTTTCTTTTAAATATCTTTGCGCTGCTTTTTATGTTCCACACAGATCAATAGCATTTTGAATGGGGGAAGTCGGCTTTACCAATTACCAATGCTTATTATGAGTTAACTGCATTTCTTTGTGAGCAGGTTACTTCCTTCTATTATAGATATGAAAAAGAGATCTAAAGCTCCCTACTCAAGAACCTAATGGTGCCAAATCAATTTGTTGTTCATGAGGAGTGTTTCTGTACAAGACACCAAGGCACAGAGGATCGACCAGTCCTTCCCTGTATGCTGGTGGTGGGAAGGACAAAATCGACACACTGTAACATATAGGTGGGATTGAAGATGCTTTCCCAGTTTATTCATCTGATGTACATAGACATATTTATGTCATAATGTACCCAATCACCCTCCACACTAGCCTTAAGCAGCAATCGACTATAAACTGGGAAGACCATGTTACAGACAAAAAACGATTCAACTATTAACAGAGACTCAAATGCCTCAAATGTATCTGTCTAGTGCACACACAAACATCTGGTGCACTTCTAAAATGGGTAAGCATGTTATTGGCAGACAGGATGTACATATCCCAGGGCTTTATCCCCTACTGGTCACATATTTTACTTCCACACACTTCCTCTTTCCTGTGGAAGTGGTACAGTTTGTTCAACAGCAGCAATTGTGTTAGAATATCGAACTTGACAAAGGAATGGCAGAATTGCAGAAGCGAATCCAGATATGTGACTGCCCTGTTAAGAAGATATGGTGATGGTATGGTAGTTTGATACCTCAGACCCTTGATGTCTTACATCTAGTCCCACGCCCCAAATCCCATAGAGATCCATTCAAATGCAGAGAGATTATAGTACCGCTTGTAAGAGTATACCTGAAAATAAGATATCAAGTCTTTTGATGTTGTTGGGTCACAGACATCAGGAAGTCATGACAAAGGATAGCTGACCAAATATTAAATATGATATCTTTATTAAAGTTTATGTATATTTGTCCAATTACTTTTGGTCCCCTAAAATGGGGAGGACTATGTATAAAAATGGCTACATTTGCTACATCGTTCACCCTATATGGATGTAAAAACCAATGTGCCTAGAGTACAGAGACAAAATAACACAAATTGTGTCACTGTCCAAATACTTATGGCCCTGACAGTATGTTTAAAAAGCTGGACCCTGCAGACACAAGCTATGTCATAAGCCAACTGTGACTGAAGGTGCAGTGGTGGGAGTGAGACGCAATTGGTCTTGTCCAATCAGAAGCAGTGTGTATTTAACCAGGCCAGGGTTTCTCCGGTTACTGCTAAATTTATGTTAATAATAACTATACTTATATAGCACTTTCAAAACAAAGTACAAAGTTGTTTCTCAGTGCAAAATCACTTCACAGGTAAGAACACACAAACATTGAAAGTACATCAGTTAAAAATTCTAAATAATTTATCATTCAAAAGCCATTCTATAAAAGTAGGTTATTTAGGTCAATTTGTAGTGTTACTACAGAATGTCTGAGTTGTTTCCAGATCTGTAAAAGTTTAAATTCTGTGCCATGTCCATGGTTTTCACTGGGCTCCTTGATAATTATTCGAGGATAAGATAACTACCATTTTTCATCAAACTTAGATTTCCTATGGTAATACAAATTTATAAAAAATGGGAAGATTTTGATTGGATCCACTTGATGGAGATAGTCCAATCTTTTTTTTCAAAATAGCAATCTGCAATCTTTAGAGGGTTATATGCTAATACAACCACATCATGTAGCTCAGAAAGTAATCTGAAACTTGAATATGCAAAGTCCATGTACATCCCATACATCACATTCTAAAACTGCATAGTTTCATTGTTTCTTATTTTAATTCCAGTTTCATTTTCAATATGTTATTGACTTATCAGCAAATAATCCCTACTGTGGTTTATAGACACCCTGTGAAATATCTCAAGTTATATTTTTCCAATTTTCTTAAAATGGTGGAAGCGCAGTCTACGTCAAGTGTATTTCACTGGAAGACAGTGATCACAGCAATTCCCATGATTCAAAGATGCTTTTAAAAATTTTTTGTTTAACAGTGTTAAGAGCATAGGCATATTTTTGAACAAAAGAAAAAGTTCTGTAATTGTTTAGACACTCCTATCCTATAGTACAATTCATTTTTCAATGAGAATATAATATAAAAGGCCATTCATTAAAAGCAATTAAAACACAAATTAGACTACAGCACAGACTGAGCAAATATATGATTTGTGTAACTGGGAAGAGATAAGTAGCCTGACCTATATATTATCTAAAAGTTTCAATGACAAGGAAAATATTTTCTAATTAAAAAGCATAATACTGAATCATATGAAAGCATAATATTTCATACTATTCAGAATTGGGCAATGCGTGTGCTCACTTCATGTTAAAAGGTACTTCTGTTGGTCTTTAGATACATTCTTTAAAAGTCTTTACATAGACAAAGTATAATTATCAGGACTCACTGCACAAATAACGTTGTAACTAGATGTGTATACAACATGGTCAGAAACACTTAAGCAAGCAGTCATGCTTTTTTCTACATTGAGAAAGATCTTTATAGATGGTCGCTGGTTCAATTACTAACATGCCACGTTTATTCGGAAAACCACAGTGGTACCCTCTGACAGTTGAAGTCCTATAATTATAACTTGCCCCTCTGATCTTTAAGGGTTTCCTATTATAGATCTAAAAGTGTATTAACATTTGGTTTTTGGCAATCGTGATATGTAATAAGTCCCCCAGAAAAGCCACAGCCGCAAGCCGTAAACTACCATAACCACTATGGTGCTGCAAATATTGCGCAAATGGATTTTAGAGAGAAAATTATTCGAGACATAAATAAATATGTCAGCTGCTTGTCTTGTACAAGGGTGTTTGTTTTATTTTTACATTTTAAATCACTCACATTTTACATCTTTGTTTCCATAACATTATGCCATTGCAATATTTTTGGGAGGACAATAGGTGAATAGACATTCAAATTAGTACAATCCATTTGTTTATAAGCGCAATCCTGGATAACAACTCAGAAAATTAAATTCAATCTTCTGTGACACCACCTTTAGTGTATATCTGTGACAGCCATGATATATACTGAATATGAGGGCTGCGTCCCAATGTTCTCCACTCCCCCACTGCCACTCCTCTCTTACCCGGAAGTATGCAAAGCTGCGAACGTTTCGAGTACTGTATTTGCATGTACAGTATACAATGTACCTGAGATTGCGTTGAGACATTAATTAATATGTAACCATTAATACGTAATTAAGATGTAATCAGCGACATTAGATTAAAACACAAAGATCCGTTTCCGGGGCACGGAGTAGAGGAGTGGTAGTGGAGGAGGAAATGTTGCATTTTGTGACTATTGGAACAAAACCATGGTTTTAAAAGCACATGATACATAGCCACACCCCAATCAAACAGAGTAAGGTGCGAGAAACATAAATGTAATGTATTTTGGTTTGGCATTACATCTGATTTCAAGGTTTATCAAAAGAAAAAAGAATTATTAGCTGTTATCAGTTGTAAAAATTATTTTAAAAAATATATTGTGAGCTTTTTTGTTGACAACACCTTGCGTACTGCTCCATATAGTCATGTAATAACAGCAATAGAAGACAGAGCACATATAGTCATGTAATAACAGCAATAGAAGATAGAGCACTGCATATTTCTCATGGGTATGGCCATACGTTTTACCTGATTGCTTGGTTTTCTATCCTCCAACACAAAGGGGTCAATATAGGACTTCCTGAAGCCTCACGTTAACAAATCAAAACAATTCATCACCTTAATCATCTCAATCAATCACTCCTTAGCTCCAGCCAATGGAGGATGCGAGAAAAGGGTGTAAAGATGAGATACGAAGATGGAGAAATCGAGGCGACATGCTTTAGGCAAACGGAACGTCCTTGCTCAGTCATGCGTCAGCATCATATTATGCTTATTGCTTATGTGCTTAACTATAATGCTTTTTAGCTTCTTTTTTGATTAATAAACATGGTTTTTGTTTGGCCCTACTGTGTCGACTAGGTTTGCAAGCTGGGTTTTGCTGAGTATATTCGGGAGCATACTTTTCAAGAAATATGTGAATATTTGGTTGCATAAATATCAGCTTTGTTTTAAAAAATTAGGTGCAGCTTTGCTGACGTTTTTCTTCAATAACAACAAAAACAACATGTCGTGCAAGGGTTTTACATACTGCACATTGTGTACTAAACAGTACACAGCTGCCAGTACACAAGAGACTGGATGCAGTAGATAGGGCTCTGATTCGACACAGCCCTAGTCTTAATTCGAAGCACAATAGTAATAGTAATTTAAAAAAAACCCCAAGGCTGTGTTCGAAGCAGCGCTGTTCCATACCATTTAGTATGCCGGTTGAGTACACTGGATGAGAAAGTTAAGTAGGCCCATTTTTCTCTAAATAAATGTAGTGCACTTAAAATCCCCTGGTGATAAATTTATTTCTGGGGTTTCGCTGAATATATTCGGGAGCATACTTTCCAGGAAGTAACCAAATATTTTGGTCCCATAAATATAACACGCAGCTTCACTTTAAAATGAGGCCCAATTTGGCTGACATTTTCCTTCAAAAACAACAACAACATATGGGCATGGCCAGGCAAGGGCGGGATGTCATATGACACCTGGCTGAGTCCAAATGACTGTGACTGTGACCGAATATGATCCCTTGACCCCTTTGAGGGCACATATTTGAGTCAAAAAGCTTTTGAGTGGGCGACTTTTCTCACAAATGGGCGCAATTAAAATCCCAGAATGAAACCAATATTTTCGGGGTTTTGTTGAGGGGATTCAGGAGCACACTCATCCATAGAATGTGCACTCATCTGAAAATTTCAGGAAGTAAACCGGAAGTAAAAACTACAACTTGTAGTTCAAGAGCGGGACAAATTACTATCTTTTTTTGTTGTTAATTCTATCTTCATTCATAATCTACACTTTGTAACCATTGTCATATGTAAACTGATTGATATTCTCAATAAAAAAAAAATATATTATGAACTACTTCCTCACTAGTTTTGAAAAAGTTTTGCAAGATTTCTTGCACACAATACTTGCAAAGTGAGAGGACAGGGCACATAGCAGACAGGAGTCTGAGTGGACAGGGTACAGGGGGCAGGGAACAGGGATCATATTCGGTCACGGCCTGTGTCCGAATTAGAGCCCTATCTACTGGCTCCCTTGTGCATTAGTACACATGCAGTATGCAAAAATATCCTCCATACTATTATCAGTAAAAACCCAGAAATAAGTATATCATCTGGGTATTTTGAGTACACTACATTTAGAAAGCATTTCACCTTCTTAACAACTTTCTCATCCAGTGTACTCAACGAGCACACACAAAAGTATGGAACGGCGTTGATTTGGACAAAGCCCAAATGTTGATTCGAACACAGCCCAAACATTGTGTTCGAATCAATGCCATTCCATACTATGAGTATGGTTGTTCAATACACTGGATGAAAAAGTTGTTAAGTAGGTGCAATGTTACATAAATGCAGAGTACTTAAAAATCCCTGGCTGATATACTTATATCGGGTTATCGCTAATAATAGTACGAGATATTTTTTTGTATAATGCATGTTGTGTTGAGACAGGTGTGTGCGGGTTGGACCCGTAATGCACGACTCAGAACACTGACGTGATAATAAATACCCACAAGGGCTTTATTATGGGGAAATCCAAAATCGTAGTCACACAATGTAAGGATCTGTGATCTGTCTGTCATGTAATTTGTTATTTTCCAGCATCTTGTTTACTTTCCGGTTTTTTCTTAGTTGTCTTGTGTCTGCTTGTTTACATTCGATCTGTCACTCCCAGTTTACGTCTCTGTACCTTTCCGGTGTTTTCATTGGTGTTCGGGTTCCCTCTTGCTTCTTACCTATCTCTGAGCAATTAGATTTACTAATTACCACTAACAGACTAACGATAGATTAGATCTACTAACTCCACTAACAGACTAATTTGTATATACTTACTAATCATACTAACGGCAGGGGTGTGTGTATAGTTACTAATCTCACTAACATATTAGAGCGCACATTTTCACGCTGTTCTTTCTCTGCTAATCATTCGCAGCTGCATCTGATCTTCTCTCCGTGTTCTCTTAATCTTTGCACGATTTCCTGAAACTCCAGGTCATCTGTTATCGTGTATATGTTTGCAATCCAGTCCGCGTTTTCCCTAGTTGTCTACGTGATTGATTATCCGCCCAATGTATTCTCATTGTTTCTCGTTTGGAGTCCCTCCCTCTCACACACCTGATTCCTCTTGTGTCAGTAGTTACTTGTGTATTTAATCCCTGTGTTTTCTTCAGTCCTTTGTCAGAACGTTGATCTACTTATCCTGTGCCTACGCCTTTTCCAAGCCAGAGATTTGCTAGTTTTTCCTGAGACAACCTTGTATTCCGACTATTCTTTTGCCTTGCCCTTGCCTGCCTTGTTTTGATTACCGTTTACAATCTAGCTTTTGTTTTTGACTATTCTCCTGCCTAGCCCTTTTTGTACTTTAGCCTTTTGATTTCCTGGTTTTCTGATTTTTGGATTGTCTCTCACTATTCTATTGCCTGTCGTTTTTGTACCTCGCTATCTCTGATTACCTGGCTTGACTAAGGAACGGATAATAAACTACCCTTTTGGAATTATCCTGTGGTCTGCGTCTGGGTCTTCCTAGGGAACATAACAGTACGTTCTGACCAGACATGGACCCAGCGGACCCAACCCATCTGCATGCCACTCTCCAGCGGCAAGGAGTCATGATTGGTCAGCAACAGGCAGCCCTCGAGTCCGTGACCCAAGATCTCCGGTCCCTGATGAGCTACATTAAGGAGCTGGCTCCCAACAGGCACCTTTCTGCACCTACCAACATACCCCAACCACCACCAGTGCAGACCATTCTTGACCCAATGCACGCTGGTGTTTCAGCTACAGCCGAACACCTTCCCCACTGAACAAGCCCGCGTAGCGTACATCATCACTCAGCTTACCGGGCGTGCCAAGAAGTGGGGAACAGCCACCTGGGAAGCGGGTCTACCGTGCTGCAGTCGGGCAGAGGACTTCATGGAGGAGATGAAGAGAGTGTTTGACCGTTCTAAGTACGGTCATGAGGCAGCCCGAGAGATGCTTCGTTTCCGCCAGGGGAGAAATTCAGCATCTGACTATGCCATCGAGTTCCAGACGCTAGCCACATCCAGCGGCTGGAACAAGAAGTCGATGTTTGATGTCTTCCTCAACGGACTTAATGAAGAGGTGGTGGATGAGATCGTGACCCGAGAACTCCCTTCCAGTCTGGACGAACTCATCGCCTTGGCCATCAGGGTGGATACACGCCTTCGAGACCGGCAACGGCCATTCCAGAGGGGGCGTACTCCTCAGTTCAGCCAGCATGGCAGCAAGGTCGACTCAGCTACATCCCTCTCCAGTAAACCTCCTAACCACCACTCACCTGAACAGGAGACCATGGAGATTAACCGCTCCAGGTTATCGGCAGCGGAGAGGGCCCGTCGCATCAAGGACCGGGCTTGCCTTTACTGTGGCAAAACTGGGCATTTTGTGGATAAATGTCCAGTAAAAGATCACGCTCACTAGTGGCCGGAGGAGCACTAGTGGGCGTCACACCAGTCGACGCCTCCAACCGCAATCGCACGTGCATTCCGGTTACTCTTCAGTGGGACACCAGTACCAAGAAGACCCTTGCCCTTATCGACTCCGGAGCTGAGGCTAATTTCCTGGACGTTGGGGCCGCGACCCGTTGGGGAGTTCCTGTTACACCACTGGAGCGCCCAGTAGTAGCTCACACCCTCAGTGGGGGTCAGATCGCGGAGATTACCCAGCAGAGCCTACCCGTCAACCTACTTGTCTCCGGAAACCATCAGGAGGAGCTTCAGCTCCACATCATCGATTCTCCACACTCACCGGTGATCCTTGGCCATCCCTGGCTAAACCGTCACTGTCCAGAGATCGATTGGCGGAAACATGAGATTGTGGGCTGGAGCCCCTCATGTGCGGTCAGCTGTCTCCAGAAGGCCCACTTACCTGTTCCTGTGCCTCCTGCAGAAGAAAGCCCGGATCTGAAGGGGGTTCCAGTCAAGTATCATGACCTCAAGGAGGTATTCTGTAAAGCGCGTGCTTCGTCATTACCTCCACATCGCCCTTATGACTGCACCATAAACCTGAGGCCTGGCACTTCCCCGCCTAGAGGCCATCTGTTTTCCCTGTCCCGACCCGAGACGGAAGCCATGGAGAAGTACCTGTCAGAGTCATTGGCAGCTGGCATCATCCGCCCTTCTTCCTCTCCGGCTGGAGCAGGATTCTTTTTTGTGGGGAAGAAGGACGGGTCTCTCCGTCCCTGCATCGACTACCGGGGCCTGAACGACATCACCGAGAAGAACCGTTACCCACTCCCGCTCATGTCCACTGCTTTCGAGCAGCTCCAGAAGGCCGTCGTCTTCACAAAGCTGGACCTCAGAAACGCCTACCACCTGCTCCGGATTCGTGAGGGCGACGAATGGAAGACAGCCTTCAATACACCCACTGGACACTGGGAGTACCTGGTGATACCGTTCGGGCTCACTAATGCCCCCGCTGTCTTCCAGAACCTGGTCAACAATGTTCTCGGTGACATGATCAATCAGTATGTTTACGTTTACCTGGACGACATTCTTATTTACTCTCAGAGCCTGGAGGAGCACGAGAAACACGTACACAAGGTACTGGGTCGCCTCCTTGAGAATCGTCTTTTTGTCAAGGCGGAGAAATGTGAGTTCTCCACATCATCTACCACCTTCCTGGGATTCATCATTGAGGAAGGTCAAGTCAGGATGGATCCAGCTAAGACCAAGGCTGTGTTGGAGTGGCCACGCCCTGAGGACCGGAAGGAACTTCAAAGGTTCCTAGGGTTTGCCAATTTCTACCACCGATTCATTCGGAACTACAGCTCGGTAGCGGCTCCTCTCACAGCACTCACCTCAGTCAAACTGAAGTTCGCCTGGAACCCCAAGGCTGAGGAGGCCTTCTCGCTTCTTAAAGAACTGTTTACCACAGCCCCCATTCTACGCTATCCCGATCCGGCCGTACAGTTCATCGTAGAAGTGGATGCCTCCAACGTGGGGGTAGGGGCCATCCTATCTCAACGATCCTCGGAGGATCAGAAGGTACACCCTTGTGCCTTCTTTTCCCATCGCCTCACCCCCACGGAGGAGAATTACGACGTTGGGAATCGGGAGTTGCTGGCCGTGAAAATGGCCTTAGAGGAGTGGCGCCACTGGCTGGAGGGAGCACAGATACCGTTCTTGGTCTGGACGGACCATAAGAATTTAGAATATTTACAGTCCGCCAAGAGACTTAATTCCCGCCAGGCCAGATGGGCCCTCTTTTTCTCTCGCTTCGACTTTTGTCTGGCTTATCGGCCAGGGACTAAGAATACCAAGCCTGATGCCCTTTCCCGGCGTTTTGAATCCTCATCTAAGGACCCCTGTCCAGACACTATCCTGCCCCAGAGTGTATTCATTAATGCTATCAGCCTCCCCATAGAAGGTATTGTTAGGAGTGCTCAGAATGGGGAGGCCACTCCCAGTCACTGTCCTAACCATTGTATGTATGTTCCAGAAGCGGCTCGGTCCCAGGTGCTCCAGTGGGGACATTCGTCGCGACTCTCCGGCCACCCAGGCATCAATCGAACAATCACATTTATTTTACGCAAGTTTTGGTGGCCGGAGGTCCGACAAGACGTCGCCTCATTTGTCTCCGCCTGCTCAGTCTGTGCACAGAACAAGGCATCTCACCAACCTCCTCACGGTGAGCTTCAACCACTTCCCATTCCTCACCGTCCCTGGTCTCATATTGCACTCGATTTTGTCACAGGTTTACCTTCCTCCAATCACTACACCACTATCCTCACCATTGTAGACCGATTTTCTAAGGCTGTTCACTTCGTTCCCCTCACCAAACTCCCGTCCGCTAAGGAAACCTCTAATCTTCTCATACAACACGTGGTGAGATTGCACGGGATTCCCACCGACATTGTCTCCGATAGAGGGCCACAGTTTATAGCACGGTTTTGGAGAGCATTCTGCAGGTTACTCGGCACTACCACCAGTCTCACATCCGGTTTCCACCCTCAATCTAACGGCCAGACTGAGCGAGCTAATCAGTGTCTTGAGACAGTGCTTAGATGCCTGTGCTCTAGGAATCCTACCACTTGGAGTTCGCAGTTACCCTGGGCCGAGTACGCGATAAACTGTCACACTTCATCTGCCACCAAGCTTTCTCCATTTGAATGTTCCCTAGGTTACCAACCCCCTCTATTTCCTAGCCAGGAAGCGGAGGTGGGGGTTCCGTCCGCCGAGGCCTTCATCCGGCGCTGTGCCAGAACCTGGAGAACTACTCGCATTAATCTCACCAGAGCTAGTGCCCGGATGAAGGAGGCGGCGGACCGCCACCGAGCCAAGGCTCCCCAGTACCGGGTGGGTCAGAAGGTGTGGCTTTCTGCCAAGGATATTCCCCTTAGAGTTGCGTCACGTAAGTTAGGTATTTGGGTCCCTTCCCAGTGCTCAGGGTCATCAGTCCCACGGCAGTTCGACTCAAACTTCCCGCTACTATGCGGAGAATACACCCCACGTTCCATGTATCTAGAATCAAACCTGTTGTAACCCACCCCCTTTGTCCCGAACCTGATCCCCCGCCACCCCCCCGAATCATCGACGGCGGAGAGACTTACACCGTTGCTGAGGTGTTGGACGTTCGTCGTCGGGGCCGTGGCCTTCAGTACCTGGTCGACTGGGAAGGTTACGGTCCCGAGGAAAGATCATGGATTCCTTCACGATTCGTTTTGGACAAGGACTTACTCAAAGACTTTCACAAGACTCATCCTGTACCACCTGTTAAAACGCCAAGAGGCGCTTCTTAGGGGGGGGGGGGTACTGTAAGGATCTGTGATCTGTCTGTCATGTAATTTGTTATTTTCCAGCATCTTGTTTACTTTCCGGTTTTTTCTTAGTTGTCTTGTGTCTGCTTGTTTACATTCGATCTGTCACTCCCAGTTTACGTCTCTGTACCTTTCCGGTGTTTTCATTGGTGTTCGGGTTCCCTCTTGCTTCTTACCTATCTCTGAGCAATTAGATTTACTAACAGACTAATGATAGATTAGATCTACTAACTCCACTAACAGACTAATTTGTATATACTTACTAATCATACTAACGGCAGGGGTGTGTGTATAGTTACTAATCTCACTAACATATTAGAGCGCACATTTTCACACTGTTCTTTCTCTGCTAATCATTCGCAGCTGCATCTGATCTTCTCTCCCTGTTCTCTTAATCTTTGCACGATTTCCTGAAACTCCAGGTCATCTGTTATCGTGTATATGTTTGCAATCCAGTCCGCGTTTTCCCTAGTTGTCTACGTGATTGATTATCCGCCCAATGTATTCTCATTGTTTCTCGTTTGGAGTCCCTCCCTCTCACACACCTGATTCCTCTTGTGTCAGTAGTTACTTGTGTATTTAATCCCTGTGTTTTCTTCAGTCCTTTGTCAGAACGTTGATCTACTTATCCTGTGCCTACGCCTTTTCCAAGCCAGAGATTTGCTAGTTTTTCCTGAGACAACCTTGTATTCCGACTATTCTTTTGCCTTGCCTTGTTTTGATTACCGTTTACAATCTAGCTTTTGTTTTTGACTATTCTCCTGCCTAGCCCTTTTTGTACTTTAGCCTTTTGATTTCCTGGTTTTCAGATTTTTGGATTGTCTCTCACTATTCTATTGCCTGTCGTTTTTGTACCTCGCTATCTCTGATTACCTGGCTTGACTAAGGAACGGATAATAAACTACCCTTTTGGAATTATCCTGTGGTCTGCGTCTGGGTCTTCCTAGGGAACGTAACACACAAGCAAAGTCCAAAAACCAATAAATCCAGCCAGACCAAAGATACAGTACCGAGGGAGAAGGCAGTCTCGAAATCGGTATCCGTGCACAAGTTCATTAACCAGAGTAGCTGTCAGCGGAGCAGAAGTACAAAACAGGGGGTAAAGCAAAGTTCATAGTCGTGGGGCGTAGCAGGAGTCAGACCGAAGTCCTATCCGCGGGGCAGAGGTACAAAAACAGACAGCAGGCAAAACTGGCAGTGGAAACAATAGGCAGGCAGTAACGATGGTCAGTAAACAGGCTAGATTAATAACGGTAGTCAAAACAATGGCAAACGCTCAAAAGTGACAGTAGTGAACTAAAGGCAACAATTTCGCAAAGACATAACATGAACACTGATCTTATATGCAGGTGTAGACAGGTGCAGACATTAGCTTGAGAGCAGCAGGAAATTAACAACAGCTTGAGAAAATGAGACACGTAACGAGGCAATTAGTAAATCGTTAGTAGTTAACCTATCCTGACCTAGCGTTAGTAAATTAGTAATTTACATGCACGAGAAACGTAAGTTAAACATAAACACATGGTTAGATAATTAGTATTACCCAATCCTGATCTAATGTTAGTATATTAGTAAATAGACACGGGAGAATTAAACAATTAGGGAAGCGTGAGTGACAGCAAGAGAAAGAAACAGCATGAACGCAAGGCTGCGGAAAAACATGGAAATGTGTATGCAAACAATGAACTGCATCGTAACATAAACAGAACACAAGCATGACATGAACAGAAAATAAACTGTGACAAACACTAAACATGAAACGTGACATAAACATGACAGAAACGTAACATGTGTACTAAAAAGTATGCAGTAAACTGTACACAGTATGCTAGTTCACAGTACAGCCGTTGGGGGTGTACTACGAAACAGAATTTCTGAGTTAGCTGGATAACTTCACCGAGTAAAAACCGGAACAGCTCTTTTTACTTAAGTCCATGTTCCAGATTTTGGGAGGGTTCCGGGTTTTACTCAGTGCGGTTATCCAGCTGACTCAGTAATCTCACTTCGTAGTATAACCCCCTGACTACTTGTGTTCCGTATTTCCGGTAATTGCCTACAGTGTACAAGTAGGCGAGGATTTTCACTGTACATTGGGACACCCTTATTGACTCGACTTATCGTGATGTGTTGTTTGTGAACAAATGGCTCTTTGAATGGCTCTCTTTGGTGAACAGAAATTGATTCTTTTTAGTGAATGATCCATTTAGTTTGCCTATTTTTTCCCCTTGTTAGCCAATGTCCTGCTCATGACTAGTTCCTGGTTGTGGTGGGGGGGTCTCTGACTCTTTGGACTCCAGAACATGAAGAATTGTGGGATACACTTAGCTCCAAATACCACTGCAAAGCGGTATTAGGGTAAGGGTGCATTAAGTGTGGGATTGTGTCCGAATCAGAGCCCTATCTACTGTGCCCTGTCTATTGCATATAGTGCACTGGCAGAAGTGTGCTGTTTCCATAAATTGGACTACTTTCAACGTGCAGTCACGGGTTAAGATGAAAAGTCGCAAAGCACGCACTTATTTTAAAAAGTAAAAATATGATGATTTCTATTTAAAATACATTGGTTTCGATTAAAAATATATTTTGGGCTGGTTTTGAGTTGCCATTTGGCTGGAAAGTCTTACAAAATCTGGCAACCCTGCGTCCTACCCTTGTACTGCCATGTCATGTGTTGTTTTTGTTGTATTTGAAGGAAAATGTCAGCGAAGTTGCGCTTCATTTAAAAAAAAACGAAGCTTCACGTCATATTTATGTGACCAAAATGTGTACATCTTGAAAAGTGTGCTCCTGAATGTACTCAGCGAAACTCCGGAAATAAGTGTATCATACGGGGGTTTAAAGTATACTATATTTAGAGAAAATTTTGCCTACTTAACGACTTTTCCCCCCTGTCTACTCAACAAGCCTAGTAGCCTAGCTAATAGTATGGAAGGGTGCTGATTCGGACACAGCCCGGGTTAAATGTACTGCATGTTGGCCTTTTTCCTGACATGGGCCAGTCTTGCACACTTACTAGTGCTGCCTGAATGTGTGCTTAAGTAGACAAAACCGCAAGTGTGCAGAATGGGACAAGCCCATTGAGATTGGGCCAGTCTCAAAGAAACCCCAGAAGTAAGTATATCTTACAGTGGTTTTAAATACACTACATTTACAGAAAATTTCAGCAACAACATTTTCATCCTGTGTGCTCAACAAGCATACTCAATAGTATAGAAGAGCGCTGCTTCAGACACAGCCCAGGGGGGTATACTACGAAGCAGGATTTCTGAGTTAGCTGGATAACGGCACTGAGTAAAACCCAGAACAGCTCTTTTTGCTTCAGTCCATGCTACAGATTTGGGAGGGTTCTGGGTTTGACTCAGTGCAGTTATCCAGCTAACTCAGTAATCATGCTTCATAGTATGCCCCCCAGGTGTGCAAAAAAACAAACAAACAAAAAACCACACTTGAACTTGCACCAAGTCAAGATCTATTGGATGTAAATCCTTGATCATTATTGTCTACCCTATTCTACAAAATGCCTTCTCATGAATATTTATTCAGTAGATCTGATGTTTTTTCAGAAAGTAAACTTGCTGGTGAGAATAATTAATAACAGGGGAACCAGTTAGGCCTTATTCTGTCACTCCATTATCATTTCATATTTGCACACATTTTTAATTATAAAGAGGAGGACTGTATCAGAGGAAATGGCAGGACGAGTAACATATTATTTATGGTAATAAAAGTGTAGCCCAATCAACAAAAAAAGTTTGTCTCCAGTAACGATAAGGATAAAATCAGAACAATTTCGCAGGAAACAGTTCTGAATGTCTGAAATATCGTTCAGTAACCTAACCCACAAAAATTGAATACATTCACAAATAAAAAAAATCGTTTCCCATCAAAACCATTGTGTTCAATCAGTGCAATGGAAGTATGCGATGGCTTATCTGAAAGCCCATGACAACTTTTAAATGAAATTAGACTATTCATTTCATTAAATAAGTTGCCTACACCTGGGAAGGTGGGACAAAACCCTCATTATTATACGGCGCTTTAGAACCTACAAGTAAATTGCTATCAGCTTTGACCATGCAGCTTTCACAGCCTTTGAGCCGAAGACCTGTCTTGCAATCTTGTTCTTTTCCGTGTCAGAGGAGCATGTGGCATAGCTAACATAGCGCTCGATGTAACTGTTGTCACCGCCGTACTTAAAAGGCGGATTCCCAAAGGGGAAAAAAGCAACTGTACATCGTAATTTTTCTGTGCCATTTTCACGACGAAAGCTCATTGCATTCCTCGTTACTGCAGCTGTATGGCATAGGTTAATTTTATTGACTGCAGTCATCACTACTTCACACAACCTTTTAACACCTGCTTTAGCTATACTATTCTAGAGTTATATACAATTAACGGTTCCCAATATGGTCTGCAATATTTAGACATTGCTCTACGCTCACCGCATTTATGCAGTAGCTACAGCTAGTTACATTTATTTCTTAGTTAGTGAAATTATACGTATTGTAAAATAGAAGGAATATTGACATATATGAGATTTCTAGAACTTTATAAATCATGTGCTTACTATATAACAAGTGTCTGCGTTATCCCCACGTCCTCTTGAATCTGCGACATCCCAAAATGTTGGTCGATCCAGCGGTGCGTAAACCCTAAATCTACTAAGGACTCGGGTACTGACTTTACCTAAAAAGCTTAGCTGTTGCTCATTGACTATGTTTTAAGTCCTGTTAATATCAACATTTGGAATAAAAGTGATAGAAAACGCAAATATTTTGCATGATTGTTTTTTAATTTTTTTAATAAAAAAGCCTTCTTATCCCCCGCCCCCCCAATTTCCCTAAATATAACAAACATATGGGAAAAATCCAGACAAAGCACAAAGAGGAGGGGGAATTAAGTCAGTTAGTGAACTCGCCTCGACTCTAAATGCCGACACGCAGCGCATAATACCCCCTCTGCTGGAGAACACAGACTCTCTACATACTTAGTGACGTCAGGCCCCTCCTGGCTGGCAGTCTGTTAGGCAGTACGGGAGTGGAACCGCTAGAAAGATACACAACTAAGTAGGGAAGACAGTGAGAAAACGTTTCAAGTATCTGGCACTTATCTGTAAAAATAGGAATATTTTCAACTGTCGCAAAGGAAGATTTATATCCGTCTTACCCCGGGAGCAGGGGGTAACGTTCGCAACACTCGCTATGGATAGAGTTTTAACTTGTTTCTTTGCTGCGGTCAGTTTGTTGGTCTCAGTTAGAGGACAAGTATTTAAAGGTAAGACTTTCCCCCCCAAATGCTTAATACATGATACACATGTTTTAAAATTGAACTAATTCACAATCCTGGTTCATATTCAGTGGGTTGTATGTCGACACGTTGCGTATTTGTTGGTTGGAGGTTTTTCTTACGCGCTCGATCAAGTTTGTGTGCGAACTGCCTTTCGTATGATGTAGCCACCCAAGTCAACTTTTCCTTGTTTGATCAACTCTGCGGCATTCCTTAAAATTGAGTAGTATTACAAAAGTGTTGCTCTCTCCGACTACGTGCTCCAGTCCAGCACAGTTTAAACTTTTAATTCGTCCAGTCCAGCGGAATCCACTTGAACAAATGCAACAGTGTAGTTGGCTGTAGCGTTTGCTACATTGTGGCTTTCAACGTTTAGTGTATAATTGTAAGATTCCAGTACTTTACCCTTCATGTCCACGAATAGTCACCGCAATTGAGCCTATTTTTCTCTTTCTAGTTTTGGAAAGGAAACGGTGGGAGCGCTTCCTATGCGCTGCACTCCCGTTTTCCCCTCATTTCGTGAAGTCAGTTGAACTTATCAATTCTTAAACTACACGTTTGAAAACCGGGCACGTATAGAATCTGCTTACTTTTACATTCCAATAATTATCAACGGTAGGTTTTACTAGGATAGCCTCGAGTGAAAGTTGTCACGAATTGTTTGAAAGGTCCAGCGTAATTGCACCGGGGCGTAATCTCATCAAACAGAGCCGTTGTTACTTTAAATGGAATTCGGATCTATTTTTACCCGTTCGTCAAAATAAACAAAAAACATTACCGATGTGTATAGGTTTATATGTCTAGCGCAGCGCGTTCCTTTGAAAAATGTAATGATGTGTAATGTTTCATATTCGAATCTACGACATCATCCTGGCAACGTGCCGAAGTTGAGTGTTGATTTATTTCGGATAGAGCCATGTTTCAATGGATTTACTTCCTGACATTGTAAATACCAAGCACTGACACTTCATAAGAAAGTTTTTTGGTAATCTTGTGGACAAATAGTTTTGAAGGAAAGGCTCAACTTATTTTGTATTAAATTCAGTTTTAATGGTGTGGGCTTGGCTCTTAAACTGGGAAGCAATAAACAATTTAAATTGGCCTACTACTGATCTAGTCTTAACTTTATAGTGTACCATTTTCTTTGAGAGGGTACATCTGGACAACGTGTGCAAAAATACGTATAACTGTGTAGCCTAATAATGACATGAATAGTTAACATTTTTAGCACGGCATCTGTTGGATTTAATGTCAGTCTATCTTGTGTATAATTTGCCGGACAACATGTTTTGATCTGTGTTCCATGTTGTGCTCTTGACATGTCATTAAAATGAAGAGCTCAGACAAACGCAAACGGGAATAGACTACTGTATGAGTAGGCTACTTTTCAAGTTTCCATCACACACTTTACAGTTACACATTAGCCTATATTAATTTGGTTAAGGAAACTAGTCTTATAACCTACTTTTTGAACCTACTTATAATATGACTTCCATTTATTTCTGTTGGATATTAAACGTTAAATGTAAATAATAGGCAATATGTTCATATGACCTTTTATTCTATACTGATTTCACACGACTGCTTATGATATTAAAGTTAATTCGCATTGACAACAGCACTGACTGCTCCACCAACAGAGGAAGCATCTCAAATGTATTGCGCTGAGGACAATACAGGTGTTTCCTCATTAGCATTTGAGGCACATCACTGGGACACATGCGATTGCTCAGACAAAGCCGTTTACACTCGCCCGAGGTGATTTAAACTGTAATTCCATAGGCCGCTTAAAAGAGGCTACTTTTGTTTGGACAAAGGATTTTTTATGCATAGAGAATCAATATCTGTATGTAAATCAATAATCGCATACAAAATAAATTCTGCCTGTGGCGAATGTGTACATTGAAAGCGATTTGGCTACATATATTCTATAATAGGATACTATTATAACAAGTAACGTGCAGACCTAGGCTATGTCATTTATCATTACTTTAAGGAAAGTTTATTTATAAAGCATAGTTTACCAGACTCTGCCTACCGAATTTGCCGCTACATGCACCTCCAATGTACGACCCTCATTACAGATGAAGGCCGATATTTTTTGTTTTGTTTTCATGTGCTTGCATATTATGGAAATGTTTTAAGTCCTAACTTTTGTCCCTTTAAAAAAAGAAAAAAAAAAGAAAGCTGATTACATTTTAGATGGAATACTGAACGACTGATTTAAAATGGAAAATGTTTCATTGGTCTCTCAGTCCACATGCAGCTTTTAGTTACACAGCTTTGACCTATCACCGCTTTGCAGTTTGTTACGTTCAGGCCTGATGGTGGCAGCATCGTTCGTTCATGCTTGTATACAACAGCATTTACATGACAAAGGGTTGGGGATTTGTTGCTGATAAGTTTTTGTCACCTCTGATATTGAAAATCGCAATAAAATATCTGTAAACAAATATTCATTTTACATGGAATGCACAAGGTCGATTTGTGTACTTGTCAATCTGTATGAAAGTGCTTGAACCAGAATTTTAATTATAAATGCAATTTGTGTGCCCTTATTTAATTTAAAAATAATTACTTAGACTAATTAAACAGAGACTGCACTTCATTGTTTTGCCTCAAATGGTGAATAGTTTCGCCAGATCCCGACTGTTTGTCAGCCCTGCCTGTTAGTGTATTTTTAATGCTGGCAGCCAGTCGAAGAAAGATTTATTAAAGACTGGTGCTTTTTAATTCCAGACAACGCTCAAGTCATCGATAAATGTAGCAAGCCTACCAATTACCCAGCAGTGTTTATAAATATGTATCTTTGGTACTGACTCCTTTGGATCTTTTTAGCTCTTCCCCGTGGATGGTCGATAGTATAATGCAGGTATGCACAAGGGAAGCTGAAGAGAAGGCTCAAGGCAGCTGTCAAATTCAAGTTGAACTTGAGAATCTCTGTGGAACACCGGCAGTTTGGCCCAGTTTTCAAAAAGAAGTGTCTCCGGTATACACACCATTGCGTACTAAATACGGATACAGAAGTGTGATATAATCACCTGATTATCATCCTCTTAAGACTGATCATTATATTCAATTTCAGAAAAATGTAACTAGTGGAGATGTAGGTCTCTCGCCTAACAAAGCAGGAGGGGGGGGGGGGGGGTATTGTTTGATATAGGCCTATTGTTTGTTGTTGACATGCTTCAAGACGTCCAGTCCTCAGAACATAGATTTTTATAAAATTAGCAGACATATTAAATCTGACAACCTTTTGAAAGGTTTTTCCTTTTACAACAAAGGGCTGAATGGCTGTTCTTCATCACAGACTCCTAAGACTGTTTCCCACATAGGCTGGTTCGAAGGGTGAAAGCTTCAATGGGTTGAATCGTTGGAGAATGAAACTAGAGCTGTCCATTATAAGAGTGGGAGGGAATCAACAACAGGAAACTGGCATGACTGATAACAATTCAAAGCCAGAGGTCAGAAGGTGCCCAGACTTAGCCTTTTCCAATTTCTGGTACAAGGTTGTTTTATAATTTTTTATTTTTCACGATCTTAAATGTGTATTAAATGGGTGGAAATATACTGATTTATTATCTTGCCTTCATGCTGCTGTCATGTGCTCAGTTGGGCTGACGGAAGTATGCTCCATGAAATTGAAAAATGGATTTGTCTCCCACCGGACTCTTTCTCGCCAACTGTACAGCGTCGTTTCGCATCGCGAAGGACGTTTCACGTGTACTTGTCGGGATACGTTGGGGCAGAGATTCCAGGATTCTTGGTCCAAAGTCACCGCGTCGTCAAACTTTACTGAAGGACTGTCGCCTAATTCCCGTTAGCGCGACGGCGTTTGTTTCGGCGGCATCCTGTGAACTTGTCACGTCGCTAGCTTTGGTGTCAGACTGTCTGCGTCTCCCGGCGTCCCATACAGCCCCTGCAGCGCTGCTATTTCTGTTAATTTGCAGAATCGGGCCAATATGTTTTATGTAAACAACCAAAGGATTAAAATAGCTCGACTGTTCATTTTGAGCATGGCCGATCTGAAGCTGTCTGTTAGCTGCAGTTGGATCATAATTAGCCATTAGATGTGACTCTGTAAAAGATGCTGAGTAAACAGCGCCGCTCTAATTAAACAGGGCTCTTTCTCAAGTGAGGAGGGGAGTAAAAAACAGTAATGAATCACCCAGCCTGGCATGGGGATGTCTAATGAAGAGCAAGTGGTAGCCATGGTCCAGTAATTTCCAGTGATCTCATCAGTTAAAAAAAAAAAAAAAAGTGAACTTATTAGATATTCATGTACGATGAGCTGTGCTACGGAAGTTAGTCTTCACCATAGGTGGCTTTTTGAGCCCAAGAATTCAGCAAAGTCTGTCTAATTAATGCTCAGTGGGCCTTGGTTGTTTTAAATAGGAGGGGGAGTATGGGGGAGGCTCAGAAAGGCAGGGGTGCAGTCTATTTGAAAAGAAGGAAATCTGGTGGTAGGCGAGCACGGCAAAGCAACGGCCGCAGAATCGGAGCCCTCGGCCCTCCATTGTGGCTCTGATTCTGAGCTGCAGGAGAGCAACGCTTTCTTTGCATGAGGGAAACTTCAAGTGGCTTTATTTAGTCCTCCCGGCATCCTGTTTTTGGCAGGAGATCCAGGTTTCAGACCGAAGGCAGGTGGGCATGTTCTGCCTGCCCTCCTCCATACGTATCGCCGCAGGCCAATCTCTCCATTACTGTCAGGCTGCATCTGTGCAAACTGGGGCATTACCGCTCCTCAATTGGTCACCAATGCCCAAGGGCCACTTTGGCTCATTTGCATTGCTTTACTATCATCCCATTGCCTTGATCGCAGGTACAGCTATGTATTTGCCTTGCTGATAAAATAAAAAAATTACTTTATGACCTCAAGTAAAGTATTAAAAATGACCCAAGCACACACACATGATACGACAGGGCACAGGCCTGCAAGTAAAGTATTAAAAATGACCCACGTACATGATACGACAGGACACAGGCCTGCAAGTAAAGTATTTAAAATGACTTACGCACACTCGCATACAACAGGACACAGGCCTGCAAGTAAAGTATTAAAAATGACCCACGCACATTCCATGGGACACAGGCCTGCAAGTAAAGTATTAAAAATGACCCACGCACACGCACATACAACAGGACACAGGCCTGCAAGTAAAGTATTAAAAATGACCCACGCACATGATACGACAGGACACAGGCCTGCAAGTAAAGTATTAAAAATGACCCACGCACACACACACACACAACAGGACACAGGCCTGCAAGTAAAGTATTAAAAATGACCCACGCACACACGACAGGACACAGGCCTGCAAGTAAAGTATTAAAAATGACCCACGCACACACGACAGGACACAGGCCTGCAAGTAAAGTATTCAAAATGACCCACGCACATGCACTTACAACGGGAGACAGGCCTGTCTAACTTCAGTGTGGCATCACACTGCAATGAAAACATCAAAGACTGATTTAGTGCTCATATCAGCATAGTCAGATGGCCGCTGTGAGTCCCAGGAGAGCCGCAAAACCCAAGGAGTATTGCTTTTTCGGGGGGGCGGGTGACATTTTCATAGTTGTCGAGCACTGATACCCAACATTAATCCCCATGATTTATTTATGTCTGCACTAAATGGAGAGGGCATAAATATTTATCCCGAACGCAAGCCCCACATAGTGCCAAATTGTTTTTTATGACTTTCTAATTACTCACCACGCTTATTTTACTCTTGCCATTGATATTAATTGAGTAGCTAGCCGAAAGGAGTGTTTTTGTATCAATCTTTATTAGTAATTTTATATGAGGGCGTTGATTTGTGAGACGCTTGTCGGAGACAGGCTGAGGCAGAGTGAGTGGCGTTGAGTGATTGATTCAGCAGCTTATTGTTCCTATTCAAACCTCGACTCGCTTGGTCGACTGTCGCTTGTCCTTCGCAAATGTGCTCTTTTCCTGCTGTCTTCTGTGTCACAAAGACTAAGTCTGGGTAAAATGCACATGGCATGATTACCTCCACCAGGTGTACAATTGGTCTGCAGATTGAAAATTATTTCCTTAACTGATTTGAACAAAAGGTCTTATCCTGGAAATGTATTTTTTTAATAAAAGCTCAATTGCACAGAAAAAATTGACTAGCATTAATGTATTTTATACTTCTCTAGCAGTAAGCAGAGTACAGTACTCTGCTTTGCCAAATTGTTTTGTGTTCATTTTGCTGATATGCTTCTGTACTCTCGCTTCTTGGAATTGCATGTCAATGTTTTTTTTTTTGCTTGGAAAAATCATGCGACTGTAATTGGCAGCATGTTTTTCGGCTGTGTGTGGCTCTTTGAGGCTGATGCAATTTGAACAGGCCCGTTAGCCCACAAGAGGGTGTGACTTACCGGAGAGGGAAGATTTAATGTTATTAATTGTCACTTCGGTGGGTGGCCACATTGAAACTGTCAGCTCTCCTGGGCCCCCATGCTCACTAATAGGAACAGTGTGGGAAAACGTGAAAGTGTGTGCGCTCTGCTGACGTTCTGTGAGAACTGTTCTTTTAAAAAAATAAAAAAAATAAAAAAAATAAAAAAATTTGACTGGATGTTGTTTCAATAGAAGAAACTTCATGTCTTCGTTTTGCAGCCCCGCGGTAGTTTGAATAACCTCTTTGTCACGCATGCTGTGGCTTGGACTGTATTCATCAGAGACGGGGAGTTTAGCAAGGGCCTGTAGTGCATTTAAATCAATGATTTTTCCGCTCTGCCAGCATTGCCAGTCTAACTGAACATACCCTCTCCTCCCACTAATAATTTTTCAGCGTGAATGGAAAAAGTCTTCGTACAGAGAATAATAACCTTCCAAGAACAATGAAAATAAATGCAACCGCAAACAGCAGAAAAGCACCTGTACTGTTTATGATGCATTTAATCCCATTTAAATGATAGACTAGGTATTTCTTCAGAGAATGTCCGAGCCTTGTAGAAACTGTAGACAACTTTAAATCAGATATTGGTGAAGCGGGACGAGGTGGCAGGTAGAACCACAAGCTCACTATTGTGAGGTAAGAGGTGCTGAATGTGCAAGTACAATCTTAAAGGGATTAGCAGATAAGGGGGTCATCAGCCCTCGGTATTAAATAATGTTGTCTTAGTAGCATGTAAGGAGCTTGGGCCTAATCCTGCAGCTGCGTAGCAGTCAGGTCACTTGCATTCTAAACCCATATTAAGACGAGACAAACGCAAAACAATAACCCAAGGAAAAATGATACAGCTTTGAAGCTAAGGGCATGCCTTGTAATCAGACGTGGCCACATGTTAAAGGAATTACAGGGTGCCCAAGTTATTAGGCTCTGTGAGAGAATGCTGTTTGTAACAAGGCATGCATCAGTGGATGTGTTGTTCAAGATTACGGTCAGATAAGGGGAAAAAAGTATTTCAGAATGTAGCCTACCCTATTTTTAAGCTGTTGACATTGAATTTTGTGAATTGGTGTTTATTTTTTCTGAGAGAGACTCAAACAGAAGACCATCCTTTTTTAATATTTGTGGTATCCATCTGTGTTTGTATAAACTAAGAGTTTATGCTAGCATTAATTTCTTGCAAAAACATTGCTAGCTATTCACTGAGTCTGGAATATTCTAAGGAGTGCTTCTCTGGTCTATTGAATTTGAAATTAAACCAAAAAAATAGTTGCTTATAGGCTAATGCAAGCTCCACAGTCTCAACTCAGCTCAGATGACTGGTCTAGCTGTGTGTCTGCACCGTCTGTGTAGTGTGCAGTGTGCAAATTGGGGGGATTTCCCTGCTACTGCTCACATCGCCCCCTCCTCTGCTTGACCAATTTTCATCCCCGGCTGGAATGCTAATATTCCCCCCTGATCCCTCATTCTGAATGCGTGTTATAATAAATCCCAAACAACAAATAAAAGTTTCACAATTGAGTGTCACAATTAAAATCTTGGCTATAGTTTAAGTTGGGATGGTCACGGCCATTTGTGCTGCTCAGCATAGCCTAATGTTACCTTTTAGATGTTTGCTTTTTCATTGCCATTGTTCTTGCTGTTCATTGTTACTTGTTTTCATTAATTTTGTCCTAATTAAGCAATCATAGTCTTATGCCAGAATCAATCTGTGGCAGCTAACCAATAGCCTGTGGTGAGGAATCTGTAGTAGCCTTTTAACAAGCTCTCTACCCTGCGAAGCTCCATACAGCATATTCTACGCTAGTCATAGCATCAGGATAACAATATGAGCCTAGCTAGCTCTAGACTATGAGAAAATTAAAGGGGTACTAAGCTACTTGCATTTTACATTATTTTAAAGGAAAAAAAATAACAGTTATTCACTTCTTGTAATTTTGCTTGCAAACTTGTTTGTTGTCAAATTCTACCACAACCAAATTCAGGAAAGCTGCATCTAAATGCTGTAGATCTAAATAAAGTATGGTAAAGATGATTCCTGCACTTTATTAGGCTTACCTTAGGCTACCTTAGCATACGATTCTGACAAATGCCTTGTAAATCAATGTTCCTGATATCAAAGTCCTGCATATTCAGGCAAAGACGAGTGTGCGTGCATGCCTTGTACGCGCGTACGTATGCACGTTCAGAACCCCCCCCCCCCTATGTTTTTCTTCACAATTTGCTGTGTGTCCGTCCATGTGGGTCCATCCGTGTCTATGTCTGGGTCCGTCCGTGTGTCCCCGTATCTGTCTGTGTAAGAGAGAGACTGGGGGTGTGCTTGAGTATGCCTGTGAATGGGTGTGTATGTACTTGGCTTTATTTGGGTCATTGTCTCCATCCTGGCCTTTCTCTCAGTAGTTGTAAAATTTATGGAGGACCCTGAGGCTGAAATTTCTTTGCCCTCCATCTTTCATCAGCTGTTGATTGATGGTGTACCGTATGTCCGTTGCACCATTTAGGTTACACGGGAAAGCATTGAGGGAGGTTGCGAGAAACATCTGAAAAATCTCCTGTGGGTTATGCAATGTTAAGCGAGGTTAAAAGTATGCTTGAAGTTGGAGCAGTTGGGCCTTTTAAGGACAAATGAGTTGTCAAAGGATGACCAAAAACTGGGGCTTGCCTTTCCCTGAGAACTTATTGTATTTGTTGTGCTAAATATCACGCTAAATATAACATTGAAGTTTACGTACGTTCATGATGCAGTAGACGGACTGTGTTTTGTGGCACGTCCCAAAGGACAAAGTTTTCCAAAGAGAAATATTCCAGGAATGTATGGCATTCACGCCCATAATGGTTCCCTGTTTTAGTTTCTTGAAATGCTTATCAGTACACGGATTTTAGGCTAATTTAACATGAGTCCAATTAAAAACGGCTTAATACAAGTATCAGTTGAACGTTTACTTCTGGTGAAGAGCACTGGCCTGGATTATGTACATATACTGTCTCCACCATGGCTGACGAGCCTCCCAAAGAGTAAAAACCCTCTCAGCCACCTCGCGAGCAGCAGGCCAGGGCCGCCGTCCAAGTTACGAACGGTCATTGATTTTTATTACCGTGCCAATTCTTCCGCTGGAGACCGAATGTTTTCCTGTTCTGGGAAAGAGACAAGGAGCACACGCATTACGTGTTGGTAGTATATAGCGCTGCAGCTCCTGGATGCCCTGCAAAAACCTAATTTTCACAAGCTTATTTCTGTTACTGCCAGTGGGGTGAGAGAGTTTTACTCATTTCAAGATTTGCCAGTGGGGTAAAATAATTTCAAAAAGTAACTTACAATAAGCTGATATTTTCCACTTTTGAGAAAAAAATAAATAATTTTCAGTCTCATTACAAGACTAAAACACTTGTTAAGACAAACATTTTTTGCAGTGTGGAGGTGTCCTCAGAGCAGTGGGCGTCCCACCCTCTCCAGCTGCTCTGACATGCTGCGTTTTCATTGCCTGAAATCTGCGAATTGATGGCAGCTCATCCGAGCTGAGGGAACATCATTTCCCCGTTCAGCAGATTTCTCAGACTGAAGCTGCTGCGATTATACTTTTTTTTTTTTTAAACCAGCGCAGCCACCAGGACAATAATTCTGAGTTCTGAGAAGCCCTGTAAAAAGTTTAAATAACCATGAAATAACCCCAAGAAGAAGAAAAAAAGGCAAATCCAGTTGAACTTCAACTGGGCATATCCTCTTCACTCTAGATCTGTCTAAAATATACTGTGTGGTGCATCTAGACTCCATGTTGGTCTTTCTTTTGTCTCTTCTTTTTCTCAAATTTTACTTTTAACCAACTTGTGCCCTGTTCATTTGTTAAGTTGTGCTTAATCAGCACGATGTTTAGGTTTTATTCCAAGAAAATAATTTTTTATGTATTGTCGCGTATAAATATGTAAATATGGTGCGACTGCTACTCGTAGTAAGGTTGAGAACAGTGAGTGTTTTCGGTCTTGCCCGTTACAGCACGAGCGCGCTCTAGGACCTGCTTTAAGTGGCAAGCATGCGTTGGAGTCGCGCTGCCCCGGGCTTGGCCACTGGCATTGCACTAACAGGGACAGACCCAGGAGGAAGCCCCCAGCCCTGCGCCGAAAGAGCGGGAGGCAGTGTCATTACTGACCTTGTCCAGCCCTCGACCGCCTTCGACTCCCGGGCCAATCCCCAGCGACCGTGGTTGCAAGGCCTGGTGTGCGTGCCCGCCTGCCCTGTCCACTGACGAGGCTACCCGCAGAGGAGCCTGACCACATGATGACATTGTTGACCATCTTTTGGGAGACACAGTTGGTGGTCTACGTGGCTGCCTGCTTCGGCGGTCTTTAGCTGAGCATCGAGACGCCCCAGCCATCAGCGCACGGTCCCCCATTAAGGCACCTGGCTCGGGGTAATTATCTCTTGATTCCGGGGGTAGGCGCATTTCGTCAACTGGGCACAAACTGCATAAAACAGGGGTCATTATCTTTTCACAACATTCTACTTCATTGCTCCCCCCACCCAGGTCCTTTATCACTGGCCAAGAAAAGTGCTGTTCATGCACGCCTTCTGCTCGCCTAATTTCAAAGGTTGGGTTTAGAACAATTTCAAGCATTAGCAATGGAGAATTTATAGTGGCTGTCTTGCTATCCAGAACAGCCAGTCATTTAATAAGCTTTTTTCCCCCTCTCTTCCTTTCCCCATTCTGCATAGCAAGTGCGGAGAAATCCAGAGGTGATTGCCCGTAATCCTTGGCTGGCAATATTGTGTTGGGCTGGAGTATTGAGACGCAGCAAAGCAAATAATGAAGGCATATGTTTACCTATAATTCTTCTCACCTAGGGAGATGGATTAAATTGGAACAGTTTGGTTGTTGTCAAATTCTTAACAGTTGCTTTCAAGCATGAGCAGTCCCTGGGCTCTTTGGAGGATTTACTTAGCAGGGTTGAATAGGGAGGTCTTTACAGCTAATAGGACTGCGACAGCAGACTCAAGCCACGGGCTGCTTTATAGCCTCTTTATTCACTGGAGGAGAAGCAACATCAAACAGTAGGAATCATGATCGCGCTCCCCATCGCTGCTCGGGGAGTCGAGCGCGCACTGGCGGATAAATAATTCAGGAGCTGCCGACGGTCTGGATGCGGGGACGTGACAAATATTTAACTGTGCCCCCCCAATTGCCCATCCTTCACCCCACTCACCAGGGTGCAGCACAACATATCCCTACTCCCACCAACCACAGCAGAACCCTCTTTGGTCCATCGGGAGTGTTTAGCACCTCGTACGCGTATAACCCCCACCAGCCCGCCCTTCCCCCTGTTGTCACCACCAGGTGAGGTCTGAGGTGAGACTTTCACGCTAAGGTGCCACTCTTCAACTCTTAACAGAGAGTAAAGGGTAGGAAATGGTGGACTCGGACAGGGACCGTCTCTGTTGCATGGATTTAGGGGCCATGCGCTTCCCTGCCTAATCCTTTCTTCTCGCTTCAGCAAGGCGGAGATGAATCGAAACCTTTTTTTTTTTTTTTTTTTTTCCTTCAATTCCTGATACAAATCCTATTCTTAAGCTCCTGTGTGTTGGTGAATGGCTGGAGACTCCTGGTTTCTCTCACCTGACTATCATAAGATGCCCAACATGCCGTTCTTCTGCGTTTTGGATTTTTGTACTAATTTCAGGCTTTGAGTGAGATCCTTGGTCTCATGTTTATGCTGACGAGTGTTAGCCTAGGGAAAGGCTTGAAGTCTTTCATTCTTTGGACAATTGATATACTGAATAGCATTAGCGAGTGCACACTCTTGCCAGTTTGAGGCCGAGCATTGAATATTAAGAAAACGTTAACTTGGACTAAGCCAACTTTTGTGTGCGTTGTAAAAGGAACTTGGCCAGAACGGCACAATACATTGGACCCAATGTCTTTCTGGCCATTACAACCAAGTAATTTACTATTTTATTTAAATGCTAAACCCTCTGTAAGGTATGGGAGCCATGTTTTCTAAAAGCCTTTATTGAGATGGAACTGAATCGTCTCATCGTTTGCGACAACAGACCAGACCGAACATCTCATTGCTGATGGCTATGCGGATGCATCTTGTGCCGTCTCACAAGGGGATTGTTGGCGTTCGAAACTTCCCTCTGTGTCACTCAATGGACAAATCACCCAGTTTGATAGGCCCGTTATCTGCAGGTCTAACAGAGGCTGAGGGGACGGAAAGCTGATGCCTTAATGAGACCGTGCCAGGCGCTAATTACTGACACGGAGGCGTTGGATCCGAGAGAGGCTGTCGCCGGAGTGGCAGGAGATGGCGACTCGATGCGCCCCTTACTGGCGTGCGTTAATCAGACGTGTTCATTTTGTGGAGGTCTGCGCGATGGCTCCGGCTTTTGCCAGAGCTGCAGCTCCTTAGCCATATCATACACCGAATCTACCACGGGTTTGAGTCTCCAATCCCAGTCTTTCTGAATCTACCACGGGTGTGAGTCTCCAACCCCAGTCTTTCTGAATCTACCACGGGTGTGAGTCTCCAACCCCAGTCTTTCTGAATCTACCACGGGTGTGAGTCTCCAACCCCAGTCTTTCTGAATCTACCACGGGTGTGAGTCTCCAACCCCAGTCTTTCTGTATCTACCACAAGTGTGAGTCTCCAACCCCAGTCTTTCTGACACTTAAATTTCAAGGGGAGGCATGCTAAGCCTGGTTGACAGTGGCAGCGCTTCTTTTGCTCTCTCCGTTTTGCCACAGGGAAAGTAACTCTGACAAGTTCACTTTCAGTTATTGGCCATTATTCTTTTATTATGCCTCTGCCTCTATCTATGGACAGGTCTGACATTATTAACACAAAGTCATTTGGTTTTTCATGCTTTCTGCGTGGAAGCTCGATTTCGTTGAAGCTCGTCTATGGCTGGTTTTCACATTTTGTTAGATTTTTCACATTTTGGGAGGCACAATCGATTATTTGTGCCCTTCGTAATAATGTAAATCAGATTGGTTTGATACCCATCAGAAACTGTTACGGATTTACAGGCATTCCCCACTGTTCAGTTCAGTTTAAATCCGTTTCGATTTTAAGAGGATTTCTGCATCTGTATAAAGAAGCTCGGGAAGTTTTAAAATCGGTGCTGACTGTCATGAAAAATGTAATTAAATGATTTATTGTGAAGGCCTGTTTACGCGCGTGCGTATTTGCAATCTGAAACAAAAAATAAGTGATTTATTAGCGGCCCCCCATTAGGGCTGCTAATCTCATGAAGACAATCCCCCCCCTCCTGTGGCTTTCTTTCTCTGACTGAGGAATAACTATCTCCCAACACGCAGGCCTTTTTTCCCCAACTTCTAGGCTTACCCTCACTCTTTGTGCTTCTGTGCAGTCTTTAGATATTTTTAACCTTCCAGCAATTGGGCTTGTTTTTTTGTTTTTTTGCCAGAAAGAAGATTTAGACCTTTTCTTTGAATACCCCCCGTCCTCCTTCCATTGCCTGTCAGGCCCAAGGTGGTCACACAGGGGCCACGGTTGTGCGACATTGTTTGCGGCGTGCCCAATGATATGAAGCGGATTCTCAATTCATCCATCAGGGATGAGACCTTTAAGAATGCATCTGAACAGGCAGAAGTGTTCCGCGGCTTGCCGCTCACCTGCTGGAGGCGAGCGCTGACCTTCTCGCCGCCGAGCGCCGGGAATATCGCTTCTCCAACAAAGAGGCGGTCCGGGGCCGGGCTCTTTTGTGTCTCCGTCAGGGAAGTGGAGGTGTCAGTCCTGACCTTTTGTGGTGGGTGACGGCACAGGGCGGGGGGTGGAGGTGGAGGTTGGGGGGGGGGGCTGTGTGGGCGAGGGGATAGGGTAGGTCAGGGCAATTGCACAGGCCTTCCACGGCGTGCTGTTTTTAACACTTGGTGCAAATTTCACAGGGTCAGGGGCCCTGTGGATCAAGACTTCACCCCCAACCCCCACACACCCTCCAGATACTTCTAGCAAGGCTTTCAAATCAATTTTTATAGCACTGTTGAAGTGTAGTCAGACAAAGCAGAGAGTGACAAATCCAGTCAAGTCTCATAGAGATGTGCGAATGGTACACATAGCTGCTTTTAATGCACAGCTGGTCTGTGACGAGCACTGTGAGTCTGAACTCTGAGTCCTCAGGCAGTAGGGTTGTGTCGCATTAGATGTGCCATCTCTCCCGTCATATTTTCCCAACGCACAGGAAGTGGCGATGATGCCGTCTTTCCCGCCCACCCGGCGAGATCGCTCTGCCTCCAGGCTGTTAGGGCCCGTCCAAGGGAAACATCATGGCCAACAAAAAGCCCCGGAGATCATGTCATGCCCACAATCTCGCATAAACGCAATAGGACACGGAGAGGAGTCCCGAAAAACCAAAAAGAAACCGTAGAAGCGGATTAATCAGAACCTTGAAATTCGATGAAGAAACGGAAAATAATTGGAAAATAATAAACGAAAACTCTGGATGGTGCAGTTCTTTCTGGATTGTTTTAAGGCTTTTTTTCTGGATTGTTTAGAAGACTGGCTCTAAGTTCCCCAAACATGCCTCTATTAAAATCAGTGTGTGGGACACTATTTCTCCCAGTTCACTTGGCATCAGTCAGTGTTGCTCAAAGTTGGGGGGGGGGATATGCCTTGTGAAGTTGTGATCCAAATGTAGCAAAGCCTGACATGGCTTTTTAGAAAAATAATAAACTCCATTGCAATGCAGTCACAATCTCAATAGCCAATCAAAGGAAGTTACTAGGCAGGGACATTCATTTTCTCAATCGTGTCCCCTTCCGTTTGTAAATCTCTGTAGAGGTTTTAATTTTCATTCTTGGTCTGGTGCCAAAATAACCTCGGCCAGCTGCACTTTTTCTCTTGCCTCCTGATTGCCGTCATCAAATACTTCTTAACACTTGTTGCAATTGAAAGTGTAAAAAAAACAAAACATAAAAGTGAACTCACACATCAGGGAATACAGTGTCCTGGAGTTATCGTAATATGAGCTCTTTACAGCCGCTCGATTACAGATGGTATCTTCTATAACATTTAGGCCTAATAAGTCTGCTTCACGGCCTCCGGCTATACTGGAATGTTGCTTTTCTGCAGGGTTTATTTGTTGGTGTGGTGTGTATTAAAAGGCTATTCTTGCATTCCGTTCCAATCGCCTTGATATTGTCCTGTGTTGGCCAGTTATGAGGTAGTGGGTCCCTGTGAATGCACCGTTTTTTTGTTTGTTTGTTCTCTACCAGCATGATTTTGTGTTCCTCTGTCTCTTTCTCCTGAATTGGATAGAGGATTCCCCGAACCAAGCTTTGATTAAGAGTTAGATGAGTTAGATTAAGCCCTGATGACTGCACCCCCTGACATTCTTGTGTGAATTCCACAGGGATATATTTTCTCCTAGCAGTCATCCTTTATTAGGCTTACATCAGAAATGTTCAAAAACAAGCTTTTTGGTGCTCTGTAAAGTTTGCGCTTCATGACCTTATTTCCATGGAGTGTAGGAAAATAACATTGAAAAAATTGGGCAGATGGGGGTAGGTTTAGCGACAATATACCGGAGCACTAAAACATGACCAAGTTCCGCTCTTGTTTTGTATCGATTAGGATTGCCGACAAATACGGAAGCAAACGAAAATGCAATACGTAAAATGGCAATGTAACCCTACATTTTGTCACAGTTAAAATTCTAATTCAATAATTTCATTTGAATTTGCCATTTCATATACTAGTATTGACATTTCATTTAAAACGGAGATTTGCACACTTCTTGGTTAGCTTTATTCGAATGATAATGCAAATTGGAAAATTATGGATATGTTTCACGTGATTATGCAAAAAATTATAATTGAAATGTCATATGTGCATTTGCACTAATTTTGAAATTTCATTATCAAAAACGGTACTATACTAAACCGTACAATACTAAAAGGTGGCATAATTCTAATAGCAATCCAAATGTAAAAGGGAAACGGTGCCTCCTGTCTTTGCCATTAACTATAGTCACCTACCACGCTACAAAGGTGGTAAAATTGAATTGCAAATGCATTTCGAGGCGATTGGATTAACATTTTCACAGACTTCCACCTGTCAGTCATCCCATTAAGGTGGGACAAAATTTGCACATATGAGTGGGAAATTTAAATGAAAATGTAGGATTACATTGACATTTTATGTATTGCGTTTTCATGATAATTTTGCCTGTGATATGCTTCCATAGAAAAATACAACTGAAGAGGCCCAAAATGGACGTTTCAACCCAGCAGTGCTGGAGATGCTATCCCAGACTTCCAGTTTAGTCTTTAATTGTATATCTCTTCCCATAATGCCTCAGTATCCTCCAAGCTAAGCAAGTGTAACCAAACATGTTTGACTGAAAGATAATGAAAAGAAATAAGGCTGTGTGGTTGCTTTGACTGGCAAAGTGTGCATGGGAAAAAATAACTGTGGATAGAACTTGCAAATAAAGACCAATTAGAAAATGGTCATATTGTGTGCAGCAGTACAGTGCTGTCCCAAGCTACTGTAAACACCTACATTAAGATTTGCCCCAGAAGCTGTACCAAGGCTTTAAGTCATTTAAGCTGACCCAACTAATTTGGTTTATCTTGTCAATGGGCTTTAATAATGAATGAACGCGATGAAGTCAATTATAGCAGTTCATTTATTTCTCTATCGATCGGCCTCTCTCTGGTGCTCAAGTCAGCCGTAGGTTTCAGGGAGAGTTTAGTCTCCCGGTCTGAGCTTGTAACACTAGCGGTCGCCTCCGCTGGGATTTCATGGTAAGGAGAGTTTGGGAATCTGACATATTTCAGCCCACCCCTGAGGGATCCCTCTGAACCTGTATAATAAAGCTATGTAACTAGAACTAGCCAGACTTCCCTCTCTGAGTGCTAGAATTAATGGCAGCACCTTTATAAAAAAAAAAAAACCCTTTGCCGAGGCCCGCTGAACAGTGGATGTGCAGAAAAGAGCCAGAATCTCTGTATGCAATGAAAAAATGTCCCCCCCCCCTGATTGAAGCATTCTAAATAGTCACCCTGCAAATGTAAGTCTACGTCCATTTGGCTCAGAAGGGGATTGTGGGGTAGCTAGATCAAGGGACAGTTGGTGGATGAAAATGCTTCCTTTTAATAATTGTTTGCTATTCATGAGGAGCAATTCTTCATCCTCTGGATATGGAGTAAGACTCGCACAAAGAAGCAGGTCAGGATTAGGGCCTTAAGATTCAGTCCGGTTGCTTGAGTATTATCAAGTATCAGGGAAAGCAATTTCAAAAATTCTGCTCTAATCAGTCTAAGAAGCCAGGCAAGATTTAAGTTTATTATAAATATTCTTAAAGGGTCCCCCTCATTTGGAGATTAAGACTCACTGCGACTCCTTGCGAGCGCTCACCTCTTATCTCCTCTAAGACACATGCGACTGAGCCGCAACAATGGCGAGCCACACAGGCTGATCCTCTTATGGGAAGAGCTGACATTACAATCTAATTCTACCTTGATTCTTGCAATTTATGATATATCTTAATCTGAGCCCCTTGGCAAAAGATGATTGGTGAGACGTCTGTCCCACTTCCACCTCTGGTCTCAGTTTGAGGTCAGGAGGCATGCTGCCACAAGCTGTCCTTGGTGCCAGAAGGGGGCTGTGTAAATTTCAAGATGGATGCCACAGGTTCCCTGCTTGAGCAAAATTCCGAAATGCACACTGGGTTGGTTTAGTGTGAGAATCAATGTAGCAAGGCATATTTCGGACTCTTTATGTAAAAATGTGCCACTGCTATTAATTGCATGCTTTAAGTCTATGTATGTATGTTGAAACTTTCACTCGATATCATTGAATTGGGGCCAAGAGAGAACTGTTATAATATGGAGAATACGTGGACAGATTTTGTTTACTTGCGATTGTTATTGCATGTATTTTTTCCTGTTAATTATTCATAAGCACCGCTCTCGTTAGGGATGGTTGAAGTTCTGGGGTTTTTGTTCGTATGTTTTCGATTGGCCCAGACAGTTTTTGTGGGTGATGAAGGATCAGATGATCTGTCAGGTTTCCAGTGGCTGGTATAAAGGCATTATAATGTCTAAACTCTAAAGCAAGGAAATGCACTTGAGATAGGCCTATCTCCCCAGCAGCTTGTACAGACACATCATGCCATTGCTGATTATTTGTTGCTTCTGGGGCTTTGCTGTTCATAGATGAGTTTGGTGCAGTTTCCACGCTCATTTAATTTAAATTTTAATAATTTTTGAGCCATTTTATTTTGCAAAATGTTACGATAGTGTTACCTCTTAAGTTGCTTGGTACATCTGAGAAAACGTATGCATAATATATCTATGAAAGTTCTTTGTTCAGGCCAAATGGGAGTCTATGGGGGATATTCAGCATCAACACAATGGATTAGGTAGTGATGTCCCTGGACCTCATTAATTGCTGTTTTCAGCTATATTTTCTCTTAGAATCACACATGGTCCCTTGTTTGCATTAGCCTTAGTTATATGTTAAATGTAAAATTGTAAAAAATTATTTTTCAAAACCAAAATTTCCATAAGAGCCCGAAATGACCACCACACAGTATTCTCTCATGTGAATGGGCCTGTAATCGTTAGTGTGCACTGCACAGTAAGAACAAGGCTTCGAGTCAGTAGGAGGGGCAGTGTTCCATGCCACTGAGAGTGGTGACTTAATGCTCTTAATTTTTGGCAGTTCTCAGTTCTGCACCCAGAATAATGAGAACAAAAGTTCCAACCGCATAAGCCTCATCTTAAAGAGCTCTAGCTCTGGATTATGACCACCCGTTCGTTTGGGATGAGAAAACATTTGATTATTTAAATATTGAACCATGAGATCACTAATCAGTTATTTCTGACATTATTCTAGTTTTATTATCTACTCCTCTGCCCCCAATATTCACAAAGTTTGGCCTGGATAAAATAGTCGATGATGCATTGATATTTTTAATTTTCCAGCCTGAAAGCACGAGTGAATTCAGATTGAGTTGTATTGAGTCGTCATTTACACAGAAAGAACTAGTTTCATACTAAGTGGACGGGAACATTGTGGATTTGAATATTCAATAGTAGTAGTCACAGAATATTTGAATATCATTTTTTTGGAATGCAAAGCATTACGGTCTTAAAAAGTGTCTTTTTAGGCGCACACCAGACTTTTATTGGCAGTTAAAAGGATTGATATATACAACTAATTACCAACTATGATAATTTCTCATAGGTATTAATATGGATAGCTGTCCAAGATCCATTCTGAGTTTTGGGCAGGGTGGACAGTCAGAACCTGTAAACTAAAGTGAATGCACATTTTAAATGGGCTGTCTTTGTTGGCATCTCAGTGTTGGCGGAGGGCCACTAGCCTCTTCTGTACTGGTGTGCTGACCCCGATAGTAACTGTGCCTGAGCTTGCAAGCTGACAGGCTTGGAATAGCCATGCCATGGCCTCAGGGCTGTGTGCGTGTGTGCGTGCGTGCGTGCGTGCGTGCGTGCGTGCGCGCGCATCCGTTTGTGTGTGAGTTTGGGTGTGTGTGTGAGAGAGAGAAAGTGTGTGTGCGTGAGAGAGAGAAAGCGTGTGCTTGCGTGCGTGCGTGCGTTCACGCACGCGCGTGTGTGAGAGAGCTGCGTGCCGCTGCCTGAGGACACGGCGGACCCTCCAGAGGTGGCACGTCTCCGGCGCAGTGACAGATCGGGGGAGACACCAACCGCACGGGCAGGCAGACGCCTCCACCAGCCGCTCGCTGCCATTTACCAGCCTCGTCGCGCCCCTGACATTTCTATTTCCCTGCCTCCTGCCCGCCGTGTCACTTTCCCTGCGCGTCTGCCCTCGCCGATGACAGGCCGCCGCCCGCTGACGGAGTGGGGGTGGGCGAGGGGGCACGGGGGGGTGAGGCCAGGCCCACACTCCTGCATGGTAATACTCACCCAAAACCACACCGCACACCCCCAATGCCACCGAAACGGCGTTTGTCGCTCTAGCAAGCGGAGAATGAAAATAAACAGCGTGCACAAGCATCGGAGCGAGCATCAAAATGCAATGAAATATTCACCATGAAGTCTTAACTTCTGTTTTGTGAACTTGATATGCTGAATTTTTTATAAACACAGCGCGGTAGGGTTTGAATGCGCACGTCACTGTGTTCCTGTCACCGCTGCTGACGCGTCTGAAGATGGCTCCGTCAAATCGTACCATCAAGGTCATGACTTTTATTATTCCTATCGCTATTTTGTCCTCTGTAAACATTAAACATGACAAACAAGCAAATTTGTTCTTTTTTTTTTTTCACGTCAAGTTCTGCTCGAATGTGCTGAAAACGCTTTTTCAGTTTCCCAGCGGGGAGTTGACAGTCATCGGTTTTGCCTAAGAAATGTTATGCAGAGACGGATAATGGGGTTTACTTCTGGTTGGTGAACTTTTATCTGTAAAGAACAAGAACCAGATTGTGCTGTACGCAGTAAAAGCAGTTCCTTGGCAAATATTTGACATCAGTCACAGAGGCTGAACCACGTGAATACGCTGACACCTCATATAAGACATTAGCGGTATTTGTAATAGTAATTATTGTATTACTATGGCCGCATTGCATTGTATCCCAACGTGAGAAGTGACCGAATGTGAATGAATAAACCATCGTTTGTTATTTGAATGGCAGGCGGGCTTCCTTCCGGTTTATCTGCCGGTGGCCAGCCGAGGGTTTTCTGTGGCGCGCGGCCCACGCGGGGACCCGCGGAGGGAGCGGCGCATTTAAGCTGGCCGCTGAGCAGCCAGCGACCAGCCTCCCACTCTTTAATCTCCTCCACACAAGTATCAGCGAAATGTCAGCCGGCCTTCAGAGAAAGCCCCTCTCCTTTCCCCGTCCCTCGGAGTGAGGCTGTTTAACAGTGAGGGTGTCATGTGACCACCACCACCCCCCCCCCGTCACCCCCCCCCCCCCCCAGTCCCTGGCAGCTATAGCAGGATACAGCCTGCCAAACTTATGCCTGAAGAATCAAAATGTTGGGGGGGGGGGGGGGTTATGAGGGGGGGGGGTCTTCAGTATTTGCATATTATTCTCTTACCAGCCATGAGTGCCCAGAAATTGCTCGGCATGATAGCATAATGAACGCAGTGCCTCATAGCTTTGCACACAGAGCTACACGCCACTAATATAAATTATTCATACTGGCCCGAAGGCAATAAATCAGCCAGGCAAGAACTAAGAAAATTAGCTACCAATTAGTGTTTATTTATGGTGATCGCGTTCCCTCCCCAAACACCCCCCCCCCCCTCCCCCACTCTTACTAAAGAAAAATCAAAGTGAACTAACTTTCTGTATCTTGTGCCCTTGAAAGAAGACTGATCAGAGTGCGGCGAGAGGGAGAAGGGTGGGTGGCTATCAGGGAATATCACCAAGGAGACTGTCATCCCTTCACACGATTGGATGTAATGATTTATTGATGTGTTCTCTAGGAATATCTGAGACTGTTTTTTTGTTTTGTTTTTTTTCTCCAGTGGAAGTGGAGCTGTAAGATCATTTAGTTTATGATTTGAAGCAGTCTTTACGGGCAAAATGATCCCAATGAGTAGCGATGAGAGCTTTGATGCTCATAGGCAGCACCCCCCTAAAAAAAAACCCCCCTTCCTCCTGCCTCCACTTCTCCTCTCTGGTTGGTTCACCCGTTTGTGAGATCCAGAAGGGTGGGTGGGGACTTTCCCGGGAGCGGCACAGCTGGTGGACGCGATGGCCACTGCTGGCGCAAAGCGCTCCGCATCTTTCCTGGGTCACGCAGGCCCAGAACGGCACTCGTAAGACTGAGAGATGGAACATGCTAGCGTTTCGAGGAAATCGAGGAAAAGGGCATTGGTGTGATGGGAGTGGGGGAGAGGAGGGTGGAGTTGGTGAAGTTTAGGTGAGAGAGGGGTTTCAAAGTTCACATTCATGAAACATGAGCATGTACAAAACCCCTCCCAGCTGCGCACGGCACGGGGGGGGGGGTGCCCGACTGGGGCGTTAAAAAGAGCAGAGCAGGGCAGGTGGGCAGGGCACTACGAGTCGCTTTCACAGGCGGCTATAAAAAACGGGGCATAAAATAGTTTGGATAACTCTCGCTCGCTCGCTCTCCCTCAGCCTCTCGCGTTGATGTTTGCCAACGCTTTGACTGCGGAAACATGACTCAACAAAATGGCGGCGAGTTGGCCTTTAGCGATTTTCTGTAGATCCACGCTCTTGTACAGAGCCCGGCATCTTTTTTGGGCACGGAAAGGAGGCCCGAGACTCGGACTCGCACTCTGAATGCACTTTCAGCGGGACGCTATTGCTGCTGACGCCGCACGGTGCAACTATGGCGCTGTCAATCAGACCTTTCAGTTCTAAATAGCGGGCGAATGGAGAGATCGGCCCCGTAGATCGCAGCTCAAGGCCAGTCAGGAAGCTGGTCTCTCTGGCTTGTTAATTTGATACTGTGTGTTTTTCTTTCTCCCTTTTTTGTTTGCGTCTCTTCCCCTCACGCCGCCCGGCTGTTAGCGAGGCTTTCGCTTGAGCACCAGTTAAATGCCTAGCAAATCCGCAGGGAAGGCTCGCGGTTGTCTCGCATAGAAGTGACTGTAAAAGTGTGTGATGGTACATCGCTCCTGTCCCTCGGTTGCTGTCAGTTCGAATCCATTACATCTGCTGCCGTTACGAGGATCCGCCGAGCAATCCCCGAGGACCCCTCTCCGGGCGTGCATGTCACACGCTGTTGTAGTGTCGCAGTCAATCAGCTGTCAAAGTTGACGCTCTTGAATCGCCAGGACGTGTAGGCGATTAATTACAGGGTGCCTTCATTATATCGCTCAGTCCGCCCGAAATTATGGAATATATTATTATTCATTTTTTCTGGTGGATTTGAATTCAACAGCAGCAGTAATTGAGCAGGCTCAAAAGGTCATTGAAATGCTTTTGGAAATAATGAATGCTAAGCTAATGCTCATCTTTGCCCTGCATATGAGTTAGTGATGTATGCAGATTGTCAACAGATTGGTGGAAAAATATTTGCGCCTGTGTTTACAAGCTAGGTTGGCATGCTGGGACGGTGGTTAATGTCTGCCTGTCTGGTAATGGAGGGCCTATATTCTGTAGGGACCGCATGCTCCTATTTGTTTCCTCTACGAAGGAACTGCGATTGGAAAATTGTCTTGTAAAAATTGTAATGAGGTTTAAAGTAAATGCCGGGATTTATTGACATTGTAAATAAATGGCTTTTAGGGTCTGATCTCCAGAGCTTCACATGGGCCTGTGCCACAGATGGTCAAACGAAAGCCCAAATCTTCACTGAGATTTATGCTTTAACTCAAAAGATGATCTGGATTTCGGGGGAAATTTAATCCTGATTCAATGACTTCTGTCAGGCCCAGATTGTCTCATAAAACATGCTGCGACATATTCATTTCCCTTTCTGCTTTCTGGTGGTGCTCTTGTGGGATCCTTTATAAAGGATTCTTTTATTTTCATCTTCACCTTATATTACAAATGACAATAAACCCCTTGGCTCACAATAGCCCTATGCTTTGTTCGGCCGGGTCTTGCTTATCTCATTATCTTTGTTTGTTCTGAAAAGCATGTTTGTTACGGACAACAGTTGTTAGCATGCAGCCTCCATTTGAACAAATGCTCTGCACTTGATAGTTTTGAGCCCTTGCTCAGTTCATGGATGAACTGTCTTAACTCCTGCTGTCAAGTGAGGTGTTTTCCGCCCAGCTGCGCCAGGTTCTTCCCTTTCCTCTGGTGATTCCCGCTCACCCTTGTCCGATATCAGCAGGATACAGGCAGTGGAGCTGGGATAGGAATGGGGGGGGGGGGGGGGGGGCCTTCCTCTCTATGTACCCCTCAGGAATAATGACCAGAAATGACCTCATGCCCGGCCGACATCTAGGCCACTGCGGCCCGGGATTGCAGCTCAAGGAAACGGCGTCACTTGTAACAGGGAACCACTTGGGCGTTCAGCCGTTAGAGGAGCACCCCGGCAGCCATCTTGGCTCTCGGGTTACCAGATTTATTTATTTGTTTTAGTTGGACGGATTCCTTGGCGCGTTCGGGAGCTGTGAAACCAAGATGCAGCTGTCCTCGAAATCCAAGGGAGCGAGTTTGCTAATTGTGGGCTTAGCAGACACACGGGGGCTGTGGGGTTCGGGATGAAATTTATTTTTGGGTGGACTGGCGAGGGGTGGGTGGGATTTTGTCGCGGCTCAGAATTTTCTGCAAACTCTTTATCAGCATCAGACCAGCTGTGGCTGGGAGGAAGCGGGCTTTCTTCCCAGGGGCTAAGGGTCACATTTGTCAATAGCGCACAGAGAGTCACAGTGATTTTTCTAGAAGCGATGAAACGGATGCAAATGAGCAGGTCCACGCTCACTGTTCGATGATCCAGTAAAAAAAGAAATAAAAAAATGTTAATTCAAAAAATAAAATTAAATAAATAAATAAACTTTTGTCCGGCAACAATATGCCTCTGCTTTGCTCTGACATGCACCAACAGCAAATGCATCACTGGCAACAAGATTCACAAAGACAATTTTCCTATTTACATGCATTTGTTCTTTTCTTTAAAAGAAAATTAGATTCCGTCTTTATGTTTCCTCTAATGTTACAGCATTTGTGCATCTCGCATGAACACAAGTCTAAGTGTAATGCAACAAAGGCTCTTGTCATCCATTGGCATTCTGAGAGCCCTTGGCCTCTGCAGAATATCCTTGGTCTGCTTTGCATTTTATATTCCATTTTGTAATTCCATTATTTGCTCCTTTATTCCTCCTCATGCTGTAATGGCCGACTTCCTTCCCTGTGAGTGAGCGCAGATATCAATCTTGTGTTTCGGTTTGAGGGCAGTCCTGGTTGGGGCCTCGATTTCCGGTTGTTCACGGGACTGCCGGGCCACCGGCTAAACCGTTGACCGTTCCCAAAAACCGGGGATGCCGTGCTCAGTCCTTTACAGGCTGCACCGTGTACTCGATTTGATTCAGTCTCCTAATTAATGAATCGAACAAATAATGCACACAGGGTTATGGCAGCCAGTCTTCATGGGAGCTCAGGAATGCTTTGTGTCTGTGGGCCATAAATCAAAACCGATCGGGTCCACAGGGAATTGGTCGGAATGACACCGAGTATAGACTGTGGTTCTTAAGAGGCTCATCTGACACCGTGGCCTTAAGCAAACAGGTTAGATTGTTTATCTTTGTCCGTGAAGGAAATGTGAGTCTGGGGAGGGTTAAGAGGGTAGGTGGGGGGGGGGGTGATGCTAAAAGTCCTGATGTGGATGGAGGGATGGTTTCCCACAGCACACGTCTGCAGTCCTCCCTGCAGTGACACTGTCAATGGGGCTCCTTGTCATGGCTGGGCCTGAGAATGGATGTGCCAAATTGAGCGTTTGAAGCAGGGGGGAACTGCAGCCACAGTGCGGAATGCAGGACAGCTGAAGAATTGTACGGCCATAAGAGGTGGGTGTGTGTGTGTGTGTGTGTGTGTGTGTGTGTGTGGACTGGGGGAGGGGTATCACTATGATCTTAAAAGAAAGTAGAGTCTTACAAAGAGCAGGGGACCCTGGCGGTCCTGCGGTGCATGGCCACTTGCTATTGCACATAATGGTTAGGGAATTACAGGGTGTCGGGGTCTATGGGGAGAATGAACAAGAGTGGGAAGGGGCAGAGCTAAACATGGCAGACATTGAAAGGTCCCCGCGGTGATATTCACAGTACGCACTACCGCTAAAACGACGGAAAACTTTAGCCCCATTGTCAACGCAATGTCAGGTTGTTATTCCAAGACGGACGGATTGAATGCCTTCAAATATATAATTGAAGCCATGTCGGTTGCAAAGCTCCCAATCGAATCACAAAGAATGGCAAAGAATTGCACAATTAGTTAGCAGCCCATTGAATGTGCTTTAATCAAAATTGAAGTGCCCACTTTCAGTGTGGCCCCAGTTGGATCCAAGAACCCCGTTTACGAGCAATTCGTCGGATCTGCCGTTGCGATAAAGATCTATGTTCTGCTGAAACATTAATGAGGCTCCTTTGTGTAATTCCCAGTGACATCTCAAACGAGTGTCTAAGGGTTCGGGGATCGCTCCCGAAAGCACCACGCGTTTCCTCAGGGTTCAAATGTCAATCGCATAAAAGGATGTTAAATGTTACCTCCGTCGCCGGCGAAATACAATACATGCGATACAGAGGAGCGGACGGGTTTAATTTTTTTATACCACTCCGAAGGTCTAAGTATCACCTATTCATTGTTGCTGTCTAATTACCAGGGCATTGTGTGTGCAGGGAACGCCACATTGGCGCAGGAGGGGATATCGGTATGGAATGCACCCTGAACAAGCCCTGACCCCAACCCCCCTCTGTAACACTATCTGTGACCCTGACCATCTCTCTGACCTGACCTGATGTGTGAAACAGGCAAATTCACAAGCTATTCAACAGGCATTCGTCCATTAATCCTGCGATTTTCGCACACGGCTCTGTTTATAATTGACTGATATGACAAATCAAGCAATATGTCACCGGAGGAATACAATTAATATTGAAAATAATCTTCACAAAGCTCTTGTACAGTAATCCCTTTTGGTTGCACTAATGGTCACGAAAGGTCTAATCTTTTCATTGTTGTATGATAAAAACGACGCTGAGCATATTAAACCAATCTGTGTACAATATACATTATATGATACAGAGAAGGTTTTCCTAAAAAGGATTACCCCCGAATCGTAGTCATCCCGAAGTGCCGGTGTCATTTCCTCACCCGCCCTCTCCCCACCGATCAGTTTTTTTCTCCCTTGTAAAATAAACAGGATGTCTGGATGTCTGACTGACGTTAAACTTCACAAATTTGACAATTTACACGACAGCTCTCGAACGGTAATGATATTTTACCGAAAGCTGCTTTACTTCATAAATCCTTGTATACAATCCCTAGGAACAGTCGGCAAGATGTCTCTCAGGGATTTAACTATGATTGAGTCAAAAAGGAATGAGAAGAAATCTATTGAAATGAAGAATGTAGAACAGACAGCTACACTTAGCGATTTAATAAAAAAAGGGTCTGTCAGAGCAGCGCTGTGCAGGGTGTCATCCAAGCCATCAGTGGGAAAATGGGTCAAGAAGCTATCGTACTATAATTGCCATTAATAATTCAAAATATTGTACTCTCAGAAAGAGTGTGCTCTGTAGATTCATTTGTTTTGAAGTTACGTTTCAAATGCCACGTTGGAGACTGAAGAAAATGTAAATGGGGCGACATATTGTGTCTGAATTTGCAACTTGGCGCTTAAGTTTTGACCCTGTCAAAATATGCGGCTGCAGAAAAACTGAAATCTGGAACATTTTTGATATCGTAAGATACACAGAACCGCAATAACTTCAGCGCCAGTCTCCCGCTGTGTGCCGGCTCGACATGCGAGGGATTACAGGAAGGCAGATCTCAAAGTGAAAGTGCTTACTGCCTCCGAATAATGACTTTGAGACTGTTACTGAGCTTTTCGCGCGGGTATGCGATGATCGCGAGGGCTCAGTTCCTGCGTATTGCTTTTCCGAAAGCGACGCAACCGTACAGAGGCACTGCCACTCTCAGGAAACCAGGAAGTTCACCGGATCGCGCGGCGTCCTGGGGCGTGAAAGAACGGCGCGTATGGTGTCGAATCGCACAGGCGCAATGAATTGACCAGCAAACCTCGAGTCTGCATGTCTTGCAAGAGCTCACAATACGTGGTTTTTGGCCACTGTTGTCGTTGCTTTTTAAATGGAGGGGTCACACTCATATGCTTTGGTTGTTCACTTGGATAGTGATGCATCTAAGCAAGCCTTGCATTTCTTAGACATTACCGTTATTTCAGCAGAGAATTGGAATTGAGCAACGACAACAGTGGCCAAAAACCACGTATCCTGTAGGAATGGAAAAAATGTGATTTCCTTATTTTCCTAAATATATAATTATGGATTAAGTACCAAAATAGTCTATATGTCTTAAATCTGCATCGGTCTCGTATTTCACAGCATTATTCTGCAGTTTCTGTTGTAGTATAAATTGCAGGGTGTCAGCAGGCACATTAAAAGCAATAATAAAGACCCATTACCTACTATTTACTTTTATTAGCAAACACTGCACTTAAAGCACTGATAGTGTATTGTGTCGCTGTCCATTATAATCAAAGGCACAAAGACTATAAGCATAATGTACAGTATGCTATTGTTATTGACAAAAGCCTCACTGTGTTAGTGTCGGTGAATCTAAGTGAAGAGAAGTGAAGAGCCAGTCAACCCCCCTGATCATAAAAGATCTTGTTCTCAGTAAAAGGTCTCAGCTGGGGTCAGGGCATTCGTTTGACCTTTTAATAGCACTCATGAATATAACTGCAGCCGGGCGATAACATGCAGAATTGCAAAGCCCTCCCGGGAGCGCTGATATCGAAAGTAAAGTGTGGAGCCTAAGCCAGGCCAACCCCTGTTAAGCGCGACCGCTATCGAACGATCCCGTTGTCTCGTTCGGAGAGACCTGGGCGTCCGCTGAGGTCGTCAGGACCGTTTAAGATTCCTCGGGGGTGACCCCTGAAGACGGGGGCGCTAAAGCCAGCTTGAGTTCCCGCCAGCAATTTTGGTGGCAGGCTTATGTGGGTCAGCTGGGGAACAAAGGCCATGTGAAGGGTGGAAAGGAAGGACCGCATAGCGCCTTGTGAGAGAACCTGGGGGGATTAAATCTCCACATCTAACCAGGCAGCTCGCAGGACTTCACTGCCGCCCCACCATAGGGGTCTTTTGGATTCTCTCACTCACAATGCATGACTGCAATACAATACAATACAACAATCAAATCTGACCATAGTTTCAGCTGCATACTGGGAAGTGAATTTATTTGAGGATTATATCTAATAATAATAATAATAATGCCATTTATTCATTTTTAAGTACATATATTCACTTAGCTTCCTTGTTTAAATAAGAATACCACCACAAAACGAGGTATAATGTAACATAATATTCCAGTAATTTAATACCTACTGCAAAATAATATAAGAATTAAAATGAGCTGTGAAGAGAGTTTTTTGTGAGTGTGCATTTTAACTTGACACAAGGTGGTAAAATATGCTAAGCTAATGCTTGGATTGCCAAGGCTTTATTGCATTTTGCTAATGAGGTTTTTTTTTCACTTTATGAGCAAGCCATCGACAGCAAGCCTCGCACATCTCATGATTCGCCCGAAAATGACTGCGCTGCAGATCTTAATATACAAAAACACTGTGCCAATCAAAAGATCGACCACATTCGGCAGATTACTGTAGTGTTATTCTTGGGATCATGACTTTAAAACAGTTTAGCAAACTAGACCCGAGCATCGAGAGAACCCATCGCCTCAACCCGACCGACTTTTACTCTCTCCCTGTTCTGTAGTTTGGTAGAATGTACCTTGCTGGCTACGGTGGGTTCGTTCACAATAAGAGGTTGAGCGCAGGAGGGCCAGCCACCCCGTGGTCAGGAGCTGTCTGTTTATTTCAAAGACTGAGTGGGGTCAGGGAAGTGCCATCCCTGTCCCCATCATCACACAAAATCCCTCCTTTCATTCGTAGTGGCGTGTCCCGGCGGCCCAACTGCCCGCGGCTAATCGAATGGAAACCGGCCAGGAATAAATCATCTTTCAAGCCTCCCGATATTGAGCTGCCGCCTTGTAGTGAATCAATTTAGACAAAAATAAACATCCATCATGTTTTTCTCTGTCGGAGCAGAGGGAAGCGGGGCGAAAGGGAAGCGGGGCGAAAGGGAAACAGGGCGCGTTGGTGGTACGCGTTGATGTGTGTGTGCGCCCGGTTGCTGCGCCAAACAATGAAGGGCCAGGAGACCTCCGAGGTGCGGCAGACTGCATCTGGATCGCAACTGTGCGTGGTGTGTTGCCAACCTATTGTTGCGTTTGAATAAGAAGGTCGAAGCTACTCTTGTTTTTCATTTGACAACTTCGAGTCCAGGCACATATACATCGGTAATAGCCTAGTTTGCAATTTGCGGGGGGGGGAGACGCTGGAAACAAAGTTTGCTTTGTTTCGTTTCTGTGAACACAGATGGCTCTCCGAATTTTGTTTTGAGGTATCAAGGTTTTGTTGTGCGAAAATGTTTTATTAGTGTGGGGAGAGCTAGTTTAACACTGAACAGTGAAGATTCAATGTGTTAAGAATCTTGTTAGTATGTGCTTGCAAAAGAGGTCTTAAAAAATTATTATTAAAACTCTTGGCATCATTGGGCTGCAATGGTCAATTTCCATTTTTCTAGGAACATTGGAATTTTGTATTCAGGCTGGTAGTTGGTACTTGGTACTTGACTGGTAATCAAACTTAATAATCATTTTAACGCACATCAAATGTAACACTGGTAGTAATAATGCATTTAAACACTATAATTTCATTAGAGGGGGCCAGGGGCCAATGGTCGAACGGGCATTAGGGGCAGAGAGGGCCAGGATAGGGCCAATGGTAGAGAGGGAATTGGGGGACAGGGCCAATGTTAGAGAGGGCATTAGGGGCAGAGGGGGACAGGGCCAATGGTAGAGAGGGCATTAGGGGCAGAGCAAGACTATGAGAACATGGATTACTGTATGCACAATTACTAATGCTTTGGCGGCAATCATTTAATCAAATTACATACAATACTTAGTCATAATTAATTATGGCTCAAGTTAATTTGTAATTACACTTAAATTCATGAAATTATGTTTCTTAAGTTTAGAATATATATTTTTAAAATATTTGAAATGTAAGTAATCAATGCTGTAAAGTATGCTGTGCACCAAGTGATATAATACAACACTGGAGAGAAATGACCACTTATGCACAATGATTCCACATGGCATCACTGTTTTTGAACACCATGCCATACATAGAAAATATAAACATAATTCAACAAATCAACTATTTTACTAATAATCAACATCTCCCATGATTGTTGAACACAAATTGTTCAAAGTTATACAGATTTAACATTTTGATATCTTTGTGACAAAACAGCCAGAAATCAGAGTTGTGCTGACCTCATGACCAGGGTGCCTTGTTTGAAACGTCCTCAAATGTGCTTTGTTTGAAACAAACCCCCCCAGCATTAGCTAAACCTTGAACCAATAATGCCTTTTGATACTAGTAATTTTGTCATGTGACTACTTACAACAGGAAGTTTAAAAAAATGGGTCTTGAAAATGATGACGCCATATGGCAGCATTGGGCTGGAAAGGGTTAAAAGGAGGTGGCCGACTCCTGATGGCACCAATGTTGAGCCCAGTGACGCATTTTGCATGCTTCCTGAGAAAATTAAGTGAAAATAAAAGTGACAAGAGGAGATTCAAAGAGGAAGATGTCCTCATTAATTCATGTCTCCCATGGGTTGGATTCCAAAGGGTTAGAGAGCGTTTTTGCTTCCACACTTCTTAAGCAAATCATGGTTTTATTGTGAAGGGAGCTTTCCAACACTAAATTTGACTGATTTGAATTAACAGAGCCTTGTGGATTCATATTGTGCATTACTGGACCATCTATAAGATTCAATAGACTGCACGTTTCTTGTGATGTTATGGAGGGATTTAATGTTTCTCTACATATGTGACATTAGGCCTCATTCATGAAACGTCCTCAATACGTGCGCAGATTTATGTACAAGACAAATTCCTACAAAATTTTCACCAGATTAATCAAACTGTGCGGAAAGCCGATTTGTTCGTATTCACGCGTGTATGTTCATACTTCGTATATCCGATTCATCGTGAATGACCGGCGTGTGCACTTTATTTTGCGATTAGCATAAAACCACACCCATGACGTTGAGCAACACACATTTTGTATCGCGAAGCTGCGCGTTCATGGAGTGATAGCCATTTCTATTCGTATACGCAAACGCATCATCAGATGGAGCCTTGATGTCCTTGTGTGCAGTCTGTGGTGCTGATAACAGTGGGCAGGTTGGCAATTTCATAAAAACCCCACTTTCCCTCCACCTGGCTTTGCGTGTTGTAGGAGAACTGGATGTAAGCTGGCATTAGCTCAGAGATGGCTGGGATATGCCGGACCTGTAAACCACTTTAAAGCTAATTTCGTTCATTGGTTGAACGTGTGTTTTAATGAGCATATTTAACGTCATATAGCATTTAAATTTTTATCAATTTAGAAAAATAATGCTGGGAGCATTCATATGGGTCTAATTATACAGTTTCATATAGCCTACAATTGATTCATAGGCATAATCTAAAATGTTTGATTTTTACAATCATAATTTATTACGTTTGCAGTGTGCATTTCAAAGGCTACGTTTAGTCTTGTGAATTTAACAGAAAATAAAATATATTCTAATTGACATTCAGAAGCTGCATTTAGCAGCATTTTGAATTTCCGAATGCGGTACGCGTGATCCCGAGCATGTGCAAATTTTGTTCACACGTATGAACAAATCTCAGCTACAAAAACATGCCAAAATACAAACAAAATTGCTAATACAAACGATTTACACACATTCATTCTGCTCACGTTTCATGAATGATGCCCACTGTCCTTATGTTCTTTGACCCGTGGCATCATAACAATTGATTTAATTATTACCATCTTAATTTACGTATGCTCTATCCATATATACAGTACATAGATGTGGTGTGATTTTTAGGCCTGGATATATCTCTTATATGAGCTAATGTGAAGAAGCCCAACACTTTGGCAAGAACAGAGTTGACATCTGGCTGTTGGATAGGCAGACTTTTGTGTTTGAAGTTTCGTTCTTTAAAAGAATGACTGGAGCCAGACCAGCCCAACCATGGAACCATGAATTTGTTTCAAGAAAACATGTATGGTAATATGAAAAATATAAAAGATGTACACAACTAGGAAACCTCCATTTTGTCTCAAATCTGGAAGAAGCGATATCTCTGAATGTCATTTATATTCCTTCCCTCACTTGTTGATCCTTTTCAGTGTTTAAGGTCTGCATTGTATCATGAGAATAAAAAAAGGCTTATATTAAATCTGTTTTTTTTGCCTCTGAGTATGTGAGAGATGTTAATGGCTACTTCAGAATTCCATTGTGCAGTTTCATTGATGAGAGTAACAGTAAATTATCTGCCTAATGTCTTTGTGCACCGTGTGCAAGTCAAGTAAAGGGCTTCTGAGCAAGAGGTCTGAGGTTTAGCTCATTGCACTCCTGCCCTGCAGAGTTTTTCTCTTTTAAAAAAAGGTCATTCAACTGTTACACGCGTCTCCGTTTTTTTAAGGGAGTAAAAGGATAAAGAAGTCTTTTGAGTCTTTTTATGAGACCTCTGATGGGAGAAGATGTCCAGGGAAGATGCACCTTTGAGAGGGCCACGATTTATTGTTCATTTTCTCTAATTAAATTCTTCTCTAGAGATTCATTGACTGAGCAGCCATTCTGCGAGATGCAGGGTATTCTTACACTTCATACTTTTGTGATTTTGGTAGAATTGTGCTTCACCCCCCCCCCCCCCCCCCTTTTTCTCCCTTTCCCTCTTTTTATTTAATTGTGTCTGGGAGAAGTAGAGCATAAAACTGTCTATCAAGCCTTCCCGGGATGTGTAAGCTAGGCCCCTGGAATATCTATTAATCTCCAATCCTTGTGGAGTTTTGCGCGGTCTCGGCAAGACGGCACCAAGTAAGGCGAGCGAGCGCTTTCTCCCTGGGTCCAGTCCAAGCAGGCCTTGTGTGAACCGTAAGCAGGGGAGAGAGACACGGAGGGCGAGTTTTCCCCACTCAAACGCAACACTTTCAAAAGCAGATGCAGCTGTAGCTGCTGACAAGACTCCCTAAAAACAGTCGCGAGCTCCCTAGTTGTTAAGTGGGCGTCGACTCCTGCGAGGGTTATTCTTCTCCGTTTTGTAACGGATGTATAGCTTTCCAGGCTGCCTCTCAGCTGTCATTTTTTGACATAACTACCGCCGTCAAAATAGGTTTCTGCCGTCCTCCCTCTCGCTCGGAATCCAGCGCGTGTAGCGAACCTGGCGAAATGCTCACGGCACGAAACCAACGTTTCCGCCTGCAACGCGGAGGCTGCGTGGGGCCATAAAACATAGGCCAGTGTGTGTATTTAAGAGTTTGTCAGCTAGTGTGAAGTTGAGTGGGCTACATGTTTTCTATTTCGCTGGAAACCTCAACAGCCTGTAAGTGTTCAGGCATATGTACCCCCCCCCCCCCCCACCCCCCTTCTGCATAACCACATTGAGGTCTGCTAATGTGGAGTAAGCCATATAAGGAACGGTTTAAACGGGAGTTGAGGGCTTGGATAGTCTCCCTTAATTCTGTAACGCGTACTCTTATTTCTGCTGGCTCACGGTGGTCGATGTGAGTGCCTAACCCCAACCAGTTTGGGGTAAGGGTCGCGAAGCAGCGTGCCAAATGTGAAAATTCAAATGCGAAAACGAGCGACCCACGAGCAGTAAGCACCAATTGCAACCACATGAGGAACCCATACGCTGGCACTGCTTAGCGCCTATACCGCTAACTTGTGTGCGTCTGCATTCCCCTACTTTCCTTTCGCGTTGAACTGTCACCGCCTGCCGTCCCCACACAATACTGTCTGCACTTCAACTGCACACACGTCAAGACGGCACCCACCGCACAATCGTACGCGTTTCGACTGTCGCTATGCAGAATTCTCACGCCGCACTTCAGGCAGAACTGTTTCGTGAGACTCGAGATTCATCTTAATTGTGCGATGTCAGGCTGTAAAAATGGAGACAGATTTAGCATAATTATTGACTGGAAGTGCTTTATGAGTCCTGCGAAAGTGATCGGGGTGGGGGGGGGGAACGCCGCAGTGAATCCCTACGTCGCCCGGCGCTCGTCTATCATCATTTAACACACCGAAAGGAGGAAGACAGTCTGTCATCCCTCGTATCTCTTTAACTGTGTTCAGGAGTGCATTACATCCTATTGAAGTCTTTTGCAAATCCCATCACGCTAGCATGACTAGCGTGCACATATCGTTTGCCATTTTCATTTAGGAAAGGCCCGGTGAGCAGACAAGGTTCATGGATACCATCGTCTCTTTCTATCAGTCAGAGTTGGTCCTGTGTTCTGTTCCTATGCACATGTAGAAGGGAGCAATGGTGTTGGGGATATGCCTGAATGGGTCTGGTTCTGGTTCTGCTTTTGTCACTCGCGGCATTGCTAAGGGCAGCGGTTCTGCGGCGTTCCTGGCTCTGGATTGATAGGCCCGTGGGTGCAGATGATCTGGAAACGATGCAGTGTGTGGTATCCCATCCCACCTACGGATCAGCGATCTAATCCCGCCAAACCACCGAAATGGCCGTTATTTCCCCAATTAGCTCTGAAGCCTAGGGTTTCAAAGAGGGCGGGCACGAGCGTGGTAGTTCTCCAAAACCCCGCTAATGATTTCAGCTTAGCGTTAAGTGCATCCCTTTGATCTGAGGACACTGATCACTAATCAGAGGGCGCTGAAACAATAGCGTGGTCTTAAATCATTATAAGGCAGCCTTTTGTTCTTGCGCAGCAGTTTTAATTTGGAGCAGCAGTGGAGGTGAGAAATGCTAAGTCAAGTTTAAGGATTACTGTAGCAATATTACCATCACGGACGAGCCTAACTCTTTGCATGCCACAGTCCTGCTGGTTTCCCCAGTCTTTTTAAATGGTAAAATGCATAGCTTTTTGAACCCAAAGGTATCTACTTTAGGTCCTAATAATTGAGGCTGTAGCATAGCCATAGGGCTCTGGTATTGCAGGACTAGTGTTGCAGTAACTATCCCTGCTGTGACCGCAGCCTCTGTGGCGAGTGAATCATGCAGCAGGGAATGCCTTTGAGGTCTCGTCTCTCTTGCTACGTAACTAATAAAAAGCTATGTAACCAGTTTCCTTCTTCCATACTTTGTTCACATGCGTGATTTTCACACCTTTCTATTATGCGTCGTTCTTCTCCAGCAAGGTTCCTGCTGATCAGCAAATAGTGTGTCCAGTCAAAAGGTGCGGATAATGATGAGGCGCTATTGAGCGAGCGCCTGTCAGGTTCATAAGGTGATTACCATCTTCGCTCGAGGCCGCGAGACTCGATACGAGTGTAATGTGATTAATTAACGTCTGGTCTCCGGGTCAATGGTCCTACGTCGACTCAGGGTCACATTTCTCAGCATAATACCTTTTGGATTTTACCTGTATTGTTTGGGGGGACAAAAAGGATGGACTCGTGAAAAGGCGAATACTTTCTGTTAACGTTGCAGTGAATTTATTGTCCGGGAGGCGTTCTTCAGCGGTTCGCAGAAATTGCTTTGTAGATATTCAGATGAACTTCTCGGTGTGGCTTAGAGGAGTGCAATACACAGGTCTTTTATCGATTTACATTCTCCTCCCTAAAGCACATTATAAAAATAGTGCTCAGAGCTTGGCTTATGTGGGCAGCATAAAGCACTAAAAGAGAGCACTAAAGCGCCATATCTGCAAAATTGTTCAAATTCTCTTCTGCAGTGAGAGATGGTGCGATATTGTCAATGAACACTCTTAATTTTTCTGAACAATGCAGTTTTCTATATATAGAGTGGGTCAGTCTCATTTGTTCAGATGTCCATAAAGACGTCTGCAGCAACCGCTAAATTCCCCGTCATTCATTATGTTCGTTTCTCATAAGAAGCCAAGGAAAATATTGGATGAAGCAGCATTGACCTTTTTTTTTTTTGACATGAAATCCATTTAGGAAATTCTATGACACTTTTTCTATTATTGATCTCTGGGAGATAAAGACAGGGAATACCTTAATATATATTTGGGTTCAGTAAGGGAAATCGCATGTTTTTCTGCTTATATAACATTGGTCATTAAACATATAAGTTTAAGCTTTGTTTTGTGTTGAGTCTCAGTGTTCTCTCAAATTCTGATCATCTTAATCCTTGCCCTGTGGGGTATTTCTGAGCCCAGGATGAAATGGGGGTTCCGCTGTTACTCATTATGACAAAGCCACAGTAGATTAAAGCGAGTTTGCAAGTAACCAAAAATGTTTTCTAAAAAAATACCTTGTTGTATAATGTATGGTTATGTGATTCCCTTATATGGAAGCGGTGCCACTTGCAATAGGGGCAGTATGATTTGAATGTTAACTGCCTATATATCTCTAAACCAGGGGTGCCCAATCTTATCCGAAGATAAGCACTAACACCTGATTCTACTTACCAACATCTTCATTGAAGACCACGACTAGTTAATTAGTTGAATCCGGTGTAGTGGTGCCGAGCTAAAACGAAAACCTGCACCTACATCGGAACTTTTCAGATAAGATTGAACACCCCTGTTCTAAACCAACATTGAAACATATGTTTGCAATGTTCAGCATATATATCATAACCAGTTAACCCAGGTTTTGTGCGAAGTTTGTATAGAAAATCATGTTGGAAGGCGTGTCGTGTCCAGATTCAATGCGAGAGCAACGTGCTTAATGTTCACGCTTCCCAAGAACAAAACGGAAAAGGGAAAAAAGTAGGTTGAATATTTTTACTTCACATCGATCACAAAATAAACATGTATATTAGCACAGTTTGCTTCCAGAGGGCTAAATCAGCATTGTTGAATGGTTGTAATGATTAGGGCCCTGTTGTCTCGCCCTGGATTCAGTCCTCCTGTGACAAAATGTCGATACAGCCGCCCCGTGAAACCACCTGTTGAACAGTCATTAACAAGCATCCCACCGCAGTGCCTGAATCATGTCAATTAGGTATTTAATGATTACTAATCACGCATGATTGCGCATCAATTCATTGGAGCGCTGCTTCCAACTATCGACACGTAGGCCCTATTTCTTAGGCTTATTCAACAATATTGAGGGTAATGTGGCAATAATATATTGGTTCAGTCTCGAAAAAGCGTACGCACATCCATCATTTTCATGTGCATGGTCAATAATAAATTCCAGGTCAGGAGAAACCTGCACTTTGATCTGAGTGCTAAATGCGGTTAATTATTTTAATATAAAAAAAACATCTAATTCTTTAATACTGAAACAGAAGTGGCTCTTTGCATTCTCTCAATTACATCTCAGATCACGGAATAGCTTTAAAATAAAGAAATTGATTTTGTAAAGTAAAGATGTTTAATGTTCTAAATTTGTGATTTATGTTTATTAATAATTCTCATTAACTGCCCATCCCCCTAGTCACATGATGCACATAACGCAGCGAAAATGCCAGTTATAGAAGGTTAGTAATGAGCTGTTAAGCGTCAGGGATTCTAATATGTATTATGCACAACTAAGCTTCAACGTTTGGTTAATCTAGACTCCTAGATTGATCGATGGTCCTGTATTGATGTTAACTGCGTAATGAAAATCAACATTCTGACATTAATAAAATCAGTTGAAGTGATCAGTCAACGGCTTTGGTGCAATCCAACTGTAATAAATAACTGCATAATCACAGCTAATAATTTTGCTCAACTAGAGAAGCTCTGGACAGGTCGTGCCTTTCTGTTGAATCGCAGGCTACAAATCTTGGTCGTCCCAAAACACAACCGGGATAATAATCCTGTAGAGCGATTGACTGGGGTGAACTTCCGGCACGGAGGGATTTCTTCTTTTTCTTATTTCCTGGCTGGGTGCTGTCTGTTTTTAACTTGTACTCGTGAAACGCGGTGCAGAAAAGCATCAGGCTCAGAAAGGAGATTAAGCATAGAAATGTCACTACCAGCTTCTCAAATTTCCCAAATCAGTGCAGAGGGGGAAGCGGGTGTGCGGAGGCGTAAGCGGGTGTGCGGAGGGGAAGGGGGTGGTTGAGTGGTAGGGTGGGGGGCGGGAGGGGGGGGTTAGTACTCTTTGATCGGTAATGATATTGAGATTGACTGTTTAAATCCTTTCTTAAAGTTCAAAGCTACTAAACAGACAGCGTGTGTACGAGTCGGACGTGACCGAGACAGGCCCAGGCAGTAGAGACTGATAACTAAGGGAAATGAGGTTCGACTGAAATGGCCCATCGGTCCCAAACGGGTTTAGCAGCAGGATTTTGAGCTCAAACTCGCAGCGGTGGAGGGAGATAGCAGACATCGGTTTTAAATTACCTGAGATTGCTTTGTTGTTTCCGTCTTCGGGGACTCGACAAGACAAGATGTTCATTAAAACTTGCGCTGCCATCAAGGCCCATTGAGGAAAAAAAAAGCACGCTTCTGGTTCCCAAAGCCTGAGAAGAACGAGGGCGTTAGAAGGCTGGTAATTGCTGAATTGAAGGGGATAAGAGAAGGTCCCATGACTGTACGATTTCTGCTGAACTGTCCATTATAGAAATCCCTGTCACTGGTGTTATGGGCAGGAGGAAATAGTTTATAAATAATAAATATTAGATTGGGGATAATAAAAAAAATAAAAAAGGTCCTGGGTGTGCTGATCATGTAGCATGTCATGGTGTTAAGTTCAGAATTTTGGGGGGGAGGGGGTGTTGTGACCTGGCATCACACTGCTGTATCGGATCCAGTTGTTCACCTTGCATATAAGACCAGAGAAGATACCGACTGCGGCCAGTAGCTCCAGAGCGACGCGCAATTAGCGATTGCATCACGCAGGGAATGGGAGGGTTCAGTCAGATAAGGTTCCACGTTCATGTCGATCTAGCGAGAGCCCCTGGTTGATCGGGCGCCCGGGGGATTGCACTCAAGGCTGCATATGAAAGGTCCTCCTCTGACTCGGCTCTGTGAGCTTAGCTGTAGTCTGCTGTGTGTAAAGACGCAGCTGGAGACGCTACGTGTTTCGGATGAGAACCATGGATGTCACTCTTCTGAATTGGCAGTGGGGATCACAGCATGGTTGCAGACTAGAAACTATACGTCCTTTTGTTTTTACTCTTTCATCTTGCCAAGATTGTCCACACAACCATATTAGACCTGGTTACTGAATATAGCGGGCGTCTTTCTACTTGGTTATTATTTTGTCGGCAATGGCATAGAACCCGTAATATTTTCAAATGGCACTCCTGAGGTATGGTGGAGTTACAATATCTTTTGGCTCATCCATTTTGAACGTATAGCCATGTACAGGCTATGTGGATAGCATGCTTCACACATTAACTTTATTTAGGCTACCTAAGCGTATGCCCTCCAGACAAAACATTAACAATGGCTTCGCTATACCATAGGTGCAACACTGATGACCGCACAATGCAACCGGGCTTCTAAATTCACCTCGACAGCGGGAATACAAATGCAAACCCTTAATTGGATATTAACCCTTAATTTAGATATTTAAAAGAATATATTTTCCTGAGGTTCAAACTATTTTGATTATCGAACAAAAAAGTCACATCCCTAACGGCTTTATTCATAATGTATTTTTTTGTGTGCTATGTACCAATACCCACTACTGGTTAAGAAGCATGTAGAGTGTGAGAGAAATGTAAGAAATTGCCTCCATCATGTTGTGTAATCTAACGGTGAACACACAACATGAAAAAGAACACACACATGGAAAAACAATGGATCCTGATAATTAAAGGCATAGTGAACTTTGGTTGAACATAATGTTGTATAGCTACCGGGCACAGATATAAGTCATAATACTCATGCTCACCTTCATGAGTTGCTCCAGTGGTCAGTAACTGACCAACATTGAATGACATTTTTTCTCTCTACATTCACATCTATTGCATGGCGAAAAAGGTCTCAAAAGCACACTTTTAGCACATAAACGAATGCAAACAACACGGATTATGCTGATGCATAAAATCACGACATCCTGAACCGAAAGTTTGAAACTTTTGAACCAATTTTTGATTGATTTGATTTTGAAGAACTATTTTTCTGTCGCTAGCTTCTTTGCTGTTCAGTTTGTTTACTGACGCATGCTTCAGGAAGTGAGTGGGACCGTTACGGCGCATGAACGAAACAAGGAAGTTAATAAGCTAACGACGGATCACCTTCCAAACCTTTGTTGAAAAAGTATCAAATATTGTGAATGGAGCTTTTTATCTTTTCAAACGCCCTGTTCCAGATGTCGTGTGTGATTCACGAAGGTGAGCTTGAATATTATGACTAATATCGGTGCCAGGTAGCTATACAACATTATGTTCAAACAAAGTTCATTATGCCTTTAAGCTTGTCAAACTCTTGTCACTGTTGATTTAATTTCTGTCTAAATCTACAGTGGCTGAAATACTTAAGCATTTTTAAGGTAGTATTCAGGGAATGAAATTAACTTTTTTTCAATTCCAAATATCACCAGCCATTTTCAACATTTTACCAGCCACATTACCTTTTACAACATAACACAACCTGGTTGGTTACCTGCCAAAGTGGCTGCTAGAGTAGAAAATCTACCAGCAACAATCAACATTTGACCAGCATTTGGCTGGTAGCTGTGTTAATTTGACACTATGATAGTATTGGTAGACTGATAAGAATAAGCACTTATGGAAAGCATGTTCAAGGAATACCAGCTGCTAACTTCATTCACTTCATTGTTTGGCAGGTTTTGAAGATTTTTGCCTGATATTCTCCTCCCAATTAAAGTTTCTAATCATAATTTTTTTTCCTAAAAACTTTAAGGTTGAATTTTACTTCAGTATAGGTGATAGGTAATTTTTAGTTCAGTGGACAGACATTAATATTCAGAGCACTGGACATTAGATTCACCTAGTTTACGTCAGTTGTGGGGGGAAAAAAGCACAGTGGCTTTTGACAGTTTACTCTTGTAGCAGGTGCAGTAATGAAAGCCCTTTTCTGTCTGACTTTCAAATCTTAAGGAGAAATTGGGTCCAACTTCAGGGGGAGGGATATCGATTCAGGCCAGTGGCTCATTGCTGTAAAAAGACGGATAGATTTTTAAAAATGCACAGCGTGTCAGAATATAAAGACCATTGTGTGCTTCCACGTAGGAATCGGCTGAAATATTTACAACATAAATCTTGTACCAGCTTTACTGGTGCCTTGTTTGTTTCTCTTGAAAGAGAAAAGATGACAGGAAAGCACATATCGATTGGCGAGTCAGAGGGAGATGAGGTCCCAGAGTGACACCCTCAAGCCCTTTCAAGTAAACCGAAATGTCTGTGAAAAGCGCTTCTCATTTTTTTGCAGAGGCATCAATTAAACCAGCTGTCCGCACTGTTTAAACCCTGTGTTTGCCTCGCATGAGTACTGAAAATCCATGTTAAGGCAACATACGTTGTAATATTGTCATGTGGTGGATCAGTGGAAGGTGTATCTGTTTATCTCTGGATTACAAACTTATTCAATTGTTTAATTAAATATGAATAAATAATTGAGGTTACAAGTCTCTGGGGTATATTTAAGTTCTAGCACTTAAGTTTCATGTCACATTACTGATGGCTATAAAAACTATGTTTTTGGCAGCGATTCTAGCTGAGGTATATTTCCCGTTTCCTCCACTATGAGATTTGAAGTTTCTCGAGACTCCACTAGCATGTTATCCTATCAAAACAAATGACAAACTCAACAAAATATCTACAAGCAGGGCCTAGTCTTCATCAAACCATCTGAAAAAAATGCCCTGCTCTGTGCAATCAATCTCCAGTTCGCTCAGCCTTCGAGCGCAACAGAATTCCTCCCTCAAACAGTGCACACAAGGTAATGAAAACATTTAGTATTGAGGCCATTTGAGCTAGACCAGTCCTCCTTAAGAATTTAGATTCCTCACTCAATAAAATGTTAAAAGACCCATTAATATTGCTATGCAAAATTCTAAAAATATATTAAGCCCCCAGATGTCCTTTCTGGGATATGTTCAGATCTCATATTAAGAGCCCATTTTAGATTTGGGGCCTTTTTGCTTCTTTTTTTATCAGCTGGCTAATATAAAGCATAAAATCCCATAAAGAGCTGAATAAAGAATGAATGTGTGTTTGATTTCCTCTTGTTGAACTGTACTTATGCAATGCTGTAATGTTGACCTCAGGAATGGTGAACAATGACTGTTTATCTGCATAGTCGCAGAGAGATCCTCTGACAGGGTCTGGTTCTATATAGCATGCAGGAGATCTAGAGCTGTTGCCCAATTCTTTGGAAATTATTCAAATAAGACCGAAGTGTGTCCAGTTGATGCCAGAGAACAGTAATTTGAGTCGATTGCATATTTCTTTATTTAGTACGTGCACGCTTAGCAACCCCCCTCACGCTTTTGCCATTACCTTCAGCGCGGGTTTAATGGCAACACACAGGTTACAGCAAATTGATTTTATCAGCGCACGATGAGAACTGCAAGCCTCCTCCTAATGAATAAAAGAGATATCACCGCTGCGCCAGCAAGTCTCTCTGTGCTCGGCAACTCCAAGAGAGGCACTCTCCTTCCAGTTGCCATCGATTTGAATATCAAACGGTACTAAAAGCCACTTTCTGTTGTTTGTCGGGTCCAGCTGCGAAGCGCGAGGTGGGAGGGACCCGTGGCAGGGTGGCGAACTGGAGCCACTGAAGAAAGGGAAATGACCGTGTGACCGCAGGACACACAGCCACCTGAACCGCGCACACTCGACTAAGTGGCACTTTCTCTCAGCTTACCTTGGGCAAGTTTGCATTACTGAAACTGTTTGAAAATGAAAGGCCAGCTGGTGCTTGATGTGAAAAGAAAGGGTGGAAAAGGTGTGAAATTCAATGAAGTAATAGTCCTTACCCGGATTCTTGAAATATAAGCAACCCTGAATAAAATTTTCTGAAGAAATAGGGTTAAAGCAAGTGTGTATATACAGTATGTGTGTACATATGTGGGTGGGGCAGAGATTAGGCTCAAGGTTTAAAATGAATGTCAGTTTAAAATGAAGGCTCATCTGTGAAGCATTCCATTGTGGTATTCCAAGGAGTGCTATTACAGTGTGATCATTTGAAAATTACATTGTGTACAGTATATAGCAACTTTCATCCAAGGATTTGGAGGTGTTTTACAGTCACAGGGTGACCCTTCTCACTGCATCAAACTCAACAGTTTTATATGGTTGCGTTATAAACTATATGTAAGGCTAATTTAGACAGCTGCTATCCCTTGCTGCTAAGTGAATCACTAGGGACTGAGTGACATTTCACAAAATTTTATGGCTCCATTGTTGACCTTTCCAAATATGAACATGTGATCCTCACTGTTTTTCGAGTGCTGTACATTTAACATTTTTCATTTAAATATTTTGTGGGCTCACACCCTTTGTCTTGGTGTGTCGGGGAGAAAAAAATGAGACGTCTGTTTAAAATGGGGATTTTGCATTTTTAACAATTTCAGATTTTATTTGTCCATAGCTCTTAAAATTGAATATTTGAATAATCAAACACTATTTTCCCCTAGCAATCTCCAGTTCTGTATAAAGAATGAAATTTTGTAGTTTGCCATTCACTCGTCCACCCAGGAAGGAAAAATGAATTGTGTTAATGAATTATCTCTTATCTTTTTTTCAGGGTTCTTCGGCTCTCGTTCATGAATAGTGATGAGAAATAATAAACCATATTTTATTGGTTAATTAGCACACATTTAATCCAAGTAAATTCAGTTAATTGTCGCATGTTTGAATAATCGATTAATCGGTTTCATCCTTCAAACAATTTGTATTCCAAAACAAAAAATGAAGAGCGGTTGTTGTATTCAAAAGTGTATATGCTACTTTTTTTAAGGAAGCACATCCATTGCGTGCTCATTTTTTGTTTGCATTATGAAAAATGTGCATCTGTCAGAGAACATGTACTGGTTGGAGCATTAAGTGCATATGTATTTACCTGTCCGCTGGCAGAGCTGATCCTATTTGGCAGTAGAACATGTCTACTGCTGAGGGCTTGTTCATTTCAACAGGTCATAGCTGAGAGCATTTCGACCCGAGCGGAAAGTGTGATTTGCCCAGGAGCTTTTGCTGTCACTCATTTCCTTGTTTGTTTGGCATGCAATCAAATTTCCTTCATTATACTTACCATGCGCCTATGAGGGATGTCTGTTACTTAGGGGGCATGCAACCGTTCAGCGGATCTCGGGAGGTAAAACCGCGCGCGGGCAGGAGATTTAATCTCGGCTTCCTTTCCACTTATATGTTGGTTACGGAGATGCAAACCTCCGAGTCCTGGAACAGAATGGTACAGAAATAAGAGGCTTGTTGAAGAGTCTCTGGTTTGACCTGAAGGAAGGACATGGCCATTAGAATTCAGTAAAAAAATTCTCAGTTCGTCAGACCATTGTAGTGTAACTATTGCCGTTAATATGCACAGTGCTTACTTTTTATGGCGTCTTGACAAAACTAATCACTAATATCAAAGTCAATGCATATGAATTGGCCTTATTTACTGTGTGAACTGTTTCAGATTGTACTTGTAGGTCATGTCAGACATTTTTTCCCCCATGCAAATATAGCTGCTTAAATTGTAGGGGGGGGGCACACACACACACACACACACACTCACACTCTGCCGGTGTTCCGACAAACTGCCCTACCCCTCAGGATGAACAACCTACGCAAACTGTGTGTGTGCTGTAAAGCGGTTTGTCTTTCTGGCAGATACGGTTACTACTGCCCATAATTCTGCGCTTTGAGCACCGGTTAGGTCATCCTGGGCAGGTAGGTTAATTTGTCAGTACAGCGGCAGAAAATTAATAAGTGTGCACTGTGGCGTCTAACAACCCCAAAAACTAAAAAAAACGATATCCTATATCAGAGATGCTCCTTCGCGTAAGAGGCTTAACTTAGGTCTCGACCGAAAGAAGCGGCATCTCTGCGTTTAGAGTAGGAGAAAGCCTTGTTTATGATGTTTTCCACTGTTTGCCAAAGAAGTGTTCAAGTTACCTAGTACCGCATTTTAAATGAAGAGGTTTGTGAAATTTTTAATTGGCTAGGGATTTAGTGCGATTCACCTCTGCTCTAGCAGACCGTCCAATTCCTCATTATGGATTTCCCTTTGCAGTACTGAAGTCGGTGCTTTTGTCTACAGCTGTAGTGACCTTGAGTTGTTTACAGGCTGAGGAGAGATTTGTCCGCAATACCGCCTTTGAGTACGTATTCATTTTGACGCAAGAAAACGGGCGTCGGAATAAAATTCTATCAAATCTTTTAACCACAAATTGCAACAGAAAAAACAAAAAGCACAGATGTGCTCATTTTGTACCGCAGATGTCTGTGAGAAGTGGTGAAAGAAACCAGATTTGTAGTTTCTTATTAGCGGATAGGCCCGACTCGTGATCTGATTAGGTTCTTGTTTAGGTTCTGAAAGAGCAATGTTGCTGTAATGGCAGCTTTGCCTCTTATCCACACGCTGTCACCAGCAGACGAGAAAGGCCTGGAGAAAGATTGCAGCGAGTGTGCATTAAACTAAGAGGAAAACATTAGCTCAACAGCTTGTTGTGAGGGAATCTAATTTATGGTTGATGGTGAAATGTAATGTTTTATGATGATGGAGTTTAGTCTGTTGGTACTGGCAGTGGTGATGCTGGACGAACGCACCTCCGTAGGTAATGATAAGTGCGCTATGCAGTCCATTATCGTAATCCTTTGCTTTGTCTGCATCTCTTGTACGTCTCACTTGGGAGACCAGCATAAATACTGGTGCCGTCGCGTTCTCACGTGAATGTAATTTCAGTGCGCGTCCCGCGCCAGCCCCTTGCATCCGAATGGAAAGCGTGTGGCAAGCGCTGTAACTTTTCTCGTCTCTCTTCGCAGGCGACTGCAACTTTGAGAAGTCGTACACGACGTGCGGGTACAGCCGAGGCAAACATGACGACCTTGAATGGGAGCAAGCCAACACCAAAGAGAGGCCGTCCCCCGATCCTTGGATGCCCACAGGTTTGACATGATTTTGTTTTCCCCCCCTTCCCTCCAATCACCCTGCTTTCCTCTTTCCCTCTCCCCGCCTATTGATGGATGACCCAATCATGTGCTGAACACTCTGCCGTATACTCTTGTCTACATTCTAATTGGAAAGCAGCTCCGGGAGGAATTTGTGCTGGAATGCAGACTGCTTGAGATAACGCAGCCACCCCAAAGCGGCGGGTTGTGTACATTCTTTGCTGCTCTGCATTCCGGAACCCTCTTTCAGTGGAAGCCCACGCCATTTGCCTCCCTTTCGTTAGCTATTCTTTGAATTCATTGCCTCTAAATGAACGTGTTAGCATTTGCTAAATAGAGCTGGGAAATATATCAATAATAGCTGGCTAGTCTCAGGCTCTATCAAATGCTCTCACTGTACGTCATATGTTCAGTGGTGGGGGTCTTGCTTTATGTTAGAAATGACGGGTACACTTTTAAGGGGAAGGTAGGAAAGGACGTATGTTAAGGAGCCTCTGAGTATGTCTATAGATGATGTTTACTACACAGGTTTTTGTTTTTAATAGTAATTTTAGCCTCATATTGCAGGCTTCCATTCACTGTTAGGCTGCTGCACAAGTATTCCCTCAACTGGGTAGTACTGCCCATATTTCAAGAGCAAAATTGCTGATCCAAGAAATAGCTGACATTTGGATTACTGCGGGCAGTTCAAATCAGTAAATAAACGTGGTGTTCATCTAAACGGACGCCACAATCAACACTTTTTCCAGAGCTAGTCGGTAACATGGAAAACTAATGTCTTGAGTTGACTATAGTTCTCAAACAGAACACTCAACTAAAATCTTCTATAACTGTTAATTGTATCCCTGTTGGGAAACTCATGTTTTTGTTGTTGTGACTGGCCAATTAGCTGGATAGTATGGTCGGCCACAAAATCTAAATCTGTAATTTGGTGCACTAAATATTCTTTTACACTATTGGTCTTGCTTGTCGACATGTTTTGCCCAAATTATATTTATGCTGTAATAGATTGTAATGTGTTTTTAGTTCACATTTGTATTGGTTTAGCAATGATTGAACAAAAGTTAATTCACTGCTTTAGTTAGCTGTGCCAATGTAGTGTTTAAAACACATTAGAATTTAATGTAGTGTTTGGCTTTGCGTTGGCTGCAGAAACTCTGTAAGGTTTTTTTTTTTTTTTCTGAAATTCGAGCATTGTACATTCCGAATCTTCGGTGGCAAACAAGAGTACAGGGAATCTCATACATTACAAAATAATCCACAGTCATCTTTAATTAATGAACTCTCCATTACCAGAGTATTGAAATCCAATTTAAAACATCCAATCTATTCTGAGCAAGCTTTCCAGTGCGTATTTGCTAGGACGTTCCATTGATGGCTTCCCATTTTAAATGAAGAGATATCACCACTCTGGGGTCAACAGCACTAAATGGTTTGGACTGACGGGAGAGGAATCTATCGTTTCCCTTTTGAATCTGACATCCAATCACAAGCGGGCCACATCGCCCATGGCTGGCCGTCAGACCTATTGACGGGAGCAGAATTAATAAGGAGAGGCTTAGTTCATTTTGGATCGCCCGCACCGGCATGGGTGTCGCACGTGTACCACAGATGGGAGGAATTACCTGACAATGTGGGGAAAAAGAAGTGTTTGGTATTGGTTTTACGTAGGTGCAGCGGGAGGCCACATATTGAAGCGTAGCTCGATGGCAGGCTCTGACCTACGCATTCAAGCCGCTCAGACGGTCTAATTGGTCTGCATGAATGTATCTCCTAAAGAGCTACAATTGCTGCATTCCAAGGTAATGCTCGTTTCTCCCATGAGTGTCCTGATTGGGGGGGAAGGGGGGAGGTGGGGGTGGGGGTGGGGCACAATTCCTTCCTTTCTTGATTGGCTCATTTTGTGGCAATTACTAATTTTACCGTTTAGTTTATTTTTACTTGCCACAATCGCTCTGACTTGATTCTCAGACTGCAGTTATGCCCTGGACTGAAAGTTTGTTTAAATTACTGAGACGTTACATCGGTGGTCCCCATCGGGGACCACTGCATTACATTATATGACGCCATTTAGCAGACTTAATTCAAATAAATACATAAATAAATAAATACATACATAAATAAATAAATAAATAAATGCCTTCCTCAGTGCTACGACTGCAGCGCCTCAGCTGGGAATCTAACCACCCTTGGAGTCAGTTCCTTAACTTTTATATTACAATGCTACCCCACATGTTTTTCTAATGTGAGTCATTTTAAGAATAACAACACTCCAAAATGCAAATATGTCATTAATAAGTAATAGAAATGTCATTTTCAAATGTCATTTGTTGTCACATAGTCTGAAAGCTTGTGTTTATATGACTAAGAGTCGTGTAATTTGAGACAGTGTTCATCTTCATTTTAAACACGGCAATAGTTAAACTGCATCATAGTCAAGTTTGTTTTCTGTAGTTTGACTTGTATCAACATAAGTCTGAAGAAGAGAATATTTTCTGCTAATGCAGAACCCATAACCTCACACTTCATGATCCTCAGGGAAATATTCAAACGTGTTCTATATAACTGATTTGCTAAAGCCTTGATTTAGCTTATTTTCGGTTTTTAATTTTCTTATTATTTGATTTTTGATCATAGAAACCAGAAGAAAGTGAACGTGGATGGATTGGACATTTAAATGTGATGGAAAGTATGTTGAGAGTGAGCCAGTGGTCATCGCTCCTGGTCCTGGAGAGCCGCAGGGTCTGCTGGCTTTCATTGTTGCTTAGCACTCGAGTAGCATAGCAATTGATCAGTTAAAACGGAATAATTAACTCAGGTTAACCTGGTTTGGGTCTGAATCGGTCACTGATCTTAAGGGGGGGAAAAAACTAGCAGACTGTATGGCTCTCCAGGACCAGGAATGAGTATGACTGTAGTAAAAAGGATAACGCATCCATATAAAGCAGGGGTCTTATCCGAAAAGGTGTGGGTGCAAGTTTTTTTGTTTTAGCCCAGCACTAAGACACCTGATTCTACTTAAGGTCTTGATTGAAGACCATGTTTCGCTAATTAGTTGAATCATGAATTAATTATTTAAATTAAACCTTTTTTGTCCAAGTTAAATGTTATATAACTGCTCTCATTTTTAATGTGGCAATTTCCCACTGCTTCGAACAAAAACCTAACATGCCTCTACAACATTTAAAAGTTCTGCGGCATGTCCACTTTGGTAATTGAACTAAATTTAACACGCAAGTGTCACTTGTAAACATCGATGTCAATCATCGTCTGTGCTTAATTAGTGGCAATTACCTCATTAGCTGATATTATTGAGGTGGTGAAAATGGGATAATTGTTTGAGAAGTGGCTCGACAAAGAGACTAGCAGAGGACTGAAGCACCAAGCAAGAAAACGAGGGAAGACAAACTGGTGGTCCTACATATGACCTTGACAGAGAGTCTGTTGCTTGCTGTGCCATGTCCCATATTCCCCAAGGGAAGTTGGGCACTGGTTATGAAATTTGTGTTAAAAGGGAGTGTTAACTGTTTTGCTGTCACTGCAAGCTCTGGTCTCACTCAACAGCACTTTTCATTGCCTGCATATAGATTACGCGCAAGTCTGCCCGCGCTCTGCAAACCTCCAATGGCAAGCAGCCAGTGACACCTCTGGTTCCTTCTCGTGTGTTTGGAGCTTTACCGTGGGGAAATTTTGACTGATCGACCAAGCGCTCCTTCTACAGGAGAAATCCACTTCTCGGAGGCCTAATCGCAAGGGACGAACATCCACCGCAGATATTAACCAAAGGCTCAATGCACATATAATGCATTTGAAATGGTTACATTTTCTTGCTGCTTTTGATTCAACCAGGCAAAAAAAATGATTGCCATCGCCTCGTTTGTTATTTTCAAGGCTGTATGTTTTATAACTGGTATCTTCATTGTGGCAGGTACTATTTTGTTTGGCCCTTTCCAGATTTTCAATCACATGAGAAATTATATAAATCCAAACACTTTGTTTACTCCAGATAAAAGGATAAAGTTTGCTATTTGCTGCAATTAATAAGGCTGTAATATCAAGTAACCCATGGGATCACACAAGTAAGTTGTGAGGAGTTTCTAGTCCCTGCCTAGAGAACATGATTTTAAAAACATTACCACGTCCGTGTACGCAGTTAAACCACTTGTTTAATCGAAGATTATCTGCCCACTAGGATTGAAGTGGCAATAAAAATAAGAAGACTTGTATTCCTTAATTTTTTTTTGAGCTGTATTTTAACGGGGAGATGGAAGCGTCCTTTCCCTCGGTACCCAGAAGCACAGTGCAAGCTCGTTCGAAACGAGTCACCCACATAAATACCAAAAGGGAGAAAACCAATTTTGTCATAATCGAATAACTCCATGATCACAAACAACGGCTTTTAGTGACAAATAAGTATAGGTGTGCGTGAATTCATGCCCATGGAATGCGTGGGGAGCGCTACCGGCAGAAGGCAAGCAAAATGGGCACCGCACGGTCTTTCACATCTCTTTAATAACCCCCTTTCCAGCATTAAGCTGACAAGTATCACTTTACAGGAAAAAGAGAGTTTTAAATGCGATTATTAGCGAGAGGAGACGAGAGCTTCGGTGTTATCCGTCAGCCAAAGCTGGCAAAATTTTCCAAAGTGATCCGTTCGGGAAAACACCAGGAGCAATGCCTGAAATTGGAATGCCTTCTGCGTCTCCCCCACTCCCCCCTCCCCCCCATGGAAGTCACATGGGCGCACGTTCTTTTCATTCGAATGAAAGAATCCTCTCTGCGGCGTGTGACGAACGCGTCGTCTCAAGAATTATGCAGAGACCGCAGGCCAGATCAAAACGCCGTGCTCTGCCTAACCGCTGACAACGCTATCTTCTTAAGACCACGCTGTCTCGTGTGTGCGAGAACTTCCCTCCATTTTCATGGCAATAGTATCACTTCATGGCTGTTGGTTCATGGCTGTTAGTTTTTCATCCGTTACTTTTCTCATAGTCTACTCTTATCGGTGTGAAGGCGGGCTGACTTGAGCCTGTATAAACAGGCAAATGCATCACATTTTTTTGTTGCGTAATTTGGATAACATTTTCCACAGCCTAGAATAGGGTTTCAGTGAAGTTCTCTGTCTGCCTTTCATTTTTAAAACTCACTGATCTAAACTCTGAATGCTGCTTTTTTCTCCAAACCATTTCACGTGAACATTGTGAGTTCCAAATGTAATAATGCAGCTAATACAATTAAGGGGTCTTGCATACCTGAGCAAATGGCTAAGATTCCTCTCAAACAAGCTGCAGCAGAATGATTTAAAAAGTCCTCATTTTATTAAAATAAAAGGGGCTCTGTGTGTAGCGCAGTCAATATTGATTTAGCCCAACAGGTCAGTTTGTCAGGGCTGCTTATTACAGTGGGAAAGATTATGTTCGAAAGGCCCCGCCGCTGCGATTGGCTGGCAGCTCCAATGTCGACACGTTCGCCCAGTAAGTCCCGATTCCAGCACTTCCAATCTAATTGTGAGGGAGCATGTTTCTCTCACTAAGCCCATGAAAAAACAGTAATCTGCCTTTAATACCTCTTCCTGAGACTGAGAAAAGAACGGCTCCTTTTTGCAGACAACAGCCAAAGCTTTGGCTGGGTATTACCAGCAGTACTGTGGGCGGACTGTCAATAAACATGCACCACAAATTAATGTGGAAAAGACGTGCGGTCAAAGACTATTTACCATTCCTTCTCAACATTTTGTATAATTAGTTTTGGTTATGTACATGCTTATGGTTGTGTTAAAGACATGTTTATTGCTATGGAAACGAGGACCATTCTTAATGGTGTACAGTGGCTCTAGTGTTTTTACTAATGCTGAAAAGGAACCCCAGAGTATGTCTTTCTTTTTTTAGGCGTATCCGAGTTCAGTGAATGAAAACGTGTTGCTACACAAGACTACAGTTAGGCTTGATCTTGTTTTCAGCATCATTTAAGGGAAAAAGCGGAACATTTGACTTCATTTTGAATATTCAAATAAGACTTGAGCATATTGGCAGTCGGTACCCTAACATAAGGTACATGAAAAGGTAGTCATTATTCAAATGTACCATCTCTGGAATAACAGGTGATTTAGTCTGAATTATTTCATAAGCCTATTGGGAACGGGGCATATCTGTCACACTTAAAAAAAAAAAAAAAATTAGTTTTATGGCAGCTGGAAAACTTTAATGCTTTGAATCTGGGCAATTTGCTCAGTTCATAAATGTCACTTAGTTCAATCAGACAGTAAAAGATGCCAGTGAGACATTATTATGGTCTCAGGCAAGGAGACAAGGATGACTTAATATTTGAGCATAATCAGAATACGACCACTCAATGGGAGTGTGGGCTTATTAATATCTCAAAAATACCATGTTATCAGGGCAAATACAGCTTCTCCCAAATAAATAAAATCAAAGTTTCAGTTCATCAGCTATGCATGGGGTCTGTGTCTCTGGGCCACCTCTTTGACACTCGCAAAGCTATTTCGAAGTCTGAGTGACCTTTCGGTTACATCAGGCTAATGGAAACGCAAGGTCTTCAAATTGGAAGTCAAATTCTCCGCTCACTAGACTGTTATGTTGGTTCAAATCATTTTGGATATCAAGAGCACCATTACTCTTTTCTGAATAAAATGATTCTGTTAGATGTGACACAAAGTTCTGAGACACCCAGTATATCTGGGGAAACCCCAAGATTGATGTCAAATATTGTCAGAAAAAAGCAATTTCTCAGGATTTTAAATTTTGCACTCTGTTGTATTTGTGTTCTTGTTTTGAGTCCTGGACTGTACGCATTTAAATCAAGACTAGTGACTTGTTCAACTATTTGTGTCATTGACCTTATTCATAATGTGTACTTTCACAGCCTTTACTTTTCATGCAGGTTTTTTCCCCTCACGTTTTCCACCTCTCATTGTCCGGTATGTTAAAGAACCACAAACAAAAAAAAACACGGAGGAATTTGACGAATGAAGATGAATTCTTTAGAATGAAGCCAGTGACACATGATGAGGGTAATTCCCTTGACTGCAGTGACTGAATATGGTTTTAAGTATCCTGAAATGTATACACGGGGCCAGGGGTCCTTTCTGGAGGAATCTTCATAGGCTACTTATGTATATGAGAGGAGCCAACCTGTATAGAAACCGATGGACAATCCGCCCTTTGTTTTAAACAAGCAAACGAAAACAAAAAAAAGTCATATAAATAAATGGTCTTTTTTGTGATAGTCACCAGAGGCCAACTTTTGTTTGGAGACATGTCAGAAGTGTGGAATATTGTCGGACTCTTTGTGCTCCCCAATCACCACGACCAACCTTGCCGGATCGGTACCCCGTTGGCTTTGTTTTCTCATACGCGCCACAGTCGCGTCAGCTAATTGCAGGAACAACGTTTGTCAAACTGGTATCATAACCCCTGGCAAGGTTTCAGTGCACATTATGAGTAGCGGCAGGAGAAAAAGGAGGGGGCCGGTTAGAGGGGCCCCCAGGGAGATATGACATGATACCCACACGGGGGATGAGGGGAGTAATTGGGACTAGCTTCTGAATAAAAATGACTTTATTACATTACAGCAGGTCAGGGCGGAGAGTGTGCCCTGCATTCAAAAAAGCTCTTTTTTATCGTCTCCATACACACGCAGTAGGGAAACTGTGTTTATTGCAGTTGACAAACTAATCCGGAGGCCCTCGTATGGGTTCTCGTTCAGACATTTTCTTCTGCACCTTTTTATCAGACAAGCTCATTTTGCAAAGAGGAGGACGCCGCTTTTTCTGATTTAAATGAAGCTCTGGATACAGCTTGGCTGGTGCCCACAGATGAGGGTTTTTTTTTCCCATTACCCTGTCTTTTATTGTCTCCAAATGGTCAGATTTTGCCTACGGATAACTGCCTGAATTGAAATGATCTTATTATCTATGTAAAATGCAGGAACGGTAGTCTCTGATAATATATATCAGCTCCCCGTCTGTCTCATTAATCAGAAATTGAGGGGAGGTGTGGGTTGAGGGGGGGGCGGCGGCGGGAGCCGGTCTCTGAAATTCCAGCCTTACCTCCGGGAGAGAGTGGCGACATTCGTGGAGGCGTTTGATGGCTTTCCGATAGGTCCATTGTTTTAGCCCTCCCTAAACCATCTGCTTCTCTGTGCTGGTTGCCATCAGGGACTTTTTCGGATCAATCCCCCCTCACAATAGACAATAGCACATGTTTGCTCCAGTCCGTTGGCCCGGTGGAAAAAAAAAAGGCAAAAAAATAGAAGGCACAAAAAGAGCAAAGCTCTCTTACAAAATGTGGAGCGAAGGAATCCAAAGCAGTGTGTTCACGTTCGCCATTCATGAATGTTTCTCCTGAAGCTCCTGGCTTAATTGTTAGGTTGGAGGAGAACACCCCTGTTTATCCCTCTACCCTGGTCTGATTGCATGCTTGGCTCATTTGGGCGATTTCGCCACACTGGATGCACGGACACATGCCCCAGCGCCTTAATTACGCAGCTTGAGTCAAAACCGGCCCTCAAAGCGTCACCACCAGTTGTTTGCCCATTTTACAACCGGCTCTGAGCCTGGCTTAATTCGCAGAGCATCGCCTTTCACAAGGGCCAGGGACCTTGAGCTCGACCCCCAACGTGGCTGAAACGTTCTTCCGCTCGTTCATGCATTTGAAACAATCAGATCCAATCAGGAGGATTTGTGGAGTAGCTTAAGTAGAAACAGATTGACCTGTAAAATGGCCCCATGAGCCGTGTGCACGAGCGTATAGTTTTAGGTCCTTTTCTGATGGAAGGCAATTGGAGGAAGGTTTAATTTTCCTTTTTAAACTGCTCATAAGGGCTTACTGGATAAAATTTCTGTTGACCTGTTGATATGCAGTGGGCCCAACAACACCGGGAGTCGCCTGACTTGAGGTGAAACTGAGAAAGTGAAATGCGTCAACAATGAGTTGATTTGCCGGAGGCGTTATGCTCAGATAAAATTTTTCGGGCTAAAAGAATTACATTAACGTCAACATGAGTATGAGCTCAGCTTTCACGACAGCCCTTTCAAAGCGACTGTCCTTTGGGAGGGTGGGTGGGGGAGGGGGCAATTAATTCACACTGCTACCGCCGGGACCGGCTTTGATTACAAACCCACCTATCAGCGCATATGCTGCGGTAATTAAAATCCATCCCACTAATTCCACACAAACAAACACAGATAATGCAATGAAAGCCCTGCTGGGACTTCTTCCCTGCCTGGCGTCGTTCGTCACGGACTCATCACAGATTTTTTTTGCGTCTGTCAAACACAAGTTCATTACGGTATTTTTTTTCTCTCCAATTTTGTAACCGACGCATCTGTTTCTGCCAATTTTTTCGAGGCATTTTTGTTGTTGTTGTTGTTGTACCTGCCCCTCCTGTTGTAGGTTTGCCACCCTGGTGGGTCCCTCAGGTTTGTGACCCCCCCACCCCCTCCCCCGCCTGCCCCTCCCCCTTCCACACAGTAATAAAGCACACAAACCTGCTGATGATGGAGCCTTGTGCTTTTTGATTTCACTGCGAGCACTGGGCTTGTAATTTCAGATCAGCAGGGTGGGTCAGAGTTTTGATTTGATCTGGGCCTTGGGGGTGAACTGTGCCTCGGAGAATGCGGAGAGGGGGATGGGCAGAGAGCGAGAAAAGGGGGAGGAAGACTGACCGACCTGCACTCGTTTTCAAATGGACGTTATACACATCCAACCGCCACAGAGGCCGCAGACGGGCAGTTACTTAAACGGTAAAGTGCACACGCACGCGCTCGTTCGCGCTTACTGTTTTCGCCGTTTGTGCGGACGAGGCCCCGCTCGGCACTGGAGGGGAAACGCAAGAGAAAGTTTCACAGTGTCATTAGAGAGGTAGGCTGGGAAACGAGGATCCGCTCTGGCTGAAAAGCGAGCGGTCCCAGAGACTTTGCTGGCAGCAGCGCTTCGGCGTGGCCTTTAAACACACTGCCCCGGTTCCAGACTGTAGACGCGCACAAGCCAGCCCAAGGACTCTGCGCACGCCCTCCCGTTTCCCGCCTCCAGATGTTTCCACTTTGCTGAAGAGGGCAGACGCAGCGAGGGCCCGCCGGCGCTTCCCAAAGTTTTCAGCTGACTTTCTCAGACACACACACACACACACACACACACACACACACACACACACAGTCGGGCAAGGGTCTTGTCATCGCGTTCATTCCAAAACTAGAAACGGGATTCCTCTCTGTCGCTTCACACCGAACACAACTGTCAAATGTAAGGCTTAAAATGAGACTGGAAAACAGCGACAGGAAATGTGCAAAACCATGTCCAGCTCAAACCTTTGATTAAGAAGTGTGTTTCTCTTCATGGTAAATTCAGAAGTTTTTTTTCTCCCTCTTGATATTACTTAAAACATTGTTTGCAGTATAAGAAAAGAAAAACGACTAATACAGCAAAAACCTTGAACAACTTTTTTTTCTGCGCGCTTCCTCCGTCCTGGGGGGGGGGGGGGGGGGGTGGGGCCTGCAAGCACTTTTAAATTTGTCGGATTTTCCAGCGCATGCATCCAGTTGATTCCCCTCTGGTGAGTAAATGGGGCTTGCCAGCAGTCGGCTGTTCAATTTCACTCGCTCGCTGGCTTTTTCTCCGAGAATTATTGCCTAAAATAGTGCACTAGACAGGGGGGGAATGAAACTCTTCGGCCGAGGTGCAACTCGCCGGTTTTGTACTATATTAATTAAAATATCAATTTATGCTCCAGCTGAATGGGTTATTTCCTCTATCTTCAAGCCCGCAAACAAGATAACGGCGCGCGCTTCATTTTCCCACCGCATTATGTTTTAATGGGTATTTCTGCTGTAAAATTGGATTGCCCATGACTAGGGTAAAGGAGCGAGGCAGTTCACAAGGCATTGGTGCGCAGTCCTGCAAATTCAGCTTCTCCTTTGCACATGATTTGTCGCAGGGTCACGTTCCATAAATCTAAATGTCCCATATGCGCCAGTCAGCAGGAATGCGCTTTACAGAGGGGAACCACAGCTTGTGCCTGAGGTTAAATGTTTTTCACAAAAATGAACTAAACTTGGACCTGAAACACCTTGCCCAGTGCTGGTTCAGATAATGGGTCATTTGTGTGTGTGTGTGTGTGTGTGTGTGTGTTTGTGTCCATGCCTATGTGTATGTTTATATGTGCGCGCTTGCCAGCTCGTTCAATTAATATCTGTGGATGTGGAAACGGCCCTATCCTTAAATTCGAATGGTCTGTTTCCATGAAAACAAACATTCTGAAGAGTTCTTCTCATAATTGTCTTCACAGAACAAGCAACAGAACCCAAACAGATCAGCTTTTCTGTTCAGTTTTCTTCTGATTAAACTTTCATGTACCCTGCTGATGGAAATGGAAAAATTGAAGACAATTATTTGTGAGCAGTCGAGATATCTTGGTGGGGGTTCTTTTTAATGGTAGTGAGTGCACCTAGCAAGAGCGTCTTTCATCACTGCTCGGTAACGAGACGTCTCTTCAGACTACTTGTTTGGGTTCAGCCCGCCTGTTAGCATCGCCAACCAAGCTGGGATTCACCGGTGCAATTATCACCGATTATTTCATCTGTTTAGCACTTAAGAGGACAATGACAGTTCGAAGACAGGAAGTTGAAAGCAAGCTTTTCTGCAAAGCTGAGGGCAAAAAAAAAAAAACCTCAACACTTATCCGTCAAGTCGAGGGACACATTGCTGTTGGGAAATATCTCGTTATCGCGATGCCGAATTGAGCAAATCAAAGAATATCCAACAGAAGAGCTACTCCTGTTTGTCTTTGCTCGCTCCCTCCTCAACACACATCTGGATGCAGGGCCTGATACGGAAGAGGGAAGCGGTCTACGATCAGGCAGCTGAGAGAACGAGGCTGACAACCCAGGAGTGATCCACTTAGCCTGCAAGAGGAGAAGAGAGGAGACGAGATGGCAGCCGCTCAGAAGGACGTCAGAAATCAAATTTATAAATTTAAATCGAATCACCAAAAGATGAGATTTCCACAAGGGGAAAAGAAGCTGAAGGTGAAAATAAGCTAATGGTATTTGGCAATGTGAAACTGGCTCTTATATGGTTCGGCCTTACGTTAGACTGGGAAGCCGTAAGGTGAGGAAGTAGCGCTTTTATGGGATTGAGAATAAATGTAATTGTACGGCTATAGATTTTTTTTTAAAATATTGCAGAGCCTGTAAAGCTCATTTCCAGAAAAAAAAGGCACCAGAGGTGATATCCTGTGGGGAAAAAAACGCTGAACTGGACTGTTTCATAATCAACAGTTCTGATTTGTAACCGCACGTCAAGTATGATGCTATGCTACTGCAATTACATTATTGATGACCTGTCGTCACAGAAAGATTCAGACATAGAAACGGGAGTCTTTCTATTCAGGCCGTTGGTCCCCTGCAGCACACACACACACACACACCTAACTGCAGGGCTGAAAGAAGGGAGCTATAATTGTGAGAGAGGTTTGACAGGATGATATTATGCCCTGAGGATATGGTGTCATACCAAGCTCATATAGAAGCTTTGTCATCGCAAAAAGCCTCCCCTCTTCATTGGCCAATTCCCTCCAAGCAGGAGCTGGGGTACGGCTGGTGCTGTCAACATATTGTAATGCTGAAGAAGATGGGAAAGGTAATTGCAAATAAGGCTACATTTTGATATGTAACCAAGATGGTGGACTGTCTGTACTTTAAATGTAAAACTCTGTCCCTGAATTGTTGAACTGAAAGATCCATCATTGAGCCTGCCTCGCTTGACAATTTAAATCACGACAGGAACTCCTCAGCTGAACATGGAAGGAATGAAGTGTCTAGATCATGCGGTGATGGACTGCCTCTGGTAGTGGACACCTGCCATTTATTGTTTCCATGCAAGGTGAACACGCTGTCAAAAATACAGTCTAAATAATATTGTATGATATTTTTTGTGTTGCTTTGAAGGGGCCTCATTTCTAAGCATGGTACAGTATGTACTAATGTTGCGCACACTGACAGGGGGCTACTTTTGGTCTGTGAGCCATAATGTGTGAGAGAGAAATTTGTGAAGGTACTGGCTCACACCAATAGCACCTCTTTATGGATGGGGGGAGAGCACTGAATACTACTATTAGAGCACTGAATACCAAACTAACGCCAAAAGTATTTTATGTTTAATTTCATTTTATCACTTTTACATGCAAAATGTATTCGTATTGCTGTTTCTTGCCAAGACATTCAAGGTAAATGCTGTATGTATTTCAGGAACTGTAACTCTGCTGTGCCATCTCTGTAAATATTCTATCGTTTGTTGGCCAACATTTCTACGCAGCTTTCTGAGGGTATTTTTCTGCTCAGCACTGTTTATACATGTGGCCCCTGGAGTGCCTTGGAATCTGATCTTAATCTAAAGCTCTTCATATTAAGAATTAAGATATTCAAATGGTCCTTAGCCTGATTTTTAAATTTCTTTGACTCTTTCTGGTGGCGCCGAGCAGTTAACTGTCCATCTTCATTGACATTTTAGAGATGTAGCCCCTCACTTTTCTCTCAGCGACCTCTGATTTTTATGAGCTGGTGAGACTGAGCGGCTGACACGGAATGAAGGTAGGGCTTTGGGTTTAAAGAGCGGCTCTTCACGCTGATTTCCTCCGTGGTAATGATTTCAAAGTTCAGGACCCAAACCGGGTAGAAATAATGAGCGGTGTAGTCATTACTGCAAATTACATCCAGCACGAGGCCCTCATTCAACTTAAAATGTCTCCAACCTATGGGCATTGATTCGCCTCATACATTGGTGCGTGTCCCTGTGAACTAAAATTCTACTTCATAAAAATGGAAGCGATATATATTTTTTTCTTAATGTGACATTATAATAGACGCATGAACCGGTTAATATAGACATGTTTAAAAGTCTCAGGCTTCCTGGCAATAGAAACATGGAATGGATGCTAATTTCTATGTTAGTGTATTACTTGTCATAAAATAAATTCTGTTCAGTGGCAAGACTCGGTTTTATTATCCAATTATGAAGATTGATTTAAAGTAAATGTAAAGGTTATATATTTACTGAAGTAATTCAGTTTATGTGTCAAGCTCAGTAGCAATTGTAGCAATGTTACATCTAGAAATTAAACCACTATCTATTAAAGTGACACATCACTACCAAGATTTCTCACTGTCCTTAATATAGATAATTATTTTTATGTGCAGAACTAACACAACTAAAAGGTTTGGCCTTAATATTTAATTGTAATACAGTTCGTACATGTGTGTGAGAGAGTGAGAGTGACATTGGAAGAACATTGTCATCTTTGTGCAAATGTATTGTCCAAATTTATTGTACACTGCTAATTCTACATCAATAGTGAAGCATTTTGTCTATCATGGATTTAGGTCTTTAACTCAAGAGCTTGGAGTAGAACCCTTCTGTTAAAATGAAAGCCACTACATTAGCACCAGGCTTATGTAATTTGTGATGTATGTATATGTGTGATATAAATTACACAATCTTAATTTTAGAGATTCAGATGCAGGGGGGGGGGGGGGGGGTAAATATATATATCACAAAAATATCACTAATATTACGATTAGTACCAGGTCTTTAAGACATTGATTTGAGAATATAGCAGTATCCACGTCTGTGTGAAATGAGAAGGAATACCGTACCTTATACCGCGTTTCCATAGCCGGGTTATACGACCCGACCCGTATCGAGTTGAACAGACCTGTGATCTCTGCATGGTTTGGGTTAATTTCCATAGAATAGTATTCGATCCGTGCAAAGGCGTGGTTTGAGCGACGCGGCGCATGGCAACCGCCCCTACACAACACTGCCCGGATAGAGCGGCACGCTTCAGGGCCGAAAAGTTTCACGCTATGGCTCAGGTTTACTCCGATATACCCGCTTTGAATGATGTGGAAAAGGACGCGGGCCATCGGCTCGGTACAGGTCTGCACTGTAGTGGAAAAGCGGCATTTGACGTGGTTTATCTATCGATGTACTACTTTAAAATTTCACATTACAGCTAGACAATCCGATCACAACAGTGCACTTTGATATTGTACTCGGAAAATCCTTAGCTATGAAAAATGTCTTGTGCTTTTTTATTGTTCTCTAAAGTTTGTTCCTGTGCTTTACAGGGGCACTCACAGGAAACGTTTGAAACAATATGACGGCCCTGCTGCGCATACAGCCAACGCGCTACCCTGCATCACGCTTCCTTCCGTCAATCCAAACTTATTTTTAAAGGCCTCACAGGAAGTGCCGCTATTGTACGCATAGAAGTGGGGTGGTAGGGTAAGCGCTAGGCCCGGGGTCTAGCCTCAGGTGCTGTGCCCTTTTATTATGACTGTAAACTCCAGCTGTATGATTTGGGCAAGGTCATCTGCTGTGTTTTTTTTTTTAAACTATGAGCAAATTCAATGACGACAGCAGTCACCAATGTTACTTTTGCGCTATTGAATTGTTAACAGTGCTTCGAAAGGAAATGTGTTGGTGGAGTCATGCTGTTTGGTTTAAGCAATTCCAGGGAGACTACTGGATTCGTAATAAACTATGCTTGTAAATGGTATCCCGATGAAACCTGGCACAGTTGGCATAGCTGCCGCCTGCAAGGGTGATGTAGTAGTGCCCCCCTGCTGGGGAAGGCCTCGTGCCATAGGTGTTAAGTTTAATTTGTTTGTAAGACATGGAGAATTGCCAGCTTGGGACCTGTCCCAGAATTCCACAGAGCCGTAGACTAGAGTGGGTTAGAGAAGTCTTGACGCCAAGCCGAGTTGTGCTCTCCAATCAGCAGCTTGAAGTCCTCTGTCGTCTTTGCCTTTAATTCAAGCTGACATCACCCACTGTGCTAGCTCGACTTCTCGCTGAGGTTCTCGCATCATCTTGGAGCATGGTTCTGAGCGCTGTCATTTCCATCAAGTCATTGAGTTCAGAAGATTTATATAAATTCTGATTTAGTATATACTGTATATTTTTCATTCTACTGCTTGGTGGTTTGAGGGATAGAACACTTGCGCTCCATTTTTGAAACATAACAGCCAATTAGGAATACTTGCAAACAAGAAAATCAAAGATTGATTGATGAGAAAATGAATTTGCAGGCATGGGTTAATTTAATCAGCATCCAATTGTGCTGAATTCGCGCTTATCTTTTCCTTTGTGATCAGCAGATACCTACTGTATATTATGTCATAATGTATAATACCATTATAAACTATTAAGATTGTGCTTGATATTTTCATCCTTGCTCCGCTTGAGAACGCGAGAACAGGACAATCCTAACTGTTGTTACCAGAGCTCACAGTAAATTTTGGAGAAGATCATATGATTTTATAAAGGGCATAACGGTCATGGAGCTTTATGCTCGGTGTCCATTCCTGTCTCGTACCGGCGCGTTCAGTACTGCGGAATGTGTAAACTTGTCCCTGTATTTGCGGAGGGGTTTGTATTGAAATGAGGAGTGTAAACTCAATTATCAGCCCTACACCTAAGCAAACGTCTCCCTCCTCTCTCCCACCGCGCGGCTGCGATTCATTATTGGGTCTTGCATACATCCCATTTCCAATAAGCCGTCTTCAATTTGTGAAGTACTTTGCATCTGAAGGTTAATCAATAACGGTCGACAACACAACCCTGTTACGCGAGTGCTTCGATTCCGCCGCGATACGTTGCCCGTATCGTGAAAAAGTCAGACAATGATGTTAATGTAAGGAGAACTCCACGTGCGCAAATATGGCCACCTGCCATCATGTTGAGAAACAAAGGGCTGCAAAAGATATGTGTGTGAAGGGTCAGAACGCCAAGTCCTTTGTTATTCTTGTTGCGGACCTAACTGTGATTTACACCAAGAGCATTTTATAGATTTTTAAATGTAATACTCCCTGGGTAGGTGACTTTACGAGGAGTGTGTTCCTGACATTCTGCATGCGCTTCATCAGGATGAGAGCAGTGGCTAAGAAACTGCACCCCAGGAAATTTAAGGTTTGAGCCGTGGGGAAAGACTGCTGTAATGACTAAGTAAAGGTACTTCACTTTTAATCGCTACAGTACATGTCAAACCCGATCGAATGGATCCTCAGTATGAAATGTGTAGTTGTGTGAAACACTCTGGAAACGGTTGGCGGCCATGCAAATGAAAATATGATGAGGGTGGGCCTTCAGCGACTGAGTTTTCTACACGCTCAACAAGACAAACCAGCTTAGTATCCCGGCCAGCGCTCTTTCGTTCAGCCGGCTCTGTTCCCAAAGGCAACCTGGTCCCTGATCTTCGGTGTGCCCGAGGGGCAAGTTTCGTCCATGTTGCGGCGGAAACCTTCTCGCGTCCCCTGGGGATGGATCCTGGGGTGGGATCAATTCGAAAGGAACGGCCCCTTACTCCACCCTTTAAACTCCACCACAGAGAGTAACGCCCATTCGGGAAGAGCCTTCTGCTCTCACGCACTTACCTCAGTTCACAGGATCACAGCTTAATTAAGATACACTTTGGTCTGTTTTTTTATTTTTATGAGGTAGGTGGAGCACTGACAGCTGCACTGGAAAATGATAACGATTAAAATACACGTTCTCCTAATCCTCTGCCCCTCCCGGTGAGGCATTGATCCATTCACTAAGTGAAAGCTGATGTCTTCTCCCGAGTAGAAAAATCTCATTACCTCTCTCACTGGCTCATATGGAGGTGTTTACATGGCACTAACAAGTCTGCTGGAATAGAACCAACGAGAGAACCAGCAGAATGCTGCTGATGATATCATCCATGCCCCATGTCATCTTTATCTTTCCAGCTCTTAACATGCTCGTAACCCATTTAACCAGATATCCCATCAGTTCCCATGTGGGTTTTTGAAACGTGAGAGCGCACGGGGGGAATGCGGTTTGATAGCGCTGGCTTGTCGCTCTTTGACGCGGCCTATCAGAACGCGTATTTGTGTCGCGCTTTTCCTTAACAATGAACCGCGAAGTGCCTTTTTACGCACTTGTATTTTCTGCAACATAATGTGCATACGCATGTATCCTTTCGCTCTTTGCTGTTCAATGAATCTTTTCCAATCAGGGGACAAAAGTCGAAAGACACCATTTAAACGCTTCCGTTAATTGAAGCGTGACCATTCGGGGTTCTTGCTGCGAAATGTCGGTGAACATATGTTGTGCCTTTTCTTCTCGTCTTTATTCTCGTTGTTTATCTGCCGCAATCCACATCCATCTCTTCATCTGTTTTTGAAGCTACATTGTTGGGGGGGAAAGGCCACCTAGACCTTGGAAGTGGCACTTAAATCTATTTCTTCATAAAGTGGGCTGGAAATGGCCTTCCTGATAAATTTTTTTTTTGTATTAATAATAGACATTTTTCAGAGCCATTAATGTGATTGCAGAGCAGTGCCCTTTATGGAAATGTACAAGCGCTTCTCGAGTTGCTTTTAAAGCTTTCTTGTCTTAATTGGTCCTGAACGCTACATTGTTGAGGAGAAAAACATTTTTTGTGCCGAGCGAATTTATAACAACTAAAACAACCCCATTATAATTTGCTTTTAAAATAGTCCAGTAATTGCACTGCAGTGGCTGAGGTGCGCTTTGTGGTCACGTTACGCAAGACAAAGGGAGGGTAACTGACAGTCAGTGACCGTGTTGTGGGACGGACGGAGAAACCGGGGATTATTATCGTTTGATTGCTGAGGATATTTTTCTCTGGTTGTGGACACGGGCCAGGCCGCTCAGTATCTCTAAGTTAGGATCATTATGGGTACTCGCGGTGGTCAGCCTTGTAAACCTGCTTCAGGGAAAGGAGCCTATATGCCAGGCAAGTTGGCAACTGGTTTACAGTGAAAACCTAACGGCATTCGACTAGCTACATTAAATTGTCATTATCAGCCAAATCAAGGGTGGGTAATTCCAGTCCTTGAGGGCTGTGATATTTCGGTTTCATTCCATCTTTTAATTGCTTGAAGTCATTTTTGGATGAGAGCTTAAATCACCTGTTATTCCCGGTCTAAACTAATTTTCCAGGTTCCCATAGCTCTTGAGGAAGTGGGATTTGTGTACCACTTAATCAGATTATCAGAATTCCATTTTTTTTTCTGAAGCAGTCCCTTAAATATTTCCCATCCAAAATTATTTTAACAGAACTTTTCAGTCCTTCACATAAATGTGGTTTCCCTAATGTTTTATGTAGTGGATTACAATACAGAAAAAAGGCCATTGTGAGAAATCGCACGTAACTACACAGCTGCTACTTTTTCCGTTACTGCTGGTATACCCTAAGCAGATGCATAAGAAAACCATGGCACTACCACCACTTCCTGGAGCAATGCCTGGACAAACCTCTACAGACCCATCCTATACTAGCAATGCCTGGACAAACCTCTACAGACCCATCCTATACTAGCAATGCCTGGACAAACCTCTACAGACCCATCCTATACTAGCAATGCCTGGACAAACCTCTACAGACCCATCCTATACTAGCAATGCCTGGACAAACCTCTACAGACCCATCCTATACTAGCAATGCCTGGACAAACCTCTACAGACCCATCCTATACTTGCAATGCCTGGACAAACCTCTACAGACCCATCCTATACTAGCAATGCCTGGACAAACCTCTACAGACCCATCCTATACTAGCAATGCCTGGACAAACCTCTACAGACCCATCCTATACTAGCAATGCCTGGACAAACCTCTACAGACCCATCCTATACTAGCAATGCCTGGACAAACCTCTACAGACCCATCCTATACTAGCAATGCCTGGACAAACCTCTACAGACCCATCCTATACTAGCAATGCCTGGACAAACCTCTACAGACCCATCCTATACTAGCAATGCCTAGACAAACCTCTACAGACCCATCCTATACTAGCAATGCCTGGACAAACATCTACAGACCCATCCTATACTAGCAATGCCTGGACAAACCTCTACAGACCCATCCTATACTAGCAATGCCTGGACAAACCTCTACAGACCCATCCTATACTAGCAATGCATGGACAAACATCTACAGACCCATCCCATTCTATGAGCCTTTATTAAGAGAATAAAATTACCATCTCGATACTAGCTTGACACCGTCAGCCAAAGAATAAAACATAGCGGTAAAAAATATATATTCTTGTTCTCTGCCTTGATCACCAAGCTCTTGGTTTATTAGCATTGTCATCAAGGTGCTGATGTATTGAAGGTCCAGTGACGGGGGTAGTTGTAGCTGACAAATCACCAACAGATTGGTTTCTTTATTTCAGGAGTGGGGGGAAAAAGGGAAAAAAAATGATTTTGTTAGTATAATGAGGTGCAAAATTGGCACATGCCAGGTGTGTAATGTGCTTTAGATGCCAACTCCATTATTGTGGATGCAGGCTTAATTGCCTTTTTAGAAAGCCGTGCCTTTTTTGCATTCTCTCCATGTCTGGCGCTAATGTTTCTCATGTGCATCGCGGAGATTATGGACGGCACATTTACCATCTCTGTTGCTGTGTCTTACACCAGCAAGAAAGGGGTGAATTGTTTGCAAACATAGTTTCCATTTTTTTATGTTGTGCTTTGTGGATTTCGGTATATTTAAAGAATATAAAACCAGTTGAGCCGTGTAACCTGTAGGCATTTTGTTTTGAATGACAGTTTTTTTTTCAGCACCTCTATGACCCTTTAAAAAAAATATATATATATATATATATATATATTTTTTTTATTAAAAGATTGCACAATGATCACCTGATATGATATCACCACAGATACCAATCAATCAACCATTTTTTTCCTGTCAAATAAGATTAATTATTTATTTGTCGTAATATGGCGTCTGGTACGTGTGCTGATGAGGTAACACATTTATATTTGCTCATATTTTCTTCCTGGGTTTGCCCATGTACGCTTCCTTCTCATTCACCCCTACCTCATTTACAGGTGCAGCTCAAAAAATTTGAATATCGTGAAAAAGTTCAATATTTTTTGTCACTCATTTCAGAAAGTGAAACTCGTATATTATATAGATTCATTACACATAGAGTGAAATATTTCAAGCCTTTATTTCTTGGAATTCTTTTTCAAGCAGATTGTAAAAGCTTACGTCCGATTGCGGAAAGGCCTTGTCAGAATTTGCGAGATTTATTAAAAACAGAACATGGGGTTCAGTACACTATGTGTTTGCATCCTTCTTTGTGTGCATGCATGTGTCCATCTGTCCATGCATATGTACATATACAGGTGCAGCTCAAAAAATTAGAATATTGTGAATATTTTTTGTCACTCATTTCAGAAAGTGAAACTAATATATTATATAGATTCATTACACATACAGTGAAATATTTCAAGCCTTTATTTCTTGTAATTTTGATGATTATGGCTTACAGCTAATGAAACCCAAAATTCAGTGTCTCAGAAAATTAGAATATTTTTGCTTTAACATATTTTTAAAGTATCATATTTAATATTTGGTCGCATATTCTTTGCATGCTGTTACTTCCTATAGAACTCTATGGGGAAAAAAGTCAGGAGAAACAACCCTTAAAGGGATCCATCCACATCTACTCCATATCTGGCCACAGAGTGATGGTTTGGGGCTCGTTTGATACCTTAGACCAGGGGTGTCAAACTCCGGTCCTGGAGGGCCGCAGTGTCTGCTGGTTTTTGGTGTGTTTCAGCACAAGTGATTAATTTAAGTCACTGATTGGCTAATAAGTCCAAACACCTTGTTCTCAATGCTTTAACTGGGTGCTAATTAAAAGGAAACCACAAATACCTGTAGACACTGCGGCCCTCCAGGACTGGAGTTTGACACCCCTGCCTTAGACCCTTGATGACGTACAGCCATTTCGCCAGTCATGTGTTCCATACTGTACCAGCGTAATTTACAGCTGAATCTAGTCTTACCCCCCAATTCTCATAGAGATCAGTTCAAATGCAGAGAGGTTATAGTATCGCTTGTAACAGTACCTGAAAATAAGATATCGAGAGTCTTTTGATGTTGATTGGTCACAGACTTCAGGAAGTAACAGCATGCAAAGGATATGCGACCAAATATTAAATATGATACTTTAAAAATATGTTAAAGCAAAAATATTCTAATTTTCTGAGACACTGAATTTTGGGTTTCATTAGCTGTAAGCCATAATCATCAAAATTACAAGAAATAAAGGCTTGAAATATTTCACTCTATGTGTAATGAATCTATATAATATATGAGTTTCACTTTCTGAAATGAGTGACAAAAAATATTGAACTTTTTCACGATATTCTAATTTTTTGAGCTGCACCTGTATATGTACATATGCATGGACAGATGGACACATGCATGCACACAAAGAAGGATGCAAACACATAGTGTACTGAACCCCATGTTCTGTTTTTAATAAATCTCGCAAATTCTGACAAGGCCTTTCCGCAATCGGACGTAAGCTTTTTCAATCTGCTTTCTGCTCATGGGTCAAGTACCATTTCATCACCTTGTATAACTCTAAAAGTCAAGTGTTTATTGTGCAGTTTTTTCATTGTGTGCAATGTTAATATGACAGCTCGGAAAATAAAACACGACTTTGAATGGTTGAATGTTCTTGATACAATCTTGTACATCCCCCCCAAAGGGTGTTGGTGCCAAAGTAACCTACCCTGGTTGCTACATTTTTACCAAATTGGTTCATTTAATTTTGCCTGGATAAAGAATATAATCGGGACAGGACTTGGACGTGGGACACTATTGATGCACATTGATAAGAGCGTTGTATAAGCAGTGAAGTCAGTGTTAAAAAGATCAGTCACAGCTTTGGGGTTCACTTTCAGAAGGAATGGCGCATGCTAATAACCGCCATTCAACATTGGGTAAGTTCTGGAGAGCTTGTGAACCCCAGTGATCGTGTGCGGTCAATCTTCCTGGTCCTTTATTGTTATGATGGCAGTCAAGATACAATTTTTTCTTCGTCTTGTCACTTAGACTTTTGTGACTCCATTGCTACACATTTGTTTTCAAAAGAAAAAAAAAGAGACTCGTATCCGTCAAACTTTTTGGCACGAGAGAATGTGGGCACCGTCAGGGATTGAAAGTTGAAACGTTGTTTTTTTAATTAAAAGATTCTGTGTTAATCAGCGGTCTTGTTTGGCATCCAGAGATAATAATGTTTCCGGCAAGTTCCACACAACTTTCCTATCATCCCTTGCATAAAGTTTTATGAACAATCCCTGCAGAGGGTGGTAACCCCCAAGTTCTGTAGCAGATTCTTTTGGGTACTGACCTTTTTTTCGGACCTTTTTTCTGTTTGCCCGATGTAACTCCTGTGCTTTGATTATCTCCACGGAGGCCGTCTGTTCGTGTCAGGAAGTGTCCTCTCCACTCTCTGGAACCAATACAAGTAAACAAAAACATCTTAACAACACTTAGGTAATGTGGGAGTTAATAATAATTTTAAAAAAAGAGTCTGGATGGGAACTCAGGCCAGTAATCAGAAGTAAAACACAGACTGAGGGTATTCAAAAGCAAGCCAGTGTGTTTCACCATAGCTTATTCATTCCTAAAAAAACAGACTGAGTTGTCTGAAGTCCTGAAACAATGCCATTATTATTATGAATGATCAAATTACTGCACCACGCTGCAGGCTGAAGGAGATCAAAAGTGAAGTTGCCTTGGAAATGGAGTAGAAATTAACACCACGTTCTGCAATTTAATCTAGATTAGGCAGGCAGTATTGCACAAGACTGTACATGTCACTCGAGGGTACCCCTTGTTTTATTCATATTTCTGCTGGGTGCTCGGCGATGTAAAACTGCCTCTTGGAGCTTATTTTTCTGATAATTACATTTGCAGCAAGTACAGGGGCCGTGCGGAAACCACTGGAAGCCATGGTTGTACGGTAACTGTATTTACCACATTGAGCAATCGTTTGTGTCGTAGAGGACGCTCCCTACTGCTTATTTGTCGGGATCAATGATGTGAGATTAGATCGAGTAACTCGTCACGCGGTGGGATTTTTAGTGCTGGCTCAGATTGTCAGTCATGCTGACTGCATTTCAGTACCTAAGATGGCAGCTCACATAAACCATGGGAAATGAGTATCTCACTTCACTGTTCCATGTCCCTTCGGGGTCCCACAACTACAGGTCTCCTCTCAGTTTTCCCAGGGTTGCATGATTCATTTCACAAAGTTATAGCCGGCTAGAAGGCAACAGCTTGGTATTCCACCTTCTGAATTACCTGGTTAAATTCTTTATTACAAGCGATTTTTTGCAAAGCACGTCCAGTTCTTCAAGCACCAAATGGATCCGATAAATATACCTAATGTGTACATTATTAGAAATATATTGCAGGAACAACCTCAGTTATCAACCGTTACAAGCATTTTATAATTTTAATGAATGAACCTGAAAGACACCAATGTTAATATATTGATAATGTCTCCTGACTTGGCACTAACAAATGAAAAAGTGCTATTGCTTAATTCAAACAAGATTATCTCACTGTTAAGACTATTAATAATTCCCACCATTTCTACCTTAAGCATGTACAAAACCTTTTTAGCACAAAAACCCAATAACATGACCAATGATTGGTCATAGTATTTACTTTGCCCCAATCATTGGTTGTGTTCGTTTTTGTGTGGTAAAAGGTTTTGCACATGCTAAAAGTCTTAGAATATTATTGTTATTCGAGTATTAGTTTTTAAAAAACTAAAATATGGATATATTGAGACGTTTCTCAGCAAATCCTTTCTCAGCAAAGGTTTTTGCCAGCAAATCCTTGAGCCACTCTTGAAGTTGCCATGGTACAGCTTGCCTGGGATTTAATGCTGGAAAACGAGAACCTGGAGACCAAACACAATCATGTTAATTTAGCATTTCAGGGTCGGCAGGATGTGGTTTTCTGTGACCTCCATGTTTGCTGTCCAGGCTTTTAAGACTTGTCATAACACGCGTGTACTCAAAAAAAAAAAGAAAAAAAAAGAAGTACTCTTATTACAGGGATCGATGAGAGGCGGCCTGAGCACCTGGCTCAAAGAGAGATTTCAGGGCTGAAGCATTAGACCGGGTGCTGGGTGGGTGGATGGGCGGACGGGTGGGAGGGCGGCGGAGGCAAACTTGAAAGCCCATGACGGACATTGGCAGGGACGGCTCGGACGAAACGCGCATCTCCCTGTCGCCGCAGCCCGGCCTTCCACGCGCAAGCGGTTTCGTCCTTGTTAGATTCCGTAAACGTGACAGATCTCTCGCTCGTTATCTGTGACCAAAGACTGATAGAATCAGAAGGAATCGCACAGCTCTTTCCCCCCCAAGAGGAGCAGGTTTCCCCACAGTTACTGATGTGTCAAATGGGAGGCGTTTCGTAAAGGATGCGCGTGGCTGCGCGCCTGCGTCTCGCGGGGGGCTCGGGTATTCCCAGCTTTCCCGTCAGCACAGCTGCCCGTTTAGCATGCGGAAGGCTAATATCATCCCTCTTTCCTCCATCATCTGCACTAACTCATGTGCACAGGACCTCTGTGATGTCATGACGAAACAAAAAACATACTTGAGTTCAACTAATCCATTGTTCAAGTGACTACTGCATGGTTTCAGTGTAGTGATGAGCCCAGTGCTCAGGTAATGAATCCTCACGGTGCCAGTGGGAACTATACAATTTACAAAGTGTAGTCCTGAGAAAGTTTAATTTGGTGATGTCACCGTCTCATCACGCAGGAGGAATCAATAAATTGTGGATTAAAAAAAACAAAAGAAATTACAGATCAGTTTTTTGATCATGTCTTTTGATCAGAGTTTTTCTTTTTCATCACCATCTTGTGTGAGGCGCGATTTGTAAATTATATGCGACGTGTAATAGTGTAGGTTTTGCACGTTTCATTTCTTAGACCTTGGTCTTGAACTATTAAACATGATCATCATGCAGTCTGGCTTTTGACTTTTTCCATATTCATAAATTTCTGGGGTGAGTCCTCATTTAGCATTTATCCGCTTCTGTGTGCTCCCAATCCTTTTGTTGAAACATTCATGGAAGGTGTTGCATGTTAATTTTTTTAATTTCTGTTGTTTTATAGGCAGGTAGAGAGAAAATTTGACAGAACTTTACTATCAAATGTAATAAGGAGGACATTATTAAAATTAGTGACATAACAAGTATGACCCTCAATACTTTTTGAGCACTGACCGTATCATGTCCGTATCTCTGAGTATACAAAACTGTCCGCGCCAATTTTCAGTAGTTTTTGGCAAAACATTTCTAAATTATCTTTTAAGTACCAAGGGGGACTTTGGTACTTAAATCTTGGATCAGATTTTTCTTGATTTAAATCATAATTCTTTAAATTTTATACAGCTGTTTGAGTTTTTTATTCCCACCACCCCGCCCCCCCCCTCCTTGGAGGTCAACTTTATTTTTAATCACAATTATATTTTTAACAAAACATGAAACCTCTTTGAGGGAGGTGTAGAACAAACGTTTGGTTTGAGTTGACGACATTAAACAGTGAAGCATTTGAGTTTTGGCTAATTTTGTTAAATGAGAAAAGATTTTTTGGGATATTGTTGAATAGTGTGCTTACACTCAGAGAAAGGTGAGAAAGGTATTGAAAAATGTATCGATTTGGCATCTTCATCGAACACCAGGTGATCGGTATCGGGACCAGTATCGAAAAATTTCAAACGATACCCAGCCCTAATTACAAGGGAACATTGTGGTTGATTCTCCTATTGGTTTTTACAGCTAATTTCTACAGTTGCAACTAATTTCACAGAAGTCAGTCAGATAAGTCAATTTGTGCCAGATGTGCTATGTCCCTGTATGGGAGTGTTTGGATAGTAAAACAAGCACGTTCACATGTTAACGGCTGCGCTGTGCAAAGGAACAGTGAGGCCACGGCACCTAAATCAACTCAAATAATATGCATCTTGCAGAATTGTGTCAACAGCGAGACCCAAAGTCAATAGCTGGGTTTCCAGGATGATTCAAGTCCTTTAAATATTGTGATGTGGTTATTCATTGACGTTCTTCTGATGGGGATCCCGATCAAGACCTCGAGTTCTACGCCTGTGATCCCACATGCCGCGTTTACCTCAAGCAGACAGCTGAAGTGCGCCCTGTGTATTGTGCGAAGACCCACCTGTTTAACTCCCATGAGCTTTGAAACTCAAACTTCTTTAAACAATTATTTTCATGTGACCAAGAAGAGGTTTTGCTCACCCATTTATTCCAAAGAATAATGGATGCATCATATTTCCAGCTATCCATTTCAGAGCTACAGTGTCTGGCAATCTTCTCGAAGTCTCCTGTGAAAGAACATTGGCTTATAGCCATATAGCAGCCAGGCTTGTACCTCATCGCTGTAAGCTTGGTGAAAGCAATGCAGTTCAGATAATAAATCTGACCTCTTTTTGGGATGTATCCAATATTTTATAGCAATTGCATCAACTCTAGAGAACACTTCTGTGAACTGTGCTCTAAGAAAATTACAAATTTGTAAGCTGGCAAGTATGTGAGTGTCAATCACTGCTACAGTTCTCGAGATCTGATTGGGCTCGGAGACTAATTGACTTATTATTGACTTATAACTGCTTTGTAAAGTTGTTGTGTAATGAATTGCTGATGGTATTATGTTTGCCTTATGAAGGCCCTATGAATTCACACATATGACATCACACATAATGTATCATGTTGGCAAAACGATCTCTCAAGGAGGGAAACTTTTCAAACGTCTACCCTCCTAGCGTATATCAGCAGGCAAAGATAAGGAGGCATTGAGCATTGGCTCTCTTTCCACAGGTTCGGCCTTCATGATGGTGAACGCGTCCGGCAGGTTTGCCGGCCAGAAGGCAGAGTTGCTTATGCCCCAGTTGAAGGAGAACGACACCCACTGCGTTGTGTTCCAGTACTTTGTGTCGGGCCCAGAAGGGTCCAGCCCAGGACAGCTCAACATCTACGTCAAAGAGAACAACAGTCCCCTGGGAATTCCAGTGTGGAACACCTCTGGCTCCACTGCTCCATCCTGGGGCCAGGTGGAGCTCGCCATCAGCACCTTCTGGCCAAACTTCTACCAGGTAAGAGGGTTCACATCGGCTGCAGTTTGCATCGACAGAATCAAAGGCTAGATATATCCGATAGTGGAGCCTGTGATGACTGTGATTTTACAAGATACCTGGCATATTATTCAGTCTGACACCCTCAGAATTGAACAATACATGTTGATGTGAGAAATTTATGGTAATCCTTCTTACAAAACAACCAAAGTTTGGTCTTCAGCTCAATATAAATTACATACTGACAACCTGAATATCTCTTACATAGCAATGTCAGTTGCATGGGGTGGGGAAAAGTGAGGTTGTTACCTATTAGCATCTGTTATAATTACTCATTCACACAAAACTGTATAACGAGGCAGTTCGGAAAGGCCTCTTTGACGTAACCTTATTCAAGCCCCCTCACATTCCGCATGTTGATGGATGGTGAAAGTCACATTTAACTTCCAGTGAAAATGTCCCCCTGTGAACCGGCAAATTATTCCATCGCGGCACTCGGCGTGAGAGTGAGTGGAGTCGAGTGTAGCATCGGCGAAGAGAGACTCGGGCTGTGTAGGCTGCTGCAGAGCAACAGGATGCCTCGGCACAACTTCCCCCTTCTCCCAGAGAACGCTCATCCATCTGCCTAATAAACACAAAAAAAGGGTCAGAGACTGAGGTTGCAATGAACATAAGGTAATTAAGGGAACAATAAATTGGTGAATTTGCTGCCGGGCGCCGCTGTCTGCGCTGAGGTTTAGTACAGAACAGTGCCTCTGATTTGACCCGTTACTTCATCTGAACCAAATGGTAGTGGATTTATTCAAAGCCTTGCTATTAGAATGTATGGTACATTTTGTATGAACATGCTATTTTTGGATAGAACTCTCGCTTCCTGCTGTTCAGGTCCTTGAAGGGATTGAGGGAGACGATAGTTGTTTTTATTTTTTGAGCTACGTTTGTTTTTTTTATGGACAGCATAATCATTATCTTCTTTATTTTTACTTATATTAATATTATTAGCAGGTAGGCCCCCTGTAAGTCACTTGGGATGATGATGATGATGGTGAAGATGATGATGATTATTATTATTGGCAGGTGCTCCACAATATTTATTATTACCATCAGTGCCATTATTCTTATTTTTATGACTGTTGTTAAGTATGTTACCTGTAAGTCACTTTCATAATTAACAATATTAATAGAATTACAAATCTTCAGAATCATTCATCATTATCATCAGAACAGTACTAATAATCTATTTTTAATATGTTCTTTCATCAATGGTAATATTCATCAAACACAAATGCTGTAGGCTAATCAGCATGTTGCAGTTACGCCCTAAACTAATTACTTTGCCCAAATGAATGTCCTAGTTACAGAGGGAGAAAATCAGTCATTTGTGCTGTGACATCTGAGCTCATCAAATCTGACACTGAAAATGATTCCGCTGAAAAGGACCTGACCTGCTAGAAATTGCAGCTCTTGGGTGCTCGCAAAAGCAATTGTCAAGGTTCATAAGCTCCTGACACAATAAAAGATCTACAGTGTAAAGCTGATGCACGATTTCAATGTGCGCACTTGAATTTCGGAAGCTAAATTTGCTAAATAGGATAAAGTTGCGCCGCGTGTTCTGAGCTCCCGCTTCCAATTTAGTCTCAAGGCTTGCTTGATTTTTTTTTTCTCCAATAATCTGTCCTATTATATGAATGGATCAAGTACTGTACATTATATATATTTAGCCCCTTACCTATTTTCTGTAGCCTCTTTCAAGAAGTATTCAATTGCTTTGGATCGTCATGGAGTCTGAGGTGGCGAGATTGCATTCATTTAGCAGAAGCACTTACAACAATCTGCTTTGTAAATTGCTCTGTATAAGTGCATTCTAATGTGTTGAATAAGCACTATAGGGGGGGAAAGATGACCCATTGTGAGCGTTAATCTGAAAGATGGTGCTCTCTGCTGGAAAGGCCTGAATAGGCTCGTGAGAGATTGCAGGCTCGGTTGAGAAGAGGTGCGGTTTGGATAAAATTTTTCCAATGTGAAAATTCGAGCGGTATTGCGCGGCCTTGTCCTGGCGGCTATGACACGTACCGGCCGTGCGATTATCTCAGGTCGCCGCCCCTGGAGATGACCTGGGTTCGACAGCATCGGTAAGTTGAGTCACGTGAAGGGGGGGGCGGGGGGCATGCAGTCGTACTTGACCACTCGACGTTCAGCGGCGTTGGTGCGAGGCGCATAAGGGGGCGCGCGTTATTCGTAGTCTTTAGACTACAGCAGGAGCTGCTTTAATTGCCTCTTGTCAGCAGGCCTCTTGGTCTATTCAGAGTTGCGCTAGTTAGACATGCTCCTCACAAGCACAGCGCTCTCTGAAGGCAGCCAAAAATGATGAATATATCTCAAGGTGTTTGGAGAAATAACCACCATCTGTTGTTACAAAAGCCACACAGAAGGAGCATCCATTTCCTGTGATCGCTCCATCCGCCATAGCACCACCGAAGATAATTTGCAAAGACAGCAGTTGCGACTTTCTAATACTCTCTCAGATTAACAATAGATATTGCAATCTTCAAAACTATATCTAATCAGCAATGTAAAACTAATTATAGGTATCCTTAATTGCACAGTATCCTAAGTGTTTGTCAAAATGAAACCACCTGGTACTCCGACATTACTTTCTTTTATTTTGTAATTGCAGGGTAGTTTTTCTTCTCTCTCTCTCTCTCTCTCTCTCTCTCTCTCTCTCATTGAATCTGAAATCAGCAGTCCTAATTACATTGTTATCGGGTCACCTCCAAAAACTTTTAATTGATCGCGTGCTGCAATTCGAACGGGCCCCGTGAACTCTGTCAAACGCGTCTCATTGTTCATATCTGAACTGTTGCGATGTGTAGCATCACAATTAGAATCACCGGTAAAAGTAATTGTAGGCAGTTGCTTACTAAATGAGGTGACACTAGCAAGTGCATCGCTATAGGTTTTAAAATAATCGAGAGTGGGGATGTCCACTTTAATTTCTGTTGAGCAGTGAATGAGTTATATAAATAGAACGTATTATACATCGATTTGTGAATTTGCCTTCTTGTCTTGCAACTATTTTACAGAATAGAGAGGCCCCAGTCTTTGGTTCCTAGTGGAGTCGAATGTTTATTTACATTACAGACTGCCAATGGTAACAAGTGTTAAAATGGTCATGCTCTGACAGGAAGGAGACCTTTTAGGTTCTTGTTCATAGAAATGGTCATAGAAAAGGCCTTTCTCAGTTCTTGATTTGAAACCCGACTTATTTCGGACAGTTGAGCGAAGTGAAGGTACTTGTGTATTTACTGAATTTGTAATGTGAAATGAATATACATAGCATACAAAGTATGTAATGAAAAATATAGAGAGAATTATGAGAGTCCTGTTGCAGCAGTGAGAGTTGGGGGGGTGGGGAGAATAATAGACACCAGACTAAAGCACCCTCGTACACATTGTGACATGTCACAGTGCGCGCTTTGCTTTTCATTTCCGCTGAATGGGGCTCTCATAATGCGGTAATTAGCATCCAGGTCATTTGCGTTCATTTTTCAAAAGGAAGAAAAAAAATCTATTAAAACTAATTTGAACGGCCTAATAAAGGCATCGCAATTGGCTCCGATGACAACATTATCCCATTCTAATGACTCTCTCATTGTGTTGCTCCTATACGAGGTTCATAGGGAGTGGTGTGTCCAGGCCTTCCCTGGAAACGGATGCAGCTTAGCTTCGGAATTCATAGCAGGCCAAGGACGGGATGAATACGGCTGCTGCTTTCATCACTGAAGACTGAAACTCTACAGCAGATATATGTGTTCGGGAAGTGACGCGCGCAGGGCACTTCAGTGTATCACAAGACTCGGTGCAATCGGACAACTCTAAGCACCGCGCCTCTTTTCGTGGCGGCTGACATCATTTCCTCTTTATATCAGCGAGCTCCCAGAACTCACTCATTAGAAGGCCTGTAATTATTTTACATCTGCCACATTGGAGCCCACAATGCTTCTAAAAAAAGGTACACATGAGGACCAGAAGACTCTACCCGGCCATTAGCATCCCCTTATCTACGCTGTAGTCTCTTCGTAAAAATGTGTGTTCAGCTGTGATTTTTGCTCACCGACTCTATGACGAGTGACCTACGAGTGCAGGGCTCGGTGTCTTCACTTCCTGCCCGCTCCTCGAGTGAGGCCGTCCCGCACAGGAAGGGAGGATCGCAGGAGGCGGGCAGATGCTGCTGATCCATTTCCTGCCCGCCGCGGAGCCCTGCTCATTGTGCCAGGCCGCCCGAAATCTGTCTCGGGAGGAAAGGAGCCCCCCGGCCTCTTAACCGGTTATTTCCTGCCAGATAAGGGGCCTGACTGTTATTTTCCTCTAAAGCACTGGGAGGTCAGCGTGTGAGAACTGATTCTCCCCATTCTGTGTGTGGAAACCAGGATTGAATCCTGTGTATTTTAACAGGTGCATTGTTGTAAAGGAGTGATAAAAACACTCCGCAGTGGAAAGACGTGGTCTTCATCTCCTTCTGCTGCTGGGAGTGCATTTCCACAAAACAGGACAGGCTGTGCCATAAAAAGAACAATGTTTAGTTTTGTACTGAACAGTCAGTCTTTTGTTCAAGGTTTGTCTGTGTGTTGTGTCTCTAAATAAGTGTGGATTTTAAAACTAACATCTTGTTCTTAATGAGTTTTAAATACACTTTAAAATGGCAAAATCAGTGTTTTACTCAGATGGAAAATGTTTGGAGTTACCACCCTCCCGTTCACAGTTTGGTTCGTTCTTTTTGCGAGAAGTGTGATTTGTAATATTCTCATACAGTATATAATATTCATATTATAACGTATGGGTGTGCGTGTTCTGTTAGAATAGGAATAGGAGGTAAATGCAGTGCATCACTTCGCTTTACTTAATTGTTAGGTACAGTTGAGAGTCAATAGAGGCCACTGTGTAGCAGGACAAGCTGGATATGAAAGCTAACGGCAGCCACCGACGTTCATTTTAATTTGAGACCTGAACGGTCACTTTCTAGCACTGTTGCAAAAAACGAACAAATAAAGCTATAATGGAACACACTCACGATGCATACGACAGACCCCTCCAAACTGAACCCGAGTTATGTAGCCTTCCCTTTAACCTCAAACACTGCTTATCCCTATCACGGGGACTGAGAGCAGCATCCCTCCCCCACCCCCTGGATTTTGTAGGAGGTTGAAATGAGGTATGACCCGTGTGCCTTTCTTTGACACAGGAAACGTGGTCGGTACAGATGGCATTGTTTAAGGCCCTTGCTCATTTTGTACCGTCGTCACGAGCTTCCTTTTCCTATGCCCCCCCCACCACCACCGCTCATCAGTCTTTCTTCTGTTCTACCCCCCCTGTCCCAGATCGTGTTTGAAGTGGTGACCTCAGGACAGCGCGGACTCTTGGCCGTGAAGGACGTGGTACTCCAGGGTCATCAGTGCAGTAAGTCCGTTTGGAACCCCCGTAAAAAGTGTGTCATGGGTTACTGTGTCGAAGGCCTCCCTGCCCTTTTCCTGACGCCTCATAATAACAATTGTGTGTTTGCCACAGTACAAAATGCCACAGGCCACAGACCACAATACTCCCCCCATAGGATGTGTCCGGCCACAGTGGACGTAGTTTCTTCACAACGAAACTGCGCAAAGCGTCCAGGTTGAAACCTGCCTTTTTGTCCTTAATCCGCCATCCTTGTGTAAGAGCCTCAAAAAAATTTTTTTTGCTCTGTTTGAGCAAGCAATGCAAAACAATGCAAATGTCCCTGACAAGGATAAACAGACCTGCATAGTGAAGTGTTCAGTCGCTAAGCCTCTCTCAACAGTCTATCCGGCGCATTTGCACATCTGTGGCGAGGCTTTAATTTCTGTGTACCAAACTTACATGTAGTTGTGTTTCCAGCTCTTTAGAGGAAAAAATTTCCAAGTGCTCTCAGAAAGCCACTCTTTCTAGACTGGTGGGAGGTTATTCAAATGAAATGTATCTAATACTGGTTTCAACATTTCTCGGCACTGTTGTATGAAATGTCAATGACATGCAATTTGATTTTATGAGTAACATCAAGCCATTCTTATCTGCAAACTTTACTTTGATACTATGATAAAATTATCTGGATCTGTGTGGTAATACTGGTATATATGCTGGATCTAGTAAGTAAGTAAGTAAGTAAGTAAGTAAATCTTTATTTGTATAGCACCCTTCGCAACACGAATGTACAGAGTGCTTCACATCCTTAAAAGTAGATAAGATAAAAATAATAAAATAAAATAACATCAAACAGAACATTTACGATTTAAAATCAGAACATTGAACACGCACAGGGAGCAACAATTAAAAGGACCAGACACTGGATTGTCTATAAAAGTCCAAACGCCTGCCTAAACAAAAAAGTCTTTAGGTGACTCTTGAAACAGCTCTCGGAGGACAAGGATCTCAGGTCCAGGGGGAGAGCATTCCAGAGCCTTGGGGCTGCCGCCCCAAAGGCTCGGTCACCTTTAGTTTTAAGTCTGGTCCTGGGTACCTGCAGGAGTTCTTGGTTGGAGGACCTCAGAGACCGACTAGAGGAGTGTGGTTGGATAAGATCACAGATATAAGCGGGGGCTTGACCGTGAATAGCTCTGTGGGTGACTACTAAAACTTTAAAATTGATCCTGAGATGCACTGGAAGCCAGTGTAGTGCGGCAAGGATGGGGGTGATGTGGCAAGACCTCCTAGACCTGGTGAGTAGCCTGGCAGCGGCGTTTTGGATTAGTTGTAATTTATTGACGGATGATTTGTTAAGGCAGGTGAACAATGAATTGCAATAGTCGAGTCTGGATGAGACAAAAGCATGTACGGACATTTCCAGTTCAGTATGGGATACAATGGACCTGAGTTTTGCTAAATTTCTGAGGTGGAAGAAACATGAGCGGGTGAGGGATATGACATGTTTTTCTAAAAGCATAGATTGATCAAATATTACACCAAGGTTTCTCACATGGGTACGTACATTTCCCTTAAGGGACCCCATGTGGTGTGCCACTTTGGACGCGATGTGGTCAGCAGCTATGATTAGCACCTCAGTTTTTTTTTCATTTAATTGGAGGAAATTATTTGTCATCCAACTCTCTATAGCAGATATACACTCATGAAGTATGCAGAGTTTCTCCAAGTTATCCGGTTTGAAAGAAATCTGGAGCTGGATATCATCAGCATAACAATGGTAGGAAATGTCCTTGAATTTGCTGATCAGGACACCTAGGGGGAGCATGTATAGAGCGAAAAGGATTGGAGCCAGCACGGAACCTTGTGGCACACCGCATGGGAGGGGGGAAAGGTCGGACCTAAACGGGCCAGCGGCCACCGAGAAACTTCTCTCTTTGAGGTATGAGGCGAACCAGTTTAGGGCACTCCCAGATGTGCCCACCCACTGTGTGGTAATACTGGTATATATGCTGGATCTGTGTGGTAATACTGGTATATACACTGGATATGTGTGGTAACACTGATATATACACAAAGTGATGCGAACATATCACAGGTCTGCTGTTTCTGGTATAATTGCATTACATTGCATTTACATTACAATCATTTGGCAGACGTACACTAAGACGTACAGTATAATCTCTTCATCGGTCACGCCAGTGCAGTTGCATGCAATTAGCCACATGAGGAGTTAGCTTAGCATTTAACTTTCAGGTGTCCATCAGATTTAGAGCCTTGATTGACTGTAACAGAGCCATTTCATCTGTATGATGCCTTCCTTCCACCAGTAAGTAAAGACTAGGTTGCCAAAATGCTCTCAAGCTGTGAAGGAGTCCCTCCCCCTCTCACGCTCTCAAAGTCCTGCTCCGGCATGCTCCACGCTTCGTTTATGCCGAACATTTAATTTGGACAGGTGACGGACTGTACGGTGGGGGATGACTGATGCCCCTTCTCTCACACGTTAACAAGAAGACTAACTTATTTTATTGTCCCTGGGTCTGGGCCCGGCCTAAGCCCAGGCCCAGCTTAAATCATCTCTGCCCTCCCCTCTATAAGATTCATGTCCTCCCCCCCGCTGGGAAACTTCAGGGGTGTCATGGCCATCAACAGTATTTTTTGGTTCTACTTTACATTACAGTGGCCGTTTTTTCATAAATGTTTTTTTATGTAACTGCACCGTTATATTCTGTATGGCACTTAAAGGGGAACGCTGGATTATTTCTTTAACTTCTATATCTGTTTTATATCTTTAGTGTGAGTCTCGAAGCTTACCGCACTAGAACCGTGCCTCCCGGTTCCCTTGTTTCCAGCTCGTTTCCAGACGCGCTGTGTCGCGCTGATCTACGTCAGTGGTGGGTAATTCCAGCTGCAGGTCTATACTGTATACTGGAAGGTTCAAAATTGATCATATTCGCTGATAGATAAAAGTCTGATATGACTAAAGGGGTGCCATCCTCATTATCTTCAGGTTGTTCTGATACCGGCGATGTATAATTTAGCTGTGAAAAATCGAAAACATTGTATATAATATTGCAGTTAAAAGTCATTTGACATTTTCAGTCACAGCCGTAGACTACTTATTTTTGAAATTATTCCTCCTGAATCAGAGAGAATGCTACGATTTCAACATTATGAGGGAACTGAGGTTTGAGGGGCGTCGTGAGTTTGGATAGCTGACGGTGGATGAAGGTACAATTTTGTAAACATTTGACTGCAATATTATATACCATGTTTTCAATTTTCATAGCTAAATTATACATAGAACCTGAAGATAATGAGGATGGCATCCCTTTAGTCATATCAGAATTTTATCTATCAGCGAATTGGATCAATTTCGAACCTTCCAGTATACAGTATAGACCTGCAGCTGGAATTAACCACCACTGATCAGCGCGACGCAGCGCGTCTGGAAACGAGCTGGAAACAAGAAAACCTGGAGGCGCGGTTCGAGTGCGGTAAGCTTCAAAACTCCAATAAATTATAAAATCGATATATAAGTTTAAGAAATAACCCGGCGTTCCCCTTTAATGTATGAAAGTTAAGCGAAATTACATGTATACCTGCATAATGTCTATTTTTCATTCATGTAGTAGTGGTGGCTTACCCTGGTCCTGGTGGAGCCACAGGGTATGTAGTTAACCACATATGTAGACCTAAGAAGCCAGGTGTGGTGAGTTAGCTGTGTAATCGTCTGTTTTAATTGATTAAATAACCACTCAAAGTGGCATACAAAAAGATAACCACATAAAGTGGCTTTCAGGACCCGTTGGCAGTTTGCCTGTGTAATTAAACAAAGTGCTGTGTAGCAGGGACCTACTCAATAGTTTTATAGTACTGACATATATTAAGTGTATGGTAAGCATGTAGTTGTATGCATGACAGTGAGAAAGATATCTTTGGCATACCATCTCACCAAATGAAAAAAATTAATAACAAAGAAAATACTGCAACTTGCAGTTAGCTGGGGTCACCCAGCTGGGGTAGTTTATTGTCCACATTCAACGTGCTGAACATGCACTCAATGCCATATTTTCTGAAGATGAAAACGCTGAAGGCGTTTCACAGTTTTGTCTCCTAAAAGCTGTTTTGTGAAATGAGAGGATGGCAACTGGCATTGAGAGAGCTTCAGCAGGAACAGTAATAAAACATAATTGTAACAGAAGGGGCATGGTTATGAAGAATCATCATAATCAGAATGTGTTTGGCTATTTGTTGGATTTCCTACTGACTGTGGCACAGCATATATCTTTGGTGTTACAATCAAGGTCACACTGGCCTGCTTTTTGCAAGAGATGTGGAAACTAATTAGAAACTACTTTCCATAATTTGATTAGCATGGACTTTCATCCTGTACAGTGATCCCACCTTCTATTATAAATGTGGATTGACCTAGATTCATTATGTTCACTCAAGTCTTTGTTTTTGGGTGAGGTGCTGATTGCGAATAACACTGCAGGCGTGCAGAACTGTGTTTATTTTACTGTAACCGTTTAGGCGCTTTCAGGAGCGCAATTATCGTGGATGAAATTGAACGAATCGCAGAACTGAACGGCACAACTTTGTTCAGCGTCTGGGGCGATACAACTGAAACTTTGTTGACGTTGAACTTCAGCGCGAGGCTGACAGGTTGTATGTCCCAGCTGAAAGAAATAATATTTTGCAAGGTCTAGCTGCGTTGCCTTCAGTATAATTTCCTAATTGAAAACACAGCCTGGAGACTCCAATTGGGGGGTGGGGTGGAGTGCAAGGATCCATTTTGAGATTGAATCTCTACATCTGCTTTTTGTAGCTCCAGAGATCAAACGGGGGCTCTCTAATGCAGGGAAAATAAATTAGATTTGATCTCTGGGATTGAAAGATGATTGGTAGTACTCAAGTCTGTGATGCCATACCGAAGTCTCACAGGCCACAGATATAGATTGAATGAAAATGTTGGTATGGGCAGAACGGTTCAGATAAATGAACTAAATGACACGCTCATACACAGTTATGCGATTGACATATAGCATCGTAAAATGCCTTCCCGCATTTACGTTTTTTTTTATCCCGGATGAATCGTCAGGGACTAAGCGGGGAGCGTTCAGCACGCCGCCACTGGATTGGAAATGCAGGAATCGGGGAGGTGGCTAAGAGCAAACTGCTGTTTGTAGCATGACATGGAAAGTGAGATGGGGGATTTGAGAGCCCTGTCATCATGCTGGTTTTCCTGCCATTTGGGAGAAGGCACATGTGGCACAGGGTGACATTTAGCGGGCCGGTGAGGGTGTTAAATTCTTTCTCGCCGTGTAGAGTGAATGGCTGCAATTTAAGAAGCAAGGAAAGTGCTGGGATTTTTGTTGTGCCCCTCCCAGTGGGAAAGGTTGTACATGAAATTCATCCTAAATAGTATCACGTTCAAATACGTGGGTGATGCGGGAAATCATAAGATACAAATCGCTTTGCATTTTTGTGAAATTTTGCACATACATTGGAACCTCTGCAATGCAATGGGAATGCAGATTACATGAAACTCGAATATGTTCGTCGCTTTGAAAGTGATGTGAATATATGTTAATTTCACGAATCAAAATCCATTGTTCATTAGCCTACTATAGCTACATTTCTGTGTACTCCTTTTCTAAATCGGCTTCTAATTCTCATTTTGTAGCTATAAACCTGTAATGAAATAAAAAAAATAAAAATCAATAATCAGACTTGCAGGTCTGCATCAACACATGCTTGCCCCAGGTGATCAAATGTTCCTAGCATCTCCCATGATTGCTCTCAGCCTTGATAAATGGCTTTAGGCATTTCTCAATCATTTATTGCATGCGGCTCTCCAGATATTTTGTGATCTTGCGCTGGATCACACTTGCTCTCTCAAAAAACTAGGCAAACTTGCAAAAAAGCTGCCGTCTCCACTTTTTCATTTTTAATATACGATGCTGCCCTTGCACTTAGTACATTCATGCTTTACGGCACAAGACAATGGTTTTTCAGCCATTATACCCACCAGGCATTTAGCGAATCAACTCTTTGCTAAGCCAGTGTCATAAACTATCATGCGTATTTAGAGATGTAGCTTTGTTCCACTTTGCACCATTAATCATCGTCTGAACTCAAATGGCCTGATGTCTTTTTAATGTGCTTAACAATTTTAATGCATTTAGATTTTTAAATGTTTCTACAGTAAATGTTTACTTTTTATCCATTTTACAGTGAGTACCCCACACTTTCTGCATATAAAGGACGTGGAAGTCAATTCCAGACAAACGGCTATTTTCCAGTGCACTGTCAACGGACGACCCCAGAATAGCTACAACCTGTGGTTACAGGTAACTTCCTCCTCATTCCTTTTCTCACGCTAAACGGTTCTCGTTTTATTCCATTTGGGAGTGTCACAGTCTAAGGCAGTTGCACAAATCTCAAGAGAGAAGGAATCCTACGAGAGATTATAATGGTTGCAGCATTTGTATTAAACCAATCGTTGGGCAAGGAAAACTTCATACCTGGCCATTGGGTGATGCAGGCTAAAATGTTGTTGGTGTGAGGACTGCCAGATGGCTGTTGTTACCTACAACTGTGTGCCTGCACTGCCCAGTGAATTAAATATCTCGTGTTTATCTAACCTTTTAACCTTGTGTCTGGAGTGTGCCATCGGAACCTTTCAACCTTTTAATGTGTTACTTTTCATGAATGAACTGGTGACAGTAGTTTGAAGCTGCGGCCTACTCAAATGGTAAAGTGCTGCATGAATAGTGAGCGTCAGGTTCTGGACAAGCTGCGGGGTTCACGCTCTGCAGAAAGGCACATTTGCAAAAGGTCGTTTGGTAAGGGAGTTTTTCATTTCAACAAACACGTTCTCATTAGCCGCAGAGATAAAACACAAACGGCACGTGCGATCCCCCGATGACTGTAATGAAGAAATATTTCTAATGAACAAATGTTCCCCATCTGCCTGCTGTGTAGCGTGACAGCTGTGGCGAATCCGGTGTGTGTCACTGCGTCTGTGCGCGTGTCCGCCTACCCACCAGGAGATGAGAACACGGCTCTTACCTACGGACAGGAACCGTTGCTGTTCGTAATATACTGACGAGGAGAGGGAATGTGTAGCATGCTCAGGCAGGATAAATAGACCAAGACGAACTATCATGCATGCTATATCACACACGTGTGTAAATATAGACACATTTATATGAACTGAACAATACTCTGACTGAAGAGGTCTTGAGGATTTTACAGGGAGCGGTGCCTGCTTACTGTGCCGGCGGTCCACTTAACACATTTCATCCAATATAACCAAACAGGGCTTCGGCGGTCGGGAAGCCCCCATGAAGATGACCAAGCCCGTGAACGCGAGGCGTTTTATTGCCACCTTTGACGTGGACAACACCACCAAGGACGACTCCGGACGCTACCGCTGCATCGTCCATTCAGACAAAGGAATTGGGGTTTCGACTTATGCTGATCTGACGGTGAAACGTAAGTAGAGCACCGTTTAAACATTTTCCGTTTCACCAAGAACGATTGGGTCCGTTTACCAGCAAGCCTGTGACTTATGTTCTTCTGAATGAGGATCCTACCAGAGGGAAGCGCACCATGACGCGATATGGCTTTGGGTGTATGATGTTAAGAATGGATAAGATGAATAATTATATTCCAATGCAAATTTGGATTGTGCAGTGTTGGTTCTCTGCCTCGGATTTACAATGTGCAATTAGCAAGTGGGTTAAAACACACACGCATACACACACACATAGACACACACACACACACACACACATAGACACACACACACACACACACACAGGAGTGAGTAATGGCCTGCTTTATTTTTCTATTTCCCCACTGCTTTCAGCTGCATTTACTGTATGACATTTTTTTTTTGTCTCAGCTTTGTATGATTGATGGGCTTAATCCTAGCTGGACAGATAGAGGGCTGTCAATCACTGTGGCAAAAGCCTGGTGTCTGTCCCCCGGCGAACTTTAACGCTTTCAGCCCCTGCGCTCCACCGCAGCGTCCCCTGTGCGGCCCTCAGCAAATCATCGCACCGACGCGGGCAGATATATCAGGCCTGTCAATGGAAATGAGTTTTTATCCACCGCATTCGAGTCCGCCATATCAAATCTTCCCACGGAACTGGAAAGGCCCAAAGGGCCTGAGCACCCCCTCCCTCCCTTCTGATTATGCATCATAACTTAAATGTCGTTAAGAGAGCAGTACGTTTTGAAAAGCAGTAATTGGACTGTATTCAGCCACACGCTAATTCCCCTTTTCTGCTTAATTCAGGCTGGCTCGCTTTTTTAAAAAATTCAAATAAAAGATTACGCCTCCGAAGCAATTTGTTTTTTAGTTTTCACAGCTGTCCGCGTGCGCTCCGGAGGACTTTTTTCACGAAACCTAATTGCGAATCTCTGCCGTTTCGCGCAGGCCGCATTCGTTAGCCGAGAGCCACATCTGTGGGGCTACAATGTTAGAATGGCTTGGCGTGGACGAGGATGTGCCGCTTCGGGTACGGCGATCTACAGAGGACAGCTCCCGCCTCCAGGAGCGAACCTGCAGGTTAACAAGGGTCATCCCCACCCATCCAAGAAAGCGTCCTTTATAAATGATTTTATGAAATAAATTTATTCAGGGGTGCTCTCTTTGGTTAAGTACCAGGGGGTCTGTTTAGTCCTGGAGAGAGTTACCAGGAAATGGCAGTAGAATGTAACACCCTGTGGTGCATATTGCTAATTATATATTCGAACTATTTACATATATAGTAAAGGCTTATCAAAACTTGCATCGTATATGTTTCAAAACTATGCAGACAGCGGCCTCAGCCCAACAGCAAGAGGTGTAAGAATCAGCTTGATTTTTGTCGGTCTCCCAAAGAAGCTCTCCCGTTAACATGTGTGACCTCTCCTGGAAATGTATCTGAAGCCTGCGGATACTTGATTAACTAGGATCTTCATTAGAGCGCCGCATTTGGTGTTTGTGTTCCGGCGCATTTCAAACGCAGCCTCCCGAATGCGCGGAATCCTCCAGAGCACAAACAAACTTCCACATCACAAGCCCTCGCGCTCTCCCAAAGACCAGCAGCTCTTTCAAATGCTAATTACTCCAAGTCATTACGTCTCCGTCCCTTCCCCGCGCCGCTCCGTCACCTGAAGTCGCTTCGAACTCCAGGGGAGGGCCGTCGCCGTGGCCTCGTTGGCGCTAATGAGAAAGCACATCGAAAAATCAAAGGCGCGTCTTGTCCCCTCTCTTAAATACGGAATAGATCCATTCGAAGCGCAGTGTGACTGCGCAGAGAGAGGAGTGACACGTGGGGAAACTTACGGGGCCTACAGGTCACAGGATGAAGATTGTATGTTAGCAGCTGTACTAAATATACCCTGGACGGTTCCCAGGTTCGGCTGCTGGTGGGTGTGGCCAGCAGGTGCAGTGGCAGTCTGGGGGCGGGGTGTCAGCTGTGCACACTTTGCCGTCCGGCTGCTAGCTGGATCAGTACTGCAGGAACAGCTGAGCCATAACCCTGCGCCTGGCACCGGCCTTAGTAGCACTGCCGCAAATGCCACTCTGAGCTATCATTGGCCCAGAGCTCTGACCTCTCCGCTGCCTGTGTCCTTGACCACAGTAGAAGCTGAATGGTCATGCACATAGACATTTTGTGAAGTCACTCAGTCTTTAACAGAGTAGCCTATTTATTATTTTTGTATTTTATGAGTAACGGCGATAATCGCATGCCAATTTTCAGAATGGTGCTCGTGGCTAGTGACGTACATTTTCCAAGTATTCACAATAATGTGTCAATAAAACATTGTTTACTAGTTACAGAATGAGGGAATTGAAGATTTTTGTCAGCTTAATTATTGTTATTTAAATGAAATGAAATGCTGAATCAACAATGCCCTTTGAAACTAAATAATACAAAAGGTTAAAGCTGTCTGATGCTATTCAATAATAATAAAGCGATGACAAAATGGCATTTTCAGGAAGATTTTATTTTCTCATGGAACAACTAAAATGACAAAATTGCATTTTAAATCAAATATTTTAAATATTCTCAATCCATCAAGAAAGGGAAATGAAAAAGTTCATTGCATTGGTTTTGGGTATTCAACTTAAGCATGGTCATTTAACAACCGAGGTCTTCTATACTGGATCGATATTGCCGTGCCAAAACCTTATGTTTGTGTTAAATGCTGTACTGATCCGTGAATAGTGTACACTGCGTCTGCATACTTTACGATAGTTTGTTAAAGGAAAGCCTTTTATGTGTCTTTTTTCTATTGTCTGAATTTTCTTGCACAATATGCTATTTAATAGCATATGCATTGCGTTAGCATAAGTGTTCACTCAATTTTGTTGGATTGCACCAAACATTCATCTCTCTTGATCTAATTCACTGATTTTTCCATTGTTAATTATCTTCTAGCATTATGATTATATCTAGAGCAGCTGTGGAAACAGTATTTTTTTTAACCAACATACTGGCTACAAAACCTGGTTGCCAGAACTGCAGGTCCTTGTCGTAATGTTAGTCAGTGTAAGATTCTAAACTGATATGATCCACTCAAACACTGACAAATCATCCACGCCGCCAGCCAAGTCAACAAACTTATCATAAATACAATGTAAGTTAAAATGTAAGTGTAAGCAGTGACTCGTCGCCACTGATAGGCATAGTATTAAATTATAGAATAGCAGCTGGGAGTGAGTGATCAAGGCCTATTCCAACCAAGGAAATTAGATTAGCAATACAATAGACTGGTTCCTGGTTAGACCACAGGAAGTTGAACCTTCAGACCCCCTACTGATGAACAGACTGATTGATTTAAGGGAACCAGACAGTGGCTTCCTTAAATCAATCACATCATTTTTGAATATACATTTCTATTTCCCGCCTGTTGAAAACAAAGCCCGAAATTGGTATTTAAAGTGATACATTTCACAGAACAGGATTCAGACATCTCTGGATCAGGATCTCTGACAACTTCTGTTACGAAGAATAAACTTTGTCATTTTCAACGAACATCGGAGAAGTTCCTTTTTGTCTTACACCAGTATACTCGTAAATGTCTTTCCTGACATGTTCTGTGAAGCTAATAGCCACAGATTTCCCCTTCCGGATATGAACATATTACAAAAGTTGTACCAATTTCACTGTACAGTCCAGTTCATTGTTCAATATAATGTTAGTAGAATATTGCTTATCCAATGTCACTTCCTGTAATCGCACATGTATCATCCTAAGTGGTGCAGTGAAGCAAATTGAAAAAACTGCCAGTAGTCAGTGATATCAAAACATGAAGCAGAACACAGCACATGAAATAAGTTGCATATTGTTCATGAACGTGATTGGCTAGGAACAACTTCTATGCCAAAAATAGAATTGTTTGTTGCGCTTTTTAAAAGACAAAAATGGATAGACTGAATTGCTTCAAATTAGCAATTGAACCCTTATTAATTCATGAGGAGGCCATATTTTTTAAAAATATCTTTAGGGACAGGCATTGCCGTAGTATCATCCCAGCATGTGGCTAAATACATCTAGTATTCTACACAGCGTTCGCTCCTCCTCAAATGTGACTGAGACGAGTTGGGCCATCCCCTCAAGGGTGTAACCCACACAGTTTCGATTATTATGGATGTTGTCAATATCCCTGGGCAAGTGACCGTAGTCAAACATAGCGTGTCACTCAGTGTTGAATGAAATGCCAGAACGTGTGTTCTCACTTTATTTTGTGCACCAGGGACCACGTCAAAAGTGGAGGGGTTCACTCTTGCTACGGTCACTGGTGCATAAAATAACGTGAGAACATGCTATCATTCCACGGATTTGATGGGTCCAAAAACATATTGAAGGAAAGAGCTTGTCTTTCTCCCCCAGGAGATGACGTGGGCCTGGATGGAAATGTTTGTCTCGTTCGCCTCTGACAAAACCTTTACAAACCTACATTTAAATCTGTAACCCCCAGGACAGAAATGCCACTCTTTCACGTTAGTCCATCACAGTGAATGATGTTCACTGCACTCACCCGTCATTGTGATAATAGACTTGTATAGGTCTGCTATATCCTGTAACTGCATTGGTAATCGGTGTAGTTCTGTAGTCAAAATCAATATCTTATATTATAATAGTGCCAGTAAGCTCCTGTCTTTCCAAGGCTGTCAGAGAGTACAAGGCTTGCATCCATTCCACTTCAGATCTAACCTGCCTTATGCCATTATGCGAATAAGATGTCAAAGGGCCTGTTTCAATCAGTTGCTAATTACAAACGTATTAATAAAAATTTTCAGGAAGCATGATTTATGGGGCCTGGAGATTCCTCTATCACATACCATCCTTTTCCATTTTTGCTGCAGGTTAGTTTTTTCAGTGACATCAAGAAGGTGATCTACGCAATGTTTTTCCAGCCAAAAAATTATTTTGTTCTTAATTTTGGAATTCAGTCAGGAATAAATTAACCAGTAAATTACTTCCTCTGACTTTATTAAATATGAATATAACTCCCACCCTGTTCCTCTGGGTGTCCATTTTGTTTAAAATTTGCTCCGTTTTAAAATGCTTGCCCTTACACCTGCATATTTAGGAACTCCTGTTAAGGGTTCAATGTTAGAATTGTAAACCTTGCTCCTTATCCGCTACATTACAAAACCACCTTAGTGGCTGTGCCTTTCCTTTTGTTCTTGTATCTGGTCAACGTTAAGCACCTTTTACATTTTTTTGGCTGTGTTGATGAGCTTGGATAAGAGAGGGCAAAAACAGTCCACTCAGTGAAATCAGACAATTACATGGGGCAAAATGAGGAATTGTATGCCTGAGAGTGCCATCCAGATATTTAGAAAAGACAAAAAAGATTAACAAACAAAAAATGTGTAATTGACCAATCATTCAATCATTTTTTGTTACAGCACCCTTCATAATGACAGTCATTTGCAAAGAATAGCTCAAAATGGGTTGTAATTAGTATAATTAGATTATAATTAGATTCCTGGTGTAAGTTAGTAGGTGTTTAGGTATCACAAACAGAAGAGGAAATGATCAAATCAAATGACAAAAATATATCTTGATTATTTTACATAATAGGTTTAACGTCTTTTTTTCATATTTCACTTTTGAATAGGTTTTTATGTGCTCTAATGGGTTTTAATCACACAGTTTTGTTCACAGACAAAGAGTTCAGTGTAACAGGATTCTGTAAATGGGTCACAGGAGAAATGGAGCAAGACCGTAGGGGTGAAGAGTAATACATTCAAGGCAATTTCAAGTCAGAGTGGGCCAGAAAAATTAATTGGTTTAACTTGTTACCTCCAAGTTCTCCTCCATAACGTGAGCTTACGTCTCAGACGTGGCCCAGTAGTTGTGCGAAAAAAGTTAGGATTAGTCCTCCTAGGTTTTTACTGATGCACGTTCATTGAGCGCACTTAAAGCCTTCCTGAATTTCATTGTGTGAGCAGAGGTTCTAATAGAGATTCGCTATTTATTAAGAAGGGTAACTTCACCTAAAATCGAAAGACTAATATTTTGTTAATTATCTCATAGTTTAAATAGGTAAAGTGCCCACAGAGAAAATCAATGTTGTCCCCCCCTCCCCACACACCATGTCAACTTTAAATATTTAATCCATTCATTTGTATTGAAGCATTGCTATTTCTTGAACTCAAAACAGAATTTAATAATTTGAACTTCATTCCTGTTCTACTCCACTTCCTCATGCATCTACTGTGAAGTGGGTTGTAGCCTACATATTGCGCACGCACGCACGCACGCACGCACGCACGCACGCACATCAAGACCTAAGCCAGCCATTTTTGAACAGTTACCACATTTTGCAGAGGGGACACCTGGAGCAATGTATCCTGGGCTTTTGTGATCATTAGCCTGAAGTTGATTTGGAAAGAAAATAATTCCTGTTAACTTTTTGTTAAAGTTCATCAATATGGATGCGTATTATAATAAACGTGCAGGGAGGATAAGAATATTAATTTTGGATTTTTATTCAGAGCCCCCAGTGCCCATCGCACCCCCGCAGCTCGTAGCAGTGGGAGCCACCTACCTGTGGATCCAGCTCAACGCAAACTCCATCAATGGGGACGGCCCCATCGTCGAGAGGGAGGTGGAGTACCGCACCATGTCCGGGAGCCTCATCGACACCCAGCCCGTGTACAAGCCCAACCACAAGATCGGCCACCTGGACCCCGACACAGAGTATGACATCAGAGTCCTCCTCACCAGGCCCCTGGACGGGGGCACGGGCACCCCGGGACCCCCCCTCCAAGCAAAGACCAAGTGTGCCGGTGAGTAAACGCTGCTCCCCCCCTCCCAGTGTTCACCCGCGTCTGCTCCGAGGGGTTATGCAGGATGTGGGCCGCACAGGCCTTCGTGCGTGCACGTAATGAGCGTTAACGAGTCGATCGCTCTTCACACCCTGGTAGCGCCTGGCCCCTGGGTTTTATGTTCGGCCTCTGCGACAGTCGAGGATGACTGAAGCACGGCCCGGCGGGCTGCGGATCGGTCACCGGAGGAAGCCCGCCCGGCCGCAGGATCGCGGACGGACGTCCCGGCTCTTTTGGTGATGGCTAAAACCATCCGCTGACCTGCCATTGAAGGTTTCCCACATTTCTCTGTGCTGGAGGGAGGGGGGAGGAAAGAGCGGTGGGTGGGGAATGGAGTTTTGGGGGCTGGGGGGGGGGGGGGGGTAGCGTTCATGTTGATTGATGCCGTTACCCGTTTAGCCTCGGAGAAGGCTCCCTTCTGTGGGGGCGGAAGGCTCCTGACACGCCGTTCGGGAGATTGATGGCGCTGACTCGCCAGGCGCGTTGGGAGAGGCGCTCTTGATCTTGTTTTCAGCACTCAGCTTGGTGTCCTCAGCGGGTGAGCCCAACCCCCCTGCTCTTCTGTAATTGATCAGCTGAAGCTCTAACTGTACAGTGCAATAGATCACCATTGTAATTGAGGATTGGTGGCTCTATCTGTACTGTAGAAAGGAAAAGTTCCTTTAAAGTAAACATTTTTTATTCGTCTATGGCTCTGCACAACCTCTCTAAGATTTAATTTCAATTTATTGTTGTTAGGTTTTAACTATTTCTTGGTATCATTTCATTCTTTAGTTCAAAATACTGTCAAATCCCAAAAATCTAACATTTAGACCTGGATGCAGAGCATCATCTTGAAGAGACATATACATGATCAGCTCCTAAAACTTAAGGTCACCCAAGGTTTCTTTCTGGCAAAATGGATACTAACAAATAATGAAATGGCAATACATTTTGAAGAATTATAGGATAAAGGCTTTCCTCCTGCAAACGTCCTCCTTTTTTCCTTTGGGTGAATATTTCTCTTTGGTTTTTATTTGGGGGCGACCTAAGCCCTCGCAACAACCGTAAGGACGGTTGTTAGGTAGTTTTGTATCGCCGTGCTCGTTATGCAAATTCATTACCGTTTCATGTTGTTTACCTCATAAGTTCCATCAGCACTCAAGTAAGCAGAAATGGAAGCTTCATCTGACTTATGCGGTTGTGGACGTGTCCACCTGGGGTGAGAATGCATCTTCCTAATGGCGCGGAGGACCATTAGTGTTGTTAGAAGCGCGGTGAAGCCGCCAGACCCCTGGGGCACAAACAAACTGCATACAATTATCACAGTAATTAAACAGGTGCAATGACTCTGCTTTTAAATGACTGTTGTTATTAGTCCCGACCCGCACCGCCGAGGATAGCCATGCTCTCCTCCAACACTAGCTAATTGCTTTGCCATTAGTCCGTCAGCATCTCCTAAACTGTCTATCCAGCTATTAACTGAGTCACATGATATACTGCAACCAATAAGCCAGGGGCTGTAGCTCTCTCTCGCTCGCTCTCTCTCTCTCTCTCTCTCTCTCTCTCTCTCTCTCTCTCTCTCTCTCTCTCTCTCTCTCTCTCTCTCTCTCTCTCTCTAAAATTCTATTTCATTCTCTGCTTAGTTAACAGTCCATCCTGTATTCATAGGGAAACATTTTATTTGTGTATGTTTCTATATATGGATGGTAACACTTACATAGAGGACTCTCCAGTCCACTTACTAGGGGGTAAACTCGAACTCTGGGGAACGGCTGTGATGGCAGGTGAAATATGCTGGTGCCCAAGATTGCGTGTCAAGGCCTTAACTCTACTTCCAACGGGACCGCAGAGCTCAGAGCCCAGTGCGTGCTTTTAACTTGAGCGCTCGTATAGCAGACATACCAGCGCGCATACCTGCTGCTCCACCCCTTGGCCCCTGCTGACTTTTTTGACGGCTTTGTATGTTAAATATGCTGCCTCCAAACTGCACGTGTGTGGAATATCTTCAAAGCCAGCAGGAGCTCGTCGGCTGTTGTAATGAGAAAAGTTCTCCGGGAGTTTTAAGAGCTGTCTATTTATCAGATAGCATGGCGACGAATACAGTGAAATCAAAGAGCAGTCTTCACAGAGACGCTTATCTGAAAACGTTAATTGCAGGTATAGCAATAGCTATAATTACACCCTCCTCCACACAGCCTAATATTTATAATGAAGTGCCTATATCTAATTATGAGAGGGCTCTCTGTTCCTCCAGGTGAATAGATGTTTGCTAATCAGCTGTTCTGTGAGGCACTGGACATGTGACAGTGGAAAGTGAACAATCGGGTTCTGTTTCCAATCTGGCTCCCGAGTAGCAAATCTTAATTTTCAGATTTGTTCAGATTTCAGCTTTAATTACAGCCCCTTCAAGCAACGCATTCAGTAGAAATATAGTAAAAGAGGCTCCGCCGTATTAAACAACCAAGAGACCCAGCAATAATATAACTTTATTGAAAATACGCCATCTTAAATGATCACATGCCACATTTCACGCTGTACTCTGAATCTCATGGCCTCCTGATATACCCTTTGCCTGTCTAAAGACGTATTATTACAGTTGAAGTGTGCACTTGACTTGAGCCCTTTCATGCTCACGCTACGTTCCCATGTACGGCAGAGACCGTTAGAAGGGACAGGTGCTCAAAGTGAAAAAGGACACACCGCACCAGGATGGAAAACACCATCAGTCATCATCTAAAATAGAATAAAGCACGTCGGGCTCTTACAGTATACAATCATTTTGTTTTACTGCAAGATGGCACACAACCAAGTTTTGTCTAATTTCTACCAGGTAAGGAAATGCAGTGAGGTCAGTAACATTTTATTATTAGTTTTTTTACCAAAGAAATAATTGTAAGAAGCAGTGTTTCAGTCTTCGCAGATACAATGGAGTTTGTTTTACTTCGGTCTGTACGTTGTACTAATTAAGCTTAACCGTAGTTTTGCAAAATGAAGACGTTTAATTTGGTTTACGATGATTCTGCAATACAATATTTTTTATAGTTTGAGGGGTGGGAATATTTATAATCAACTGCCCACTGGTATTCTTGAACATAGGCAGGAATAGCCTTGCCGTTGATGGTATCGGCCCCTGTTATTCAAATCACGATTCTCCTGGGCTAAGAACTGCTGGTTTTTCACCCTCCTTTTACCTGGGAGTCAGGTGTGAAGACAGTCTGGCCAATTGGTAGCACTAATTGTTCAGTTAATTAGGGGGGGCCGGATTTGGATTTGAGGGCCAGATTTGAATATCCATGGTCTAAGCTTTTCTACTGTAAAGGCCAAGTCAAAGAATTGGTTACGATCTGATTGCGACTTTACCTCCTATCGTGCTTGTATCTGGCTGTATATCCGGCTGCTTAATGACCCTCTGTCTTTAGCTTATCAGAAGATTTATAAGAGACAAACTATTCACTGTAGTTTGCACACAGATCATGAATTAGTGGACGGAATTATTTGGGCTGCTGTGCTCACGTTGGTTAGTGTTCACACCTGCAGTCGGGATTTAATGTGGAAAAACGAATGGTTTAATCTCAGAGGGATCTCTGCCACCATCTCGGCCGCCCCAAGGGCAACGTTGTTCCACAGGAGTAATGTCCCCATCATCCGAGAGGCTCAGCTCAGCCAAATGGTGGGGGAGGGAGGTGGTGGTGGGGGGGGGGGGGGGGGATGTTGGGGGCCACAGTCTGTTGGTTCAGAGACAAGCCACCAGCCTCACTACAAAAGAAGAATGTCAAATGAGAAGAACTCAATAGACCCCGCTGACTGATAAGAGTTCTTCCAGTGCTGTAGATCTCTCTTGTTTCTTGTCTCCTGATTTCATATCTACAGATCATTCATGCGGGCGAGTCTTTCCTTCCCTGTTCAAGGCCCCCCCAGCCCGTTGTGTTGCTATCTGCCACCGATGCACCTTGTCAACCAAGGTTATGCCAAATCAGATCCATCAGGACCCTGTCAAGAGAGGAGGAAAACGGCTTGGCCACTTTCACATTTAATGGCATCAAGCGCTTTGAGTTATTAGCCGAAAGCCTTTCCGTACACCCCACTAAATAAGAACACTTTGTCACTAACGATTGCAGGCAGCGGCGGTATCGCGTGACCCGTACAGGCGACGCTGACAAAGTCGAGAAAATCCTACCGTTTTAGCCCCGTGTTGAATTGGATATTATTCTGTGCCTTTTGTGTTGTTCAGGGAAAAAAAGTAGAATTCTGTACTATGCAGGGGAAGGTTGTCTTGAGTGTTTTTTTATTATTTTCTTGTCTGTTTACCCCATTATTTGAGTTGAAAGTGGAACGGCTTATCATGCGTTTCCCAAGGACAGCTGTGAGAACAGTTTGAAAGAGCATCAGTGTGTGTGTGCGTGTGTGTGTGTGTGTGTGTGTGTGTGTGTGTGTGTGTGTGTGTGTGTGTGTGTGTGTGTGTGTGTGCGTGCATGGTTTTGCACATGTGTAGTTAATCACTTTTGCTGCTTGACCACCACATTCCTAAACTGTAGGGCTGTACATGGCAGAATTTAAACTGTTCCCTTGTGATGTACACAAGAAAGAGGGGAAAAAACATAGCATTACAAAAGGAAGCCATTACTTCTCAGACTCCTTTTACACATAAACCAGAATGATTTGCATCAGTTTAATGTGGGTTTGGGGCTTTATTCCAAAATTTCCGGACCCTCTTGGTCCTTTTCATCACTATGGGGTTTGCTTGCCACAAATAATTCAAGGCTACAAATAACCCAGAATAAAAAGTCTGTGGTGGCCAAGGCAACGTAACAAACGATCGTTATTTGTCTCAATGTTACAAACAAAAGAGGGATCACAAAGAATGAAGTGTAGCAGGTGCCAACTGATAGTAGAGAACTTTTTTTAAATATATTTTTTCCAGGCTTTTTCAGCTTTATTGGTCAGCACAGTGTAGGGAGAGGGAGGGGTACGCGATAAAGGTCGTGCAGCCGTTTTCAAACGGCCAACGTTGCGGCTCACAATGAGAACGTGGACGGTGCTCTACAGGCTACGCCACTGAGGAAAAAGTACTTTTTTTTTTAGAAGGACTGGAAAAAATAAACAGTGTTTTACAGGAGACAAGCCCATAGAAGACACTATTTAGCTGTCAGTTAATATTGGCCAGTGACAAGTACCAGTGCATCGAATATGTGACAACAAGACAACTGACAGAAGTCACTATAATGTCTCGGCACTCATGGCTCAATGTTTTTTTACCGTTTTGGTCTACCTGATATGAAGACTATCACCTGATATGTGATGCTAAATGGCTAATGTGCATAAATGGAGCTAGCTTTGTTGTTTTTTTTTCAGCAAGTAGTCCTTTTGTAAAGGTATGACAGCAGTCTTTTAATGTTTATTTATTTATTTTTTCTACTCCCAACAGTTCAGTTTGCATAATTAGTTGCGATTAATAGTCTCCAAAATTCATGATCTTACAATTCCAAAACGCTGTTATAGACACCAAGCTACAGACATACATTTGCTGTACCTCTTATGGAAACTGAATTCAATTCCTTGGAAATCTATCAACTACCTCTTAATGGAAGGCATGAAAATGAAACTGCTTGCTTTTACCCACGCGTATCCCTAAAGTGATAAAAGCGCGTACAGGGTGTTGACATTTAAATGAATTCTTGCTTTCTTGAATTTTGATTGTTTTTGCTGTCTGTGCAGATTTGTGTCGGTGTTGATTTGCTTGCAGCATACTGACATTAACATTGCCTCTTTAACACTTTAAAGGTGCATTATGCAGGATTAGTTTTTTACATTAAGTAGCTAGATGGCCAAAGTCGGGTATCTTGAATGTGTGCGGTTGAGGACAGAGGAGGAGACGTCTTTGATCGTAAACACAGGACCACAGCAAGGCTAAAAATCTTGCATAGTGCACCTTTAAGGAGAGCAGATCATAGCAGTATGGGGTTGAAAAGTACAGGACAACTTTCAGAAACCCAGGCGGTTGAGCTCACAGTCCCTTGGTCACTGGTACTCTGCTATTTTCTTTTAATTTAAGCTGTAGCTGCATAATGGTGCCTAACCCCTTCAGGTCCTCTCTACCTCAGGTAAACAGTCTCACCATTGGTTGAGTCTGTCATTCGTTTCACTCCCTTAAACTGGGATGCGTGTGCAGTGGGAGGCGACTGAGAGCAAAGACATGTACAGTTTACCGTCTATCAGTCAGAGCAGATTCAGCCGTTATCAGCATATGTTTTGTTTAGCCTGCACACCCAGTAGTAGGCTGCTATCTGGGAATTGCATCACTTGGGGGCTCTGATCAAAAGTGTTCCCGCGGCGCTTACCTCGTCGGACCTGTCTGATCGGTATGCCGCCAGAGCATTTTCAGGCACACATAAAAGGCACATTGGCAAATACTTGCATTATTTATTTATTCCATTTTTTTGTTTTGTCTTGTTTTTGAAAAACTAAATTCAAGGTTATGTTAGCCATGATAATACTGTTTTTGTTCCTAAGGAATCAGTGGCCATACATTTGCTGACGTTTCAGAACAATGTTAACGAATCTTGATCTATTTTAGAAGTACAGTACAAATTACGACACCTAACAATCATTTGTTCTTGTAAAGATAAATTTGGATGCCTTTCCCCACTGTAATCTAATTATGCTTCAGGGACTCAAAGCTATTTTACTCACCGAGTGTGGGCATGTGAGCACAGTACAGAAATGAAAAGGATTCTGGGACCTTTTCCATTTGTCTTGGCATAGCGGTTCCCAGCCCAGAGGGAAATGGCATAGTTTACCGACTGCTCTGTTATTCACACACGTTTCCTCTGTCTCTTAGACGTACGCAAGTCACATGTTTTGGTGTCATTTGAATCTGCGATGACAGAAAACAAGTTAAACAGAGAAGCACATTTTCACTTGCACTTTAAAAGGTACTTTCCACATTCTCCGGGGCTTTTCTATGCTCCCTCGCAGGCCTACTTAGATGCATCCCTTCACTCTCTGCCGCCCCTTTTCGTACATTTCAGCGATTTGATGTCCGTTCTGCTCATTTCTGGCTATGCATTCTTTATCTCCCCCTCTACTCGTATCCCCTTCTCTTTACACATCTGATTTTCACGCTCTGTTCTCCTCAAACAATTTCACTCTTTCTTGTCCCTCTATCTCCCCCTTCATCAGCAGTGTTGTACCGTTTCCTCTCTTTGTTTTCTTCGGAGAGACCGATGTGTGCCCCAGACCCACAATTCTGTCACCTTTGTTCCACTCTTTTAATCCTCGCCCACTCTGTTATGACTTGCAAGAATGAACAAACATTAATGAAGGGTCCACCCCGCTAAAGTTTTGGAGCAAGACGTTAAATGTGGCTCTTCCTTAGCCTCGACCAGCAACGTTTTTGTAACCGCTCCTTAAGCTCTATCTATATTTCGAACATTCATACGCTCTTGAATCGGGGGCGCCAAACAATAGCCCAGGAAGCAGCTGAAAGGCCGTGGCCGCAGCCTACCGCAGGATGAGATTTGAAGGCAGGGACCTCCTCTGTTTGAATTCTCGCCCAGCGAGGAGCTCGCTCGGTAGCCCCGAGCACGTCGCTCGCCGCCTCTGCGCTTCAGTCCTCCCAGCGGGAAAATTAAATACGTTGATCCCACTGGAAATGAAATACTAAATCGTGTACAGGCTAGACTGGATGGGGGGAAGAAAAAAAAACACAATCTTGAATGTCACCTTCAAAATGACATCTTTCTTTACAGAAGAGAAATGATAAAAGTAAGAAAGCAAAAAAAGAAGAGGGTATTGTATCTTCTCCTCCCATCTTTTAGCCCAGCCACAATTCACATGCTCTTATCAGCAATTGCACTGTCTCAGTGCGGGGCCCGTGTGTATCTCTGACACGGTGTAAGTGCTTCCAGCCGAAGTGCCATAAATTGCTGCAAAAAGGAGGTGCGAGCGTGTTTCATGAGAAGCTGGCTGTAAATATTAAAAAGTGCATTCTGTACGGCGATGTCCCGGGATATGTGGGCACCGGGGAAAGGTCATTACGAGAGCGCCGGGAGCAGCGGCCCTGTGTGTATGAGCGCCGCCACAGCTGAGAACCAGACAGGTCCATCCTGTCTCGGTCCCCTCGTCTTCAGGGAAGAAATAAATAAATAAAAAACGTGGCAAGAACGGACCCATCAGCCCCGTGAGGCGTCAGGGGAGCACTCTGCTCCACAGCCGTCGAAATTTGTCAATTACACAGTCTCGCTCATATGCTCTGTTAGTCAAGTGTTGCTGCCGAATGATATGGGAGGAGGCGAGGGGGAGAGGGAGAGACCGAAGTCGCCTGTCACTGTCCGTCACATTTCATTTTCACAAGTTCGGTGAGGTTTCGCGCGTCAAAAAGTCGTTTTTGATCGCCCCCACTGAGCCAAAACAGATTGTCTCCTCTCAATAAATCCACACGTTCCTCCTGTTTTGTTGGAACAGCTGCCGCTGGACCCGTCGGAGCACGGCGAACGTGTCAGATTCATACACAAGACCGAATGCGCCACGTCGCTCCCGCAACACACTGACCCCCAGTCAACGCCTGGGGGGAGCCGGCCACTACTGACAGATAGCACGTTGCTAGACAAATGAAAAATTGCAGTTTTCTGAAAACACAACCCCCCCATCCCCCCCCCAGAAAACCTTCTTTCCCTCTCTCTCTCCTTTTCATTTAATACCCATGTGTGGTAGCAGAGATTACACTGGTGACCAGGCTATTGGTTTGGCCTGCTGGAAGTGACTGTCTTCATTGGGGAAGATGTATAGATTGCATTCTCTGGTTTCCAGTGATTCCAGACTGTTATTTCAGAGGAGACTAAAAAGAGCACCTGGTGCTTCTGTGACCATTGGCAACAGACTTTATTTTCATTTGTAGAATGAAGTTAGAATGCTACGTTTTCCTAAGATAAGCCTAAACCAACTAGATTGTTGTCATATTTTGATTTTAGCTTAAGGGCTATCTATAGACTTGTGATCACTTATTTTCCACAGTGGTCCTGCACTACACCGCCCGCCTTGTTATACGTCCACCCACGCCTCCAGCAATTCCATACCGCCAGCAATTCTTTGTGTACAAATGTTCTCCCATAGGAAACCATGTATTGATGTATAGAACTCGCTGTATATTCTTCATTATACCTCCAGTGAATTTTTTTTATAACAATGTACAATTGTGACCTACAAATGCACACAGTAAACATAAACATAAATATGTATATGCATTTTTGCATCAAAAAAATGCAAAACTTGAAATAAATGTTGTGTTTTGACATCACTTTCAAAGTTTTGAACGTTTCTGAGTTAAGTTGTACACACCCCCCGGCACCATCGTTTTTTGCCATCCCTGCTTTTTGCTCAAGCCCTTTTTTTTTACTGGCGGTATAATGCCAGAGCAGTGTATTTATTTACTTATTTAGTTGTAAATATAATTAGAGGCAAACTTATAGAAGAATTCAAGTATTCTTGTTGGCTAATACCTCTGAGAAACTACAGGTTTTCAATTTTGCCTCTTGTACACATTAACTCACTGTATCAATGATTAGGAATGTCTCTTTACCACAGAATAAAACCTGTGGCTCAAAAATATCTAATCTTGACCCTTAACATTTACTCCCCTTTAGGAAATCCATCCATAGGAAAGGGTTTAGGCTCGGCACATGCCGTTTCTTGGAACACTCTACTTACCTAACAGCCTGTAAGGTTTAGCTTTTCACATTTTGAAATACAGTTGTTGTTTTTTTTCTTCCTTTGTGTCTTCGGCCATTTTAAGAAGTTAGACTTGGTCAGCAGTGAGACAGTCTGTAAAGCGAGGAATGGCACAAGGAAGCTGAACATGAATCGCTACCTTTTGTAAGAGTAGCAAGCTGAGGTTGGTTTTGAAATGGGCATTGAAATTGATGCATACATGTTCTGAATGGGTATTTGACTTGTTATTCTAATACACGTTTAAAAAGGAACTCCAGTGAATAATTCACTTTCTCAGTGGCCAAGCTATTTCCACAGATCATCGTTGTCACTGGTTATTGTACATCTTGCTTGTCGGCTGTGAACTACACAATATCGTTTTATTTCATTTTTCTTTTTTCTTTTTCGACAGAAATTTTAGTTGCAGAAAAATCTACTTTGAAACGGCATGTAAACCAATGTGTGTATTTGACAGTTTTCATATCTCAAACCATTTCTCATGGGCTGCTGAATAGTGTCTACTAAACACTTGGACTTTTTACATTTTTGTTTATAATTCATTCATACTTTTACTCATGTAATTAGCCTTTTAAAACAATTGCAATATTTCCATCTTTAAGACATCATTAGAATGATTTGACTGGGAATCCAGTGTCTTTATTTCGGATCTGTTAATGTTACTGTAATTGGAAAATATTTGGGTTACAGGTCCCATTTGCCGTTTCAGAAATTATTATCAGTTGCCATTTTTAAATTCAATGATATGCACCCATCCATTAAAACTGTCCAAATAGACGGGGCCTGCTGATGGAATATTCCTGTTATAACATGGGAAAGAAATATAATATATACATTTTATATAAATAAAAATAAAAAAAGTAAAAGTATAAAGTAAGTCTTTATACCCAAGTTGCCATATGCTTTTTTCAAGTCATAAACATTTCATTATGAGCCAGAAACTGATTTTTTTTTTGTCCTCATGTTTACAAATTAATTGATGCTGCTCGTCTGACTGATGTTGCTCTTGTGTTTCTGTTATACAGCTGCCATTTGGTGAAAAAACTACTTGAGAAACTTGAGTAACTGACTGCTGTTTTGCTTTTAATTCTGCTGCTTTACGTATCGTTTCTCCTTTTTTCTTATTCTTCAGCCGAAGTGACAGACTGATGTATGGTATCTGCTGTCTGATTGTGGCCTTCATTTGTAAGCCGTGAATGGGTGCGTTTGTCTCTCTTTTTAGATCTTATGGCCATATCTGCGTGATAATCGTTACACTCCGACGAGACTCCCTGTGTCAGACACTAATAACATGAGAATGGTGTCTCCACTCTGATTGGATGAAGGCTTTCAAATGAGTTTCTTCAGCTGTGCATTTCATTTCATTAATGGAATGGAAAAAAGAGAAACCGATCTTATTGTTCTATTCACACAATATTTTTTACATGGTGCACAATTGGTATTTGAGTTTTGAAGGGGCTTCAGGTTTCAGCTTGAAACATCATTTCTATGGTAATTTTTTCCTGTTTAATCTCATTGGCCTATTGAAAAAGCAATGCAATTTCCTGTTCTCCCTCTCCCCCCAATATCTCTTCCTCCCTCTGTCTTCTGTGTATGTTCTACAATAGCTGTTACTGCAAGGTAAATGAAGGCTGACAAACTCATCTCCTCAACTTTCTGGTGGAATGCCATGTCATTGTTTATCTTCACCGAAGGACCGAGATGGGTGTGAATAGAAGTCGCCTCTTGGTCCATTTCTATAGCCTATGCATTCCCTTGGGCCCTGTACAGTCAAAGGCATCAGCAACATTCACTTCAACCCATATGTGTCCCTGCATGGGGTTTGCTTACTTACATAGAGGCAGCTATTACCGTTTTCCCACCAACCCTTTCTCAGAAAGGTTCACACCTTCATATATGATATGTGAAAGACATTTTACTTAGACAGAGGCTATCAGTATCTTGATTAATGATGATTCTGTGTTTTCAATCGCAACTATGGTTGCAGGCATAGTGGGCCCCAATGTTCCAGTCAATATTCCATGAGCCAAGGAGGCCTGGCTGCATTAGCCTGACTCCAATCTCCAATCTGCAGCACATTCAGACCTCTTTGCCCCAGGCCAAACTGAGAATTTGCTATTGTAGCTGTCCAAAGAAGAGCAATGAGCATTTTATCGGGTTGCTATCATAAATTTAAAAAAAGTGCAGTACAGCCAGTTCTGGGCTCTCCCAATGCAAGAGGGACATTGTGGAAATATAAGTGTATGTTTTCTTCCACATAAATAGTCTTTCCTAATTGTCTGCTATTTTAATGTGTTTAATGTGTTTAAGTTTGAAGTATCTTATAAGTCAGTCTTGGTCTTTTTGATTCAGTTTCTGTGCAATGGCAGGCGGTTGCGTTGATCGCCATTTTAATACTGAAGTTCCATTATCACATCCTACGATTTGAGTCAAAGATACAGCAAAGGGACTTTAGACCAATGCAGATTAAACCACGTTTGACTTTGCGCAGGGATGCACCCAATAGCTCTGCGCTGGAAATGTTTACTGTGGTTTGAAGCATTCCAGCTGGGAGTATGCGTCACACAGTGAGAATGGAATAAAATCAATCCTCCATTTCAGCTGTTAGTACGTACATATTTTAATGGATTTCTATAATTTATCATACACTAGGAACCCAGTAAATAAAACCCTACCTTTTATCTCTGAAGTAGGCCATTACTCCTGAGCTCTCCCCTACCTTACCACAAGCGGGAAACTGCCCCGGGCGGCAACCGCGGTAAGGTGGGGAGTAATTGGTGTGGAGAGAGCGCATCAGCCTGCCGAATAGGGTGGTTGTGTTTGCTCCTCTTGATACGGAATGTTACTTGTGCACACTTAAAAGCTTTCGCCCTTTACAGTGATGTGGGATTTGGTTTTTCCCCAAGGTGTTTTAGGGCAGCAAATCTCAGGGTCAGCTAGCTAGCTAAGCTGCATTGTCCATTTTCTCCAAGGAAATTTTATTTTCAGAATCTGTGGGCGTCTTTATCTGATCTTTTTTTTTTTTCTTCTTCCTACTCACATTGCATGTGTCAGAGTGAGCATTTTGGGAGCATCAGTGCGAAACCGCCCAGAGACTTTGTTCTAAATGACACAAATAGAAATAGACGATGGCAGGCCTTTAGATCATAGATCCAAATTGAGCGATTTTTCAAATATTGATTGTGTGAAACTATTCAGAACCAAATTTTGTATGTTTCACAGGTTCGTTTTTTTGTTGTTGATTGTCTTATTTTTTGGCTATTTTGGTCTAGGTTTCCCCCCCACCGTGAGAAGTTACCAGATCATTTAAAGCATTAATGCCATTCAAAAGAATGTAACAAGATATTTTGATCATTTTGAAGAAATGATTGTCAGATACACATTTTTGTGATGTGTCTGAGAGAGGGAGAGCAACCCCCCAGGTTACTCCAGGTATGCCCAATGTCTCAGAAGTCCTTCCTCCCAACCTTCGAAGTTTCCGGGGTAATCCAGCGGAGACCACAGCTTTGGGATCACACCCGCAACTCACTACGCAGTTCCGGGCAGCAACCCTCATTTCTACGCGTTGTGCCGCTTTCGTTTATCGCGTACCCTGCGGAAAGACTCACCAAGATATTCCTGAAGTAACAAGGTGGTTACAGCGGACTTTCCACTCAGGCTGGCCCAAGCTTCGTGTAGGAATCTCTAATAAGGCGTCACATTTTTTTGGCCAATCCCCTTAACTTTATTCGTTGACCAATAAACAGCTGCCTGACAGTGTGGGCATTTCTGTCATGACCTGAGCGCTGCGCATGAGTAAAGTCCCGAAAATGCTTTGTGCCATTTTCCAGCCATTTTTACAAGAGCGTAAGTTTGATGCCCCAGCAGGCCCTGGTGACCGTTTATACAGCCCAGTTCCCGACCTTTACTGAAGCGCGTAAGCCTCGGTGGTTCGGAGCGAAGAGGCAGGGCAGAACAGTTTTTCTCCTAGTTTGCTGCTGTCATTTTCACTTAATTAGTTGTCCTTGATATTGATATTTGCTAGGTGGCAAAATAGACGTGAACAGGTTTGTGCTTTTTGATTGATGATTCTATATTATACAGGAAGTTGTGTTTTCCTTTCAGGTCAGTGCACATTCTGTTAATGCCCATTAACTCTAATTCTGGTTGCTCAAGCATTCTAATGATCAGAGTGTGAAATGAATGGCTTAAATGTTCAGAAACTGCTGCAGATACCTACAATATAGTGCCTAAATTATGAATATAATACAATAAGCATTGTTTGGCGCAGATTTGAGAAGTTAAAACACTGAAAAGCAACCTGATTTATGTATATGTGTCATATCAAATGGAAACACAATGACTAAAATCATAGCTGACAAATGTGCACTATTAAATTGCAGTTGAATAACCCTACTGACAGACTGGAAAATTCCGATGATAATTCAACTAATGTGTTTTGCTGCCAATCCCTCAAAACACCTTTGATAGTGTGGGGTGTCTGCGTTTTTCATAATGGAGTACTCAAGTGAGTACGTCAGACGTGGGTGGAGTTTGGTTTCGGAAGTAAATTCCCTATGACAAATAGAACGGGCTTCGGACACTATCGACAATTTCTTGAAATCTGATTTATAAAATGAGCTGATACTTTCTTGAATTAACCTGTGTGGTATAGGGATATACAGCATACATCGCATGTTCCAATTTTTATTTTTTAAAGTAATGATTGTAGTCCGGTTTGTAGTCCACTTTAACAGACTACATATCCATTACTGCAACGCATGGGTGGTTCTCGATCAGTCAGATATCATCTCCTCAGGACAGTTTTTGGCAGTACATACCACCTTGCTAATTCGGCTATTTTACTTCATTGAACTTGATCTTGATCAGCTAATTTAGCAATCCTGGATTATGGGACGTCAATTTTTTTTAAAGCGCTGGTATATTCACCAAAAAATACTAAAACGTTAAATATCCTCGAAGCTGGTCCAGAAAAATTACATATTTTGTGAACGGGCATTATATTGAACAATCCAGGGAATTGATGGTAAGACATAATCACTAGAAAGTAAAAGTAAGTTTTAGTTAATGTCTATGGTCTAAATGAATGGGGAAGTCACTTCCGAAACCAGTGTGACATAGTCACTTGCGTACTCTATATTTGAGCAAGGCATTACAGTTTGGTTAATATAACTGGAATTCATGACATCAACAGTCTCCATAATGTGTAACACATTATCCTTTCAGTCAAATTTTTTAAATAAGGTTTTGAATTTGTGTTATAATGCAAAATATTCTATAGAGCTTTCTGTGTTGCCTTTTTGGACGCACGCCCAATTTAAAAAAAAAATATATATATATATATATATATATTCAGTTGCCTCAAAATGGTGAAGTGTAACGATGCCCATTGCTCTAACCATTGATATAATTTCTGTAATATAGGATAATTGTGAATTTTTGGCGTGTATGCTCAGGCTGTAGAAGATGTGTGAGTACGTCCAATTGGAGGAAGATATCTCTTTCCCTATCCGCATTGAAGCATTAAGTGCTGCAGGTGTAGAAGTAGAATTAAAGACGAGAGTCAAGCGGCTTCGCTGACATCCCCTACAACTTGACTGAGTGTTTAGAGATAATTTTGGGGGAAGGCAATTGACCCTGTCCCCTCCCTTCCCCCCCTCCCCATTTTGGTGTGTTGAAAGGATGAACTGAGTTGTAAATGAAGGGGGTAGTGCATTTCCCCAGCTGAGGCAGTGTTTTTCGCCCACATTTGGAGAGGGTACAGCACACAGGAATTGAGGGGGGAAAAGCGTCTTTGGTGGAGGACCCATTGTACAGAAGAGCACTCTGGGAGAGTAATTGAGTTTTGATTGTCGGTTGTCAAAAGCTATCATTATTGGCTGCTTCCGTCAGATATGAAAAGGCTTTGATAAGGATGAAAGCCCTGTCATTACCCAGATGGCTATGTTGATATTGCAGAAATCCTTTCAGTGGTTTCAAAAACAATAAATGAATATGACGACGCTCGGCGTTCCGCTGCCGTTACTCAGCTGTGTCAGGAGCCCAGTGAATGGCGCGGTAATAGAGATGAGTGACGGGGAGATCAGGCCGGCTGCCCGGGCTCCGGCGCGAACATGAAAAACACTCTCAACCGGAACACAGTTTTCATTGTTGTTGATATCTTGTTTGTGGAGTTCGGCGCTGGTGTCCATGGTAACAGCTGTCTGTGGGATCTACCCCTGGAAACCAACTTGCGTCTGAATGTGCTGCCATCTGAAAAGGGCTTAGGTGTACACATCTACTGTGTGGCTCTGCAGTGGCTCTAGGGGACCAATGGCCCCTCCGTTTTGACACCCATTTTTTTCTTTTTTTAATGTCGGCAAGTTTTGTGTAGCACTGAAGGAAATTTCTGATGGTGGGATGAAGGAACTGCATGAAGGTAGAAGCCGTTTCTTCCCAAAAAATAAATTTGGCATTCCTGGAGCCCACCATCAAAATTCCAACAATATAACTTAAATATCCCCATGAGCTTATTAGGTAGCGCTGCAAGCAAGCTAGCTACCCATGCTAGAAAATACGCTCAGCCAACTAGACACCCACATTGTCTGGTCGGATGGCTTGCTGACCCGGTCAGCCCGACCAGCGACATTACATTGCATTGCAGTCACTTACAAGTTCTTATCTGGAGCTACTCAAAAAAGTGGAGGCATCAGTGTTCAAAGCTAGCTAGCTAGCTTGGTTGCTTAGCATGGTGATAGCTAGCTGCTTCAGATTTAGGGTATTATATGATCACCACTTTGTGATTCAAGCAAGACTTTGAGGTATTTACTCCCCAGATTATGCTGATTCACCAGCATTGACAGACATCCATACTTTAGTCTGCCATGATTTTAAACCTTGAATTCCAAGTGAAGAAAACGCCACCCACTGCTAGTCTCATTTGCTGAAGTGGGTAGTGAGGCACTGATCTCTCCATTTTGGGAGTCCAAGCGCTGCTCACTCTCACCCGTGAAAGAGCTGCAGCTAGAGATACTGCAAATACGTTCCCCTTCATGAGGGGTAAATGCCTTTTCTTTCCATTTGAGAGCATTGAGTCTCCTAAAGGCCAGCGGCGAGAGACTCATCTCAGGTTGAGGGAGAAGGGTCCTTTTTTTCTGCATGTATCTGCATCTGTTATTGAAAGTCACAATGACCAAAACACTCATTATTCAAGTTACCTGCAACATTCTGCATTTTGAGTAATTCTGTTGTCTAATTGTGTGATAAAGGTTAGATGTGCTACCCATTAGAATTAACAGAAGGCAATAATGTGCCAATAATGGAGAAACATTATTTAAATGTCAAGCAATAATGATAAAAAAAACCAGTTAATAGTTCTATCTAAATGTCAAATTAAAATTATTTAATTACATTGGCAGGAGTGTAAGAAGGTGATAATTCAGCTTCTGCCAAGAATACCAATTTTGTCCCCGTTAGCATGTACCTACCTGAGTTCTAGCGCTGGAGTGAAACTCCGACTCTAATTTCACCACACAAAGGGGAACACTCCTACCTGCTGATCTGGCTCCCTCATTACCATACCCATTTCTTGCTTATTCCTTTCAGCTTATTGCTCATATTTCAAAGAACATGTCTCGGAGGCCCTCGTCACATTGTCTGGTCCCCACTGCCTCTCCTGAGATCTTTAAAAATTTATGCTAGAGAATTTGTCGCTTTTCCCTCTTTTAAAAAGCTTAATCCGCACGATATGTTATTCAGTGTCGCGGAAGCCAGCACAAAGACGGTAGGCAAACAAACGGCACAACTAGTCTCTGGTGTGGAAAGCAAAATAACATGCGACGTGTCCATGCATTGCTGAAGCATTTCTTTGGAGGTCAGCGTGAAGAAAGCCTATTTCCCTGCCATTAAGATACGCTTTTTATTGAGCTTTTACCAGCCTGGATGTGTGCGGAGAATGCAATCTTACAATATGTGCGACATTAATGACCCATCACTCGAGCCTTGAGTAATAGCTTAAAAAACCATTCAGTGTCACCCAGTGTGTCCACCTTTCCATTTAGGTGTGTGAGAAATTTAAATGGCAGGTTTCTTCTCACTCTGCTCGGGGATTTATTGCAGGTGTTGGCTGCTCAATGCAAAAACCCTTAACTGGAGCTTAATAGGAAATGAAATTCATTTTTCTTTTCTTCAAAGTCAACCTTGACCTCTGACCCTTAATTTCCATGAGGGGCGTCACAATCAGAGGATGTTACCACCCAGAAAAACTGATTGGACCACTTCAGAGCACCCCCTCCCCTTGCCAAACACACACACACACCCTTAATCTCTTTCTCCAGTGATGCATAAAGGCCTGTCTGTCCCTTTCTCAAGTTGAAATGCAACATTTTCTGTCAAATTCCACAGTGATACCCTGTTGCACATGGTATGCCATCATCAACTATACTTTTTTGCACCAGTATTAACATTCAGCTCTTATTCACGTATCTTAAACAGATGATGACAGGCCATACTCCTCACATCAATCTATGACCTCATTATAATTCCGTTCTCCCGTGATGGTTTCTGCGGGTCGACGGTGTAAAATAGGAACAGTCCCGGTCTCCCAACAGCCTGTGAACACTTTCATTTTCCCTAAGAGGACGGCATTATGATCCAGTGATATTAAGTAATTTGCCCTCGTGCATCACGCCAGGGCCTGACACTTGAGGTGCCCCCAAACGCAGTCCCCTCCAGCCCATGCTGTTTAGAGCGCACCGTTTCCAAAAAGCCCCAGGAATGTGACTCTTCCTGCACGTTTCGCTCGGCTGGTATAAATTCCAGCAGTAGTGCACATGTCACTTCAAGAGTGGCCGGTCTAATTTGATTTCTGTGCTTGGCCACCCCTGCAATTCTCTGTGCTTTTAGTGTAACCGTTGTTTACTGAGTGCGGCCAAAAGATAGTTCCACAAATGGAGGGTTTTAAACATATTTTTGTCTGGATGGCACTCGTGAAAGAGGGGGAGGAAAATGGAGATGATGCTTGACAGATGAGGTGCACACCCCCCACACACACACACAAAAAGGAAAATATTTCTTTTGCTGGTTTGTGTGAAAAGCTTTTGAAGGAAAAAGGAATTTGTCTTGTGAAAAAAGATTACAGCTGCTTGTAAAATTATCACCGTGGCTTGGATAAGGACTCGATTCTGATTGGTTGACAGCCGTGGTTTAAATGCTTGTATATGAATGGTCATCCGGGTCACAGGTTTGATCACCGTTCTAAATTCATGCGCTGCCTGGCCAGCTACATGACCTATGCCTATGGATGGGAATTATGGCAAGCTATTGCTCCATACCCGGCTAATTCAAAAACGAGTCCAAAACGTTCAATAAAATAAATGGAATAGCTAAATAAAGTGAATTGATACAGTAAAATAAGCAGAATGTAGCCTACCTACTTTCTTTCCCTCAGTGACTAATGTTGGCAGATGGCTACTCCGCCTCACAGGCTACAAATAGTAACTTTAATTTAGGCAACTGCATAGCTGGCTACCTATAAACTTTTGTCATTGTTTTTAAGATAATGCGAATGCAATACGTGGTGTTGGTTAGGCATAGTTACATTATCACGGAGTTAGCAAAGCAGTTTGGCGTTTAATCTTTTTTACTGCGAGCCATAACGTTAGATTTGTCTCTTCTATAAGTTACCGTAGCAACAGCATAGCTGATTTATAAAACCGGTAAATAACCTTAATTTGCAGATTTAAAAACAGTTTGTATTCAGCAAATATTTGAGCTTTAATCTGTATGGGCTATAGAAAACTTTTTATCCTGTGAAATTTTTTAGCTAGGCCTAGGTTACATCTAACAAACTTCGTAGTATTTTTCTGATGTTCCCATGCATATCATGATGCGAATCTGAAATGTAGGATAACTATTTCCGTAGCTAGCCTGCATGTTAGGCTATTTAAATAGAGACAGAGCGCAAACAGGCCCCGCTCACCCCGAGGAGGAATGTCTGTTATGACCCCAGTGAGCAAGATGCGTGCACGCACGCACGCACACACACACTCACTTGCACACACACGCAGCACACACACGCATGCACACACATGCACGCACACACTCACTCACACACACAAATGCACAAAGGGATGGCACCATGGAGTTATTTTCAAAGGTGGGGTGATACCAGTGTAAATGTTATTTATTTCAACATTGTCACCATCCCCTACCCATCCCTCTAGACAGGAGTGCGCTTCCTTATCTCAGTCTTTCCAGTTTGGTCTTGGCTATTTGTTTATAGACTAGCTCTGAACTGGCACTTAATATTGGTACGGTTTATCAGCGCCTCATCCTCCTATCAGAGGTAGGGAACATTCATTTTGTTTTTCCAGCGATGGATTATCTGCGTCAATCAACAGTGATTTGTCTGGTAGTTTTTTTTAGGTGAGGCTAATCAATAGATTGTTAGCAGGCTTTTCACTTTCTCTCATGAATTACCGCAAGGGGAGAAAGGTGGAAAAATCAATGCGTCGAAATGAAACCCAGGTATCCATCTAGACGGCGGTATCATCAGCCTGTGAAGTCTGAAGGGCGAATGGTTCCTGAGGGGGGGATCCACGCCGCTTCGAGGTGAGATTATATCACAGGGGAGGGATCATAAATGGCAGATCAGCTGATTTTACTGCCACCGACACCGAGGCGTGCGTTCTATCCCGCTCGATTCACCCTGGAACGCATCCACTACATTTCTATTCCCATCGTAACACCGCACTCAGTCTGAGTTTCAGACTCGCAGCAGACCATAATGTTTCATGTTTACTGTTCTGGTTGTCAGCAAGTTGCGTGATTAATAGCAAGCTCGTCGTTTGGACTACACATTTTTAGCGGGTAATTATGTCATTAAAAACACATGGTTAGATAATTGTTATAGAATAATATGAGTTATTAGACAGTGTACACATTTTTTCAGTATTATGTGCAAAAATACCTAAGTGCTGTACAATCATTGGGGGTGGTTGAAATAAAAGGAGCTGGTAAAAATCAGACTACGCAGTACGAATAAGGTTGACTCAATTATTCAAGGTGACAGAGCTAGTCTTGTCAACCAGCTGAATAATTAAGAAACCACGTATTGAAACAGGGTATGCAAATTCTTTTAATGAAATTTTGGGTTTCAACAGAAAAGAAAAGCATTGTTATACTTCTTGAGCTGACACTAACAAGTTATTGAAGGGAGAGTTACTGAAGGGTGAACCACTTTGCGTTTCGTTGAGCTACCCTCTCGATACGTTTGTCCTAAAGTCTATATTTGGCCATGTGCAAAAGGCCATAAGGACTTCCTGTCACATGGCATCCAAATGAGTTCTTGGTTTTATTTAGACATTGATATTTGTTCTGAAATACAGCCAATTATTGTCACTCTCAATATTTAATGGGGTTCAGCTGCACTTACTCACCTCCTCTGCTGAGGGAAGGTCAAAGATCAATCTAAAGGACGCAAAAAATAATTGTTTTCCTGTCCCTCAAAGCTTTGGGAATTTCTGGTGGTGGGTGGGGGGGACAAATTGCTTTTCATTGTGAAAGAAATATATATACAACCCTATTTGCAGTTTTTAGTAAGGGACTAATGAAGCTGTAAGTATCCGGGGTCTGTGATTTATGGCAGCATGTGTACAGGGCTGTGGATTTTTCCTGTCTTTTTGAGTAACGCTCATGCTGTAATTACTCCCGCTCTCTTGTGGAATAGACTGTAGTTTCTGACCTCATGTCCAAGGTTATGGCAGCACATGTATTTCTAGTCTAGGAAAAGTCAGACACCGGCTGTAGACTTCTGTTGTATTACAAAGAGCATTGATCACATACAGTATGTGATATTTATATGCCCGATTTATACACGTCGAACACGTTTGCTTAAAGAATACCTTTTCGCGAGGTCAAAGTTTAGAAGGCGCGATTCCGCGAACGTTCGGTCTCGGTTCACGTCGGCGTTTGTCGCAGGTTTCTGAAACTGCCGCTTTACTTTTTCCTCATAGGAGAAGTGCGCACGGAGCAGGAGGGGGGATGGGGTGTCCCTGCCTGCACAAAGAGCCTCAGTCAATCGGGACACTCCACAGCACTGTTCCCCTGCCAAACACAAACACTGCACGGCCGTTTCATCTGCCGACGGCTCACACGGCGTCCTCCGGGCTTTTGCATCTTTTTAATCTTCTTTATTAAAGCCCCGAGATCAAATGCCCGCGTTACCTTTTGATTCCTCAAGTCTAAGGTTTTAGTTCTAATTTTTTCTTTCTTTCTTGCAGTTAGAGCACTTCTTTTCCCAGCTGCAGTTCAGTCATATTCAGTTGACGGGATTTCTCAGCCACCTGGGAACCGGGGAAAAAAACTGTTATCTGTGAGCATGACTCATCCGTGCGTGTTTTGTTCATCATTTATCATGCATTCCTATGAGTTTAATCATATCACTTGAGTTATATGTCGCTTGAAAGAAACATCATGAGGGGATTTGCTTGTAAGTGAACTACTTTAGGCCTCTATAAGGAATATATTCAGTGGTATCCTACTGAAGGATGTTGTCTGGTAAAGAATGGATCCGGTCTTGTCAAGAAAGAGAACAATGGCAAATCAGAAGTCAAAGGATATATTTGCTTTATTTCACTGATATTTCTATTTAATCCCAATAGTGGCACGTACATTATATGTGTCTTTATTCTGGTTTTTGCTTGTATATATTTAAGTTCCAGCTGCCTACCCTCGAAAGAGGCATTTGCTGAGCCACTACAAGGCACACCACTCTGACTGCACTTTAAGGCTGGTACAGGTTGGTATGAGATACCTCCTCCAGCAATGTCGGTCTCACACTGCACAGCCTCAGGGAGGTGGATAAGCAGCTCGAAGGCCAAGCTGTATAATCCAGCTGTGCTGTCTGTGTCAAAGCTTGGTTGGCTGACACATTGGCCTAATGGATGAGGCCGGGCACAATGTATACTGCATTAACAGTGCTTATCTTTCATGAGGAGTCTTCAGTTCTGGAGCCTTGCGGTGTAAGCGCCCATAGTTTTTGTGCGTCATGCTGACGGGCATACCTGCAGGCTCCCCAACTTCCAGGGAACGGGTGGAGAGGAACCACTGACGATTAGAAATAATTGAGAGATTGCGCTGAATATTATTTATTTAAAGGGTAATTCCACCCAAATACATTAATCTTATTTAACAGATCAAGGCGCAACTAATTAAATTTCTATTTGGGGCTGGCCAAAAAGGAATTCTGTTCTGAGATATTTGAATATAAGGTTGACAATTTGGTTGAAGTATACCTTATTATACCTCTACCACTTCCTCGTTTTTGACAGACTACAGTGGTGTCAAGTGGGCGTGTAAATTACATAGGCGCATAGGTGGAGCCAGCAAGGGAAGAAATGTTTTGTTTGTCACTTGTTCTGAGTAGGGACACATCGTAGATCAAGGTAGGTATCATTGCTATTTTATTATGTCAGAAAATTACACTGATAGGCTACATTATTTCCTAAAGATGCTTTGGCAAACTAATCCAAACAAGACTCGAGTGCTGTCGGTTACAGAGTGGAGTGGCCTCTGGTATTGCCTGACATCTCCTCTGCCTTATTGAATCACCCGGTAAGGAACCATGTCAACTAACGTGACATTATAATCCATGACCATGAAAAGTAGACTAACATTAGCGAGCTGACCATAATTGAACGGTTTCGCTTTGAGCATTCGATTTCAGTAGCATTGTTAGCTACGGGTTTCTTGGCATACGGGTTTCTTGGCATAAAACAAATTGATTTTTAAATCTGTTTGCCATGCAGTAGGCTATAGTAGCTAAGCCTGCATTCGTTTATGGCAGGAGGTCGGATATACACATAGACGGAGGTGTACATATACAGTACATATACAGGTCGGAGGTGGTAAACACATCGTTTCCGTGTTATTACCAACATCGGTGCGTTTTACAACAGGGAAAGTTTGGCTTAGCTAAACATAGCTAAACCAGCTAACAACTACAACAATGTTTTAACTTTTAATTGTATATGTTTATCATTCTGTATCAGCATGTTGGCCGAGACAAAAGCATGTTTTGGCCATTTGGCTCTCTGCTCTCACTACAGGTAGAAAGTTGGCGGAGGGCTCATTTTAATCAGGAGAGGAGAGCTACTTTTCTACAAATCAAACATCATTTTTGGGTGGAATTACCTTAGAATTTTTTTTATGGTACAGACATTTTTGTCGCGGTGCCTTTCAAAGCCCCGCAAGCCGTCACCAGGTCTGCTCCAGGCCTCTTTTTAGGTTGTGAGACTGGGACGGAGCAAGAATGGGGACCACAAAGGGTTCCGTGACTTTCGCCGGTCAGCCTCAGGCCGGCTTTATATGGACAGAAGTGCCAGCGCCACCAGAGAGTTTTCCGCGGCACAACATCACAGCACCGAGCGGCAGGCGCAGCAGCACTGCACTTTCGCCACCTGAAGTGCAAAACGCCGACTAATTTCACAGGCCCTCTGGAAATGCTTCAAAGGATACGGGAACAGAAGGAGGCCATTGTTTGCATTTTCACATCGCGCACCTGTTCGACAAATATTCCCGTGGTTTTGAACATTTCTGTGCTGCGATGGAGGCGACAGTGACCCGTGTGCTTTGGTCTTTTTATTTTTTTATTTTTTGGCACTCTAATGCCCTGCGTTGTGCTACATGACTGAAAATAGTAGGGAATGAAGTAACATCATGTAGAAAAATTGTCTGCCAGGATTATTTAAGTGGTGCTCTTTGTTTAATGATGTGTAGTACCAGTATCTGTACGCGTGTAAAAAAGGCTTAGGCCTACATCCAGTATAATAATAAAAAAGGCCCACCTGATGGTGCAGCGTTATTTTGCAATTGTACCACCTTTCAAAAGCATTATGCTGAGCTTATCACCACTGTTAATAAACAAAGTTCTACATTTAAAAAAAAAATTCCATGTTTAGTTTTGTCATGCAATGTTCTTGAAACATTCTTGACCATTGACTAAGCATTGATTGGGTTGACACTACCTTACATATCTTTTTTTTGCCATGGCTTAGCTGAAAACAAATCTTATTTCCTGGAGCTTGTCTAATATTTCTAATGCAGATTTCTAATTGGTCAAATATGATTTATCTAAACATATTCTTTGCACCCCTGTGAAATAAGTAAGAGTTTGGAGGTTATTTCCCATTGAGAGTCAGACATTGCAAAAGGCCATTTGGTCAGTGCTCGGAGCTATTTGGGATGTCTTGTGTGCAAGGGAGAATGTTTTTGTTGTCTTGCCAACAGCACATGATGGGAATTAAGTGCAGAATGGCAGAGAGCAGGTTTCAGCAGGGTGATGTGCACCCCCGCCTACATTTACACCACAAGATCCACTTTTGTGTTTGCAAAACAGAGTTTTGATGGCTTATCATTGCAACTGTGTGATCCAAAGGTCAGTCTGGGGTTAGATTTTTATGAATTGTACAAGGCATAATTGGCACACAATGGTTTTTATTTTAAATTTATTTGCACAATTTATTTCTGTAGTGATTTAATAGACCTTCAGCACTTCATTCTGAAGAAAGATTTGAACTTAATTTGGTTCAGGTTAATACAGACTACTTCAGAAGAGCCTCTTGATATATGGAAGGTCTTTTTTGACTACTGCCACATATTTAAGCATTTTCTGAAACGGACTTTCCATGCCTGGTTTCTTTCCAGTTCTACTCCCAGAGGTAACATTGTTGCTGGAATCTTCTATTCCTCATGTCAGGAATGTAAACAAAGATAGTTACAGATGGGTAGTCATTCTGACTGTGTTTTGCTCTGCCGTTTCACAAGCCAGAGATATTGCCTCATCTTCATGTCGTCTGTGGGTAAGCGACGCACTTATGTGAACCGTTCATTTCAACTTCATCAAAGCTGGATGATAACTTAATCGCGGAGTTACGCGCTTAAATGATTTCCGACGAAACACTGATATTTTTGGACCAGTTGTCCGTCAACAGGGTTTCACTTGTTTGTGATCTCTGTTGAGCGGAGCTTGTAAAACAAAATGGAAAAAACCCAGGAGAGTCTGGGTTTCCTGTCCTCTTATTAGAACGCTAACCGGCTTCGCGTGTGGTGCCGGATTGCCTGTTGGTGTCTCCTAGGGTCGAGCGAACGGTTTCTGCGAGAGATCCAAGCGGCCGCTGCAAGCAGTAAGTGGGGAAAAGCTTCCTGAGAAATGGACTGTGAATTGGACCTGGGATAGAAAATGATCCTATCGCTGTGTGCTCTGGCCTCTGTCCTCCCCCACAGGGGTGTTGATAGGAGAGTTGAGACCTGATGGAGGGGGGGGGGGGGGGAAGAGGAGGATGCATGGGGCAGTCGTCCGGTCAGGCTGGGTCCTCCTGGATCAGCACTAGGTCCATCAGAGCTTGCGAGCCACTGAGGTGGACGGTGTGTGTACAGGGCCGTAGCGGGAGCTACTGGGAGAGCCACAGGAGAGCGCGTGGAGCAGATCTCCGTTTCTCCTGTAAAATAAAAAATTGTATATGGAACAACAGTATAAATTAGCAACGACCTAAAGAAAAATAAGCAAATGAATCATTGAAGGTAGATGTTATGCGTGACATGTATTTGCATAGGAATTGGGAGTCAGGAAGAAGAAATTAAGACATGTTTTACTTCTTTAAAAAAAAAAAAAGAAGAATAAATTCATTAAAAATTGCAAGCTGCACGTGTCTTTGTCCAGTATTGCCATTATATTTGCTTTGAACATTAAAGGCATTTGTGCCTTATAGGTGGTACACTCCCTTCGATTGAAAACAAATTAGCATACCAATAATAATAACTAATTGGAGATGAGCGTGTTACCGTCGAATAAAAGAGCAGGAATATGGCCTTGTGAGAAAGCCTTTTGAAAAAGCGTCTATGTTCGTAGATCCGCATGGTATGTATGTAGGCTCTTTGTTATGTACGTAATTGGGGTAATGTACAATAATGTTCTCTATGCTTATTGTGGTTAATGGTCATATTTCTTTTATCAGACCCCATGCATGGGCCCAGGAAGCCAGAGGTGGTGGACATCAAGTCCAAGCAGATCACAGTGCGCTGGGAGCCCTTTGGCTACAACGTGACCCGCTGCCACAGCTACAACCTCACGGTCCAGTACCGCTACCGGGCGGGCTCCAAGGAGGAGACCCGCGAGGAGGTGTGCTACGACACCCTGAGCGTCTCCCCCCAGCACACCATCCGCAACCTGTCGCCTTACACCAACGTCAGCGTCAAGCTTGTCCTTCGCAATCCTGAGGGGGTCAAGGAGAGCCTGGAGCTGGATGTGCTGACTGATGAGGACGGTGAGTTTTCACACGACGAGTGTTCTTCATCCCTGATCAGAATGCCCTGAAAGAATCCACTGACTGTGATGATGCTGTTTCTTTTGACCTCACACACGTTTCTCGTATTAGTCTTCAGTAACATTACAATGATTAATGGAGACATCTTGAGCTGCACAAGATTGGGTACCTCCATTATCATTGAACTGTCGCCAAAGAATTAAGCTAGACTGGTGCACTATCCACAAGTTGCTATTATATTCCTTTCTTTCCTTTACTATTTTCAGGCTCTCTTGAAATAGTAGGACTGCATTTAAACATTACATTGTTATTTGCCATTGTTATTGAAGTATGTACTGTGGATTGCTGTCTAAATTTGATCCTGATTCTTTAACTAATCTTTGAGAAATATCTGGATTGTTTTTTCACAAAACATTTAGCTGGATTATTTTTCCCAATAAAGAATGAGAAAAGGTTCATTTACTTTTTTTTTTTTGAACAGGAAATACAGGAACTAATTTTGCTCCCATTTTAATTTGCAGTCAGTGCTTGAATACACATTATGTCCTTGACACTGATGTTCATTTTCTCTTTAAATAAAACTTGAAATTCAAGCAAATAGCCTCACATATTGACTATCACTGAGCTGTAAACGTGACTGAAAAACTGGCATTGTTGAAAGTTTCACACAGGTGAGAATGAGCGTATATTTTAACATCCAGGGGAAAGAAGAAAAGAATCTTTTGATGCTGCAACACTAAAAACAGCCTTTGACCAGCCTGCACAAGAATCTGTTTTTAATACAGAATAAAATAAACCCACTATAAGTATCATGTTTCTTTAATTTAGTCTGTTTTTGTACATGCGATAGCTGTTGTTTTGTTGAAAAGGAGTGTATTTGTCTTACTATCTGGTAAGCCTTTGTTATGATTCTTTGTGTGCAACTATCCTTTTTTCAGGTTCCAGGAAGTCATGTTAATCACTTCCTCTAAAGCTGCAACAACAGGAAGTGCTGCCTGACATTTATTTATTTATTATTCCATTAGTGCCAGGGGCGGTGCCTCAGGAATCCATTCAAGGAAGCACCTATGAGGAAAAGATCGCCCTCAAGTGGCGAGAACCAGCGCAGACCTATGGCATAATTACATTGTATGAGGTAGGTCATGGTGGGTAGCACTCCACACCTCCTTAATTTTCATGGGGACACATTCTTGCCAAGACCAGCAGGCTTTCTTTAATATGTAGTAAGATACTGTTTGTGAACAAAAAAAATGGCTACATCAAAGTAAAGTCACTTCTGTGTTGGACCAGCACATGTGGCCAGAGTCTTGAATTCTGTGGGAAGAATATTAACACGTTTCCACAAGAAAGTCGATCGACTTGCTTAGTTGACGTAACTGGAAAAGGCAGTTTCAGGCGTCATTCGATAATATTTTATAAAGGCTTGATTGGACGTTGATGACTGAGAAGGCCATGGCATATTGGTAACTTCGTGTTTTGATCTTCAAACCATTGGGAAATTACTTGTGCCCTGTGGATGTCATCTTGAAAAACACCCCTCAGTGCAGTAAATAAATGGCCTTAACATGGGATGAAGGTGATCACTCAGCACCATTAAGTAGCGATTGACGTCGACCTTGACATCTAATGGAATGAGTACACCTTCAGCATGCTTGGCAAATGTGCTCTGCACCATTAAGGAAGCATCCCTTCATTATATCCAGCATATTTCAACTCGATAGGCTATTAAACCAGAAGTAGCATGTACCGTGTCATGCAAAAGTTTGGGCACCCCTGGTTAAATTGCATGTTTTCTGCATGTTAAAACAGTTACTGTTTTTTTTGTTAAATTTGTGCATTGTGCATTTTGTTATTTTGTGCATTATAATTTCCAAAAATATGTCATGTTTAAGTTTGTACCCTGCAGAGGTTGTGTTAGCGTCTTTTCACTTGGTGATTCGACAAAGCAGCAATTTCACCTGGGGCGCACAAACTTCTGCAAGCCACTATGCAATAACAACCTTCTCATTGTAAAATACGTAGATTTGTTATTTTCAATGGTGCAAATAGGTGTGCGTTAAGCAGTAACAAGTCGCACATTCTGTGGATAAACAAACTAGAAATATACCTCCCAGGTTCTACTTAGCAGCTTGAAACAAAAACAGCGGTATGTACTTGTGTACAATAAATCATATGTTGTTTGACACATCAACTGACAAGTTTCTTTAACAGAGCTGGAAGCAGTTTAGGTTGAACTGGGTAGCCAGAAGCTGCTTGCTTGCCTGCGTGTTCCCTCAGTCGTGCAGTCTCTTATGACACAGCAAAAAAAACATTCCTGGATGGTTCTTTCTAGTGCTTTTCTTAGTCAACGGCAGTATGGTACAATGGTTCGGGAACTAGTCTTGTAACCGAAAGGTTCCAGGTTTGATTTCCAGGTAGGACGCTGCTGTTGTACCTTTGAGCATGGTACTTAACCTGAATTGCTTTAGTATACATCCACCTGTATAAATGGATACGTTGTATACAATTTTTAAAAAGCTGTGCAAGTCGCTCTGGATAAGAGTGTCGGCTAAATGCCTGTAATGTAATGTAATGTGATGAATACGCATTCCATTCAGTGTTTTTTCTCCGAGGTCTCAGTCGGTTCTTGCTGTACACACCTTTAGTAAAACAATGTGCGGTGAAACATTCCAGAAAGTTCTATGGCAGATAGAAACCTGAATGCAGTGTGCCGGCTTGATGATGACAGTGATCCTTATTGTAAGACATACAATGTAAACAGAAGACAGTTTTTTTGAGAAAGCTGTTGTTTTGGCAGTCCAATAACATTCATAACACAGCTGTGATGTGTCTGATGAGCGTGCATTTTTCAATTTCAACAGAACCCCAGGCATCTTTACTTAGTGGCTGAATAAGCAGATACTTAAGGTTGATGTCTTTATGAAATAATCGGGGGGAAAATATGTATACATATAAAATATATATATATGAAACCCTGCATCACTTTGCTTCTGACCATGCAGAATTGTTTTCTGTTAATGTACATACTGTATATACCATCATAACATAGCCAAGAAAGCAACTTTCATTCTGCTCTTAAATCTTGAGGATGATGGTCACATGGCACCTGTTGGAAATAAATTAAGATATATTATTAACTTTAAGCATGGGATATTGTTTTAATGGCCTATAATCAACTAATGTCGGTTTCTCAGATAACATTTGATAAACACATTTTTGTGATTTTGTATCTAAATGTATCCGATGGTTTCTAATAATATATTGGCTTAAACTAAGTAAGGTGCAGACCTAATTTCAGGAGTTATCCGTTTGAATGAAAAATGCTTAAACCTCTGGAAAACTGGTATCAAAAAATGGTTTAAGCTGGTTTCTTTGACCATTCTCACGTCTTTGTTTGCTTTAGACAAAATAACGTGTTTTTGAGTCCATTTCATTTTTTCTCATATCTGATAAACATAGCCACACTTTGACATTTTGAAGACTTTCTTAATGGTCTTGCTACAATAAACTGATTTGCTAAAGTAATTAAGCCAGATCTTTGACTTCTAGTCTCAACGTTTTGCATTGAAAATGAAGTGTCTCTGTCTATTGGAGCATTTGATTTCTATTTGACGTACATTTCAGAACTCCCCACAATACAATGTCAGAACTTCACGCAGTCAAAAGAATCATTGTACCAGAACCTAATTTATAAAAATTCGCCAATTAAGCTGTCACACATTCACATTATAAAATTGCGTTCTGTCATCGTGTCCCTTTTAACTTTGTTCCAGAAGTGTGATAAGCTGTCTTTTAAAGAATGGACGAATCAAAGGTTTTCTGCCTCATTAGACCATTAAAGATTTATTCTCACCATTAGTTTTTAACATATTAATGATATTCTGAAACATACTTTCTTCTTTGAAGCACCTTACCCTTCTGAAATATCTTGAGTTGAATATATTCACATTTCGGTAGCCTGTCTGTCTGTGCAGTTTTTCGCATGCCAATCATGTTTGTTAGCAAATGTGTTGCGCTTTACAATTGCATATGTATAATTCCCAAATCCTAGATTTGTATGAGGTCTTCTCAGCTCTACAATGAAATAATGGAGGTCCTGCAATCTAACAATGCTATATTACACAGGCATACTGTATAATCATATTGATCATTTTCCATTATAAGGACATAATGTGTTGCTTACTCTGTTGGTACCAATAAAATGGCTGTATTGCGGTGCTGAATTATGCATTATGGATAGCATCCTTTCCTTTTTGTCGTATTTGCAGTAGATTAGATAGTGTAGAGGAAGGTCTAATGTCAGCTGGAATCAGCTGCATGCCTTGATAATGATTAAAACATAACCTAATGTACCAAATACTGTAGACTCCATTTCCTTCTACCCCGTGAATGTGAAATGTTATGATAGTGTTTTGAAATTTCATAGATGCATTACTGAGATGAAGGCTAATAAAGAAGGCTGCAAGCGTCTTACACCTGATGGATACAAATTGTCTCACACTCAAACTCCCTTTGTATTCTTTAATTGGAATCAGAATGGAATAATAAAGGAGGCTTTCCATTATGAGCAAAATGATTTATTTAAATGAAGCTTTTTAGAAGGCTGATAGTTATATTAAGGAGGAGAAAACACATCGCCGCTTCAGTGCTTTTCCTTTTCAGAATTCCCTGCCTCTAATCTTTCGCTCAAGTGAAGTGGGAAAGGAATCAAATAAACCAACATAAAAAGCTTGCTCTTAAAAGTGACAGGCCTGCGAGTCTCTCCACGGTATTGGAAGAAGCTCACCTGTAGCCTTGTCTGCTCTCGTCTGATTGGCTCAGAGCCCAGACTGTTTGGGGACCACCGTCCCCGGAAAACTGGCAGAACTGAGGGAACCTTTGTGCCTTTTTTGTAGTAGGAGCTCGTCTATTCTGGAGGCCTTTTTGTAGGATTTTTTTCCCCCTCTTGTGCCTTTGGATACAAAATGACTCATCAGTAGAGTTCATGCAGTTAATCAGATTTGTCTTTGCCCCGGCAGATCTCCTACAAGGCGGTCAGCTCTTTCGACCCAGAGTTCAACCTCGCCAACCAAAGTGGGAAGGTTTTCAAGCACAGCAACGAGACCTCGCACATGTTCATCGGCCTGTACCCTGGCAGCACGTACTCGTTCACCATCAGAGCCAGCACCGTCAAGGGCTACGGGCCGCCAGTCATCACCCAGTTCACCACCAAGATTTCAGGTCAGGACAATATGGCGAGGACCCCTACCTTTACCAGAGCCAAAGCGGTGATTTATTTTACTGTTAGGTGGTTAAAAATGTACTGGGATTACAATGTGCTGTTTGGATCACAAGCTCAATTATATTCAAGGTTGTATTTGTTTGGTACCGTGGCCTGATTTTTGATTTTGTCCTGTACACATACCAGCCTGTGTTTAAGTGTGTGTGAGAACATTGAAGACTGGTCAAGCCAGTGTGTGTAAAGCAGGTGGGTGTGGAGAATCACTTGCTCCGTTTCCTTCCACAGCCCCCCACATGCCCGGCTATGATCAGGAGACCCCCCTGAATCAGACAGACAGCACGGTGACAGTCCTGCTCAAGCCAGCGCAGAGCCGAGGGGCACCTGTCAGGTAGGGAGTTTCACACCTGACGACACTTTGTCCCCCTGCTGCCCTTAAGCCCCCACCCCCACACATACGCAGACACACACACACGCACACACACGCACACAGCTACCACAAACTTTCTCTGCCACCTTGTCTCGACAGCAAGAGGATGGCGACCTCAGCGGCCATAACCATCTGAAGCACCGTCTCCATTAATTATAATTGCTTTGGATAACGGTTGAAAATCGCCATTTTCCTCCAATTTATTGTTTGTTCATTGGATCTGAGCGTGAGGGACTTGGCCTTTGAAGATGAGAACAAAGCCAGATCTCATAACGGGCTCTCTCTTCTATCGCGGCGGTCGCAGCCAGCCGTAGTGACCGATCAGTCCACCGTTCTCGATGCTCAACGGTCTTTCTATTCACACACGGGTGTCCGAACGTCGCTTGGTCGCGCGTGGAAATGTACCACGCCACAAAAGGGAAACCCCCAGTGCGCTCGAAATGATTGGCCTTGTTGGACGAAAGGATCAATCGATAGCTTATTCCAAACGATCGCTCTGCTAGTGTCCCCACCCACATTTTTTTTTATTAATTATTGATTCATCATTCCTGAGAAATGTTCTCAGAATCTGTTTAAATTGCGCATGTTTTATTTGTCGCCGGTAAGTGATGGCTGTCTTTTTGGGTCCGTCTCAAATGCATAAAACATGGACAGGCGACACAGTAACGGGACTGTTACCTTATTGTTGGCGCTCTGCTGGAGCTCCCTGCGTTCCCCAGACTCCGAGCAGTCCCCACCTTGCATTAAAGTGACAGTTAAGTGATCACAAGCCCACCGCTCTTTTAATCATTCATAGAGCCCTGTGTGCTCGCAGGAGCCGGCGAACAGAAATAAGTGATTAACTGCATTAATGATTCAGTGGCAGCCCAACCTCTCCTCGCAAGCCGCGTGTGCCGCGGGCGGCCACGCCAACTCCACGGAAAGAGTTGGATAAACAGTCAGGTGACCGAACGCGGTGAAGCAAAATATTTACTTTAAGCGGTGCTAAAAATGTAGGCCGTGTTCACCTCTTTCCCTTCTTTCACCCCGGCAACAGTAGCTCGGTTTTGTCAAAAGAAAGGAAAAATGCTTCCACTCTCGCATTTGCAGGAATAAACCGCCGCATACTTTCGCACTTTTGATTTGTCATGAAGAATTTAATGCCATTCATGGAATCCACTCTTATCTGGCCCCCTTTTAATGAAAGGCGTAACGGTACGACAAAGACAAGTGCCGAGACTCAGCTCTGCTTTGCATAATCGTCAGAATATAACACAACAAGGAATTGTCCTCTTCCTGGCCTTTGTCCTCTGTTGTGCTCTGAGCAGGAATGTAGGAAACCGTGAAATTCGCAACGCTTCAAGTGTCCGGAATGCTTTCCTTCATTCGTGACACATCTGACGTGCCAAAATATGTTTTTAGGTAATGCTGTAGGGTTGAATGTTTCGTGAAAAATATCAGATCAACTTGAATGTAGTGCAGGTAGGTACAATTCAACAATGTTGACGCATGTTGTCAGGCTATCAGCAGGCTGATTGTGGTCTTAATCATAATTAACACCCTGGTATTAATGAGAGCCGTCATTAATTAGCATGCAAGGATATTTTATTTATATTGTTAGGGGACGCCCTCGACTGCCGATTAAAGAGGGGATTTGGCTTTTAAGATATTAGCTCTGGTTTAACGCACTTAATAATTATATAAGAACTGCATAATCGTGTTACATTTCACAAGAAAATATTTCAAAACAAAACCAGCAAAAAAAATCTATTGGAATAATAATGATGTCATGGTGTTTTGTGTCAGAAACGGGAGGACTGCTTTGATTGGTAATTTTCAATAGTTTTGGGCGTAATAAAGTAAAATGTCTTTTGTAATTCTAGGAAAAGTATGGTTATGAAGCAACCTTAATGCAGTGGAACTGGACCCAAACATGCAGTTTTTGTTTTTGGTATCTAGAATAAGCTTCATGTTTGTAAATTGGGTGTCTTCAGAGATTAACTTCGGTCAGCAGTTGTGCAGTGACACATTTCGACTGTATTTGTTGTAGTGGTTTTGGTTGAAAAGTTAAAACGGACACTATTGGATCAAATGAGTTAAAAATACCATTTAAACGTTAAAAAAAATAAATAATGTAATCCATAAGGATGCTAAGGAGCGGGACACATACAGTATGAATCTGGGATTTTCTATATATCGGACTAAAATGGCACTCTTCCTTTCACTAAAAGATCAACCCATCTGTGTAAAGTGGGGAGGCGATGGCACACCCATGAAGACGGTGAGAAAGCGAAAGCGGAAACGCTGTTAAAAAAGGATAAATTTGAAGACGGAGTGGGAATGCCGGTGAAATCCAGAGCTTTTTGAACGTGTGCTTCTTTCCCCCAAGCGATGGATGACAGCGTGACAGTGAAGAAATGCGGCAGAGCAGTCCTTATTGCCAAAAACGTTGAGCATCTGCTTCTGCATGTAGGAATTCTGATGTAGGGGTGGCTCGTCTCCTCAAAAAGCACAGTGGGTTTGTAGGTAAGTGGCAAACTAGGACATTGCAGTAAAGGGGCTTTGCAGTTCTTTTTCATAATCTGAGCTCAATGTCTCGCTATGGGATGTGACCCTCCGCAGCCCTGACAGAAGTACCTATCTCAAATAACCAATCCTGATTGGTCAGAGAAGCGTGTCCCTCCGCTGCGTGATGTAGTCCCCCCCACTACAAATACCGCAACAGGAGGACACGCCCGCCATTCTAAAAATTCTTCTCACCTAGAAGCATTATCTCACCCGAGCCTAAGTTAGTTTAACTGTCCACAGACGGAATTAATTATTTATTAGCTTCTGTCGACGGACGCTAACTCAGCTCACGATATTCGCCGAGGTTTTGCACGCCAGCTCTCCTCGACGTTTCCTGCTAACACACCAGTTAGCATCTTGCTTTTAACACGCCAGTTATCAGCCTCTCGCTTCTAACACACCAGTTAGCTAGCTATCTGCTCCTAACACACCAGTTAGCTAGCTACCTGCTCCTAACACACCAGTTAGCTAGCACTTACCGTGAAAAACACCCGCACACCAGCCGGTGTTTTTTGCCCCCATGGCGTCCGCTGCTCCTCATGCCAGAGGAGACTCCCGGCCCTGCTCCTGTGGTGCCCGGATTTCGGGGAAGGATACGCACTCCGTGTGTGTGAGGTGTCTCGGGACTGACCACGCCAGGCTGTCCCTATCCGTCCCCGGTTCGTGTGTGCATTGTAAAATGTTCACGACGAAAAGCTTGAGACGCCGCCTGGCTCGCCAAGCCAGCCTGTCCGACCAGGACCCGCTTCTGACGGCCGCTGCCCCGGTAGCCGCTGACGAAGAGGAGTTCATGGTGGAGGAGGAACCGGAGGTGCACACCGACTGGGCCACCCTGTCTGTGATGTCCCCGGTTCCTGCCTTTCCTTCCGACGATGTGTTAGAGCTGGAGTGTGTAGAGGATGACTTCGATTATCCCCCTCTCATTTCAGAGAGCGAGGATGACGATGAGGCCTTAATCACTCCGGTGCCGGCTGCAAAGCCGGGGCTGCTTTCTGAGGGCTCGGAGGACGGCGGGGACGCAAGTCCCTCGTCCCCGGTTCCTGTGGTCCTGCTCGACACGTGCAAACGTGCGGCAGCGAGCATGGGTATTCCCTGGCCCGCTCCGGTGACACAGCCCTTGCGCTCTCGCTACGAGGGCAGGCTATTAGCACCGGGCGGTAACACGGCCAAGCAGCTTCTTCCCGTCTTCCCTGACTTACTGCTCGAGCTCACCAAGATGTGGAGCGACAAGCCGTACAGCGGAAGGAACCAGATTCCGGGTGCCTCCGTTCTCGACACCGAGAACATGGAAGCCCTGGGTCTCCTCGCCATGCCCCCGGTCGAGTCCCCGGTTGCAGCGCATCTGTACCCGGGTGGCGCCATGGCTGGCTCAAGCAGACGTCCGTCCCTCCCTGCTAAATCGGAGCGTCTTCAGTCTGCTTTGACCGAGAGAGCGTACAAGCAAGCCGCGCTCTCGATGAGGGCTTTGAATGTGCTGTCGCTTCTCTCCGCTTACCAAGCTGACATTCTCCACGGCGCACCTAGCGCCGCGGTTTGGCGCGAGGCGGGAGTGATCTCGGACCTGTGCCTTCATGTCCAGCGGGTGGCTGTGCTCGCCACGGGGAAAGCTATGGCTTCTCTCGTGGTCCAGGAACGAGCCAGGTGGCTCGATCTCGCCAGGCTGACTGACAGAGAGCGAGATGACATCCTGGATGCGCCCGTCATACCGGAGGGTATCTTCGGCTCAGCTCTGACCTCCATGCAGGAGAGAGCGGAGACGAGGAAGAAAGATAACGAGGCGTTTGCGCTCTGCCTGCCGCGTAGAGCCCCCTCGCCGTCTCCCCCGCCCCGGGGAAAATCTTTCGCCCAGGCCGCTGCTCAATCTGCGCGATTTAAGGTCCCGAAGAGGCCGCAGCAGCAACCTTCCCCGGCCCGATCCCAGTCGCCTCGGGTTGGTTGGAAGGGTCCCCCCGGCGCTCAGCCCGCAGCCCCGCCGCCTTCACCGGCCGCTTCAGCTGCGCAGGGTAGGAGGAAGAAGGCGGCTACTTGACCGCCTTCGCCGTTTCTCCGGGTGACGTGCCCATCAGTTCCCCGTTCATGGGCTCCACCAAAGAGGGTTTTAAGTGCGCATCTCCAGTCGCTGATCTCCGCCCCAGGGCCAGACGAGACGAGGAGGGACATTGTCACCGGGCTGTTTGCCGTTGCACAGCCGTGTTCACATGTCCACAAGCACGCGCATACACACAATGTTCTGCCTTTATTCAAGGTAATAAAGTTGAAAACAAAATGTGTGAAAAATACCCAAAACAAAGCAAGCAAAAACAAAATAAATGCTTTGCACATAAGCAACATGTCCACCGGGCATGTTGTCCCTCTGTTGCCGGCGGTGGGCATCCCACTTCCGGCTACGGAGGAATTTGCCCAGGCTGCAGCGCGAGTTCGCGCATGCGCAGTACGGCCCGAGGGACATTCTCTCGCTCTGCCACTGGAGGGAGCCATGCTACCGCTTATGAGCCCTCCCGTGTTGGAAAAGCCTCAGCCGAATTTCTCCCCTTCACTGTGCTTTCACATTCAAAAGTGGAGAGAAATAGGGGCTCATCCGTGGGTATTACGCACGATAGAGCGGGGTTACCGGCTACAGTTCAACACTGTGCCGCCTCGTTTTTCCGGCATAATACAGTCACGAGCACAGGGACGTTTAGCTGGCGTGCTAAAGGAGGAGATAATGTCTCTTTTAGACAAAAAAGCTATTCAGATCGTCTCTCCCGAGCAGAGTCAATCCGGGTATTATTCAAGATATTTTCTCGTCCCCAAACGGGGGGGGAGAGGAATTCGCCCTATCTTGGACCTCAGGGCTCTGAACTGTCACTTAAGGAAATACAAGTTCAGGATGCTGACACAGGCATCACTGTTGCGTCTAATAAAACCAGGCGACTGGTTCACATCAGTGGATCTGAGGGACGCTTATTTCCATATAAAAGTGTACGCTGCCCACAGAAAGTATCTGCGGTTTGCGTTTCAGGGAGTGTGCTATCAGTACCGAGTGCTCCCGTTCGGACTTTCCCTCAGCCCGAGGGTGTTCGTGAAGTGTACGGACGCGGCGGTCGCCCCGCTAAGGCGGGGGGGAATACGCCTGGCCACATATTTGGACGACTGGCTTCTCCTAGCGCGCTCGGAGCAGGAGGCCAGGTCGCACACGGAGTTTGTCACACGTCATCTGTCAGAGTTGGGCTTTGTGATAAACACGGAAAAGAGCAATCTCTCACCGGGTCGAGAAATAATCTTCCTCGGGTTACAGCTGCTGTCAATGCCGTTCACTGCGCGCCTCTCGGAGGAGAGGGCGAACAGTTTCAAGGCATGTCTTGCTCTTTTTCAGAGACACTGTTACGTTCCGTTCAGGGTGTGTCTGCGCCTGCTGGGCCTGATGGCCTCGGCTATACACGTAATACGCCTCGGTCGCCTCCACATGAGGGAGTTTCAGCGCTGGGTTGCTGCGCTCAGGCTGGACCCCGTGCGTCATGGCGCACGGAGGATTTTGGTGACGTCGGATTGCGTGTTGGCCCTACGTCACTGGCGGGCACCCTCTTTTCTGACTCAGGGTGTGCCCCTGGGCACCGTCCTGTCCAGGAAAGTGGTCACTACGGATGCCAGCCTCCAGGGGTGGGGCGGCATTCACGAGGGCAGATCTGTGAGGGGCCGCTGGAGCCTGGGTCTCCAGCGACATCACATAAATTTTCTGGAGCTCTCGGCAGTGTTTCTCTCTCTGAAACATTTCCTCCCATTCCTCAGGGGTCATCATGTCCTGGTGAGGACGGACAATACGACCACGGTGGCGTACATAAATCACCAGGGGGGTTTGCACTCACGTCAATTACACATATTGGCACGCAAACTGATCCTGTGGAGCAGTGTGCGTCTCCTGTCATTGCGGGCAACGCATGTCCCGGGGACCCTGAACGTGGGGGCGGACCTCTTGTCCAGGGGTGCGCCCGTATACGGAGAATGGACTTTACACCCTCTCGTGGTGACGCAGATTTGGTCCATTTATGGCCGCGCCAAAGTGGACCTGTTTGCGTCGGAGGGGAACACCCAGTGTCAGCTGTTCTTCTCCCTACACAGTCGGGGGGCCCCCTTGGGGCTGGACGCTCTGGCGCACGACTGGCCTCACGAGCTGCTCTATGCGTTTCCCCCTCTGGCGCTGGTTCCTCCCACCCTGGCGAGGGTGAGGGAACACAGACACTCTCTTATCCTGATAGCTCCACACTGGCCGGCGATGCACTGGTTGGCGGAGATTTATCAGTTGCTGTGCGCCCGGCCTTGGCAGTTGCCAATACGCAGGGACCTGTTGTCACAGGGGGGGGGGACGGTGTTCCACCCACACCCGGACAGGTTACAACTGTGGGCGTGGCCCCTGAGTGGCTCTCTATGACCACTGCGGGCCTTCCTCCGAGTGTGATTAACACTATTCAGAATGCTCGGGCCCCCTCTACCAGGTCTTTGTACACTGGTAAGTGGGGGGTGTTTGAGCGGTGGTGCCATGATCGGAATCACGCCCCTTTTCAGTGCTCTGTTCCGGTGGTCTTATCATTCCTTCAGAGCCTCATCGATGATGGCAGAGCCTTCTCGACAGTCAAAGTGTATCTGGCGGCCATTGCCGCCAGTCACGTGGGCTTTGGGGACAAAACAGTGAGTCAGCACCCTCTGGTGTGCCGCTTTATGAAGGGTGCCCGTAGACTGCTCCCAGTCTCCAGGCCGCTTATGCCCCCATGGGATCTGACGGTGGTTTTGGAGGGGCTTAAGGGTCCCCCCTTTGAGCCGTTACAGGGTGCTAGTTTGAAGCATTTGTCTCTTAAGACAATGTTGTTGCTGGCGCTCGCTTCCGCGAAGCGGGTCAGCGATATTCATGCACTCTCGGTGCATCCATCATGCACTCAGTTTGCCCCAGGGGACGTAAGGGTGTCGCTGAGACCTAACCCAGCCTTTGTGCCTAAGGTGGTGGGTTCATGCTCCCCGATTTCTCTCGCTGCGTTCACAGCTCCAGCTGCTGACCAGCGGGCTCATACATTGTGTCCGGTCCGGGCCTTACGTTGTTATGTGGACAGGACTCAGTGCTTCCGACGGAGCGACCAGCTCTTTATTTCCTGGGCTAATCCCAGGAAAGGTCAGCCTGTTTCGAGGCAGCGCCTCTCACACTGGCTGGTGGAAGCTATAACTTTGGCCTACGCTAATGAGGGGTTGCGCCCGCCTGCGGGCCTGCGCGCTCACTCTACGCGGGGCATGGCTGCATCCTGGGCCTTGTTCAGGGGGGTGTCTATTCAGGACATTTGTGCGGCGGCGAGTTGGACTTCGCCTCTGACTTTTGTCCGATTCTACATGCTGGATGTGTCGGGCCCGTGCGTTGCCAGCGCGGTCCTTCAGACCTAGCATCTGGACATCTGGACCCTCCCATCGGTTGGTTGCTGTTCGATAAAGCTGTCTGGCAATGCGGGAGTAACCACATCCCATAGCGAGACATTGAGCTCAGATTATGAAAAAGAACTTTAGGTTACTGTCGTAACCCCGGTTCTTTGAGTAATATGAGCGAGATGTCTCGCCAGACAACCCTTCTTGCTGGGCGGTGAGAAGGAATTTCGGGCTTTAGAATGGCGGGCGTGTCCTCCTGTTGCGGTATTTGTAGTGGGGGGGACTACATCACGCAGCGGAGGGACACGCTTCTCTGACCAATCAGGATTGGTTATTTGAGATAGGTACTTCTGTCAGGGCTGCGGAGGGTCACATCCCATAGCGAGACATCTCGCTCATATTACTCAAAGAACCGGGGTTACGACAGTAACCTAAAGTTTCCACACTAAATTTACGTGTGTCAATTTCTGCCATATTGATTCGTTTATGACTGTTTAACCCCCATTGCAGGGTACCTTGTACCATTTCAATTGATATTGATGTTATTTATTGGCCAGAAATGCTGTTATGTGTTGCTTTTGGTATTGAACTACTAAATAAAATGCACGCTACATTTGTAATGCAGCAGAACCTGGCTACGATAGCATGAACATAGTGAAATAATGAATGTCTTCTACACTGATCGGATTTGTGAGGAAACGTAGCTCCAGATATTTGAGTTTGAAAGAACAGATGTTTTTCTGCGATACAATAGACAACAAAACCGTCAGAAAGATTGGATCAGCACGAGGAAAGGCATTTTTCCTAAAATTAGAATGTGTAGGAACGAAAAAGAAAAATGCCTTAATTTAACATAAGAAAATTGTAAGCTATATTTGTAAAGCTTTGAATGTAACTGTCTTCATGTATTTGTACATAGTCACTCAGAGATGTTGCATAATGAGGAATATAATTTGAAGGCTTACCTGGCAGGACAACTTACATTTTTTTCACAATGATTTTGACCGGGGGGGGTTTGCTGTTCCTTTAAAGGGATTAGTGATCCGACTGTCAGTCACGTTGCGTTACGCCAGTGTGTGAAAAGATCCACCATCGTGGCCAGAATCCCCCCCCTTGAGCACGTCGTGCCAAGACGAGCGGTGGATCTGTGGAGAAATATGATTCGGGAAGCTCTCCCCAACATCATCGTAGCCGTTCAATAAATCGCTTTTCTTTCTGTGTTATCGCCCACACCCGGTAACAGAGCTATTTGGGGGTGGGTGGGGGGGGGGGGGGGTTGAGGGTAGAATGAGAAGAAGAATGCTCTTTTACAGTTCTGGCAAAGATCATCTCTTTTTGATCGTTCTATTTTACTCTCCCGAGTGGTGCGATTTTGAATTTGTAGATGTGAGGAGAATAACCTTGCTTGGAGGAGAAGCGCATGGGTTTGAAGGCGATTTACAGTGACATATATAGAAAAGCAGCCCTTCACAGCCTAGGCCTCTTTTGAGTGGCAGGGCAAGGAGATACAGAGAGGGGGACGTAATAATAAATGGCTCATGTGATCACAGCTTCAATCTCTGACCGTCCCAGCAGACTTGACTACGCACCACCGCGATCGGTAGCCGTCACATGTACCGTAGTAGCCAGTGGCGTATTTGGTCCGTCTTAGTGGGTTAGAAGCGGAGAGAAAGCAAATTTTCTCAACGTGAAAACGGGGAGAAATGTCGACGAGCTAGAGTTTCCACGCACCCCTCGTGATCACGGAAAGACCCGTCCCCTTTCAGGTTGACTACATTTGAAGCGACATTTGAAGCGACATCCTTGTAAAGTAAAATGAGTGACGTGTGCCTTCAGTGAAATGCTATTATAATAGCAGAAGCAAAAGATGTCCTTAATTCCTGGTTCTTGACGTTTCGCCTGAACGAGGGGAAAAATAAATGAAACACGTTAAGTCCCGAAGCACACATTAAGCCTCAATCACCCACCCTCCGCCACCACCTCCTCCACCCCAATGACATGGCATTACACTCCTAAAATGCAGTCCTGCCGACTAAGTGCTAGCATAGCACTGTAAACAGGATTGCAGTTTATTATAATGCCACACTTACTGCCGCAAAATATTACGCGCCACCTCACAAGCGCTTACCTTTTTCTCAGCTCCCCCCCGTATTTCGATCATTTTCGGCTCAGGAGCTTTTCCCACGATCTCAGCACATTTTTAAGATTTAACTGACATTTAATCCTTTCCATTTTCTTTCGTTTGTATAGTCTGGGTTTGTTTTATGGAGGGGGGGATAAATAAGGGCCAATGGGAGCGCAGAGCAGCTGTGTGGAGATGCTGGGTCAGGAGGCGTGCGCCTTTGCAGCCGCTCTAAATCAGGCAGATACCGGGCCACCAAGGCGTTCCCCGGGGAACCGGACCGCCCCAGTCCCGTCGATTGATGGCGCAGACGCCCCCGAGGTGAAGCGATTAGCATTAAAAGACAGACAAACGAGATTTAAATGCTCCTCGCGCGGCCTCCTCATCTGGCCACAACGGGGGAGGTGAGCCCCCCCCTGCCCCTTCCCTCCTCCACCTATCAGAGAGCATGAAAAATAAATCTGGGTTTCAGGTCACAATTCAGTCAATGCCAAGTCAAACTGCAGTAATTGGTTGGCGTCACGTGACCGCCCGCTCTGAAATCTATCTGGCAGCTCGGCACGCGGAGGCCTAATTGGTGTCAGCTCAGGTTGCAGAAATTCTACAGGAACACGGGTTTGGCTTGTTGGCCCCTACTGCTGCCCCTCTTTTTAATAGCTTATCTGATTTTTTTTTCATCTCTTCAAACTTCGCTCTTCTTTTAAATGGCTCAGTTCCACCTTGACTTTAAAATGACTGATTCAGTGTGGTAGCCTGCTTTGTGTGTTTTTTTTAGATCAGACAAAAAAAGATTTCTTCTTATTAATTCCTGCCATTTTTATCCGTGTACACAGGCAATGTTTTTTGCAGTCGCGGTCATGGACTAATCAGAATTAAATGCAAAAAAAAAAAAGTATGGGCTGAATGGATGCACTTTAAGCAGCAGGGTTCAGCGCCCTATGGAAGAGATGTGATGTGTTCCCGCCGTGAGCGAAACGCTTTACTGTTGAGCCGAGCCGTGCCACCCCACCACTCAGGGGGTCACCCGGGTCTTATAGGAACACCGTCAGCCAATTATCCGATAAGAGAATTCATCAGCCTTATTTGAATTCCTGTAAAACTTATTTCCCTCGGCAGAAACATAGCAGGCAGTTAATGACTCCAATTTACTCTTTAAGAACTCTCATTGATTGCTGTAGATGGAAAGTTCTAGTCTTACCACAGTACAAAAAAGCACAGTAATGACAGATAAAAATGCAGGGGGGGGCGTTTTGTGATTGCTGTGCCCATTCACAGTAGCCTTCGTACTGGAAACCCCCGTTCCCAGTAGATACATAATGTTCCAGGGAATCCGTGAAGTGCCTTTTCTCAGAATGCACCATCGCGTTTGAATCCATCGCCGACCGGGCAGCACGTCGTTCGCCCGTCTCGTCTAAAGCCGTCTCATCGGACCGCTTCAGAGTTTAACAATTCAACCGGTTTATTTGCTAAATAAAGTTAGGGGAGAAGTTGCCTTCCCAAATTGTGAAATAAATCAGCACCTGATAGCTCATGCAAAATTAAACCTTGAGTGAGCGTCAACAACAGTTGGAATATATCTGACGAGAAAATGAATCATGTCGATTAATTATTCAAGGGGCAGTCAATTGACATGAAAGCTTAACTAGTTTAAACTGGGAACAGGTGTCTCCTTGGGGGGGAAATGTCATTTGGAGGGGAAAATCTCTATTAGAATGAATGTTGAAAATGGAGCTGAGCCATAGCATAGCTACCTTTTTGTTTTGGGGGCTGTTTAATTTTTTGTTTAAGAAAATGAAGGTGTGCTAAATTAAGCCCATCGCTGCTTGGGTCTGTCAAATGACTTTGTGATTTGCATTGTGAGCCCAGCATGAAGTGACAAGATGCAAGCAGCTCAAAGGACTGTAAAGGTTAGAAGAATTATGCAAAAAAAATAACAAAAATCGATGTAATAATAACAACAGCAAAATTACGGGTGATGGTATGCATTACCCATAAGTTGGTCACTGTTCTAACACATGTTAATAAAACCGTGATAATTATGCTCAGTGTTATTTCGAAACATATTGAAGGACAAAGGAATGTGAGAGACAATGCTTCAAGGGTATGTTGGTGACAGACGTGCCTGTCGACTGGGGGCTTTCCGCAAAACAAATGCGCACATCCTCTGGTTATGTTTTTGCTTTTGAGGTTTTGGCACATTTTAGATTGTGTAAAGAATTTAGTTTGTGTTCTCTGTTATTGACAGGAGAGAACACAGAGATGGGGAAAGACCGAGCACCATATCTGGGATGTTCAGCTTTGCCACTACTGGGCATTACCTTAGCGTGGGCAGAGCCTAGATGTAAAATTCCCTTTGGGCTTTCCAGCTTTGCCCCTTCTAGGCGTGGTTTTAGCGTAGGCGGAGCATAAATGAATTGCCGGAGCTCCACAATGTGTGAAGAATGTGTTGGGCTCCAGTCAGCGCCTCACGGTCTCCACTCTCAGCTTGTATCAGACTCTCAAACTGCACCTGTACGTATGTCACAGTTGGAGCAGGTACACCCGTTTCTGGTACCTCAATGTTTCAGGGATGCCTTTCTACCAGTAGTCTGTTCCCTCCAATGCACAAACATAGACATTTTACATTTACGTTTTGGTATTTAATATAGACTCTTATCCGGAGCGACTTGCATAGGTGCACGCAGGTTTAGGCAACGACCGATACTGACGCCAAGTTGTCGGTACATAATCTTACAACATACAGAAAGACGCCATTAAATGGGCGCAAGAGGGAAATGTAGTGTGTATCGCACCAATTATACGTCTGACGAGAGTTAGAATGAACACCCAGAAACCCGCGGATCTCCGACTGAGCCCATTGATGTATTTTATTAGCTGTCACATGACAACTGAGTTGGAATTACAAGAGCCAAGCTCCCAAATTGAACAGTAGCCTATAATTAAAGGAGAAAGGGAAGGAACAACACTGCGTGAGATGGAAAAATCCCAATCCAAGCTTGTTATGTGGAGATGATTCTGGGGGTGAATCTATTCAAAACCCTCACCATGACAGCCAGGAGCTCCTTTGCCGTCGGCACTTGCGTTCTTGCCTGAAGGGAAAAAATAAGCAATCATATTCATCTAATTCATGTCATTAAAAAAGGATCGATATTAAAGTCAATCTTTTTAAAATATCTTGCTGAATATGTGCTGGAATGACTTGGGCAGCGAATTAATAAGCATGAAATATTTTGTATGATTTTCTGTAATTGCGCAAAAAATAAACAAATGATAATAAATAAATTAACAAATAAAAATGTACCGCAGGCCAAGGTGATGTACTGCATACTGATTTCCTACCATTCCTCAAGACATTTAGCGACGTCCTGAGGGTATCACAAAGAACGATTTATTGACTTAGATCTCTCTTAAAACGGTATCTTCAAACTTGCAGGTGCCTAAAAAGCAGTTACTTGGGGTTTGTTTGTATTATTTATTGAATAAAATGCAGTTCTGCCGAAAGGCCTCTTTCAAACTATTGTTTAGTCCACCGTTAGGTAAAGCTTAACTTTTTGTGGTCAGGCATTTGCCATTACTAAAATGAAAGTACGCTTGAAATTGGAGAAAATAAATTTGTGTAATCATTTGTTTTGCCAGTGTGTATCGGAGTAAGATTCTGAAATTTAATCAATATTTCCAACGTGCATTTTCCTGTTTAGAGAGAACCCATCATTCATGTTTACAGATGGGCATACATTTTTTATTTTATAAAAAAAAAAAAAAATTTATTTATTTATTTATCGTCATCATGTTTATTAAAAAGGAAGACATGGAATATGAGAGTAAAGTTGTCGCGCACGGCTGAACGCTTGTCACCTGGAATATATGATCCATAATTCAACCCTGACAGCCTCTTTAAGTTATGGTTGGCCTTTAAGTAGGCTCTAAATCTGGTGTAAATGTTCTGGCCTATCCTTCCTCTCGTAGGCGCGGAGAGAGCCCCGTGCCCCGGCTCAGCTCCCATCATGCCCTTTGTTCTCAGTTTTGGGACGGTAATTAACTTCATATTTCTCACCAGCCTTTCAGCTGTGATTAATATTTTATTACATCAGATTTTATCACTAAATAGCAGTGCGGCGTGGTATTGAGCCACACACCAAAGGGCATGAGGGACTTATTGATGCTGGGGAAGTTCCTCGTAATGAGTTACGGCTGAAAGAACACAAAATGCATTCATGGAACCTGCCCAGTATTCGAAAGCAGTTTATGACGGATCTAATCGTCAAAGGATGAGATACGAGGAAAATTGAATTAAAACATATTGAATATTTCTTGCCGCCTGACTTTTTATGGCATCGTACGCTTCGATTTTAAATGGTCAACATTATAGATGTAGAGCATTTTCTGTTAGGGCTTCAGTCGGAGCTATGGTCCAGAAGATGGTTAATTGGTGAAAAGCTCAAAAAATAGATTATTGTAGTATAAGCTAGTCCAGTACAACTTTCACAAATTCTGTTCAGACCAGAGTGTTACTGGTTTTTGCATCCAAAAGTCTGGTCAATAATAGTCAACATCTGTCTTCTTAATTCATTAATTTCGGTTTTGATTGTGTTATCTTTATGAAAAAGGTCCCAACATTGCGCTGTTGCAGATATGTGTGCTCAAAATTTAAAACCACTTTGGTTTGAGTGTAATAATTTGACTTTTAAGATTATTTGTTGGCGTGTTAACATCAGTCCGTAATTACATAAGCGCATTAGGATTGACGTTTAGATTTTTCACATGTAAGCGTATTTGGGGAAAAGAAATCCCATATGGTTATTGAAATGTCTTATGTCTCATAAATGTTGTTTATAGTTGTTGCATTTTATACATATGTGCAATGGTGAAATCTCATTGAAACAAGAACCTATTGTCATTGGTTGAAGAATAATCATGGAACTCATTATGGCAGGGGTCTTCACTCTTATCCAGTAAGGACCGGTGTGGGTGCAGGCTTTTGTTCCAACCATGCAGTTACACACCTGATTCTACTAATCAAGGTCCTTAGCAAAGACTCTAGTGGTTGATTAGTAGAATCAGGTGTGTAACTGGCCCTTACTGGATTAGACTGAGGACCACTGCATTATGGGGAGGTGAATACATGAAGATTCCTCACAATTTATTTGAAGTCTCTGGCAGATGATTCACATAATTCTGTAAGAATTAAAAAAAGTTTGCAAAAAGTTATCAAGATACACAGTGCTGCAGGGTCCCATCACATACGAAAAGATGAAAATATATATATTCAAATAAATGTGTACATATAGTTGTCTTTGTGCTGTAAATTCTATTTGTCTGCTGGTGGGCACTGCGTGACCCAGTGAGCGCATCTTGTACGCCAACGTGATCACGCAGGACACGTGTGCAGTTGCACAATGCCTGTTGGAAGTTCTCACATATCATCATATATCTGTTGAATATGCAAGTAGTTGCAGTCCTAAAGTAACCAATGCTGATTAAGTTGATGATGTTATAGCCAAAGATGTAGCCAATCATTGTTAGGGGGCCCGGTGAACTGCGCCCCAGGAGACCTATGTAAACCCTGTTTGCACTGGAGATTCTCTGAGGAACTGGTGATACCTTCAGAATGACCTCCCGGCACGCCGCTGCTTTAATGAATGGTTTTTGCTTCGATTTAAACTGCAGTCTCTGTCGTCTCTGAATGTGTATCAGCCACGTTCAAAGCGAAAAATAATTTTCAAGCGTTCAAGGGTCACCCTCAATGATCTTCTGAGAAATAAAGGAACTTGAGCAGATGAGATGTTTCTGAATTCATTCTCTGCTGCTTCTTAATGAAGACAAGTGAGCCAGTACCAGTGGCAGCCGAACCATAACACCCCCACCGCCATGTTTCACAAATGAGGTGGTACAGCATGTATGTGTAAGCATTCTATATTCAAACCGATCTAATACAGCTGCACAAATGAGCTCGCTCATTTCAGACCACCTGTAGAAAAAAGGTGGTTAGGAGGCGTACGCACTCGTAGCGGGATTCGCCCAGACGCCCAATTGCCCCCCCCCAACTGTATCCCCTCTCTCTTCCCCTCTCCCCACTGTGCTCTCACTTTTGACCTCAATTCCCGTCTCTTGAAATTGTCAAGTGGGCGGAGACAGGCCAATAGCTGGTGTTGCTGTGCACTTTAAGGGTGTCTAATATGACCTACCGTGGCAACGGCTTTCAGGCATGCGAGTTATGGAAAATGTACTTGAAAAGTCCTGTAAAATGATTTGCTAAAAAGAGTGGGAACCCTGATTACGACCTTTTAGCTTTTAAACACAGTATAAAAATGGTTTCACTATAAACATGATATAATTATATCATGTAGTGAATGGTTTATTCTGTTGAAATATTACATGGCAAATTGAATTTCAATGTAATGTGGATAGATCCTATTAAAATGTAATGAATCCAGCCACCATTAAACATGAAATCTTAATTGAATAATGTGAAAATAATACTGCAATTATCCAATTATTCTTTTTAAATACTCATTGTCATTGAAGGAATATTAAGGGAAGCCGTGTTTCCCTACCGTGTTGATTCACATAGTTAGGACCTCAGGATTCGTGAACAGCTTGAATTTCAGCATTAGTATCTGATCTTGATTGGGTTATTGAAAGCCTATAATAGGCGTCCAATACTTGCCCAAGATGGGCTTGTGTCCACTTCTGGATTGCTCTTCAAACTAATCATCCAGATTTTGTATTGGGGAAAATGGTGGCGCAGTTTTAAAAAAAAATTTAAAAAAATAGAAATGGAGTTTTTTTTTTATCTGACATGAATAAATGTAGAACAGATTGCAATAGAAATGATTTAATTCCTTCCTCTTCATGTAAATTAGAATAACGCGAATGCTTTGATCAAGGCGAACTGTAGATTTTGTTGCGAGCGGCTCCTCCGGGGAGAGCCACGCCAGTGAGTCACCCCGATTTGAAATACCGCTGGTAAATTTCCCTTTATGCCACTCACTGCAACCCTTCATAGCACTGCGGTGTATTTGGAAGCCTGTGCGATGGTTAAACTGTGTTACCAGCAGAGTCCATGCAGCTCCACGCGGCAACAACATTTTTTCTAACCACCGCGCTCATATTTTTTCTTTTTTCTTTTTTTACTTTTAACAAAAGGACTTTGATAAAGGGGGAAATGAAACGAGCTATTTGACCTTTAGGTGTTTAAATTTTTAAACAGCAAATAGAGTCGAGGTCTGGGTACTAGCAAAGCTAATTTGTCTAGTGCTGCTCTGTTCTGCTCCACTATTTCACCACAGTTCGATTTTCCTCTTTTTTTGCACTCATTCTCTCTATTGCATTGGATAGAACGTGCTCCTAGACTGCAGCTTAGCTCATCCGCCACACATACAAAATATTTCACCTTTTTTTATGATGTTTCCATTTTATGAGGCTTATTTGAGGCTAATTTCTCAATAAGAGGTGGTCAGTGTCACGGCTGACCTTTTTAAAATGATTAAACTTTGAAACCGCTACAGACTGTGTTTTGTCATCATCATTTTGGTCACATTCATACAAACATCCATCTTAAGGGTGTCAGGGTTCAGTGTTGTAATATCCTGAAATGGGGGAGAAGGGAAGCCTGGAATTTCATAAGAAAGCCTTTATTTCGTGCCATTTAAATCCCATATAGATGGGATATTGCTCTCCTGCTATCTCACAATAAATTAGATAGCGGTCTCTTTCTTTGAGCCGAATTCTAGCTCAGGCTGCAGGCTTTACCGAGTTAATTAAACCTGTCTGGGCTCGTGCTGCAGGAGACCCTTGGCCAATATAAAACTATGTCGCTGCATCAGTGCCTTTTTACTCCGGTGCAAATTGGCTTGGGCTTGCGCTTTGCCCTTTTTGCTTACAGGTTGGAAAAATATTAATTTGCGCATCACATATTATGGTATCAGCACGCTCATGCACACAGCCTGCTTATAATGCATATATCGGTTTGCAGGCGCGTGGCCTTTCCGGTTATACTAGGTTCATTAATTTTTCTGAGCATTGAAGGTATGGCGGTTGGTACAGATAAGAAAAATAAAGTTGTAATAATGATGTCATTATAAACCATTGTAGCAGTTGTAATATTCTCTTAAGTATTGTCTGCTTGTGTCACATTTGAGAAATGTGCTTTATATAACCTATAAAGTCCATGTTGAATGGCAGCTGAATGGAGATTTGGGTCAGGGGTTGGACAGGAACATGTAAGCATGGTGATTAATATGGTAATATTCAAGCAAAATGTCTGCATTTTCCACCCACACATTTTTATTTGAATGACACCTGAAGTCAACGTCGGTCAGCCTTGTTGTTCTCATTTTCTCAGAAAGCATAGTCTTCGCAGCAGGTTCAACTACTGGTGAATTTGTATGCACAGTGTGTGTGCGTGCGTGCTGGCACCAAGGGGCCAAGACTGGTCTTTCGTTTTGAAGCTCACTTCCTGGTTGGGCTGGGAGCGGCCATTGTGCCGTTGCTCACTTGCACCACTGCGGTATGGCTCCAGTATTGGTCTTTCACCATGTAAGTCAATGGCAGCTATGTGGTCAAAATACTCAGTCAATAAATTTTTCCCACAAAAAAATGTAATTGCAATATGTGCCTTTCCTTCATCTAATGCCTCTGCATGTGCAGATTTTTTTAAATATTGTGTCGTTTGGACAGGGTATTAGCATTTTTTCAGGACCAATCAGAGGGACAGGTTGAGTCCTCTTCGGCTCCACGGAGCAGATTGTACAAGTCTTCCGGAGACTCAATTCGGTTTTGACGAGGCCGTGGGAAGGCAATGGGTGACGTCACATTGACTTTGTCCTTATTTTTATAGTCTATGATTGGCACAAGTCGCAATGCTGACGTCAAGAGTGACAGTCGGGCATTTTGATCGTTGAGGCAGTGTCTCGCGCGCTTCACATTTTGAACGAAACTCTTGTTCTCTGCCCCTCTCCGCAGCGTGTACCAGGTGGTGGTGGAAGAGGAGCGCCCCCGACGGGCCAGGGGGGCGGCGGAGATTCTCCGCTGCTACCCCGTGCCCATCCACTTCCAGAACGCCACCCTGCTCAACTCCCAGTACTACTTCACTGCGGAGTTTCCCGCGGCGGGCATACAGGCTCCCCAGCCCTTCAGCATCGGCGACAACAAGACCTACAGCGGCTACTGGAATGCCCCACTCCTGCCCCACAAGAGCTACAGTGTGTACTACCAGGCTGTGAGCACGGCCAACGGGGTGGGTAAACGCAAGACCGCTTCCTAAATTACTGCTCATTTTCACAATGTTGCTGCTGCATATAAGTTGCTTTCATCTCAATAGAAATAGCAAATATGGTGCTAAATATCCAGCATTGCTCACATTGTGTTTCTGCCTCAAAACCAAACCACATTTTTCAAGTTTAACCTTACGTTCTTTTAATGCGGTTTACCCGCTGTAAAATGATCCACTAGTTAGAATGTCCCCTAAAGGAGAGTTATTATTCGTTTAAAGAGTCTTTTCTCCAAGCAACACTAGGTTTGAGTCGCTGGAAGAAGGCAACGTCGTTACACAGCTTGTAACCATCGGGGTACTTATGATCAGTTGTTAGAATTGTGGCAATGGTTAGGCTCAGTGGCTGGCTGACAGCACTTGTTCGCATTCGCCTATGTTTTGACTCCTGAGAGTTGACTCGGGATTGGTCAGCCTGAACCCTCTGCACACTTTTCCTTTCCTACAGAGATTGTAGGAAAGACTGAAGTGAAAGGTTTGCATCATTTTATGAGATGGTAGAAAAGCTGTCGGTGACACTGACATGGTTTAATCGTTGGTCTTCCTGTGAGAATGGGAATCGGCATGTTTATGGGAATACAACGATATGTTGTTTCTGTCAATCAAGTCCAAAGAAAGTGCTTACCAGACTTCAGGTTATATTCTGGGAAACGAAGCCTCCTGTATGAAATTGAATATTGTGGCGCCGCACACAGGTAAATTGCCACGTTTTGCCATTGCAGTGCCAGCTTCAAGCATGCATGAGATTTAGCTCTCCTGCTCCAGATACCAGGCACCCATTTTTTTCCGAATGCCCTATTAAGAGTCAGATTAAATGTAAATTAGGAATATCAGTAATCTCCTCTTTAATATGCAAATTGGCCTTAATGAAAAGCACATCCTTTATTTTCCAAAGTGCAGTTCAAACAATTAGATTATTCACCACATCTAATTGCATGTTCTGGCCTAAGGGAGCGGGAGCGGGAGCTCATCCCCAAGCACGGCGGCTGAAATTAGACCCCGCGTGGCTGCTCGCCGCTCACCTTGGGCGGTGTGGAGACAGACATTCCCTAATGGAGGCTCTCTCAGGCGAGCGGGCGTTCCGCGCCTCTGACTCCGGCTCTAATGGGGTGCTGTGGGGGGGTGGGGGAGCCAGGGCCCGTCCTCCGCCAGTGCCGCCGCAGCCAATCCGCTGACCTTTCCGACGGAGGCCGTTTGGCCCCAGTCGCGGGGGAAGGTTCAGATCAACATCCCGTAGTAGAGGGCAGTGCAATCTGGCAACATGGGGGAGAGAGGCTGAAAACAACAGCGGTCATCAGACTGTTAAGTGCAAGGGTCCCTGTAAGAAATGCCAATGGCTCGATAAGCAACACAACTCAATGTTCTGGGTGCAAGGGTCTTTGGGGAACATAATGACGGGAGGGAAGTTTTCTAGACCAATTTACAATAATGGATAGTTTTATAAATGAAATATTGCGATGCATCCAACTTGGATATTATAGAAATCCAGTATTGTGTGTGCACACGCAATTTTAAGATCACGTGTTCCTTGAAAGTACAGAATTCTGTTTTTTAAAGGGGGTTATTTCTTGAAATCAGACTATTTTTTCCAAACAGCTATGCTACTTTGATACCAGCCGTGAAACTCCACTTTTGAGAAAATTACCTCCAAAGTTCAGGCAAGGGTTTTCTCTGGTTATCCATAAAAACTCCTTGACAACCATGTATTTAGATTAAGAGTAATCATACCAAATTACTTAAAGTACATCGTGGAGTCCTTTTAGAGAAAATTCATGTTCACCAAAACTAGAAATACTTAATGTAAGACTTTGCTTTAGTCAGTAGTTATATAGATATATATAATTTTACCTTGTCATACCTCAAACATAGCCTTGCACATTTTTTCTTAAGCAATTATTGTTAAAAATGACAGTTCCCTCACAATGTTAGCATATAAATGCACACCTTCTTACCCCTTTGAGTGGCTCCAGCTATCTACCTGATGCTCCTTCCCTTATAGTTTTACACAAAAGGCACTCATATAACATGTTTTCATGGTGAAAAGCTTTTAATTGGTCTGATACTCAATAGTTTCAGTAGTTCCGTAGGAGGACATTTCATGCACAGTTTTACCCACAATCAAGTTTTTAGTATGTTGTTTCCTTCTTACTGTCAGAATGCAATGGTACATTCTTATTTGCAGAGTAATTATTCACGCAAAAGTGTACGTTCAGCTGAGAAGGTCAGCTATATGAAACTGCAGTTGCCCATCATGCATTTTTTCTCTCTTCCCTGCAACTACCATGTTAACCATGCATTGCAGCCTGGGAAAATGAGGCAATGGGGAACGGAAAATAATAAATCACTTTGTCTTATGTAAAATTTAATGAAATGTCGATTTTTTTTTTTCCCATTTCAATGTACTGTATATTTAATATGTATAGGACTACAGGTGCACATACCATGAGATCCACCCAATAGGAATTAGTAAAATGTATGTATTCATGTCCATGTGTTTTCATAGCTTTTCCCTGACTGGCTTTCCCTAATGACGTCATTTGACATAATGATCTTTAAATAAATAAAACAAATGCCTATACATCAAGCAATTTTAAGTATAAAATAAAAGTTTACTTCACATGCTCATAGCATACAAATGGGTTATCATATCATAGAATGCTGTGGAATTTTAGGTTAACGGTGCTTTAGTTTGAATTCCATTAATACATCTCCTACTGACAGAGCCAGTCTCTTTTGCCTGGCCAAAAAAAAAGTCTCACACTAATATTTAGTTGGACCGCCTTTAGCTTTGATTATGGCGTGCATTCGTCATGGCATTGTTTCGACAACCTTATGCAATGTCGCAACATTTATTTCCGTCCAGAGCTGCATTCATTTTTGGCCAAGATCTTGTATTGACGACGACAGAGTCGAATCTCTCCGTAAAGTCTTCTTCTCCAGCACATCCCAAAGACTTTCAATGGGGTTAAGGTCAGGACTCTGGTGGCCAATTCATGTGTGAAAATGATTCCTCATGCTCCCTGAACCACTCTTTCACATTGTCGTTCTGGAATATGCCCATTGATGGGCTACCCTCGTCATTCAGTACATTCAGGTACTCAGCTGACTGGTCGTAGAGCGGCAGAAACTAAATATGAATACATTTTATTTATACATAGGAGGAAAATAATGTTGCGCAGTAATTAATTTCCATTTTTAGATGAAGAGTTGCTCTTACTTTACCTGAATCACATTGCTGTATTTAACTTGAATAATTTAACAGGTCCGTATTCCAATTTGTCATCTTTTAAATAATGCACCGCACACACAAGTGCATTTTACTGTATTAAAGCTGCTGGGATTAGACTAAACCTCAAGTTACTTGGGGCCTCCTGAATATGCATCTTAATTTTTAGTAAACTATTGTTTGCCCCCGCCCCTTTTAAGATGAAAAATGCTCTTGCTTTTAAAAAAATTGTTTTTGTTAGAGAAAGCAGTGGGATGGCGCTCAAACTGAGGCTGTCCAAAGGGACGCGGCAGATCTCATTTCACTCGGAGCTTCCGTGAATTGTTTTCCGTTTCCTCTGCGGCCGGATTGTGGGGGCTCTACTCGCCTCATCCCCTTCTTGCGCTGGCTGCCTCCGACAAGCCGCGCCGTGCCTGTGCCAACGGCGATTACAGCCTTGGATTTGAGCGTGCGCCGTCTGTGCCAGGCCCAAATGCACCGTCCCAGGTTTATAATGCCCAACATGGTGTTTAGAGCTATCGCCGTTCTACAAATGGGAGTCGGGGGGAGGGAGGGGAGGAGGCAGGGGGGGAGGTGAGGCTCAAGGTCGTCAAGTTTTTCATTCGATGAGAGGCCACACACAATATTTGAGACGGCCTTCTGTCAGCTGGCAGGTGAATGCCAGAGAATCCGTTGATCCAAGCAGACTTTCCACAGTGCCAAGTCTATTACATTTTACGGTCGGTGAGTTGAACAGATTGGGAGAGGAAAAGCATTTTTAACAGGGAGACGGCGGTTACCAGACGCCCATGACTTCATCGCACAGCTCTGTAACATGTCGCCATTTCCCACATCCAGTCAATGACGTGCCTTTTTTTTTTGTCTCCTCTCTCCCCTTTCTTCTTCCTCTGTTTTAATGCAGGAGACCAAAATCGATTGCGTTCGAGTGGCCACCAAAGGTAGGAAAAGCAATATGAAGGCCCACACATCACCAAGGATAGGTTTTGAAGGAATGTTAACAGCTCACCTTTTTGTGTGTTACCTATTCTTAACATTTTCTGTGTCGTTACACTTTTAAAATGCACTAATATCTCCTCTTCAGTTATATTTGTTCTTTCGTTGCTCCATATTTCTTAATCTATGTTATGTCTGTATTTGTTGCCTTTGTGTAGCTACATATGGTGCATTTTTAATTTGACACAGAGAGGTAATCTTGTGGCCAATTGAAAGTAGCATCTTCTATTTATTTCATTTGCTAACCCTATGACTCCTAGCCTGGGAAACATTGGAGGAAAGAACTTTTTTTTTTTTTTTTCCGAAAGCTGTCTTGGAGGGACACATTGTCCTTGACTCTTTTCCCTGCCAATTCAATGTCTTTTACTTGAAATAAGAAATAAACACAAACAGCTCAGTCAGATTCACTGATGAATAATGTGCAAGAAATGTAACCATTGATTTTAAAAATTACTTTGAAACCGTTACGTTGAGCCTAAAAACCTGTGAGCTTCTTTTTTTGTGTGCGAATTTAATAGCATTTCCTTAGCAACCGCGCAGTCCCTTAAGGTTATTCTCTGAAGAATAACTTGTATACTTTACTGTTAGCATTTAATGTTTAGACATAATTGAAGCAGTACCGATGTTTATTGTTAAGGCATTAGGAAATTAAATGCATGAAAAATTTATTTAGTTGAATGTTTAAAGCCTTTGCCGTGAGGTCAGAGCACCTGCTTTCAAACCAATTTTGAGCTATGAAGTACTGAAATGCGAAAGCTCAATTAACAGATGTCCTAGCCTCCAATGAACCTGCTATTGAGCTGTTTTCAGCTGTAAATTGGAATACCCATTTTCAATTATATTGAAACTGATTTAAAAGGCTCATCATTAAAAAGTTGGTCTAAAAGGTGGAATTGTATTGTTAGCACATTCCTAGAAACTGAATAGCAGATCCTTTGTTAAAATCAAACTGCTTCCAAGGACAACTTTTATTATTTATTATATAGTCTTCTTATGGGGTATTTTCATATTTAGTTTGATGATGATAATAATAATAGTAATTTCAGTATCATTGTAATTATTACAATAAAAATAAGATGTATATCTGTAAGATTTTAGGGGGAAATCAAATACAACTTAGAGAATGATGGCATCATTCCCAGAATTGGGTATATTTTCAAAGTATGTCTGTCACTAATTGCATACATGATTCTCAATGCACCATGTGTATCTGCCATTGTCTAGAATCCCTAAAGTGGCACATACTTGCATTTCTTGCATTTATCACTAGATCGCAATATCCATTGTCTTTATGTTTTATCATTAAGTAAGGGTAGATTAGATGCAAACTTACTGTGGGGGTCATCAGATCAGGGCCAGTTCACACCCACTGTGGGACAGTAGCTCATTATGGGACAGGGCCACTTTAGACCCACTGTGGGACAGTAGCTCATGAGGGGACAGGGCCATTTTAGACCCACTGTGGGACAGTAGCTCATTATGGGACAGGGCCACTTTAGACCCACTGTGGGACAGTAGCTCATTATGGGACAGGGCCACTTTAGACCCACTGTGGGACAGTAGCTCATTATGGGACAGGGCCATTTTAGACCCACTGTGGGCCAGTAGCTCATTATGGAACAGGGCCATTTTAGACCCACTGTGGGCCAGTAGCTCATTATGGAACAGGGCCACTTTAGACCCACTGTGGGACAGTAGCTCATTATGGGACAGGGCCACTTTAGACCCACTGTGGGACAGTAGCTCATTATGGAACAGGGCCACTTTAGACCCACTGTGGGACAGTAGCTCATTATGGGACAGGGCCACTTTAGACCCACTGTGGGACAGTAGCTCATTATGGAACAGGGCCATTTTAGACCCACTGTGGGACAGTAGCTCATTATGGAACAGGGCCACTTTAGACCCACTGTGGGACAGTAGCTCATTATGGGACAGGGCCACTTTAGACCCACTGTGGGACAGTAGCTCATTATGGGACAGGGCCACTTTAGACCCACTGTGGGACAGTAGCTCATTATGGGACAGGGCCACTTTAGACCCACTGTGGGACAGTAGCTCATTATGGGACAGGGCCACTTTAGACCCACTGTGGGCCAGTAGCTCATTATGGAACAGGGCCATTTTAGACCCACTGTGGGACAGTAGCTCATTATGGGACAGGGCCACTTTAGACCCACTGTGGGACAGTAGCTCATTATGGGACAGGGCCACTTTAGACCCACTGTGGGACAGTCGCTCATTATGGGACAGGGCCACTTTAGACCCACTGTGGGCCAGTAGCTCATTATGGGACAGGGCTACTTTAGACCCACTGTGGGCCAGTAGCTCATTATGGAACAGGGCCATTTTAGACCCACTGTGGGCCAGTAGCTCATTATGGAACAGGGCCACTTTAGACCCACTGTGGGCCAGTAGCTCATTATGGAACAGGGCCACTTTAGACCCACTGTGGGACAGTAGCTCATTATGGGACAGGGCCACTTTAGACCCACTGTGGGACAGTAGCTCATTATGGAACAGGGCCACTTTAGACCCACTGTGGGACAGTAGCTCATTATGGGACAGGGCCACTTTAGACCCACTGTGGGACAGTAGCTCATTATGGAACAGGGCCATTTTAGACCCACTGTGGGACAGTTGTTCATTATGGAACAGGGCCACTTTAGACCCACTGTGGGCCAGTAGCTCATTATGGGACAGGGCCACTTTAGACCCACTGTGGGACAGTAGCTCATTATGGGACAGGGCCACTTTAGACCCACTGTGGGCCAGTAGCTCATTATGGAACAGGGCCATTTTAGACCCACTGTGGGCCAGTAGCTCATTATGGAACAGGGCCATTTTAGACCCACTGTGGGACAGTAGCTCATTATGGGACAGGGCCACTTTAGACCCACTGTGGGACAGTAGCTCATTATGGAACAGGGCCACTTTAGACCCACTGTGGGACAGTAGCTCATTATGGGACAGGGCCACTTTAGACCCACTGTGGGACAGTAGCTCATTATGGAACAGGGCCACTTTAGACCCACTGTGGGACAGTAGCTCATTATGGAACAGGGCCACTTTAGACCCACTGTGGGCCAGTAGCTCATTATGGGACAGGGCCACTTTAGACCCACTGTGGGACAGTAGCTCATTATGGGACAGGGCCACTTTAGACCCACTGTGGGACAGTAGCTCATTATGGAACAGGGCCATTTTAGACCCATTGTGGGACAGTAGCTCATTATGGAACAGGGCCACTTTAGACCCACTGTGGGCCAGTAGCTCATTATGGGACAGGGCCATTTTAGACCCACTGTGGGACAGTAGCTCATTATGGGACAGGGCCACTTTAGACCCACTGTGGGACAGTAGCTCATTATGGAACAGGGCCACTTTAGACCCACTGTGGGACAGTAGCTCATTATGGGACAGGGCCACTTTAGACCCACTGTGGGACAGTAGCTCATTATGGGACAGGGCCACTTTAGACCCACTGTGGGACAGTAGCTCATTATGGGACAGGGCCACTTTAGACCCACTGTGGGACAGTAGCTCATTATGGGACAGGGCCACTTTAGACCCACTGTGGGACAGTAGCTCATTATGGGACAGGGCCACTTTAGACCCACTGTGGGACGGTAGCTATCCGTGGAGAAGTCACACAAAGGGCAGGCTCTCTGCGCCACAGTGGTGCTCCTCTCAGATAGCACGCAGTCGCAGTGTTGAATTTAATTTAGCACAGATGGTAGATAATCTATTTTCCGTAGTACATGCCATCTTCCTAATGGTGCCCAGGCTGTTCTATGCAAATGAGAGATGTTTTATTCCAAAGCTTTTTGTTTTCGCCTCTGCTTTTTATGGTCGATGCGTAACTTTCCTCGTTTTGTTTTCACCGCTGTAGAAGTTTAAAGAACAGTTTTTATATTCATTTCTGTGTTTTATAATTTTTTTATTTGAATCAATCAGACGGCATCTGACTGTTTGGATCGAGCGTCTGTTAAATGGTTTACCAAGTGTCAGAATACAGTAGGCTCTGTTGCCAGCCGAAATAGGCTATTCCTCTTCACACACAAAAACACCCTTGGCTTATGTGCACAGCTTCCTGGTGATGGCCCAATCAATGGCATCCACAAACTCTAGCACTGGGGCTTCGCTAATAAACTGCATATTTAATCCGAGGCGAGGTTTCTTTCCTTTTCCTTTTTATTGCACTGCACTAAGATGTTCTTGTGTGCCGAGTCTCCAGCTTCAGTCTGGCTTTCTCTCTCCCTTTGCATGCTGGCCTGGAACTCTTCTTTTGCCTTAGCCGCCATAATCGTGACTCAGCTCACAACACCCTACATTCGCATCGCCCCGGCGGCTGGCGACAACCAACTAACAGGTCAGACATTCATGCTGCTGCCGGCGCCCTCCTCCTATACTGTGGGTTTGTGGGTCTGTCATCTACGTCTGTGTCTGTCAGTCTATCATGTGCATCTGGCTCTCCTCTCAGGGTGCGTGCGCATTCGTGCGTGCGTGTGTGTGTGTGTGCGTGTGTGTGTATGTGTGTATATGTATGTGTGTGTGTGTGTGTGTGTGTCTGAGTGTTCAGGTGTGGTGGTCTCTCGCAGACAGTATTTCTAAGCTTGTTTGTCCTACTGCATGTTCCCATGTGCTGTTCAGCGTGTGACCTTTAGTCTTGTCCAGCTAATGAATTAGAGCTTGATTTCCACTGCCAACAAAGTGGATACCTAGTTGTGAGGCTTTGATTTCACAATTTCAATAATGCACGTTAGTTTTAGCAAATATTAAGATCAGTTCATGTGCAGTTGTTGGTGTTATATGGGATTTGGTATACGCAATAACATGATTAGTAAAATCACAAATTCCCTGCATTTCTATTCTAAGCTGATGTACGGCTTCTTGCAAGAAGCGGAAAATCAATATACCCTTCCAAAACAGCATGAAACAGAAAACCATAACACTTAGGCATGCATGACAAAGCCATCGTGCTCAACGGGCTGTCAGAAAATTACATTTACATATTTACCATACAGTACCTCTCGTCAAAGAAGAGGTGAAGACTTTGCTGGCTGTTTGTACAAGAAGCCAAATTATTCTGTCATTCTGTCACTATGTTGTACAAACTTTCATGCTTTAAAATACTGAATCAAAGAAATATAGAAACTTCAGTTGTTCGAAAGCAGAAGCTGAAATATCTAATAAAATAAGAAGAGAACTATGTTGAGATCAGGAGAATATTGTTTTACATTATTTTCCAGCATAAATAAAAACAAGTCACATTTACACCAGCAGACTTACTATACTGACTGGAAAATTAAGTTATCTGTGGAATTAGCGAGCTACCTCTTGGTGGATGAGTTTGATCCTTTTTTACAGTGATATTGCTAACAAATGAGTGCACATTGAATACAACTGACGACTCACCTTCTCAGCATTTCAGTAAGGTTGTAGCAACGTTTTATCACAACATAATTTGCTCTACATTAAATTGTATTGTTGTAGATCTCTTGAATTTACTGTACAGCTTCTTGAATCACAACATCAACAAAATAATCTAAAATGTGGTCCATGTGGTGAATTAATACATTAGTTTAAATGGTATGGCTTAACCCTCCACTGATTTTTGAATATTAACTGCCCTCATGCAATGTTTTGGTTGCCCTGGGATAACAGGTACACTAATCCTGAGCCCTAATGTATGCTGGTAAGGGGTTAAATGTTGTATCCTCACAGTGAAATGGCTTTTGTCCCAGTCATTACAAAACAGCGGCTCTATTTTGTGTTCAGAGGAGATAAACGGTGAAATCAGGACTCGTCTGATGTGAATGGTCTACTCCCTTCAATATCCTGTTCTGAATTCTTCTTTTCATGTTTGTTGGGGGTTTGCAAAGATTGCTTAATTCATCTCAATCTAGCTGGGGCTCCACAGAAAGTCAGGAGAGAAGTTCAGAGCTCCTGCAACACCAACTGAATGCAGTTAATGACCTGTTTTGTCAAGTGTGATTTATCGCCTGTTTTGTTTGGCTTCATGTGATATATTTGTCATTTTACTTTTGGCAATGCCATCTATAATGCTGTACAGAGAAAGGAAATATTAGGTGCATCATATGTTTTAGAGAATTCTCTGTTTTGAATTCAGAAAACATCACGAGACTGGGTTCAGGGCAGGTCATTCCTGTTTGTTCATTTGTTTCTTCAATCATTTTCCCTTCTATTGAATTCTTATACCATCCATGAAAGGCCATGACAATGTACCTGCAAATTGGCCAATAATACAAGATGGTTTTATTAGTTTATTATAAATCTCAATAATATGATATTTCAATGGAATTCATATTTAGATTTTCTGTATTTTTTAGGCCTAGGATTTTTCTCTTAAAACAAGTATGTGAAATATATTACGGTTTTAAACTTGATTGGACTGGAACGGTTACAGAGATGGCTTTCAGTGAGCAACTATGTTGTAGCTGAATGACCAGACTAGTGGATTTACAACGTGCAAATAAGAGATAGTAACTGAGCTAGAATGAAAGGCCCTTAGAGTAACTACATCCACTGTCTCAGCCGGTCTCCGCCTACTTCACAATTTAGAAAAATACTTTGTGGGGTGAGCGAGGGAGAGGGGTGGGGGCAGAGGTGCTGTGTCCATCATCATTTGCATAAATGAACGTACATTGTACAAATTATTTCGTATAACTCGGATCAAACTTGTCAAACTAGACATTGAGCATCAAATATGAATCAAGATTCAGCAACTGCATGGCCTATTTCTCACCTCAAATATCTTCAGAAACATATTTTAGTGGACTATTTAGGTGGAATAAGAGAATTGAACAGGACGCCGCGTTGTTCGGGTTTAAAAACGTGGAGCCAAAATGAAAGTAACATAGCAGGTCTAACCAATCAGGTGCCGGCTGTTTCCGTTGTGGGCGACAACAATTATCCATGTGATGTAGAGGTACCTCCAAAGAGGTACTCTGACATCACAATTGGGGCGGGGGCAGTGTGGGGAGCAGAAAGGAAATTTCAACCATTAGGGGCAATACAAAGATGCTTTTCTACCAATTTCTTATGATATACAATATTATTTCCGAATTGTTGAAATAACCAAATGCATGAATAAGTTTCATTACAAGGTAGACATACAAACACGTTTACAGCGAAAGAAAAGTGATCTAGAGTGTATTTACCCTTTAAGGAGTTACACACGTACACATGTTGTTTGTTTCTTACTCTGAAAAATTGCATTTTTCTGAGCTGAGGAACTTGTACACAGCATTTTGAAAGTATGAAATTCGGGTTTTAATGGACTGTTCTGTCATGTAACACAACGTTGCTTCGTGCAACTCTTTCACATAGCTTGTAAAAGAGACAGCTGCATTTTTTGGGGGAGGCTATTATATTGGGTCCAGAAGCTGGCAGATGCCCTTGTCGCAGATTAAGTTTCAGTGTTTCTTTAACAGCATCTTTTTACCTTGAGGCTGTTTTGCCATGGAAATGTGAATGAGCCCAGGATGGGCGGGCCTCTGTGCCAGCACAGCATCTGCTGTAGCATTGACTGCCCAGTGGAGCCGGCTACTCAACACACTGCAGTAGAGGCCACCTAACACCTTGAGCCCTGCTGTTTCATATTCATATCGGCTAGGCGAGAGTATCTATTTTCCCGAAAGGGAAAAAGCGTCTTGTGAATAAAGCTAAAAAGTTTCCCGGGCTTTTCAGCATATCACAAATTATTCAGCAGTGGTTTACTGCCCTCTGCAATACATGAGAAGAGCAGCCAAGTGTAGGAAAATGGCTCCCCAAAATATAATTTTTAATGCAAAAAAAAAAAAAAAAAAGGCTGGGAACAAACGGCATTTTGAGCTTGTGCCACATGTCAATGTGCATCATTATCACTTGAATTTTCTTGTGTCTGATGAAGCCCCAGGTGTGCATTTCTCCCTCATTGTATGTGCTCAACCTGCCCAGACTCTCTCAGAGCCCAGCCTTCTTTAAATTATCATTTTTTTGTGCCCCTCTTCAGTCACAACAGGAAGTGAGATGGTAACTTCCTGGTAGCATGGCTCTACCACTGTACCGTTTCCCCGCTCAGTGCTTTCAGCAGTCTGGAGGGGCGAATGGTACCTTCAGGGCGCTCGGTTTCCAGCGCATAAGACTGAATTGCTTTCCCATCATCGGGGCCCCTCCGCCATACTTATGCGTGTCACCAGGAGTGAAATACAAATTTTCGAAATGAGACCAGCTCCCGACACCATCCGTCACGGCGGTAAACGATAGCGGGGCACCCGGTGTGATGGATGTTGTCACACCGTGATTGAAAAAGTGGCAGTGGCAGGAGGAATAGATTCGGTCGGGTGAATTGAACAGTGTGTCCCGACTATTTTTCATCCCAAACTCATTTAGCGCGAGGAAATGGATATTTCATCGGGCGGCGGGTTGACGTTCCATCACATTATACAGTAAACAGCCCGAGCGAAGTTCTCTTCAAGGAGGGAAGCCCGGCGCGCTGCTAAAACACTGGTCGCTGCTAGGTGTTGGTATTCTCATTTGAACAGATATTAAATGTGTGTGCCCGTGGTGTGATCACCCGTCACTGCCTACTTTGTGAATAAATTGGAGAAAAGGAGTCCCCCCCTCTTCTCTCTGCTCATCATCGGTGACCCAGATTTGAATATCCAAAGGCAAAAAGAAGCACTTATTGTGCTCATGAAAAACAATTGCCGGTGAAATGCATAACAAACAAGTTTATCTCCCCTGCTCAGGTGCAAAAGCTCTTTGGAGGAGAAATGACTGCTTCATTTATGGGGAAGGGACAAAAAAGCTAATTAATTGCTTAAAAAGGTCACAACAGGAGAAGGGCTAAGAAGGACGCTTATTGTGTGACTGGACCTCAGAGTGTCGCTCGAACACGAAGGAGGAAGCGTTCCCCGCTCGGCGCCGCCTGGCAGGAGTAAGGGAGCGCTGCTTTCGTTTTATCGAAAGGTTTGAATAAAAACAGGGGAATAACGATTTTGAGTATGCACATCCTTCAACAAGGCCTTGGATAAGTCCTGCTGGCTTTTTCCGGTTTACCGGGCTGCGGACACGTCTTATTCTTTTTTTGATGTTTTAACCCCAGTTAAGTGTGGCTTGTGTCTGTGATGAACTAGCCTGCAGGCAGACCCCCCACACAGTGCCCTGGATAAAACGGGGCCTGCTGTGCGCAGTAGTTGACTTTGACAGAGTGTCACAACAGGTCGTCACGATTTTGAACTGGACACTGCTCAGGATTTTATCCTTGATGCATATACCCTAATATGGATGTCAGTGGCACCATCTATAGTGAGGAAACGGTTAACTTGCTTACAGTCAGCGGATGTGGAGATGCTGTTTACGATCTCTATACAACTGTTGGACCACAGTAGAAACCCCTTTTAGCACTGTTTAACCATTTAATCAGACTTAACCCAGGCTATTATAGTAAGGCTTTGGCTTAAAGGGAAAATTAATCAAAATATTAAATGATGAAAACGGACCGTGATTAGTGCTGTCACGATATACAATTTTCATATTGTCGATATGCCTTTCACAAATATCGCGATATACGATATTATCGGATATCATGACAGCCCTAGTCTAAAAAACCAGTATACAAATAATTGTCACAAAATAATAAATACAGAGCAAATAATAATAACCAAATATTTTAAAAACAAAGCAGTAATGCAAATATTTAGTTATACAGATTTTGAAATATTAACTCACCTATTTATTTCCAACTAATATTATTTAAAATCATGTATGTATGTTTTGTCCTTAGAATATCAAGTATAATATATTTTTTAAATTATATATTTTCAAATATCGCGATGTTCCGATATTATCAGGTATCATGACAACCCTACGATGCATGCAGTACCCTGTGCAATAACCTGGCTTATGTCCTATATGACAGGTGCATGTAAATCAACATTCATGCTCTCTACTTCTTGTCATTATCTTTACAATGTCAACATCAGTTATCACCATGCATGCAAGTACTTTCGTCATCTTTAGGACATGCAAGTAGCAACTCATCTTGAAGTGCAGTGAATTTTTTCTATCAATCACCTATCAGCATCACCTATGCAAAAAGCGTAATGGTGCTGTGTTGTAAAGCAGTGTTGCTTGACGGTTTTTGTCGCACCTGCTGTTCACCGTAGGTGCCGCCACACGGAAGCCGGACGCCGTGGAACCAGAGAAACAAACTGACCACACGGTGAAGATCGCCGGAGTCATCGCCGGCATCCTGCTCTTCGTCATCATCTTCCTCGGCGTGGTGCTGGTCATGAAGAAAAGGTAAGAAACATTCGGCCAGGACTGTCCTAGCACAGTGATTATATCCCAGAATGTACAGTAGGTGATCATTACCTCGAAAGGTCTGTGTATATCCAGGTCAAGTCCAATTCAGTTGGATAAGGAATTAATGTTACTGGATGATAAAATGACCTGCAGTCAACTGTGCAGTAATGCTTTGTTGTCATGTGTCTGCATAGTCTAGCCTTTCTACTGTGTTTATGGCTAAATGTCAATATACTTTTTTGCTAACGGACCGTAAATGAACAGAAGTGCTGAAATGATTTGGAATTACCATTTGTTGTTTAAATGACCCATCACAAAACACATTTTCTGAGTTTGGGGAGTGTGCATAATTACAGGAATGAGAGATCCAGTTAATCGACAATGATTTTCTTTTCACCTTGAAACTGGTGCTTTGCCAATTGAGCATTAAATAATTGATTTGATTACATTGATAAGCTCCATTAAACTGTTTATAGCATATATACTGTACACTGCGTGATTAAATATTAATTCCACCCTATGCCAGGCTCAAACAAACGCCACTGTTTTAATGACCTGCGAACAGGGATAGGAAAATATTTCTGAGGCTTATCTTATGGAAAAAAAGGGGTGAGATAAGAAGGAAAAATTGATGAAAGCGCTTTTTTTTTTTTTCAAAGAGAGGCCTTGGGCGTGTAGCTGCAGGCAAGTTTACATTAGCTTTAGTCCCATGCCAGAGAAAAACCTCTGTATTCCAAACACCCGCCTCAGGAACCAACATTGTGCAAATATCAAACTTCTTTTGTACACAGGGAGACCTGCAATAACACACAGTCTTCTCAAAGTTTGTTGTAGATGACTTTGATGTACAATGTTATGTTATTTAAAAAAGGACAATGTGACGTGTAATGAGAGAATATTCAATATTCAAAGAGCCAAGACTGGTTTTAAACTAAACATTTTTATCTCTTTCTACTGAATTAATGTTCCGTAGAAGAAAATCTTCCATCAGGCAAATTCCAATGGGTGTACATTATTGGTGTTTTGATTACCTAGTGCTAAACCCATTGTAATTACAGCTTGTGCACAAGATTAGTTCATTATGCAAAATGACTTTATCCACATCTTGGTCCAATGAAAAGATCAGAATGAGGTTGTTTTTTTATATTTGGTTTAATTTATACTGTATAAATTGATTTAGGAATGGAACCGTGGTGAGGAATTAAAATGTCTGTGTTAAATTCTGCAAGGTATGAAATTGTCTTTTCTTTGCCGTGGAATTTGTCAGACATCAGTTTGTCATGCCAGGATTTTAGTAAGGCTTCTTTGTATGTGTCTTGAAATAATTTTAATAATAATAAGTAAAGGATGCTAATATGTTCACCAAAGAACATTCTCTCTGTTTCTCTCTAATGCTCAACGCTTTCTAACACTGCTGAATAGCCTTTTCTCTCCTGTTCTTTATATCCCGATATCCAATGTGACCCCCCCCGTTTGTCTAAACAACTGATCCTGACCTTTGCCCGTGACACTTTACCCACAATTCTTTCTCGCAACACCAATCTAGCCTGCAGACCCGCATTGCAGCGTAACAACTCCCAATAGTAGACGCGTAGATTCTTTGGCCCCCACGCATGACATACTCCCAGCAATCACCTTGCCCTCACGATCACAAGTAACCTTCACTTATGCCACCATATCTGGTTTTTGTTCATTTATATTTTCAAACATTAATATTTTACTTTTTCTTTCCTTTCATCCCATTTTCCCCCCTACCACTGCTTAAATCCTACCACCACCCCACTTGGCAGAAGAACCTATCACTCCTACACTTACTACCTGTAAGTAACCACTTTGTGAAACGTTAGTGCCATGCTTTCTGCCACGCCTTTTCATGCATGAAACCAGTGACTTCCTCCCTTTTCAGTCAGAGCAAGAGATTCTGTTTTAGTGCTAGTCGGAGATTAGGGAGGTACCTGCCAACACAGTTCCAATACAACAGGTTCCTTCACATTTGACTTCTGCAAGTATCGGACCGGCATCTTACTGTTTCTTTGTGTGACGTCATGAAGAAACAATGTATTTGCATGCTTTAAAGAATACTCAGTTTAATTATTGAGTACTTTTGAATTGCACAACCATTTTGACTCCTAAGTATCATATTAAACCTGGTTTTCTAAGTAAAGAAGTTCTTTGAAAGTGGATTTTACCTGATTTAATGCATCTGTTGCATAAAATATTAAGAAAAACATGTTACTTTTAAAAAAAGATCTTGCTTTGGTTTGAAAGGGACCTGAATTGTGAACTAATATTGAGCTAAATGATAACCCCGCCCCCTTCTTTTTAAATACGTAGACGTTAGAAAAACAAGTGTCAAAACCTTTTCAATTTGCTTAGTTTTTAAGGGCAATAGGAAATCTGCACTTTTGTGACATCTTTGTTCCATGGGAATAATATAGATAACCCATTCCCAACCATTCTGGAGTATCAAACAATGTTGGCATGAGAGAGAGAGAATATATATAATTCCTTCTCCTTTGCTACCCCCCTTAACTCCACTCAGCCACACCTTCTCCCATTGCTTTGTCCTTGTTCTTGTGTAAAGCAGTAAGTGTTCATCTCTAAGCCCTCATATTTTTCCACTTTTCTTTCACTTTTTTTTAGATCAATTATTTTTGCATGGTCATGCCAACAGCATGTGAATCCCCATGTATATACCATACGAGAGCGCTAAGAGAAGCCTGTTGTCAGATTCGCTCCAGCGGAGCAGAACGCCGTTTCAAACCAGGATATGATCTTATATTTCTATGCATGTATTACACTTGGAGGGAGAAGAGCTTTATCTTGTTAATATTGTTTATTTATTGCCGTCACCATTTGTTTGAGTGTTGCTGTATATTTTAACCGTTGAGCACAGCAGGTATGGAAATCAACTGACTTCAGTGAGGTCTTCTGATTTAAATCATTTTTGATGGGGTAGAGAATAGGCCGCATGAGTGAACATGTTACTTGACAAGATACAACTGTGTAATCTACGTAATTCAACTTTAATATGTGGTCAGTGGTGAAATGCTAATACTATATAACCATGCTACTAGGCTTTTACTAGTTATGTATAGCAAATAGGCCTATATGTGAATTTTCTATTGTAATATTTTTACTGGTTACATTATAGTTTTGATGGTTAACTCTATATGAATGTTCTTGTTAGCTGATAGTGTCTTCAAGTTCCCTGTAGGAAAGGGGAAACCCTTGTATATACAGTACAGAGAAATAGAAACTTGAGCCATTGCGAGATATAAGTAGAATATATTATAACCATGCATTGTGTCTCTACATATGCACTGTGTGTGTGCGTGCGCGTGCGCGTATAATATATATATATATATATATAGATATATATATATAGTATATAGATAGACTGCATGGTTATTTAAATTCTGAACCCTCAATGGGTAATAGGATAGTCTTTTTTGACATCACAATGATATTAAATGTTCCAAATTTTGGTTTTTAAAATAAATATTAACATGGTATATAGTAACATTTTTCAAAAGATCTTTCAATGCCTCTGTAAACTTCTCCTCCTGTGGGATGTCCCCTAAACTTTGTCAAGGACACCACTGCTGAGTGTTCAGACGCACCGAGGATCGTCATTTAAGAAGTAATATGGTAAATTGCCCTCTCAAAGGCCGTCACTCCACGAGTTCATGCTTAACTTCATTCGCGCTCTCGCAAATTGAGCTGTTACTTGTGTGCTGAGTGGCTTAATGAAACATTGAATGTGCATCTTTGATCTAGCTGGAGACGGTGAAAGGAGAGGGCAGGTGTGGAGGGCGGGAAAAGAGGGGAGCCTCCGTCACATGCTAATTAAAGACAGAACACTGAATTCGCCAAGCAGTCCCTGATGAGACCAGGTTGGCGATTCTTGAGGACTGTTCGACTGTGCTATCGAGACTCAGGACTCGCAAGGCCGATATGCTCTCTTATGATTTCCCTGTAAGCCTATAGGGGGAAGACGTAGTCAACGTTATGGAACTCAGGCAATCAGCTTCTTTTTTTTTTTTTTTTTTTCTAACCTTCACTTTGTATGAAGAATGTTTCATACTTCATCTGTTCATGTTACGCAAACACTAGAGCACTTTGTACTTTTAGCTTGAATAGAGATGATCTTAAATGTTACAGAAAGAACACGGGTCCTTTTCAAATGAAGAGTTCTGAATAGATTCATTGAACCGTACGTCTTAAATGGTGAACATGAGCATGTATCTGCTTGAATATTTGAACATATGTATGTGACCTGCAAATTTGCCATTGCTCTGAAGGACTTATTTAATTTATTAAGTTGGCTTGAAGAAGCCAGCTGACTGTTCCCCTTATTACTACTTCTTATTCAACATCCATTTTCTTTACGCTACTCCTCCTGCAGCTTTTCAGTCAGACCTACAAAATTTGGCCAGTAGCTTCACCTAGTTTTGGATTGTGTTCCTTTTTGTGCCAATGTCTCAAATGCTTTTTGAGATATTTACATTTTTACGTTTACGTCTCTCTCTGATTGGTTCAACTGTTAAATTCTGTTTTGTGATGGCTAACCGAGATTCTGTAAAATTTGTGGAAATGGATGCAGATGTGTCTGGGTCCAACTTGCACGCCAGACTAGATGGGTTTCTTAGCCGGTCATTCGATCTCCTGTAACCTGGCCTGTCCGTACTGGCCTGAAGACATCCTCATTATCATGGCCACTAACCTACTGTAGTGGGCCAATTTGTGAGAAAGGTGTGGCGTTGTTTATTGTCTGTGAAAAGTTGGTTATAGTTATATCTTTAATGCTTTTTAAAGATATAATCGCACCATAATCACCTGGTCTTCTTAGCCCAATGTACAAAATATACTGAGGCAATCTCATAGGATATCCACAAATAGAGCTTCAATAAAGAAACTCAGCTGATGAGCCAAAATGTACAGCTGAAAAATAAGTATTTTGGCCACTCTGTAGAGAACTGGCACACCACCCTTCCCTGCCAACTGGAGCATGGTGACGCTGCCTGGGTTCCTCATCAATTTCACACACGACTTTAGGTGGACCTGTAAAAGGGAACATAAAACATGTCGATAAAACAAGAGAGGAATAACTGCCTCGATGAGAGATGGGCGCAGACCGAAGCCCTCGCTCCGTCTCCGAGCCTCTCCTCTCCAACACAAGTCATAAACTTCATAATTTCCGAGCGCTTCCAGGGGGGGAGAGGGGTGGAAAGACAGGCCCATTTAACTCTGGGCTTTTTAACAGAGTGTGCCGAGTGCGTGAAAGCCTTAATTAAATCCTACAAGCAAGGCTCACGCAGAACAAGAATCAAATTAATTGCAACAAGGGACGTGCATTTGTCTCACTGACAGGCTCTGCATTTTGAAGAAGAAGAAGAAGAAGAGGAAGCGAGAGAAAAAGGCAATTTTGCTAGTCTCAGTGGAGTGGAGGCGGAGGGGGGACAAGCAGTTGCCTTTCAGTGGCGTGGCAGGTCGTTGTCAGGGACTCTTCTCCGTGGCATTGTTTACAGGATAATGACCTCCAGTGCAGGGGCAGACGGGGGGCGGCTGAGCACAAGATTCCCAAGCAGCCGAGTGAAGCGTGACCATATTTTTCCACAATATTTCATTTTGCCTGCTTTACTAAGTATCACACTATAATTAGGAGGCAGTCTAATTAAGGGTGGCTGAGGCAGCTGTGGAACGGAGATCAAGAGAATTTACTGCAGCTAACGGTGCGTGCAGGCTGCCAGAGGACATGGGATTCACGAAATGTGGGGAAGCCATCTTAACAATTGATTATGAATAAAAGCTTGCAGAGCTCACAACAGAACATGTGTAAAATGCACAAGTCTCTTTATTATCTCGAAATAAATGATGTCCTCCTAGTAGGTAATATTATTTATCAAGGAACTATGCATCTGTATTACTCACAAAATGTATAAGATTGGACGCATTTAATTGATTGGACCAACTCTCACCTGCGCTAATGTTAGAGAGAGTGATAATATCTCTCCCTACTGATGAGTGGAGTGCAGGGGACAAATGATGTACTGATTGGACAGAGTACAGCATTTAATTTAGGGACCTTTTCGACCTACAGGGCATCACCTTCTTTGGCCAGCTTATTTTCAGTTTCATAAACACGGGCCACATTGCACATTAAGGCTTTTTATGGACGCGGATGATAAGTCTGCTTCATTTAATGCAGAAGTGTGTTGACTGTTGTGCTTTAGAGTTGCAGTACCTAAAGCAGGACATGGATGGGAATGCCTTGGCTGAGGCGGCCTCCAAGCATAAAATTACAGCATTGCGTGAACTGTGGGCCCTGCTGCGCAGAAATCTCTCATAACGTTTCTTCAATATGTTGCAATAACAGTTAACAACTCCGCAGATATCTTTTGCTAATGTTATTTTAATTGGGGAATATTGTATCGTTATTGTGGCAGAAGGGCCCTTTCACAGACATTAAAATAAACGAAACGACAAAAATATGTCAGCCAGCGCATCGCGGCCGCAGTTCCGCCAGTGCACAACTGAGGCGGAAAACATTTGACGTTGCTAAATCAATCACTCTAAATGCGTAATTCCCCAGAGTAGCCACCCATTTGTCCGGCTGCATAAAGGCATGCACCGACACAGCTAGTATCCACTTGCGCAGCTGACACATGGCTCTCTGCAGAGCAGGGGTCAGGGAGCGTTTGGCCAGTCCTCCTTCTGCATGGATCATCTCAAACTAATGAAAGCTGCACACTGCAAGGCAGAGTCGGGGGGGTGGCTGGTTGTTGACAACAAGGGTCGCAGAGAGCTTCTGTTTACTGGGAATAAAGGATGTATCGCTGGCGCTAAATACCCTTCAGTTTAAATGTCACGTGTATAATTATCGCTTCTCTCGTTCTCGCTTTTACATCTGCTGTTGGTTCATTCCGAGCCGCTAAATTATGATAATGAAGGATTTAAGTTGAAATTGGTTGACGGGGCCTAAAATTCCGAACGCCGTCGAGATGTAATTGAACTGTTCGGGGGACGCATCGATCGCTTTCATACACTTTCATATCGATTTCAACCTGACCGCTCTCTGCTGCTCTGTGCATTATGAGCACTTTTCGCAATCAGCCACAGCCATCTATGTGCCTCTGCAGGATAGATTTCCATTTCCTCTTTTGCACTCACCGTATGAACGCTGGTTTTAGTGTTAAACCTCAGGCCAAGCAATTACGAGTTATTCTCTTTCCCTTTCCTGAGGAATTGAATATGCACCCCATTTTGTAGTACACTAAGGGCCTGATTTACTAAGACGTTTAGCGGGTGCAAAAAACTTTGGCACACGCAAAACTATTAACACAACCAATGATTGGTGCAAAACAAATACCATGACATTTGTCATGTTATTGGTTTTGCTTGTAATAAAAGGTTTTGCACATGCTAAAGGTCTTAGTAACTCAGGCCCTAGGTATGTGCAGGAGATAATACCTATTCCATACTGTAATAGAGTATCAAAGAACACACAAATAATTGCCCTGTCACTTTATATACACATTAATTATTCTATACTGACTTGTTACTGTTATGGATAAAAGTTGTCTTCTGGGAAAGGTTTGAATTGATTTTTGAGACTCTTCCATTAATATTGATTTTTGATGGTATTCAACAACTAATTAAACAACAATGTTCTGTCAGCACAGCAATATCTTTAATGATTAACTCTTGAGGTTCAGTTTCTAACATTTAGCATTGGCTGGGGGTTTGGGCTAGGTCACAGCCTATTTTAGTCGTATCAGAATTGCCCTCAGACGTGAAGCGCAGCATGTACTTGCTCGATTCATTTTGGTTTTGGCGTTTCCGTTTTTCCACAAAATAATCAATCTTCCTTCAGCGAGCCGATTGCTTCAATCAGAAAGGAGCGTTATATTTGACTGAACATCTGTCATCTGTAAAGACATCTTTATAACCAGAGAAAAGCTCTCTGTGAGTCTAAACTTTTCAGACTGAGAGGTAAACATCTCAGTGCTATTACAGTCGGGAAAGAACTTGTCAGATTGAACCAAATATTGTGATGTCAGGGCACTTCTTTTCATACATGGGATTGCTTTAGACGCCAAACCAAGGACTGTGTGTTTTCACAGATGATCTGAGGAATAAAACCAGTGTTTCTCAGGGATCTCTCCAGATTTTTTCGATACACATGGTTGTCTGAAATTTTCAGTGACATGCTTAGCTGTGCGTAAACCCCCTGGCGGTCTGTTGCGATGCTTCCACATTCTTTGGTCTTCACTTTTTTTTTTTTTACCTTTGATTTCCTGTCTTATTTGATTCGATTTCTCTTGCCTTATTTTTACGCGAAGCACTCTTGTGGTATTTTGTCCCAACTTACTTTTCGATTGTTCTTTTTTAGGAACGTCGTATGTGGGACCAAACCGAAATTCATCGCATTTTGCTTTCAATTCCCTGTGTATATTGAGAACTTCTGTCTCTAGAAGGAGCGTTTGCCACTTTGCTCCCACTGGGCTTTTCCCTCTTTGTCGCTCAACCAAATGGAAGCTTCGGATGGTCCGTATGGCGGATTACAAAAAAAACAAAAAACAAAACGAGACAAAAAAGACGAGAACCTTATTGGCTGAGCAGTCGAGCACAAGGCTGTTTTCACAGCAGTCCCCCTCAGTAAGTGACGCAGACCCATTTTCCTGTATTTTCTTGTCAGTACATTCAAATTGAAACGAGCATCATCTGTGTTTCCTTTCTCTTCCTTGCTTTTGTGTTGCGCTCAGAATTTTTTGAGATTTTGCAGGCAACTCTTCATTTCGCTGTCTACGACCTCCATGAGAAAATCGCAGCCTTAAGTAGAAGCAATGGTTTCTCCAGACTCTTAATTAGGCAAAGGTGCGGGTTCGTGCCGCACTGTATATAGACGAGATCATTTGATTTCCGCAGAGATTCGGCGAACAGCGGGGAAGTTATTTTTTTCGCTCCTCCAGCAAAAAGAAGCCTTTGTCAATGTGAAGTGCTATGCTGAAAATCTTCCTAAAGTCTCGGTGATGATGGCTTTTCCTGACTGCCTCAGCAGGCCCTGATGAAAGTCTTTAGTTCACATTGTTAGCTGGAGTCGGATGGCGATGTGGACTCCCATTTGACATGGAGAAGTGAGGGTTATTTCTCCTTGGAGGACTAACTTAAAGTCTAGACCCTGGAATCTCCACCTGTATCAGTAGATGTTCCATATGTGATAGCGTCTGCTGCTTGACTGACAGGGTACTGGTTGGGTTTTGAAACAAATGGTAGAGTCCAGTAAACGTGCTTTATTGTCACTCATATCATTTGATATGCATGGTTCTGTGAGAGTATAAGTGCTTATAGGTGTTTTGTAAGCAAATTTAAATATTTATATACAATGTTGCATTTGCAGATAGAGCAGTGCAGTGTACGTGGCCTGTTTTGAAGCCATAGTTCAGAGGGATCGTTTTTGATCATCTTCTCTACACTGCTGTTTTGATTTGCTAGCTGTAATTAGCATTCATGGATGAGGATAAAACTACTGGCTTTCTAGATTTGGGATATAAACAGCGTATACTGTATAATGCTGCCCTTGGGTGTAAACAGTCCATAACCAGAGTAGTTCAATTGAAACAGATCTGTTTACTGAATTAGAAGCATTTATGAATGCATTGAACAGACCCCTATATGGTGCATTTATATAATGGACTTAATCATTATGCCAGTGGCTAGATAGTTATTAATGTACATGCTTGTCTGAACAAGTTTTTTTGATTGCATGCATTCTATTCAGACAGTTTGATAATGCACAATAAAGAACTATCCGCTGCATATCATTACAGGGTTCTCACATTATTACAGCATTTTTATATAGGAATTCTGATTGTTTTCAATTTCGTAATCCAAGTTGGGGAATGCATTGATGAATATAGGCATGAAAACGTCTCTAGTGAGCTGGTAACACGTCTGAAACAAGGTTTAGGTAGGATAAAGATGTGAGTCAATCAGCCAATTAGAACAGATATGCTCTCAGTGCAGTGATTCACTCCCTTTCCATGTGGCGTCCTCTTAAATAATGGAATCTGTATTCTGTAAAGTATGAGTGTGTGAGTGAATGGTGTGTGTGCCCTGCGATGGATTGGTGACCTGTCCCGTGTGTGTTCCTGCCTCTCGCATGCTGAGATGCGAGAGGCCCCCCTTGTGACCCTGACCAGGAATAAGTGTGTTAGAGAATGGATGGATGTATTTTGTAAAGTGTAAATAATTATCCATTCAATACTATTTTTTAGCAATTTCACAAAGGTCCAATGTCTCAAAGCTCACAACAGACATTCTGGGCCAGGCCCCCAGAGCAAGCCAAGGGATGACAGTGTCAAGGACAGTGGTCCTTGGTTAATTAAGGTTGAAGCCAAAGTTTCATCGACTGGACAGGAAATGTAACCTGGTGCTGAGCGTCGTACAGAAAACAACACAGGGTTAAGTGTGACAGGGCTGGGAGGCTCCATGTTACATAACTAAATTTGAATGCGAGTCTGGTAGCTCCATTAGAATGGGGAGGTGATCTGCGCCCGACCAAAACAAGAGCTGGGCTGACGGTTTGATCTCTTCGTTTTGGGAAAAAGTCCAAATGTGGCCGCCCTCATCCTACCAGTTCCACTCGCACCGGACGTTTGTTAATCACCGTTAATAATAATAATGGGATCCGAGTGCAGATGCTGACCTCACCTGGCTGAGCGCTGTCGAGGTTTTTTTTTGTTTTTTTAACTCCCGTTTTAATGAAATCCCAAGAGAACATTGATGTGAAGTGATTAATTATTTCGGAATTGTATGTATTCATAAAAGCTCTCGCATTCTTCATGCAGTCATTTGATTTTCACTCGGTCGTTTTCCAAACCGATTTACAGCAGTCACATTAATGCTCTCGGTCGTATGCAAAATACAATACTCAAAATTTATGCACACAGCAAAAGGTTATTTGGCTCTGTCATCCATTACAATGCGCTTCCACTGAATTAATATTAGAGAACCGTATTACATGATGCATTATTGTATACTGTACGTATGACAGGGCAATGGAATGTAATAACTCAGATTATTCAGTGGCGCTAAGCAAAGATGTATTTAAAACAATTATTAGATGCGTTTTTGGCACTGGAACAATACTTCTTTCTTGGGGGAAACCTGTTTGTTTATAACACATGAACTGTTATTTAACCAAAAATATTTGATTCACTTTTTTCATGACCCAGATTTGTGAAACGGGAAACCTGGCGATGCATGGCAAAAACGAAAAAAGCTTTGGGGCTGAGAAACAAGTAAACTTGGCCTGTTTTCGCTTATTTGTCACACTGACAATTTCAATGCATTGAGTCTGAATAACTACCCTGAGTAGCCATTAGCCTCAAAGGTCAAACTCTGTGTGCCTTTATCCTCCCTTAAAAACGGAAATGTTTCCCTCTAATCTCAGGCTGGCAAAGTGTCCAGGCCAGCCCCAGCCTCAAATTTGTGTCAGAGCTCCTGCAAAACATCAAGATTTATATCTGTAAATGATAAATAAAACAGGTTTATGCGGTGGCAGTCTGGACAGAGTGCCTCGCTCAAGGGTACATAAGCCTGCCTCTCTCCGGAGGTTCGTACCATTATGGCTTCCAGCGGCATGGCGCCAGGCTCCAGCCTTTATTTATGCACTTTTGCAGGAAGAGAGAAGGTTCCTTCCGTGAAAGACTTTTCAAGCGGAGTTCACTCCGTTCACCTGGTTCAGGTTAAACTAAATTTCCAGTTGCATGTCCCCCAAAGTAGGTTTGCATGTTCAATGCACATGGGCGATGGATGCGCATTCCAGTCTGTCGGTGAAGACACTACATAGGATAGAGCTCTTGTGTAGTTTAAGGTGGACCCAAACTGCATTCGTTTGTGCAAGGAAGAGGACAGAAAACATTTATATTTAGTTATATTTTTTTAACTTCATTGTGAGTCTGAGACCAGAAGCCTATGAACTGGATGTGTAAAACTACAAGGTTATTATTCTAAAATCTCGGCTCATTTAAAAACAATCTAGCTATTGTGATGCCTCATTCAGATAAATGTAAAAAAAAAAAAAGAGAACGCGCACGTCAATTGAAAACGTGGATGATTCGAGGCGGTAATAATATCATTGTGTAAGTAAGGTCACGTGAGAGGTTGAACAAGAGGTTGACCCTGCCGACCTGGCCATTTGTGACCGCCCACAGCCGGATGTCTCCTGAAAGGAGGAAACCTGCCCTTCCCAAAAAGTACACAGAGGCGTCTTAGCCGGTGTCAGTCATTTAACCTCCTTCAGATTCTCAGCGAGCCTGCTCCGCGCGCACGCAGTTTTAAGTATCGGGCCCTAATAAAGAAAGCTCTGTCACAAAGACACCCCAGCCTTGTCACTTTTCATTCTCATCCCCGGCATTAACTCTTCCGTCGCGCTGAGCATCACGGTGCGCTCGGCAGCATTTCCACAGACAACAAACCTACCGCTGTAAAAACACATAAACGTGCTTGTTTTTTATGACGTAGCTTGAATTTGTTTGACCGTCGACACCGATCTGATTAGTGTTGCCTTTAAGAAAAAGATGAGCGTGGACGACGATGTCACGAGTAAATGCCAAGTGGCTCTGTTTAACAGTAATTACGGCAAGCTCTCAGTGCGTGGAAAGGTTTCAAGCATTCATTTTAATATAAAACAAAAGCAATTTAGGAATAACAGATTGTTAACGCTTTTTCAGAATTTTGTTGAAGGGGGGAGGGATCAGGTGTTTTAGTGCCGGGCTAAAACAAAAACCCGCACCGCCCCTTTTTGGATGAGCTTCCCCACCCTTGCTGTATATTCACATTAACCTCATAAACAAGATGGCTGCTTTCCTCTCGCACCCACGCTCTCACTTTGCGTACAGCGCCGCGTCGATCACACAGGCTGTCATGGCTCTCTTTCCATCCTCCATGGCACATTTTGATTGGGAACCACATCTATTTTTCCATTTTCTTTGTGCCCGATCCCTCGTCACGGCCTCAAGACAGATTGACTCCTGACATTTGCAAGGAAATAGGCTGGTTGTGCTTTGTCAAATCCTTGCAGCTGTTTGGGGATGGGTTTCAATCGGCCCTGTTCCCAGGTGGATACTACAAACTTTGGAAAAGTACAATGGCTCACAAATGAAAGAGACAGGATCTCTACCTGGATGCCAAGCCCCAAGTTTTGCACTGGGCTTTTTTTTTTATTAATGGTTTCTCATCACAGTAACCCTTGCAGTGATACATCCACATCTACTCCATATCTGGCAACAGAGTGATGGTTTGGGGCTCGTTCGATAGCTCAGACCCTTGATAACTTACAGCCATTTAGCCAGCCATGTGTTCCATACTGTAACAGTGTAATTTACAGCTGAATCTAGTCTCACCCCCCAATTCCCATAGAGATCAGTTCAAATGCAGAGAGGTTATAGTATCGCTTGTAACAGTACCTGAAAATAAGATATCGAGAGTCTTTTGATGTTGATTGGTCACAGACTTCAGGAAGTAACAGCATGCAAAGGATATGCGACCAAATATTAAATATGATACTTTAAAAATATGTTAAAGAAAAATATTCTAATTTTCTGAGACACTGAATTTTGGGTTTCATTAGCTGTAAGCCATAATCATCAAAATTACAAGAAATAAAGGCTTGAAATATTTCACTATGTGTAATGAATCTATATAATATATGAGTTTCACTTTCTGAAATGAGTGACAAAAAATATTGAACTTTTTCACGATATTCTAATTTTTTGAGCTGCACCTGTATATGCATCATGATTATGGCTTACAGCTAATGAAACCCAAAATTCAGTGTAGCATATGATTCACAACGTCTGCAAGACTAAGGAGATGATCGTGGACTTCAGGAAGCGACAGGGGGGGGGTCACGCCCCCATTCACATCGATGGAGCTGAAGTGGAGAGAGTCTCCTGCTTCAAGTTCCTCGGTGTGTTCATCAGCGATGACCTATCCTGGTCCAGGCAATCGGTCGCGGCAGTAAAAACTGCCCAAAAAGCGCCTATACTTCCTGAGCTGAGACTCAAGAAGTTTGGCATGTCTGCCAACACTCTCACCACCTTTTACAGGTGCACCATTGAGAGCATTCTCACTGGCTGCATTACTACCTGGTATGGCAGCTGCTCCGCTGCTGATGCAAGGCCCTCCAGATTGGGTGGTGAAGACAGCGGAGCGCATCATTGGCTGCCACCTCCCCTCTGTGCAAATCTACCACACGCGATGCCTTAAGAAAGCACAGAAAATCATAAAAGACTACAGCCACCAGGATATGGAATTTTTTCGCTGCTGCCGTCTGGTAGACGTTACCGGAGCATTCGGGCACGGACTACCAGACTCACAAACAGTTTTTTCCCCCAGGCCATCAGGCTTCTCAACCAGCAAATTAATCGCATTCATCGCACCTCATTGTATGCTCTAGGCACTTCTTATGTACATTCAATGTACATCACCTTAATTTAATCTATTGCCAGAACATGTCTATCGGCACCTCCACACTTTATATTTAATACTCCTACTGTCCATAGATCTGGAATGCTGCTAGTGTTTTACCGCTATGTATATTTATATTTGTTATTCTTGCCCTTATTTGACTTTTTATATATATTTTTTTATTTTTTTTTTATTAACAATTTTATATATGTTTTTGTTTTTGTTTGTTTTTAATGCCTACTACATAGTTGTTGCTTGCCATGTCCTAAGAATTTCATTGTTCAGAATGACCTTGTGTTATACTGTGCACTTGATAAATAAAAACACTTTGACTTTGACTTTGACTTTCACATATGAGGGGGTCCTCTGGCTCTTATGCTGTGGGGGGACTTTTCCTGTCGTTGTTTGGGTCCACTTAGAGGGATGGGTCACTGCAAATCAATACAAAGTTATTCTGAGTGATCACCTTTATTCTATGATTAAACATTTCTATCCTGATGGGAGTGGTCTTTCCAGGATGACAATGGCTCCATCCTCCAGGCACGAGGGGTCACTAAATATGGTTTGATGAGTATGAAAATGATGTGAATCATATGCTACGGCCTTCGCAGTCACCAGATCTAAACACAATTGAGCTATGGGAGATTTTGGACCGACGTGTTAGACAGCGCTCTTCACCACCATCATCAAAACACCAAATAGAATGACACCTGACCAAAACACTTTATGTTGGTTTTTTATATATTAAATCTGATTGATTTATTAAACTAGTATTGCATTGTGGGAACAAAAGTTATTTAATTAGATGAGGATGGCTGCACAACTCTCGCAGCATTTGTACTTGTTGTTGTATGTACTTGTTGTATGAACAGAACAATTCTATTCAGACTACAATACCATAGCTCAAGGTACAGCCTTAACTACCTATCCTGTTGAATCTATAATTTCTGCTGCTTTTGGCATTCACAATGTCGAGTGTGTATGTGTGCGTGTGTGAGAATTGCTTTTAAAAGGAAACCTTGGGTTCTGTCATCAGCTTTTCGAGGACTGACAGCATTGTCTGCATGTAGCAGAGTTTTGCGTTTTTGTTCTGTTTGCAGTTTTCTTGAGGTCCCTCTAAGCACAGGTAATCTGCAGAAGGCAAGAAATGCACAGGAAACAAAACTGGCACCTTGGGTATCTCCTTGACCTTTTTGTTTTTGTTTATTCCATTGAACACAACAGGAAGTGGGTGCAGTGTTGACAGTGGTGTCATCTCCAACTTCAACAATGGATGCACTAATGACCCGTAAAGATTTTACTGTTAACGGCTCCTTTATCTGGGACTGTAAAATGCTCCCTTCATGAACAACACTGACTTAGCTGGTAGACCCGTATCATGCACATTCATCTTAATGTGACATCTAAGATGATCTTTGCCACTACAGACCCACTGTTAATTAACAAAACGCTGTCTACCCATAATGTACAGGTGCTAGCATGGTGTCCATTTCACTGATATTGGTTCAGTGATGACTGCCTGATGCAATTACAGGCCTGTAATGCTATCCCCCCCCCCCCCTTCTCACACAGTTCATGGTGGGCGTCCTGCCACCACTCAGACGTGCCCATTCCATTCTTCCATCCCCGCTCTCCCTCCCGTGCGACGCAATGCTGATGGCATGCTAGTTAATCTTTAATGTAGCACCAGAAAAGCCAGCAGCCCCGTCCCGCTGTGTACCGCAGTCTCACAAACATAAATAACTGGATTGGTGTTTTCCAGATCATTAACTTGACATCCCAGATTAGCTTCTGGCATTAAAACCTGAGGAATAAAACGCCGGGGGGGGGAGAGAACCGAGAGAAACCGGCAAATTGCAGCTGCAGATCACCTTCCGCGGCCCACAGGAAGGAGCGTCGGTACCGCACGCTAATGCGTGCCATTTAGCACGATCCCCGATTACAGCTCGGAACAAAGTCTTTAATCTTTGCGCGGCATTGTTCATCTTTCCTCGGGCCGCAAGACGGGAGACGCGGAACAAGCGCACTTTGTCTACTTGTGGCAAATTGCAGATTACACACAATATGATGGAGCGCATTAAATGTCACTTTTGTCAAGCAAATTGGACTAACAGTTAAACTATTAGCTTCCTGTTGGGTCTTCGGTGCAAATGAGTGTCTGAAAGCAGCGGGGGCCCGCCGCCATATGGAACAGGAGTGCTGCGAAATTGAATAAACAAGATTGATTTGGAAAAGACAGCGGCAGGAGAGCTTCATTAGCTTATAGCTGTCCATTAGTACAAAGCGTATTCAAATGTATTCCGGGGTCACACTCTGCTTCCGCAGAGTAGCACCGCTTACCATTGTGAAGACTGAGAGAGAGATACAATTATTCCCTCCGCTGTCTCCCTCAGGCCGGTAACGCACCAGTTAGAGGTGGATATGTACTCAAGCTGTTATCTGCCTGGTGAAAATTACATTCTGCGTTGCAAGATTAAAAGAACCATCCATAATGTTACGGACGATATTCAGCACCATAAGCAAGTATTTTCATTTCTCTACCACAGGAGTCTGTAGAGACTCTTTTTTTTCTCCCCTTTCATTCTTGTTCTGTTGTTTTTTTGTTTTTTTTAATGCTCCAGTCGTATCTGCTGAATCTTAAGTGGTCTTGAGCTGCAGTTTTTCTCTTTTTTTAAAATTATTTTGGCGGTGTCTTCAACTTCGAAGAAATGCTCTATATGCGAATACTTTAAATGAGCTGAACGCAATAAGAGCAGTTCTGTACTTGTGATCATAGCACCCAGTGTAATTTTAAAAGGCTTTAGCCGACGCTTTAATTTGTTTTTAAGTGTAAACGGAGAATCATTCTGTGACAAATCTCAAACTGAAGCTTAGATCCGAATGGAAACAAATACAGATTCAGATGATGACAAGCGGCTATAAATTTAAGCCGGTATTTGAAAATGCCATGTCTAGATTAGGCTTTTGCATTTAAGGGCGGGTAATTCCACTTTGATGTTTTATTACCTTGGAAACCCCTTGTAGTAAATCAGATTCTATTAATTGCAAATATGAATTTGCAGTCACTTGAAATACTGCTTATATAAGACACCAATGCATGCATGATTTGTGCTTGTAGCCCAATCTGCATCGGGAAACAGACTGTGCTATTTTGCATTAGATTTCATATTATGCGGTTTCTTTGTCGGCTTAATTTTTTAAATAAATCTTTCTTCCCTTCCCTCACTGAAAATGAACCATCTTGGGAACGCATGTTAGTATGACTACAACTGAATAACAATGCGTATACATGAGCTGGTAAGGCAGGGAGAATATATTCATAAAAACCTGGCAAATTGAAAATAAAACATTTTACAGTAATGTTCCTTTCCTTACGGTAGAGTATCAGGTTTTCGGAGTATTACTGAGGCCATTTACCCTGCTGTCGACACTCTCAGTAGAGGTGATTGTAAAGTCAATTCCGAGGTATTGAGTTCAAAGCCATGATGATAGAAGCCCTGGCTGTCTTCACCTGTGGAGAGCAGCTGTTTCCTCTGGCTGCTCTACGAGCAGGCTTTCATTAAGCCACCTGTGAAGCCAGTGATGAAATGCACACAGGCAGGGTAAAAATGATCCGGAGCCATTTTTCTAATGCTACGTACGTGAGGTACAGAGTGACGGCGGTAAGACTGGGATGATAGCTAGAAGGCTATTGAACTCTAGGGTCCCCAAAAGCCCTGTAAACCATGATGTCTGGTTCACTGAGAGGGGCCATTTCATTACATTCCTGTGGTTTTGTGTCAGAAGTAGCACAGGGCTTTTTAAAACGCCGCTTTTTTCCATGGGAAAGAGAAAATAATAATTGTCTCAGCCAGGGAGCACTTTTCATCGCGACACCCCAGTACCTGAGGTTCTATATGAGACCTACATGTTGGTCGACAGAACGGCTCGCGCAATGTGTTCAGATAGCATCTCGGGTGGAAGAGAGCCCTCCTTTTTCCATTTTGAATGCAGGATTGACTTTGACCTTCAGTGACTGAAATGATGACGGAAGAGGAGAGAGATGACTAATTTATTTATGTTTAATGCTCAGGCCGTGAGCTGGCAGAGCCAGGCACCGGTCCTCGGTTTCAGGCCACTTTGCGCTACTGGGAATTGGCCATAGCGGGAGCCAGGGAGTCGCTCCATTAGCGATCGCCATCTCCTCCACTTCTCGTGCCCCAGGGCTACTTCAGGGGACAGGGGGGAGGCAGTCGGATGTCATAAGGACTTGCCGATGCGTTTCTGTTCAGTAAGAAAGGGCCAGGAATGCTTAGAAAACAGATGCTCAGAAACGTGTACCCCTGACAGAATTTTGGACGGATTTTTCGCTGGCCTGTTAACGCGAAGCGACATTTAGTTGTTTTGCAGCTGACACATTTTGCCTTTTTTATTCCGGACGCGTGTTTTGAGGACCCTCCGCTTCGCTCCGGCTCGCAGCCGCCAACTGCTGTGGAACGTTACGGGTCGGCTCGGCGGCGCAGGCTGGAGGGGGGCGCGATGGCGAGTGGGAAGCACCATCGGCTCGGGTGGCTCGTGCGCAGCGGCAGGGCCGCCCGCGCGGAACTGGCAGAGGTCTGCTTTAGGCCACGGGGGCAGCGGTCGACGCCACATGCACGGTTCCCATTCATCAGCTCTCTGGCACCGCAGAGACCCGTGCGCACGCATCGAGTACAGAGAAGCACTGTTCACACAGGCCAAAAATACTGAGCCAGCGCAGAGGGGCGGCCATTACCTGACACCCCTCCTTCAGGCCGTTCCACACACCAGCAGAGTGCAGTGTATTCACATTTTAATAATAATCTAATGTGAAGAATATGTTTTGAAAAGAAAATCTATTTTGACATTTTGTTGGTTACAAGGTCATGGTTTTGCAGTCGGGGTAAGTGCTTTTTTTTCCTCGTTGCAGGAAGTAAACTTCAGTAAACTTTTGTTATTTTTAACAAGCGCACGACATAGGTAACCGTCTGCATTTAATTTCACACGCAAAGAATCTTTCCAACCGCTTCCATTTTCTTTGTGCTCGTCTTCATCCCGTAATACGCATCTCCCGAACATCACGCAGCAGGCTGGAATTAAGCTCGCCTTACATTAACATCCTTTGGCTGTGCCTCTCCACATGCGGCAGGTTCCTTCCCTGACACCTTTAATTAGCACCGTGGCGTGGCGCGGCGCGGTGGCAGCAAAGGAACAGGGCGATCCGCATCGCCTTTGAGCGGCCCGCACAGGGCTCAGTCAGGCAACTCTCGGAGCGCTCCGCGACGTCACGTCGCTGCGGGCAAGAAAATCTTTCCGGGGACTTTATTATTTAATCTCTTTATTATTTTATCCTTCATCAGCGTATTCCCGCTTTTTCGGAAGCGCGTACCGTCGGTCGCTCCTCCCCCGGATTCTGGTCCCCAGGGAGTGCATTAGTCGGAGCGCTAATGCTGGCTCAGACATTCGGGAGCGGGTTTCTCGCGGTGGCTCTTGGCACCGCGCCGGTAGAGGGTCGTGACATTTTCCTCTGCCCCCCAGCTGGAACTGCCCCGTCCGCTGCTGTGTGTGCCCACATGAAGTGCCCGTGTACTGCAGAACGTGTGTGTGTGCGTGCGTGCGTGCGTGCGTGCGTGCACAGCTGATGGGAACATACGCTATGACATAAATCAGGGAGCATATTTGATTGCAGCCCTATTATGCTTTTCCCTCCATGATTGTGAATTTATGTCACCCATCCTTGTCCAATAACGATCACAAATTTTGCTTTTTTTAAATTTATTTATTTTTATTTTATTTTTTTTGTGGAACCGCAAGGCACTTTATATGATAAGAACTTAGATAGTGTTTTTCATTGTTCAAAAATCCTTACCTTGTTTTTTACTGAAAAAAATGACCGGATGCAGCCTGTAATGGTGTTTGTTGTTTTGTCTTTGTGGTGAATGAAGGAAACTGGCGAAGAAGCGCAAGGAAACACTGAGCAGCACTCGGCAGGAGATGACGGTGATGGTGAACTCCATGGACAAGAGTTACACCGAGCAGGGGACCAACTGCGACGAGGCCATCTCATTCATGGACACGCACAACCTCAACGGCAGAAGTGAGTCTCTGAGGGGAGGCGGGAACACACAGCCGCACTACGGGAGCGATGGAGTCCGCAGCACTACGGATGCTTATGTTCCCAGATCTGGCTTCACTTACAACTGAGTAATGCACGTTTTACTCGATTGCCGCTGAGTAAACCGATTGTCTTTGATATAGTACTGTATGTCAGTTTTTTACAAAGGAGCACACCATTATGGGGAAATTAAGGAGATACACGTTTCATTTATAAAGACTATGATACGTCCGTGTTTTGATTTCCGATTCCTTTAAGTAGCTGCACACAATCTTTTGTGAGGAATGAATCCCCCAAAGGGTTTTGCTTTAACATCAAATAATTTATTGTCTCCCTCTGAATCTTGCTTACAGCAGTCATGTCAGCCTAATGCTTTTCAGTTGACTGATCAGGTTGTAATGCGCGCTGCTCCAACGTCTCGGACGCGTTCGACGGATTCGCTCTCGTCGCCCGAACAACCTTAACTGTGCTGATTGGCGTCTTTCTAACGCCTTCACTGTTTCCTGGGCTCTGTTCCTTCTTTTTGTTGGCCAGCCTTCCAACCAGCCTTTATTTATTTGTATTTTTTTGGTGGGCTGAGACTACCTCCCTCCCCCTTTGCTCTTGGGACAGCTGAACAGGTCTGGGACAGGCCCATTAATCCGCCCGGAGAAGTGATTACAGCTACGTCTCGGTCAGCATGCTCGGTCAGCAGGGTCTCAGCAGCTCCACCATCTGCCTCCCTCAGCGTCAAATGAGAGACCCACAATGGACTTGCAATTCAGCAACAACAAAAAAATAAAAGGGCCACAGTGAAAACATTAGCCACTTCTTAAGTGAACGCGACCTTATTGAATATTTATTTTCAGTCCCGTTCCATTTAACGTGTTCGGCGCTAAAACTTGCGGGAGGAAGTTTTGCTAAAGTTAGAAGTTTTGTTAAAAGGAAAAGTTCAAATGTTCAATGGTTTGTTTTGCCCGCAATGGAGCGCTTGTCGAAGAACGAGAATCGGCGCGGGAAGGACAGATTTTCTTTGATAATCCTTCTGTTTTTAATATTGCAAGAGATGCGCATTTTATGGCTGAAAGAGTTGATATAAGCCAAAGTGGCTTGGAACAGAATAAATAAGTAAACATGCTCTCCAGTGTGCAGTAGAACGGCTGTTTATGACAGACCGTTTCATATGTGACCTTATGCCGCTGGCTGTCAGACAGATTGTGAACTGACAGCCAGACATCTTGGCTTCCAACAGACAGGCCCTCAAAACAACCCAGGCCTTACTGTACTGATTCACGAGACGTATAGTGAGATGCCTTTTGTTTTTTTGATTAATGACATACTGATGCGCAGTATAATTATTGCAATATGTACCAACTGCACCCTGCTTGAAATCGAGGCCAAGACTTGAAACTCTTAACATCTAACACTATGAACCATCCCTATTAAATTTACTGAAAAAATGGTGTAATGCACAATATAATTGATTAGAGCCCTATGCATACTTATTGCCATCTGGTAATGCTGTTACCTCGTATGTTGCTGTTAGGTCAAGAAGAATATTATTGAAAGTCAGATCTAATTAAATAGTGGGTCTGGTCTCGTACTTAGCGTTATCATCCAAACATGACCTCAGGGTAAGTGATATTTTTAGCGTTGAGTGCCATGGGCACCGATTTTAAAGTTGTGTACTGCATGACCACAGGACTCAAAGAGCCTTTAAGCTCAAGGACGGTGAACTATCTTATGCTTTGTACTAACCCACAAACAAAACTTTCAAGTACAAAAGTAACCAGGATCTTGAAGTATTTTAAGTTTAGACGTATTGTGGAGAGATAGATATTCACATTAGTTTAGCAGTTTCCATGGAAACATTTGATATTTCATTCTTCCTTCTCTTCTGCCTGATGTATTTCATTGCACTCATTTCAGGAGGGCTCCACTAGAGAGTCTCCTGTTCCAAAGTTCAGAGTGTGCATAAGACAGAGCGACTCTATGTGCCCGTCATTATTCTGTACTAGAAAAGAAATATGTCCTCTTATAAAACAAAGGTCACTCTGCAGGCAATAGAGGAACAAATCTCTCTCTCCCCCCTTGCATCTGAACTGATCAGTGCTCTCTTTGTTCCCGCTGAAAGCTGTGTCCTCGCCGTCGTCTTTCACCATGAAGACTAACACGCTCAGCACGTCCGTCCCCAACTCCTACTACCCAGGTAATGACCTCAGCTCTTACCTTCCTATTTTTCTGCCATTTAGGAGGTACTTTCAACTTGCTTGTTACCTAGGATTGAGCAGATCAAAGCTATGACCTGCTCCGTTTGCTTAGCGCGCTACTGTCGGCTTCGGTTGCATTCGTAATGAACACTATCTGGCTGGTCGAGACGTCCGGGTTAAAACCGCTGTCGTGATTTTACCGTTTCATCAGCCGGATTGGTCCAAATTGTGATTTAATCCCAGACTATGTCTTTTCCAGAATGTCTTCTCTCGGGCTGACTGAGAGAGACTGGATGCATGACAATGTGGGAATGTGTGAGCATCGCTAACTGTATGTTTCCGATGAGAATGTGAACCTGCAGCTGGAAATGTGATATATCTTTGCCTTGGGCTTAATTCATCTGCCTGTATGGGAGAACCCTGCTGTATATTGTGGTCCCTATGAGCTGCACAATACAATGGCCTGGATTCAATCCACATTCGTCTTCAACCTCAACTCGCATTTGAAAGCAAGAATCAGTCTTCTTCACAAACATGTTTTTGGATCATTCAGCAATGATCAAAATCAATGGAAAGAAATTAAAAGCTCTAATTTCTCTGTCAATTAGTGTTGGACAGATGTTCATTGAATATAGGCCAATGTCTATGTGAATTGTTTTACATTAAATACTGGTATATTTCACACATACAATGGTGATGTGATCCAAACGTGTTTCTACCTAATTGATTTGAACGCGTTCAGTGTGGGATTCCTCCAGACAGGCCTCTATGTTTCTTGTGTGGCTGTTAACAGGTCTTTGCCCTACTAACTAACTGTAACTACTGCTTTGCTGTGATCCTTTCTTACTACCATGTTCTTTTTCTTTGAAAACTTCCAACCCTGCACTGGTTTTGGGGTGTGGGCAGATCCATTTGTGCCAACTGCTATTTTAGGTGAGAAATCATTCTTCTTTTCACTCTGCATATCTCGTTCTGCTAAATGAAAATGTGAGACAGATACTGTGTATCCGTAGTAAGCGAAGTGTTTACATTGCGTGTTTACTCAATTAGTCAGGATAACAAGATGGGGTGGGAGGGCGGGCTGGGTGGGTAGTCGAATAATTTCCTGTTTTGCTTTGTTAAGTTTTTTTTAAAACTTTGGTTTATTTTATTTAGTTTGTTGATTCTGTTACTGAGGATGGCTTCTTCACTTCCATACCTTTGCCTGCTTTAGTTCTCTGTGAGACCAGGGCCTTTTTTTAACTGAGCTGAGGCTGGCTTCACTCCATCCCATCCGCATTCCGTGTCGTGCGTGTGATGTCACGTATGTCTATGGCCTCTCATATGCATGGACAGACGACGTGGACTGGATGAGGGGGAGTGACAGAGTGGTGCAGCAGCTTGCCCATCGCCATCGCTTACGACCCGCTAACGTCCGCATGGACCATTTACCACCCCCCCCCTCCCCCACCATCCCCCCCAAAAAAACAAACGATTAACTAATCTAAACGACAGAGGAAGACCACACCAGGGCACGCCCCTTGTGAAAGGGAGGGTTATGTGTTAGGCTTGTTAACAATCGGTCTGGCCGAATTCGTCTCATTCCCCAATCCTTTTTATTATTCTTCATGGTGCTGCATTTGCCTTTGGCTGACTACTAGTAGCATTTTGTTTTTGTTTTTTGGAGTATTTTTCTACAGATATCCTTTTTTATAAAAGTATTTTTTGATATAATCATCACTTTTTCTATGACAACACAATGTGGTAGGTCGTATTTTACCACAAAATAGGAGCAGAATACATTGTTAGACTAAGGATAAATGTAGCGCTCTTTGCATTAATAATGTATGGCTACCATCCTGTAATGTACACATTACTGCAGCAGTTTTGGCAGCATGACATGCTATTGAAGTAGTTATGCTAAGTTTGCACTACTGAGTCTATACCAAGCTTTCAACACCTCTGAAGATTGATACCCTGCCCTTTTTACACTATGGATCAAGTTTCATGCAGTAGTTTTGCAGAAAGTTTTCACTAGCAGTTAGATTTTATTGTGAACCAGCGTTCATTTTACCGTTTTATTTTGTAAATATCAAACATTGTTAATGAAAAACTTTGGAAAAGTATGGTAAAAAAATATTTTTTTACCTCAAATGTCTTTTTTAAAATTGTCGGCAACTCAGTGCTAATAGCCAAAGCCGAAGGTTATTCAGCAGCAACAAATACCCCGAGTGAATCTTCCCAAAACGGGCAGCTCAACCTCCTTTGATTGAATAGAGATTGTAAATAAGGGCCCAGAAGGCAGGACATCTTGCCTAGAATAATTAATAAATAAAACTGTACAGGTGCTCATGCTATATTGTTGCTTATACCCTGTTTCCTTTCTCTCCTCCTTCTTTTTCTTCATATTAACCTGTTATGTATCTTCTTAAAAAGTGCCCATTAATGGTAAGTTCCCAGTGTGCCCTGTTGGGGGAGGAGATTGTGTGCTTCGTGCAGAAGGTTGCCATTTGGGCCGCTTCTGATGTGTCTTGACTTGCATGGCAGTTGACATATAGCATTTCACGCCCCCTGTGTCCACCGTGAAGCCATTAGCTAGCATGGCAAGTCGAGTGACCCATCAAAGCATTATCTCATGCGTATGTGTGTAACTTTGTCGCATCTTTCCCTATAATTTTTTTTCCAACCTTTGCTACGTTGCGAGGTCGTCTCCTCAGACATCATCATTGTAGCTAATCCCCAGTCCACCCACCATTCACTGTGCGCCGTTGTTTTCTGTGGCCATTACAGCATTTGTGTAACCTCATTTTGCCATTATTGTGAAAGATGGTTTTCACTCAGGACTCAGTCACGAGAATTAATTCAGTTCAGAAAGAATGAATGTACTTATTTAGTAAGTAACCTCTGGGTAGTTGAAAAAGAAGGCTCTTTTTTAAAGGCTATAAATATAACTTGAATTCCCCCCCCCCCCTCCTTCAGTCTTACAATGTAAATGTGTTTTATTTCTGCATAATGTCACTATAATTCTGTTTTGACCACTTTTGCCATTGATCTGTATCTGTTTGTGTTAGTGTAAAAAAACCCTATGTACTTACTTGTACATAGTGGTTGTTCAGTCCCAGTAAGTAAAGTGAAATGTAGTAATGAGGCTTCTTATTACTACAATATTAAATGTAACCTATCACTTTGTTCTACCATCCAGTGGATCAATTGTGTTGTGCTGTGCCCATCCATCAATTACAAGCCATCGTCCATTACTGTTGCCTCTGCACTAACCTTTACGGGTTGGCGCGCTGGGAGCCATTCAGACCTGACCACCGTTTCCCCTGCGCTTGCTGTATTTGCAGACGAGAACCACACCATGACCAGCGACACCAGCAGCCTGGTGCAGTCCCATACCCACTCCTACAAGAAGAGAGAGGCGGTGGACGTCCCGTACCAGACGGGGCAGCTGCACCCCGCCATACGCGTGGCCGACCTGCTCCAGCACATCACCCAGATGAAGTGCGCCGAGGGCTACGGCTTCAAGGAGGAGTACGAGGTGAGGAGCGGGCGTCCTCTACCTGCAGCCGCCGCTCTTTCACTTTTCTCCTGGGCACTGTACAACAAAAAATATTAATAAAAAAAAAAATAAAATCAGGTCACTTTTTCCAAAACCCCACAGCACATGAAGCCGCTTAAATTTTTCTCCCCCCTTTTTTCTTTTTTCTTTCCGTTATATTTTGCTCATTTGTTTTTGTTTTGTGCATTCCTTTAAGTTATTAGATACTTATTTTCTGGTGTTTGCCGCACGGCGAGTCGTGTCAGTGGTTTTGCGTGACGTGCACTTCTCCCTCACAGTTGCGCCCTGCCTTGCTCCCTCGAGTGTACCGTACTGTATGTCGTACCTTGGTTTCCGCGTTCTTCGTGTTTGCGCTCCCACGGATTTCAGCGTGCACCACACCACAGCGTGCTCAGTTTAATGACCCTTAGCCGGTTGCCATGTGTCTGTTAGCTACTTAACAATCCTGAACTGTCCTGGTGTGAAAATTAACTCTCAGTCTGAAAATCCCTTGACACACAAAAAAGGAAATGCTGTGGCAGTATTCTGCAGGGATTTATACATCTTTCACTCTGCATTCAAATCAACTTGGCGCAAACAGGTCTAATCTGACGCCCTGTCCTCCGACCCCTTGGGTGAAACAGTGAGGTATTTCACCACGTCCAGCATGAATAAATATGAACAGAGGTTCCTTTTCAATAAGCAAATGACTGTTCGGTCCATATCCTCCCGGCCTTCTTGGCAGTCGGTTAGTGGAGTGTGGGCCGCCGTCTTCACATATCTTGTGAACTCAGTGGAAAAGAACTTCTTGCTTGAAAGTGTCTGTATAGGAAACATTCACCTGTGAAGAAGCTCACCACCCCCCAGCAATTTTATTCACCGTCGAAAGATAGACAAATTAAATAAATAATGTAGCTTCCCAGAATTCCCTGTTTAGACAGGCCTGGGCTTGCGGTTTAGGGCTGCCCTGAGGGCGTAATTCATTATGGATAAAGATTTTTAAGGCTTATGCAGCTGCATTGCAATAATATTGGCAGTTAAAAATACGGCGTGCCGAATAATTGATGCGCCCGTTCAAAGTGCTCCTCTTACTCTCGTTTCTCTGTTTATAAACCTGTAAAGTAAAATGTAAATGGAGCGCTTATATGAAGTCAGCGGTGTGTCTGTGCGCTTGTCTGCGTGCGTGCGTGAGTACATGCATGCGTGCGTAAGTGATAGTCTGTCTGTGTGTTGGTGTGTGTGCGTAAGCATGTATGTATGTATGTATGTATGTCTGCCTGTGTGTATCCGTGTGTCCCATTGCTGTTCTGCTACTCTGTCTCAGGTCATTGACCTTTAAACCTGAGAAAAGCAGATGTCAGGCGCTCTACTAAACTATGCACTTATCTCTCTCCGATCCATGCTTCTTCTATTTCTGTACATTAACTATGGGAAAGATAAACGAGGTAAGCAGAAAACTTTGGTTTAACTTTACAATGCTCGAAATCTAGTCGTCAAATAGGAACTATAGACACAGCGTAGCAGAGCAGTTGTCTTTCTGCAGAAGTGACGGTTGTATCGAGGATGAAGTAAAGCATTGTGGGTACAAATGATGGTTGTAATATTGCTCTTCTCACATCCTGTAACCATGGAATTTGTTTGCTTTGCTGCTGTTTTCTGCAGCTCAAACCCATAAGATAAATCGGGTCACATGACCCAAAGCATTGTGGCCCTCTTTACCCAGGGAGTCCAGTCCTGCTGCTGGCAGGTTGACTGCCGGTTGTTCCAACTGTCACTTTGCAACTTCTTTAAATGATTGTCTTGACTAACAGGATTGAATAGTACTTATCAGGAAAGCTTTATTGTAAAATATATGTGCCAAATTTCTGGTCATCTGTCAAGGGCTGTTAAACTGGTGAAGCAAATAATAATCAATTTCAGTGTTATTTTCATAAATTTGTTGTCTAAATTGATTATAAAAGATTAGATCTTTTGGTGAAAGGATACCATTCAATGCAAGTTATTTGAGGTAAAGTCGACACTTACTGTCTAAGGCTTACTGTCCGATGATTTTGCAATGGTTGATTAAAGAGAGAGGACTGCTAGACTGAGCTCCCAGAATCAGGCATGTGCTTCCTGTTGTTAGATGAGATTAATTCCAACAAAAAAAGCTCAACTCCTTAATGCTTATTACGGATAAAGTGTCATGAGATCATGTTCATGAATTAGGCAATATACCTTGGGCAGTTGACGTCTTGTTAAACGTCAAGGTAAACTTGGTTTTGAAAACCTAAGTAATGGTATTTTTTTCTTTACAGATAGCAATTTAAGCAAAGTATAGGAAAGAAGGGTTGTAACTGTTTCTGTATTTCAAGTTCTGACACCTTCTGCGCTTAATTATTTAATTAGCCCAATTATTTACATGATCTGACATTAGGCTCATAAGTGTTTCCAGCATCGTACCCTTGTTTAAGGGTACGAAAAACACTGTGCTCATGAATAAGAGCTGTTGTGTCCCTATATGAACTGTTTACTGCGACCGAATCTACAAGTGAACCAGCATTGGTGCAGGCTAATTGAGCCAAGGTAATTGGTGAAAATGAAACCTGCACACTCACCAGCCCATTAGGAACAAAATTACCCGATTAATTTAGGCCTACTTTGATTTTAAGATTAATTTCTGCAAGTGTAAAAAATACATTTGGAAAGAAATGAAAATGATTTGGTCCTATACCCTACGGAGTGCATGTTTGAAGGCGTTTGGCTTGTACTATGAGGGCTTGAGCAGCAGAAGTGGCATTTCCAAATTGAGGGCAGAGGGAATTAAAAATAAATTTTGATGGTTATTTTGTGTTGACTGTTGAGCTGCTGTGTAATTGTGGTAAACCCGAGTCATACCATCATTGCACCAACAAAGGTGGGAGATGCAAGGTGCTTCAGCACTCCATATTTCAGTCAATTTTCTCTTTTTTGTTTTATTTTTTTAGTCAGTAGAGTGCTAGGTGATGGCTCCTGTTTAGTTTGTGTTGTTAGTTCATTTCATTTTCTAATTTGATTTAGAGATCTGAAGCATTCACATTAATTGATCTGCTTTTAAAAGCCCATAATTAAGTTATTATGGAGTTGCTAGGAGTGTCAGCAGGTCATTATTTCAATAAAAGGAAAGGACTAGAGCATTTATAATTTTCTTTTCAGTATTTATTAATTTACGTTTCAGGATATTGATGCCAACTTGTGAAAAATTAATGACAAAATCCTTTAGGCCCATGAGTATTACTTTACTGTTTGTGGCATACATTTGAACTGTGTTTAGTGTCTATAAAGTACCAAATAATGAATTTCTGCTCATTTGAAAGTCTTGTAGTCATACATTCTCTGACAAATGTACTACTAAATTGAAAAAGGCTTTGAAATGTGTTAAATAAAAATTCTGCGTATTTCTAAAGAATGTCTTCCAAGTCACTAAGAAAGCGATTCATATTTTCAAGCAGAATGTATTGCTAATATTGTTTAGATATTGCTTATTATTCATTTAGTGTATTTCTGCCAGGGATTTCACCTGGATGTTTCTCTGTAGGCTTATAGGAATGCATGTATGAGATGAATGAACAGAAATAATTTCAGGATTTCCCATGATTAAATGTGAGCCTACAGTATTCCGTTTTTTTCTCACCACGCGTGTTACTGTTGCTGCAGGGACGTCTGAAGAACAATACTTGAGAGCTCAAGTCGGACTCAATCTGAACAGAAGCAGCTATAACTGTTTTTGAAGTCCTAAATCTTGTGAATGTCAATCAACAGATTGATGCATAAAGATGTGATTGCTGGAATGACCCTTACTCCAGACTAAGTGTCTTTGAATCACGTTGAATGTAGCGTTGAAATATAGCCAACTATAATGCTATATAATAATAGCTGTGGCACTAATTACAGAAAGTGTTTTTCACTGAGCGGTGGGAGTAGTAGTGTATTTTCAAAGGCTGATTTGTTGTGATTGACGGCACTGGGGATAAGTCACAGGGGTCTGAAATAAAAGCCGCTTGCATCGCACCTGAGCAAAACGCACAATGTTATGCCCTCATCAGGAGCGGCTTTGAATTATTTTCGTTTCTGGAGTCCACGGTGTTCAGATTTGTTTCGCACAAGAGAGCTCTTTTGTTTATAGTCGCTGGCGAAAGGGAAAAGGATATTTTGTAAATTGAAAAGCAGGAATGTTGCCTTGGAGAAGCCAAGTGTCGGAGGAACCTGAACTGATTGTTCAATGCCTGTCGATCAGGCCTGGTCGCATCATTTGTGTTGCTGGCTGAGGGCTAGAGTTTACTGCCCAATAGAATCCTGCGTGGTGTCGGCTCAGTATTACAGTGCCACAGTAGCTGTGCATCTTTGGTAGTCCGGCCAGTCCGGGATGACTTCTAACAACCAGGTGCCAACTAGGAACATTACTTGGATACAAGATAAAGCATTACTTTGTGGAAACACTGAATGGTTTTAAGTGAAATGAACTACAGAGCACTTGACAGGTGTATGCCGTTGTTTTAGCCGTACTCTTCTATATTCACATTATCGTTAGTTACTTTTTGCTGAAAGAAGTCTAAATGCTGTAATACGTTACAGCCCATCAGTTTAATTGGCTAAACGCGCTGCTGTTAGTAAAAGGTATTCCGTATATAAAACCTGAGATTTTGGTTTTATTATAGATTTATTTGGTATATAATTTCTTTTTTTAATATCCATAAAATCTGTTCAGGATATATAATAAGATCAAACCATGATATCGGTCTTAAATATCTGTAAATTATAGACTGCAGTTACTGGAACATGTTGAAGTCCCTGAAGACACAAGAAACACCAGACTGTGTGGCATCTGTACAGATTCCACTTTGCCTCCCTCCCAAGATAGGGCACAACTGTAGCCCTTATAGTCATTCTTGAGTTTTTTTTTCTTGTAAACTTTTTTTTTCCACTGTGGTATTACCTCTTTTGCACCCTTGTTTTTGCATACTGATGTTACTTTTGTGGCATTATTTTTGTTTATTTTTAGGTAGTGCGTATTTAGTTCTCTTTTTTTTTATCAACTATGAATTTGATTATTTGGCATTTTTGACCGAATTCCCTGACATTACTCTGGAGGTTCAACCACATGAATGCATGTAACTCCGTCCAAATAATAGGAAAACATTTTGTAATGAAATATCTGAGCTTAACGCAATTTGATTATTTGTTTTGTATTTTTAGCTTGCTGAAAATGTGCACAGTATAAAACATCGCTTGAATATGAAATTATCTTGCATAACACACCCAGCTAGCCAGCTATAAAGCTTTCCTAAGACCTTTTGAATATTGCCTCATTATTCTAACCCCCAGTGGCTGTTTATTGGTCTGTGCATCTCATTAGTTGGCATAAAAGTTTTAAGCATATGAAAGGTTCTCCAGAGAATCTGCTCTTTCCTGAGTCTGTCAGCTCCATGTCACTGGGAATACATGAAGGGAGCAGTGCCTTGAAAGACACTAGTCAGTGATGAATAGCAAGCCAAGTCTGCTTTGAAACTCGAAACCGTGTTTAAAATTTGTAATTTTTTTTTTTTTAAACTGACGAATCCGACATCGCCAATATGTATTAAATGGCGTTTAATGTCTTTCGCAGCCAGTTCAGACATGTTTGAAGGAAAAGCAATCTACATTAAAATGTGTCCGCCCTTCAAAGTGTCCCTTGTAGTGACAGTTTACAAGGCCTCAGCCGCCACGTTTTCACGAGCACCGGTACAGACGGAGAAAGGTCATGTGATAAGGTGCATCTTTTAATCCTGCTGCGATATGCATTGATATCATTGCTCAGTAGCTCAAAGGATGTTTGGTTTGCATATTAAAGCCACCTGCCTCCCGCACCCCCCGAGCCTCACATGTCTCCAGGAAAAGCTCATTAAGTTAAATGCCCCTGCGCACACTCCTAAAGGCCGTCATTTCAGTTAGCGTCCCTGGAGACGGCATGTTTCTATAAAGCCTCAGTTGTCTTTTATCCAGAATTTGAGAAAAGTTCACTTTCCTTGTTCAAATGAATGTCAGGACTATTTATCCAAGAGGCTGGCCCTGTTGTCTCCGGGGACTTGGCATTGTTGGTGTTCGAGATGCATCAGTGTGAAGCTAGCCCATGAAAACGGGGTGGCATTAGCAATGTGGAGATTAATCAAGGCTTTTTTGTGCTCTAAATTAATTCCACGTTGCAGTGTTTCATTCAGTGAGAGGAAAAGAATGGCTTCCTAGACCGAAGAGAGACGGTGGTGTGCAATTATGGCTAATCATATCAATTTTCGGAGCAGTTCTCGAATTGTTGTGTGGTATCGGCAGAACGTGGCCTGCTCTGGGTAATAATTAATCATTATGATCCATTTATGCTTTTGCCGTATCTTTTAAAATGAGGAACTTGGCAGCTGGCATCAAGTGTTAGCCCGCATGTACATACCAGCCTGCTTGTGAACCACCACCCCCTTGAACAGTAGCGTTGCGCCAGTTGAGGTTTATTTTCATAATTAGTCGTAATTGTGCTCCGCGCGAGATCAGGACGGTGAACTCGAGCGTACGCGATTAATATTTCATGAGCGTAAGCAGAGCGGCGTGGGTTTGATCTGCCACTAGCTTGATTTTATTTTTCCTTGTGCCGAGTCCTTCAAACGTTGCAGGCAGCACACTTTGTGCCGCAGTGGCGCTCTGGGGGGGGGTTCGACCGAGCCGCTGCCGTTCTAATGGGCTCCCTGTTTGACATCGCTCCGAGGGATCCGCTCCCATGCTGTTTGATGTCCAATAATGATGTGGATATATTGTTTTATTATGTCTCCCCTTTTTCTTGTGAACCGAAAAGGGGATTCTGTTCCTTAACTCTGTTTTCATTTGCAGAGGTGACATTATGACACCCCACTTCATGTCTCTCTCTCTCTCTCTCTCACTCTCCCTCTCTCCCGCTTCAGAGTTTTTTCGAAGGACAGTCTGCGCCGTGGGACTCTGCAAAGAAAGACGAGAACAGAATGAAGAACCGATACGGGAATATCATTGCATGTGCGTATAAGTTTAATGTCATGTAAAATTAGCCGTATCCTCTGCGGTGAACTTTTTCGACTGTTGCTGAATTCCGAAACTCTCTGGCTTGTGTTTCCTAATCTAAGTTCCAGAGACAGTAAGGCCCTGTGCACAGTCGCTTTAATAACCAGAGCTCAAACACCGCACAGGGCCTTACTCGTGTGGGCCTTACATTGACACCTACCACAATTCAGTATTTTAACCGTTGCCCTGGATGTGTTTTTCAAAATGAGTTTATCTTATGACAGAATTACAGTTTCCCCATTTTGTTTGTCACAAGCATTGCTTTTACAATTACATGTTTAATTAGTTTAAATACAAAAATTAGGCCTGTGGCTGTGATCTGTACTCAAAATGACATAGAAGTGTGCATGTCCATATACACTGCATGTTGTTATTGAAATTTTCTTGGTGATTATGAAAATAAGCTCAGTGACATGAGGCCCTGGGGTTTGTATCCCCATTCAAAGCCTAAGTGCCAATTTTTATTTCTCCATCCCACACGCACACACAGACGCCTGCCCAGGAAGGTGATAATATAGCCATGATATTTGTCCCATGTGGCATAAAACACACAGCAATAAACAAGGCCAATCACAGGCCAGCATCCAGTTTTTTGCAAGAGGGGCTAAACTGAGACCTCGCCATAATAATTATAATTGATAAATCGGTCACGCTGAGTCAGTCTCCGTTATTTCATAAAACATAAGAAGGGAACCAGGAATAGGTGGTTCAGTTTCTGTCAGTCCAGATGTTTTATTGCTTCTCTTACAAGGGAACCTGGGTTTTCAACACTTAAGTGCTGTATTTCATAATGATTGATTGGGTTGACTTCATCTTCATTATCATCACTTTTTCTCTAATTCATATCTCCTTGAGCACAGTAGATTTATTATTAATTAAATAGCAAGCATTACCACCAAGGAATGGGGTTTGCAATAAGAAGACCACTATCTGTGAACATTTATAAAAACAGTCGTAAAAACCGTCATCCAATTTGAAACGTATTGTAGAAGCACATTCTGGTATGTTCTGAAGTTTAAAACTGATTGCCAGGGATCTTTGTCTGTTTCATTATGGAATGTTCTGGAAGTGGACTTATTTGAATCCCTGAATCCCAAAACCGTACACCCTTGCCCTTAAACACCAACTGCCGTGCGGATCGGAATAATACTTGCAGGAACACTCTGTCATTAGTATTAATTCACAATGCCTTTCATCAAATCAAAGGTCGGTTTGTTGTGCAGAATCTCTATAATGTATCTGAAAAAGAACTGATCCTCCCCTGGCAATCCCCATTCCAGAAGTCAGCAGCCTCACCTCCGGGAGTTGTCTGTAGCTGGGAGATGTGCTGTGACACCTGGCTACCTGTGGCTTCCTCTCATTAATATTATTAATTCTGCACTTGTTTTTTTGTGTTTTTTTTATATCCCTCGTTTTTCCAGATGATCATTCCCGTGTCAGGCTCCAGCCCATGGAGGGGGAACAACAGACCTCGGATTACATGAATGCAAATTACGTTGACGTAAGTACAAACGCCAGCCAGAGCCGAGACATAAAGGTCACCGGCGAGCGAGCAAGCTCGCGCTCGCGCCCGCCGAAGGAACCGACGACAGGGACGCAGCCACACGCAGCCTCTTTCTCCTCTTCCTCCCGCTCAAAAAAAATAAAAAAACATCGATCCAGACGGCATGTCAGCAGATCTGACTTTGATTCTCCCCCCAGACGTAAACAGGCTGCTCCGTCTTGGGCACGGACTCGTGAGCGAAAGCAAACAGCCTCTCGGTAAACACAGCAGCACCGTCTGCATGCCGCTTGGAGCGGCCTATGGAGTTCATCAGTCACGTCCCTTTGCCATTGCACTTGTGTGACAATATGAAAAGGCATTGTGTAACTTGCGTTCGGCTGGTCGCAGCTGGCAGACAATGCTTTACATTACAAGGTGTAGTTGGCGGAATCAGAGTTTGCTCGGGGCGTTTGTGTTGGGTGAGAACTGTTGGGTTGAGAGGTCATGACTGTAGCCAGTTTCTCTTCTGTTCCACAGCAGCATGATACCGTGAAAGAGGTTGACGATCGTGCGTTTTGTACCGGCACAGAGGGTGTCGGTACATCTAGTATAAAATAAAATAACATTAGTCTAAGACCTGACAACAGTAATGAAGTATTGTTTTATGGTGAGTGAAGATAGAGGGAGGATTACGTGACGTGACGGGGGTCTAAAGACAGAGGGTGGAGCATGTTATGGGAGGTGTAAAAAGAGGGTGATGTTGGATGGAGAAGGGAGGAGAGAGAAGATAAGACATAGTGGGTGTCACACTGAGGGGATGAGAGGTGGGCAACAGTTAGACGACAGTGCATAGGTCAGCCCCAGCAGTGTAAAAATACTAACGTAATTAGGCCACCTCTAAGCAGCCTTCGTTGAGTGGTGGCATTGGCACTTCCCTGGCACACCAGATGTGAGAGTCGCGCGTCTCTGGGGGGGCCCCCCTTTCCCGAGCAGCCCGGGTTCCCTCTCCGAGTCCCTGGGCGGGCCCCCGCTAAGCCGCCCGCGCAGGCTCTGACCAAGAGGAGCAGGCCCGCTGTTTGTCCTCCCTCCTTCGCTGTTGACAGAGTAAATGTTATTTTCAACTCCTGTCAGCTGCCTGGCGTGGGGCCCACGCTCACGAACAGCCCTGTGCATATTTATGGGCCTGGAACTAACTCTTTGATTTGCTATCGCTTGTCATTAACAGGCTTTACAGTAGTCTTCAAAGGGATGAGTAAATTCATAATGCAGGTGGAACACCTTCTAACAAATGAAAGGGCCTTTAATTATTTACACACCCACCTTTTAGTGTATGGCACATTATGTGCAGAGTGCTTTACATTAGAAAGGCCTGTTATTAAATAGGAATATATGCATACTAAAGTGTACTCTAACTCAAAACGGTTTAATCTCAGTTGCCTGCTTTGTTTCTACAATTTGCATAACCAGGCTTTACTGATTTATGACAAATGCTGTTGGAAAAAAACTTTATTTCTCTCTTTGTGATATTCTGTCTCCATAAAGCCTGCACATGGACTGCAGTGAATATACTGTACATATTTACTTCCTTTGTGTGCGTGCGTGCGTGCGTGCGCATGTGTACATGCTGAGGTTAGCTCCTCCAAGTGAACGGCACAAAGCTAATTACAGCAAACCAGGTGGTCACAACATTCAACAACCAGCAGGACATGATAATGAAGGCAACTGCATGACTCTGCATAACTGATCTGCTCCCTTTTGTAATTTTGGAACATAGTTTAGAAAGAAAGGAGTCGGCAAGGTGAGAATCCTACACGTAACAGCAAATATCTGAGGGCCGGAGACATCGCCGTGTCTAAGGAACCGCCCCTTCTTCTGCCCGCGTTCTACAGACCTATAATGAGAACGTAGATCCTTGTCTTTGCGCTCACGTTTTGTTTCGGGTCATTTCTTGCCTACACGGAGGCTTGTTGTCATGGTGTGGAGCAGTGGCTGGGACACTGGGCTTTAGGGGTTTGCTGGTTTAAATGTCAGGTGGGAGTCTAGTTTTACCGTTGAGGAAATTTCTTGGGCTGAATCGGTCAAGTAAAATACACGCTGGATAAGGGCATGTGCCTCATCAAAATCCTAAATGATCGATTGGATGTCCTTTACTGGAACCACGACTGACCAATTCTTCTTTTTGAAGACTAGAATTCTGCACTACAATTTTTTGTAGCTTTTAATCTCCTTCCCACCATGTTTGTATGCCTTGTTATTGAAGGTATTTCCTTTTAAAAAAACAGTGAACGCATTATGTGAGAGAAGAGGAGAAAATTGTGGCCGCAACATTCAACAACCAGCAGGACATGATAATGAAGGCAATATCAATATCAAAATGAATGAACTTATTAGAAAAAATAAAGATTGTTTTGCCATGTAGGTCTTCAGCTGATGAGTTGAATAGGGGAAGTGAAGAATAGAGAACAAAACTGAACACATTCATTTTAGCAATCCATCTCCATTGGCAACAAGTTTGACCGTTGTAAAGGAAGAATTTTGAAAGCTATGAATTTTTGTTAGAGAGCTCCATCAAAGGAAACAAAAGGGCGAAAGTCAGTTGCCTAAAACCCAGACTCAGGCAGCTCCTCTTTATGTTCAGTATAAAGTCCCTTGCATGGTATTTAAGTTTAATGATCTCAAGAATAAAAGGATGTGCTTGTTAGAGGAGAAACCTGCAGAGCCATACACTTTCCCTGCATTTGAAAGTGGCAAGATGATTACATATCAAAATCTCTCCTGTAAAGTAATTCTTGCAAATTAAAACTATTTTTTGGGCCTTTCCTCCTTGTTTCAGATTTTCCCCAGTATCTTAAAATGATGGTTGTCTTTTTGGAGTTCTTTGATATCATTTCAGTTTTATTGTATGTTTCGTATTGGCCCAGACATGTGATGAATGATATTTTAAGTATTGACAGTAGTTTCTGAAGGCTTTACAAAGGCTGGTATTAAGGCATTTGCAGGCTTGTGGTTTAAAGAAAGAAAACATACTTCAATACAATAATACTCCAGCAATGTTATGGCTCCAGAGGTTCCCCAGAATTAAATTCTGGTACAATATATAAAAATGAATATTTGCCTCTGGAAACATATTCTTGCTGTACAAGCTGCTTTTGAGTGACTTGAAGTGCATTTTTTTGTTGTTGTTGCTTTAAACAAAAAAAACTCACAAATGCCCCAATACCAACCATTGTAAAGCCAGCAGGTCAGCAAAACATGTAAATATCTAAAGTATCCTTCATTGCACACAAAGCTTTTTTTTTTAAATCCAGAAAGTGATCTATCCGTGATGTGATTTAAATGTTTCATTCCGCTTTCACAGGTGGGCAGTGACAGGGCACAGTTATTTTATTTAATATATACACCTACAAAAACGGAATATGTAGTCATTAATAACGAGTAGGCCCACCTTTTGCCTTCCAAACAGTTTCAATTTTTTTAGGAATGCTGTCATACGATTTCTGAACTGTGTGTAGTGGGATATTGGCCATTGTTTGCACCTGCAATTCGGGCACCAACTGACACATGCTGCTAATTAGCATTCAAATTAATAGGAATCACCTGTGTAGAAGCTTTTGTAATTGTGGTTTAGATGCTTCAAAGTTAAAGCCATTTTTCAGAGGTGTTTCTGAACATTGTAAGAGGTAATTCCATATTTTATCACTAAATACAGACAATATCTATGTGTGAGAGAATAAATAACTGTGGTCTGGCAGTGGTCATATTCACTGCTGAACTGTATTTATTATTTAGATGCATGTGTATTCGCTCTATGGAATAGCACAATCATATGAAAGAATAAACAAATCTCTATGTGGCTTAGGCTGATAAAGAAGTCATTAAAAATGAAACTTAATTCAATAGCTGAAAGAACCCTGAGGATCAGAGAAGAGGAAGTTTCCTTTGCGCCCATCCTTTTATTTAGTTTGGAAACATTAATTACAGTCGAGTTAAATTAAATATGGTCAAGATAAGAGACAGGCGAGACAAGGAAAACAATTGAGTCGATGTGCGGGTGGGAATAGCAGTTAATTCTTAATGTTTAGCTTCTTTGCACGTATCTTTCTAGGATACACGTCGCTTGACAAATACAATTTGAAGGGATCAGTATAATCCCTGAGAGATGGAGCCTATTGCCATGATAAGTGCCTCAATCTGTATTGAGGAATCACACACCGCAGTTGAGTGCGTTTCCTTCCCCATTTCATTTGTATTAATAACCTAGTCCACGGTTAATTGTATCTTTCCTTCGCATATTTTGTTTCTAGTTCTCCCCAACTGCATATATGACATTCGTTGAGGGGGAACCGCCAAGGTATTATCACCATTGCAACATGGGATTGTCAAAGAGGGGTTAACAGTCAAACAATATTTCATTCATTTTGACTTGCATCTTTATGTCTGTCACCGAGTTAATGTTTGTCATTGTTGATGAGCTTTTAGGATGCTGTATAAGTCTGAAGAGCTGTTTTTATATCATCGCATTTTATGCGTGAGCCAATGTCAGATTCTCAAACCTCTTCTAGACGGTCTTTGTTCATTTTCTTAGGTACTGTCGCAACTGTACAGAATTCTCGAACCTCTAGAATGCAGATGTCTTCTAGACGGTCTTTGTTCATTTTCTTAGGTACTGTCGCAACTGTACAATGCACAAAATAAGTCCACGTGCTGTGTCTATTCAGACGGCCCATGGTAGCTTCACAATTGTAACATGCCTTTGTCTTTCTTCGGTTTTCAGGGTTACCATCGACCAAATCATTACATTGCTACACAAGGTAAGAAAAGAGACGGAAGTTTATTTTATTTTTATTTTGCCAAAACTGTTGTCTGTCTGTCTGTGTGTCTGTCTGTGTGTGTGTGTGTGTGTGTGTGTGTGTGTGTGTGTGCACGTACGCGCCTGTGTTTGTAGGCACGCATGCACACACACACACACGCAGCATTCTGTTATTGTTCACATCATGGAGGTGAGATCTTCAGCTGCTGCATTATATGACTGTTATCAGGAGCTGTTGGGGCTCAGAGCGCACCCCCCCAACCCCCCCCGCCCAAGCCGCCTTGTGCTAAAGTGGCATGTTAGAACAATTAATCAGCTGCGCCAGAGTGGGATGAGAATAATAAATACATGGATTAGCCAGTACGTATGGGCACATTTTGTTACTCTGCTAATCTGGCCGACAGATGCGAGAGCGACAAGCACTTTTCGAAGCCCTAGAGGTTAAGTCTGATTGATAGTTAATTGTTATGAAATTCTTCGAGGCCCGCTTCCGCTCATCCGGATTCCGCGCGCAAAAGTAATTCGACAGCGCTGAAAAAGAGGCAAATGTATCAGTGAAATGAAATCAGTTCATAATAGACTCGCAATCTGGTTTAGTAGAGATGGGAGTTGCATAATTACCTGTTTATTGGAGCGTTGCCTGCCCTCATCGGTGCCAGCCCGCGTTTAACTGCCCCCTTTGCAAGCTAGCACTTCAGGGCTGGAGAGAGACGCTAACTGGGGGCCACTTGCCTCCGCTCTGTTCCCTCGCCCAATCGGAGGAGACCTTGTTGCCATGTGGCTTTGGTCGTCATTGTGTATGAGCCTTGAGTGGTGGCCAGGAGTGAAGAACAGTCGAGAGTCAGCCTCTAGCAGCTCCTGCACCCCCACCCCTGGGTGCTTGATTTAGACATTTTGTGAGATTTTGCAGATCAAAGGGAGATGTGTTGCAGGCGTATTGGACATCTGTCTGTCATACGGGTCAGCAGGTCTGCATGTCGCTGCTGCCAATGGTCTTTTGAAATGCATAGAATAAACAGATTTTACCCCAACGTGAGGTTTTTGTTTTGTGATCACTTGATACGCTGCATCATTTGCCATTGCCCCCCCCATAGAAAGGAAGGTAGCGAGCAGAATTGAGAGGGATTCGCTTGAAAGGCAATGACTTTTGCGATGAAAGGAGCCGAGAGGAAAATTCATATATAACAATAAAGGAAAGCACGAGTCAGCTGTAGTGGCAGCATTTAGCTGTTGAGAGTAATGGCGTGTCCACGTACAGTACTACTGAAGGCACAATCGCCCCATAATCTCCCGTTCATTTCAAAGTGTTTTCCAGCGCCAGCGTTAGCAGGGCGCATTGAACAGCCGTCCCTTTATACTCCCACGTTGTTCCCGTGAGGCGGACTGAGGTCATCTTCCTGCCGTGGGCCTCTGACCCGCAGTTTTGTTATTATTATGCCGTCGCATAATTGCTAAATCTCTGCTCAAAGGGTAAACTTAAACTGAGGAACGATGCCAAAACAACTGAGGCACGGTGCACATTTCAAGATTGCGGCAGAAGAGAATGCTTTTCAAAACATTCAGTCTTGGTTTCCCCCGAATGTTAACATCACCCGACTGAGCAATCGCAGGTAAGCGTACGCGCCATCCCTTGAAGAGAGCGCTTTCCAAACCACGACGGCCCTGCATAATCGCAACAACATCGAAAAAACCATGAAATATTCATGCAAGGGAGGAAGCGTGTGCTTAAATTTTATTGCGAGACGCGTCCGGTAACAGCCTACAACTGTCGCATTCCACTTGCGAAGAAGAAAATCGCTTTTTCTCTAGAAAAAAGTGCTAGCGCCGGCGTATTCCTTTCGCAGCGATGGCTGACTCAGGCATGCCACCGCAGACTCTATGACACTGCGTTCAGCTGACAGGCTGTCCTCCTCTGAGCACATGCTCACTACGGCCCTGAGAACACACTAATTGGAAAACTCTACTGATCAGGAAACCTTTGCAGTCATGCGGTACTGTAAAGGTTTCGTGATGACAGACCTTATGCAGCACACCGCTTTCTCGCATCAGAGCCTTTCACAGGAATTTTTTTTTCTTTTTTTTCTGTTGTTTTACACCGCAGTGACTTCAGAGACCAGAGGTTTAGCCGATTCTGACCTCTCTGTGCATTCACATGCAAGTTACACAAGTTCCTCTGAAGAGACAGTCTGTGTCACACTCCCTCAAGCAGAGACTGGTGCCTTCTCCCCATCATCCATCTGTGACAGCGATACATTCTGTCTATCATTGCAATCGGCTACACGGTGCTCAGAAAGCTCCCTCAACAGACATAGTAGGTTAAAATACAAGAAGCGTTTTGGTAGGCGTGGGCTCCAAAAAACACGCAGCTATCGGTCTTGAGGGAGAAATAAAACGGCAGTTTTGAAGAGCGTAGATTTAAGAGGGATTTTCTTTCTGCGTACATGTTCCTAAGTCTCCATTCCAGATGGATGGCTGTGCATACCACAAGGAGGCTGAGTGCAATAATGAGAAAATTGCTTGCTTGCACAAGGAGCCAACGTGCAAAGTAATGTCATTTCTGGAGGCTAGCAAGTTATTCACACACAAGTGCTTAGTAATGGGGGAGGTTTGTGTGAGCATGAATATGTAAGCCGCCTCTGGCTGATATTTTCTATGGCTCTAGGTAATGCACATCAGCTCTCAAGGATGCACTATGATTTGCATACACTAATTAGCTTGTCAAAAGTCATTTTTGAATTTTTTTGTTAATTAAAAACAATACTAATTTGAATTAATGGAATGTCTGTGGTTCGGTGCATAACCATGCACCATTACTGCTTGCTGGAGTCTCAAATATGGGCTTTATAAAAATCTACAGATGTTAAATGGAAATACATGTACATATTGCTGGTCTACTACTTGCTTATCTTCTTAAATCTGAAAAATACGCAGATTTTTTAATCTGATTAAGTAATTGCTAAATCAACAATAAACAGCAAAGATACACTTTGGACTGTGTCTCCATTACAGACTTACTTACGCATAAAAATAAAATAAAAAATTGACACAATGCAATCTGATTGCATACGCCCATTTCCAGTGCACAAATATGCAGGAGTTCAAGTTTTTTTTTCATGGTATCACTGACCAGGCTAACTGACTGGACTATACAGCTAGTTAGCTAGCTAGCTAGCTGATCGTGCTATCTGGCTAGTTGGCTAGCTGAACGGACATGACGTAACTTCTGCAAAGGGATCAAATCAAAGATTTTAATTTCAAACAGAGGCTTTAAATTTTCTAACCAATGGCTAAATGCCAGCCATTTCTATGATCAGAAATGTCCCTCCCCAAATATTCTAATTTCTATCCAATTGAAGAGATACTTTAGCAGACTGAGGAGGCATTTTTTTGTGTTGTTTATTTCATAAAGCTTAACAGAGAACAGTTGGCTATATGGTGATGTGGTAGCCTACTGTGAATTGTTCATGTGTAATAAACAAAGAATTCCATAACCAATAGAATTCCACGATGTAGATAAATATTGAGGCGTTACTGATTTACTCTGTATTAAGAATGCAGTTATTTGCCATGCTTTCTGGCTGATATGGGTGCCATACCTTAGAAACTGCCTCATAAATTGTCCATTAGATTTAGGCCGTGACCCTCTCGCTCTCCCTCTCCACTGTTTTTGACTTCAGGTCCCATGCAAGAAACGGTCTACGACTTCTGGAGGATGGTGTGGCAGGAGAACACAGCCACCATCGTCATGGTGACCAACCTGGTGGAAGTAGGAAGGGTAGGTGTCTTGTGGTGAAGGGGTCCTGGAGGTGTTGTATGTAGGTTCATGCTCTTAGCTACTTCACCCCTCCTAAGTGTTGGCTGAATTGAACCCCTGCCCAGTCTTCAGTACAGAGCGTTGTTGGTATACGTTGAGATGGGCAACCTTCCAGTGCTGGAAACCCTCCAGGGCACAAACCCTGAAGTAAAACAAGTATAGACAATGGCGGTCCTTGGGGGTGTAATTCCTGCTGGTTAGAGAGATCGCTTTCAATTAGCAGTTGATTAAGACACTGAAAAGTAGGTGATCTTTCCACTAATACAAATGAGACAATTAAGTAGTGGTATTCAAATCGATAGACAATCGCCCTGGTAAGATGAAATTGCTCAACCTTGATGCAGGATGTCTGAGAGGGGAAACAATGTGAGATTAACCTGCCATGCTGGTCTGTACTCCACTTAGAAGGCAGTAGAGCAAAGCAGTGGGGATGCCATTATTTTATATGTGGCTCAGCTCAGTCGCTCAAGGTATTTAACTTTCCCCTCCTGGTTCCATCTTATCCCCTGCCACCACCCCCCACCCCTTCCCCACCCACCCACAAAAAAACACCATGTAAGTTTCCCAAAGGTATGGCATGATCTTTGTCATGCAGCCTGTCAAGTTTTCTCTGTTAACTATGGATGAGTTGTCCATTGACTCCTGTAATACTGCAGTTAAAATGCCCATCTGTTCATCCTCTGCTGGGATGAATCCTTGGCTGTGCTAGTTATACAGCTTAATTTAATAAACTCTGGTTCTTCTGGTATTATAGATGTATCAGTTTGCTCTGACCAACAACAGGGCCATAGATATACTTGCCAGAAGATATACTGTGAGTCATAATCCAAAGAGTACAGTACCAGAATACATCACATGTGAGAGAAATCTATATACATGTACCATATTTTGGTTGATTTAATTCTCATGAAAATTTGTACAATTTTACAAAAATGTAGACCTGAAGTCTTTTTTTTTATAGGTGATATTGTCTCATCTGCCACTAATTAGTGCCACAAAATTTATTCTACCCAGATTTTTTTGAGACCCTTAGATTTTTTAGATTAGTATTCTTCTGTGTGAAAAAAATCATTTTATACAAGGCCACAGAAAAACTAATTCCTGTAGGCATTTTAATATGCCCATTTGGACAAGCATGATTAGTCAGGTTTAGTAGTACACACACACACACACACACACACACACACACACACACAGCACATATACAAAATTTGAGTGTAAATGTAAGCGAGAATTTTGCAGTGGTGGTGTTGCGTCAGTGGCTGGAAAACAGACAGGTCTTTATGCTGCCTTAGGAAAGCTCTTTTTAGCACTAATGGGTTTTTGAGCCCTCGTCTTGCCATCAGACAAGAAGAAAAGAGTTGTGCTGGAGATATATGGAATCATTTAGAAGTTATTAATGTGAGAATGGAAAAACATTAATGTGAGAATTACCCCAGTGTCAGTAAAGGAGAAATCTATTTACAGTTATTTCTTGAAATAGAGCAGGAGCTGATATCAAAAGAATCTTATTTGAACTTGTGAAAATATTCATGATGCTTGTGAGGGATATTTTTAGGGAGAGACAAAATTGAATGAGAAAATTAGTTGGTTTCTGACTGGTGGGTGCAGAGGATGATGAGATTCTGCAAATGGTTATGCAGTCCTTGTACTCTTTACCGTCCCAATACATCAGTGGTACCCACCCCAGTTCCTGAAGATCTACCATTCTGTAGGTTTTCATTTCAACCCTAATTTGGCACACCTGATTCTACTAATTAGCAGCTCAACGAGATCTATGCCTGTCAAATGAAATGTGCTTTGTTAGGGTTGGAGTGAAAACCTACAGGACGGTAGATCTCCAGGAACAGGGTTGAGGACCACTGCTATACATAGTCCATGAGTTTTCATTTTAATGTCTCTTTATTTTTGTACAGAATGTAAAGTATGTACATAATTTATCCTCATGATTGAATGGAAAAGGTTGTTCTGCATGTTAATTCTGGATTTGATCAAAGCACAAAAATGAAGAGAAATACTTCACTCAAGCAGACATTTGCAATATGTGCAAAACCCAGCAAAATGTACATTCTTCACATAATCAATAATTTCGGTTATAGAGATGTATTAGTGTGCACTTGTGTTCTGGTGTAATTTGCCATATTGTCTACTTGGGGGGGGGGGAAACTGTTTTTTGAGTAATTGTTTAATCTTGTACAAGAATGAAAAATGAATCCTGCTGTATTATTGCACTGTTCATCTACTATTAATGATTGATGTTGCCAGGTCTGCCATTAGCTGCTTTGCTTTCTGTGCTATCTTTAAAAGCACTGTAATTGCTTCCATCAATGACAGTATGACTTAGGAGGGGCTGCAAATGAGAAATGTACAAAGCCATTAAAATGCAATTATATCAACAATTAGAAGTGCCCTAATCACAGTAACACAAAAGTAACAATGAGCGTGCAGATGAGGAAGACGCGGATTGAAAAAGTAATAAAACGCAGAGCAAAGAGAAGGTAAAAGCTGATTGAGCGGCAATGTTTAGTGGAATTGCTCATCAAATATGTCATCGTGATTGAAAAGGACAATGCTTTGCACTCGGTATGAAACTCATCTAGTTTTACCATTGGGGAAATGCAAATTTGCTGAAGGTAAATATGCGTTTATACGTCTGAATCTTGGATGTGTTCTCCCATCTCAAGAGGCACACCCCCTTAATGAGATAAGAGCCAGTGGGGGTAATTAGAATGCGGAGGCTTTACAGCAGAAGTTGCATGTTATCCGGGTCACGTTGAAGATGTCAATTTCTTGTTACATAAAGTTAGTGCTGATTTGATATCTTTTTAAAATGATAAATTCTTTTTTTATTCGTTTTTTTATCACACAATGAAGCAATGAATTAATTTACAAATAAATTAAGTATTTCTAGCACTTGAACGTGAAGCTTCACAACAAACCTGGGTCCTGGTGGTGTTCCTGATTCCATCTCGGAAGAAAGCGATCACCTGTAGAAAACCTGCGTGCTTCTCTCACATCCTGCTCCTTTTCATCCTAAGGTGAAATGCTGCAAGTACTGGCCTGACGACACGGAGATTTACAGGGACATGAAGGTGACGCTCATCGAGACTCAGCTGCTGTCCGAGTACGTCATCAGGACCTTTGCTGTGGAAAAGGTGAGGTGTCGAGTGCCGCTAGCAGCTCGCAAAGCTCCCGTGCCCAAAGCCTTTCATTCCGTCTCCCTGGCTTCCCTGGGGCTAAGTGGAAGAAATTGTATAAAATCTTCTCCACTTAGCCCTTGTTTTGAGTCCTAATGAGAGCAAGGTCTTTGACTGGGCCTGACAGTAGTCCTGTGTCTACCCCACCTCCTCTGGGAGTACAGCAGAGGAAAGGTCAGTGTCCTCACACCTGCTACATCAGAGGCCTTGGCTCAATGAGCGCTGGCCATTACCATGAATAACAATATTGATAGCAGTTTTACTCCCGTCTCTTAAATGGTTGTTTCAACTTGTTTGTACATAATGGGCATAAAATCCATACCATTCAAGTCCTGAAAAAGGTATTGCTAATAATTTTGTCACTGATACTGTTTTTAAGGGGAAAAGGGCACTGCTAGTAGATTGGATCTGGGCCTTTGTGTTTATGCATTATGTGGTGATGTATGCTGGTTTTAAAGTGCAGGGATGAAGTCCTTTCATTTGCATGTGTTTTAATTCAGCTTTGTTCATATACATTTGAATCTGTATAGCCTAATCCCATGTGGGTACTTGAGGTTGGGTCCTCGCTATTAAAATTAAGGAATTATTTTTTAAAATAACCATGCGCTTTAAAGGCACAAATTACAAGGGTTCTTGCTTTAGGACAGATCTTATGTCATGTCTGTCAAAGCTTCTGTCATGTCTGCACACCCTTCCCAAAGTGTAGTTAATGAGCCCAGCAATCAGATAACACACCTACCACGAGAAAACCAATTAGTGTATGACCCTTCCTATTGTGCTCTGAGATTTTGCTTTCCACTTTTCCAAATCCCTAAGCTGCGGATTTTTGCAGACCCCCTTGGGTGCTAGTAATGAAGTCTCTCAGATGGGCGTCGGCACGGCAGACTGCATTACACTGAACTGTGGAAGACTGTAGCGGGGAGTGAGAGTGAATCACAGCTCTGCTCTCCTCCAGCTGGTTTTTTTCTTCTTCTTCCCTCTGGAGAGGGGCTTTGTCATCAGTCTCCCTGCACCAAGTGGCAGGTTAAATCAAAACTTTGACCGCAAAACACGAGCCCTGTGCTTAAGAGGGTGAGGTCAGGGGTTTGTAGCAGATGCTTCCTCTTAACCAAGTGAAGTGAGCTTATCAGCGGCAGGTTTTACTGTCTGCGCTTAACAGCAGGTGGGAGGTTCAAATCCTTTCTCTGTCGAATTAACTTCTTTTTTTTTTTGTCCGTTTTCCACAGCGAGGAGCGCACGAGATCCGAGAGATCCGGCAGTTTCATTTCACGGGCTGGCCCGACCATGGGGTGCCGTACCACGCCACAGGGCTGCTGGGGTTTGTCAGGAGGGTAAAGTCCAAGAGCCCCGCCAACGCGGGACCCATGGTGGTCCACTGCAGGTGGGTGCCGAAGCTGTCGCTGCATCTGTCCCTGACAGTCTGGGAAGTAGGCGCTGAGGATGAAGTCGAACCAAGCTAGATACTTTGATGCTAAAGAAACTAGCTTTAGCTTTGATGTTTGCTGATGTTTCGGTCAAGAGCCCTTAATAGGCAGTGTATGAAAAAATAAAGCTTTTGTTGAGAGCAGGCTGTGGGATAGTGTCTGCTCAGAACCAGTTCTCAGTATGTATGTTTCGTGCACTCCTCAGTGCTGGGGCAGGACGCACCGGCTGCTTCATTGTGATTGACATCATGCTGGACATGGCGGAGCGGGAGGGCGTGGTGGACATCTACAACTGCGTGCGTGAACTGCGTTCCCGGAGAGTCAACATGGTTCAGACAGAGGTAACAGTCCAGAAATGTGTACAAGCTTGACTTGGTACAACTAGGTCAATCACACCACATCTTCTCAGTAGACGATACAATCTATGGGATGTGTCTAAGAACTTGCTAGTTAAACTACACAGTTACGTAATTTTTAGTGTTCCAACTGCCATTAGATTATTTCCCATTATTAGGACAAAGCAGTTTTGATATACTAAGTGCACACATTTCAACAGTTTTTTTACTAGATGACTTGCCAAACCTTGGCTTGTGTAAGATGGCCTATGAACCACAAATGGTGCTGATTGGTGTGAATTACGTTTCACTCCCGTGGACAACATAGCCCCCCATCATCTTGTACAGGTCACCTTCAAGGATGGATTACTATTGCACATAGGGTGACATCTAGTAACCACTGTAGCACTTTGTTCTTAACTTTACATGAAGAAATGATTGTATGCCACTTTCAAAATACCTTCTGAAATTGGTATCCAACATGATTAAAAACACACTGTGTAAGAAAGAAATAGAGAAGGAAAACCTTTTAAAAACTGCTTAAATTCATAACTCAAAAGGGCAAAAAATAATTGCAGTTAGACCTATTCCACCCCATTTGTCACTGGGGGATATTTTGAAATCTTTGATAAATGTTTTCAATTTAAATATTGCCAAAAGTACATAATTTAATCCGATGTATAGGGTTGTCAACATTTCACTCCCAAACAAAAGATCATTTCTACAGGCCGGCATTGTGCCAGCTTTATGAAGGAAAAATGTTGCACTGCTGGCTGTCTGGTTTTTTATTATGTTTTTGAATGTGACATTGAAGAAATGTGTAGATAAATATTGATTAAAAGAAATGTGGATGGTAAATAGGATGAAAAAAACATCTTGAAGCATATTTTTGGGCACTGGTCCCATTCAATAAAAATTCTTTCCATCTACTCAAATGATTATTTTCATCACATAATTTCAGCAATGTTGTAAAAACTCAAATTTGAGCGTCATGCATTCAGACTGACGCACCTTTTACGGCAATGCACGTGGTACATTTATGAGAGGCATGTGAAATCAATGTAAACATACAGGCCAACAAATATTAAGTAAATGCAGTTGCATTATTGAGTGATTCCGTGTTTTCAAAACAGTAATAGAGGATGTGCCAAGCTTTACTGTCTCAGGAAAAAGAAAAATGTAGCTATACCGTCCAACTGCTGAAGCTCTAGTGAACTTGAGCTGTGTTCTTGCTTGAAGCAATCACAGATAGGTGACCGCAAGTAATGCCATTAGTACTAATATTAGCATGAGAAATGTCCATACATTCAAAATATTAATTACAAGTAAATCACAAATTAAGACAGAATTAATCTTCCTTGTACAAAACGCACACATTTTAATTAGTTTCTAATTCAATATGACAAGGATGTCATCTTTTCCATGTGAAAATCGTATATGTTTGAAATGGTTCGGCTAATTATGTAAATTGCAAACAGAATGAAGTAATTGCACATTAGAATCTATCCATGACATTACAATTAGCCTATGTATTACTTTGACATGAGGATGTTGGCTCGACGAGCTGGCACTGTGATTATGATTCTAATCATAATCAATGACATTATTTTGCTGGATGAGGAAAGAGGGCAAGGGAATCTAAAATAAAAAATAAATAAATTATTATTATATAATCACATAAATAGGAGATTAGTCCAGCTCATCAAAACAAGACAGAATTATAATTAAATACAGTGTGATTTTGCATAGAGAGAGAGAGATGGACACAGGTTCATTAAAAGTTTTTCTGGAGATAAAAAATTAAGTGTGTGTGCATGTATAAATGTATATGTGTATGCATGCATATGGGTGTGTAAATAACTTAAATTAGAGAAACAACAACAGAGATGGCATATCAATATATTACTGCACATATGCAGTTAGTGAACGAAAGAAAGAAAACCGAAATTACTGTGTGTATTCCGTTAACAACCTTTTAGGCCACAATGTATAGCCAGTATGACCTGTGTGCATTGTGGCACAGACACTACCAAAATGTGGAGTTCTACTGGAATATGACACCACTGTGAGAGCCATTCAACTCATGCTTAGTTTATGAAAGAGGAAAATGCTGTTTTGGGCTTAATTCCAGAATATTCTATAAATCTTCATTTGAGTTTGTATCTATTGGATGAGAATACAGCCATGTGGATAATGGCATTGTCATGCTCCTCACACCACTAGGTGACTGACTACTAGTGCTCTGTGGATGATGGCATTGTCATCTTGAAAGACCCTTCTGTCTGCAGGAAAGATACTCTATCATGGGATGGCAATGGTGATACTATACCATTATGTGACAATTGGCATTGATCTTGACTTTCAAGTGTATGAGTGCTTCCAAACCATATCAGGAAAAAGCACTCTTAACTACTTTTTGTAAATTACATGTATTTCATTAAGAAAATGTTAGTTACTTTCACGTAATTGTCTAATTGAGGAGACTGGAAATACACAAAATGCAAACGGGAGTTTCCAACTAAGAAAGGAAAAGTGGTATCATGAGGAAAATTGTAACATTAAAATGTAACAATTACTAATGTTTTCCAAGAAAAAACATTTTTTTTCTATGAGCATTTATGAGAATTTAAGTGAGCATGCTCAGTTTTCTGTCTGAGTAAAACCATGGTGCTGCTTCAAAATTAACAACTGGCGATTTTAGCAACTAACGAATGAATGTACAGTAGTTCCATTTAAAATACAACCACTTCAGCTAAAGAGTAAAAGCTAAAGGTAGCATTCAACTGGTTTTGGGATTTGAATGGCAGGCATAAGATTTTATTCTGAATATATTTGAGTTTAGTGACCTTCTGTGTGTCTTTTTCCTTGCAGCTGCAGTCATTTGCTTTCTTGGCTGCTCTACGGATCTCCACATGTTTCTCTGTGTAAATTTCAGCTAGAGCACTAAGGCCAAACCCTGATTAGCTAGTTATTGAACTGATTTGAGACTTTACACTCTTACTTTGCCACTGTTCATTGAATAAACAAGTTGTGGGCATGTCTTAATTTAGCTGATGCTGACTGTACAGTATGACCAGCAAATGCATTTCACCCATTGCGTTACTCAAGGACAACAGGGATTTTTTTGGGGGATGTCACAGTAGCCTAACCTGAAAACCGCTGACCTCTACGTCAAAGAATTTTGTCAGAACTGACAGGGGAAGAGCTTTTCAAAATGTCACTTCATAAATGATTTACATCAAGCAATATTGCCCATCTCTCCTTGAGAAGATGTCTAATATTGAGAGAGCAGAAGTCAGCATGCTTCACCATGCACTACAGTTGTCTGTCACAATGAGGACATGCAACTGCCATTTTACTGCTGATGTAGACACACAAACAATTTCAGGTATAAGAATAACACTAAGGAATTGTTCTTTTTTAGAGTGCTTTCTGAAAAAGATTAGTATTTTACCCAGGAGATTAACATTTATAGTATTTGTAATTGTTTAAGTTAATGTTATTCTGTCTAGGAAAAGTGTTAATCTGAAAATGAACCTTAGTTACTTTATTAGCGCTTTGTTTGTCCAGGCACACTGTGGTCCATTAAAGCATGTATTTTTTTTGGTATTTGCTTCATTTTTACACAATGGCAGTGGAATAGCTGTACGTGAAAACAGCGGAATCCCTCGAAAGGTTTACAGTTCACCAGACAGCCATCTCCTGAAGGCCAGCTGTTTTTCCATTTTTGATGAACATCTCAACGTGACTCTTGTCTCTTTCCAGGAGCAGTACGTCTTCATTCATGACGCTATCCTAGAGGCATGTCTGTGCGGGGACACCACCATCCCTGCCTCCCAGCTACGCTCTGTCTACTACGACATGAACCGCCTGGACCCGCAGACCAACTCCAGCCAGATCAAAGAGGAGTTCAGGGTAGGTCCTCGGGGCCTCTGTGCCATGCGTTGGCCTCTTTTCTCAGCACAGGTCTGCAGAAAACTTGCTTTCAGTCGGCCAGTACTTTAGACTGATTTTAAAGACTGCGCCATCACTTTTTCTCTCGCCATTTACCTGCTCTTTCAGCCGTAAGATAAAGATGTGCGTTTACTTCTTTCAAATTTGTAAACAAAAAATTATTATTTGAGGTAAAGTATATCATTTCCGAACAAGAGGTTGAGATCTGGCACGGTGTGTCCCTTCTGTGTGGATATTCACTTCAAATTCACCACCGAACTACATCGCCGCACCGCTGATAGGTCGCATAAAAAATGCCGTGTTACTTACACAATCAGCCATGTCTCCAAATGACTTGATTTTGATTTCAGTGGGTTTTTTTAGTAATTAGAATTCAATCATATTTTCTGTGTGATTTTTGTTTTGGATACACATTCCTGTATAAAGTGTGATTAAAGAAAGTGGGCTTTTCGCGGTTAACATCTCACCCCTGTTCTTCAGACACTCAACATGGTGACCCCCACGCTACGGGTGGAGGACTGCAGCATCGCCCTGCTTCCCAGAAACCACGAGAAGAACCGCTGCATGGACGTGCTTCCCCCCGACCGCTGCCTGCCGTTCCTCATCACTATCGACGGGGAGAGCAGCAACTACATCAACGCCGCGCTCATGGACGTACGTCGCCACGCGTCACATGCACAGTAAACCCCGTAGTATCCCAATCACCATATGCGTGCAAACTTCATGCAGTACCCAAATATTTGCTCTTCCATAATGATTTTGACATACGACATTAAATATGTAAGCATTCTCTTGTTGGCTGTGAGCAGCAAGTCCCAGAGAGAACTCTTCAGAGTTTGACACAAATATTTAGTGAATCTTCCAAGTGAAGTGAAAATTTCTTCCCAGTAGATTCGCCAGGATGGACAAGTGGAGCATTGGGTCCTCAGCTTCTGCTATAGGCCATTTTCCATAACAAGCATTTCCGTTAACAACTGGCTGCTGTAACTAGGGCCACGAGTATTTCCCCAAACATGTGACCTGGGAAAAATTTAATCTGTATTTCAGTCCTCATCCTCACAGCACTATAAGCACTCTCATTGCAGTAATCAGTAGTAAGCAGCCAAACTAATGCAACCAATTATACAATTAAGGGCAAATTGACGAGCTTACTGGCACAAGGGTACAAGTCTCTAAACCAAGGGTGTCCAGTTTAATCTGAAAAGGGCCGGTGTGGATGCAGGTGTTGGATCTAGCTTAGCACTAAAACACCTAATTTGACTCATCAAGGTCTTGATTTAAGACCACGATTAGTGCATTAGTTGCATCGCGTCTTAGCGCTGGGCTAGAATAAAGGCCTGCACCTATGCAGGCTCTTCTCGAATAAGACTGGACACTCCTGAGGAAACCGATTGATCAAAGTGATTAAAGTTGCACAATGTGTTGATTGACTAACAAGCAGCTACAGAAAGTCTTGTATTGACTGCTGTTAGTGGACAGATATATAGGTCAGGAAAAATTTAGAGCGTTGACTGAAACAGGCTTTTAATTTTGGCAATCATGGCGCTGATCTTTGATTGTTAAAAGTACTGCGTCAGCATTTTTGCATTCATTGAATATGTAGTGCATGTATCCTGCTGCAGTATATGATGGCTTTTTAACACTAAATTTGAAAAATATCCACGAGGAAAGCAGACTTTCCACAGTGAGCGAGGTGTAGAGAGGTTTGTGGTTTATCACCGTTCTGCAGCGTGACGTCTTAATACCAGCGAGGAAAGAGATCCGATTCCCCAAGTCAGCGTTCCTTATACACCATGCGGTTACATGTTGGGTTATAAATTGCATATCCATTTATACAATCATTCCAGAGTGTTTTTACTTGTAATTTCAAACTGGACTTTTCTAAGTAAATATTTATTGGTTTCCATGCCCTCTTTTCAACAATTGATCTGTGGTTAAGAAACAGAAGATTATTATTAATCCTGTTGTCATGGAAATGTTCATAAACAGTGATTTTTAAATGTGTTTTCACATTTGGAATAATGTGGCCAGTTTTGCATCAATAATCGGGGAAAATATAATGTTATAACTGAAACGTACCAGCTTTTCCAAAATAAAATTTCGGGAGAAAATGGTGATCTGCACAATAGCAACGTAATTATGTGGAATAAATATACTTTTTACAATTAACGTAGCTCAAATGGCCACTCTTGGTACTGACGGCCAACGCAAGATGCTGACATTGTTTTTCCTCTCTTGCAGAGCTACAAGCAGCCATCTGCATTCATAGTTACCCAGCATCCCTTGCCAAACACAGTCAAAGATTTCTGGCGGTTGGTGTTGGACTACCACTGCACTTCGATCGTGATGCTGAATGACGTGGATCCAGCCCAGGTAGGCACGAAATGAACGGAACACATTTCCGTATGAAGGGACATTGTGGGAAATAATATTCAGGAAAGGACAGGACATGTGTTAGCCATCAGCAGAGTGGTGTATGAAATCAGGTCTGAATGCGCAGACCTGGGGCCCTGTCAAAACACCCAGGGATCAAAGAGTAGCATGAAACAGCTTTTCTCTTCAATGCAACCCCCTGGGTGATTGGCCTTTAATTTTATACCCTGGCTGTAGCCTAGAAACCAGGTGTAGACCGCAGCGTTCTCAGTACCGGTGTCAGTTTAGCAGCTGTTGAACTCATCAGGATTTATACGGCCTAAAAGGAAGCCGTGCAGTTTTGGTTTTTTTTGGTCCATTGGTATAATTTAACTCATGCCTTTGTGCGTGCGTCTGTGTGTGTGTGTGTGCGTCTGTGTGTGTGCGCGCGTGTGTGTGCGCGTGCGTGCGAGTGCGCCTGCATGTAAATTCAGTAATCTCTTTTATGAGAATGAGTTAACGACGAGGCTGCAAGATTTTCTGCCTCTTGCTGAACATAAAGGAGAGCTCCCCAGAGCACGTATTACAGTGAAGAGATACTGCAAAAGTACACCATCAATAAGACGCGCTGGGCCAAAAAACTGAAGCCTCCTTCCCGGCACCTTTTGATCATGCATCCCTGTGCACAAGGCAACACAATGTTTTACTGTAGAAATACATGCAGATACACAGAGTGAAAATGGAGATTCAGAAGGGAGGAGGGGGGGGGCTCAAGTTCCCAAAGCAAAGCCGTGATTGATGTGCTTTTTTTTGCTCTTTTTTTTTTTTAAGTGGCATTTACAACTGTGCATGTTACCAAGTCCTCCTGGACTTTCTGTGCGATATCAAAGAGGATGAAAATTCATTAAACCGAATAAGCATCCCCCGTTTTTTGTTTTTTTCCGTTGTTCCCGTTCTGACAGCTGTGTCCTCAATACTGGCCAGAAAACGGAGTCCACAGGCACGGCCCAATCCAAGTGGAGTTTGTGTCCGCAGACCTGGAGGAGGACATCATCAGCAGAATATTCCGCATTTACAATGCGGCGCGGGTAAGACGTCCGTCTTCCTCTACGGGAAAATATGGGACGGGCTCGAGTTTCTACCGGATCGGATTCTTGACCGTTCGTTGTTTTTTTGGTACATCCTGCCGATCTGCTTTAGGCCCTGCACAAATCTTATTGCAGCCGTCCAAACGAAACCTGTGCATTCAAAAGCCAGAGCGCCACAAAACATTTCACAGAGTGTGCAAGGGGGAGCTGAAGTCCAGAGCTTGTGCTTTTCTAGTGTGCTTAATATAAGCTCTAGAGTCCATGTCCGCTCTACCCCTTTGCACAATGTCCTGTGGCACTCCTGTGGTTCATTTAACATTTGTCCTTAGCATTGACTTGCAACTAAATGCAAGAATTAACATTTTTTTCCCCACAGTTTAGCCAGTTCATAAATCACCAAAATGATGCAATGCTTCCATTTCTGATTCAAGGACAAATGCTAACCGAGTGTAGCTGATTGCACGCCCGATGAAAGACTTCTATTTGTTCAGTGAGTTTATGTCTCTCTCTCTCTCACCCTCTCTGTCTCTCTTCCCCCTCTCTGTCTCTATCTCTCCCTCTTCTCCCTCTCCCCCCCTCTGTCTCCCCTCTCTCCCATTTCTCCCTCTCCCTCCCTCTCTCTCTCTTTCTCTCTCTCTCTTCCCCCCTCTCCCCCCAGCCGCAGGACGGGTACCGCATGGTGCAGCAGTTCCAGTTCCTGGGCTGGCCCATGTACCGCGACACGCCTGTGTCCAAGCGCTCCTTCCTCAAGCTCATCCGACAGGTGGAGAAGTGGCAGGAGGAGTACGATGGCGGAGAGGGCCGCACCGTGGTGCACTGTCTGTAAGTGCCCAACCGTCGCACCTGAAACCCCAAATAGAGCAACTCCTGAGTAACTTCCGCTGTTTTCTTGCCTCATATAGATATATCATATTGTCTACGTACACCAACTCAGGGCTTATTTAATTTAGCCAGGATCATCTGCGTCTATTAAAGCAATCGCGTGCAGAGCTCTGTTCTCTGGAACAAATACAGGGAATGGGTCCAGCTTTTTTTTTTTACGATGTTAGCAGCGAGCCTTCATGGTTGGAAAGCAGCTACGTGTCATTGCAGCTGTGACTGCAGACTGCGCGGAGGTTTGTGAACTTCGGCGCTTCCTCTGTTGGTGTCGCAGGCTGCCTGGTTTCCTGAGGCCCAGAGTGAGGCGGTGGGAAGAAAGGGAACATCCTGAGAAGGAAGCACGGGGGAGGGTGGAGGGGAAAGAAGCTGTCCATATTGTCCAGTGCGCTGGGAAACTGCGGTTAAACGAGCGCGAGACCAGGCTTTCTGGGAGCGAGCGAGCGAGCGAAATGCCAGACGCATGTGACTTTCATTATTTCCCAGGAAGACTCCCAATCTCTGCGCCTGTTCACTCGGCCCACACAAAACCAGAACATTGTCAGAAACGCGCTCGAGGAAACCCCAAGACCGAAATCACAATGTTTATCGTACACTGGACAGAAAGTAGATTCCCAGTAAAGTCAGGCCAGAATGACTTACAACATCCTTGTTTACTGCCAGGATACAGTGCGCAAAACAAGCGCTGCTAATGTTTCAAGGACCAATAATGTTAACAGAGGAAGCACACGAGCAGGGAGAAGTTGAAGAGGTGAATGCCATTCTCTTGCTCTCAACCTCCTGGAATTAAAGGCGCTGTCAACAGAACTCTAAATCTGAAGTGACACAATTAATCGTGGTCGCAACATTAAGCACCTCACTGAAACATTTAGCTTAGCACTATACCTGCTAATTACTCTGCTTTTAAAACACTCCCATCTCACTGAAAGATTTAGCTTAGCACTATACCTGCTAATAAATCTGGTTATAAAACACTCCCACCTCACTGAAACATTTAGCTTAGCACTATACCTGCTAATAACTCTGCTTTTAAAACACTCCCACCTCACTGAAACATTTAGCTTAGCACTATACCTGCTAATTACTCTGCTTTTAAAACACCCCCACCTCTGTGAAACATTTAGCTTAGCACTATTCCTGCTAATTACTCTGCTTTTAAAACACTCCTACCTCACTGAAACATTTAGCTTAGCACTATACCTGCTAATTACTCTGCTTTTAAAACACTCCCACCTCACTTAAACATTTAGCTTAGCAATATACCTGCTAATTACTCTGGTTTGAAAACAATCCCATTCAATTCTTAATTTAGTAGTGGAAGTATGCTGCTTTGTTCCATCTGAATGCTTGTCTAACGTGGTTCTTGTCGGATGAAATAAGAGGTGGAGCAGCGCCATCTACAGGTCACGTTTTTAAAAACACTGAAAATATTATTTGATTTTACACAGCAGAGGAACCAACAGAAGTTAGACACACAATTTCTTGTAACTGTTCATCGTTTGGACCTTTCGATCTTACTAATTCATTACTAAATCAGGAGAGAGCCTACCATGATAACATACTTTTAAATGTATACTTTTTTTATTTTATTTTTTCTAAATCTATCATTTAACCGATTGACTTAAAGTTTTGAAATGATAATAGCAGTCAGGTTATTCACATTATGTATTGGACTGGCTTTAGAACTTTATATCCTCTTGACGTTTTGCAGTTTTTTAAAGGAAGATGTTACAAGCACTGTTCTTAGCCCTCTCCCCCATGCATGGAAAGTACAGATATTGCATGAATAGGAAATAGCCAAAGAATTTATATTATTTGTGTAATACAATACACTGCTACACTTTTAGCCATTTTGGCTCTGACCAGGACCTTCATCCAGGAGTGGTGAATGTTGGATTGTTTGGCCCTCTAAAATATCTCCTTTTGTGTTTCCTCTCGTTCTCTGGCCCCACAGGAATGGTGGAGGGCGCAGTGGGACGTTCTGCGCGATCAGCATCGTCTGCGAAATGCTCCGTCACCAGCGAGCGGTGGACGTGTTCCACGCCGTGAAAACACTGAGGAACAACAAGCCTAACATGGTGGACCTACTGGTAGGTCATTTCCTCTTACCGCTTAGCCCTCCCTATAGCTTACCGTATCTCTGTATATACCGGCCATCTGAAAACATTCAAATCTAACCTACATAAATAAAACCTGTAACGTGATTCATTTTAGTGGCGTAGGCCTAGTGGAATCTGAATTCAACTCCACCTGAATCTAATATCTGACGTGCAGGCTGGTTAACGTAGGTTTATGCTACCACATCAGGTAGTCTCTGAAGTTTTGTTTTTTTTTGGATACCAAAGCAGTGTAATTTAAGCAATTATGTAAAAACTTAAGTAGTGAAAAGTGATCACTAAAACTGAGGCAACATTTAGGAATATGAGGACAACCCATTTTTCAGCTCTTGCTTGCTTTGAATACGAAGACCTTGGCGATCTTAAACTCGGTTTGCTTTTTATCTTTTCAGGATCAGTACAAGTTCTGCTATGAAGTCGCACTGGAATACTTGAATTCTGGGTAACTTGCCACAAAGCTCATCTCCCCACCCTGGCCCCGCCTACCTGGACAATGTTTAAATGTTAGCTGGGAACCTGAGGCGTGCTGCTCAGACTGGTGTTTTTAGACAATTAATGAAGGACAAAGGCTGGTAGGACCAGATGCTTGCACTGCTCATCTGACCTGTCCGTGGTGATCCACGCCCCGTCCCCCCCAATTTCCCACACCTCACCCCCCTCGCTATGTATGCGCAGCAAGAATTGGTCGGACACGTGTCACTGTATTTGCATCTCATCAAGTACCCCTGCCAGCTTAGCAAGCAACACAACTGCAGGAGCACAGTGATGTACTAAGTTAATTTTGTCCAAATCTTTTTGGTTTTAATCTCTCCTCTTGCCTGTGACCTTTGGTTGTTGCCTTTATCCTCGTTGGATGATAAATGTAATTTCCGTTTTTGTGGGGAATGCGATATAGCGTAACGTTGCAATGTTTTTGTTTGGTTTTTTAAAAGTTTTTTTTTTCTTCAAAAAAATCATGTTTGTTGATGCAGAGCCCAGTGCGTGTATAGCTGAAGTAAGCAAACCGGCATCGAGAAATCAAATTCTAAATGTTACTTTGTTGTTGCTGTATTTTGCTACAAGTATCATGTCGAAGGAGGAAATGTTGGCACAATCCACGTGCAAGCTTATGTCACGTCCGATCAGAAGATCCAAAGCTTATTTCGTCGTCATTTGTTTATATTGTAAATATTTGAAGTTCTGCAGATTATTTATTCATTCGGAGTAAGTTTTTTGTGAAGCACATTGAGTGACAATCATGTTTTTTTGATTATAATTTTTTTCTGTACTCAGACTATAATGTTGTTCAGATAATACTGTTACCCTTTTGTTTGTGTATGTAAAAAAAAACTTAAAAAAAACACCAGTTTGCAAATACATACAAATATCTGCCATTACTGCTTATATTGTATTTCTTATTCACTCTTCATATCCTTCAGTATTTCTCCTACCACTCTTTTGTGTCATGCAATTTTAGTACAAAATGTGTTATTAATCTAAATGTTTACTCTTGAGTCCTACTCACTTGAGTTCACTAAGGTCAATTTTGCAAGAGTGTACATTGCATATCATAAACACAAACCAAACTCTTAATTATTAATTGCATCCGTAACTAAATAACGTCCAAGTGCTTCAAAGCTCCAAAAATATCAAAATGAGGGCTAGCCCTGGTCTGGAGTTAGGTTGTCTAATTCATTAAATATTTCTGTATTTTCGCATTCATCCTCTTAGCTTTCTATTCTAAAAATAGGGGTGTACGTGTACGTGTATCACAGGAAAGCTGTTTTATTGATTTTGCTGTACTATTTTAAACAGACTGTGGCATCGCAATGAATTGGTCAAATTATGATGCAATGGAAAATTTGCTGTAAGGAGCTACTCTGTCGCATATCTGGCACTTATTCGTAATGTACTGATGTACTTTGTGGTTCAGGTTAGATTCTCTCAGGGCCAGTGTTGACTCTGATGGCTCTTCCTATAGGCCATCACTATATAGCTAATGTGTCATTCGTTCACATATTCACTCAGTGGCAGCGACTATGCCAGTTACAGACCTCCAGTGCAGTAACTTCTATTGCAGAGTGAAAAAAAAGTGACCTGTCTGTGTTGGACCCGTATGCTTGTGTGAGCCTTCCTAAATGAATAGTGGGTGTTTCAGCTATGGGCCAGTTCCAATTGCCACTGGGAATGAAACAATGTCATAATTTTTTATTTGGAAATTTCAAGGTTTCATATTTCCAAGCAAAGAAACAGGAAATTTACACTAGGAAATAAAATGTAAATAAAAGTGGGATATTTAATAATTATTTCTCAAAGTAAGTGCAGTTACTCTGCATTTTCTGTCATTTGGTATAGTAGGTTTCTGAAGAGTTTTTCCTTCACTTTCCCTGTTTTACCGGTTTTGGGGTTGAAGAGAAGTGAAATAGTGCACGTGGACTAAAAGGACTCTGAAACTTGATTTGCAGTTCCAAAGAACCCCTATTCAAGTAAGTTGTGTAAGAAATTGCAATGTACATATGGTATTTTCATTCCTGCACTTCAGTAGATACCTAAGTACCTGGTTACCTTTGCTCAGAGCCTTTTGTATTTGGCTAGTATGTACTTTTCCTTGTCTGCCTCAAAGGTCCAAAAGACTCTTTTTTTTTTTCCTTTTTTTTTTTTTCACTAGAGAGGCACATTGCATCAAAAAAAAAATATCCCCCCAACCTCTAGTTACATGTCGTCAGCTCAGAAGGAAGGTTTTGCTTTTTTTTTTGTTCAGTTCTTTATGGGATACAGGCTCTGTGGTCAGGCATATATCCTAAAACCCAAGAGTCAGAAGTGCGTGGAAAGGTTTAAATAAATGTTGGTGTCATTGTATCAATTTATGAAAAGGGGATCACAGTTGATCCGACATCATTGCTCTGTTGGAATCTTTGGCTAAAAGGCTTGCATGCACAAAATTGTTCCCATGCCAATACCTCCCACAACCAGTAGGTGGATCAAGTTATTGTGCTAATGCTTGTGTGCTGGTCTGACTTTTATCATAATACCTAAAAAAACGTTACAGAATGATTTTAATTACATTTTATGAAATTATTGGCTTCGGTACAAGAACTAAATTGATTTTATGTAGTTATGCTACAGCAGCTGTTGTAGTTGTAAGGGTTTTTTGTATTCTGGGCCATCACCCAGAAAGGTGTGTGAATTGGGTCCAATCACCCTGGAATCTGCTGAAAGCAATTGGTGAGTTTTCCGATGTGTCAGTCTTTGAGACCATAAACTCTTGGGCAAAGAGCCATTTGGCCAACAAGCTAGGTGGTGTTAAACTACTACTGTTCATCACAGCATAACAGATGGGTAAAGGCAGTCTGATGCCTTGTACCCTAATATGAATTCTTGAAGTGTCTCAGAGAAGTGCTAATCTAGGGTTGCTTTTTACTTTTGCTCATAATGAATAAGGTTAGGATATGGACAGGAGAATCCTAATATGTACACCTACTCTGAAATGCTGTACAAATATGGCCCAGATAAGATTTAGTCAAAAGAGTTCTTCAGAGGAACTCTGCTGGATCCAAAGTACCAATTTACGAGTAGTACTGCAATTGTTTTTCCTCTTCTATACTGTTAGCATTACCAATAAAGAACTGCTGTCCAACAAGACTGGGACTCTTCATTCTCTCTCACGTGGGTCGCAGAATAAAATATACTCCATTACACTTGCAATTTTAATTTCTACCTGAAATGCTGAAGTGATATAATCTATACACTTCTTAGTAAATTGCAGGGCGTGAACATCATGCTGCAGGTGCTACAAATCCTGTAAATGTAATGTCCAAATGCCGTAGTCGTCTTTCAATGGTCCTCATTATGTTTCCATTATACATGTAAAGCGACCGAATGTGATGGCTGAATTGCATGCATTATGAAAATTGAATACATTAAAATTATGCCATTCATTTTATTTCAGCCAGTATTTCCTTTATTTTCAGTGCAACTTGTGTGTGTGTGTGTATGTATATATATATATATATATACACTGCTCAAAAAAATGAAGGGAACACTTAATCATCACAGTATAACACCAAGTCAATTAAACCAAACCGGTCATGCTGGATGATGTTGCAGGCAGCATAACATTCGCCACGGCGTGTCCAGACTCTTTCACGTCTGTCACATGTGCTCAGTGTGAACCTGCTCTTATCTGTGAAGAGAACGGGGTGCCAATGGTGAACCTGCCAATTCTGGTGTTCTCTGGCAAATGCCAATCGAGCTGCACGGTGCTGGGCTGTGAGCACAGGTCCCACTACAGGACGTTAGGCCCTCATGCCACCCTCATGGAGTCTGTTTCTGACAGTTTGGTCAGAAACATGCACACGAGTAGCCCGCTGGAGGTGATTTTTTAGGGCTCTGGTAGTGCTCCTCCTGTTCCTCCTCGCGCAAAGGAGCAGATACCGGTCCTGCCGCTGGGTTGTTGCCCTTCTATGGCCCTGTCCAGCTCTTTTTGTGTAATGGCTCGTCTCCCGGTATCTCCTCCACGCTCTTGAGACTGTGCTGGGAGACACAGCAAACCTTCTTGCGACGGCACTTATGGATGTGCCATCCTGGAGGAGCTTGACTACCTGTGCAACCTAAATGGGCTGCAGGTACTGCCTCATGCTACCAGTAGTGACAAGGGCACTAGCAAAATGCAAAACTAGAGAAAAATCAGTCAGGAAGGATAAGGAGAGAAATGGTCTGTGGCCACCACCTGCAAAACCATTTACTTTTTGGGGGTTGTCTTGCTGTTGCCTCTCCTGTCCATCTGTTGTCACTTTAATTTGCACCAAAGCAGGTGAAATTGATTCACAATCGTTTACGCTTCCTAACTGGACAGATCGATATTCCAGAAGTTTAATTGACTTGGTGTTATACTGTGTTGATTAAGTGTTCCCTTAATTTCTTTGAGCAGTGTATATATAGTAGGGTACAGTAGGGTTCAAAAGAGACCACAAGTGAAAATGCTTCTATTTTGCATTATTTTATAATTTATTGCAATTTATTTAATTAGAAATGGTATTATCAGCATAACAATTTGAATGAAAAGTTAAATATTTGAAAACTTCACATTATTAGTATTTAGTATGTCCCTCTTTAGCTTTGATGATAGCTTCTACTCAAGCTGGCATGGACTCCACAAGGTTGTGCAGAACCCGATGATCCATGTTATCCCAAAATGATTTGCCAATGTTCCAAAGAGTATCTTGTAATGTGACTGAATGCTTGGTCTTCAAGTGCCCCCATACATGTTCGATAGGGTTGAGGTCAGGTGACTGTGGAGTAAAGTCTATGACAGTCAGCACTCCTCTTGATCTTCAAGTAGTTCTTGCAAAGCTTTGTGGTGTGTTTAGGGTCATTATCCTGTTGCAGTATGAATCCTTCTCCACAAAGCTCCAAACCAGAGGGTATAGCATGTCTCTGAAGAATGGAGTAGTACTTTTCTTTTGTCAGGGTGTAGACGATTCGGTGCGGGTGTCAAATTCCAGAGTAGGTAAAACATTCCCAGACTTGAATATTCCCACCACCACGTTTCACTGTTGTTTTAATGCACTGTGGTATCAATCGCTCTCCAGTTAGTCTCCTTACATAAACCCTTCTGTTACTGCCATAAATCTCAAACTTGGATTCATCAGTAAAAATTACTTTTTTTTCCAGTGATCTACTGTGAAATGCTGGTACTGTATGTCTTAGCTCATGTCAATCATTTGGCCTTGTTCCCCCTCCTGAGAAGTGGTTTAGAGACTGCTACTCGTCCTTTGAGACCACTACTAGCTTGCCTTATTTTGACTGTACTTTTACTGATTGGAGTTTCTCATACTTTATTCAGCACATTCTGTATCTATGATGCAGTTGATGTTCTCTCTCTCAGTGAACAAAGCTTTATGTATTGGTCTTCTGATGTATTGGTCTTCTGATCTTCTGAATTAACTAACAAGCCACTGTTGAGTAGATCAAATCCACTTGAGTGTCATCTGAACACATGCTTCAATGGAAGGGATAAGACTCAAGGACATTTGATTAGTGACCTGGAAATAGTGCAGAATCAAAAAAAGTCATGTCATAATGTTTTTTTGTTTTAGATTTTTTTCCAAAATCCACAAACGTATTGTTTATTTTCAAGTTTACATGAAAAAATGTCAGATTTTCAATGTGGTCTCAGACTTTTGACTTAACAAAAAATGTGTGTCTGTCCAATGAATTATGGTGACACAATATTTGTTGATTTGGCTCTGTACTCCAGCACATAAGATATCAATAGGTCACAGACATCAGGAAGTCATGACATGCAAAAGATATGCAACCAAATATTAAATATAACTTTATACAAGTTTATGTTCATTTGTCCAATTACTTTTGGTCCCCTAAAATGGGTGGGGGGGGGGGGGCTATGTATAAAAATGGCTACATTTGCTACACTGTTCACCCGATATGGACTAAAAACCCTCAAATTAAAGCTGAAAGTATGCACTTTAACCTCATAGTTACTGTTCCATTTAAAATCCAATGTCTTGGCAAAATTTTTTGTCACTGTCCAAATACTTATGGATCTGACTATATGTATGTGTGTATATATATAGTATATATATATATATATATACAGTATATACACACAGTGCCCTCCGTAATTAAGACACGTTTTCTTGATTTGGCTCTATTCCACTATTTAAGATTTGTAATAAACAAAAATCACACTTGGTTCAAGTGCAGATTCTCAGTTTTTATTAAAGGGTATTTTAAGTATAAGAGGAACACTAATGTGGCATTTATTTAAAGTAGCATCTTTTCAGTATATCACAACATTGTATTTGTAAGACAGGATCTTAGGCTTTATGTTTTTCATGGATATGGCAAAAATACACAATGCTTTTGTAAAGTGTACAGAAAATAAACATGGAAGAAAAAATTCCTACGGTTAATGTTTGTTTTAGAATAGTCTTATACAGACAATTTTTCACCCCTGAAAAATGGCTTTAACTTTGAAGCATCTAAAGCACAATTACAAAAGCTTCTACACAGGTGATTCCTATTAATTTGAATGCTAATTAGCAGCATGTGTCTGCTTAAGAGGTCTAACCAGCAGCACTTTGCTAGGTAAGTCTCCAAAGCAAGAGGATACTAACAGAGTTCCAAAGAGGCCAAATAGTTGGTGCCCGAATTGCAGGTGCGTCGGTCACAAAAACGGCAAAATTATTTAAGGTGGCAAGGGGAACAGTGTAAAAAATTATAACAGCATATGCCCGACACCAAAAAAAGAACAGTGGCTGCAAGTCAAAGCCCTCCGACAGGGACAAACGGACACTTGGTAGGATAGTTGCTAATAACCACAGAATTTAATCAATCCATGTCTGTCCCAGTCTCAACAAAAACAGTACGTTGTGAGCTTCACAAAGCTGGTATTTATGGCAGGGCTGCCATTCTGAAACCATTAGTATCCAAGGTTAACAAAAACACATAACATGGTGTAAGGAACACAAAACCTGGACCCCTGTAGTAATGTAGAAAACTGATATGGTCTGATGAGTCATCTTTTACTCTTTTTTTATACAACTGGATGGGTTTATGTTTGAAGCAGGCCTAAGGAGGCATTCAATCCACAATGTCTATTGCCAACTGTTAAGTATGGTGGTGGTTTTGTCATGGCATGGGCAGCCATTTCATGGGATTCATTGGGTCCAATGATTGCTCTCCATGGACGTTTAACTGGTGAACAATATGAAACCATTTTACAAGACCAGGTGCAAACTATGATGCAAACACTTTCCTCATGATGTCTCCATATTCTAACATGATAATGCTTGATACACACTGCTAAAAACATTAAAGAATGGTGCTAAAAACATTAAAGAGTGGTTCCAAGAACACGATGATGACGTTAAATGCCTTCCATGGCCTGCACAATCACCAGATATAAACATAATTTAACTTTTATGGGAAGTTCCTTGGTAGTGAGACTAGATTTCCACCTTCTTCATCTCTCAAAAAACTGGAGACTGTCCTTCTTGAACAATGGGGCAATATCACAATACACACAGTTCAGAAATTGTATGACAGCATTCCTAGAAGGATTTAAACTGTTTTGAAGGCAAAGGGTGGGCCTACTCGTTATTAGTTACAAGATATTCAGTATTTTGTCCACCCCCTGTATATACATAGTATATACAGTGCATATATACATACACCATATAGCCAAAAGTATGTAGACACCCCTTAGTCTGGAACTGTTTTTCATGGTTCAGGCTAGGCTCCTTTGTTCCAGTGAAGCCTAATCTTAACACTACAGCATACAATGACATTCTAGACTATTCTGGGTTTACAACCTTGTGGCAACCGTTTGGGGAAGGCCCTTTCAGAATGACAATGCCCCCATGCACAAATAGAGGTCCATACAGAAGTGGTTTGTTGAGTTTGTTATGGAAGAACTTGACTGGCCTGCACAGAGCACTGACATCAACCCCATCAAGCACCATTGGGATCAATTGGAAAGACGACTGCGAACCAGGCCTTATAGTCCCACATCAGTGCCCGACCTCACTAATGCTCTTCTGACTGAATGAAAACAAATCCACACAGCAATGTTCCAGCATCTAGTGGAAAGCCTTCCCAGGAGAGTGGAGACTGTTATAGCAGCAAATAGGGACCAACTCCATATTAATGTCCATGATTTTGGAATGAGATGTTGGATAAGCAGGCGTCCATATACTTTCGCCATGTAGTGTATATACATATACATATACAGGTGCAGCTCAAAAAATGTGAATATCGTGAAAAAGTTCAATATTTTGTGTCACTCATTTCAGAAAATGAAACTCATATATTATATAGATACATTACACATAGAGTGAAATATTTCAAGCCTTTATTTCTTGTAATTTTGATGAGTATGGCTTACAGCTAATGAAAAGCCAAATTCAGTGTCTCAGAAAATTAGAATATTGTGAAAAAGTTCAATATTGGAAACTCATGGTGTCACACAGTAATCAGCTAATTAACTCAAAACACCTGCAAAGGTTTCCTGAGCCTTTAAATGGTCTCTCAGTCTGGTTCAGTGGGCTACACAATCATGGGGAAGACTGCTGACTTGACAGATGTCCAGAAGACAGTCATTGACACCCTCCATAAGGAGGGTAACCCACAAAAGGTAATTGCTAAAGAAGCTGGTTGTTCACAGAGTGCTGTATCCAAGCCTATTCATAGAAAGTTGAGTGGAAGGAAAAAGTGTGGTAGGAAAAGATGCACAAGCAACAGGGATAACCGCAGCCTTGAGAGGATTGTCAAGCAAAATCCATTAAAGAATTTGGGGGAGCTTCACAAGAAGTGGACTGAGGCTGGAGTCAGTGCATCAAGAGCCACCACGCACAGACAAATCCAGGACATGGGCTACAAATGTTGCATTCCTCGTGTCAAGCCACTCCTGAACCAGAGACAACGTCAGAAGCGTCTTACCTGGGCTAAGGAGAAAAAGAACTGGACTGTTGTTCAGTGGTCCAAAGTCCTCTTTTCAGATGAAAGTAAATTTAGCATTTTATTTGGAAATCAAGGTCCCAGAGTCTGGAGGAAGAGTGGAGAGGCACAGAATCCACATTGCTTGAAGTCCAGTGTGAAGTTTCCACAGTCAGTGATGATTTGGGGTGCCATGTCATCTGCTGGTGTTGGTCCACTGTGTTTTCTGAGGCCCACAGTCAACGCAGCCATCTACCAGGACATTTTAGAGCACTTCATGCTTCCTTCTGCTGACAAGCTTTATGGAGATGCTGATTTCATTTTCCAGCAGGACTTGGCACCTGCCCACACTGCCAAATGTACCAAAAGCTGGTTCAATGACCATGGTATTACTGTGCTTGATTCCACAATTACGAGACCAATGAGGGAATAGCTCAGAGCGAATGTTTAAGCGTGATGTATTCCACTATTGCTGTGGGAAAAGGGAAAAGTTATTTAGAAATATTATTATTCTATTTACTCGTGTATCTGACTCCATTTATAATTATAATTTAGAATTTGGGTTAAACATGCGTGGAGCTCTGAGTGGTTACACTCAACTTGTCCTTAGGTACCACCATTACTTCAACATATGCTTGCCGGAATCAGCATTATTGCTGAAGCTCAGTTCGTTGGAGAACGCAGAGGTTGGGGGTCTAGCCAACACAATACATGCTTTATTTTAGACATAGATAGTTGCGAGCCCAGGTCAGAGTGCATTTAGAGGGCTCCTTAAGGCGAATTTAACAAGAACCGGCGTAGAACGCCCATGGGTTCTCTTCACATCAAATCACCAGAACCATACACTACCAACCCTGTTTTGCGGGCAGAACTTGACTGCCTTTCCCAACTTGAGAACACCACTAATGACGTGCTGTACCAGGCCACTGATCAGCCGGTCCTTGGTCAGAATTGTCCCCCTGAGTCTTCAGTCGTAATTTAGGCTGAAAAGGGTATAAGATGGATGAGAGTCATGGAGACCAAGCAAGTTAAATATAAAATGAATTGAATAACAGGCAGGGAGGTCATTAGCTTAGAATTAGCCCTGAGTGAGATGCAGGAGTTCTGACTCTGAGACTCAAGCATACACACCACAGTGCTTGGAACGCTGCAGCTCAGATCATGCAGGCAATTGAAGCTGGAAAACGGGTTTAAAAGAAAGATGCAGTTGATGTGAAACATGGTAATTTATTAATGACAATAATCACTGGTTAAGACTGTGAGAGCAAACACGAACACATTCAATACCTATAGCTAAACACAGGATAACATGCTGCTAAGACAAATAAACATGAAGTTCACTAACAAAGTATATAACTAAGTGATTCCGTACGGTGTGACTATGGTACCAGGAGAACTATTAAGCAGATTCTCCTCGAATATCCCTTTGGGCTTCCTTTAAATGCAGTCTCGCGCAGGCCTTCCACACTCCACAAGTCCCTTTGCTTGTCAAAATAAGGTCTGGCAGGAAGAGATGTTTCACCACCCAGGGACCCCCCTCCAGGTTCACCACATTTATCCTATTATCCACAATTACTTTATACTTCCACAATTACTAATTTACATGCACATACATATGATGCAAGATACATATACAGCTTTGTTTAATATGTTAGCCATTCAGTCCAGAACCTAGGCCGTAGCAGGCCTGAGTTCCCGGCGTCATTAGGAATGCCGTTTCCTTCTGATGTCCAGTATGCTCAATTCCAGCTGTAGTTTACGAGGCCGTGAGAGGTCAGAGAAAAAAGGTTCTCAGGCCACCTGGTAAATTGTTTTATTGCACCCTCAAGGAAGTCGCCACTAGCTCCAAGGGTTTATGGCTGATAATCCCTTTTTCAGTCTTACAGTATGGAACACATTAAACGCAGTATTTCCTACTTTTAATTGTTCATAGTATTGAAACATTTTCCAGAATATATAACATAAAGTATAACAATGAGGCGTGAGAACAGCACTCTCCATTTGTGGATAGTTATTGAATTAAAAAGACTTTTGGAGTCAAGCTTCTTCATCAGGGCTGCCAGCACTAATATTTCTACTAAACAGGGTAAAACAAGGTATAAGTGTTATAATTTTATGAGCAGCATCCAGTGGTATATAAAACCAATAAATATTGTGAAAACTTTATTACAGAGATGATAATGACAATGGTGGGGTGGGATATATCACCAGAAAGTAACTGAATTTAAGTAGAATTATCCTATTCAAATGTACTTAGTATTGTCCAAGCAGTTTTTCAAACAGACTAATCAATAAGGAAATACATCTATGGCTGTGTCAGTCCATCTTGCTATTAAAACTTGACCTGTGTGTTTCTAATTTATTAAGTTAGAGAAATTTTAGGGAAAAGCCCCCCAAAAAAAGTCCATAATGCCACAAAGTCAATTAATTGGACATTATACAATTAATTAATAACAGAGATCTTAGGAAACGTAAAAAATGTGTACATTTAATGGAATTGGCATCAAATCATGGCTTTTTATAGTTTATTACACTTTGTCCCAAAACGGTCTTCATAAATTAATAGAGTTTATTTGTACACTATAATTGTAATGAATATCAGTGTATATAGTCAGTCGAGTGAAATTGACTTTTTATGTAGTATCTACATCTACGGTAGATACTAAGAGTTATCTGCACTATCATGTACAAAGTCACATCGCAATAGGGCCACCTTTATCTGCAGGTTCCATTATCTCCAGGTTTTCAGAAGTCAAGTACAGCGTTCTTGTTTTACATTAAGTTCTTAAAATAAAATAGTTGTTTACACTGTAAGATATCATCAGTGTCATTTTCTATTCAGTTTTGACTCAAACTTTTGGTTCTATTGAACTAAGTTGGCCTGTACAAGTCAACTTCACCTTCACTACGTAGTCCATATCCATTGGAAAAGTTACTTCTGTGCAGTATATTAATATGAACCATAAATATTTAAGTCCCAATATGGAATGGGGTGCTCCCATAAGTGCGCTGAGCTTTTGTATGAGTTATATACGTAATTACAGGCTGGGACAAATGCATTTGCCTCCTGGGATTCAACTGCATTTGTTCCCATACATTGAAAACCATATCAATTGAAAAGCATCTCATTGGACAAATGTTGAACTATGTGTACTTGCATGACTCCTAGTCACAGACTGCACTGGCACCCATGGTACACATCACTGTACTAAGGACTATTGCTTTAGCTGGACCCAAAAGAAGACTGATAGGTAATATTAGATGTTGGATATTCCATGTTTGAACAAGATTATTTGGTCAAATTTTATGTAAATACATTGTGTTACAGGTACAGCTGTCTACAAAGACAGGTTTGATAGTCCCAATAGATAGACATATTCCTAATTGTACCATTATATCACTTGTGTGTCTTATTGAATTTCCTTGGTAGTGAGACTACAAAATTGGAAATGTTGTGATAAAAAACTGTAGTGACACATGAGTCGAATTGATGAGAAGAACAATAAAAGCCCATTGTTACAATTTAACTTCTCCTGTCTATGTGGAGACAATCCAGACTTATAGTTCATTCACAGAGGAAAGGATAATATTAGCTCACTGTTTGTGCAAGCTAGCAGCTAGCTTTTCAGCATGAATACATCCATTTCTCACTTACGCATGCATTCTATGCATCCCAGAATTTTAACAAGCTGTTAAATTTTCTTAATTAGGTGCTAATGAAAGGTTAGATTTTTCTCAATTTGCTTTTCATTATTAGATGTGTTTTTTTTTTTAAATCAGTTGAAGCCACATTATGTCAGAAATAGCTATGCATGCCATGAAGAATAAAAGTCCCATATTCACATTGTGCTATATTGTAAACGATTGCATAAACAAAAGTAAAAAAATGTTTTAACTGATCAAATTAAAATTGTTTAAGGGTGAATCAATAGGTTTCTAAATGGAGAAAGTTTGGACACATGGGCAATAAAATTAAAACCATTTGGTAGATAATGAAGAATTCAAAGGCAAAGCAAATGATAACAAGCCAAGCCTACATCTTTAATTTGATGTTGGTAAAATATTGTTACCTCTTCTTATGTAGTTGTTTTCATTATAGCACAATAAGCACAATGTGAACATGAAACTTTATTATTTATGGCATGCATAGTGCATAGCTATTCCTGACATAATCCCCCTAAACATGAAAAGCACCCAATTAAGAAAAATTAACAGCTTGTTAAAATACTGGGATTGCAATTGTAGTTGGAACGAAAACCAGCATACACATTGATTCTCCAGGATTGAACTTCAGAACAACTGGTGTAGTTCACAGAGGACCATCATCATCACACCTCCTGAACTATAGATGGTGCTGTTGTGCCAGAATAGACATGTAGGTACACAGTTCCAATGTTTATACAGTCTATGGTTCCAACTCTATAAAAATTATTTACATTTATTTTGAGATGATTATACAATACTATATTTAGATAGCTGGCTAGGTAAACTAACAGGGAACCAGGAACTCCAGTCCTGAAGGGCCACATCATTTGGAGGTTTTTGTGGCAGCGGTTTTTCCCCTTTCAGCAGCAGCTAAGGTTTGTGTACTCTTTAGTTAATCAGTGACTATAGTGCATCAGTTCTGAAATGCACAAAAAAAACTAGCAATATACTGATAAACTGCAGAACTGGAATTTCAAATCCCTGTTGTACTACGTTAGAGTGACCAGACATCCTCTTTTTTTCCGGACATTTCTTCTTTTTGGGACTGAAAATATCCGTCCAGGCTGGATTTCTAAAATCCTAAAATGTCTGTTTAAGATTTCCTTGTTCCATAGACCATATATAAACAAAAAATAGCCTAGTATTATGTTCATAACGCCTGTCTAACCCGGTCCTCTTTTTTTGTAATCCAAAATATGGTCACCCTAACTAAATGTACCAAAAACAACTTAATCTGGAGGCTTTATGAAGGTTTACACTGTGATTACAATTAAGTTGTATTTCTTATGATGGTGATTAAGCACACAATGCCACTACAGCCTTACTTACCACTCATCTACTTTAGATATTTTGGTATTAGACTGGAAATACTGTTCTACCATTACTTGCACTCATGTTTGTTTTTATAACTGTGCAAGCTAGCCACACTTCTCCATAGCTAAACATGCTAATCATTGAAATAAACCATGTTTCATGCTTCTACATGCATATTTATTCACAAATGACTATTAAATGGTTCACATGTATATTCCCATCTAACATTTTCTGTTTTGAAAAAGGTACAAGGGGAATAATGTAGGAAATGGTAGCTGTTGTTGTGGCGATGTCAACAGCTATCACATCCGACCATATGTGATGAGCCCCCACTGAAAAATTCATCTTTTTTAAAAGATGCACCAGGACACATTCAGCTACCACTGGCCCAGAAATCCTTCCTAAAACAACTCTGAGTCTACTCAATGAGAACTAAAGAAACTCTCCAGAAGGCAGTGTAGCAGCTTACTCTTATCTTTGTAATCCAGGGAAAACAAAATACACCACAAGAGGGCAGTACAGCTTTGCTGCAAAGGTTCTTCAATAAATACATGCTGAGATGACAGGTTTGAAACAAACTGAACTAAATGGACCTAATAAATAAACCAATGTTAAATAGCAGCACTGCCAGAAATTCCTTTCCACAAGCTGAAGACTTGAAGGACAAGAAAGAAGCAGCAGCCTGTAGAGCCATGGCTGACTTCTCTCTGAGAATAACCTACCCTTGTAGACCGCAGAATAAAACACGGAAATAAAATTTAAAACATATGCGAAGTACTTCTAGTAAGTGTATAAGTGTAAGTTTCACCACAAGAGGTAACAAAAAGCATAGCATGATTGAGATGACTCATGATGAGTTGAAACGTGAAAGTCTCTAAGTCTGCCATTGAAGTTAGAAACTATGACCGAAGTGCACACCTTATGTAGCCCATCCATCTACACCATAGACTACTTTGTTCTACTCAACGGTGTACATCATCCCTAATTGGCCTTGTGTCTCTAGCAGCCACTCACTGTTCAATCATATATTTCTTTCCATTTTTGTTTGATCTCCTCTGCACTATATTCATTCTGCACCACATGCCTATAATCATTATCTTTCCAACCTAATCCACCTTTGACTCACCAGTCTGACTGCCTCTGGTAAGGTCAGAAACACCCGTCAGCTTTACAGTAAAGTTACCCTCCTTGCCGAAGTCTGGAACTCACACAGATACGTTTCTCTCTCCACACACCAAATTTGATGTCACTCATCTCCACAGCGATCTTATTGACTTCAGGCACTTATCAAAAAATGTAGCTATATTGTCACATGTTAGGCCTAATTACGTAATTAAGGCCTTAAATTGGCATGAAAACCATCTGTTCTAAGGACACTGTATATAGATGGATCAATGGATTCCTTGTTTGTTTGTTTCAGGATTTTGAACCACCCAGCCCTGCAAAATTAAGTCCTGGCTATACGTCACTGGATGCTGATGAGAACAAACTGATGTTCGGTATCTCTTGAATCTGCCTATGACTGTATAGATTTCATAATATAATTATCATATTAAACATACATAAGTAGCCTATCCATATAAATGTTCCACAACTGACGATAAAATAAAAATATGAATATGAGATATTTACCGAATGAACATAATATGAACATTTACCGACTTATATCATAAATCTCCTTTTCTGGCAACCCTTGAAACGTGCTCTCCTGATGTCTGAATGGCAACCCTTGCAACCACCCACGCCACACACACAGTCCTCGACATAACAGTATCCACCGACCAATTCGCCATTCGCGTCTGTGAAAAGAAGAATCACTGGTGATCCAATAGTAACTTACTGTGAGGACAAATCCCAGCCTCTGTTGTAAGAACAACCAACCAACAGTGAAGTCTCATGAATAATTAAAATACATTGCTGTGGGAGTGACGCAGAGGTTACTGATGCTCGAGTTCTTTTTTTGAGAAATTAACAGATAACGTGTTCAATCGTGAAATACTTTATTCGTTTTTGAAAATATATTTAAGACTATCCTAAATCGTAATTTCAGTTATATTCAGGTTGGCTCAGTGCACCCCGCAGGCCTCTGTATGTTGATATTGATGTCGTGTTGTTGGTAAAAAAAAAGATGCCGCAGCCGAAATCCCGTAAGATCGCCGTCCTGGGATACAGATCCGTGGGTAAGTAGCTAGCTAGCTAACTAACGGCTACAATTTCAGCACCACTGGACTCGAGTGAAAACCCCAGCTTGGTAGCTAGTTTTGAATCACTGCTAATAGTTGCTAACATTAGTAGCTTACGTTTAATATTTCGATGGGTAATCATGAATCTGTACATGCAGTGACCGTTTGGTAAGGTAGGACCAGGGATAGCTAGCTCAATAGTCTCTGGTGGTAGGACTAACGTTAACCGTTACGCATTAGTTTGCTTAATGTTAGATAGCTTGCGAAATGTAACTAGCGACTTTTCAAAAAATGTAGCGATAACTAGCTAACGTTGACTAGCTGTCAGGCGAGTTGTCAGATGTAGCTAGCGACGCTACCTTGCTAGGGTTAGCTAACGTACCTAAACGTTAGGCACCTCGTTCTCAGTTTGTGTTCGAAATGTCATCTTCTGGCCGCGATCGTTGGCTATACAGTCAGCTGGAGCGACACAAGTAGCCAATTTGATTTAGCTAACGTAACGTTTGCTAAGAAAATTCACAGGGACTATCAGTGCATGTAACTATGTTGCTAGCTTCATAGTGGGTGGCCAGCGCAAGCGACACTGGCTGCCAGTTGGATGGCAGATTGATCACAACAGTGTTCGCTAGCTGACGCCACTGCGTTATTTGGGAACTTAGGAACATTCTAAACCCGTCCAAGCCATAAAGTGAGCTTAATGACAAATTAGCTAGCAAATGAGACTAAAATTATACGTTAGATACACGGTACACCCTTTGAATAGATACATTACAAGTAACTTCACGAACGTGAGCGATTGCACCATCTATATAGGCAGTGCATGTTGCATTTTAACGTAAACGTTTGTCTTTTCCTAGACAAGCTGTAGTGTTATTGGTTTTGGTCTGACCCTCTTTTAAAAAACTGAAACGATTCCCGAGTTATGTGTTGCCTAATGTTTGATCACACTTAGCGTTGACTGCTTACTTTTATCCAATGTTAATCTTGGCTACCTAGCTTGTTGTATAGTTCGCTACAGCAGGTGTGTCACCGCAGAACTGGAGTCTGGATGCAGTGTCACTGTTAGCTTGCCTGTTAGCTACATGTAGCTTATGTTCGCACGATGTAAGTCTACTGTAAAAAAAAACAAAAAAACTGCAGATGCTGTCATCTTCGTGTAATTGCGAGTATATTACGCGAACCAATGTTACCTTTGTAATTAATTCTGTAAAAAGGCATTTAATATACCTTTTTATGGTATTTAAATCAGCTCGTGCGATGCACATAGCATCCTTCAGACTCCAGCACAGCAGATTGAATAGCAAACACTGCTCGACTGGTACAGTAGCCAGAAGTTTCACTGATGCTTGTTCAAACCACAGTCTATGGTTCAAACACAACCAGCTCCTCTACTCCATTCCTCTCGTCTTTACTTTGAGATGTTGATGCACTGGTTTTATAAATGCATTTAGTACTGTGATAGATTAGCACTTTGATTGCTGGGATAGTAGTGATTGTTTAGACATTGCTTTGTTTGATTGCTGCATAATCTTCTGTCTGTGTGCACAAGAACAATGCAGTTTAGATTATGATTTGGTTTGAAAGTTAGGTTGCTTTTTTCTAACTAGGTTTGGTTTCTTCAAAGCAAGTGATATCTACAGTGAAAAGTAGAAGGAAAATGGGAAACATTCCATGTAATGTGAAAGAAATGTGTTTACGGTCCCAGGTGCATCAAGTACGAAATAATGTGCAATTGGAGAGACAAATATACTTTGGTTTTATTCAACTCCAAATAATGTGAAAAAGCTTTTCAAAATTAAATAATTATCTCCAGGTCAATGTAGTTTGATTCCAATCACCATTCATTATGATAACATCTTAACATCCTCGACCACCTACACAGAACAGAACCTTAAAAACTGAAAACCTTCTCTCAAATAATTTCACAGGTTCTCAGTTTTTAATGAAATGGATGTCATTATAGCCACACTGAAACAGAGCACCATGTTTGGTCTTTGCACTCACGTGCAGCTGCATATTTTGAGCAAATTATCTATTTTTGCACTTTGTGCTTAACAATTTCTTGAAGTTATTTAAAGTTAAGGGCGCAGCTGGTTATGATTTAGTATCTTATGTTGTGCAGGCTTAACCAGTAAAATTATTTTAAATTAAGTTTTTGGTACCACATTTTTTTTGTATGTGATTCTGTTACTTTAAATGTTAAAGTATTCTCAAGGGAAGCATAATTGTGCTCATTAAAACTGTATCCTTTCTGTGCAGCCTTCTTAAATTTCCATGTGCATGTTCATTTTGTGGGTCCCTGGACAGTTTCACTCCCACAACTGGGGGGTTTATTTTGGGAACACTAGATGTGGACACATCATTCTCCCTCTCAGGGGGAATTTATAGCTGCTAGGAAAAAAAATTCTGCAATCTGCAATAAACCAGAATGAAGCAAAATCTGAAATGAGGTTACCTTGAAGTAATTTCTGATGGTGTATTATGTAGAAATGGACTTTTGAAAGATGATTTGTAAAATGTAGGCCTAATGTTCTGTCAGAATGAGGGATTTTGATTCATAAGCCTGGGGAGGTTTTCTGAGCATCTGAAGTCAAGATCAAATCTCAAGGCGCACTTTCAAATTTATGTAATCAGAAAAAGATACCCATGTTATTTCAGAAATGTCTAATCCAGAGCCGTAACCTATTTATCAAATTGGGGAAAGGGTGCATTGGCTACATCATATACTATACATTGGACTATTGAAGCAAGTGAAGATAGAGGCCTATTTATGTAGGCTATTTTATTTTATGAAAGCAGTATCATGAGAAAAAACTACTTTATCTTGACACGCTTTATCTTGTGACTGCTTCACTAAATCTGTTCTCTGACTGTTAGCACATTTTTATTTATTTATTGTGCCAGCACTTTGTAATTGTGTGAGATTTGTTACGTGAGGTCACTCTGTGGTTATGATAGTACCTCCAAATTTGCCTCAAGAGGTGTTAAAACACATGTAGCACCGGTTATTCACTCAAAATATGAGGAATATCACAGAGCTTCAGGGGGAATAAATGGCCCCTAGCTGTTGGCAGAAGCTAGGCTCCCCTTTTCAGCGAATCACAGCAGTCAGCCCAGAACTGTGACAGTGACAATTGGCACAGCCAGTCTCCTGGAGGCGGGCCTGGACCTCTTAGCTAAAAACCTGCAAAAGCTGAAAATTGAATTACGAGGATAATCTCCAAATTAATGCCGGTCTGCGCTTCTTAATGTCCCCTCCCCTCTGTCTGCTTCTGCTGTTCTGCAAATTCACATTAGGCTCATAGATGGACGTAGGCAGTTTTGAGCCATTGTGGTTCGAAGTTCTGGATCACTCAACGTAATGCCACTGGGGTGATAGCAAATAGGCCTATTGGGTTTGCTGCTTAATATTCAATTAAAATGATTTTGTATAGCACTTTTTCCAGAAAACTGTCACAAAGACGCTGTACAGAGAAACAGAATGAAAATCGGGCAAAAACCAGGCCTGAACCCCCAAACAACAAACGTGGTAAAAACTCAAACGGTGGCGAGAAAAAACTCCCCGTTGGGAAGAACCTGGCTAGAGAGTGGGAGCCCATCTTTCGCTGGCCGACCTGGTTTACACTAAAGGTGGAATGGATGGTAACAGAATATAATGAGGCAGTGTAGTACAGTGGTTAAGGAACTGGGTTTGTAACTGAAAGGTCGCAGGTTCGAGTCCCACGTAGGACACTGCCGTTGTACCCCTGAGCAAGGTACTTCACCTGAATTGCTTCAGTATATATCCAGCTGTAAATGGATACTATGTATAAATGCAAAAAATGCTGTGTAAGTCGCTCTGGATAAGAGCGTCTGCTAAATGCCTATAATGTAATGTAATGTATGTAATGAGAGATCTAACACAGCAAATAATGAAGTGGGTTGAACATTTTACAGTCTTGAGATAGTAAACTAACTGGTAGTAGAAAGTCCAATGAAGATGTACCTTCACCTTGCCAGTGGGCACATAACAATGAATAGGCTCCGTGGGAAAGGTAAGGGAATTACTGAATTATAAATTAACATAAAAGACAAAACACCTCCCATTCAGAAATAAGAAATATAATCTCAGCAGAGATCACTCCAAAAAATGAAATTTAGCATAAAAAAGGATGGGAGATGCAGTACATGGAAAAATAGTCTAATTCATTGCTAATATGAATGTGGCAAATCCAGGTTTTCAAAATTTGCTAGATAAACTGTATTCTTAGTCGTACACATTTTTAAAAGCCCAGCATTAAATAAACGGTCCCAACGAGGAGTTAAATTAAGAACAATAATTGTCCTACAATTTCGCTGCCATGTGATCAATCTCAAGAGCCGCACACTGGAAAAAGTGCCCTTCTGCGATTTGAATCGTCATAAATCCAGCGCGAACGTATACTGTTGTAAGACTGTGTTGTGTACTCGTGTGCGACTGCTAATGCTTTCAATTTGTTAATGCCTCTTGTCCACTGCAGCAAAACCTCCTACATGTCAATAACTGTTTTGCCAATGGTTAAATGGCCACATGGGAATTTAAACTTTGGCTGAAACAGAGTAATCCTGCATGTTCGGTACCTTCACTTTGCCAGTGGGCGCGTGAATCCTTTTAGCGCAGGGCTTTGTCCTGGTCTGCCTATTTCCTGTCTGTCACTGAGAGTTCTGTGGCTTTTCCCTCATAAGGTAAGAGCAATCCTGACAACTTCCCTTTCTGACTGTAGAGAGCCTTCTGAGTGCCAGGCGATATTTTGCTCCACAGCGTGCACAGCTTTCAAACAGTGAAGGTGTTCATGGTTTATCACCTTAACACCCTCAGGTATTTTATTTACCAGATAGCATGTGATTATTGTATTGACAGGCTTTCTCTGTGAAACTTTGTCATACATACGCTTTCTTATAACACGATTCACTGAGGCAGGAAACAGCCAAAATATAACAGTAGGGAGTGTTGCTTGCATTAGCTTTGCAATACATAAATAAGTGTCACTGTTAGGTGTTTTTATATTCAGAATAGTTACAAAACCAGTTGAATCATGGATTCATTGCATTGCTTAATTTATATGCATATTCCCGCCAAGTTAAATATGCCTATTGATGTAGGATTTAGTATATATAGGACCGCAGATTCAATTTTGTTTATATACTAATAATTAATTGAACACACATCAGCTTTTTTATAAGGTATTGTGTCTTTTCAGTTTGTCTTTTAGGCACAGTCAGTAGTTGGATTCCACTCTAATTAAGTTATCTCTTTTGCACAAGAAACTGATTAGTAAGTTTTATTTAGGAATACCTCCCACTTTACCTGTGGCTTATGTGGTCCAGAGATGAGTTTGATTTAATGAAATAATTTAGAGCAGGTCACATACTCCAGTCCGTTGCAGTAGATCGATGTCACGTAAAAGATTACATACTAGTCTACTCTGATTGTTTTGAATTTACTGTTTTACTTTTGGAACTTTTTTCGTCTTATGTAATCTTTCAATTCCATTATTAACTATCAACTGACACCCATCAGCCAATCAGGCCTCACGCAACACTTACCTGGCAGGTAAGGTCCACGGTAGAGGCCTCACGTAAATGTTGCGCGGTTTCAGTCTGTCTAAATTTGAGCTGTTAATTCTGAAGTGGATTTGGTAATATATATTATTTTCAATGTCTCAATGTCAAGAGCATTGACACAAAGTTGAAGACAGCTTGCAAAACCAATATAAACGATGAAGCTTATATTCCTGCTTCTTTGAGACGCGGAGCTATTCGAATGTTAATCAATAGGTAATTTCCCATGTTTATTTTTTATCATGAATTTAATCTTGTGTCGTTATGGTGTATTATACAATGCTTATGGTTCGTAGATATAAATAAATATAAATAACAGGTACCGCTCTGCTGTCTCCGTAAGTGCATTGATTTTACTGAGTCTATATTATTATTGCACAGCGTTTTATGTTTTTCCGAAGCATTCTGCAGTTTATTAAAGAACCCTGTTTATAAAATATGGTGCCTTCCGTCTTTCCTCTTGCTGTCACTTGGGAAAAAAACGGGTTCACGTCGACGAACACTCGATGCCAATGCAGGGGCCTGGTTGTTATAGCAACAGACTGCAGGGCCGCACAGGGTGGACAGCAAATCTGAGCTCAAAACTAAAGCTAGTTCACTACCCATATACCATAACTGCGGAATACAAGGCGTTTAACATGAAAGGCTCGAAACGGTTGTTAGCTATGAGTTTTGAAGATTTTTCTGCGGGACCTCAGTTTGGGTTGTCTCCAGTTCATACAGTGCATTTAATGTGAGAATTTGGAAATCTGTTGCCTCTCCAGTGTTCCGAATGCTTTCATGAACAGTTGAAAATCACACTCTTTTGGTTTTGTATTTTCTTTTTGTTTTATAAATGTTAAATCTCCTGAGGTATGCTATAGTCTGAATCGTTCACATCGATTCAGACTACCTTTTGCTCGTTTATGCAGTCGCTCCGGAATGTGGTAGATGCAACAAATGTAGGCTACATGCCAAAATAATTTAATTTTAAATAAATTAAAAACTTAGCAAAAAGGTGTATTTCTTTTTTACATTCTCCAGGTTTGTTAGGTAGGTCTGTAGGGAGCAAACCGGTGTGTATACTGATAAGTACAGAAAATGCTACTCAAAGATTCAAGTCCCTGTCATCCCTGGTTAAAATAACCTGCCATCTAGGCCCAATTAATGTTGTGGATTTGTAAATTGCCACAATTCCACTGAAGAAGGTTCTGTTACTGTATTTCCTAAGGCCAGTGGAAAGACGTGTAGCACTGAAAGCATGCTATAATTCCACTGAAGAAGGTTCTGTTACTGTATTTCCTACGGCCAGTGGAAAGATGTGTAGCACTGAAAGCATGCTATAATTCCACTGAAGAAGGTTCTGTTACTGTATTTCCTACGGCCAGTGGAAAGACGTGTAGCACTGAAAGCATGCTATTATTCCACTGAAGAAGTTTCTGTTACTGTATTTCCTACGGCCAGTGGAAAGACGTGTAGTACTGAAAGCATGCTATAATTCCACTGAAGAAGGTTCTGTTACTGTATTTCCTACGGCCAGTGGAAAGACGTGTAGCACTGAAAGCATGCTATAATTCCACTGAAGAAGGTTCTGTTACTGTATTTCCTACGGCCAGTGGAAAGACGTGTAGCACTGAAAGCATGCTATAATTCCACTGAAGAAGGCTCTGTTACTGTATTTTCTACGGCCAGTGGAAAGACATGTAGCACTGAAAGCATGCTATAATTCAAAATGACTGGTCTGACTTTTGCAGGGGATCAGATTTAATTAAAAACTGGATTATTTATTTTGGGAGATTTAGGCTACCAGTTAATATTTTCATTATGAACAGCTGTCTCTGGAAACGCAAATAAGCTCATTAAGGGACAGAGAGATATCTGTCTTAGAACATTGCACTGATCTTTTTGGCAAGGGTAACGATTATTTCAAGTAATGCATTAAAGGCCCTGGTTAGCTCTGATGGCTAGTCATTAGCTTATGTTGTCAGTTTGTTGGAATGTTTCCTACTAAGTGCATGTTATGTGAATATTTTATGCGCGTGCCAGGTGATTAGTGTATTAGCCTAGATTCAAGTATGGAGTTTTGTTTTGACATATCAGTTTCTTCATGATTCTGGTATCAAAGACAAAGTCAGAGGAATATAGCAACATACAGTATTTTCATTGTATTTTAAAAAAATATAGGCTTGTTTGTTTGATGTTCAGAATACATACACAGTATAGTTTGCTGCAATGTTGTAGAAGTGCTTAAACTGCTTAAGATGGTGGCCTTTTATTTTTAAGAGAGAAGTGGCGCATGGTTACACCCTGTGAACATTTGAAAAGGGTCCCTTTAGGGAGCTTAAAGATAGAACAACTGTAAAGGACTTAAAGGGATGAAGGTGCCGGTAAGTGTCGCGAGGAGCCTCAGGAGAAAGTGGCTCAGTTCAAACACCAATGGGGCTCAAGTGTTAGGGCAGTGCTTGACATTTAGCCTATGAGGATTTAGTGCGCTGATCAATCCTGTTGTTCTCTCCAATGGACACCGGCTAATTGCTTAATTTCGGAATTGCTGAATCAGTTGACAATAATGTTCTTGACAACTCGCAACTGCAACCCGCTAATGTATGTGTCTATTTCCCCCTCTTTTGCAGGAAAGTCCTCCTTAACAATACAGTTTGTGGAAGGCCAGTTTGTTGACTCATATGATCCAACCATAGAAAACAGTAAGTGCAAATTACCCCCCCCCCCCCACACACACACACACACACACACAAAAACTAAAATGTTAGAAATTGTTATCCTGTATCTTTCATAGTTTCACTCAACATTAATGGCTGTTTAGATTTCTGCTGAAATTGCATCATAGACTCTTTGCAAGACTTCAGATGTCTAAACGGCCTTCCTTTATTTACAGCGGTGCAAATAGATTCTGAATCGATACTGAATACGTCCCATTTTCATTATTTCATCATTTTATTTCGGAAGACATCTGCACCTGCATATTCTCCTGCTGTCTGCAGGCTTGCACAAGGAGTGTTAGGTCTCGCATCAGATTATGAGACTGCACTATGGGGCTTGCTGCAGAATTGATTAAAGCTATAAAATATGGGACAGCTTCTTTCAGAAAGTTTGCATTTCAGCAGATATTAATGTTTGCTTTTTGTATAAATACTTTTGTTGAAGTTTTATTATTACCTCAGAGGTATGAACAAAGCTTTGTTTATGAAAAAAAATGTTCTGCGTTTATTTAACGTTACGTTATTTATATGGGCTGTGGTGAAGTCACGACTCATGGTGAAGTCCATTCCAGCGAGGAAAGCCTGAAACGCGGCCAGTGTGTTGTCTTGCATTTGCGGTGACGCTCATTTGTGCGGAGGAGGGGTGCAGAACGCACGAACGTGTGCCGTTTGGGACGAGTGGCCGTACCAGGGAGTCTTACTGTTGCCGGTGTGCAAGTCGTTTTCTCTGTGAAGTCGCCATGCGAGTCTTTGCACGGTTAGTCTTTGACAGTAGTACTATACAGCCGCTCACTGTTCTCAGCTTCCTGAATTGTAGAAGGTTTCTGAATTTCAGAGCTGTAGAAGGAAAGTCATCAGGGTAAAACCGTTCCCACAGGGGACCATTATTTTTCTGTAAATAGCTTATTTGGGCCTGAGGCGGAGAGCAAAGAGAAACTCACGAAGCTCCAGTTCCTCTGCTGTCTCCATGTTTATTAAATGCACGTAATTGGATAAGGGCTTTTTTACGTTGTATAATTTCTAACTTATAGCGCTGCAGGGCTTGTGTCTTATGTACTTATAAATAACGTACAGTGAATTCTCTGATACGATCAAACAAATGTTGCATTTTTTATTGTAAGCTAATTAAAATAAAAAATCATTTTTGATAACAAAAGGGAAAGCAGTGCAGGCATCCTTATTATGTTTTCCTACGTATGGAGTTTAACAAACAGCTTTGTTTATGTGCTTGTCGAGCAGCGTGCTGAATTTGCTTCTCTGCAACAATACAGAAGAGAAAAATGCAGTACGGAAAAAGTTTCGAAAGGGCGGGCAAATGACATAACAAATGATCTGTAATTGCGCACGCACACATTTTTTCATGGGAAAGTGCTCTGCATGACATTTGGCGTGTGGCGCTTTGAGAGCAGTGGGGCAGCTAATGCTGAAGCTAAAATAATTACAAATGTTTGTTCCATAATGCTGACGTTTCTTGGCTCATATGAAGAAGCTGAAAAGCAGCCAGGGAAAGTAATTAAACATGCTTATATTAACGGCATTGGCTACATTGTTCATTAGTCCCTTTTATAACTGTGAAATCAACAAAGCCATTCATAAACTTCTCTCGGTTTCATAAGCACGTACTATTTTTCAAAGTGTGACAAGCGTAATAGGATTGTTTCGATTTTTTCGACGCACTTAATGACATTGGCCTCAGTAATTGTGGAAAATTAACCACAAAAAGAAACACAGATAAAACCATCGAAGATCACTGTCACCATCTGGGATAATAGAAGACCGGACACTATCTCTCTAATAATGTTGCCTGTTCTCGCTTTCATCGGTGAAACACCGTGCCCTCATCCAGCTGTGTGTCTGTGCATCCTATGCATGGATTCTTATTTTTTTGCATCCCTCTGTAGGTCAGACCACCAGTCAGACCACCAGTGATGGTCAAGGGATTCTAAAAAATTCAAATAACCACAACATATCACAGAGGAGTGTGTCCACTACACACCCACCAAATATATTCAAGAAAATGTGAATAGAGTACTCAAGTGAGTAGTCGTTGGGCGGAGTCTGGTTTCGGAAGTAAATTCCCTATGGAAGAATAGAATGGTCTTCGGAGACTATCGACTATTTCTTGAAATCTGATCTATAGAATGAGCCGAAACATTCCTGGATTAGCCTGTGTGGTACAAGGATATAGACCATATATCGCATGTTCCAATTGTAATGCATTAATCATTGTAGTTCGACTTGTAGTCCACTTTAACAGACTGCATATCCAGTACTGTAACGCACGGGTGGTTCTCGACCAATAAGATATCATAATCTCGTCTGTCTGGACATTCTTGGGCAGATGGGAGTACTGCAGTTTAAGATGAGCTAACGTTAGCTTGCTAAGTAGAGAAGCCCGCCTAACAAGGTCAGAAACTGTGCTATGGTTAACCACATAAAGCAATTCTAGCTTTTAGTCCTTCAAGCTAGCTAGCTAATGTTAGAAAAAAGTGTTTAAAAACGGAGCTGTGTGCTACTGCTGGGTAACATTATATGATAACGTCTGGAGACAAGGCTGCACGTTTGGAGGGAATTATGGGACATCGAGTTTTTAAACAGTTCCAGCGCTAATATAATCAAAAGAAAATACTGAAATGTAAAATTTACTCGAAGCTGAAAAACTACATAGTTTGCGAATGGGCGTTATATTGAACAATCCGGGAAATTGACGGTAAGATATAATCAGTAGAAATAGTTTAAAAGTAAGCTTTAGTTAAAGTCTATGCTGTAAATGAAATTGAATTTAATTTACCAGCGTGATATAGTCACTTGAGTACTCTATAGGTATATTAATATACATCTCAAAGTCAGCTAATAAACTCAGTCTTGAAAGGACTCAGGATTGTAGGGGTGTGGTCTAAATCCACGTCCTCAACCCGAGTGCCATCAACATCATCCAGCCCTACATGTTTGAACCACAGAACTGTTCTGTGGTTTGAACCATATGTTTGAACCCGGCGAGGAATTAATGCAATCAATTCAAAGTAAAATACAGTGCGGCTGCTATCAAAAGATAAATATCACACGCAAGCTTGCAATCAAAGTGAAGTTAACTTGAACGCTAAGCCGTTTGATCAAACGTTAGTCTATTTAAAGCAAGCTAAATTGCAAGGCGACGTTTCACCAAATGCATGTTCCACACAAATCATTAAATAATGGTAGGTTTTACCGAGTTTAAAAAATTTATTTAAAGGCCCATTCATTCATTTCGGACGAGAATTACGTGCATGGCAACTAAGTACTTCGGTGGATGATGGTTCTCGTCTATTTTTGATACTGTAACCAGCCACTGAAGTGATTGAACAGTACGACTAAACCATTTCCAAGGCATGGTTTATTTGGCAAAATCTTAACTATCTATTTGTTTTCAATTATAATCTGACGAATGACCAGTGCACCAAGTAAAAACGACACGTGAGTGATTAGTTCGTTTCCATGCTGAGCTGTGCAAGGAGTAACCTAATGTCACTAGCTAGCACCACGGAGGGATGGATAAAAAGGTGAAAGAGATTGGGAGAGGGATAAAATTGGTATAGGGATAAGGAGAGCGGGAAAAAATAAACACTTTAGCTAACTAACTATTAGAAAACTAATAACGCGGATGACTATTCTTAAGAGAAAACAAAACAAGTGTTTGGCTCAGACTCAAAGATGATTTATTAGCGGGACAGGACAGTTTTATTCACCTCAAACTAAGGGAGGAGTTATGTAATGAGACCAAAATATGTATTGGTTGGAGTTTCATGTCTACATAGCCATGGACCATTTCGACTCCACCCTTTTTTTCAGCACACAGGAATAACGAGATATAGATAGACTGAAATTGAACGAGCAATGGAATTTATTCCTTGCGCTTTATTGGTGCTCAATACATACCTTAATAGCCATAAATAATGTGGTTATAAGCATATTATGGATTTTTTTGACCATCACTTTAAAGACCTTCTGGAATCAGAATCATAGATTAGACGGTATATATAAAAAGCAAAAAAGATAAATACTGTGATATACATTTTATTCAGTTGAGATTTTAAGTTTATACCCACAACAGGAGGATTTGATCTTGGTCATTTAGAGACCCCATTTCTCGCGTAACCTGGAGTTTACATTTGAACCAATTTGTGGTGCAGCCGTTTAGTGGACTGCCCGGAAAAAGTGAACTCTATGTGAATATAGATGCAGGACGCTGACACGCTGTCGCAAACCTCCAGCTCTCATGTTTACAAATGACTTACTTTTCACAAAGGAAATTTTATTATTTCCCTGTTTATAATTTGAATCGTGTCTGGTGGTTTAATGAACACTCTAAATGCAAGAAAAAAGCTATTGCAAGGGGTCATTAAATTTAAACTCTTTCCATGCCGTTGATAGTAGAACCTGATACCCCACTGTCACGTCAAAACAGTATGCATCCTCTTGGAGCTATTTTTGCTCCAAAGCTGTTGGTTCTTTGCAAGTCACACTTCAGTAACACACCGATTCGAATATTCTGATGTGATGGCATTTGCATATGTTATTTTCTAACCTTGTTCATATGATTGTAATTTAAGATTAAGTATGATTTATCAATATGCACCACATAAACAACAATTATATGAACTTATCTATATTTATACATTTCTAACTAAGGTCATCTGAGTTCACATGCATGCATTTGGCAGTTACTCACCAGGTCCTACATTCATATGGCACTACAGATTGGAATTTAGGGTAGGGTAGTATCATTTGCTGCTGAAACTTGTTTAGTTTGGCACCTTTGAAAATTGTTCTCAGCAGGGTGTAGATTTTATGTGATGAAACTGCTTGCGGAGAGAGCAGTGAAGAACATTGTGGGCTGCAGCCCCGCAGAAATAAGTGAAGCCAATCGGTCTCAACAGCCCCGTTTTGATTCCCGAGCTGCCGGACAGGCAGATGCGGGGACTCTCAGGAATGTGCGGGGGAGCCGCTGGCTGAACGAGCTCGTTGAGCCACTCCAGAAAGAAAGGCGGGAACATTCCTCGAGCGACGGGAGGAAGGCGCCGCGAGGCCCGGCCCACGCAGGCTATCGATTGGCCAGCGGTGCAGAACGGGCACTGGGCATTGGCAGTGCTGGCAGCCCAACAAAGGCCTGCTCTCACTGGGGGGAACGTCCAGAGCCTCTGGGTTAATTCATGCCAACGTTTTACCCCTCCTACTCATCCAAAAGGACAAGTGCCCAAAGATGGTGGTTAAGTTGGAATCTTTGGCCCTCCGAAACATTTCTCAACCATGGTTTGTGCCAAGATCACATATTGGCATTTAAATTCCAGAAAAGATTTTATTTTTCTTTATTTTTCTCACAGAAAGTATGACTTCACATAGCCAAGAAAAAACCTTATACATACTGTAGGTGGCATCTGTGCCAGTGAAAAGCTCTTTCAGCTTTTTTCAGTGGACTGAAAGTGATATCAGTGCAAGCTTGGCAGGATTTGATTTATATGAAGAGACATTAGTAAAGGCCTGTTTGAAAAATCTCTACGCAGTGAACAAGTCTTCCATATCAAATGTCAAGAATGTTAAGATCAAACACGACATTTTTCTGGACCAAACCTCTCGAGAATAAATTTTGCAGTGCAGTTTCAAATATCGATGGAACACCCATGGTTCCAAGGTACTCAAACGTATTTTCAATTTCTCTGGATCCTTTTCAGTTTAATTGTCTCTGTAAGCTGTTTGGCATGCTTTTAATTCCACATTAAGTAGTAGATAAATAAGACATTAAAAATAACTAACAGATGTCTAAACTGCATAAGTACTCAGACCTTTGCTATGGTAAACCCAAAGATAAGTTCACGTGTAGAAAATTATGAAATTTGTATAGAATGGCCTCTGTCTGTATGCAGAGGCTCACATGAGTTCAGAAAAATAAATTAATTTAAATGAATGTCAAGCAAAGACTCAATCATGAACACCAAGCAGCTTACAAAATAAAATAGTGATGACATTATAGAACAGCACAGGTCCGAAGGATGTAAAAAATCAGTCACTGAATATTCCTTTCAGTGTGGTTCAGTGTGGTCCCTTTCAGTGTGGTTTAGGAAGCTGGGGCCTCATTTATAAATTCATCTTGGAATTCATCCTAAATGTGAGCGTATGATCGTTTCCTAAAATGTTCCTACGACCGATTTATAAAATGTATATAAATATAAGTCACAGTAACTGAGATGGGAAGAACATGTCCCCAAACCAATAATATCCTGGAATGATCCAAGTATAGGAATACATTTGGAAATTCAATGTAAAAACAAAATCTTTTGGTACACCTTAGTTGAACCCTCAGACATAAGGCTGACATAACATTGTCATACACATGACATAACAGCTGACACAAAATGACAGAACAGCTGATGTCAGTTTATGTCAAATGACATAACAATGTCATCACTTTTTTTGTCATGTCATGTGTATGACAGTGTTATGGCAGCCTTATGTTGAACAGTTCAAGTTAAGTGTTACCAATATTTTTTTTTTATGACCATGAGCTGATTTTTTGGGTTTTGCAAGGGTTCTCAGCTTTAACTCTTTTGCGCGGATGCCAAATTTAGTCAATACTCACCTATTTAGGGGGTGTTCTACTTTAGGGTTTATAATGCCAGGTGTGAGCATCACAGAAACTTGGGAAATGGCTTAAATGAAACAAGACAGTTTATTTTCATAATTTAGGTTAAAATAAAATGCCACAAACGCAAAGAAACTGGAAAAATGCAACAAAAAAAAGGTTTTTCAAAAGATTAAATACTGAGAGCTACATATGGGAAACAGGTATGCATTTTCTGGATCATAGACTCCATGTCCACAAGTGTGTGAAATCTGAGGGTGATATGCAGAACTACTAAGTATCTATGATGCAAAATATAGGCAGTGTACCCTGTTGTATTTTAGTGTCTCCAAATCTATCCAAAATCATGCACTGCTGTAAATCATAAAATAATGATATATTTAACTACAAATCTGTTTTGCTTACTTTTGCATAATTTTAAGTGTGAATTACTATCTTTTCATCAGTATAGGGGGATAGATATCTATGGGTCCAAAAACCTATCCAAAACATATCATAAAATGAATAAAATATATATTTTTTGTCCATTATAAAGCATATACACTTCGGATGACTTAAGATTAAAACATTGATATCACACTGATACACACACCTAAATATGTAGCCAATCATTCAGTCTTGTACTTTAATAAAACATACATTTGTTTGTACTTCTGTGCTGTATGTCCTGGGATCACATTTTTCTGTAGTGAAAAAAATATGTTCCCATTCATAATGACTCCAAGGAAGATTTTACATTCCTCTAGCACATATTAGCGCACAGTAAATTGTTAACTATTTTCCATGCCCTAAGTGACAAGTATAGCCCAGGGATATACTACGCCTTAGTCTATATTACGTACAATGAGATAAATAAAATAATATTACACCATCAGGAAAAGCTTGTAAAATCAAACACAAAACATGACACCTATGAATACATACACTACAACACTATGTGAAATACACTCAAAATGTGAAAATAATAATATCAAACATATGTCACAAGGTGGAGTGTAAAACGAATGTACATATTTGACATATTACAATCAGTATTACTTGCATATCAAGGAGGAAAATATCAGTCATGTTTCTAGGCATATTCTCAGATAGACTGAATGCATTTTCTGTAGCTGTATGCATAATACTAAACTGATAAATCTAAAAATGCTGTTATGCACGGCTGTAATTTATTGTTCAAAGCATCCAATAAGACATTGCGAACACCATCACAAAGGATATCCTGTCTTCTAGCAGATAAAAGAGTTGTCAATCGAACCAGAACGATGCTGGTGGGTCTATCTGGGGGGGGGGTTGCGTGTGAGATTACACTTTATGTTATAAAGGGGTGTGCATTTCTCTAACGGATTGTCCAAGATAATAGATGACCACTGAGTCTTGAACGGGACATGTCTATGTGTAAAACCAATGGTAAGATTGTATATTTATTAAATTTTTAGTAGCAGATATTGATAGTAGAATGACATGGTATAATTACCCAATAATTTCACTTGTTATTTTACTATTGAGTGAGCAGGGCTTTTCACAGATGTTTTGGCATATATTATTTTGTTGCTTTGATGGAATACAAATCTTTGGTGGTGAAAAATAAATTTATGAACTCACAGATAGATGATATTGTCCACTGTGTCACGCATGGGTAGGTATAGTTGCAGGTGAGACTGGGTGGAGGGTTGTTTGTTAAATGGACTAGCTATGCAACACTAGTAGCACTTACAAACTCAGTATTTGGCAGAGTTGTCGTGAATCATGTACTAATAAAGCTAGAACACCGGATTTGTTGTTTCCACTCATAGTTTGGTTGCAGGAGCAATGAATGTCTGATTGAGCAATCTCATGGCATGAAGGCATGGCATGACATGGCTGCGTGAAGGGTTTCCGCCACAGCTTAGTCAATCAACATGTTTTGCCATTTCTGCTATTTCTGTTTCAGAGCTTTCTGAGATTTTTTTAAGGTAGAGTTATCAGTGACAACAGCTGCTCCATCAAAGACTCAAACCTCACAAAACAGTGATGAAAACAAACTCTAAAGAAATGCAAATCGACACACTGCTGCCACTATGTAGGGGAAACACTGGTTACATTTAAATGTGGCAATTCCAAAAAAGTTTGGACAGTATGTAAAATGCTTATAAAAGCAGAAAGCTGTGATTTGTAAATAATCTTTTACATATATTTAATTGAAAACAGTACAAAGAAAAGATGTTTAATGTTTTACCTTATCAACTTTGTTGATTTTTGTATTGAATTCGATATTTGATGTCTTCCAAAAAAAGTTGGGACAGGGGCAAAAATAAATAAATAAATAATGACTGGGTATAAAAGGATATCAAAAGACTTGATATCTCCATTGTTTCAGTATAGTACATAGCCAACCACAATAAGCAAAACTTCAGGGCTCCTCCCAACTTCCACACAGGAAGCAGGTTTGTGGGAATGTAGTCCAGGTGTGCTCCGTAAGGGGTATATTAGCCGTCAACGGGGAGGGGGTGTAGCCAGCACTGTGAAAAGTCCCAGGCGCAGGCAATTTTTATGGACCTATTTTCTGTTTATTTACACACAAGAGCTAACATATTATTGGATGGATAAACATGCATGGAACACACGTATGTGTGTACGAGCGTGTATGTGTGTGGGCGCACGTGTGTGCCTGCATTTGTGTGTGTGTGTGTGTCCCTCAAAGTGAGTCGTGACTGCCCTACTGCGATCCTCTCGTTGTGTTGGCTGGCTGCACGACTCCGTTGGCAGGGAAACTCAGCTCCCTGAGATGTGTGGGAATTCAGCCAGGTGTCTCTCTGAAGTCTCCGCCCCCGTCTTCATTCACGGCAGAGTGCTGCACTGCGTTAGCGACGCGAGAGCTCCCAACCCTCCCGTGACCTTGGCTCTGACTGGGAGGAGGGGAAGACCCAACCCCTTACTGACACCTTCAGAACGGAGGCCGTCGGCCTGTCACAATGAGCATTTTTATCCTGTAGCTTCAGGCGAAGTAACCAGCTGATAAAAAATGATGAAAATGTAGCCTGAAACAGGAGCGTTGCAGGAGTCAGCAATTCTGGTGGGTGAGGTCAAAAATAAACACAAGGAAAGGCAATGGAAAATGCCCATTCTCGCAGTGCCCTTGATTGAACTCTCCTGGGATGGGATGCGGGCCCCTCTTTCATAATTTCTGCTTAACATTGGATAACACATTTAGGGGGTGTCTCAGTGGCGTGGCCTGTAAGAGCACCATCCACATGCTCATTGCAGGTTGTGACGTATGTGGTTCAAATCCGGCCACTCAACCTTTTTCCTTTGGCCCCACCTTTTTTCTTCCACTCCCCAACTACCACTCCTCTCCTACCTGAACGTTTCAAGTACAAGTATTTGCATGTACAGTATACAATGTACCTGACATTGCGGTTTGCATCGAGACATTAATGAATGTGTAACCATTAATACGTAATTAAGATGTAATCAGCAACATTAGATTAAAACACAAAGATCCGTTTCCGGGGCATGGAGGAGAGGAGGTGGTAGCGGAGGAAGGGAGGGTGCATTTTCGAGTATTGGGACGCACCCCATCTTTCTCACTCCGTTTCTTCCTGTCTCTACACTGTGCTGTCCAATAAAGCTGAAAAACCCTACAAATATAACCGAATAAGAAAAAAACATTGGATAACACATTTAAGGCGGTGTTACTTACACCTTTTCGTTTCTTTCAGCTAGGTCAGGTGGATGCTTAACAGGAAGCACGACTTTAGCTCACTGTAGAGCAGTCAAACACGGTGGCAATGGAGTAGGAAACCAATATTACAGTGGTATAAACCCCCCTGAGGTTTCAGTTCAGTAGGTCTGTGACAGGTTATTGATGTTCTGGTGGTGAATAGGGCTGGCAGGACCCAGGAGCCATAAAATGATATGTCAAACCGTAGTTTTCCTGTCAACCTCCTTTTTTCAGCCCAGCCACTGCAACAAGACTTCAGAGAAATATTTAGTCTTAATGCCTGTGTCATTTGAGGTGAACCAGCCTACAGTTGTGGGCTGTTTTTTCCTCTTTTTTAAAAAAATGTTAATTGCTGTGCGACCTAAAGTTTAACTTTCCATTTTTGAGGTTGGTAAATTAAAACTATGGCATTTTCCAGTAATTAGAAAATAATTGGGGAGTTTGTGATTGAATGACCAATAGCAGGGCACTACAAAACTACAATTATTAGGGATACCTTTGCAAACTAAGATATATAGGCTACTGTTTATAGCTGAATGAACAATATTTCAGATAGGGGAAAGTTCTCACAGTAGTCTAGTACATAAGAGAGAAGGTATATAAGATGGAGGAAGAGGGACACACCATGTCACAGCTGCCCTTTGTGTGTCTGAAACAGAATAAATTTCAGTATGATAACTTCATCTTCCAGGGTCCTTTAACAGCTCTCATTTGCACAGTTAAAGTTACACTATTGTAAGAGAGCACAGTTTGTATTCGTTTTGGTGAGTCAAACACAGTGTTCAAGGGTACATCTTGCATTCCTCCAGATGTGTTTGTGGAAGATTAGAGTAGAATTCTCTTTCATATGGCAGCTTAGGAGAATTCTGTAAGAAACTCCCATGAACGTTTCCTTTCCAACTCTGCTATCTTTTCCAGCTGCCTGCACATACCAATCTAGCACTACCTACTTTGAAAAATGTAGCTATTGACCATATTGATCAGAGTCCACACGAGGGCTGGCCAGAGGAGGGTGGGCTCCCCCAATTGGGTCTGGTTCTTTTTTGCCTACCTTGGGAGTTTTTCCTTCCTTCTGTCAGTCTAGGCTTGCTTGTCTTAGTTCGGGGTAAGCTGCGAGGCACATTGTGACAAATGTTTGCTTTAATGCGCTGTATAAATACAGTGGGAAGACATTTGTAACATTAAGTCTCGCCTGAAGAAGTGCCTCGTCATTCAAAGTGATTGATGTTGCATTGTTAGGAGCTTACAGTCAATTTGCATGAAAGGCTTTTGAAGCTATCGGTGGCATGTAATAAATACCTACACAACAGATCAAATTTGGACTCCATAATGTGCCCTCTGTGTATTGAAATTTTGCAGTGAAGGTTTTGCAAATGGTTTGTGGCAGTGTGACACAATGATTACATAACTGCACAATTACTCAAAATGAAGCAGCTTGTTTTTCCCTCTCTTGGAATCGCAGGTAAGCCACGGCTCTTGCGCCCCTGAGAAAGGTACTTTATGTAACCGCTAAAATATCGATGTACCAATACGGCTGTCTGGATGGACCTAATGTGCAAATCTGAACTGTGGGCAAGGACAGCTGCCAAGCAAATGAACAGTAAATCAAATCTGTGTTTACAATGGCTTCAGTTTGAGTATGCACAAAGGGAGTCATTTATTTGATTTATTTAAAAAAAAAGGGAGCAGTCTTCAATGGAAATCCGATTGCAAGTCAAATGCATATTGTGAAACTGCTTTTCAAAAGTGTCAAACTATTCTGTTTCTTTATTGTTTAGAAAGTGAATACCCACTGAGAGGAAATGTTAACATAACAGTGAATATAAGTCCACTCACAATAACCAAAATGAGGGCAATTATGGAATTTATTGTCTATCCAGTTTTTTTGTCAAACATTAATAGCTATCTAATTGTGTGGGACACATATGACTATGTGAATGACTGAATCACTATTGTGAATCACTATTTAATGTGTATTATCCAAATTCTGAATCCAGCTACCTTCTACCATTAATCATTTGTATATAATTGGTTACGTAATTACATAGGCTGTCATAGATATACAAATATTAAAAAGCAAGAATGAACTAAATGATTTATTATTACCAGAGATAATAATTTGCAGGCTCCCCACTTAAGAGTATATAAAGACATGACTAAAAATGTAAAGTAGCCTAAATGAAAGCTAAATTGGCAATAAGCAGCAGAGAAAGGCCAATAAATCAGATTTTGTAAGAGACTACCGTAGCCTCAGCCCCCCTTAAAAGACAAGTACAAGGACCAAGAACAAAGAACCCACAGCAGTCATATAAATACCCTCACCCCGCAGGGATTGAAGTGCATGCCCAGCTAGTGCATTATGTTGATTTAAGGCAGAAACGGGCTTTCCAAAGGTCTGAAACAGTAACTTTTTTGATAAAGTATTTCCCAAGTTCTCTAAAGCCCAACTAAGCAGCATGACATTACTCTGCTTAGTTGGTCCCCATCTAATAGAGCTCTTTAACCCCTTGGTGCAGATGGCAAATTTGGTAAATCCTCGCCTTTTTAGGTACTGTTCTATTTATTAACACTTTATAGCTCTAGGTGTGAGCATCACAGAATCTTAGGTTTAAATGAAGCAAGACGGTCATGCCATTTACAGTACTAACTTAGATTAGTTTATTTTCATAATGCAAAAACAGTTTTTTTTTTTAAAGTTTTTTTTTTAAAGAAGTTTTCAGTGAAATACTAACTACAAATGTAAATCTATACAAAAAAAGTACAACATCTGAGGGTGATATGCTGAACTACTAAAGATATGTGATGTAGAATGTAAACAGTGCACCTAGTTGTCCCCTAGTGTCTCCAAATCTATCCAAAATGGATAAATTGTACACTGCTTTCAATCATAAAATAATCATATCGGCTATCACTACAAATCAACTGTTTTGGCTCATGAAACTCACTCACGCATCTTTTTCAAGTGCCAATTATTATCTTTTTGTCATTATAGTGGGATAGATACTATGGGCCCTATCTTACACGCGGCGCTAAGCCGCAGTAACGAAACGCAAGTGTTTTTGCTAGTTTCAGAGCGGCGCAGGTGTCATTTTAGTGTCCAGCGCTCATGTTGTTTAATTACCAAGTCTTAAGATGTCCAAAGACCTATCCAAAACCTGTCATGAAATTAATTAAATAATTGTTGTCCATTATAAAGCATATGAATTTGCCCCTTATGATGGTTTAAGATGAAAACATTGATATCACATTGGTACACACACCTAAATATGTAGCCTAATCATGTAATCTAAGGAATTAAAGTGTTTTCAAACAATAAGCCCTGGATAACAAAGGAGCTTAAAACAACGTTAAATGAGAAAAAGAGAGCCTTCCAATCAGGAGACAGAGTTGAGTCAAAATGGATTCAGGCCAAGCTAAATAGACAAATTAAGGATGCAAAAGGAACCTATAAGGAGAAGGTGGAAAATCTGTTTCAAGGGGGGCAGCTGCCTTGAAATGAATAAAGATCCTCTCAGGGATTTCTACTAAGCAGAACGTCCCGGGCCCTCAGTCTAAGGAACACTGCAGTCAGTTTGCTGAATCCCTAAACATATTTTACAGTAGATTTGACTTGCATGACTTTAAAGCAGAAAGGGATGATGTAACATCAGAAGTCTTGTTTCTAACTGAGGAGCGTAGCAACATCATTGTACAGGTGGAGGATGTTAGCAGGGTGCTAAAAAGGGTGAAGTTGAACAAAGCCATCGGTCCAGACAACATGAGCAATCATGTTCTGCAATCCTGTCATAAACACCTGGCGCAGGTCTTTTGTGACCTGTTCAACCGCTCACTCAAGGAGCACATAGTTCCAGCACTATGGAAGTCATCAATTATCCCCCCTGTGCCAAAGAAGGCCAACCCATCTGCACCCAATGACTTTAGACCTGTCGTATTAACACCTGTTATAATTAAGTGTTTTGAACGCCTGGTGCTCTCACAGGTCCAACAGAGTGTGCAGAGCATAGTAGACCCTCTACAGTTTGCCTACCAATAGAACAGAGGAGTTGATGATGCTCTCCTGACACTGCTTCACCTGGTCCAATCCCATCTGGACACACCTACATCAGATTGGTGTTTGTAGACTTCTCTAGTGCGTTCAACACAATTCAACCACACCTAATGGCTAAGAAGCTGCTGAAGATGAACCTCAACCCTCATCTTATCCTCTGGGTAATGTCCTTATTAACTGACAGACCTCAGTGGGTTAGATATAAAGGCCACTGCAGCACCAAGACCATCTCTACTGGCTCACCGCAAGGCTTGGTAGCTTCTCCTGTGTTATTCACACTCTACACCGATGACTGCCAAAGCAACTGTCCTGAGATCACGTTCATCAAGTACTCAGATGATACCGTAATTGTGGACTCATCCAACTCTGACGACAAGCTAGTGGCGGCATGGCCACTAGGGGGCCTGCGCGAAGGGGTTAAGATGAGACCAAGTGGGAATAGTTTTCAAAGATACTCAGCTTGGCTATTTAATAACACACCCCCTTAATAAAAATGTAAAAGCCAGCTGTGACACCCGGCCCTCTTAAAAATTTTAAATATGAATTCCAAAATTGGAAAATGACGCCATTTTATCCAGAGAATAAAAAGTTAAACCGAAGGTTTTTAATTGAACATGTTGGATTGCTCTTCCTGTCAAGTGCACTCCAGGGGGGAATTCTGTCCATTAAGAACAGAATTTTCAATGAATGGGCAACACAGTCATTACCCATTAAATGGGGTAATCTAGCCACACAGGCAAAGATTAGCTTCAAACACAATGTTCAATCATATTGTCCTTTTCTCATTCACCAAACTTCAAATTAATCCCAAGAGCAACTTTACCACATTAAATTGAACAAAATTCATTTATTTTTACTACACAGTCAAAGGCTGGTTGTACAGAGCTTAAATTTGGAAAGCACGAGACCTGCAAACTTAACGACGTTAAAATGTAAGAACTTTTGGTAAAGCAATAATTTACCAAAAGTAAATACAAACAGAAGTGGCCACACGTATTCTATTGTGTTTTGTTTAAAAAAGCCTCTGAGAGTTTGTGATATGATCACCATTCTTCGTTGTGCAGGATAAAAAACTTCCTTGATGTGATTTGTTATTTCAAAACAGACAGTAGTAACCTCATCAAGAGAGAGATGATTAGTTTTGTTTTTGTTCATTTTTAATTGAATTAAATATTAGAATTAGTAGGAAAAAACTGAGTTAAGCAAATTGGTTTAAAATTTTTTTAAAGCTAAAGGAAACCTGATTTAAAATCTTGTAATTTCTATGTTATACTAGAGCTGTGTGTTCTATCAACTATGTGACACAGTTAACTTGAGCAAAAAATTTAAAACAGCTACATTTTCGACAGCCCTGTTTCTGATCCTTGTCTGGCTTACAGGATGGTGTGGGTGTTCCATTGATATGCAAATGAGTATGGAGTATGGAGTAGACGAGACATACTGGAAATAATTTGTGGTAATAATTTGCACCAAATTAAATAACATTCAACAGGATGATGTTACATTCATTATGGTTTAGTGACCAGTGTGCAATGACCTTTACAGTACAGAGTACAACTAAAGTAAGTCACTCAATTTTGTTGTACAATGACAATAAAGGTATTCTATTCTATTCTATTCTATTGAACCGTATCGATGTCCATCCGTGTGTAATGTTGAGAAAGTTAACGTTATCTGTGTGTTTGTGTGTGTGTGAGTGAGTGAGAGTGTTGAGCAGGGATGTGGAATTCCGGTCCGGCCGGTGTGTATGCAAGTTTTTGTTTCCAGACATTACCCTGCCTAAATGAGCTAATTGGCTGTATACATCAACACTGGTTCACTCGTAGATTAGATCACAGATCACAACGTTTCATATAAGGACACAAAAAACGTCTTTGGCTGTCATTCATGTGCTTATCAAAACATGTAGCTAGAATGGCAGACGGCATAGATGTTAGGGCTAATTAAGTAGGCTAATTAAAGCCAGAAGTTGGCAGGAAAAACCAGAAACAGATAAGGCCGTTGTTGCCCACCTCTGGTGTAGAGCTATGGCAGATAGCTATAGGTATTAGCGTTTGATTGCTAGCTATAAAAGGTTGCTTATCTGGCTGTCTAGCTGAAGTTTGCGAGTCCGCCCAAATAGTTTGCAAGCTACAACAACAAAAAAGCTGGATTTCTGGTGAGATTCACATAAAAAAACTTGGTTTTATTAAAAAAAAAAAAAATAACATAAAAAGTTGGTGAAATCAGGTAATCTAAAATGTGTACTACAAACCTGTATAAGTCCCTTTGCGGCAATTGGCTGGGAATTTAGGATATTCAAATAATCCAGCCTCTGTTGGCAAAAATACTGACATTAGTGGGAAGCTTGAATAAGGACGCTTCTCTTTCTTAAATGATTTCAGTCACAGAATAAGGTTGCACCTTTGAAAGAATACATTCCATATTTGGATCCCCCCTTTCTAACGACGTACTAAATTTCTGGTTATCTGAAACTGCCTGCTAGTTGGCTGCACAAAAGAAAGGATTTTCTTTCTTTTTTTCCCAATTCAGTAGCCAATTGAACCCCTATTCTAATTCAATTACCCCGTGTAGCAACCGCTAGAGAACCACCGCAACACAACCCTGTCAGTTGGTAGTAGGAAGGAGGGCACCACGCCCTCTACAGGGCGCGACTCCTCAAGCTCCTGACCGTGAATCCAACTCGCCCAACTCAGCGCTTCTCTCCGAGCCCCTCTTCTCACCCGGAAGCAGCCGCCAATTGCCGCTCCCACAGGGCGCCGGCCTTGCTCGGATCTGGCAGGACCGAACCCTGGGGCGCAAACCCCGATCCTCGGAGTACAACTGCACCGACTGGAAGTCGGCGCTCTTGCCGTTGTACCACCGCAGCGGCCACAAAAAAAAGGATTTTAACCAGGAACTCATGTGGAGTTGTTGTTAATATTGCTTTGGGGTAATGCCATGGCTGTCAGTACTTCAAAGATGTGTATCATTGAAAATTCTTGGTTTTTGGTTAGCCCTAGCTGATAGTTAACACTTTTGTGTTTCCAAGAGAACTCTTAAAAAAATTATACCTGGCATTCTCATTCTCAAAATAATCAACTTCAGATACTAAGGATATGGTGCATTTGTGTGTGTGCGTGTGTGAATATAATTTTTGTTCTCCACGTTAACAGTTAAAAACATTTCAAAACACTGTCAGGAATTCCAGTTTCAGTGTGCATTACCCAGGAAACAATGCCTGTGTTCTATGCCTGAGTATAAAACAGCAAGGACATTGAAATGTGAGAATAGGCAACGCATGGGGGAGGGGAGTGTGCGTGAGATGAGAGGGTGCGCGCGACACACCGAACACCATTCTGCATGCCTCCATGTGCCTGGCTCAGAAGCCACTGCGATCCTCGTGCGATTGGGCTGGGTAGGTGAAAAGGGGTCGCTGGAGTGTGAGCGATTCACCTTGGCCTGTTGCAGAAGGGCCCTCTCTGTCCACTCTGTCTCCATCCGATACACTCAGATTCTCCAGACGATTAGGACGTGGAAGTCTTCTGGCTCAAAAAAGCGTGGACAGGCTATTCAAGTGCATCGGCGCCTCCGCCCTCCCCTGTCCTCCGCAGCACCCCGCCCGCAGTCTCTTCTGGCTATAAATAGAAGCTGCATCTCGATAGAGTACGCCGAAACAGCGGCATCGCGAACCGTAGCCGACGCTGCCGAGGAAGCGTAGCCCTCCCCCTTCTCCGCGTCCTTCACAGCTCTCTATGGAAATGGACATAAGCCGATACAGACAGCCACTTACAGTCGCGAGCTCAATTGTCGGTGAATTAATTAAACAGTATGTGCTCCCGCACTGAAAAGAGGAAAGGAAAGAAGCAGCACCGAATGCTTAGCTGCAAGGTTACCTGAGGTGAAGTTTTCTCAGATTGGAACAGGAATTACGGTCGGAGCATACAAACAGGTTTCCGAGATGGCGTATCTGCAATTAGGCTGGACGTGCGCTTGTCAAACTTAGCTGTGGCGTGGCAATTCTGAGTCAAGTCAAGGGGTGGCGATACTCAAATTTAGTTATACTTTGTGCAACGAGTTTGTTGTGAGATTATCTAACTTGAACCCCTGAAAAGCAATCTTTCCAAAGAATGGAGATGATTTAGCCTATTTAAACGAATAAATAATAGAAGTTTTCCTTTCAAATTGCATAGTTTTTTGATATTGTGATATGATTAAAATGTATTTCTCGATTATACATGAACATTTTGACACTGTAAAACAAGCCTCATTGTGGCTCCAGACGGCAGTGTTTTATAATAAAGGGCTATATATTTGGCTAGCAGACAGTCATACATTGCAAGTAGCCAATGAAGATGAATATCACACTGCAAGCATATTTGTACTACCCACAATCTTTTCATGTGAAGGCATTAACAACGATGCAAATGCCAATGATTGTTGGACATTTGATTTTTAAAAAAATATATATATTAAACTAATAATAATTAGCATAGGAAATATTTCCGTTGAATCTTCTTGAAAAGAATTACAGCTCTTAGATTACATGTAAGAAAGATATTTGAGAAACATGATGCAGCTTGCAAAAATGAATCCATCTAGGCCTATATAAGCAGATCACTCTACGGTGGGCCATTGCGGATGAGTAATGATCTTTCAGTAGTTTATACGCTGCATAAAGTCCATGCAAGGGCCAGTGATTCCATACAAGGAGCTGCCTTGCTCACGTGGAGGAAAAAAAGCAGGTCACAGGATCCATGAACTCGACGTGAACGTTCAATGAACATTCCTCTCACTCTCTTTTAGAATGAAACTGTATCAGGACCTGTAGTTCCTTATGAACTGTCCTTTTTATTTATTTATTTATTTTTAGGTTGGTGTCGGTTTCTTGGCTGTGGCAATTTTTCTCGCGAGTCCAAGCGCGCAGAAGCATTTAATTAAAATCAGTTTTGAGCGCCGCCTGAACTTCTTATCAGCTCAGCTGGCTAGAGGAAGTTAATGAGACACCTTCTCAACCTTGTAAATCCTGTGTGTCCAATTAATCTAATGGGAGCTGGAGGCAGAAATAGGGCTTCTGATCTCCCCTGTTCCTTTCGGAGGCCTCTTCCCAAACTCTTCCACTTTTCTAATACCTTTTAAATTTTAAATTTAAAACCTCAGAATTTATGTCCGCCATTACACCAAGCTCTGTCCATGCTCACGTGGTCAGCTGCTACACTGGTTCCAGTGAAATGTCCGAATACTCCAAAACCTACAGAGTGCTGAGGTAGTCAGACATTTGAAAGTTTTTGTTAAATTCTGGGGCAAATCAATCTACACTGCTCAAAAAAGGGAACACTTAAATCACACATCGCGGATCTCGATGTACGAAATATTCAAGTTGAAAATATTTATTGATTACATTATGTAATTCGTAGACAACAAAATGACGTAAGAACGGTCAATGGAAACCAAAATCATTAACCCATTGAGGGCTGGATTCAATATCACACCGAAAATCTAAGTGAAAAATTGAGATCACAGGCTGATCCAACTTGAGTGAATTTCATCACGACAACTCATAATGTGGCTCAGTAGTGTGTATGGCCCCCACGTGCCTGTATGCACTCCCGACAACGTCTGGGCATGCTCCTGATGAGACGGCGGATGGTGTCCTGGGGGATCTCCTCCCAGACCTGGATCAGGGCATCAGTGAGCTCCTGGACGGTCTGTGGCGCTACTTGGCGGCGGCGGATGCACCGATACATAACGTCCCAGACGTGCTCAATTGGATTCAGGTCTGGGGAATGTGAGGGCCAGTCAATGGCATCAATGCCTTTGTCATCCAGGAACTGCCTACACACTCTGGCCACATGAGGCCGGGCATTGTCCTGCACCAGGAGGAACCCAGGGCCCACTGCACCAGCATAAGGTCTGACAATGGGTCTGAGGATTTCATCCCGATACCTAACAGCAGTCAGGGTACCGTTGGCTAACACGTGGAGGTTTGTGTGGCCCTCCAAGGATATGCCTCCCCAGACCATCACTGACCCACCGCCAAACCGGTCATGCTGGATGATATTGCAGGCAGCATAACATTCGCCACGGCGTCTCCAGACTCACGTCTGTCACATGTGCTCAGTGTGAACCTGCTCTCATCTGTGAAGAGAACGGGGCGCCAATGGCGAACCTGCAAATTCTTGTGTTCTCTGGCAAGTGCCAATCGAGCTGCAGGGTGCTGGGCTGTGAGCACAGGTCCCACTACAGGACGTTGGGCCCTCATGCCACCCTCATGGAGTCGGTTTCTGACAGTTTGGTCCGAAACATGCACACGAGTAGCCCGCTGGAGGTCATTTTGTAGGGCTTTGGCAGTGCTCTTCCTGTTCCTCCTCGCACAAAGGAGCAGATACCGGTCCTGCCGCTGGGTTGTTGCCCTTCTATGGCCCTGTCCAGCTCTCCTTGTGTAACGGCCCGTCTCCCGGTATCCCCTCCATGCTCTTGAGACTGTGCTGGGGGACACAGCAAACCTTCTTGCGACGGCACGTATGGATGTGCCATTCTGGAGGAGCTGGACTACCTGTGCAACCTGAATGAGCTGCAGGTACTGCCACATGCTACCAGTAGTGACAAGGGCACTAGCAAAATGCTAAACTAGAGAAAAATCAGTCAGGAAGGATAAGGAGAGAGAAATGGTTCTGCCACCACCTGCAAAACCATTTACTTTTTGGGGGTTGTCTTGCTGTTGCCTCTCCTGTCCACCTGTTGTCACTTTCATTTTCACCAAAGTAGGTTAAATTGATTCACAATCGTTTACGCTTCTTAACTGGACAGATCGATATCCCAGAAGTTTAATTGACTTGGTGTTATACTGCGTTGATTAAGTGTTCCCTTAATTTTTTTGAGCAGTGTATATTGCATAGCAGTGAGCTGTTTTTCATTCCATGACAGCAGCCTGGTGTTCTAATAGGTTGTATTCAAACAAGGAAGTACCGTAAGGCAGGGGTCTCAAACTCCAGTCTTGGAGGGCCGCAGTTTCCGCTGGCTTTTGTCATTTACTTTCAATCAGCAGCCAATTTAGGCCTTGGAAACAGGGTGCGCAGACTGTTTAGCCAATCAATTACTTAAATTAAGCACTTAAGTACGGGAACGCATCAAAAACCAGCATATACAGCGGCCCTCCAGGATTTGAGTTTGAGATCCATGCTGCAAACTTGTGCGTAGATTAGTGATGCACCCTACAGCATCTCAAAGGCGCGTCCCACGGATCACCACACATAGTTGGACACAGTACTGCCCTGGGAGGTGGGGTTTCAGTGCCTCACTGTGGAGCACTACCTTCCCCAGTCGATCTAGCACAGCAGCTGTGGATGACAAGGTGGTGGATTTCTGTGTGGGAATGAAGTGGCGGTAAAACTTCACACGCTGCTGTTTCCTCCATAATTAACTGGTGATGACACAGTGATGCAAGCGGCCTCATGATAGCACCTTCCAAATTGAAAGAATTAAGAAGCAATAAATGTTCAAATTAGTAGAGTACAAAATAAATTAAAATAGTCAACTGTTATGGCCCAAAACGCCTTGTACCCAATCAACACTTTTCTCGTTTCTCAACGTACTTTTTAGGTCTCAAAATGAGAATTGAATTTCCAGGTTGAGCTAATGAATGAATTGCAAATTGCGACATAGATAAACTGGCAACTGTGGATAAACTCTCCAAAGTAATGATTTGTGAATGGCTTTTCAAGATTTCAGTCAGCTTCCTATGCTGATATTGAGGGGAAGAATCCAGATATGATGTGGTAACAGGCAGCATCGACCGCGAAAAGTTGGCCAGTTTCCATCTGTACTGAAAACCGATGGCCTGCGAATACTGTCATATGGAGTATCCAATTTGGATTCATGGTTGAACGCTGAACTAAAATGCTTACTCAGAAACCCAAAGACATATTGTGTCGTGCATCTTCACAAATCATAAAAGGTCTGCCGTCTCATTGAGTTACAAATTCTTTCTGTCCAGACTCCATTTAGGCTGCGTTTTTCCAGAGCAATGTACACAGGTTGCATTTTGTATATGTACTGAAGTAAATCAGGTTACATTGCTCAAGGGTATAATGGCAGCTTCTCAGCTCAGAATCAAACCCACAGCCTTTGAGTTGCACCTAGTTCCCTAACCATTATACTATACTATACTATACTGCCGCCCAGGGTATGGACTTGGACTGAGTACTCCTGTGTACCTTTTGTTTGACCCAAACCTAAAAAATTCAATTAAAAAACACCCAGCTTAGTAGGATATGACTATGGATACGTGGGGGAAAGTTCATCATCAAGTCATCATTTAAATTTGAGCAGATATCAGATACAACTATGTCCCTGCAATTTCCTGCTCCGACTTAGCTTGAGGGTAGAATTATTTAATTCATATCGATGGACTTTTGTACAGTTCCTCTCGATAAGCATAGGTATTGTGCTGGCAGCACTGGCTATTGTGGTTAGATGTGCATCATATTTCACTGAAACGCAGTTTAATTATGCACAACACAGTGATGAAGGACACATGTTTAAATGCTTAGATCTCGGGTTTTACCCAGCTAAGTTTAACAGCTGTTCATTCATACACACCAAAGCCATGATTTCCATAGATTGGAACTAATAAGGAAGAGATCCGTTCATTGCAGTGACTCTTTTTGCTCTTTCCTGCTCATTCATCTGCAGAATTAATTTCCAATAATTTATTGAAGGAATAATTTAAAGACTTTAAATTTAATGAAAAGGTGAAGGGCTTTTTACTCTACTCCCCCTTTTTTTTCAGGCAGTTGCCTATATTTTAATTCATCCTTTTTGTCGGTATTTGCAAAGTAATTTCTGTGCCAGCTGCACGTCTTAGTAGTCCCAATACTGTGCGTGCCAGTTGTCTATGCTTTCAGCTGTCAGCCTCTTTAAAACTGTCGCCTCGCCTGCTCCAACTGTACTTCTTGTTCCATGGTATGAGCAATCGAGCGATGTATCATGCTTCAGCTCCTCTCCCACTGTGATTTGTAGGACTGCCAGGTTGTTTAGACTGCAGAGATATTGTACAGAGAAAGCACTCAGGTAAACTCAGGACACTGTATTTTCATTATTATTTTAAGTGCAAAAGTGCATTACTCTGTGGTTAGGAGACTGAATTACAGTGCTGGATTCAGTATTTGTTTTGGATTATATTGACACTACTGTGTAGCTTATACCTAGCTCGCTTGTCATGTTGAAGTAATGCATCTGGTTCCAGACTTACTAGCTATTTAGATGGCAGAGGATTAGTCTGGTAGGTATCGTGCAACAGAATGACTATGTGTTCTTAACAGTATGTGTTGGGGTAATGATGTATAGCAGATTAAATTGTTAGATGTGTTGTCAAAAACCACTATCGAAGCGCTTGAAAAGCACATATCAGTGCGGTTGCTTTTTTTGTGTCTACAGTAGCAAAACCTCCACTTTTCCAGCAGGATTTCAGCTGTAACAGAATCTTGTGTCAGTCATCAGAACATTGTTCACCTAGTTTCACAGGGAGCATCTTAAGTTTGATGCAGGGTTATTGATTTATGACAGATGCTGTGATCTGGAACAGGTCCAAGTTCAGGCTACCTGGGGTGTTGTATTACAAGCTTCACTTGTCAGGTCCATAATATGATTCTAAGTAGCTTCTCGGTCCGATGTGGCATAACTTCGGGGATGTGCTTTCCTAATAATCCAGCAGACAGCTACTTCTGACATATCACAATCTCGTCAAGGCAGGGGTCCAATTGCAGGCGGAAATTCAAAGCCTGCTAACAGGCTCCACAAAATAATCAGCAAAAAGCGGCGTAGAGAGCAACTCATTCGCGATGTCGGGTGGCCAATACACACACACTCAAAATTTAGTATTCATTTACTCCACTGATAATAATTTTCTGGGGTATTTTGTCGTCACTCATTCATTGTCGCTGTGAATTTGGAGGCCTATTTTCATTTCTTGTTTTGAAGTCCCTCAGTATTCCTGGTGCTGATCTACTGTTTCCTGTGATTGAAGTAAAATGGACAACACAATAATTTATTGATACATACATAGTTTTTTTTCTGCTATAGTCCCACTGGTAATTTCCCTGGTATAGTTAATTTAATGTCTCTATATGCACAGCACACCAGCATTAAAAGCTTCCAAATGTACAAACCCCAATTTTATAATACATATAAAAGCAGAATGCTGTGATTTTTTAATTTTCTTTTGCATATATTTAATTGAAAACAGTACAAAGAAAAGCTATTTCATGTTTTACCTTATCAACTTTATTGATTTTTGTAAATATACGCTAAATATACGATATACGCTAAATGGCTGTAAGTCATCAAGGGTCTGAGGTATCAAACGAGTCTCAAACCATCACTCTGCTGCCAGATATGCAGTAGATATGGATGGATCACTTTAAGGGTTGTTTCTCCTGACTTATTTTTCCATAGAGTTCAATAGGATTGGGGTTCAATTGGGGTTTGTAGATGTAGAACGTGATCGTATCGTGTGCACTGCTGATAAAATACTATGAAAAAAATCTAAATATCAGTGAAATTATTTTCGTAACCTCTAACCAGCATTCTGTGAAGTCCTTGAAAAATTGTTGTTTCGAAATGGGCTGTTTGTACATTGTGAGAGAGTATCTATTAATTTCTGTATTTTTGTTTTGTTTTGTTGCGAATCCCTATGAGAGTGGAGATCTTGCTAAATTGATTTCGTTAGACTTCTGATTGATCTGATTTAAAGCCAAAAGCTTTCCGCACTTATTTTACTTGCAAATGGTTGCTTTGAAAGATGTGATGTGACCTCACAGAGCCTTTTGGCTTGAATAATGATTCAAGGGCGGCTCTTACTGAGTCATTTATTTTGCCAGCTGGTCTGCGTCACTTCATTTATATTCAGTGTAGGTTGTCTATAGAATAATTGAGACCAGTAGCTGAAAGAATCCTCACCTGATCCCATTGTCGCATGTGAGTTTAACTGTCGCAGCGTTAGTTACGTTATGTTTCAAATAGAATTAATGTCAGTACTGATTATGTCATTTTCCAGCGAGGGAATCAGTAGTATGTTAGGATAGTTTGGAACGTTAACAATGTCAAATAGACATTGTTGTGTCTGGTATGCATATTTATTTTGACTGGTTCCTCACCCTTTTTGCTCTCCTCCACAGCATTTACAAAAACGATCACGGTAAACGGACAGGAGTACCATCTGCAGTTAGTAGACACAGCAGGGCAGGTAAGTTGCCATTGAATTACTGCATATTGCATTTCTTCCTCTTACAACATCATTATATCGCAGTTTCTATTTTGTCCCGCGTGTCTTTTACTGATCGACGTGATCAAAGGATAACATGCACAAGTTAGAGAATAACATCCTCTTTAGTTAGGGCTCATTTGTTTTACTTGCATTTTTTACAGTGTGCGCACACACCTGTCTTTCATTTTCTCTTTGATGCATTCAAAGATGTGCTCTCTTTCTTTTTTCCAGGATGAATACTCAATTTTCCCTCAGACATACTCCATAGACATCAACGGATATATTCTGGTGTATGCAGTTACATCAAACAAAAGGTGGGTAACATTTTAGCGTGCAGGTTAGTAGCACGGTGATCTAAGAAAGAAGTCAATATTCACTGTGTGAATTGTCTTGTATTCAATGTAATCGCTTCATTTATAGAACATGCTGAAACCAATTAATCGGGCTCTGTCAGAATTCACACCAATACTGAATTATTATGATTAGTAGGAGAAAATGAACAATTATTCTGTCAATGTATTTGTGCTATTCTTTAGAGATATATATTTGTTGAGGGCAGTGAGTCAACCGTACATGAGGTTTCAGGCAAAAACCGCCTGATCACAACCTGGGTTTTTTTCCCAGTTCACTTGGAGCATTGCTGAAATTTTAACACAAAACATGAATCAATAATTAAATCATGAGTATGATTCCAATTGCTGAGGTTGTACAATCTTTTTGGTTGTCTGAATATTCTTAGTTTTTAGTGTATTTTTTTTAGACTGAAGTGTAGTGTCCTTAAAATTGGAACTCAATTGGAACAGAGATGCCAAGGGTCAGATATTACAAATTGGCAGCTATATTTTGTGATATACTTAATGAATTTGCATATTTTCCGAAATAACATTCAGTCTGTTGTCAACAGTCTTGGGCATGATGTGCGATCAAACATGATTAATCCACTTCTGCATTTTCATCAACTGCCCACATGATGCCAATCAGTAGACATTTCCAATCCAGTCTGATCTATTATTCAGTTAATATCAGCTTCTCGGTCCGACTGTGTCATGTTGTTGATTGGCAGCAATCACTGCCAACTTAGCTGGCAAGGTCTAGTCCGGCGTTGCATCTGAAGCACCATATGTATGTATGCTTGAATGGCAGCAACTTATAATTTTGTTGTTTTTTTTACAAATATAATAATCTATTGGTTTACCAGTGGAAGATACACATGTGAGAATATGATCATGTTAGAAACCATGTTCTTGTGACTTGGAATTCTGAAAGTAAGAAAACCACAAACTATTGGCCAAAAAAAAAGTTGCACGCTCTAATATTTAGTTGGACCGCCTTTAGCTTTGATTACGGCGCGCATTCGTCGTGGCATTGTTTCGACAAACTTAAGCAACCCCAGATCATAACACTGCCTCCAGAGGCTTGTACAGTGGGCGCTATGCATGACGGGTGCAATGGCGACGTTTTTTTTTTTGGCCAGGCACTGTATCAACAAACTATCAGTTGCAGCATTCCCTGTAGGGGAAGATGGCTTCTCATTATTACCTCTGATTTTATTTTTGCATTCCCTGTTTACAGTGTTTTTTTTGGATGTCTCACCGCCTCTGTGTGACTAGATGTGTATGAAGGTATTTTTTATGAAATGTTTAAGGAACATGTTGTTAACAGATAGATGAATAAGTTCTTATGGGTAGAATATGGCTGTGCCCCTGCTGAACTTGGCTTCGCTGAGCTTCGCTTAATATCCTCCTAAGACCCAGCTATGAATGTGTGTCCCCTGTAGGGGACATGAGCATCTGCTTTTAATCTCAAGAACCTTATATTCTACTATGCTGGGACCTGCACTACTAAGGGACATTCAATAAAAATAATATTTCTATATTTTCACTGCAATGAGTTTTGGTTGCTGTCATCCAAGACATTTATATTATGGCAAAACATTTAAATACATAAACTTTTCTGCGGTGTTATGTCAGTTTATCTCTGGGTGGAATTAGTATGATGAGTCATCTGCTCATTTCATTGTGGATTTATGACTCAATCAGCAATACTTCAGATGCAGACATAAAAAACTGGTTATCCAGGTGTTACGTCCTTCTGCCTAGAGCAGTCAAAACCCCTTTTTGATTATAAATCCCACGTAAATGTAACTGCCATTTGTTGCAGCTGTTGCTTCAAATTACCGTTCTGTTGGTGATGGAACATGCTGTGCATCCGGGTCCGGCCCAATTTCAGCTGGAGACAATATGAAATCTGCACTGTGTGTGTGTGTGTGTGTGTGTGTGTGTGTGTGTGTGTGCGTGTGCGTGTGTGTGTGTGTGCTGGGGTTGGGGGCATGTTGACAGGGACACACACATGCTCAGAGGAATTGACACAGTTCACACAATGTCTTCAACGGTATTGTCAGCGTTCCTCCATACACACACCCCAGTCACATTTCAGATGGTTTAGAAGGGCCTCTTGTCTTGCAGTCACATCAGATCACAGCTGCAGTGGCCTGGACTCGTGGAACCCGATGTCTCTCTCGAGACTGGAACAATCCACTTGAGATGGGGCTGTATTAACATTTCATAGGAGAAAAACTGCCCTGACATCATTATCAGATTTTCTGTCCATTCAACATTGTCTTGAATCAATATTTCTACATAATAGTATTTAGGTTCTGGCTGAGGAGGCAGCATGCTGACTGAATTGCAAGCCAGACAAGCTTACCTATCAAAAAAGGAGCTAAGCTAACAATGTAAAATATAGCTGTGAGCATCAATTCTAGGAGCCAGTTATAAGCAGAGGTCTCCCAAGACAGTTGTACAAAGAGTACACTAAACAACTGAATTGGCTAATTTAGACTTGCCTGTATAGTTGTAAAATTTTATATTTCCATATTTAATTTCCATATTCTTTTTTGGAATCCAATGGGTATTGTCTTGTTTTGTTCACTCATTAAAACAGGAAACAATGCTCAGCAAAATTGGCAAAAACACAACTGTGGATCTGTATTTTAGACCCAGAACTATATGGAACATGTTTCTACATTAGCTAGCTACCTAAAAGGGATGCCACAATTATTTTTGAAAAGATCATTCTATGATCAGATCAAATGTTTATGCTTCAAGACGGAAGGTACATAAAACCATCCAGTATGTCTTTTTAAGTCCGTTGTCTTCATTCAATTAACCACACACTGCATTTCATTGGATAGAAAGATGATGTCATTTCAAGGCATTGGGTTTACTAGCAGCACTTAATAGATAGGACAGAAGGATTACGGCCCGTTGCATCTTAGTTTCTTAGTTTCTCTGCTCGTATCATTTCACTGTTCTCTTGGAAGCTTAAGTGGATGCTGTAGCTTAACAAGCAAGACCTTCAACATCATTATACTTTCCCTTCCGTATCTCCTATAACACTCCGTGCATACTCCATTTCCCTTGTAGGGCAATGTTTCCAGCAAGTCAAGTGAACACAAATATAATTGTATCAGATTTATTCTGTTGGGCAGCTAGTTGTATGTTGTATGAATGAACAGCAACTGTTTCTGTCTGTTTTGGCATACAAGGTCATTTTGTTTACAAAATAACAATTTTCCACCAATACAGGTAAAGTTCACCAGGGGGGGAAACTAGCTTTCAGTAATGAATGTTAAAATTTACAATTTAGTCATTTGGCAAATGGTTTTAGCCAAAACCACTTACAAAAGTGCATTTAATGCGCAATCACCACTAGTGCTAGAATTAGGAAATGATGCAATCATATAAGTGCCACTGTAATGATGTTTCTGGTTTTTGTTCCTTCTGAGATTGAGTTTGATGGGTGATTAAAGATCTGAGCCTAATTGGACATTCCAAATTCGGGTGGGATTGGAGATACCAAATTAAAAAAATAAGCCTGAATATTTTGTATGGTGAAACGCTGAGTGCCTCCAGCACATGGCAAATCTGCATTCATTAGACCTGATTAAGATGAATCCAGTTATGTCGTTTGGATGGAGCAAAACCAGGTACATCTCTGCACAGCAAAAATGGTGGTGTACAGTGAACACCCTAAGGTGTTAAATGTGCACCAGCATTGTTCAATTTAGACCGGCACTTTTGCTGTGTGATGTCCACATTTAGAAATGTGTTGTCGAAGCTGTGCAGCTGTCAAGGACGGTTTAGATCGACTGTTTAGCTATAACCAGCAGGCGAAAATTCCTTAGATAATAATGAAAATATTACAATAATGACCTTCATTCATTCATTTGTTTATAAGTTACTACTCTGAATCCTGCAGTTCTGCAAAAAAAAATTAAATAAAGCATTGTACAGATGGGTGACAAATGAAAGGACAAACCCCTACAGTGAGGGGTTCGGGTGGCTCAGTTGCTGTGGGGGGCATTTTCCTGGCATGGTTTGGGTCCACTTGCCCCCTTAGAGGGAAGGGTCACTGCAAATCAATACAAAGTTGTGTAGTTGTGTTAGTTGACAATGCATCCACAGGGCATGAGGGGTCACTGAATGGTTTGATGAATATGAAAATTATATGACTCATATGTTATGGCCTTCGCAGTCACCAGATCTCAACCCAATTGAACACCTATGGGAAATTTTGGACCAACGTGTGAGACTGCTCTCCACCACCATCATCAAAACACCAAATGAGGGAATATCTTTTGGAAGGTTTTCCATCCCTCCAGTAGAGTTCCAGAGATTAGAATCTATGCTAGACTAGAGGTAGAATCTATGCCAAGGTGCATTTGAGCTGGCGGCTCGTGGTGGCCCAACACCTTACTAAGACTTTTTATGTTGTTTTTTTATTTTTATTTGTCACCCGTCTATATACAGTAGATCTTAAACAACCTCATATTTATGCAAATGCTTGTTCATATACAATTAATTGTAATGGATACTTTGTAGTATTTTTGGGATATTTTCCTTTTGTTTGATAGCTTTTAGTTTGTTTGATAGCTCATTTATTATAAGTAGCCCTGGATAAGGGCTTTATGGTGATCATAGTAATTTGTGAAATTATAATAGCCTATTAAACCATGATCAAATCTATCCAAAGCACTTTATTTATGTTGACTGAATGTTTTAAAGTAGTTATTCATTATTTTATGGTCAAAGATCTTATATTGTGCATGGCTGATCTGTGTTGAAAATCATGTCACAAATGCCTTAATTAATATCAGTATTTATAAGTGTTGTGACAAGGTTGTCATATTTAGTTTTTTAAATAAGACCATTATCAACCTTGACCAAGTGAAACCCATTACATTTAGACATTCAGTAATTACTCCTCTAACTCCTCTATAAACATTACAAAGGAAAGATTATCCCCTCTAAACATAGTTTCCCATAGGACAGGATGATGCCTAAAAAGATAAAGGGGTTGGAAAGGAGGAGATTTTTCCTTTGATGTAATTTAGTCTAATTAACTGGATATCAGTATGCTTTAACACGATAATACCCCAGTGATCTGATGATATTTTACCCTTGAGCTAAGTGCTTTGCATATATTTAGCATATCTTACTAGAATATTTCAGTATACTGGAACAATCTGCCCAATTTAATGATAACAATGAATGTTTCACATTGTGTTAATATTTGTAGGGCTTTATTTTCATTTTGTATGCTACCTCCTCAAAGGGTTTTTGTAATTAACTGCACCGTACATCCATGGAGGGTTTTATTGTTATTTGTTGTTCATTTTAAATACGTGCACCTCCATTGGTGCTCATTTGTTTAATACGATGCAGTGAATGGTGTGACTCCTCGCGCAGGTTTGACGTTTGGTTAAGCTGTAATGTGTGGAGTTCCGTCTCTGTCACTGAAAAGGCTACTCAGGCGGGTTAATCTCCCCGATGAAACCGCTCTGCTTTCAGACTGAACAGCCTTTCCCAGCTTTGCCCTTTCACATTGCTCAGATAAGAATTTATGTGGATACTGCATCTTTTTCAGTCGGCTGACCCCTTTTTTCTGTCAGGTGCAGTCCTGTGGTATTGTTAAGCTCGCCTTCTCGTCAGGTGGGCGGGAGTCTGGCGCCGAACAGGAAAAAAATAACCTTTGTGTGTGTTCTGCTTTCCACAATGAAAATTTCATTCGGTTCACAAAATGACATTTCTGTGGTTGGGCCTTTCGATTAAATGACCCGCAAAGTTTGTGTAACCTGCGGTTTTACACTTCAAGGGCCGCCACTGTGTACAATCTGCTGTTTCGAATGAGTTAGAATTCTGGTTGGAAGCAGCTGCGCAACCAGGACCTAGAAAGGCCAGCCCTTCTTTCCGCTCGGTCGGTTCTGAACTGTGTCGCAGTGCGTGCATCACGCGAGGATAATAATTCCGTGCGGCCGTTTTCTGCTTGTATGCTGTTAGGGAGAAAATATATTTAAAGCAAAATCCATTATTATAATGCAACCAAATTTCTGACATGTTCACTGACATCTTGTCATCGCTGCTATGTGCGGTTTTTGGAATGCGACCTAATATGTTATTAAAGCCAGATCTTAAGGCATTCAAGATGTACTGTTTTAAACTGATCGCAAAATTTGAGCATTAAACCATATAGGAAGCCGTGATAGTGAAAAAAGGGTTATCATGTGCCTCTTGTTAAAGGGCACTGGGCGTGACTGTAGAATGCGCAAGTGCCGCTCGGAACGCAGAAAATTATCGGACGGTAAGTGCTGGTAGCTAGCCATCGATTGCCAATTTTCCACCGCTCCGCATTCAGGCAGCTTCATGCAGAGTCTGTAAAGTGCTGCCCCAGAAAGGCTGACACGAGACTTAGGCAGGGCAAATTCTGTCCAGGCAGCATTCAGCCTCTGGGCCCACAGCATCCCTACCAAACCTGTAAGAGAAGGATATGCACACGCACGTCTGAAGTCCAAGCAAAGGGGGCCTAGTTTGGTGTTTCGGGAAGAAATGTTAGCCGTCAAGGTTTTGCACCCACAGTACATTGTAAACGATTATTGGTTCCCTGAACCCAGACACCCCTCTCCTCTCATTAACTCGAATTGATTGAACTTCAGCCAGTTGTAATTAGCAGTGCACTTTGTGAGCGCTGTTATGGCGCTTTCACCTTTGCCTGCTTTAATTCATCCTCCTCACTATGCGCTTGTGTGTATCAATGTTTACTGCGGGATTGCTTTACATAATGCCTGTAAGTAGTTCTGGTAAAAGAACAGCTGCCAAGTGAATCAATTTAAATGTTAAATGTGTTCCATTTTGATAAAAAGTGACCCTTTTAACGTTCAAATTTGCGCAAATGTTATTGCTAGTTGAGCCGGCAGAATTGTTTGCATTGACAATATAGGTTAGTTTCTACAGTCTGCTTCAAACATGTGCATTTAAGTGGTGCTGTAAAGTGTATTCTGGGATCACATGCAAATACCAGTGATGTTGAAGGAACCATATTTTGACTGAAGCTCCCAATGTATATCCTGATTATAAGCCCTGAGATAATCCTTAACAATGCTTTGTTTTATTTTCTTGTCTTACAGTTTTGAAGTAGTAAAAGTTATCCATGAGAAATTGTTGGATATGGTGGGAAAGGTTCAGTAAGTATTTCCCCATTACATAAATTAGATTTATGAGAGACTCACGCATCTGCTCACAAAGTGACCGGCTGTTTTTCCTTTTTCTTCCTCAGAGTGCCCATTATGTTGGTCGGAAACAAGAAAGATCTACACATGGAAAGGTACGTTGCGTCGTCTGTGAGCGTAGCGGCCGAGCGCGGAAACGCACGAGTCCGTCTGACGGCAGTGCGGCACGCTTAGGGATGCGTGCCACTGTGAGCACATGGAGTGCGACAGAGCTCGCAGCTTCCAGCATCAGCGCTGGACTGTGCAGCTTTGACGAGCGGCTGAATGAGGCAATTGGAGGGCTGTGGGTTTTGACAAAAATGTGAATGTGTCGCGTTGCATATAAAGGAGCCATAGTTTGGGGAGATTAAAATGCTGAGATGTGTTTGAAATGGAAGGTCTCTACAAAAGCAGAGTCAGTTTTGACTGCAAGAGTGAGCGCTTCTTTACTAGGTGGTAATGATATGCAGGTTTTTGTTTGTAGTGATGAATGGAGTTCTTTTAAGAGGCAACGAGGCATTGAATGAAATGACTTACTTACTTTTGCCTGTTTCATGGAGTATCTAGTATTCTTACATTGACTACCATTGCAGTCTCTAGGTTGCAATCCCATTAATTAATGGATACAATTAATTGCGTACTGCAGCTGTCCGTACATCTCATCTCATTATAGTGGGGATCAGGTAAAATGTTGACCCTAGGCAGGCCTGTAGCCCTTAGGTTTTGGCAAGATGATATCTCACAGGCACTATGATGTACCCACTCAGAAGCTAAAGGGTCTCCTTAATGTCACAAACTGTACTGCAGAATAGCCTTAGTTTTTAGACTCTTGCTTTATTTCAGACTCCTGTACACTGGGGAACAAGCGTCAGTTCCTGTCGTATATACGGACTAACATTCTGGGGAACAGCTGCGCGGCGCAGGATCCATAGGTCTGACGCTGAATATTCATCAGCCCCCCGAGGCCTTTTTGGAATCGGAAACTTTGCGTCACACGCTCTGAAATGGGTCAGCGAGCACCCTCTCAGCGTTCCATCGGCCCAGAAGCAGGAAATAGGGCATTGCTGTTTTATGGCAGGAAGCTCATTCTCATTCTGGGCAGGAAGTGACATCACTCACAGATACACACTGATGCCAAGATATGTTCTATTGGCCACTCTACAGCTCTCGTAGCAGAAATGCAGACTCTGTTGCAGCGCCATTATTATTATTATTATCATTATTGGACACAGTCATCAACATAAAGTCATCATCATAGCGATCAATATGTGTGGACACAGTGCTTCTCAGCGGTTATATTAATATAGTTAGTTATCGCATATAAACGGTTACGTAATTTTACATTGCGTCACAGCATTGCGTAATCTACTTTTGTGTGGTATTGATTCCCGCAAGTAATAGTTCCACAGTTGTTTCGCACTACAAATTCCTTATAAGTGGAAAGGCTTTGGCGCTGTGTCAATGAAAACTCATGAGTCAAAAGATCTAAAGACGGGTATGGACAGGGATGCACAAAAGCCTGAGACCAGCTGTGCCCCGTGTGTATCGATTTCTGTACAGCAGTCATTCACAGCGCTGGACGGCCTATCGAATGCTGTTGGAGTCAGCGCTTTCATCCCAGTGTGTTTCATTTGGCCATTTGCACTGGCCTTTCGCATGCAGTTAACACTTTGCTCTCCTCGTGTTACAATGCTCTGGAGATAACTACTCCAGAACATTATTCCTTATTTCTGCCGGTTAAGTCATTTTATGAGGAACGGGCATCCATGCATCTATGGATTAGAGCATTTGGGCCCTCATCTCTTTCCTTGTAGTCGGATCACTCGGCCTTTGTACCAGTGTGAGCAGCTGTTGTCCAATGTTGCGCACACTCCACTGTAAGCAGAATTTGTTACGCTCAAACATTTTACCTGTGAACCCACTGTTGTTAGTGCAGTATAACTGTTCGGTACGGTTTAATTCAAGTATGTTTCATGAGCTCCAACAGGGTTAATTGCAGTAAATCCTTAATTGCAAGAGTCCTTAGCCGAAGAGCCCATTAAGAAGAGCTGAAACACTCAGAGCTCCGAAAGCTAAACAACACCTTTAATAAAACAGGGTGTCTGACTTTCAGAGGTGGAAAGTCCAGGTTCAGAAAGTAAAAGTCAGTATTTTGTTCCAATCACCTGGATTTGCTATTTCTCAAACATGAGGTAGAACTGAAATCAGCTGGCTGAGTTCATGGGTGGAAGAAAAACATGGCAGGACTTTTACTTTCTGACCCCTGGACTTTCCGCCTCTGCTGACTTTCGACATCCAGGATGTCTTCCTGAGAGTCAACAGAGAGAAATTGCAGTCTCAGTTAACAGACCCCCACTCATCCAATCAGAGAGCTTTGGACTTTCTGACAGTAACATATAACAACTGACCTGCTTGACATGTCAGTTACGTACGATGCAACTGGCCTTGGAGCGTCCACCTGAATTACATAATTACATGATTTCCTGCGACTGACCCATTCTTTTGTCACGCACAATAATGTATCCAGTATGAATCTGAAGAGAATGTGCAAATGAACAAGGGCTGAAGTGGCTTCTCTGTAATGTGTTTCGTAGGGTAATCAGTTGTGAAGAAGGGAAAGCCTTGGCAGATTCCTGGAACGCAGCGTTTATGGAGTCCTCTGCTAAAGAGAACCAGGTAACAATCCGCCGCTCGCTACGGCTCCACTGGGACGTCTCATCTTCACGTCTCTCCTCCATTTCCCACCTAATTTCTCCTCCATCTCTCCACGCCGGGTCAGAGACCTCATAAACCATGCTTGTAGACACCGCCTTGTCTCTTTACTGACCTCCTTTAACAATTCTGCCTCGCTCTGTAAGCCTCCTGTTGTTCACATCTCATTGAATGGTGCCAGTTCGCTAGGCTCGTGTGTTTTTATAATAATCCATTGGATTGTTCCTCTAATAGCCCATCATTTTCAGAGCGCTGGTGTAGACCTGAATTGTAGGGCGTCATCGTCTCTTTACACTGCGGTGGGGAAGAAGAAAAAAGGCGAGAGCCCACAGTGTTTATCATTCCCAATGGCTCTTCTCCTCTCGTCCTGAAATAGAGGTGGGCGGCTTTAAATTCCGCGCATCGTCGATGCTCTCTAGATGCAGTCGTCCTTTTGCCTCCGGGCAACGAGTTTACATCCGCAAACCCTGACATTAGCGTTCTCGTGGTTTTCACCTTGAGGGGGTCGCGCGGTGAGCCCGGTCACATAGGCTTAGTCATCCACGGTGGCGTCCGTGCCCCCGCGCATTTTGATACTCTGAGAGAAGATCCCGGCTTAAGATAGGCATTAGGTTTTCAACGGGTTAGCTTACAAGCTAAACCTATCAGTCAGCCCCGAGGCTTGAAAGCTGAGCCCCAGCTCCACCAGGGACTCCACGGGCTGGCGAAGCTTTCAAAACTACCCCCCCCTCCCCTGTTTCAGTTAATGCAGACGTTTCTTTCCTTTCTTTTTCAAATGGCTTGAAACATCGAGAATGCCTCAGGAAACGATTAACCGTTTTTAAGAGTGCGGACGGAAGTGCAGCCTTTTCCGTGAGTGTTTCCATAAGTGACCATTGCTTCATCGACGTTAAATACCTTGAAGAGAGACTTTAGAAACACCCGGAACCCGCATCCCCCCCCGCCAGTTAAAGGGGAAAGAGTGAACTGTAATTGCGTCCCAAGGGGATAATTATTTCAAAGAGCAATTCCGCTTCGCCGTCACTGAAATAGAGTGGTCCTCTCCTCTTCATGGGAGGAACTAAGAACAAATTGTTGCTTAGAGGTGTGACTGAAGGCTTTTCTGCGCAAATTTCAACACCCACAGTTTATGCGTACGCTAAACCAGGAAGCTTTATGTGTCATATCTAAGTACTGAGACCCGTGGGCAATAAAACAGTGCTCAAAGTTATACAACGAGCAGACTGTTGTGATGGGTAATACCTGGTGCGTTTACTATAAATATAGTTTCTATGTTAGTGTAGCGGATGGGCCTATCTTGATGGAGCAGCTGGCGTCTTGCCCATTGGAGAGAAAGAAGCACCCTGAGTCATTTGAGGACACGCCAGAAATCTAACAGCAGCCGGAGAATAGCTGCTGACTGAAGGTCACAGAGCGGCCTTCCGCTTTCATGCAAAGGTGTCCCAGCAAAGAGAATTCATGTTACGGCTGAGAGGTTTGTCCCTTGGACACACTATATTCTCGCTCCCACAAAAAACGAAAATAACACAAGGAACAAATTGGTATGCAGTACTCTTTAATAGAATGAAGTTTCCGCTGAAGGAGCAATGAAGATTGATCACTAAAATGATTCAATCTACCGGGGGAGGGATGTGTCAGTGGGCTGATTTGAAGTATCGCATGGCACTAATCTTTGAGGCAGCACAGCAAATTGAATGATGGCATGCTCAATCTCAAATTACCAAAAAACGAGCTGCATAATGCTCAGCCTACTGCTGCTCTCCTCAGGCAAAAGAGCGACATTAGATGGATGCGTTTTAACACCTTGTTCGTTTAAGGTAATGGTGGCCGTTCGGGTTTAATGAGCTCTGATTGGCTAGTCACCACCCATCAGTCACTGAACTGGGACTCAGTCATTCCCTCTGGGGAGATCTTGGAATAATTTGCCTGTCAACATTTCTCGTAACATTTTGCTTTATACTCTAAGTGAGCTTTGAGAGCGCCAGTGGTAGTAGCCCCGCTTTGTGATGACCCTGGCCTTCCTCTCAATTGAATTTGTCGTCCTGGAAAAGTTGGAAAGCATGCAAACTTGCTTTTAAAATATATTTTTGTGATCTTTAATATGTTCCGGGGGAGGCGTTGAGCTGACAACCTACTTTTTTGCTGAATAATAATAAGCTTATGGTATGCATTTGTGATAATTTGTTGATTTATGTGTTTAACACAAGCATTTCATTGAAATTGATCGATTTCTCAGTGCATCAAAAAGCCAGATTTCAGTTCATTATAATTTGATGTATTACAGTGGGTTCCAAGTCTGCTGTACCAGTAAAAATCTTCCAGATCTTTGCTGCTGGTTGTGTTCTCCTGCTCTCGCCAACCCGGGTCTCCAGTGATGATGATAAACACACTCGTAGCGCTGGATAATGGCTTGCCGCGCTATTATGCGCTCGCGCGTCTTTGCTGTAGAGAAGATCCCAGAGAACTACACGAGGACTGTATCTTTCATTTGGAAACGCACTGAAAAGATGAGGAATGCGCCTCCTGTAAAGGATAATTCAATTTTGGATGCGAGGTGTTAGGAGATAGAACTGTAGTATTTAGCACTTTTGAGTGTCATCGGAAAACTTTCAGCGTGAGAACTGAAGAGCTGACGCTCAGCTTCCTGCTAAGGTTAACGAACCAGACAGACGTTCACATTGTTTAAAGGTGCAATAGCCATAGACATGTTACAGAAGTGAATGTGCACACAACACGGTTAGTGTTAATTGAACTCCCGCGGAGTTTATACGAGTCTAAGTGAGGTCAAGTGTGCTGCGTAGTTGATTTACAATGGGGGAAATAAGTTTGGGACACGTCAACAATTTTATTATCAAACATATTTCCAATGTAGCTATTCACATGAGATTTTGACCAGACATTGGTATTAACTCAATAAAACTACACAGCTAAAGAAATTGTAACGTTCCAATTCTTTAAAAAAAGTTATGTGCAATAAAGTGAAATGACACAGGAAAAAAGTATTGAACACGCTAAATTAAATGTATTTAATACTTGGTAGAAAAGCCATATTTTTTATATTTGGTTGCATATTCTTTGCATGCCATGACTTTATGATGTCTGTGACCCAACAACATCAAAAGGCTCTTGATATCTTATTTGCTGGTACTCTTACAAGCGATACTATAACAGCTCTGCATTTGAATGGATCTCTATGGGAATTGGGGGGTGAGACAAGATTTAGCTGTAAATTACACTGGAACAGTATAGAACACATGGTTGGCTAAGTGGCTCTAAGTCATCAATGGTCTGATGTATTAAACAAGCCTTTAACCATCACTCTGCTGCCAGAAATACAGTAGATATGGATGGATAACTTGAAGGGTTTCTTCTCCTGACTTATTTTTCCATAGAGTTCAATAGGAATATCTGTCATGAGAAACAACCCTTAAAGTGATCCTTCCATATCTACTGTATATCTGGCAGTAGAGTGATGGTTAAAGGCTTGTTCAATACATCAGACCCTTGATGACTTAGAGCCACTTAGCCAACCATGTGTTCTATACTGTTCCAGTGTAATTTACAGCTAAATTACAGTTCACCCCCCAATTCCCATAGAGATCCATTCAAATGCAGAGCTGTTATAGTATCGCTTGTAAGAGTACCAGCAAATAAGATATAAAGAGCCTTTTGATGTTGTTGGGTCACAGACATCATAAAGTCATGGCATGCAAAGGATATGCAACCAAATATAAAAAATATGGCTTTTCTACCAAGTATTAAATACATTTAATTTAGCGTGTTCAATACTTTTTTCCTGTGTCATTTCACTTTATTGCACATAACTTTTTTAAAGAATTGGAACGTTACAATTTCTTTAGCTGTGTAGTTTTATTGAGTTAATACCAATGTCTGGTCAAAATCTCATGTGAATAGCTACATTGGAAATATGTTTGATAATAAAATTGTTGACGTGTCCAATACTTATTTCCCCCATTGTAACTCTGAAATGTGTTGAATCAATGATGCGGGCACACAAATGTTTGTCTATGTGGGCGCTGGGTAGCTGTGCTCTCTCAGGCTGCAGCGGCTGTGCTGTCCTGTGCTGAACGTGCTCTTATCTGTATCATGCTGTATCTGCTGTGTCAGACCAGCCTAACTGCTGTTTCCTGTTCTGAACGTGCTCTTATCTGTATCATGCTGTATCTGCTGTGTCAGACCAGCCTAACTGTGCTGTTTCCTGTGCTGAACGTGCTCTTATCTGTATCATGCTGTATCTGCTGTGTCAGACCAGCCTAACTGTGCTGTTTCCTGTGCTGAACGTGCTCTTATCTGTATCATGCTGTATCTGCTGTGTCAGACCAGCCTAACTGTGCTGTGTGCTGAACGTGCTCTTATCTGTATCATGCTGTATCTGCTGTGTCAGACCAGCCTAACTGCTGTTTCCTGTGCTGTTACAGACTGCAGTGGAGGTTTTTAAGAGGATAATCCTGGAGGCAGAGAAGATCGAAGGGGGTGCTCCGCAGGGGAGGACGTCCTGCTCCCTGATGTAGACCGCCCCCTCCGCCCCAAATTCCAATGCCCCCCTCCCCCCCCAATTCCAATGCCCCCCTCCCCCCCCCAGCCCCATCCACCCCTTCCTCCAACTGATCACAGCACTGGACACTGGGATATCCCTCTACTTGAAGAGGCTAACTGCCTGTTTTCCTCCAGATATACTTGGGCTTTTTCTTTGATCTTTTTTCTTTATTTATTTTCTTTTTTAGTTGTGCTTTTTTCTTTTTAAGTAGGACAGAGATATTTACAGATGGACGAATAGGCTTCTCTCAACTCTGGATGGATTGGCATCCACTCACTCCCCCCGCAGCCCTGCTTATACCAGCCCCTGACCTGAAAGATAGAGCTTCACTTTTCCTCTCATTTTAAGCGTTTATTTTCCTTTTCTACTGCTCTTCTTCCCGTTATCAATTTGTATATTGTATTTCTTAAAGATAATTATGGCCAATAAAGTTGCCAACATTCTTTTTTTTTGTGTAGTGAATGTTGTTGAAATCATTTTTGATTGTAATCATTAAAGCGGCAAAGTTTCACTATTATTTAAGTCAATAGCTCTGGTCGTGTCTAATTTTTCTTGTGAAAATTATTTGCATATAAAAACTTTCTGAATAGAGTGTGGCTACAGGGTTATTGATTTTTAAAAAAAATTCATTTTATTTTTTACTTTTGCTTTTAGTGAAGACTGACCCAAATGTATCAACTGAAATCGAAATCCAATGGTATTGTTTGATACATTTGTGGCATTCGACCCTTGGAGAGTTGGATTAGTCTCGGCCACGCCAACCAGTGGAGTGAGCCCACACACCTGGGTTGTGTTAACTAATCAGCCCAGGTGCTTAAAGGTGTGCTCCTGTCCACGATACGGGTCGGAGTTGGTCAGAGTCAGAGAAAGAGAATCTGTTTCATTTGTGAAATAAAAGTGAAAAGTAAAAACGTTGAAAAGAGGAGCTGCTCAATTGAAAAGCTGTCGCTGTGTTTAGCTTTCTTTTGTCTTCGCTGTTAATAGTTTATTGTTTCTGCCTGGAACCTCTCTCTCTCGCTCTCACTATCTCTCGCAAATTACGGCGAAAACCCAGAACTTATCTTCATTCCAGGGGCATCACACGGCATGTGAAAACATTATTATTACTACATAAGCAAGTGATTAGATCATTATTATTACTACATAAGCAAGTGATTAGATCATTATTATTACTACATAAGCAAGTGATTAGATCATTATTATTGCTACATAAGCAAGTGATTAGATAGAATGTACTGTCAGGGTATTGAAGGACACACTTTTTAACGTGCAAATACTTTTTCATTGAGCATGCTCTCATTAGTAACTTAATATCACTAGTCAAATAAAAAAACTGCATGCATTGGAGAATTTCAATGTATATTGATCAGAAAAGAGAACATGAAATTACATGGCAGTACATTTTAGCAATTATATTCAAATATCAAAATACAGTGCTGGTCTACTCAAATTGAATAGACATTGGGATAATTGTAGATATTTGAGAAAACTGGAATAAAGGAGGAGTAGATCAGCACCCTTTGCCTGGAGGATGAAGGCATAGCTTTTAAAAAAAGCTCAAGTACTTGTTTCTGGCTGCATTTTAATGCTAATGAAATTCACCGTGATGGAAAACTGATACTAGGTGCTCTTCACAGTAGCAGTGTGCTGTCACTGGCCAATGTCACACATTCACCTCTGCAGGCTTTCAAATGTAAGGTGATAATTAATGATAGAAGTTTTTTTTAAAGACACATGCTAGCGGAAAAGAAAAGCTCTAGAACTGGAGACATTTGAAATAAAAATAAAAAGGGTTTACAATCTTTATCCTTTTGGGAGCTTATACAGGTGCAGCTCAAAAAATTAGAATATCGTGAAAAAGTTCAATATTTTTTGTCACTCGTCAGAAAGTGAAACTCATATATTATATAGATTCATTACACATAGAGTGAAATATTTCAAGCCTTTATTTCTTGTAATTTTGATGATTATGGCTTACAGCTAATGAAAACCCAAATTCAGTGTCTCAGAAAATGAGAATATTACATAAGATCAATAAAAAAGAATATTTTAAACAGAAATGTCAGCCTTCTGAAAAGCATGTTCATTTCTATGCACTCAATACTTGGTTGGGGCTCCTTTTGCACGAATTACTGCATCAATGCGGTGTGGCATGGAGGCGATCAGCCTGTGGCACTGCTGAGGTGTAATGGAAGCCCAGGTTGCTTTGATGGCGGCCTTCAGGTCGTCTGGTGTCTCTCATCTTCCTCTTGACAATACCCCATAGAATCTCTATGGGGTTCAGGTCAGGCGAGTTTGCTGGCCAATCAAGCACAGTAATACCATGGTCATTGAACCAGCTTTTGGTACTTTTGGCAGTGTGGGCAGGTGCCAAGTCCTGCTGGAAAATGAAATCAGCATCTCCATAAAGCTTGTCAGCAGAAGGAAGCATGAAGTGCTCTAAAATTTCCTGGTAGACGGCTGCGTTGACTGTGGACTTCAGAAAACACAGTGGACATGGCACCCCAAATCATCACTGACTGTGGAAACTTCACACTGGACTTCAAGCAACGTGGATTCTGTGCCTCTCCACTCTTCCTCCAGACTCTGGGACCTTGATTTCCAAATGAAATGCAAAATTTACTTTCATCTGAAAAGAGGACTTTGGACCACTGAGCAACAGTCCAGTTATTTTTCTCCTTAGCCCAGGTAAGATAATTACGCTTCTGACGTTGTCTCTGGTTCAGGAGTGGCTTGACACGAGGAATGCAACATTTGTAGCCCATGTCCTGGATTCGTCTGTGCGTGGTGGCTCTTGATGCACTGACTCCAGCCTCAGTCCACTCCTTGTGAAGCTCCCCAAAATTCTTGAATGGATTTTGCTTCTCAAGGCTGCGGTTATCCCTGTTGCTTGTGCACCTTTTCCTACCACACTTTTTCCTTCCACTCAACTTTCTATGAATATGCTTGGATACAGCACTCTGAACAACCAACTTCTTTAGCAATGACCTTTTGTGGCTTACCCTCCTTGTGGAGGGTGTCAATGACTGTCTTCTGGACATCTGTCAAGTCAGCAGTCTTCCCCATGATTGTGTAGCCTACTGAACCAGACTGAGAGACCATTTAAAGGCTCAGGAAACCTTTGCAGGTGTTTTGAGTTAATTAGCTGATTAGAGTGTGACACCATGAGTTTCCAATATTGACCTTTTTCACAATATTCTAATTTTCTGAGACACTGAATTTGGGTTTTCATTAGCTGTAAGCCATAATCATCAAAATTACAAGAAATAAAGGCTTGAAATATTTCACTCTATCTGTAATGAATCTATATAATATATGAGTTTCACTTTCTGAAATGAGTGACAAAAAATATTGAACTTTTTCACGATATTCAAATTTTTTGAGCTGCACCTGTATACCTAAGGTGGTTATCACTGAATTAATTTTCAGTGCTTTTTTAATAATCGTTTCATTATTTCTTTGACGTTTCATGTATTGTCCACCATCTGACAAATTTAACCCATCAAAGTTGTTGCATTGTTTTATTTCAAGAGTGTTTCCCGATTACTAGCAGTGAGCTTCGGCGCTGCTGTGGGGTGATTATTGGAGGTGCATGTGCTGTGTGTTAGATTGATGGCCAAAGTCAGTTGGTTCTGTTGGATCAGCATGACTGGGAGGTGTGATCAGACTATTGCATGTGAGCTGGTTTTTACACTTTCCAGGCAGTGTGTTGGAACACAGAAGAAAGGGCTGGACTTGTCTGCCACAGGGTATGTATGTACAGTCCTGGATTGGTACCTAGCTGCAGGAATCAACGCCGATGAATGGACTGCTTATTTTACAGTTTTATCTGTGTTTAGATGTATAGGAAATGTGCAATGTACTGTAACAATTGGTATGTCCTTTATGGACTAATCTTAAGTATCCATTGCATGTAGCAAACACTTAATCAATATATGCCTTGCAATGAGAAAATCCTCTCGGTTTCATGCTTGATTGTACATTAACCCAAACTAAAACAAAAAGCATTTTTTTGATTTTATAGGATAAAAAGTTTGGACTGAATATGACTAATTAAGTGGCTGGACATTTTTAGCCGTTAAGATTAGTAAGCCGAACGAGACTTGTTCACAAGTAATTAAAAGCTTCCTACTGGTCCTCATTTCACTGTTTTAGCTGGGGAGTTTCAGGCATGGAAAGCAAAAAAACAAACAAAAAAACTGCATTTGTCATCATCGATTACCTTCCCTCTCTGGCATAAATCTCTCCTCTAATGGTCCTTGCGTCTCTCAGAGTTGCTGACTGTGAAGGTTGCGATTGTAACAGAATTATTTATTTCGCTCGATATAGCCTTGCTCTTACTCTAACGTCTCCTTATCAGGCGATATCAGCTTGCAGCTGCTGAGTGTTCTGATTAGATCCCTCAGAGATCACTTTACAGGATCTTGTAATGGATCCAGGGTAGGAAATCCGTATTGAGTGACAATGCTCCGGGATCCCTGAGGTATGCTCAGTGACACCTTCTCCTTCGCTTGCAGTGCTTTAGCTTGGAGGATGAGCGATGCGACTGACCTATCCTGCTAAGTGATCTACCCAGTTTAATTACATATTTTGTAACATACTAGAAACATGTTGAATGGTGGAACTGCGGCTTTACACTGTCAAAATGTCCTTTCGTTTCTGCAAGACATTTCACAAGCTGGTTGCATGTCTGTCATCGCTGTATTTGATTTTTTATTTTTTTGTAGTTGGCAGCAATCGATGCGCTACCGCATCCTGCGACGTGTGCATTGCATTTATTGGAGAAGACGGTTTTCACCTTCTAAACACAGTGCACTGTAGTCTCTGCAAGGCCATTGTGATCTGTTGCCTAACAGAGCATAACAGTCTTGTTAGACAGTAAATATGTTCACTCTATAAAGTTCACAAGGGAACCCATACATTCAAATTAATTCATTGGCTTGTTTGACACACAAACAGTATGATAGGCAATGTAGGCCTATAATGTTTTATTTTTACTCAAGGGAATGGTTCCTGATCCATTTATCAAATTTGGATTTGGTCCAAAGGCACCCACCTTGACCCCTTCTTCACACAGTCTCAGAACACCTGAAAATGAACTCAGATGGACCTGCTGTTTTCAACACATTTTTCTGTCAGGAACTTCCCTAAACATAAGCAAATTGTGGAAATTATGTTTATCCGGTCATTACAGACAGATTATTGGTAAAGGGCAAGTAGGCAGAAACATTCTGTGTAGTGTCAGATTATTTTTAGCAGGCTCTTATGCAGCATACTGTGCACAGGTTCTGTTTTTATTTATAATATATATTTATTTTTTTTACATGTAAGTTATTAAAGACTATTAGGGGCCTGTATCACAAAGCAGGATTACTGAGTTAGCTTGATTCCTGTACTGAGTAAAACCCAAAACCCTCCCAAATCTGGAACATCGACTGAAGTAAAAATAGCTGTTCTGGGTTTTACTCAGTGCAGTTATCCGGCTAACTCAGTAATCCTGCTTCATAGTATACCCCCTGTGGAGTTCCCCACCCTGGAGTCAAGCCGGCAACTTTTTGGTACAACCTTCCAGTCCCCTACTACAGCTACACTACCGCTAGGAAACAGGATAGGGGCTTCCTTAGTTCTCAGACCTTCTCTCTCCTGTTTCTTTTTTGCACTGGTCAATGCAGATGGACACGACTGCCTGTACTGCTCTTGCGCTTTGCTACCACTGATACTGCACCATCTGACATGCTCTGTGCAGAGCCTGGGTTGACAGGAGAGCGCCATATAAGAGAAGCATAGCATGTGCAAAACGGGCCTTCAAAACTCCATCCAAGCAAATTCCTTTGTCCATCCCTCTGGCCCTGAAAGCCAAATTCCAGAATCAGCAGTGCCAAATGTAAGGGAAACTGTCCATGAAGCAAAACCTCTAAACCCTTCATTGTTGGGCTTTTGTTGTGTTAGCCTCGCGATACTACAGAACCCTCCCCCAGCCATATATATTGGGCTATCCCACTTTTTCACTGTCACACTTTCTTACTTGTGGCTTGGGTTGGACAGCATCCAGGGGAAAATGTCGCAGTACTCGGGAAAGGTAAGTACCCGGGCCACCCCACTGCAATGTCCCTGTTACCAACAAGTACATCCAAACCAAAGGATATGCATCTTGAAACAGTAGAGACTGCAGTATGCTGATGTCATTGCTGTCGCTATGGATTGTTGACATGGATACAGGGGCCAAAGCCTTAGCTTACCATGTCCATCCCTGCAGTATCCTTTAAAGGTCATCACAAGGATTCTGGACCTGTCTTCAACAAGTTAGCAGTTTAATTGAAATTACACTTCAAGGGAGTGGGCAGTTTTGAATGGATTTAAAATCAGCTGTTTATTTCTGGCTATGTTGGGCTTACCTTCTTTTAGGATTTACACTTCCAAAGCATTTGAAGATTCTTGTAGTTTTCAACTGAGTACATTGACGAAGCTAATACAGAACAGAAAAGAAGAAAGCAGTGCATGTATAGGTTTGAAGAATTTGAGGATCAGTTGGATACAAGAAGGCCTATTAAATTTATGGATGCAAGGATTCATTACATTTTGAAAACCGTAGTCATCATCAAAACGTTTTGTATTATAAACCGTTCATTGATTGTTACTGGAAAATAAGTACAATTATTCAATTTTGTGGATTGAATTTAAAGCTGAGATTTAAAAAGAGATGTTTTTAGTGGAATATTCCAAAAACCAATTTATCCACAGCAGAAAAAAAAGTCATAACCGATGGTAGCAAAATTTCAAAAAAATAACTGAGCCATGTCTCTGTCCTGCTGTAGCCAAAAATACATGGGCACAGTATCCCTAGCACAGTGCTAAGAGCATCAAAGTGCACTAGAATCATAATAGTATGAATACTCATTCACTTCTTTGCACCCTTGCTGATATACTGTATGCCTCCCCACACCCTTCTGTGTGTGGCTGTTGATTTTTCTTCGCCCAGATTATGTTTTATGAGGGGAAGTGCTTCACGGGGCGGAAGCTGGAAGTCTTCGGTGACTGCGATAACTTCCAGGACCGAGGCTTCATGAACCGCGTCAACTCCATCCGCGTGGAGAGCGGGGCCTGGATCTGCTACGATCACCCCGACTTCAAGGGCCAGCAGTACATCCTGGAGCGTGGCGAGTACCCCGAGTTCCAGCGCTGGAACGCCCACAATGACCACATGGGCTCTTGCAAACCCGTCAGGATGGTGAGGCCCGGGAGAAGTCACTGAAGGGGTTTTGCTTGGCTACAGGATGCACCAAAATATAAACGCATCTCTTTTCCTGAACTGGATTATCACTGCTTTGCTTTGCCTGTGTTTAGTAGCTTTGGGGTGCGTACAAAAGAGTTACTATTGTTTTGTCCTGAAAGTAACAACTTTAAGAAAGTGAATTACTACTAAACTCACAATGACATGTGATAATAGATACATAACAGTCCCGCTGTAAGCCACACCAAAAGTAACTGTTCATTGGATTGTATTAGAATTTTTTGGTTGCGGTCACAGGGGCCTTTAACATGCTTAAGACATTGCACTAAAATATGGTAGATAAAGATCTGATGACTTAATAAAGGTTGTAGAGAACAGTGTCATCTGCCAAGAAAGTGAATTTCAGGCACATATTGGAATAATTAATGAGGACTTAACTAAATGGAGAATCACTGTGCATGCATACAGAATCCATAATGACTTAATGATACAGTAAAAGAAAAACAGAACCTCCATTAAATTGACAGGAATAAAGTGAAGGTCCATATTTAGCCTCTAATTGGACAGGCGTAATTATTATTAAAATGTTTGACGGGCGGTTCGTATAGTCCAGTCAAATTGAAGGAGAATAGAGGGGAGTTTATTGTTTTTGAATATAAGTGTGTTGTGTTTCTTGGCATGCTGTGATGGCATCGATTGTATAAGAAAAGTTCAAAGGTAGAGAGTAGACATTTTTCCTTAATAAACTACATATCTACATAGTTTAACTTTGGAAATATGAATCATGCAGTTCCTTCCAATTTAGTTTTTCTACCTAGGAATAAATTCACCTATAGTCATTAATTTAAGAACCAATAAAGCAATTCTCAGGGGTTAAGTTATTTTACTGGGCTGCTTTGTGTTCTCTACACTGGTCTCTACACTGACTTTGGTTTTCAAGCCAATAGAGATATCTGCATTAAATTTGCACAAATGAGATGCCTATGTACAATTATCAGCCTCTGTGAATGACCTGTGTGGTATTGGTAGGCCCCTGACAGCTGTGTCTTTCCATCAGCATGGTGAGAACTACAGAATGGAGCTGTTTGAGGGCAGTAACTTCTCCGGACAGTGTGTGGAGCTGTGTGAAGACTGTCCCTTCCTGCAGAGCCGTGGCTTCAGCAAGAACTGCATCAATTCCATTAAAGTCTATGGGGACGGAGCGTAAGTACCCAATCTGATGCTCACTTGTTGTACATTGGCTACATATCAACATATTCTAGGTTCGGGATATTTGAAAAGTCTCATAACTTTGGCAATGTAAGAATGAGCAATTTGGTTCGGGACACTGACAGCTCTGAGTCATGACGGATGTAGATCGGAATTTGTCAGAAGCTTAAAAGTGCGGACTCTGTCTGGAGCAGCATGTTCTCACAGGTTGATTAGAACATTGCGAGCCAGTATTCCATTGTGTGATGGGAATAATTGCTGGGCTTCTGTCAACATAAATTACAGTGAATTCAAGAGTGGTTTATCAGAACTGACATGCCATTCAATTTGGGAAAACAGACTTTCAGAATAACATACAAGTGTCAGGGAATATAAATCAGATGGCATTGAGTTTATAGTTTGTAGATGGCCATTTGCCATTAATCTAGATCAGGGCACTGGATGTTCCAAGTGTCCAATGAAATCTGAATAGTTTTTTTCAGCATAGACTATATGGTTGTTTTTGCTGTCAAAAGTACTTTCTATTCTTTTTTTGGTTTTCTACATGATCATATTGTTTACTTTTAATATAATAGCATACTTTATGAAGTGTTATATAGTACTATATACTACTTTTCTATACTATTTCCTCTGGGTCTTCTTCGGAAAAGAAAATGTAGAACTGGTTGAAAAAGCCATCCAGATATCCACTCCTTCCTCCCGCCATGTTTACTGTGTACATCAATATTTGTGATGCATAGTTTCCAATATCTCATATTTCCACTGGGGTATGTTTCCCACAGTAAATATGATGAACTGAACCATTCTCAAGTGAGATACACTAATCATGCATTAGTCATTCTGGATAACGATTCATACCAATTACAATTTTTATTTATTTATTTATTTGTTGGGGACAATGAAATTTAATATTGCAAAGCATCTATGGATCATTTCCAAAAACCTGTCCCGTTAGGTTTTTCTTAGATAACTCATTCACATACACTAGGTACATACAGGCGTGGTTACACGTGTCACATTTTACACTGTGCATGCACCACACACAGTATTGCAACCAATCCTCATATGAAAATGATATCTAAAAGCAATCACTGAAAGCAACCAACTATGGAGTGAGACTGAAGTGAGAAGTCTGGCTCCAGTACAGAGCCAAGTAGATACACTGTGTACTCACAGGGAACAGAGAATGTATTTTAAAATATCTCTGTCTTATTGACTTCGCAACAGGAAAACAAACACACAAAAAAGACTAATCAAGAAGTTCAATGACACGGCACCCATTTAAGGAATGATTTCAGAGACGTAATTGTCCGTTTTTTTCCCTCAAATTAGAAGCTAGTAATTTCCTGGTCAATCGAGCTGTTCTCTGCAGCCCCTCTTTTGACGCAGAGCATTTGAAAATGTACTTAGCCCGCCTGAATTATGGGCACAGACGCATTTTTACGCAGCAAACGATCGGTCTGGGGGAACATCTGTGAGTTCTATCCGACGTCGCTTTTTTTCTTTCTGTCAACAGCTGGGTAATGTATGAAGAGCCTAACTTCCGGGGACGCATGTATATCGTGGAGAGAGGAAACTACTGCAGTCACACCGAATGGCAGAGCCAGAATGCCAACATTCAGTCCATCCGCCGGGTGGTCAACTACTTTTAAACTCTGCGGAGTTTGGGGAGCGGACTGTGCTTTTTACCTTTACTCAGTGAAAATGTAAAATAAAAAAAATGACAAAATAATATTTTCTCAAACGCTGGTATGTTTCTTCGTGTTTCCAAGCCCATTAATAATGATCTATGATTGTCAGGAGTTTTTTGACACATTTGTGCACAGGTGGACTGTATCTATTAATAGTGCAACTTGAGGCACGTCATCCATACGCTTGTGCTGCAAACAATCTTATCTTAATAAAAATAACGATCATTCAATACATATCCCAGGTGACAGTGACCTCATCGCAGTCATTATTAAATTGATTCGCTTTAGGTTTATTGAAAGACGATGCAAAAAGATTTTCATGGTGAATTAAAATGCTATTTTGTCAAATTATAAATGTTCTGTATGTATTACATATCAAATAGTAGAGTTGATCATGTATATATAGTATGTGACTGTATCAATCAAATCTCTTGAAGCATCTCTATAAAACCTCATGAGTGTCACACAGATGCCTATTCGTAAAACTTGGGTGCTAATATATATATTTTCCATCAGATATCGAGAAAGAGTACTAGATTCTCTCATATTAAAAATGGCCTTTTCTAAACATTCCATCCTTCCTGTCCTGTAAATCACATTATTTGACCATTACAGAAAATACTCAACATAAGCAGTGTCAAATCAACTTTTTTTGGGGACCACACTCAAATACTCATTTCATTATCTAAAGGCGCTGCTCTACCAATTCACTTTCTGTAAGTCAATAAGGAAAGTTTGGACACGGAGGTCATTCCTTTCCTGACCCATCACGCTGTGCTTATTTGACTCCATTTCGGCATTTCACAGCTCCCAGCCGCAAGCATTTACACATAAAACCCAATGTATTTCATGAACTATTTGTACAAATGTATTCTGTACAAGGACACGTCTGTACAGATGTTGCATGTTTAAATATTCTGGGGATGTTGTCACACTGCAGAAATGCAATAAAAACTGGGATCCAACCACTCTCTGCCTGACTTACTCATAAATCCACCTTCAATAGATTTGAGTGCATGTCTCAAGACGTGTGATATTCTGATCATGATTTAAATATTCCAACTACAACCATTTTTTCTCTGTATAGCACATTCATATGACGCTTAATACACTGCCTGGCTAAATAAAAAGTTGCCGTTGCACCCGTCATGCATAGCGCCCACTACAAGCCTCTGGAGGTTATGATCTGGGGTTGCTTCAATTGGTCAGGTCTAGGCTCAGCAATGTTATGTAGCAATAAAATGAAGTCAGCTGAGAACCTGAATGTACTGAATGACCAGGTTATCCCATCAATGGGCATATTCCAGGACGACAATACCAAGATTCATCGGGCTCAAATTGTGAAAGAGAGGTTCAGGGAGCATGAGGAATAATTTTCACACATGAATTGGCCACCAGTGTCCTGACCTTTGAAAGTCTTTGGGATGTTGCTGGAGAAGACTTTACGGAGTGGTTCGACTCTCACGTCGTCAATACAAGATCTCGGCAAAAATGTATGCAACTCTGGACGAAAATAAATGTTGTGACGTTGCATAAGGTCGTCGAAATAATGCCATGACGAATGTGTGCCATAATTAAAGCTAAAGGTAGTCCAACAAAACATTAGTGTGACTTTTTTTTTGGCCAGGCAGTGCAGCTGACACAAACGGTAACTACCTTTGCTTCAAAGTGGATCTTTTGGGGGAAAATATTTAGGAAAGACATCGGAAATCACCTGTGCTGTACACCCCTATTGGATCCTGTTTAAATTCAATGTCGTGTTGCAGACATGGAAAGCGTCAATTATTTTTGTAAAAATTAGGTTATTAGTTAGTAAATTCGTATTGAACAGACTCATCCACACAAAACACAAAGAACAAAATGGGCCATCAAACTTTCAACAAAATGTATGTATTTATTGCATGTCCAGCAAAACACTGTCTTGAAAGAAGCTGCCAACCATTTAGAAACAGAGATGACCTGAACTTGTCATTTGGCACTACAGACCATGGCATTTTGATATTATGGTGAGGACTGTAAATTAAACATCCTTCAATAAAACAGAACAAACCCCATACATTTCCAAAATTAAAAGACTGAAATAAAAGGCAACCTTTGTTGGTCATTTTACAGCTGCAATAACTTCAACGTCATAATTGAAATGAAAAATTTGCATTTCTAAATGATTAATGTATGGGTCTGAGGCGAACGTAAATTAAATGCGATATAAAGCAGAACTAGTATTGGAGAAATATTGGAGCCATTTCACTTTGTTTTAATTGGTGTGAGAAAAATTTTAAAATAGAAACTTGACAGTGGAGTAAAGCTTGCTGGCATAAAGTGCATTGCCACACATGCCACAAAACCTGCAGCATGAAATTTTTTTTGTCAAACTCGTACCACACGTGATACTGTCCAATGAGAACAGAGTTTGACAAGCCTGTGCATTTGAGGAGGATAGGGCGATATTTAGCTGGATGATGCGTAATACTGTATGAGGTAAGACTTCATCTGAGCTATGACTTCGCTCTCCTCCTCAAGAGTGAGGTCCAGGTAGTCCTCCTCATGTCTGGGGATATCTTCCAAGACTTCGTTCACCAGGTCGACATCCATGGGGTCCTCCTCCGTGCTTCCCCCAGAGCCTGCAACCAAAACAACAAAGGCTGCCCCACGTGTGTCCCCATAGCAACAGACCGTAAGAAAGCGAGAGAGGTTTGATGACAATGTGATCAAATGGAATTGCCCTCAAAGTAATTTCATGCTTGAAATGCTCTGACCTATGAATGAAACCAAAAGCTACAACCGCATCTATGAAACCACGTAGTTTTCTCGGATTTCAAAAGGCATTGAATTAAAATGGCTCCGCATCATTTCTAATGTTTATTTATTTATTTATTTTTAAACTTGCTGATGAGCTTTTGGCAGTTCTATAATATTGCTCGCGGGTTTCCAGCACGTGGCCAGGAAACTGAACCCACCTGCAGACTCTGAGGAGGTGCTGGGCTCCTCGGACAGTGATGAGGGAGGTGAGGGTGAGAGGAGCTCTGCGGGCAGGTCTCCCTGGTTGTCCAGTATCATTTGGGAGGCCAGCTGGACATTGCCCCCGGTCAGTCTGAGAGCAGTCTCAACTATCTCCCTCGTAAAGCCAATATATGTCAACTGCAACATAGTGGTACAGGCAATATTCTCAGATAATATATCACGGCAGGTCAGATAGCCCTTCAATTAACCACCGCACAAAAAAGGTATACGACATTTGCAATGAATGCACATAGCACAGTAGAAGCTTAGATATAAGAACCTCAGAGTTAGACTGCATAAGCAATTATGCATTTTCGAGCTCCTTAGTATACACTACACATATTCTCTTATTATCAATGAGGCAAAAAAGTAAGAATTACATGGAAATGAGCACCAATGATTAAAAAAATACAATACACAGCTCCATCTAGTGCATTTCGGGTCCACCTAAAATGAAAACTTAACTTAGGTTTTTACTGTACTTCTGTCCAGTTTTGGAAAACACCGGACAGTTCACAAATATGCTAAATAAATGAACACAGCCACCACCTACCTGCAAAATCTTTGCCTCTCTGTCTGCGTCAGAGTCACTGCTCCCAGTGCTGTTGTTGTTGGCCACGGTGGGCCGGCAGGTATCGAGAAGAATCTGTTGAGAAGGACAATGAATTTCCCGCTCGCACAGTTTCCTGCCAGTTCTCACTGGGACTGCTCTGGCAGAAGCCACTCACCGCAAAGGCTCTGTCCACATCGCCATCGGTCTGGCTGAGCGTCTTCACCGCGTCTTTCTTGGAGTAGCCCAGCTCGACGAGGGTGTCGATGGCGTCCAGGCGCCGCCTCCTCTTATCTCTCTCCCTCCGTTTCATCTCCTCCTTTTCCTAAACGAAACAAGCATCCATCGGCATCTTACCGCAGATGACTATTCCATTACTATATTCAGTCTTGGAGAAGAAAGAAAATTCAAATAAAAAAAAAACTGACAGGCTGAACAGACATTTTGGAAAGCAGAATTTCTGTGCTTCTCTGAATTATCAGCAATCTAACTATTTCCATTTGTACTGATATTTTGGCAAACAAGTTGCCTGACCTGAAGGTTGCGGTTCTCCTGGACCGGGCTGGGGACACCACTGATTAGGGTTAGCCCGATATATCGGGCCGATATTTGCATTTCTGGACCATATCTGTATAAGTAGTCAAGGATGACATGTGGGCGATATATAGGACGGATATACAATGCTCAAAGAAATTAAGGGAACACTTAATCAACATAGTACAACACCAAGTCAATTAAACTTCTGGGATATCGATCTGTCCAGTTAGGAAGCGTAAACGATTGTGAATCAATTTCACCTGCTTTGGTGCAAATGAAAGTGACAACAGATGGACAGGAGAGGCAACAGCAAGACGACCCCCAAAAAGTAAATGGTTTTGCAGGTGGTGGCCACAGACCATTTCTCTCTCCTTATCCTTCCTGACTGATTTTTCTTTAGTTTTGCATTTTGCTAGTGCCCTTGTCACTACTGGTAGCATGAGGTGGTACCTACAGCCCATTCAGGTTGCACAGGTAGTCCAGCTCCTCCAGGATGGCACATCCATATGTGCCGTCGCAAGAAGGTTTGCTGTGTCTCCCAGCACTGTCTCAAGAGCGTGGAGGAGATACCGGGAGACGGATCATTACACGAGGAGAGCTGGACAGGGCCATAGAAGGGCAACAACCCAGCGGCAGGACCAGTATCTGCTCCTTTGTGCGAGGAGGAACAGGAGGAGCACTGTCAGAGCCCTACAAAATGACCTCCAGCGGGCTACTCGTGTGCATGTTTCGGACCAAACTGTCAGAAACCGACTCCATGAGGGTGGCATGAGGGCCCGACGTCCTGTAGTGGGACCTGTGCTCACAGCCCAGCACCGTGCAGCTCGATTGGCATTTGCCAGAGAACACCAGAATTGGCAGGTTGGCCATTGGCACCCCGTTCTCTTCACAGATGAGAGCAGGTTCACACTGAGCACATGTGACAGACGTGAAAGAGTCTGGAGACGCCGTGGCGAATGTTATGCTGCCTGCAACATAATCCAGCATGACCGGTTTGGTTTAATTGACTTGGTGTTATACTGTGATGATTAAGTGTTCCCTTAATTTTTTTGAGCTGTGTGTGTGTGTGTGTGTGTGTGTGTGTGTGTGTGTGTGTGTGTGTGTGTGTGTGTGTGTGTGTGTGTGTGTGTATTATTTTTAACACTGACACATGGGTGCTCCTAGCACTCCATCTAGTGTTTCTCGCTACCCACAACATCACGGTTCATGTGACATGAGATCACTCAGTCAGAGAGCTCAACATGTTTATTTAGCAATTTATTTTATTTTTATTTATTCTTTATTGAAATGGCCAGTAATTGACTGATACTCAACATACAGTACTGACGTTTATTTAGCTATTTATTTGCAGTGTCATATTGGTGCTAAATCGGCAAATCGCCATTGGTGCTAAATCCCGTATCGGTCTGGCTCTACCATTGATGCTACGCAGTAACAACAGTGAAACGCTACAAATGCTGCCTGTCATTCTGCTGAGCAGTGGGCATCTGTGAGGCTGGGAGGCTCGGCGTAGCTACCGTACCATTCTCCTCTGACTGACATGCAGGGCGGCTTCATCCACGTTCCCCTGGCAGGCTCTGAGGCCCAGGCGCGCCTCCTGCTCCGTGTACCCCAGGCTCATCAGCTGCGTCATCTTATTGGGGTCCAAGCAGAGCCTCTGGTACAGATCCTCCACCTGCAGCATGACCACCCGGCACTCGAGTAAGCGCCCCGCACTCACATGTACCCCTCCCCACGTATAACGGTCTCCGTCACTGTTGGAGAGACTCTTCCGGAAGCCGCGTGTTTGCGAATAGTTACCTTCGTTAATGTCTGAGCCGCTTGTTTCTCGTTGCCGTCCAGGTACGACAGCAAACTCTGTAGCAGGTACAGTCTCAGGAAGAGCACCTCTTCGCGCCCCGTGTTCCCCTGTCGATCACAAACAACCGAATCACTCGTTTCAAAAAATAAAAAATAAATTAAAAAACCAACAAACTGAACAGAAGAGGTCAAGTGCAGTCAAAACCTAGGACCACTGCATTAATCTCATTAGAAAGGCTTTAGTTAAACCTACAGCAACACAAAAGAGTATATGAACGCAAGATATGGGATGACGCTTTGATGAAACTGAAACTCTCCTGCGCCCTGCAGACAGGTGATTCCTCCTTGTTGTTGGCCTATATACAACAAGAAAGTAATTGATGTCGTTTCATTATAAATGTCAATCCATTGTTGTTTTGTGCCTAAGAATAAATGGCAAACTGTATATACTGCAAAAATGTATATATTCCACCTTTGTGCAGTCTTGCAGGCAAATACTGGTGCACCTGTTCATTTAAAAATAAATTTTTACTCTTCCTCTAAATATGTTAGGATACCAAATTGCATTTACGAGGGTCATAATAATTGATAAACACTAACTGTATAATTAGTCAGGTGATTGTTCTAATACAGTGCCAATGAAGACCCCAAGAGGATACTGATTGTAATGCAAGTTTAAGTGCCTGTGGGACATTTATAAAAGAAAATGGTTACCCTAGAGATTCTAAACCAAATCTCAGATGCTCATTTCATTCTTTAAAAGTGGCAAACCTTGATCTGCCGGAGCCTCTCGTGCTGCTCGCCGTAGCACTTGAGGAAGCAGCCCTCGGCTCGCTGTAGCCTCTGCTTGCCGTCGTCCAGGCAGGAGAGGGCCTCGAGCGCTCGGTAGCACCACACGATGTCCAGTTGCAGCACGGCATAATTATCCACCGTATTGAGCAGCGTGGAGCCACACTTACTGCAGCACATAAAACGGAGGCCAATGAGGAACGCGTGACAGTGACTCCAGGGCGACAATGACTTCAGTTTACTGCATAATTCCTATTTGCAGCTTAATTTAGCTTTTAGCATTTTTGACTTAATTTAGCATTTAGACTCCCGCCTTCATTATAAAATTGTACATGTCATTTCATAATTCCGACAGGATATTTCAGGTTGAGTGCAACGCTCTGGTTGGAACGTACCAGAACTGATCATCGGCTTGCAGTAAATGGCAGAGCGCCGCATCATACTCCTTCCTCTTCATTAGAGCTCTGCCTTTCTCGTGAAAGCCCATGGCTAGGATCAGGGCCTACAGACAATAAATCCGCAAAATCTTAGAGCAAACAACACACCCTCTAATGCTGTGTGTCCATCACCATCCGCAGGAGGTCTATCAAATTGAATCATGTTTGTATTTAAGCATACCTTTTTCTCACTGGATGGAATTTTGAGGGGGTTGCCTTTCTGGTCAGCAATTTCCAAAAATGGAGTGGTTTCTGGGTCATCAGTACCATCTAAAAATGAATGAAAAGTATGAAAGCTATTGACAAATGATTAAAACAGTGCTGGATAAACCTGGTTTTCAAGGCTTATGTGGGCTATATCCTGGTATTTATCCTGGTCTGGATGAGCAACTTGACACAACAAACTACATATCTGCCAATTGAATGAAACTTCAACTCTTCAGGCCTTGCAATAACAGCTACTGGCATATTTCTGGAAAAATAACCAAGAAGCAACAAGGGTGGACAAAATATGGTTATCTAAGAAGGTGAGGAGATCTAAAACTCACCTCTCTCTGACAGAATCTGAAACCCCTTCTCAGTTCTCTTCACACTTTCATTCTGAGACCGTTTCTTATCTTCTTCCTCCTTCATCAATTGTTTTGGCTCTGGCTCACTCACCTTCAAGACCATCATCTTGTCATTGTGCTTCACATTCTGTTCATCGAGTGTCTTATCTGTTTGCAAACACAATGACTTCAGAAATTCTGCCAGAAATTATAAAACGGGACCATCCAGTTAATATATTTTTTTAAAAAGCACATACCTGGATTCAGAGTCTTGCCATTCAAAATTAACTTGACATATTTGAGTCCATACATTTCAGATATCCTAAAAAACATGACAACCATTGTTGTTAGATTTACATCTTTACTCTGAGATGTAACTGCTTGATAATTAAATTGTTTGTCACTACAACAAAGATAATGATTAACACACTCAAACATTATATACCAATATTCAGTATTATTACTTACTTATTCATCACTTCTTGAACAGTAATATCCAGTTTGGTCTCCAAGTAATTCTTTTTCTTTGTATCCTAAAAGTATAGGGGGGGGGTTATACTTTTTAATACTGTTATACTCACCACCATTATTTGTAATTTTTACTCACAGGAATGCACAACTATAGAAATTTGGCTATGCAGAGCAGGACCCTCATTTATAAAACTTTGCGCAGGTTCTAGACTAAAAGTTTACGTACGCACAAAAGGAGAAAACTGCGCACACTCAAAAATATTCAGATTTATAAAACTGTCCTTACGTTTGATTGCACACATTTTTCTCACAATCAACCTGACATTTCACGCACATGCACGACCCTAGTATCCCGCCCGTTAACTCCTACAAATAACCACAAATGGTTAATGGAACAACCAATGTGAATATGATACGCGTATGAATTAGCTTGTCATTACAATTCAATGTCAGAAAAAATGGAGAAGCCAGACTGTAAAACAAAAAAAGAGAAAGTTGAAGGATTGTGAAATCGAGATGCTCGTTACGGAGGTAGAGGTCAGACGGGCTATATTTCTTGGTGGAAAATGTTCTGTACGTGCATAAAAAATAAATAAAAAAATGTGTGGAGTGGCAGCATGCCACAGCAGCCGAACCATTTCAGAAATTAAGAATAAATGGTCGGATATTAAAATGGATGCAAATTTCATAAGGTCGCAGTACCATAGCCAGAAATTAATAATTGTTACTATTAATTGAGTCACAACTATCAGCCCATGAAAAGACATTATTTAAAATACTATTCGATAATACTATACTGTCTGACTCCGATTACACAGAAATGTATCTTGCATCTTAAAGCGGCAGTTTCACTTAGTCACAAACATGAAAGCCAGATACATCCACACAAAACATACAGATGTGCGTACGCACGGGTCATAGTTTGCATTATGTGCACATGTTTTGATGTCAAGTTTGTTTTTATAAATCCCAAATGTGTGGGGAAAGTGGGGTACGCATCTTTTTTGTGCATACGCACCGTTTATAAACAAGGCCCCGGGACCAGTAATGACTAATTAAAAATTTGAATGAATGCACAAAATGCCACAATATCCCTGTTGTTAGAAGTAGTCATCTAATACCTTTCTGAAGTCCTTGGGGAGATTGAGCTCCAGTGTAGCCACACATGTTTCCTTGTAGGTGTTATTACCAGCACCTCTCTTGACAGCCTGGGACCTGATGATCTCCAAAGCACTTTCCACATCAGAGACAGAAAAACCCAGTTCGGTGGCATACGTGCTTGAAAGTTCCTATAACCAAGCACATGACAAAGGCAAAGGAAATTTAAAAAACTCAATTTTCATGTGTCCAACCTTTTACAATGCTTTGGGAAAACCTCCAATTTCAGAGGTTTATGTGCTTCAGACTTGAAAATAGCTTTAAAAATTACATCATGTATTTCAGTTCTGTCATATCTGCAACTGTATACATTGTGAGAGTTTGAATCGTCCGTTGGTTGATAAGGTGGGTCCAGTCCACATTTACTTGAAGCACATTTGTCAGGATGGTAATAGTATTTTCCACTGTAGGCTGCCATGGGGCTGAGCTCTCAATTAGGGATCGTTAACTGAATATAGAGCTTTACGCAGAGGTGGAAATCCAGGGGACATAAAGTAAAAGTCCTACCATGTGTTTCTTCCACCCATAGACTCAGCCAGCTGATTTCACTAATTAGTTCTACCTCCTCGCTGAAGAATTACGTTAATTAGCAAATCCAGGTGATTGGAGCAAAATACTGGGGAGGACTTTTACTTTATGTCCCCTGGAATGCCACCTCTGGCTTTACCTGAAACCCTTTCATGAAATCTACAGTAAATTATTTGTGACCGAAAAACGTCTGCGTTAGTTAACATATGAAGATACACGCACGTATTTTACATTTTCTTACTAAACGTTCATTTCCATATTGACATTCTGGACCAGCTGCTTCTTCATTTAAATGTATATACAGTTCGGTTCATTTCTCACGGTTCCACTTGTCGTTTTGGAAATTGTTCGCAAATTAATAAAGCCGAGTTACTGAAATAGATGGTTGTGTTCCTTTTGTATCAGAATATCTAGCAACCAAATGGAAGAAATAAGTGAACTTTCGCAAGAGACATCATCAAGATCCGTAACTCACACACCGCATAACTTCATGTGACTCCAAAGGCTGAGAAACCTATAACTACGTTAGCTAGGTTAGCGTTATCTCGGTAAAATGCCTTGCAAAATAGGTAAGCGAGCTACCAGGCCATCATTGTTTTTCACCAGCGATCATCAAGTCTGCTAAATTTATATACGACACCGTCACCTTCATCGAGTCCTGTCCTGTCTCATTGTCAGCCGTGAAGGGGGGATTCCAAAGTTGAATTTTCTGTTGTTTTAGAAGTGTTTTCAGCTTCGACTGGATGTGTTCTTCTGCCATTTTTATTGCTGAAGGTGAAAGATGAATGAAGGAAAATAATTAGCAAGCTACCTTAGCTCGCTAAAAAAGAAACTGAAACTGGACCCTATATTATTGACAGTCAGGGGAACTCCAAATGCAGCAACGTTAAGTTGGCAACGCTAAATTATCTACCACTATTAGCTAAAAGAAAGCCGTCTGACTTGCTAGAACGTAACATCTTTCGGACATTACTTTGCTAAAACTCGATATTACCTTCAGTTGGCTACGTGGAAAATGTAATAATTAAATGTAAATACAGCTTAGTCACCGTTTGCTAGACTTCACTTAGCTAACGTAACGTTAGTTATATAGCTACTGGTCTGTAAGCACCTAGCTATGCTCAGTCGCAATCAAGTACGGTTGTTATTGTTTTTTCCAGACTTCCTGACTACGGCAAACCAGTAGGTTCAGCTGCCTAGTGGTGTCGCATTTGTACTCCTGAGACTGATGTTCTCCACTATTGTTAGGATAATACCTTCTGCTAAGTGATTGCAATGCAATTTCTTATGTACATTTTCATGTATGAACTTTGGAGAGAAGCATTGACCTGAATAATGTCTTAAAGAAAAGTGCTTGAGATAGGAGAGAGATTTCTTTTTTCTGCAAAAAAACAAAAACAAACTTCAGTTCTGTAGTTAAGTGCTAGGGAAATTATTGGGCATGCAGAGTAAAACACAGTATTGCAGAATTCCATTAGACATATGTGGGGAAAAAATGCTTGATCATGTTTATATTACTGCAAAAGAAATTATAACTAAAATGTTCCATAGTATGCTAGTAGATACTTTTGTAGAAAAAAAAATCTATACTTTAATTGATTATGAATGCACATTTAGCGGGATTCTCTGCACTTTTTGCCATGTGCATGATGGAGAAGTCACTACTACTACTACGAAGGTAGAAAGCACACCTGGAGAACTGCCAGGTTTCAGCGCCGATAATGTGTTCTGTCAGGAGGCTGCGCACCAGTACAAGTGCATAGCATCAGCTCAACAGCCACAAGATGTCACTGCCATTCTACAGATTTTATTTCTGTCACCAACAGAACTGCAAAATCAGGGTTTGTTCCCCTTCATCACTCATGGAAGCAAAAATCTGTGGAGCAAAATAAATTGGATATTTTATACTAAAATGGTGCATGTTCACAGCATTTGGCACATCCATGTTATCATACTGAACTTTGACATTTTTATTAACTGCATTACAAATACTGAAGCTACAACCCCACCCTATAAAGTCATATTCAGCTACACTCTTAATCACGAGACTGAGCTGGAACACTAGAGTTCTCTAACAGCAAACGTTACTTCTTCCGTCATAAACAAGGAACAATCACACAACCATTCACAATGAAGAAAATATTGAGACCTTCAATTACTGTGAGTTCCCTTTAAACAGATGACAAGGTGAGTTGCCACATTGTCTGAAACATTAATTAACAGTTTAATTAACTTAATAAACAGTTCACATATTTCTAAATCATGTCATTAAATGTCAGAGTGGATTAGAGACGGGTAGAGAGAGACAGACAGACAACTAATTAGACAATCATGACGATTAAATTATTACAGACACCTTATTAGAAAATTATGACAATTAAATTATTTTTACTTTGTCTTTCTGAATATACCTGATGAAGTATGGGAATGTAATTATGGCTCATTCTTTGGCACAGTTTATGCTTCCCAGATTTACATTTCATACTATGAAGGCATATTAAATTCTGACATTAGTTTATGGTCTGAAAGCATCCAGAGTGTGAAATAGATTATCCTAAATTGTTATATCTTTAGCTGAAATACGATATACATGTTTATAGTTTAGAAAAAATTATTTGAAAATGCAACATCTCATTATTTTACATTAATCTCATGGTGAAAACAGTATATAGATGCCATAGAAAATACCACTCAAGCAATAGATATGACATGTCTCTGTTCTACATACAAAACAGGACTTCATTTGATTTTTTCATTTAGTCATCTACTCATATAGTAGTTTGTCTGATGGCGCGGGGAGTCTGAATTCCACCTGGCTCATGAATGTTAATTTTCATTTGAGGAAGAAAATATCATGACTGCACCTCCAGATAACATCTTTCAATGAAGCAAGTTCAATCTCATCTTCAGTTAATGGACCATAACAAAAAGCCCATAATGCATTCTTAATATTGTATTCCAGCACATTCTTCTCAACATACATTCAACACCATGATGATCTTGGTGTCCGTCTCCAGTTCTTGTCTATTTTTAATCATCACTGTAAACAAAAGTGTAATCAAACATTTTAGGGCCCAGGTGAAAGGTAGGCAACCTGCTGCATTCCACAACCATTCACTGCCAGAAGGTTATCAAAATGATGAATACATTCCAAGCCTCCTAGCAGCCTCTGACTTCTTTGGACATTTCCGGTGAGGAAAAGGGTAGTAGTGGGAGCTGAGAGAAGGCAGGGAGGGTTGTTTTCCTGTCACATTCAGAGGTTTTGACCAGTTTTCAGGAGAGGAGAACTTCCTGGAGGCGGGGGTGACCTGCTCACTCCTTCCTCTGCTATTGAGGAATAGGCAACCATTCAAGTTTTCTGAAGCAATAGAATCGACTTGTTTGGATTCTGCACTCTCCTCAGGAAAGTATTTGCTGGCTGTTAGGTTTCCTGTAGGATTAGGGTTGGCTGTGCTGACCTTTGTATCTAAGGTTTTTAACACATTGCCTCCTAAATTGGTCATCCGATGAATTCCTAAGTGGGTGCGCCAAGGAGTTTTGTCACTGTCAAGGTCATCAACAAAATTGAACTTTATCTCTCTGACTGGCAAATGCTCATCAAATACTTTGGGATATTTCACTTCCTGGTTAACAGGAACCATGTTAACAAGGGACTTGCCACAAATTTCGTCATTGTTTGGTGCTGGTGAGGGAAGGAGAATGGGTTTGGGGGAGGAGGGGGGTGACAATTAGTACCATGTGATTAATAATGCAAAAATCGGTTAAGATGTTTTCACTTGCGTAAGAGAACAATCATTTTGCATATTTCACATGATATTTTCTGTAATACGTTTTCACTGATATTTTTCATGACATAACCCTAACTCTGCACTGACCAGAATAAAGCTGTCAATCTGCTTCACAGCTGACCAACATCACTGGTGACTAGCAACTCCAACCCACCAACATTTTGTTCATGATTCAATACAATTCTATAAAACTATTTGTATTACCCTTTAAACAAATTCATATTCATCGAGAAAAATCATCATGCCTGGCTGACACACAAAACTTAATACACTTTCCCTATGGCTGAATACTCTACCACAGAATCAAGTCCTGACCCTTTCATTACATGGCTGCAATGTGGTGAGGGAAGCATTGGTCCATTTACCAGTACAAAGCATTTCTAGCTGGCAGTCCCCTGGGAGTCTATAGCTTTAGTGGTATAGTGCTGGCAATGTTGTAACTGTCATGTATCAAGCAGGATGCTACAAAATCTGGGTCAAGCAGTCTCTTGTATCAGGGAAATAGCATGATGATCCCTTCAGATTAACAATGGGGACACTGTAATTATTAAGTCTGACAAAACAAGAAGGCAACATAACCTCAGACAAGCATCTAATATGCTTTCTATGGGCACAGTCCATTTCATATCTCGCAGTACAGTTGTGAAGTTAAATATGTCAAGATGCTGTTCAGATTGAATTCCTGGCTAAGGCAAACTAATCTAAAATCCACAGGAACACTACAATATAAAATCTTTGTAAGGTAAACCCATGAAACACTGCACTTTGCAATAAACAGCAATATGCAACTGATATTTTAGATGAAAGACATTAATAGAAATTAGGATAACACCAAGCAAGCATATTTACAATTATACCAAACACATGAATTGCTGTCAATTGTTATCAATAGGCCTACATAAGGAGTTGTGAATATTCCATTTCAATTACAAATGCACTTTTCATAACGAATTACTTAGCCTACATATAATAATAATTTAACAAAACATGGTTTTGGTAATAGATAGGCTATCAAAAGCAATAATCTAATCGACATTTGAATAATGAGTCGTCTGTTACCCTGATTTGACATTTAAATGCATTTAATCAACATTATACATAGTATTAATTTAATTAATTTCATCTTGTGGCCTATATGTAGGTTAATTAATAGATCATGAAATCCACATCTAAAAACCGTAAAGACCGGCCATTCATTTTTGTACCCCGTAGTCTAGGCACACGCGAGTCTCTGGTCTTCATTTCAAGAACCATTTACTCTGCTATGCTGAAACCTACACACATTTAATACATTTAAATACTTAAAATTTGCCGGGTGTTAGGAGGTTATAGTCTATGAGACTATATAGTCTATAGTTTATTTCAAAACCCACCATTGCCTGGTTTTGACCTCACCGCACCTGCATAGACTGACGAGGCGAATGCTTTTAAACAAAACCAAACATTTAAACAAACTCTAGCCTACACTAATGTAGTAGGCCATCTAAAATAATATGATTATGATTAGTTTACACTAAACGCACTGCCAAGTAGGCTAGGCTATAGCCTAAAATCAATAAACTGGTTAACTTCTGTTTGAATGCGTAAATAAGAAGCCTACACAACAGCTGCATTAGGCTAGCTACTTCATACTTTTTACACAACTAGCCTATACATTTTAAATGTCTATAGCCATTTTAATGACACAGCCTACTTCTGACTACAACATAATGCAATTGCGATACACTTGTAGCCCAGACGAAAAACATGCCCGATTGGAACGGCGGAAGCATTTTTCGTCGAATAGGTTCACGGCACCCTAAACATGCTTACCTTTTTTAAATAAAACAACGCGCGTTTGGAGCATTTGCTTCCTTCTATTACAATCGTACTGCTCTTTCAAAAGTGCAACGTCCATTCTGGCGGGTCCCGCAAAAATCTCGGTTAGGTCCTCCTGATAAAAGTGACTCGCGTCTCCACTTTTTCCTCCCAATTCACAACCTCTGATGACCTGTTTGCATAAACACGTCAAACTTAAACAGCAGCGTGATAACATCCTGCTCGTTGACGTGCATCGATACAAATTAACCACTACGTATAGGCTCTATTGCAAAGATCACTGTCAAGTGTGATATAAAACGACTTTGAGAAAAGTTTTAAAACTTAGTTTGGCACAGTCTACATGAAGGAAAAGCAAACAATGGGGCCACTTCCAGATAGCTTCAAGAAAACATGCTGAGAGGTTGTAATGGAAAAAGTAAATAGCTACATCTGATATACAATATTTTTGGTTAATAATTTGCTATTTAGAAAGGTCAATCAACAATGTGCTTATAATGTTGGAAAGCATAGGTAGGCTAAGCTATGGGGTCAAACAACAGAGCCTAGTCTAGGCAATAAGCTAACTCATAAATCTCTGGAAGAGGTAGGCTATGCAATGCTCCCGGTGTTAGACAGGCCTACATTCCACAATGAACACGTTTCTCAGTTTGTATGAAAAATCCATATAAAAATTATACCACCTTTAATCACAAAGTAAAAAATGAACACAATGCTATGACGTATGTTGTTTTTGTATTATATTTGGCATATAACTGAGACGATAGGTCTTTCTACACCAATTCTGGATGTTGATGCAACTGTGTTGATGTAATGGGTGAGTCCTGTTTTTGCCAGACATAAGATCACATGACTAATTACCAATTAACGTTTGGGTTTACGTTTGAAATTATTTGTTAAATGTAATGCTTAATAGGCCTAAATGTAACGTTTTAATGTAAGCCTACAGAAAAAAAAACTTAATGAGTCACAGGAAACTGCACACTCAGTAAATATTTGTTTATTGAATCATGGTAAAAACTGTATTGCTACATGTATTTGCATTGCAATTGTATAATTAATTCTGTTACATGCAGATTATGAGGTCCACCTGTGCTGCATTTTGGGCTGCTTGTCATCATGCATCATGCATAATATTATAGCTGACATGACCCACAGCTAAATTATAATGACTATCGTAAAACTATTCTTCAAATTCAATCATCTCATCATTATTTTGTGCAATCAATCAATCAATCAAACTTTATTTAATTCTCCGAAGACACATTGAGGGAAGGAGCCCTCATTTTAATGGTGCAGAGATTACAGAAACATTAAAACAACATACAACAATAAAATAAAAACTATATAAAATAAGTGAAAAATATTAATAATTAACAGTAAATTTGTAGTAATAAATTAATAGTGAAAATACAATAATAGATACAAAAAAATTCTAACTAAAACAAAGGGACAATTATTTAAAAAACAAATGTACACTCAAATGTAACTTAGGTTGAGATCAAAGACTTAAGAGTTCAAACAGAGTCATGTTTCAATGGCAGCAGTGTAGCATAATGGTTAACAAACTGGGCTTGTAACTAAGGTTGCAGGTTCGATTCCCAGATCGGACACTGCTGTTGTACCCTTGAGCAAGGTACTTCACCTGCATTGCTTCAGTGTATATCCAGCTGTAGAAATGGATGCTGTGTAAGTCACTCTGGATAAGACCGTCTGCTAAATGCCGTCTGTAATGTAATGTCAATGTCGAATCTGACCTTCACAACCAAATCGAATCTGACCTTCACAGCAGTAATACAGAAAAGAAAGTCAATGCAGCCCACCAAAACAATAATGGGTGGCTGGTATTATTTCTTTGAGATTTCGGCTGAAAACCTGCACTTCCTTGAATTGTTTTAGGAATTACGTCAATTTACTCTTGTTTAACTGTGCAAATATAGCTTGCATCAATAATTTAGATTCATTATATTGATACAATATAAAGTTATCTCTGATGTTCAAAGGAATAGCATACTTAGCATGCCTTAAAATATATAGGCCATGTTGGTTGAGAGGGGTAAACATATTCAGCAGCACAGTTGAGAATTATTAACCTACGGTCTCTTTAAAGATTTTTTCAAGCGTTGGTAAAACAACACACGCGCACTAGGCTACTCCATTTCTTCATGTGGTTCATTCAATGGCTGCCTCTTCAGATCCCTGTTATCTGGGATTTGATTTCAGCACTCAGCAGGTACGGTCAAGTAATTTAAGTCACTAGCTAAGTAGATATACGTCATTCTGTTTACATTGCGGAATGCACTATGTTGTGTGAAAGGTGGTCAGTGCGGAAGCAACCTGAGAATCGCTACCGGACCTATGATGCAGCTATGTGTTATTAAGGTAGCCTGAAGTGGTAAATCCCCGACTTTATTGCGTTGTAGGCTATAGTAAACACTTTGAAAAGCTACCATAAGCTTGCTAATGAAGCCATCAAGGGGAGAATTATAAGACGGAACAATAATTGCATTCCTCTTTTTTGCAGTCCACGAACACAGTCCAGCGTGTACCGTACTTTGATCTTTTTGCAAAAGGAACCCTTTGCCTTCACTTTTCAATAACTGGTTCAGTTGCTAATATTACCGAATTGCACATTAAGCCGAAGCGAAGTTAATGTTCTGCTCCTGCATTATTAACTGATATACATACGTATGCATAATGCAAATGCATTGGTGTTTAAAAAAATGAATGATATCAAATGCTAACATTTAATTGGTAGTTAATGAGCATATTAGCCTAGTTTACATAATGAAGAGCACCCCCCTCAAACACACACACAAACTATGCAGGCTAACTTTGCTGCTGCTTTTGCTATAGGCTATGAACGGTGTAATTCATTGTTTCTCATTGTAACCCCACTTCTTTGAGACATGTTTACAATATTAAATCTGTAACATTAAATATTTTTGTATGTTTGTGCATTTAGCTGAAGGTGATTGCTGTTGATGAAAATCTGAACGTGATTCACCAGAACAATGTACAATTTGACAGTGAACTCTCAGAATACAGGTAATAGCCTACAATGAAAGTTTTGTTATTTTAATTATTAATCATAAACACATCTGAATTACTACAGTAAGGAAAGACATGACTATTTAACTTATAAAATAAATATACTATATAAAAGTATGACATACGTTAAACCATATCTTTCCGAAATTTAATTTTAAGACTTTTATCCAAAACCAGTTCTGGAAACAGTGATTGTTTCCTTGTATCAATTTGTGTAGAACCCAGGGTGGGGTGCATATCCAGAGTGACAGACTCACTGTTACCTCTCCAGTGCTGATGTGGGTGAAGGTAATCTATAAAACCTTGAATGCTTACCGTCTATTTAAAAAAAATCATTTATCAGCTAAAGTACTAAGTTGGTAGACCAATCCTACAACCCCCTAATGAGCACAAAAGTGGTTTTCTAACATGTTCGATAAAGTTGCTTTACACTTTTGCGAACACAGGTACACATATGAATATTTTTGCATTCAAATTATCTTGCCATGTTTTTAAATGAGGAAAAATGTAACCTATATATAAGCGGCTAATGCCTAATAAATTATCGCCTAATAAATGAAACAAAATGTTTAAGTATGCTAGCAGTATTCAAGTTAGCTTTGCCCTGATTTGTTTGTGGGCAGCTCAGTTAATAGCACATGTATTAATTTGCTGTTTGCCCAGAATATTACTGTTTAGAACTCTAAATAAATACATTGTGTTCATTAACATCGTTTCCTAGGCTCTTGACAGCATTTTTGAGAAGATGAAACATGATGGCTTTGATTTCTCTGGTGTGAAAGCTCTATCAGGAAGTGGCCAGGTAATGAATAGTGTTCTGAATATGCTTACTCACACAAGTGGACAACCAATATATTGATAAAAAATATTGGTTAAATTGGTGTTTTTATTCTTCTGCAGCAACATGGTAGTGTATACTGGAAGACAGGGGCCAGTGAAGTTCTTAAAAATCTTGATCCAAAAAAGCATTTGCATGAACTCCTGCAGGTAAGGCATATTTCCTTGTGGGGCACGCTGAAAAGGAAACCATCTTCTGAGCATAATCATATGAATAACATTTTACCTAGAAAAGGGTAATGAGATCGTGATATTGCATGCTTCTGTCTGGATGATGAGATGCCTTACCTTGGATTTCATTGATGGGGGTTAAAGTGTGTGCGCAGCCTTGTTTAAAATGTGTGTAGAGCCTTGTCTTTAACCATCCTGAATACCTGAAGATATTTCTTTTGAAGGGCAACGCAACATGAGTTATTATGATTTGCATGAGTGTTGTGCGGCTTTCTCTTTTATTAACATAGTTATTTGTTGTCATGGCAACCATTCATCTTGACGTTTTCCAATGGGAAATGTAGTGTAATCAAAGTCCATCTCTTTGCATGCGGATGCTGTTGCAACATAGAATCTACAGGAGTTAGTGTCCGGCTAAAAGTTAATGCATTACCTTGTGGGAGGAAACCACAGATGCTAGCACAGATGTTAGCACAGACCTTGAGCCAGCGCAGGTAAAGTACTGAATGTACAGAAGCCCAGTGTTTACACAATATTCCCACTAACTCCATTTACTTAGTGTTTTGTAGTGAAAGGGTTTACTTTAAAGATACACAAACACATTGTTTAATGAAAAAATTGTACAGGCTTTGTAAGAGCAGGGAACAATATACAAAACCTTTACGTGCATTGTAAGAACATTTCACCGCATTAGCAACTCCTGATGATAGAACACGATTTGCCCTCAGCTAAACACGGAAGTAAGTGTCAGTGCAATGCAGAAATTAAACATGATCAACATAATCAATCTAACTATGTTTCTAATAGTACTATTCTCATGTATAGTTACAAAATCACCATTGTCTTTGTACCTTCTTAATATCAAAGTTTTATGTTACCAAAATTGTATGAAATACCCAAGTATTTAAGCAATTAATTGTTATGGCTAACCATTGGGACTTACATGTTTTTTTTGTTGGACATTAGAATACTGTATTACATGTCTCAACAGAGCACCGTGTAACTTGGGTGTGGGCGGAATACATTTTCCTCGGAAGTACCGTACAGCGTACATTTCATGGGCATTTGTTTGTAGTCGAGTAGGCTGAATGCAGTAATGTGGGTTAGGTGTGTTCTCATGCTCTGAGTTCTTGGAGCGTTCTTTAGATGGCCACACATCTCTCTCATAGTTTGTGAGTATATTGGATTTACAGTTGTTGTCCAGAGTGCATTTGTGTTGTCGTCTTGTGCCATCTTCTCTTTTTTTAAAATGTTATGCATGCCAGTCGGTCTCTTTTTTTTATGTTAGGGCATCATTGGAATACTGTCCAGTGTTCCACTTGTGATGCTATTTGACACCTGAAGAAGAAAACCAATGAAAGGGAATGTGCGTTGTGTTGGCAGGGGACATTTGCAGTGCCAGATAGTCCAGTGTGGATGGACTCCAGCACCACAGAGCAGTGTCACAACCTGGAGACGGCTGTGGGCGGAGGCCAGAGACTGGCAGACATCACTGGGTCACGTGCCTATGAGGTGGGGGTTGGAATGTAGCCAGTACATTGTAGTTTTCATCGGGTTAATAAAAGAATGTAAGGCTGCATGAAAATAGCCAATTCATTTGAGTATGTGATACACGAGCTTGAGGTAATTCTCCAACCTTGTACTGGAAGCTCATGTACATTTTTTTTTGCTCAGTAATAAAACGTGTACAAATATGTACTTTAAAACATATTAATAATTAGTCATCTTGCCTACTTTGCACTGTAGATAATGCATTGTTCCTATCATGATATAAGAAATAATGTGTCTTTCTTTCAGCGATTTACTGGGAATCAGATTGCCAAGATTTACAAAACAAAAGCAGACCAGTACCAACAAACTGAGGTGATCCTTGCTCTTCAGCCTTTGCAATTTTGTTGTTTTCTTTTACTAAGCGCTTCAGCTCCAGATTGCTGTCCAGGTTATAGTTTGGCTATTGTAAAAATGACAAAATACGACAATAGGTTTCATTGAACAACATGACTGATCATTCAAAAAGCATTAAGTGCATTTCGATACTCGCTGATGCTGCAAACGTGATTGAGGTGCAGTATACAGTACTGTGTCTGTGTCATTAATTTGCAGTGTACAAGTGAACTGATTGAATGATTGTTTGGACTGAATTTCTCTGGAGAAGGTTGTGTGAAATGAGATCCTGTGCTTTTGATGTTTAATCACAGAGGATCTCACTGGTGAGCAGCTTCGCCTCCTCTCTTTTCCTGGGAAGCTATGCTGATATTGATTATAGCGATGGTAAGCCTGCATGCCTCTTGCTTGAGTTTTTAATCAGAAAAACGGAAAATGACTTGAATCGTTCTCCGCTTTGACCATAAGCTGATTTATTCAAGTGCTTGCATTCTCAGTCTGTGTAGGAGTGTACACGGTGCGTATACCCAGCAAGGCTGGGTTTTTACCATGTGTGTTCACCTCTTTTCTTACTTATCAGCTTCATTTTATAATAATTAGACAAGTAATGAAACAGTGTTGACATGAAGCAGTTTTGTAAAAAAAAAATTCATAAATAAAAAATCAAAGTTTAGATTTTTTTTCATCCAGATAGGTATCGTTTAATTTTTCTTCTCTGTCAATAGATTTGCTAAAGATGATCTTTTGCTCCCTTTTGTCAAAGTAAAGTTTCAAACATTTTTATGCATTAGTGTGCCCTAGAACAAAAGATATTTGAGAAGCTGTCCAAACTGGTACACATGCTACTGCTGATCATAAAATGAAACATTCACGGTGGAATCCACGAAAGGATTACAAAGTTTTCGCATCTGTTAAACTGTCGCAAAAAAATTACGGAAAAAAATTACGATTCACAAAGCACATGCAGTGTGTGGAAGGTGCACACTACTGCACTACCAGGGAAATAGCAACACAGTGTACCATCTGGGTCATGCATATTTAAATTATGCCATCTTCATAAATTCCAGCACCAAAATGACAAATTTTTATGCAAACGGGACTCGCGCTGGGTGTATCCGTTTCACACAGATGACCACAATTACCCCTCACAAAAAGTATGGACACCCTGAAACCTGCTTTTAAGGCTGAACAGTCTTTTTAAAAGCTATGCAATGTGTAAACGTGTCAATTAAAATTACCATGGCAGCTGTCATGGGTGCATCAGTAAGACATTCTCTAACATGTTAGGTTAGCAAGAGAGTGGATCTTCTGCACAAGTGTATCCCTCTCTGGAGACAGAAATTATTAGTCATTCATTACAGGGTAGAATTGCTTGTCGATATTTAAGGCAACCATTTGTGTTTGACCATGCTAATGAGACTTCATTTACTTTTAAGTGAAATTAGCAATTTTTCAATCAAATAAATTGATCAAAGATACACGTCTGACACGTCTTATTATTGCTCAGTATACGGAGGCGTCTGTGGTTCGGCTGATCTTAGTTGCCACTCATTAGACCTTCACCCGGCAGAATGACCTGAAAATGTAAAGGCACAGTCAATTTAACTTACATTAAAAGGACTGTGAAGTTGTAAATAAAAGTCATTATAAAACACTGCTATTGTTATTTAAAAGATAAATAAAGCATATTCAAAGTCTTGATAAAAATAGAAAAACATGCATTTTTCCATTTTAAATTTTGAAATTGAAATAATCGTAATAACTGTCTCGTTATGCACCATGTGCATTAATTCAGCCTAAATATTTGATTAAATGACCCAATTAAATGATTAAGGGTTAAAATAGAGAGGGAATGAAGATGGAAGCACGTTCTGTATGGCCAGTACTGAGAATGCTTACAATTGCTCAAAAACGTGGGGTGGGACCGTGGGAGCCACCCAATTAAATATAATTAATGTCACTTCTGCGGAGGTCCACTGTAGTGGTTTCCTTTACAGGAGGTTCATGGTGTTCCTCTCTTGTCCAGGATCAGGGATGAATTTGATGGACATCTTCACGAAACAGTGGACACAGCAGTGTCTGAGTGCCACTGCCCCACAGCTGGCAGAAAAGCTTGGCACCCCAGTACCTTCCACAGCAGTCCTGGTACTTGGTACTTTTGAATTCTTAGTTCACATGGATTTCTGTCATTGCCCTGTTTTTATTCTTAAAATGATTGTTATGTGGGACTCGGTATACAGTGGCAATGTTTATTTTTAACAGTAAAATAATTATGTACACGTCATATACTTAACATAAATTATGTGAAAGATCAAGCTGAAACCAATAGGTAGCATTAAGTATTTATTTTGCGGCATATAAATTGCGGTCAAAAATGTGTCAGGATGCTGGAAATTGGAAAAGTTAAAAGATTTTGCTGATTTAGTTATCACATTTATCATAAACTGTAGCACAATTTCATCTTTAGTTAAGAAAAAATAATTAAAGCTAACTTTATTAATCATTTAACACATAGGAAACCATACAGTGTACCACCCAGTAAGTAGAAACCCCTGTTAATAAAAGCCAGAGATGTGGTTCTTATATTAGCATTAATGTGGCCAGCTTGGTTCTGGAGAAACACAATATCCATTTGTTTTATCCTCACCTCAGGCAAAATGCCAGGCCTGAAAACCGCTTTCTTATTTGTTTCCCACAAGTGGCTCAAATCCGTCATCTCTAGTCATACATCCACACCATTACCGATGATCTGTACTGCACATTAATTGATTGCAGCTCCATGGTTACTTATTAAAGGGAGATATTTACTGCCCTGAAGACCGTTTGCTGGTCAGAGAGATGCAGCGCTTGTTCTCCGCAGGTTCATTCACCCACGTCAAATGAATTGTGTCTGCTGTCAGCAAGACCTGTTTGCTGGGTTTGGGTGTCAGTGGATTCTCCAATTAAATATAATTACCATATGAACATAAACAATCTTACAGTTATGCCCTGTGCCATTTTTAATCATTGGCTTCACCTGACTAAGTACCTTTTCAATTAAGGGGAAACAAATGGATATTGGGCCCTGATTATCCTCCTCCTTTCTCCCCGCAGGGTCCTGTCTCCGCCTACTTTGTCAGCCGATATGGGTTTCCGGTCGACTGCAAAGTAGTGGCTTTCACAGGGGACAATCCAGGTAAGGTCCCAGTCAAGCTGTCCCCAAATGGCCTCCCCCATCTGGGTTTTGGAACATAGCGCCACTAGGTGGCACTAAGGCAGCATACTGAAATTCTTGTCTCTCATCAAGTGTTTTGAAGCCTTCAGCGAGTCAAATATTAACTTTCCACAAGGGCGTATTGTATATGAAACAAACGGCCCAATGCCAAACTGTTTTCTTTGTACCCCAGAGACAACAGGCCTCCTTGTTATGAGCTTAAGAGGACACTTTTTTTAATTAAAAAAAAAAATCCATGATTTTCAGCTGAGCATAAATGGCTCTGCCCCCACCCTGCAGTGTTGTATTTGTAGTATCAGTTACGTGAATGTGCCAATAAGATCGATTAGAAAAAGATGCTTAGATCAGGAGTGTCAATTGCAGTTCCTGTAGAACTGCAGTGTTTGCTGGTTTTTATTTCAGATAGTTCCCTGGGGACTAATCAGTCCCATTATATAATGAGCTTGATACATTTAATTCTCAAGGCAAGTAAGGGAAAGTGTCAGTGTTACATATGAAATAGTAATAATGGCAGAACTTTTAAAAGAATGAATTGCATTTAAAACTGTACTTGAATCAAATACATTGTCAATGAGTGCAAGGTGGTGGTAGTCCTAACTGGTATAGACTCTCAATGGATCAGTGGTAGTGTGTGAGTTAATGTGGTTAGTTGAATGCCTGTTAGCAACACCTAGCATCTTGGCACATTGTATTTCCCCCACATCGGACATACAGTTGTGTTAAAAAAAAATAGCAGTACAACATCAGTAACCTGATGAACCACTGTTATTAGTAGTAGTGATATTTCTGCATGGCAAATAATTTACTTGTAGATGTAGTAGTGTAATAGAAAAACAACTGTCACGACATGCATGCACGCTGCTTGTTCAGAGTAATTGGCTCATTCAAAAACCCAAAACACGCGGAAGAAAACGAGCAACTACTGTTAAAACGGATCGAAGAATAGAATCAGACAATCATCACCTCCAGAAAGATCAAAGATGATCTAAAATTACCTGTAAGTGCTGTTACAGTCAGAAGACGTTTGATCGAAGCTAAGCTATCAGCAAGAAGCCCCCGTAAAGCACCATTGTTGAAAAAAACGGCATGTGCAGAATTGGTTAAAATTAGCTAAGGAACACATCAATTGGCCCAAAGAGAAATGGCGTAACATTCTGTGGACTGATGAGAGTAAAATTGTTCTTTTCGGGTCTAGTGGTCGTCGACAGTACGTCAGACGACCCGACCCCAGGGTACTGAATTCAAGCCACAGTACACTGTGAAGACAGTGACGCATGGTGGCACAAAAATCATGGTATGGGGATGTTTTTCATACTACGGTGTTGGGCCTATTTATCGTATACCAGGGATCATGGATCAGTTTGAATACATCAAAATACTTGAAGAGATTATGTTGCCATATGCCGAAGAGGAAATGCCCCTGAAATGGGTCTTTCAACAAGACAATGGCCCCACACACACGAGTAAGCGAGCAACATCTTGGTTCCAGACAAAAATAATTGAGGTAATGGAGTGGCTAGCTCAATTCCCCAACCTCAACCCCATTGAAAACTTGTGCAGTTTCTGAAGCAAAACCCAAAAATTCACAGGAACTGTGGAATGTAGTTAATTTATCCTGGGCTGAAATACCTGTTTCTAGGTGCCAGAAGTTGGTTGACTCGATGCAACGCAGATGCACAACAGTTATCAAAAATAATGGTTATGCAACTAAATATTAGTTCAGTAATTTAAGTCGGCCTTTTGAAGGTCCTCTTCCAGCAGCTTCTTTCCTGCTGCCTCAGCCATCTTAGAAGTCAATTGAGGACAGCATCCAGTTCAGATCCAGCTCGAAGGACTGCAGTTATATCAGAGGGGAACATTTAATGCAATGCTGGTTGAGATGGCCAATGTGAACATGTACTCCGGTTCGAGAATCTGACTCTAGAGAAGAGATATCTTTATTGCATAAGGTCAAGTCAAGTGCAATTGCTATGAGGATTCAGAGGAATATGGGGGTATTATTGTCTCAAAAATTAATAAATTAATGAAACTGATCCACAAATAAATGAAACTGATTCACAAATAAATGAGACTGATCCACAAATAAATGTAAGTGGTCCACAAATACATGAACCTGATTCTCAAATAAATACAACTGATCCACAAATATGTTTTTGCACTCGCAAACAAATGTCTCCAAAACGAATGACTGTACACTTGTGAAATGCTTGTCGTGTGTTGAATCGTATGCATTTATTTGTACATTTTTGAGACAATCCTCACAGCTTGATGTGCTAAGAAATCCACAAATGTTTTTTTTTGACTGAGTCTACTCCAACTGTTGCTGACGCCCACATTACTCCGACAAATCACAACAGGTTTCAGGCCACTGTTCTGTGAACTTTGTAGCGAGTACCGAGCGTCTGTGTCCAAATCAGAACCGTATGTACTGCGTCCTGTGTACTGCTTACTATTTAGTGACATGCATGCAGTATGCAAAAAATATCCCCCCTTATTATCAGTGCAAATCCGGAAATAAGTATATCATTCGGGGATTATAAGTACACAATCCAGCATACTCATCCAGCATACTCAACTAGCATTACGTTACTCAAGGAAGACGTTGATACAGACACAGACATAGGCTGTGTCCGAATCAAAGCCCTGTCTACTGCGCCCTGTCTCCTGTGTACAGTGCTGTTTAATGTGCACTGTGTAGCACGCGAAAAATATCCGCCGTACTATTTTCCAACCGTACTGTGGAAGTGTCTTAAGCAGGTCGTAAGACGTCCTACGTGTGTCCTACGGTGTTGCCATGTCCGCGGTTTTACAGCTAAATTGGGCTACTTTCAAAGTGCAGTCACAGGTAAAAATTTTAAGTTGCAAAGCACACACTTATTTAAAAAAGTCAAAATATGATTATTTATATTTAAAATACGTTGGTTTCGGTGAAAAAGATATTTTGGGCTAGTTTTGAGTCGCCATTTGGCTGAAAGTCTTGCAAGGTCTGGCAACCATGTTTTGTTTTTGTTGTATTTGAAGGAAAACATCAGCGAAGCTTCACGTCATATTTATGCGACCAAAATGTTTGGGCATTTCTTGAAAAGTGTGCTTACGAATGTAGGCCCGGAAGTAAGTGTATCATACGAGGGTTTAAAGTATACTATATTTTGAGAAAATTTTGCCTACTTGACAACTTTTTCGCCCTGTCTACTCAACCCATAGGCTGCATTCTAATAGTCAAATTCAAGCAAGGAAGGATCCTTTAGATCGCATGAACCAGAAATATTTCCCGGGCAGCCATGCTAAGGACCGTTCGAATTTCTTAGGCTGCTTCCCAATATTCTTCACTCCCCACCTCCTTTCCTCCACTCCCCCACTACCACGGTTTGCTTTGAGACATTCATTAATATGTAACAATTTATGCGTAATTAAAATGTAATCAGCAACTTTAGATTAAAACACAAAGATCCATTTTCAGGGCACGGTGTAGAGGAGGTGGTAGTGGAGAAAGGGATGGTGCATTTTTCGTGCAGACTTTACAGTAGGCTACAATGCATCTCTAAGCGCTTTACTGTCGGGTAGCCTAGTTAGGTTAGCCTACTTCCTCGGTAATATCTTGCTCGCATGCTCCATTTAATTGGTTTCACAAAGTTCAGCCCAGATCTGATCCAAGCTACTTGACACAGTTTACTCCAAGAGTTGCTTGATACGCTATTTAGTATTTAGCCATGTAGCTAATCCAACTATCTAGCAGCTGTTTTATATGCAATATCAGCTGCTGCCATTTTTCATGTGGACTACATAAACATTAGCGGATGTAGGCTACTAGGGGCGGGGATTTGTTTAGGTTAGCGGCGCCAACAACAGGAGAAAAAAGTAGATACAATATTTATTCTGATCAAATGCATTTATTTGGATCAACGGTAACAAATTAAACCAGAGTAACAAGCAATTTCCAAGATTAGTAATGGTAACGACGATTCTGAAATTGGACCAGTAATGTGATACACTACTCCTTACCGCGAAAAAGTATTGTAGATACAGTTACGCGATGCTTTGTATATATACTGTTTATTTGTGGATCAGTTACATTTATTTGTGGATCAGTTACATTTATATGTGGATTATGTTCACTTATTTGTGGATAAGATGCATTTATTTGTACATTGCAACAACACAGATAGATTTGTGTGTGTGTGCAAGTGTGGTATAATTCTCATGAACACACAATCAGCAAACAAAAATATGGGAAAAGGAGTTGTCCATGAATGGCGGCCGCTCCTCCGTTCCACAATGACCAAATTATGCAGCTAAATTTGACGTGGGGGAAATACAATATGCCATGACGCTAGGTGTCGCTGACAGGCTTTTAAACAGCAACATTAATTCACACATGTAAATGTATCTGGCTTAACTTGTCTGCAGACATCGCTGACAGGTTTTCTAAGAGTAGGTGACTAGATTGTCAGGAGATCAGTGGTATGTAATTGCAGTCGGTTATGGGGGGTCATTGGTAGAGAGCTCATATAGATGATCAGTTGTTGTTAAATGGTGTGGATTTATAGTAGGTAACTGGTGTACATGAGAGGTGGATCAGTTATAGGTAACTGATGGTAGGTTACTTGGGTAGATGATTAGTGTAGGAGTGGAAGGTGATTGCACTCTATGCATTTTTGTGAGCCTATAACTATGAAGCTTTCTTCTGCTTAACTGCATTGACAATTTGAGTACAAAGCAGAGACCAAGTGGTTGTATATTAATGGAATACAAAGGAAGCAAAAGGTTATTATTTTTTAAATAATTTTTTTAGTAAACTGTAAACCAGCCAGAAATATAAAGTGTCAGTGAATGGAGCATAGACACAGCACATCACTCCTGCATGTGCTGCTTTTCATTTTCTAAATTTATTTTATTTAAAACATTTTTTTGTTGATTATCACAGTATCTTTTTTGTTTCTTTTTTAAATTCAAATTATCTTTCAATAGAGTTGGTCAAGAGAACATATGTATGTTTCTGTCACATGATAGCCTGAAAACACAGACTGCAGTGAGTCATAACTTGTGGTTATTTACAGTTTGTCCTGTAGCTAGGAGGCACCTACCACAAGACTATTTGTCTCAGATTGTAGGTCAAATCAATCCTGCCTGTAACAGTCAAAATTATCTTTTCTTTTCATCCAAGAGACTAAAGTTTGTGAGTCAGACCACCTTCCTATGGACCCACTGTGGACCAGTGCTGAATTTACACAGACCACTAGGAAAAATTTATATGTGGAGAAGGGGGCCAAATTGTGACGCTGTTTTTCAGATCTATCCAGCTCTATGCAATCATGGGGTTGTGGTGATTTTAATTTAGTATGTTTCAACTTTTAATTTGACCAAATTCCCTGCAGAAAGCAGGCCAGGAGAATGCTGTACAGTACACCAACACAGACCTAGACTTTTTGTGTTTGGAGAATATGCAGTAAAGCAGGGCTGTGGTTTTAGTCCGAACACAGCTCGTTCGGGCCTAAACGTTTGAATGTGGGTAACTGACTGACTGACTGGCTGGCTGCCTGATTCTCAGATGTTGAAAGCGCATGCGTACATTTTGAGTAATTATGGTAAAAAGTTTGTTGTCGCCCGGTATGCAGGCCAACCTGCATGCTCCAGAACAATATCCGCTGTGCCTCGTCAAATGTACCCCGCTGGCTGCATACAGGCGTCCGGGCTAGCTAGGCTTGCCTAGTCTTGTTCTGTTGTATCATTCGACCAGCAATATCGAAAGTTGAAGTATCAGGATTTCTTCCACCCATTGTCAGCTGGTTATTACTGCACAAATGGAAGGTATAAGCAAAGGAAGGTATAAGCAAAGATGATGTTGGCAAATCTGCGTGATATGGCCAATCACTCCTGGCCCTGAGCAGCTGCTGGCCACAGTTGCCCCTGGCACAGTCTAGATTAATATCAGACGGTGGAGCCCATCCACACACTGCAACAGTGTGTTAACATGATGAGCCTCCAGTAGCCCTTGGAGAGGACAGTACTTTTATTCAAAGAGATTACAATGTTTAAAATGTTCCATGTCAACCCACATGCCTTAACTTTTATTTTGAACCATGAAAATTGGGCCCCTGGCCTATTTTTCTACAAGAGCAACAAATGTGGTAATTTCTGAAAATTTGGAAAACACTTTACATATCTGAATGAGTTCATCCAGTCAATTAAGTGTTGATTAGTTTCCACAAAATATCCAATGTGCCCTCTTTGCTGTTCTGCCACTGTTACTAAAACACTCATGCTAATTATTTTTTTAACCAGCAAAAAGTTTACATTAATGTGATTTTTTGATAAATTTTTTGAAAGATGCTTTCTTCCCACTGGAGTATACGGATTAAAGTTCTGTCAGGTGATTTTTCTTTGGACTGTCTTCCCTTCATAAGCCACTGTTTGTATTTGTCACTGCATGAAAAGATGGATTTAACTTTTCTGCGAGGTCAACAAGAAAGCCCACTGACAGGAATGATTAAATCTTTACCAAGCCTACCACGCAGCCTCAAATTAAAACCCAAATGTGTATAGCCACTTGAAAACACCTTCAATGGTGCTATAGAAGTGCAGCGCATGAAAAGCTAAAAGGGCTATAACATTTTAAAAAAAAATCAATACCATAAATTCTCCTGCCAGTTATTTGCATTTTGAGCTTATTTTTCTTAAATTCACCCGATAAAGGAAATTGGTGGATTAGTATGATATAGACTAATCAATGGCATGATAGATTCCTTAGATATTCAGAAGGTGTTTGTTTAAACCTACAAAATTGAAAGAGGCTTGAACTGCATGGGTAAGGGCCAGGACTATATAATTTTTTTCAGTTTTGTTGGTCTTTCATCTATAGAATTCAGCAATACATCTTTTTCACTTTTATATCACAGGATCTCTCGCAGGGATGAGACTCCAGGAAGGAGACATAGCAGTAAGTAATTTCAGTGAATTTGCGGAAGACCCTATATATATACAGGTGCAGCTCAAAAAATGTGAATATTGTGAAAAAGTTCAATATTTTTTGTCACTCATTTCAGAAAGTGAAACTCATATATTATATAGATTCATTACACATAGAGTGAAATATTTCAAGCCTTTATTTCTTGTAATTTTGATGATTATGGCTTACAGCTAATGAAAACCCAAATTCAGTGTCTCAGAAAATTTTAATATTGTGAAAAAGTTCAATATTGGAAACTCATGGGTGTCACACTCGAATCAGCTAATTAACTCAAAACACCTGCAAAGGTTTCCTGAGCCTTTAAATCAGGGGTGTCCAAACTACGGCCCGCGGGCCAATTGCGGCCCTCGAAGCGTTTTAAAGCGGCCCTCGAAACATTTCAGAAGGATTATTAAATCTGGCCCGCTGCTACAAATGAGAAAAAAAATGCTGTTGTTTTTTTAACACTAGGGGGCAGTATAGTAAAAGTCCAACTCTAAAAACAGATCAGCAGTTTACGCCCCCCCCCCCCCCCCCCAAACAAAAAAGAATCTTATGCATTAGCTAGCCAACGTTCCTGTAGCCTACAAATCGTATTCTTATCAACATGGCGACTGCAAATAATCGAAAGGTGGATAGTGAATGTAGGAAATTCCAGCCACGATGGCAAAATGAATACTTTTTCACTGAGTACAGAGGCAAGTGTGTCTGTTTAATTTGCCAGGAATCAGTAGCGGTGATGAAAATAATTTAAAGTTAAGAGACATTATGAAACGAAACATGATGTGTCTTTTAAGGCATATACTGGAGCAGCCAGAGAAGAGAAATCGAAGCAGTTGGCGGCAAGCCTATCATTGCAACAAACCCAGTTTTTTCGTGCTAATCAAACGCAGCAGAATGCTACCAGCTAGCTACGAGGTGGCTAAGCTAATAGCGAAGTATGGAAAGGCCTTTGTAGAGGGTGATTTTATTAAAAGAGTGCGTCACAAAAATTGTGGAGATTGTATGCACAGAAAAGAAACAAGACTTCTGCAATGTTAGTGTTGCGAGAAACACAGTGGCCCGGCAAATCGAGGATTAATCAGCTAACATCAAGGCGCAAATATCAGACAAAGCTCCGTTGTTTTATTTCTATTCAATTGCGTGTGACGAGAGTACCGACACAACAGATTCGGCTCAGCTACTCATTTTTTTGCGAGGGGTTGACGATGATTTTTGCATTACTGAAGAGCTCCTCGACCTTCGGAGCCTGACTGGAACAACGAAAGGAGCTGATATTTTTGAAGCTGTGTCAGTTGGTATTCAAAATCGGAATTTCCCTTGGGACAAGTTGTGTGGAGTTACAACAGATGGTGCTCCAGCCATGATAGGTGAGCGTAACGGAATGGCTTCCCTGGTTTGCAGAAAAGTTGATGAGTCTGGGGGCGAGGCTGTTAAATTGCAGTGTATTATACACCAGGAAGTATTATGTGCCAAAGTCATGAAACTGGGCGATGTCATGAATACAGTCGTGAAAACTATTAACATAATTTGTGCGAAAGCATTCAATCACAGAGAATTTCGGGCATTCCTGTCTGAAATGGATACAGAATATGGGGACGTGATCTACCACTCACGTTCTCAAGCGGTTCTTCTCCCTCAAATCTGAGATCGACAAATTCTTAAGAGAAAAACGATTGTCCGTCGATGAACTGAGTGACCCTGTTTGGTTGGAAGACCTGGGATTTTTAACTGACATGACCGGACAGCTGAATGTCCTGAACACAGCCTTGCAAGGGAAAGACACAATCGTGTCACACATGAAAGCATTTGTCAGTGAACGCAATGCCGCACACTTCCCCTCTCTCCGGGAGGTAATCGACACTTTCCCAAATGCCAACAGCCCTGAGCAGATGGGGAAATATGTGACAGTAATCACGTCATTGATCACAGAGTTCAACACGCGCTTTCATGATTTTGCTTCTATTGAGAAGGACATCAACATGTTTCCTTCCCCGGTGTCAGGCTTTTTTTAAACAAAATTGTATTTCAAAGTAAACATGGTTTAAATAAAAAAAATGCTAAAAAACAGGTGTGAAATAAAGTTAAACTCAAAAAAAAGAAATAAAAAACAAAAAAAAACTAAACAAAAAAAAAAATAAGAAGTGAATAAATATTTAGAGTAAAAAAAAAAAATTAAAAAGATAATTCTTATATTAATAAGCAAAATAAACACAAAAATAAATATTAACATGCAAATAATATACTGTTCTACAAAACTATGAAACACAAAAAATAAAAGGTGCAAAAGTGTTATAAACAACAGTCCATCCTTCTCAAACAAAAAAAAAAAGTACTATATACTAAAATACTACAAATGTAAAACAAATTTTTGAAAAGTATTTATTACACTCTTTTTTAAATCACCTTTTTATAATTTTCATGTAAACCTACCCAATTGGATCAGTATCATTTATTAAACAAATCATTTCCAATTTCTTATAACAAATACATTTTTTATCATTTTGGGGGTGAATTTATTTTTGTATTAAAGCATATACATTTTCCCTTACAATCACTTTTTATTAAAATTCAAAACAATTATTTAAAATTGATTAGTTTTTTTTTTTTTTCCTTTAATTTGCCAATATTTTTTCCCTTACATCCTGATTCCAAGTGCTTCATGCCCTCACCATTTGTTTCACTTCAGTTGCCTTTGCTGCTTCATTCTTTTTTCACCTGCTCAGTTGCACAGCTGGATTTCTCCTGCGGTGCCTTTCAACCTGAACAGAGGGTGGCTGGAGGTCTGGGGGGCTCTGGTCAACAAGCAGTCATAATGTGGAACTCATTCTAACACTGCAGGGCACTGCTAAACTGTGAACAAGGTTGGCATTATAACACATTAGTACAACACTTCTGCATGCAAACAAACACTATCTTCTGTGTGTTCACAATTATCTTATAGCATGTTCTTCTGATGTTTTCACATCTGTTGCTATTTTATGTACTCTTTATTTTGTATTTTTTTATTCTGTATTTTAATTATGCATCATTTTTGTATGCTCTAAGTGCACATTAATCTGTTTACATACACCATTCACACCATTTAATACAATAAATTCAAAAAATTATACACCAATAAATACATAAAATGCACAAAGAAATGAAAATACAATAAAATAAATACATTACAAAAAAGAATAAAAAACACATAAAAAATAAAAAACCAAACAGAACAAATAGAAACATTAAAACAAAACCACGAAACATAAAATAAAAAAAATAAGCTAAAACCATCAAAAAACAGCCAATAAAACGTGAAAACTAACAATCAATTTACGCTATGAGAACTATTGCGAACTGCACGAACATCTAAGTATCAATACTGTTTATACATTTGGACGATATTGATTATCCATTTGTACATTAACGAAGCAAATATTGAAGGTTCAACAAGAAAATAAACAAAGAATGACACAAGCATCCTAAGGACTAAAGTCATAGAAACTATCTACGTCCATCGAACAAGATATAGTCTCACAACGTCATACAATCGAATAAAATACAACAGAAGTCACGTCAGCTATACTAGAAGCAGCACTCATCATCAACAGAAGCTAGTCATACTATTCTCACGCTAGTCAAGTACTCACAATCAGTCAGCTATACATTCTAAGCAACGAGATAGCTATCGCATAGCAAAACAGAAAACAGTCAGCTATACATCTAAAAAAATAAAAAATAAAAATGAAATAAATAATAAAAAAATAAAATTTAAAAAATAATTTAATTCAAGGTGGAGGACGTTAAAAAAATGTGTTTCAAAAAGTGTGTTTTCTATTGCAAATACAACTTTAAAAAGGCTTACGACCAAAAAATTATAAAAAAATAATAATAAAAAAAGCAGAAAAATATAGAAAATATAAAAAAAAATATTACAATAATAAATAATTATTACAAGGGAGGAGGATATCTTCCCCAGGAGGATATCTTCCCTCCAACTCTGGGCTCACTCAGGGTCCTCTTCTGCTATCTGCTGTCATCTTTCTAACGAATCGAACTTCAAAAGGAAATCTTCAAAAAAAGTCCACTTCAAAAAAGCGTCTGCAAAAATGCGTAAAAGTAAATGCAATCGCGTCGCACCAAATATGCGTGCCGTGAATATGCCTGCGTATGCCTGCGTCGTGATATCTTAAATTCCAAAAGTTTCGCTTTACCCTTAGCCCTTAATCAATTAATCCAATTTCAACATTTGTTAAATTAAATTTGTTTTTATTTTTCCTTATTTCTTTCTAATGGAAACCAAAGTCAAAACATAATTGAAAAATCAAAAAGTTCAGTGAGTTCAAAACACGGAGTGCAGTTAGGTTGTGTTAGTTTGTAATGAAATGTGTCATTGTGCTGTGTGTGACCAATAAATTGTGTTACACAATGAATGACATCAATAACAATAAAGGACCATCATTGAATAAAATAGCTAAATTCCATTGCACATGAATGAAATGATATTAATCGAAAGATGATATTAGAGATATTATAGATGATAAGCATTGTTAATGAATGTATTGAATGAATTTATTTTATAGATTGAGCATTTGATTTGCACCGCTGTATTATGCATAAGGTGGTGGTGTGTTTATATATATGTATTAACTATTATATAATATTATATGTATACATATTATTGAACTCCTATCACGCTATTGCCCACTATGTCTGTAGGGGCGGGTATAGTATGGTAGGTGGGGGGGAGTGCTTGTTAAATGGACTTGCTACGTGACACTTAGAAAACTTAGAAAACACGCATTGTCAGAAATCGTCGCGAATCGGTAACAATAAAGTTAAAATACCCGCGTTGGGTTTTCCACTAATAGTTTGGCTGCAGGAGCAACACGTGTCTCAGTTGCGTAAAACGGGCTCGCCGGCGATACTATCTAGACTATCAGAACTAAGGGGTTACCGTGGATGAAGCACCAGGGGACATACAGTTGGAACTCATCGAGATGCAATGTGATGACCTGCTTCGCAGTCGGCACCAGCAGCTTCCACTGCCAGAGTTCTACAAGAGTTTGGAAAAGTCAAAATTTCCACAGATGAGGCGCCACGCAAAAAGAATGCTGAGTCTGTTCGGCTCCACATACATATGTGAGCAAACATTTTCCCTGATGACTTTAAACAAGAGCCGTTTGCGATCAAAGATAACAGACAGTCACCTTTGCGATGTCCTGTGAATCGCATCTACAAACCTCACGCCCGACATCACAGCGATTCTTCAGTCCAAGGCACAACAACACTGTTCTCATTAGAAGTGTCACTGGTGAGTGAAATTCTTAAAATCTCTTCAAGCTCGCCTTTTAATAGGATATAATACTATTCGCCTAATTTAAATAGAAATCTAAGTGATGTTGGCAACTGTATGCCACATGTCTGGGCGCACTTGTATTTATTTTACACACCACACACGCACACATAGCCTATATATATATATATATATGTATATATATATAATAGCCTGTGGCCCGTGGTAGTCATCATTTTTCTCCATCTGGCCCTCAGTGAAAAAAGTTTGGACACCCCTGCTTTAAATGGTCTCTCAGTCTGGTTCAGTAGGCTACACAATCATGGGGAAGACTGCTGACTTGACAGATGTCCAGAAGACAGTCATTGACACCCTCCACAAGGAGGGTAAGCCACAAAAGGTAATTGCTAAAGAAGCTGGTTGTTCACAGAGTGCTGTATCCAAGCATATTCATAGAAAGTTGAGTGGAAGGAAAAAGTGTGGTAGGAAAAGGTGCACAAGCAACAGGGATAACCGCAGCCTTTAGAGCAGGGGTCTTCAACCTTTTTCAGCCTAAGGACCCCCTTGGCCGATAGAAACAGCGGGGACCCCCAGATATTAAAAAAACAAATCATCATGGGAATCATTCTTTTTTTATATAGTTTTTGTCAACAAAAGTAGCTTATTATTGCCTATTAATGCTTTGAATTTACTCAATATAATATTTTTTTGTCGAAAATACATTTAAAAATTGTTAGATTACATTTTTTTTAAATCCCACAAAAATTGGGGGACCCCCTGCAGTACCTCCGCGGACCCCCTAGGGGTCGCGGACCCCCTGTTGAAGATCCCTGCTTTAGAGGATTGTCAAGCAAAATCCATTCAAGAATTTGGGGGAGCTTCACAAGGAGTGGACTGAGGCTGGAGCATCAAGAGCCACCACGCACAGACAAATCCAGTACATGGGCTACAAATGTCGCATTCCTCGTGTCAAGCCACTCCTGAACCAGAGACAACGTCAGAAGCGTCTTACCTGGGCTAAGGAGAAAAATAACTGGACTGTTGCTCAGTGGTCCAAAGTCCTCTTTTCAGATGAAAGTAAATTTTGCATTTAATTTGGAAATCAAGGTCCCAGAGTCTGGAGGAAGAGTGGAGAGGCACAGAATCCACGTTGCTTGAAGTCCAGTGTGAAGTTTCCACAGTCAGTGATGATTTGGGGTGCCATGTCATCTGCTGGTGTTGGTCCACTGTGTTTTCTGAAGTTCACAGTCAACGCAGCCATCTACCAGGAAATTCTAGAGCACTTCATGCTTCCTTCTGCTGACAAGCTTTATGGAGATGCTGATTTCATTTTCCAGCAGGACTTGGCACCAGCCCACACTGCCAAAAGTACCAAAAGCTGGAAGTGACCATGGTATTACTGTGCTTAATTGGCCAGCAAACTCACCTGACCTGAACCCCATAGAGAATCTATGGGATATTGTCAAGAGGAAGATGAGACACCAGACCAAACAATGCAGACAACCTGAAGGCCGCTATCAAAGCAACCTGGGCTTCCGTTACACCTCAGCAGTACCACAGGCTAATCGCCTCCATGCCACGCCGCATTGATGCAGTAATTCATGCAAAAAGAGCCCCAACCAAGTATTGAGTGCATAGAAATGAACATACTTTTCAGAAGGCTGACATCTCTGGTTAAAATATCCTTTTTTATTGATCTTATGTAATATTCTAATTTTCTGAGACACTGAATTTGGATTTTCATTCGCTGTAAGCCATAATCATCAAACTTACAAGAAATAAAGGCTTGAAATATTTCACTCTATGTGTAATGAATCTATATAATATATGAGTTTCACTTTCTGACATGAGTGACAAAAAATATTGAACTTTTTCACGATATTCAAATTTTTTGAGCTGCACCTGTATATATATACAGACGGGTGACAAATTAAAGGAAAAACCCCTACAGTGAGGGGGTCCAGTGGCTCCGTTATGCTATGGGGGGCATTTTCCTGACATGGTTTGGGTCAAATTGTCCCTTAAGAGTGAAGGGTCACTCAATACAAAGTTATTCTGAGTGATCACCTTTATCCTATGATGAAACATTTCTATCCTGATGGGCGTGGTCTCTTCCAGGATGACAATGCCCCATTCCCCAACCCAATTGAGCACCTATGGGAGATTTTGGACCAACGTGTTAGATAGAACTCTCCACCAACATCATCAAAACACCAAATGAGGGAATATCGTTTGGAAGAATGGTGTTCAAGCAATTCTAGCTATTTTTATACATAGTCCTCCCCATTTTGGGACCAAAAAATATTTGGACAAATGAACATAAACTGAAATCAAAATCATATGTCTGTGACCCAACAACATCAAAAGATTCTTGATATCTTATTGTCGGGTACTATTACATGCGGTACTATAACCTCTCTGCATTTTAATGGATCTCTATGGGAATTGAGAGGGGGGTCTAAATTAAGCTATACATGACACTGGAACAGTATGGAACACGTGGTTGGCTAGACGGCTGTGAGTCATCAAGGGTCTGAGACTCAAACATCACTCTACTGCCAGATATGCAGTAGATCTGGATGTATCACTTTAAGGTTTGTTTCTCCTGACTCATTTTCTTATTGAATTCATTGGAAAAAAATAAGTCAGGAGAAGAAACCCTTAGTGATCCATCCAGATCTACTGCATATCTGACAGAAGAGTGATGGTTTGAGGCTTTTTGGTTTGAGTTGTATCATGTGATACAGGTATTTTTACATTGCTCACATGATCATAGCCTAGTATGAACGAGCCTACAATAAATGAGTACTATGAATGAGGAATTATTCTATGAAGTCAAAATTCTGCGACTGCAAATGTGAATCTGCTGCTTCGCTACTTTTTTATAATCCGTTGACCGTCTTGTACCAGCCTGAACAAGATGATGTGGAAATGCATTGATTTAATATGAGTCTTAGGCACTTCCTTTCCCCTGACATGGTAGGTGAGTCTTGGTACCAGTGACACAGTCTTCCTATGGATCAAGGACCCCAAACCTACTGTGGAAGGACACATCTTCTGCAACCCTGTTGACTGCCAGTCCTACATGGCTTTAATATGGTAAATGGACCCATTTTCCGGGGGTGTTTTCTGACATCATCAGAGACAACAGTTATAGAACGCTACCGTTTCCAGCTATAAAGAGACTCGGGTCTGTTCTCAGAAACAGTTAGTGGCAGGTTTATTGTGCAATTATCATTTAAGCTGTAAATCTAGCTAGTGAGTTGGAAAGGGTTTATAGCATTTCAAATAAAGTTCATGCATGGTCAGGAATTATCCCCAGGAAAATGTTTGTTGGAATTATCTTAGCTTTGGAATTAGCTTTGACCAGGTCAGTGAGCCTCATTGGTCTGATGATTGACCCATGTACAAAATGTGCAAGAAAACCTTGGGATTTGGTTTCTATTTAGGGCCATTTGTGTTGTATTTAAAACTAGGATCACTCCCGTAGAGCATTGGGCGCTTACAAACACAAGGATCGAGTCATTCAAACACAGCGGGAGCGAGACTGTGAGGGAACAGTGTGTGAACAAAGCCCATGTGGAAAAATGTCTGAAGTGCTGCTGCTGTAAAAGCATCAGGAAGCTTCTTCATGGATGTACATGTGTGCACTTATCGTTTGGTTCCAGGAACAAAAGTGCTGGATTGTAAAGGAAGAATGCGTCAGGCCAATCATAAGCAGCCGTTAATGTCTGCATTGCACAGTAGCCTTTAGTTTACTCTTGGGCATGAGAGGATGCGCTGCATGCCAACACAATGGGGGGGGGGAGCACACAATGTATTTTCTTTAAAGGTCAGCCGCAATAACAACCAATTATGGAAATTACAGATAAAGTATAGCCAGTATGAAATCCCAGCCATTGTTTGATCAGCCTCACTGACCTTGCATAAGCTTTAGAGATCAAAACCTTGTGAATACGAACACTGTAGACTGCTATAGCCCAGAAGATGACAAAAGGAAGGTGGAAACAAAGCAGGAGGACTTCCATTGTATGGGTAATGATGGTAGAGCAGTTGAACATTCAGAATATTTTGCAAGACAAGATTCTGTATGTTTAAACGGAATCACAATCATAAGTGTGGAAAAAAAAAAATTTCTACCATTTTGAACCAGGAATGCAGGAGTTTTGGTCAATGGGCCATCATTTCTGCATTGGATGTGAGGGTGAGTATTCATACTCGGCAGCCAGGCAGATGAGCTTAATTATTGACTTGGGGGCATTATCATAAAAAGGATGTTACCACATAGTTGAGAATCACTTGTCTGTCTCATGATGTAATAATTACCAGTGAAAATAAATTGTACTTTTATATGGAATAAAAAAGCCACAGTTAATACAATTGGCCATCCAACCTCTCCTTGTCGGGTGGGAGTACACTGCTGATGCTTGAGGGGATGTATCTGGTGGCATCTTTGACCTGCTTGGCTATGTTAACCACGATTCACCAAAGTCATGCGTTTGTACAAATTTGTATTGAAGGTTGAACATTTTTGTGTGTATTTCCTAGCAATGTTTCCCTTGGCTGACTGCCTTTCTTTGAAATTTCCAGTCTACACTCTCCAGTTCCATATTTTTTACTCTGTTTTTCAATTGTGAAATTGATCAGCACCACAGTATATTAATTACCTCCCGACACACCAAGTTGTGATGGATTTTATATGCAGTTAAACATTTACAGTCTGATAACCAAGTTGCAGATACTCCTGTGCACCAGTTTAAGATCACCCTCCATCACATTTGGTCTCTGTGCACACAGTAGTGGAAAACAGATTAATGATTTCATTCAGATAGTAAATCAAATTTGAAAGAAAATGGCGTTACTTGAATCAGTCTTGTAAATAAATCAACTGCAGCCCAAGCTGAGATATCAAATATGGTTTAACTGAGACATCTATGAAAATACTGTACTGCACATGCCATACTGCTTTCCAGCTACAAGAATGGCTCCCTAACTAGAGAGAGAATCCGGAATGAGTGTGCTGGAGGCTCATGGGAAGTTTTTTCCAAGGCCCTTGGGTCCGTTCCCATGGGAAACAATGGGAACATAGGTGAGTTGTGTTTATTTTAATGACCGTTGTAGAAAAATCCAATTTATCAGTGAATGACAACATTTTTCAATACATTTCACTTTTTATCAAGGCACATTTTTGCTGTGCAATTTCTGAACAAATGAGTCACTGTTCTATGAAATGGCTCCCATGCACATGGCTGGTAAGTTTGTGTAACTATGCTCTAATTAGTTTTAAGCAGCAATTACCTCATGAGATGTTTTTGCTCTCAGGCATCTATTTTGATGCGATGGAGATCACACCACCTACTGCTGGGGTTCACAGATTTAATGAAGAGAACAGTAAGGTGAGTGCAAAGTCCCTGGTGTGTGTAACACACCTGCGAAGAGTGCAAGGGTTTGACGGTACATAACAACATGGTTTTTAAAGAGTGATTCTAATGAAAAAGTAATGTAAGAAATTCAAACAGAGGCGTTTGGCTAAGCGGAATGAAGAAACGTGGGTACGCATTTACAGGTTTTTTTTAAAGACGGTGACATCGTCGATGGTGAACATGTAAGTTAATAACCTGTAGGAAACACCTGTGCCCAGCCGGCCCTGTATATACAAACTGTGTAGTGAAGTGAGGGAATGGAGGGCATGTGAGGCAACGGCACTGCATTCTGGGAAGATTATCAAGGGCAATGGGGTCTCTGTGCAGGATTCACCTCTCTCATGTTATCTAAGCCACCTTTGTGTCTTGTGCAGGTAGCAGGATTTGCAAAGGAGGTCGAAATCCGAGCATTAGTCGAGGGACAGTTCCTGGCAAAGAGGGTCCATGCTGAAAAGCTGGGATATAAAATCAGTGAGTGCTCCTCTAACTCTCTCACTCTCCCTTTTCTCACTCTCTCACTCTCCCTCCTCCCTTGTCTCAGCTGTATTTATAAGCACATGTGCAAAATTTGTCGATAGGATGTTCAAGCGCTACTCAAAGCAAAAATGAAAGTTATTGTACCACTATGTCTCAAATGGATTTTGTGCAAACCGACATCTGCTTTGCAAATATATAAGTAGTAATGAAAATACACTTAAATTTGCGAACACAATACGAACTGCCACGGAGTATCAGTTTGTCCTTATTTTTTATTGACCTCCCGGCTACAGCAAGGGTTCATGCTCTATTTTACGGTAGTTCACAGCACAGCAGGAACAACACAGCATGCTGCTGGAAGACCGTGCTCTCATTCTTCTGGCCACAACCAGCTCGAGTTTTCACAAGCACAGGCATGCACACCTGATACAGTGAGAGTGATCTTCTTACTTTATGTTCTGATAGGAGTGTGGTGATGGTCAGAACCTTGGGAGACTTTGCAGGCAAATTATCTCAAATGGCAGGATTCATGGTCATGGAGTTAGATTGTCAATAATGAGCAGATCATCGCTGCATTGTCAATAGTATTTATGAAAAATAGTAATGAAGAAATATTAATGATTAAAATGGTATGAAATGTGTTGATGAACCAATTTAGTCTGCATTGAATTTTATTTCAGTATTCAGTATCTCAAATATGTCCAAGCACAGTATGAGTTGTTTTTAATTTAAATACTTTTGAAAATGTGTAGTACAGCTAAAAGGGAAAGACATTTATTCATTGTTCATCAGTTCTGCCTTGTAAGGAATTATCTGATTGTACACTGCAGCATTATACTAAAGCCATGGCTTAAATGAATACAGGGCAAAATCAACATAGAGTAAGCTGAAACTTATTTTCACATCGATGTTATGGGTATGAATGCTAAATGCTAAATCTGTCTAGGCCTATTGCTTAATATGGAACTCTTTAAAAAATAAAAGATAAAAAATAATAATAATTATTACTCTCTATACTGAGCTGATAGTTACTGTTTTTTGCCCCTAAAGAAACCTTGTCCTGCAGTTAACTTAATTTTTTCCACAATGTGGAAAAAAATTATACAGAAAACCTTTGTTGTCTGCAAAACCATTCAGGACACGACGATTAACAAACAAAAATATTAATGGATGTTCAAAAAACCTGAAAAGAAATCAGCACTGAATTTACCTCTCAGTAGTTTTTGTCACACCATGAACAAATGCTTTAAAAGTGCATTTACCAACCAAAAAAACATGACAGATTATGTAGGGAATTATTATTTTTTGTTCTTCACTATGTGGTCATCTAGATTTTCTTTTGTGGTCATGTAGGTAAATCTGATCTGATGCAATGCCAGGGAAACCTTTTCTTGCTCCTATCCCAGAAGGTCAATACAAATCAAAGTAGGCACCCCCACATCACAGTACATGGGAATATAAATAGTTAAGCATTGTCCTTTCTTCTTTTGATGATATAAATAACAATACGATCTGAAACCTATTTCGTACAGACACAATAGTGAAAACAGATCCCTGTCTTTTCAGTAATGTACATTTAAATCCTCATCATGGCAGTTATTGAGTGTAAAAATTGTATAATGTATTTATGAAGATCTGTCTTTTAAAGTGCATTTAGTGCTGCACACATTAAAAGAAACAATAGCTTTTCCTCATACAATATTGTCAACCGCTGGACCTTTTAGGTCTTGGTAAGACCTTGGTATTGGGCTGTAGTTTTGCTTTGTTCTTTATTATTTTGAATAAAAGTTTCTCCATCACAGCTGATTGTGAAAGTGTAGCTAGATGTAGCCCATAATGTTTGGGATATATTAATGTTATGTAAATGAAAGTAATCATGTTTACTACTTTGTCACATATCCTTTGTGTTCAATGACTGCTTTAAGTCTGTGAGCAGTATGTTTGGGATCATTGTCTGTACACCGCAAAACAAGTCTGTCTTAACAAGTGTTTTAGTCTTGCAAAAATAAGTGCAAAGTTTCTACTTGAAAAATTCTAATTTGTCTCATTTCGTAAAAAATAAGATTTTAAGTGTAGGATGAAGCATTACATTACAGGCATTTAGCAGACGCTCTTATTCAGACCGACTTACAGAACTTCTTAGCATTTATTTTTACATATATTATCTATTTATACAGCTGGATATATATACTGAAGCGATTCAGGTTAAGTACCTTGCTCAAGGGTATAACGGCAGTGTCCTACCTGGGAATTGAACCTGCAACCTTTCAGTTACAAGGCCAGCTCCTTAACCATTATCCGCTCCTGCCTCCTGTGCTTCTGCTCTGTCGGACAGTAGTCACTGACACATCCGCTCCTGCCTCCTGTGCTTCTGCTCTGTCGGACAGTAGTCACTGACACATCCGCTCCTGCCTCCTGTGCTTCTGCTCTGTCGGACAGTAGTCACTGACACATCCGCTCCTGCCTCCTGTGTTTCTGCTCTGTCGGACAGTAGTCACTGACACATCCGCTCCTGCCTCCTGTGTTTCTGCTCTGTCGGACAGTAGTCACTGACACATCCGCTCCTGCCTCCTGTGCTTCTGCTCTGTCGGACAGTAGTCACTGACAGATCCGCTCCTGCCTCCTGTGCTTCTGCTCTGTCGGACAGTAGTCACTGACACATCCGCTCCTGCCTCTTGTGCTTCTGCTCTGTCGGACAGTAGTCACTGACACATCCGCTCCTGCCTCCTGTGTTTCTGCTCTGTCGGACAGTAGTCACTGACACATCCGCTCCTGCCTCCTGTGTTTCTGCTCTGTCGGACAGTAGTCACTGACACATCCGCTCCTGCCTCCTGTGCTTCTGCTCTGTCGGACAGTAGTCACTGACACATCCGCTCCTGCCTCCTGTGCTTCTGCTCTGTCGGACAGTAGTCACTGACACATCCGCTCCTGCCTCCCGTGCTTCTGCTCTGTCGGACAGTAGTCACTGACACATCCGCTCCTGCCTCCTGTGCTTCTGCTTTCTGCTCTGTCGGACAGTAGTCACTGACACATCCGCTCCTGCCTCCTGTGCTTCTGCTTTCTGCTCTGTCGGACAGTAGTCACTGACACATCCGCTCCTGCCTCCTGTGCTTCTGCTCTGTCGGACAGTAGTCACTGACACATCCGCTCCTGCCTCCTGTGCTTCTGCTCTGTCGGACAGTAGTCACTGACACATCCGCTCCTGCCTCCTGTGCTTCTGCTCTGTCGGACAGTAGTCACTGACAGATCCGCTCCTGCCTCCTGTGCTTCTGCTCTGTCGGACAGTAGTCACTGACACATCCACTCCTGCCTCTTGTGCTTCTGCTCTGTCGGACAGTAGTCACTGACACATCCGCTCCTGCCTCTTGTGCTTCTGCTCTGTCGGACAGTAGTCACTGACACATCCACTCCTGCCTCTTGTGCTTCTGCTCTGTCGGACAGTAGTCACTGACACATCCGCTCCTGCCTCCTGTGCTTCTGCTCTGTCGGACAGTAGTCACTGACACATCCGCTCCTGCCTCCTGTGCTTCTGCTCTGTCGGACAGTAGTCACTGACACATCCGCTCCTGCCTCCTGTGCTTCTGCTCTGTCGGACAGTAGTCACTGACACATCCGCTCCTGCCTCCTGTGCTTCTGCTCTGTCGGACAGTAGTCACTGACACATCCGCTCCTGCCTCCTGTGCTTCTGCTCTGTCGGACAGTAGTCACTGACACATCCGCTCCTGCCTCCTGTGCTTCTGCTCTGTCGGACAGTAGTCACTGACACATCCGCTCCTGCCTCCTGTGCTTCTGCTCTGTCGGACAGTAGTCACTGACACATCCGCTCCTGCCTCCTGTGCTTCTGCTCTGTCGGACAGTAGTCACTGACACATCCGCTCCTGCCTCCTGTGCTTCTGCTCTGTCGGACAGTAGTCACTGACACATCCGCTCCTGCCTCCTGTGCTTCTGCTCTGTCGGACAGTAGTCACTGACACATCCGCTCCTGCCTCCTGTGCTTCTGCTCTGTCGGACAGTAGTCACTGACACATCCGCTCCTGCCTCCTGTGCTTCTGCTCTGTCGGACAGTAGTCACTGACACATCCGCTCCTGCCTCCTGTGCTTCTGCTCTGTCGGACAGTAGTCACTGACACATCCGCTCCTGCCTCCTGTGCTTCTGCTCTGTCGGACAGTAGTCACTGACACATCCGCTCCTGCCTCCTGTGTTTCTGCTCTGTCGGACAGTTTCAGTCATTATGCTGACACATCCGCTCCTGCCTCCTGTGCTTCTGCTCTGTCGGACAGTAGTCACTGACACATCCGCTCCTGCCTCCTGTGTTTCTACTCTGTCGGACAGGTGTTCAGGTTTTTTTTTTTCATTATGCTGATAATTTTCCGATCGTCAGCTGTAGAGGTTTTCCTTGGCCTACCCAGGCTTTTTGCATTTACTGAGCTCACCAGTGCTCTCTTTCTTCTTAATGATGTGCCAAACAGTTGATTTTGGTAAGCCTAGGGTTTGTTCTATGTCTCTGACTTTCTTTTTTCTTATTTCTCAGTCGCATAATGGCTTCCATGGGCAGCTCTGGTTGATACATGCCAATAACAGACTCCAAAGGCAATCAAAAGCCTTGAATCAAGACTAGATACTGAAAGCTGTCTTATACCTGCGCTAAGGAAGCAATTGACCACAACTGAATTATCAGAAACACATGTGAAGCCATTTTCCCCAAACATTATGGTGCCCTGAATTGGGGGGGGCGGGGCTATGCATTAAAAGTACTATAATTTCTACATGGTCAAACCAAAATGTATAACAATACCTTTTAATAAAGGTAACAAAATCATGATGAAATTCACAGGTAAAGACAGAAATGATATTTTCAGTAGATTTGTTTTTATCACAATCAATTTTACATATCATTTAAGCATATTATAAGGCGATGTTAAAGCTCAATCAGTGGAAGAAGCCCAGTCTTCTCATTTTGTGTGTATGCGTGTGTGTGCGCGTGAGTGTTCGTGTTTGTGTGTGTGTCCTCTAGAGATCCAACATTTTATCCCTAGTGAGGATCACCTCTAGTTATCTAATATGCCATAGTAATTGGTTGCAGTCCGATAGATAGGTTACTGCTGTCTGCCTCATTATTTCAGTGGCTCACCTTCCTGTACAACACTGAGGAGCATGGATGCTACAGTATGGACAGCAAGAGGCCAACAAAATTAGCCTCAGGAATTACTGCAACAAAAGTGGTTAAGTGGCTAAAAAATACACCCATCAATACAATTTAGTTGAATTTCTTGTTGATTAATGTTTGCAGGCAATACAAGCTGTCTCCCCTTCACAGTTGATTCAGGAACTGAATCGTTTAGCAGCGAGGCAAGAGAAGCCACTGAGGTGAACCAGAAGTAGCATTTCTGAATGCATGTGGTCCATTAGTATTAGATTTTTGCTAAATACACATTTCTGCCCAAAAACATGCAATTGTCATTTGTGCGAGGTAACAAAAATCGCAAGAGTAACTGCGAGAACCTTTCTTGTAATAAAAAGCTGTTGTTTGAGGATGCTTTTTCAGGGTTCTACATCATACTTTGTACCTGAGAAATCTCTATTCAATACAACTCTCAAACGCTCATGTCGTGTTGTACATGCTGTGAAACTTCATGATCTACTATTCACAGTAATTACCCATTAATCAAAGCTCTAAGCTGACTTGTGACTGAAATTATGTCCATGAAAATCTATGCTGCTTCAGCAGAGCTTTATGAAGTAAGATTTGATTAGTTTAAGCTTCAATTCACTTTGAGGTGTTATACATTCATTTAAGATATTATAAGATATTGTAGAACATAGATGCCATCAAAATTATTTATTTTTCTTTGCCATTTGAGAGACATGATGGTGAGCCAAAAGCTAGTCATCTCTGTTCATGAACACATTATCAGATTCAGTATATATACTGATAAGTGAATTGTGCTTTTTCCTGCTTTTATTGTTTTGCCAATTAGACATTTTGTAATCTGCTTATCGCTAGTTCTGTGAGTTAAAAGAAAAAAGATAAAAAGTAACTTGTCTCTTGTTTGTTCATAATACCATTGCCGTGTCTTTATTCATGAAAGGGTGGGATAACCATTTGTTTGATGAGTCAGAATGACGCAGATGTTCGATAAACTGGTAAACAAAACAAATAGTGGATCAAAGCTGTAGCAATGGGCTAGAGGCAATTTACAATTTGCATATGCTTATTGGGACAGAGTGGAACAACCTTAACTACAAATGCATGGAGATTAAAAACACATCTTTATGCTGCATAATATTGCCTTCTGTGTCTAACCTGTTTCTATTAGCTAGTTAGATGGCTAATTTTGTGATTCACTTGGTATTGCATATACAGTCAAGCCGGAAAGTCTGCACACCCCTTTCACCTTCTCCACGTTTTATTATGTTACAGACTTATACTACAATAGATTGAGTTAATTTTTAGCCTCAAACATCTACACACAATAGCCAATAATGACAATGTGAAAATATGCAATTTTATTTTACTGAAACAATAGGTTTTTTAGGGGTTACATAACTGTACACACCCTTAGCCTAATACTTGGTTGCTGCACCTTTGGCAGCGATTACAGCTTCAAGGCATCTTGGGAAAGAAGCTACGAGCTTGGCACATTTTTGCCCATTACTCTTGGCATATCCTTGCAAGCTCTGTCAGGTTGGATGGGGAGTGTCGGTACACAGCCATTTTCAGCTTTTTCCACAGATGTTCAATTGGATTCAGGTCTGGGCTCTGGCTGGGCCACTCAAGGACATGCACAGACTTTTTCCGAAGCCACTCCTTTGTTCCTTTGGCTGTGTGCTTCGGGTCGTTGTCATGTTGGAAAATATACCTTCGCCCCAGTCTGAGGTCCAGAGCATTCTGGAGCAGGTTTTCTTCAAGGATCTCGGTGTACTTAGCTGGATTCATCTTTCCCTCTATCAGGACTAGTCGTCCTGTTCCCGCTGCTGAAAATCATCCCCACATCATGCTGCCACCATGCTTCACTGTAGGGATGGTATTAGCCAGGTGATGAGCGGTGCCTGGTTTCCTCCAGACGTGACGCTTGGTATTCAGGCCAAAAAGTTCAATTTTGGTTTTATCAGACCAGAGAATCTTGATTCTCATGGTTTGAGAGTCTTTTAGGTGCCTTGTTGGCAAACTCCAAGCGGGCTGTGATGTGCCTTTTACTTCCATCTGTCCACTCTACCATAAAGGCCTGATTGGTGGAGTGCTGGTTGATCTTCTGAAAGGTTCTCCCACCTCCACAAGGATACGCTGGAGCTCTGTCAGAGTGACCCTCGGGTTCCTGCTCACCTCCCTGGCCAAGGCCCGTCTTTCCCGATTGCTCAGTTTGGCCAGACGGCCAGGTCTAGGAAGATTATTGGTGGTTCCAAACTTCTTCCATTTACGAATGATGGTGGCCACTGTACTCTTTGGGACCTGTAAAGCTACCCTTCTCCAGATCTATGCCTTGACACTCCTGTTTCTGAGGTCTGCAGATAATTCCTTTGACCCCATGGCTTGGAGTTTGCTGTGACATGCACTGTCAACTGTGTGACTTTATATAGGCAGGTGTTGGCAATCCACAATCATGTCCACTCAATTTAATTTATCACAGGTGGACTCCAATTAAGTTGTAGAAACATCTCGAGCAGTATCAGTGGAAACAAAATGCACCTCAGCTCACTTTTGGGTGTCAAAGGGTGTGCACACTTGTGTACATATGATATTTTACATTTTGATTTTTAATAAATTGGCACAAATGTCTAAAAACCTGTTTTCACTTTGTCATTATGAGCTATTTTGTGTAGAATTCTGAGACAAAAAATGAACTCAATCTATTGTAGAATATGTCTGTAACTTAATAAAACGTGGAGAAGGTGAAAGGGGTGTGCAGACTTTCCGTCTTGACTGTATGGGCAGTTAGTCACAGCCACATTTTGTAAAAGGAAGAACAGCAGCTTTAAAGTCATACTGTAAAAGATTTGTGCCACATCTAAAGATACCATAATTGGGAACCCTTTAGCAACTAACTGTAATGTTCATATACATGCTTTAAACCTGCTTTTGTATTGAAACAGGCCCTTTGTTGGACCTTTGCTCTGTGACATTTGCTTCACAGCTACTCATTGTTTATACAAGGTCACTGATCCATAATGTCTGAGTTGGCATGTCTCTGAAGCCTTGTGCTCTACTCAAAATCCAGCAATCTATGCCCAGTTTCTCAGTACCATCCTTTGGATTAGCAGACATTTTTCATCGCTTGGAATGGATTGTGTTGCTTAAAGAACACAAGGAGCAATTTCTATTAACCTTATCATAACCTTGGTACCTCTTTTGAACATATTTCAAGATTTTCTACAGCTTGAAATTGCATTCTTATAGCTTCAGAGTCATAGCATTGTTTGACATTAAGAAAGGCACAAATGGGTACACAGTCAATTTTGTATCCCCTGCTCCCCTCCCCCTGCAGTGGAAAGATAGAGAAGGGGACATAAATACACCAGCCTCAAACGGAAAGCTGAATGACTCGATTCAACTTGTCAGAGATGGTATTACATTCTCGAAATACATATAAAGGTCAGTTTTGTGAGTGGGAGGAAGGGTGAGGACAGGAGGCTTGTATTTTAGATTCTGTTGAAGTTGTTTTGACATTTGGATTTAGGCTAAGGGCTGAAGTACTGGCCAATACTGGTCTTACTGGAGGTTGATGCAGCGCTTGAGATTTCACTGAGATGAGAGAAGGTCACTTCTATGAAGGTGTTTATAAAAGTGCAAAATATGTTATGATTTTTAAAAAACACATTTTCAAACAGCCAAATGAAAGTTGAATAAATGTGATGTAATTAGATTTAAGCAATGCTTCAAGCACTACATGTGGGCCAATGTATGGATGCAATATTTCCTAAAGCTATATCTGAAAATACACACTCATAACTTTACTGTGTCTCTTTTGGTAAAGCAGAAAGGTCACTAAGCGTTTCTTAAATGTGTGATAAGTTTACGTATTTAAACCCTGGTATGCTTTAGATAAAATCCCATGTTCAGTGTAACCATTGAAAACCAGTGAAAATGTCTACCAATGTGTTTCAGCCTTACTTTTAGTTTAAACGGGTTGAAATATTTTTTTGAAATAATTGATAGCGTATTCCATCCATTTGCAATAGCAGACTACTGACTTTTTAAAATTAGGTAGACTTCAAAATTATGTCTAATAATATGTATTCATACAGCAAATATTTAATCAATGCTCAATGCAAAGTCTTTTCAATGTATTCATGATTTGAACAGTGAATATCTTTATATGAATATTTGACATGGGAAATAAGCTTACAATTCAATACAGATGTAATCTAAAAGAATAGGACACATCAAACATTTAAAATTACACGTACAGCTAAATGAAAAAGTATTGGGACCGTGACACAGTTTTGTTGTTTTGGCTCTGTACTCCAGCATATTGGATTTGAAATTGAACTGTGACTATGAGGTGAATGTGCAAGCTCTCAGGTTTAACCCTCATATCATGTTGACATTTTATGACGCCTTTTAAATTGACCCCAAACGTTTAAACTGACACGAAACTATTGTAATAGAAAAAATGTGAGTTTCTGTGTCACCTTTTGTGTGTCTCCCAAGCTTTTTATCTCTAAATATAAAAAATCTGTGATGAAACATCTCATTTAAGAGCCTGATGTAAGTGAAAGTTTGCGAACCGTATGGGGAAAAATACCACTAGAATTACCCGTAAAAAATACTTGGATAAAAACTAAAAAAGTTGTATATTTTAAACAGCTACTCCACAATTACCCCACACAATACCTTTGTACAGGACTTTTTATACATAGTCCCACCATAGGGGAGCACAGGTAATGGGACAAATGAACATAATCTGAAATAATGTTGTCATATTTATTACTTGGTTGTATCCGATGGCTGCCTGATGTCTGCAACCCATAGACATCATGCTCTGCCAGGGCTGTACTGCAGCCGTTTTCAGTTCCTGTTTGTTTCTAGGGTGTTTGGCCTTCAGTTTTGTCTTCAGCAAGTGAAACACATGTTCCATTGACTTGGCCAGTCAAGAACATTCCACTTTTTGGCCCTGAAAAACTCATTGGTTGTTTTGGCAGTATGTTTGGGGTCATTGTACTGCTCCAAGGTGCAGTGTCATCCAATGAGTTTTGAGGCATTTGGTTGTATCTGAGAAGATAAGATGTTTCTGTACGCTTTAGAACTAATCCTGCTGCTGTGAAGACAATGAAGACAAGTAAGCCAGTTCCAGTGGCAGCCATACATGCCAAAGCCAAAACACTAACTCCACCATGTTTCACAGATGAGGTACTTTGTATCACAAGCAGTTTTGTTATTTTTTCACACTTTCTCTTTCTATAATTATGGTACAGGTTAATACCTGTATCTGTCCATAAAACTGTGTTGCAGAACTCTACAGTTTTTTTTAATGTACATTTTAGCAAACTCTAACCTGGCCATTCTGTTATTGAGGGTTACCATTGGTTTGCATATTGCAGTGAACCCTCTGAGGTTATGCTGGTGTAGTCTTCTCTTTGTGTCTTTTACACATCTATGCCTACATTCTGGAGAGTGTTCTTGTGTTCGACAGTTCAAAATGGCTTTTTCTTCACAATTGAAAGTATTATTCGGTCACCAACTAGAGTGGTCTTCCATGGTCTTCTAGGTCGTTTGCTATTGCTGAGCTCACCAGTGCATTCTGACTTCCTAATGATGATGCAAAGACACACAGCTGGCCAAGAAACAGCTGAGCAGCCAATGGTCCAATTAGTTTTGCTCCCCTAAAATGGAAGCACCATGTATGAAAAGGGCTGTAATTCTTACACAGATCACCTAATATAGATGCAAATAGCTACAAATTAGAGTTGTTTGTCTGCACTGTAACATCATAATCATTGTTTTATTTCAAATCCAATGTACTGCAGTACAGAGCCAAAACAACAAAAATCGTTACTGTTACAATACTATTACATTTAACTGTATTTTAAGACCATGCATGATGACAGATTGACAACATTAACATTTGATACATTGATTAAACTTAATTTCTATTTAATTTAAACTGTAATTGGTATGGTTCCACTCGTATAATAGGAAAAGGAAACCAGTCCCATTGAACAGTTTTTTTTTCAGCTTGTCTTTCCAGTAAGTAAACCCTTCACAAAAAATGTGTGGGAATCTAATCAGTGTCATGAAGATGGATTCCTTTCATGTTTTCCTGCAATTATTGCCCCTCTCTGAAGGAGCCCACACTTTCCTTTGAAAAATAATACCTCAGCAATGTGGTGAAAGGCCTTGAGAAACACCCAGTGTTACTTGGTTTGATATTAGCCTACACCCTTCATTTAGGATAAAGCTGCCTATCATTCAGCTTAATGTTCACCCTTCACATCAAGGCAAGCATGGTACTAGAAATGTACTCCATTTCCTGTGTGGCCATTTGATTTGGCAGTGCTGGTTTTAACATAAACGTCTTTATTTTTGGCTAAATGTTGGATTACTATATAATGGTCAGCAGAATCCACAAGGAGAATTTATTTACAAACCTCAATTCCAAAAAAAGTTGGGACAGTATGTAAAATGCACATAAAGTATGTAAAATGCACTTGAAGGGTTGTTTCTCCCAACTTATTTTTCCATAGAGTTCAATAGGAAAATGAGTCAGGAGAAACAACCCTTAAAGGGATCCATCCATATCTACTGCATATCTGGCAGCAGAGTGATGGTTTGAGGCTCTTTAGAACAACATCACAAGACTCTTGATATCTTATTTCCAGGTACTCTTACAAGCGATACTAAAACCTCTCTGCATTTGAATGGATCTCTATGGGAATTGGGAGGTGGGACTAGATTAAGCTATAAATTAAGCTATCAAGAGTCTTGTGATGTTGTTGGGTCATAGACATCAGGAAGTCATGGCATGCAAAGGATATGCAATCAAATATTAAATATAATGAGTTTATTTAAATTTATGTTAACTACTTTTTGTGCCCTAAAATGGGGGGCCTATGTGTAAAAAGGGCTACAAGTAAGTGCTAAAGTAGAAAAAGTAGTTTATTACATTATCAGTGTCTGGACTGTATTTTTTGATCAATTTAATGCTACCTTGGTGAATTAAAATATGAATTTATTTCAAAAACAAGGACATTTCTAAGTGACCCCAAACTTTTAAACGGTAGTGTATGTCCAAAGCCAAACTTCAAAGCTTTTTGATTTGGATTTCTCCATTGTGAATTGTGGTAGTTCTTTATTCGACTGTGGTCTTCTGTTGAACATATGGCAGATGCCACAGAGCCTTCCAATAATGATACTTACTGTAGTCATTGTTGGGGCATACCACTCACCTTCCTGTCAGTTTTATAAATAGTTTTACTTTTTTTGGGAGTGAGGAAAGTATAAATGGCTTTCTTTGTTTTAGTCCTATTGTAGAGTGTTATTATTGCAGTGTTATTATGTAAATTTAAACAAATTAAACAGTAACTATTCTATGAGATGCTTCAGCACTCCAAGAAAATAGTATTTAAAATTCATGAGATTCTTGTTTTTCTCAACCATCAGCAGTATAAATTTGCTTACATTATTTAATTAAATATTTGGACGTCCATACTTGAGAAACAATGGCCTTTAAAGTTAATCATGAAGGCAATATCCTGTTTTCAGACACGACTGAAAAGTGACATGCAACCAAAAATCTAATATTATTGTGTAACATATCATGCATGCAGAAGCAGGCACAGTATCACTTGTTCTTTGGAATTATCAAGCAGCGACCCTCAGGTATGCATAGTAATGTGTTTACTGTAGGATAACAAAATACTAAATAAGGGCTGAATACATCACTTAAAGTTAATGTTAGTCTGGTAAGAAACTGTAGTGTTTGCAGCTTGCTTGTGGGAAATGTGTTGGATAAATATATAGTCAAGCCAGAAAGTCTGCACACCCCTTTCACCTTCTCCACATTTTATTACGTTACAGACATATTCTACAATAGATTGAGTTCATTTTTTGTCTCAGAATTCTACACAAAATAACCCATAATGACAAAGTGAAAACAGGTTTTTAGACATTTGTGTTAATTTATTAAAAATCTAAATGTAAAATATCATATGTACACAAGTGTGCACACCCTTTGACACCCAAAAGTGAGCTGAAGTGCATTTTGTTTCCACTGATACTGCTTGAGATGTTTCTACAACTTAATTGGAGTCCACCTGTGATAAATTCAATTGATTGGACATGATTGGGGATTGCCAACACCTGCCTATATAAGGTCCCACAGTTGACAGTGCATGTCACAGCAAACTCCAAGCCATGGGGTCAAAGGAATTATCTGCAGACCTCAGAAACAGGATTGTGTGCATAGATCTGGAGAAGGGTACGGAAAAATCTCTGCAGCTTTACAGGTCCCAAAGAGCACAGTTGCCACCATCATTCGTAAATGGAAAAAGTTTGGAACCACCAAGAATCTTCCTAGACCTGGCCGCCCGGCCAAACTGAGCAATCAGGAAAGACGGGCCTTAGCCAGGGAGGTGAGCAGGAACCCGAGGGTCACTCTGACAGAGCTCCAGCGTATCCTTGTGGAGATGGGAGAACCTGACTAATACCATCCCTACAGTGAAGCATGGCGATGGCAGCATCATGATGTGGGGATGTTTTTCAGCAGCGGGAACGGGACGACTAGTCCTGATAGAGGGAAAGATGAATGCAGCTAAGTACACCGAGATCCTTGAAGAAAACCTGCTCCAGAGCGCTCTGGACCTCAGACTGGGGCGAAGGTATACCTTCCAACATGACAACGACCCGAAGCACACAGCCAAGGGAACAAAGGAGTGGCTTCGGAAAAAGTATGTGCATGTCCTTGAGTGGCCCAGCCAGAGCCCAGACCTGAATCCAATTGAACATCTGTGGAAAGAGCTGAAAATGGCTGTGTACCGACACTCCCCATCAAACCTGACGGAGCTTGCAAGGATATGCCAAGAGGAATGGGAAAAAACGTCCAGAAACAAGTGTGCCAAGCTCGTAGCTTCTTTCCCAAGATGCCTTGAAGCTGTAATCGCTGCCAAAGGTGCAGCAACCAAGTATTAGGCTAAGGGTGTGTACAGATATGTAACCCCTAAATAACCTATTTTTTCAGTAAAATAAAATTGCATATTTTCTAAAAACCTGTTTTCACATCGTCATTATTGGCTATTGTGTGTAGATGTTTGAGGCAAAAAATGAACTCAATCTATTGTAGTATAAGTCTGTAACGTAATAAAATGTGGAGAAGGTGAAAGGGGTGTGCAGACTTTGACTGTATGTTGATGGGTTGGAGCTACAGTTATGAAATAGTTGCAGTTGCAGTTATGAAATGAGGATCATTTTAATCAGTGAGAATGACATGAACTATTGCTGGTGTGTTTGGTTATAATGCGCGTGTGTGCGTGCGTGCGTGCGAGAGCAAGAGAGAGTGAGTCTTTCAAGCTGCACACAGTTGGCCTACCCCAGCAAGTGCACATCTATGTGTGGAGTGTGTGCTTGTCTGTAGAAACCTTGTGGTGTTTCCATAATAACAATAATAATGCTTTGCATTCATATAGCGCTTTTCGCACACTCAAAGCATGTTACAGTGATGAGGGGGAAACTTGACTCAATCACCACCAACATGTAGCACCCACCTGGGTGATGCACGGCAGCCATTTTGTGCCAGAACGCTCACCACATATCAGCTGAGGTGGAGAGGGAGAGAACAATTTTAGCTAATTAAACTAGGGGATGATTAGGTGACAGGTTGAGAGAGGCAGGTTGGGACTTTAGCCAGGACACTGGGAACCACTTACTCTTTGCGATAAGTGTTGTGGGATCTTTAATTACAGCAGTGAGTTAGGACGTCCATGCAATGTGTCATCTGAAAGATGGCGTCTTCTACGGCAGTGTCCCCAGCGGTCTGCACTGGGACATTGTGGTTTATTTTACCAGAGGGAACAGTGCCCCCCTACTGGTACACAAACACCACTTTCTATCAGTTGTGAGCAGCAAGACTGAAATCTTTCATAAATATCTAGAACGCTGGCTGCCAGATGACAGGGAATTGTATCAAAATCTCCGAGCTATTCAAGGACTAGCTACCACTATTCTGTAAATATATAGCCAAATACATCCATTTGCATGCCGGATGTTTTGTATCTTTTTGGAGTTTGAATGATGAATATATTTCTACTTCATATCTTATCATTTTACACCTCATGCTATATTTCAGAGGATCAATTATTCTTCTAGTTTCGAAGAAGCATGTCAGAACACCGAGAGACTCATTACATTCCCCACAGCAGGGAATAGGGTAAGCACGGCACAGCTTGTGAGAGATAATCATCATTTTGTGAAAGTTCAGCAAAGCCTTTTTCATATGGAAAATTATATTTGGGAAAATCTTAAGAGTCTGATTTCAGAAGAAGAGAGAACGTGGCCTTTTTAGATTGGATTTCACCCTGCAATGAAATGTTCATATTCTTAAATATAAAAGGTTGAATCTCTTGATGAGTGTAAATTGGGGAAATGAAGGACAAAAAGTTATATTCCAGACTTTAAGATTAGTGTGTCAAAGTATTTTGTTATTGTGGTCTGAATGCAATTTGAAATATCATTATAATTATGATCATTTTCAACAATGTTTTCAAACAAGGGAAAATGGTATACATGTTCATACCATAGCATTGCATTGCATTTTTTGAATAGCCCATTTTAATGAGATCTCACAATTGGACTTAATGAAAACCATTTTAGTACTGCATCGCAAACTGTACAATTCATTTCTTTATTTTTAAGGGATTTTCAGTTTAATAGGAGGTTGTAAGCTCAGGCCTTGAATAATTTTCTGTGAATCTCAGGCTGGTTGCTTGCATTGCCCTATCCACACCTCTGAATTCTATACCAATTGTGGTTTTACAATTCGATACGGTTTATCTTTACACAGGTACCGCTTTAGCCATCTATTTACAGAAATAACTGAACTACAAGACTTCAATGCAGTGTAGAAGAACCATTCCAGGAGGAGTTTTCTTTGGTGATCTTTAGTGCTGTCTAGAACTACAATTCATATTATTTATTATGGTCATTAATGCTGTCATGGAGAAATGTTTGTAAGGTTAGTTAGGGGGCGCCATGTACGTTGAATTCTTTATTCCCTCTTTCTTACATTGTTTGGAATCGGCAGCCGTGCAGTGGTCTGGTAAAGGGAGCACATATACTCAGACTATTTTCCACACTAGTCACAAACCATGCTAGAGGGGAAATAGGGTCAATCACAGAAGTGAGTAACTACTGAAAGTTTATGCAGCAGTAGCCCAAGGTACCTTGACTGATTGAATTCCATCCTTCCTCAGTGTTAAAAGCCAACGCTCAATTGTTGTGTCCCAGCGCAGAGTCCTGGTCATAGTTAGATAATGACATAGTCAAGACCTTAACTATACAGTGCCCTCCACAATTATTGGCACCCCTGGTAAAGATGAGTAAAAAGGGTTATAAAAAATGCACCTTTTGGTGAATTAGCTTAATCTCACACTGAAAAAATCCAACCTTTAATTGAAGTACATTTATTCTGAGAAAAACAAAATCTCTCATCAAGAAATAATTATTTTCAACAAAACCATGTGTGCCACAATTATTGGCATCCCTAGATATTTTTATGAACAAAATAACTGAAGCATTATTTCCATTTATATTTTACTTTTTAAAGTCAGAGTGACTTGAACTGAAAGTTCCTAAACAGCAGTAATCCATGACTGGGGTATAAATATGAGATGACACAGGCCATATTCCCTTATTCATACATCAACATGGGAAAGATAAAAGAACACACAATCAAATGAGGGAAAAGTGTGGTGAGCTTCATAAGTCAGGGAATAGCTATTAAAAAAAAGCTACTCACCTGAAAATGCCCATATCTACCGTTAGGGTAATACTTCAAAGCAATAAAACTAATAAAGTTCAAAGCACCTGGAACTGTTACAAACAGGACCATGGTTTATTTTGGAAGAGGACCAGGGTTTATTTTGCCTCCACGCACAGTGAGGAGGATGGTAAGACAGGCAAAAAAATCTGGCTGCCTCTGCCAGGAAACTAAAACTGGGTCGTCGTTGGATCTTCTAGCAGGACAATGATCCAAAACATATGTCCAAATCAACACGAAAATGGTTAACTGAACACGAAATCAAGCTTCCGCCATAGTCATCTCAGTTCCCTGACCTAAACCCCATTGAAAACCTGTGGGCTGAGCTGAAGAGGAGAGTGCACAAGAGAGGACCTAGGAGAAATTCTGTAAATAGGAATGGTCTCAGATTCTTTGCTCTGTATTCTCCAATCTTATTAGATGTTACGGGAGAAGACTCAGTGCTGTTTTATTGGCAAAGTATTAAATGCAGGGGTGCCAATAATTGTGGCTCACGTGGTTTTGTTAATTTTTTTTTTGTTAATTATTTCTTCTTATAATAATTGTGGAGGGCACTGCACATCACTCTAGACTGCAGATCTCAACGTGTCCTCCGTACAAACACTTTTATGTGCTAAGCCATTTTAAAGGCCTAAAGTCCCCAACTAAAATCATAGGGATAACAGAAATGTTAGTCTTCCATAAGAAATGATGAGAATTGTGAATAATTCACTGGAGTTTCATTGCTGAGGCATTTCAATATTTATAACTCAATTAGCTGGTGTGCATATTTCTTTTTTCAGAAGATTCATAATTATAAGAATTGGTCACACCACCTTGTTGGCTATCACATCTTCAGCAAAATCTCATTTGAATGTATTTGAATTTATAGTGAATTCATGCTAGAATTCACTAAGAGAATTTAACCCAAGTAATTTTATTTCTGCTTCTTGAATCGGAACAAAAATAGCATGTCTGTAATGTTTATCCTCAAGTCAACAGGGCAGGTACAACTGACGTTTTGACCTTGAAGTTTTGATCCAAATCTTTCCTCAGGCTAGAACAACTCATCCATTTCTTCAGAAGAACCGATAGATTGGTATGGCCTTTACACAATTTTGAATTTCTCTCTACTTGGAATGCTCAGTCCTATTTGTAGGGCTGTGCCCTCTGTCAATTCGGGAGAGGGCAGACAAGTTTGCACTCTCCTCTGAAGCGCATATTGCCAGCTGCCGCTGCTTATCACTCTGCAGTCCAGTTGAACTGTTCAGTAATAGCATCTGAGGTATACACTTCGTTCACAGTTGGCACAGGGAGACCGCAGAATTGACTATGCTGAAAACTAGTGCTTCAGCAGGGGCACCATTCAGCAGTTCTTGTTTCAGTCAGTGTATGATGCAATTTTTGTGATTTCCATGAAAGTTTTATGCTTTGTCTAGAGAACCCTCTGTTACTATGGCTAAGCTTTTCAAGACTAAAGTATAAGAGTCTGAATACTCTGAATATATTTCTATTTTATTTTCTTGGGACAAGGCGCATCTTGGTACATATGCTGTCCTCAGATGACTTCTGATTCTGTAAACCTCCCACCTCCATTATTAGGTTTTTTATTACATTCTCTAGCCTACATTTTGAATCGTCAAGTTCCTCTCAGGGCATGTTCGTACTAAGACATGCTTCTCTTAAATTATGAATGACATTTTTCATTTTCCTTTCAGGTTCTTGTACTGTGTGTATTTTAAAATGTGTGAAAAGTGCCAGTGGCTGCTTATTGTTGCCACAAGTGTGTGATCTCAACTTATGTTGTGAATTGTGTCAAACTGTATAAATGTAACCCATTACTTTGAGTTCCACCTCATGGATACTGTTCTTTAGTATGTTTTTTTCTTTTCTTTTGGTTTCTAGAGTGCAATTTTGCTCTCTTCACTGCTACCATCCATCTTTTAGAAGCATACATTGTTGTTAATTGTTTTTCATTTCAATTTCATAATAATTACTCACACCTTCTAATGAAATTACCAGGAAAATTATCCCTTCTACAGAGGTTACTGAGACACAGGTGGAATAATAATAGATTACATGGCAGAAGTAGTTTTTGTATTTTTTATGAAGCACCAGATGGAAACACAGATAACATTTTATAGCAATGCATAAAAATGTATAGGCTACTGTAGATTTACCAGCTGTTTAGGCATTTGACCACTGACACAACCTATTTCTGATTTGCACCTGATTTTAATGTAATTCATAAAAGGGTATTGCTTGCTTGGTATTAGTCACCAATAACCTTGCATGAGTTCCAATGAGATGGACACTTGAAAAACAGCGTAACATTAAGCTAGCTTATGTTAAAGCTTGCTACCTAATGTTGTTGAATTCCGGTAGCAAGCTAGTTAGCTATTGTTAAATAGCCAATATTGAAATATTATTAAAACAACAAGATGGTAGTTCTAGATAACGCTTAATGCTTATATAGCGTTCTCATAGACTGTTAGTCTGGATGCATGACATACTTTTCTAGTGTTAGCTAGTTTATGCTAGTATTGCTTGTTAGTAATTGGCTAGCTCGCTTTAACTACTTGGGAAAGCCACGGGGAACATTTGTAGGCAAAGAAAACACTGCCTAGGACATGAAATTCATCTTTGTTGGCTTTAATTCCCAAGCCTCTTTGGAATAACTGGTGTAGGATAGCTTACTAGCACTAAGTACACGCAACTGTTTTTGTTTCAATGGAAGGCCATTGTTAACTGCCCATCAGTGACCTTTTTGTGTGGGAAGATTTTATGCATATGAAGTGTGATTGTTTAAACATTATACCAACTTTATTGAGTTGATGCAATGTTGCAACCTTGATATCCAGCTAGCTGTATTAGTGCTACATAAATTGCATTTCTGTCTATTTCCATTTCTGTCTATTTCCATGCTATATATTCTATGTGTTATGCCAAAAATGATTTCCTGTTAATTATGCACCTGTTGACCTCTGATCTGGGTAGTTGGCGCATACACACTACAGGACTGCAAAGTCTCTTACAAATTGACTGCTGCAAATAAGTATAACTTGTATGTTATCGATTGTAGATTTTCAAAATAATTGGTCACACTAAATGTAAAGCTAAAGGTATGTTTAATAAATGACAGAGATTTAGCCCTGGGGTGTTGGCCAAACTTCCTTTAAAAAAAACGAAAAAAACAAACATCTGTACAATTCTGCAATGCTTGATAATATTCATAGTACATTACATATCAATCTATAAGTCACATATTCTGTATTGAGGAGTGGAAGCCGGCGGATAGGTTTTTCATTTGTGCACTCAGAAGCCCCCACATACTTTTTTATGTGAAGTAATTGTGCTTATATAAGTCCACAAGGCTCTGGTGGGGTCATCTCAGTACGGCTGATTCTCACACAGAGAAATAAGGCGCTTCTGATCATCTTAAGCAAGATTGTAGTCACTGAGGTGAAAATCTCTCACCAGGACATGTGCTGGGGAAATCATTACCATGCATTAGCATATCATAGCGGAGGCATACATCACAAAATCAGCTCAGCTTCTTTTGTCGACTCACGTCTCAGCTCTCCCAGTTGTGGATTTGGAATTGGCTGCCAGCCCTCGGGGGCGGGGGAGTGGGCAGGCGGATAGCGCTTTTATTACTCACTGTGGAAAACAGAGCGAATAATCCCACAAGTGAATGAGAGAAGAAGTAATACTCTAATAATGTTTCCCACAGGGGTTGGAGAGGCAGCCGTGTTTGTGTTGTGTTTGACTGCAGCTACTCTTGATCTCATCACCGTTCATCTTCTTTCACAGAGGGTTTATTATCCTACAGTCTTCATTTTGTATTTACTTCACGGTCACCATATTATACATTAAATGAGGATTAAATTAACACAACACACTTCAGTTTTACTCCATTCAGTATGAATAACACGACACACAAAGAAGATCCATGCCATGTTAATTTATTTAGTGCCTTTCTGTGTGAAAAAATAGGTGAAGGGTTTTTATTTTGAATTGATTTAATTTACCCAGGCCATCATGACTACTGTATGTCATGTCAAAGGAAATACAGTTATTCAGGAAAGTTTTTGTACATTGGCAATGAACAAAACTCTGAGTTGCCCTATATTTGACAACCTATGTGTTTTATTTTTAGAGACACCCGCAATCAGAGGCGATTCTAGTGTCTCTGGGAGCCCCAGGCAAAAACATACATGGGGCCCTTCGGACTGTTTTTTTTTTTTTTTCCAAAACGACATTCATAACGGTTACCTTACCCTGAAGTTGGTGATTTGATGGAGGTATCTTTTGTTGTGGTGGTTGAATGGGTTAGTGGTGCGTCGTTGAAAATGCATGGAGGCGATGTAATCGCCTAAGAAATGTGCTCCACACCGCTTTCTGTGGGGCTTCAGGGCAGGAGCGTCACCAGAGATATATGTTTAGGGGGGCTACAGAAGAACATTTTCAAAAAAGCAGCCACAGAATGGTCTTTCCCCATGAGCTTTGAGAGCAGCAAAAGGCCTAAATTCAATAAATAATTTGGCATTGTTGTTGAATATTGTTTTAATTGCTTGGATATACAGCAATAGGGTCAGGCTGATGTAGCTATGATACCATCGTCTATCAACTAAAATGTATGCCCATCGGCGATGATGACAATGCCGAAAGACAATGGCAATGTGCATTCTAGTTTGACAGCTAATATATTTTATTGAAATTAAAAACCAGATTTCATAGCATACATCTAAATGTTCACATACACACTGATTCAATTTTCACTTGTGATCACTCTTCATGAGCAGGAAATCATGTTGAGACAGGGGATTCCCTCAGAGTTATAACATTACTCTCATATAAGCTTCCTATCATTAGAAATAAACCTTGTACTTGTGTAGCTTTATCAAAATATTCTAACTTTTCGAGTCAATTATAAGTTACTTATGTAGCTACATTATTAATTTTACAAGATAGACAGACGCTCTTATCCAGAAGGAACAATTACAAACAAAAAAAAGAGAAAAAAAAAAAAAAAAACTAAGTAAAAAAAAAAAAAATGAAGTTTTTTTTTTTTTTTTTTTTTTTTTTTTTTTTTTTTTTTTTTTTTTTTTTTTTTTTTTTTTTTTTTGGGGGGTAATTAGGGGAACAGGGATAACAGGAGGGAGGGGGAGGTAGGGGGGGTGGAGAGAGGTGCAGATTGAGCTGGTGAGTCTTCAGACTTCGCTGCTTGCTGGCTCCTTCTGCTCTTCTCTGACCACACTCCAGGGTCAGGCACCCACCGTGGGGGCCAGACAGACAGAGACGTCGAGACGGGGGGGCTAGCATGAAGAGGGGGGGTACCAGTCGTCGCAGGGAGCTGGCAGCAGGTGAGGATCTGGTTTGTAGTTTTTGATTATTTTTTTGGATGGTCCTCGGGGCAGATCCCCTGCGAGCACCTGTTTTGTTTTTGATTTTTTGAATTGATGTGAGCCATCACCGTAGCCAGTGAGGAGATGAGGGGGAGGGAGGGGGATGGGGGGGGGGGGGGGAGTTTGAAGCCTGCTGTGCTGCTGCGTTCTGGGAGCTGGGGGGTCTAATGGCCGATGCTGGCAAGCCCAGCCAGAGAGAGATAGTCAATAGTCCAGACAGGGACACACCATCGCTTGGGACCAGTGCTGGGTGTGGTGGGGAGGAAGGGGCGGATTCTCCTGATGTTGTACAGGAAGAACCTGCATGCCCGGGTTACTGCTGCGATGTTCTCGGAGCGGGACAGCCTGTTGTCCATCACGACTCCGAGGTTCCTGGCACAGCTAGCTAACTGTAAACTATTATCTGTCTGTATTATCCAGGCTATCGCATTAGCCAACTGCGAACATAAAACCAGAGAGGCTAGCTACTCGCTAGCTATGTTGCAGATGGGTAATGGGTTCTGTTTCAAAATGTATTTATAACAATAACCGGCAAACTTCACAAATTCTGTTTAGGCATTTAAGGGGAATAACTAATAGGCATCTCATATAAACCTATAAATGAACTAGTAACGTTAGGCTATATAGGAACTGGACAGGCGAGAGGAGCCAGGGGTTTCAGCAACTAACGTTAATATGGTTCCCATAAGAAACTCTTGCTTTTTTCTACCAAACTAAAGGGTTTACAGTCATATTTTCAACCCAGTTATACCCATAATACATATAAGAATCAAAGCATGATTTTACTTCATACAAAGTCAAGTTGTTTTACACATATTTATTCGAGTCAACAGTACCAGCTCTGGCTGGTCAACATTAAATAGTGACATGTGTACAATGATGAATAGCCTACAAGGAGCATGCATGTTTAGTTTGAACTTACTTTTTTTCTAGTCTATGGTATGGATCCAGCTAGCAGTAGCACATGAGAGCAGACCTATGGAGCAAACGCCTTCGTAGATAACGTTAACAGACCCTGAATGTTTTAACCCTCTAGAATGAGTGCTTACACGAACGTTAGCCTACTGATATTCCGTTAGCTAAGTAGCTTATGTTGTTTCTGAACTCCCCAAGCTCAAGTACCAGTCCAGTAGTGATTGTTACAGCAGCATTAGAATGTTAACGTCAACAAATTACTCTCGTAGCGGTCATTTGAGTCTTCTTGTTTTCTTTCCTTCTCTTCTGATAACCAGCGGGGTAAATCCTTTTTCATTTTATTCATTCAAACAAACTGTCGTCCTACTAACGACATGGGGCCTCGTCTAGGGGGGTTTCCAAGTAGGCTACACACTGCACTGCCCATTGGATGTTTCAAGGGGGTTCCCACGTTTTTATATTGTCATTGCCATAGGACTAATTTGATCAGCATACGGGGGCTCCCTCAATGCTCCCCGTCTAGGGGGGTTTCCGAGTACACACTGGTACTGCCTATCAGTTGTTTCAAGGGGGTTCCCACATTTTTAGATTTTCATTGTCGTAGGACTAATGTGATCAGCCGTCGGGGGGCCCCCTCAAAGCTCGGGGCCCCAGGCAATTGCCTGCCTTGCCTGTCCCGTTGCGTCGCCTCTGCCCACAACCATAACAGCATTTGTACATATTTGGAACCCCATTCTGAATGAAGACTGAGTTCTTTTTAATTGGCTGGTATGCTTTCAGCATCAGCCAAGCCCTTACAAAAATGAACTGCAGTATTACTGCAGTAAAACTGCAGTCATCTATAGTATTACTGCAGTTTTATGAAGTACACGTGCAGTAGTACTGCATATTGAAAACATTTACTTGTTAAAATTATTTTTAACTGCAGTACAAGTGTAGTACTACTGCAGTTTTACTGTGTCCAATTTACTGCACTTGTCTCTACTGCAGCACTAAAACTGCAGCATTACTGCAGTACTGCAGTTATTTTTTGTAAGGTTGTAGATTATATGTGAAGGAATTTACATTGTTACATACAGTGCACTCCAAAAGGACAGTGACACATGTTTTGTTGTTTTGGCTCTGTACTCCAGCACATTGGATTTGAAATGGAACAGTGTAAAGTGAGGTTAAAGTGTACACTTTCACCTTTAATTTGAGGGTACACATACACATTTTACTCATAGTCCCCCTATTTTAGGGCACCAAAAGTAATTGGACAAATTAGCATAGAAAATATTAAATAAATATATGATATAGATATGGATGAATCACTTTAAGGGTTGTTTCTCCTGACTTATTTTTCCATACAGCTCAATAAGAAAATGAGTCAGGAGAAACCACCCTTAAAGTGATCCATCCATATCTACTGCATACCTGGCAGCAGAGTGATGGTTTGAGGCTCGTTTGATACCTCAGACGCTTGATGACTTACAGCCATTTAGCCAACCATGTGTTCCAGACTATTCCCATGTAATTTACAGCTTAATTTAGTCCCTCCTCCCAATTCCCATAGAGATCCATTCAAATGCAGATAGGTTATAGTATCACTTGTAAGAGTACCTGAAAATAAGATATGATTTTTTTTTATGTTGTTGGGTCACTGACATCAGGCAGTCATGGCATGCAAAGGATATGCAACCAACTATTAAATATGATGACTTTATTTAAGTTTATGTTAATTGGTCCAATTACTTTTGGTGCCCTAAAATGGGGGGGGGGGGGGGGAACTATGTGTAAAAATGGCTACAATTGCTACACAGTACATCCGATATGGATGTAAAAACCCTCAAATTAAAGCTGAAAGTCTTCACTTTAACATCATAGTCACTGTTCCAAATCCAATGTGCTGGAGTACAGAGCCACAACAACAAATAAATGTGTCACTGTCCAAACACTTTTGGAGTGCACTGTAGTTTAAACATGATTGATGTTCCAGAATGGATCTATTACATATGGAATAGTGCCTGGAGACAGTTTGCTGAAATGTAGAAATAAAAAAATGTATGGACAGTCATGAGAAGTTTGAAGGTCAACAACTCTGCACATATTTTATTATTTACAGCAATTGATACATTCCTGATGTTTTCTGCATGAAGTCAATTAAACATCACATGGTTCTCAAGCACTGCAATGAACTCTGTCCTAGGGTCATTGCTAATATCAAAGCAAAACAAATAGCCTCACTCTATTTTCCTCAGTACGCACTGGTCGACTTTTGCAGTGGAAATTACTTGCTGGCGGTAAACGTGGGCTTTTCATCTGGCTTGTTCCGAAGTTATCTCGTTGATCTCATATTTCTTCATTTTTTCTTATAGTTCCAGGAACAAGAGTGCTTGCCACGGGAGGAGCCTCCGCAAACAAAGCAATTCTACAGGTAGGAGCCACCATTTACAGTGAGTGCAGCCCTTGGGAGATTATTTATTTCTCTTGGAACTTTCTAGAAGCATGTGAAATATCCTGCCTGTGCTTTTTGACTGGCATTTCCTTTGCTCTGCCTCTCGGTATCACCCCAGGTTGCCTGTATGTTTTCTGCCCACACGTTGTACATGAGACTGATCTCATCTGACTCTCCAGTCTCCTGGAGGGGCGCAGCTACTCTTTGGTTTGATTTGCTGTGAGAATAGACTGACCTCAAAAAACCTCCCTTTCCATACCTTAGGTCCTGATGCCATGAGGAAAATGCTCTGTGCACACTCCATTTTCCGGCGGCTTGCTTGCAATCAAATGCCACATCTTTTTCTTTTTGCCTTTTCAGTGCTTCATTGATGCTGTGTGGATATTGCTTCCTACTAAATTTACCAATCAGTTAGGCAGTCAGATAATTTGATGCGTTAGTACGCCTCATCAGGCCCAATGCAATGGATATATTAGCTACAAATGTATTTTGTTTATTACAGTGCCCTCCATAATGCTTTGCACAAAAACATATTTTGTCTTTTTGTCTATTTTGTCTTTTTTTTCCACAATTTTTGATTTGTCATCAAACAATTCACATTAACGTTAAAGTGCAGATTCTCCGCTTTTATTAAAGGGTGTTTTATACTTATGTTTATATTTTGGTTTCACCTTGTAGAAATTACCGCACTGTTTATACATAGTCCCTTAATTGCAGGAGCCTGTACTGCAGCCATCTTCAGCTCCTGCAAGTTTAGGGGGCTAGTTGCCTTAAGTTTTATTTTCAGCAAATTAAATGCATGTTCAATTGGATTCAGATCGGGTGACTGACTTAGCCAGTCGAGAATTTCCCAGTTTGGGCTTTGAAAAAGCAGTTTTACTGCTTTAGCAGTATGTTTGGGATCATTGACTTGTTGTAGGGTGAAGCACAATCCAATGGGTTTGGATGAGGTGGTATGCTTTAGATCTTGGGCAGTTCCTTTTGGCCTCCACACTATGCTCTTGCCATCACTATATATCATGTATGGAATGTGCCAAATGAAATTCAGTACACAAAATAACATACAAACAAGTGCAATCCACATTGGTGAATTGTTTTTAGTAATGATGCGTATTTATCATATCTTAGTTAAAAGCAATAGGCAGATTAGAATGGACAGTACATTTGTTTATTTTTCCTGTTGAGTGCATTGCTTTTCGTGATCACATAAAATTTATTTGATTTTGGCACATTTTAACTTCCAAATCCATGGGTATGTTTGAACTAATAATAGATTCAGCCCTATAAAAAAATCAGTAACACTTGCAACGTATTGGAGTAGGGCAGATCAGGTGATCAAAGGCCAATACTGGGTTTTACTGCTACAGATACGAAGTCAACTGACCTGGTGTCCCAGGTGTAAATCTGTTTGTGATTGATTGGAAGATAACTGTAAAACCTGTGGAACTATGGTCTTTGGAGTCTTAAATTACCCATCTCTGCTCTGTCTAACTGAATATGATGCTGCTCAAGCAACAGTATAAACGGCAGTAAATTTCCAGTTTTTCAGGTCCAATAAGTCAAGTGTTTTGTAAGTTATTCAATGAAAATGGCAGGCCAGTGCAGATTGCCCGTCAAAGGAGATGACTAGACGTGTCCGTTACAAATTCATAGAATGGAGGCATGGCAGCTCTGAGAAAATAATTGTAACCTTTTATTCCGTCTGTGTGACTTTGCAGGTCCTGTCCGATGTGTTCAGCGCTCCTGTGTACACAATCGACACAGCCAACTCTGCCTGTTTAGGCTGCGCCTACAGAGCCTTGCATGGTAAGACAGAGGGCAACCTGTAATATCCTCCCACTACATACAATAGCTTTAATTTGTTCACAAACAATATGATTTCATTCCTATTTTCATCCTGCACCTCCTACCAGAAATACTGCACACGCGTGTGATATCTGTCATCATCATATTAATTTTCTGCCAATGAGAAAACATCCTTCATCAGCAACATATCAACATTTCTAAACCAGTGTGGTATCATTAATGAACAAGAAAATAAAATTAATAGGATGCCATGAACGTTAATTTTGAGAGAGGATCATGTCTGTACTGCAGTGTCTGAGGACTTTCCTGCAATGGTTTCATTTAGAATTTAGCAGTTTGTTGGGGTGGATTAAATGCACATTTTATAATAATAGATTATAGGGCAGAAATCAAATGAGAAGAGCCTGTTCCAAATCTTCCGTTTTAGCATGTACGTATGAACGTTTGTCTAATTAAAAAAAATAATAAAATCCAAGCACCGGTCTGATGCAAGCTGATTAATGATAATTAAATCCCAGGGAAACATAGTTGGTAAACCCCAAGAGAGGCCTATGCATCTAAACGGGTAAATAATAATTCCTGTGCTTGATTTGTAGAGTCATGAAATCGGCAGCAGCAAGGCGTAAATATTCCAGAATGTCTGTGACATAGGACGGGTTTTCTGCTAAAATCAGCAAACACATTTCCCTTGTTTGGAATCCACTAATACGTTTTACCATCAGTCACCTTGAAGGTAAGGTGGAATTATAAATGGCCCATCATTTAAAAATACATCCACAGTATCGTTGCACCCTGGGCACGCATTGACTGCCTTCAATATCTTGAATTTACCATTTACCATAACATTTGCCTTGATTGTCTGATCTGGTCTCAAAATATTTATAAATTTGATTAACTTTGATGTCACAGAATGCATATTTTTTCCCCTTTGATTCAGTGTCAGCTGGATATATAATTTGATCTCAAGGAAGTGGTATTAATGTCCTGACACTTAATTAGCAAAGTTGAATAGAGGGATTTGAGATCAGGATTATTAAATTACAGCTTTAATTATTCTTTTATTATTCATAGTTGTTTCTTTTTTCATTTCAGAACATTTTGCTATTCACTCCATTAATGTGTTGCCCACACAGGGCGTATTTAATAACAGTCAAAGCTTGCATTTTCAGCTATTCTATCTTGCGTATTAACCCAAATACTTGTGAAATAACCATGAGGTATTCTGCCTAATATATCAGATTGTACATGAATTAAGTATGATTTTATTTATTAGAAGGGGAAGTCATCTGATCAAGGGCCGTTTGAATTTAAGCATATTGCTATCATAAAGTGTATTCATATTTATGCACTGTTTCTTTAATACTTATCAGTAACCAGTTGTGGGTGAGTCTACAGGGATTGGGTAGAGTGGGTTAAGGTAGGCCAGGGTTTCTCGGGTTTCTGGTACTTTAGGCCATATTGGCACCTACAGGTTACTATTTGTCATCAGTGAGAGATACATCGGAGCTATCTTTCCCATAGCATTCCGTAGCATAGCATCTGTGGCTCCAAGTGTCAAAATTAGCCACTGGCTCATGTCATGTGGGAATATCTCAGAAGAGTCCATGGTTTTCAGTTGCAATGCTCCCTGTGGTGTGCGTATAATTGCGATGATGTGAGAGCGTGGTGCAGTTGGCAATTCAAAGTGGGAGACCAATTTGAAAAAAGACTGTTGTAGTAGCATCCAGTTAAGGTTCTCAAAACTCTCTTCGAAGCATGGAGATTTGATCATTGATAATTGCATTGATACTTTTTGCAATCAATGCATGTCCTCCAGGATAGTCCATATTTATAAAGTTGGATACATTGTTCAAGGCTCTATAGGCAGAGCACCACTCTTGAACCTTTAGATAACATTTATGACTACTGTTGTAGTAAAATGCACAACCTTCAAGTTACAATTTCTGAAACATTACTCCCAAATTCTACCTTTTTTAAATAATGAGTTAACAATAAGATGTTTTTAATTCCAGTGCCATAATAATAGATTATCATGCCATCATGGTGGTTGTTTTGATTATACCTGTCATTATGAATGTTAATCTCTGATTACAGTTATAGGTTTGCTTCTATTTAGCTGTTTGAAATGACTCTGATTCCTTCTGTTCTGTGCTTCATGAGTGTTATAAATAAATGAAGTTATAAATATTACCGTGTGAAGTACGTTCCTGTTTGATCTATTGAATCAAGGCATTCTGAGCACAGTTAGGAGGTAGAATCCGTGTCCATTTTTACTTTTCTCAGCCCGTACTACCATTTTAGTCATTTTTAATTCTTCCTCATGATGAAACAAAATAACACGAGACAAACAAAGCTGCATAATTACACAAAAATTATAGGCACAGGATGAATTCATACTGATTCCAAATCATGGTAGTTTTGCTGATAAATATGGGAATAACGGCTCCGGTCATTTTTAGAACTAGGATTTTTGTGCTTCTGTGATCAAAACTCCGACAGCTTAGACAAATGTTTGCTATACATGGGCTCAAGCCCTTATTAAATTACGTTAATTACTATGAAACAATGCATTGATTCTAAAGTGACAAAGGGGGGTTAATGCAATCGGATATGTAATTTAAATCTTGCATGATGGAATGGTAATTGTATTAGCTGGACAATTTGTGGATATTAGGGGTCAGATAATGAGATTTGGCAGATTTGTTGGAATGGATGGACTGGCCTCTTGAAGGACCTTTGCCCTTGCAGAGTCAATGTTCTTCACATTTACGAATTAAAAGATAAAATGTCCCATCAGCATGCCTGCACATTGCTCCGTATTCAGTGATATCAACATCGTCATTGTAAGGTCTCTTAGATCTCATTGTTATTCTTTCATTCAAAAATGAAACGTAAGCTAAAGCAATAATTAAAATGCTGTCCATCTGACCTTTATGAATTCTGATGATAGGCCAAGTCATTGGACTGCATATATTGTCCTTGCAAGGTCACTGCTTCATTGTGCTGCCATCTTACACCTTAACTGGCCACTGGTGGGATCCACGAGATCCATATTAAAGTATGGATCTCATTCTGCATAACAAAAAGTCCCCTTTTACAGAACAAAATTCCTGAGTTCTTAGATTATTCCAGCAAACAAACACCAATTTCAGTTTCAGCATTCATCTACTTGCGAGCATCTGAATGAAGAGGCAACGGGCGCATGGTGTCCATTGATGTAGATATTTATAATAAACGGCTACGCAATTACTGGGTTGTTTCGATAGAAACGCGGATTGCAAGGGAGCCTGGAGAAGAACTGTTCTCTTGAGAGGGAAAAGAAAACATTGGGAAGGGTCAGGAAGCCAGCAAGGGTTGGTGCAAAGACTGCATGTAGCAAGATATAAAGCTGGATATAATAATGATTTGAGCAACTTTCAAATCACCAATCTTATGTGACCCACCCTGTCATTTTGTATTGTATATTGATTTGCAAGTGAAAAAATTTCAGTGTTTATTTTTTTAATAGCTTTTTTCCCTCCTCAATAAATTTATTTAACTAATTGTATCAAAAATTATATTGTTTTATTAATGAGAGGTGATTCTGTGTTAGGTTTTCAGTTTGAAGGACCCCATTTCCATAACTGTAAAAAACTGTTATGACCCAAAATTTACATCATCATACTTCCTCAATCGTAGGCTAAGCCAATCAGAATTCATAATTGAAAGTCAAATATAAATGTCAGTATTGAATTAAATAATGACTATGTGGGCTGATAACTACAACCTTCAAATTCAGTTAACACAGTCATGGGTTAGGGGCTCTACATTTCCCTGTTTTTCTGCCTCGACTTACCAATTGCTTGCCAAGGCTGTGGCTATAATATGTGCAAGTAATTATATGCTTCTAAACATTATCAGTTGAATATTTCAAGTTCTTAAAGAGGCCTATTAACATGTCTCTAATTTAACGTGCAGGATTTAAATGCGCTGCTCTCTCGCTAGCCGTTTAAAAGCTAAGAGGTAAGCAGACTAAAACATTCTGATCAGTAATTAATGGGCTGCAGCGAGGGAGAGAAACTGGCAAACTGAATTATTAATGTCAACTCTTAGATGTATGGCATGTGTCACATGAATCATTCCATTGCTTTTCCTTCAGACTAATTATGCTGCATGAGATCTTGTCATACATGTCTCCCATTAAAGTGGGCCAGAAGGATGTCGGTAGGAGCGTAGATATTAATACCCTTAATTTAAAAAAATTAAGCACCGCTTTGTCCTCACCTCATCGGCGAAGGCCTGCACGGCGCCATTAAGAGCAGGGAGCCGGCGTGTCCAGGTCATACACGGTCCATTTTCATTACATCGAGTACTCAGTCTTAATTGCTTGTCAGTATGTATTATATTCCAGGAATGGCATCTGAAGAAAAGGGTAAAGGGTGACATCCCTGGGGGGGGTGGGGGGATTGGACCTGGCTGAGACAAATACGCCCTGACTGAAAAGGGCTTTTTAGTGATTTTATTTACAAAGGGATGAAGATCTCTGTCCCGTCTCGTCGACGGAAAGAGATGTCAGTGCCGGACGCTGACAAGGGGTCTCTTCTGAGCCCCTGTCAGACCCGTTTGAGGTCCATCTGCGGTAACTTGTCAGCGCCAAGCTGGACGCTAACGTATGAAGACGTTGTATCGGATGCCAAGCTCAAATGTAACCGGATTTAACTCAATAAGTACGCCAAGGCAAATAGGGACTTTCCTTGACGTAGAACATTGCTGCTGCTTCTGTTTATCTAACCATGCGATTGGGCAGTTTGGACTGGTACTGCCATTCACTCTCGCAAAGTGTATTCACCGGACGTACATGTGTTATTTTTACAGTCACTTCTTGGGAGCTGAGCCTGGAATATTAGTGTTTGTTCAAATCAGCAAACATCAACATTGGAAAATGTAACGTCTGTGGTTTTCTCAGGGAAAGATTTAGTTTTACTTTCGTAAAGCTTACTTTGAAGGAAAGGTTTCGGTAGATAAATACAGTTGATAGATCAATATAATTTTATAGATTTGAAATAAACTACATGTAACGGTTTAAATACATCACTGAATTGATACTACTTCTGAAAGATTGATTGTCTGATTATTCTGCTGTTTTTTGGCTCAATGCTGGTTGACAATGCTTTACAATTTGGGCCAACAGTAGTAAAAAAAAAAAAAAAAAATTATAAATAAAATGTTAAATTAACCTGGCTTCAAATGTCAAGACATTCAGGTTGAGTCAAACAAATATTGCAGAAACAACCTACTCCATCCAAATGAAAGGTCAGCGGAGTCATAATGTGTTATACAAGCATTGTTGATCCCTCTGCAACAGAATGCAGCTTATCTTACACTGTTGTGTCCTTGTAAAGCCTCCGTTAACACGTCTGCATCCGTTGGCATGAAGAAACATTAAATCCAAGACTCCTCATATGCAAAGTATATTTTTGTCTGTTCTCAATATCAGTTACACCTTCTGCAAATAGTCTGGCAATCATATGCATGTCATTCAATTCAGACGTATAAATTAGTCATGAGCTGAGAGCTTAAATTTGCACTCTGGGCAGTTACAGCCCTGCTTATATTTAGCATTCTATGGGCGGACTGTCATCTGTGTATTTCAGACCTTGAAGTGCATCCAGTAGTAGTGCCGCTGGTATTTAGCATCGCCACAGGCACACACACGCACACATAGATATATAGCATAACTTTTATATCGTCTAAAATTGACGACTTTCTAAATTAAGTGGGCTGTCATTCAAGTACTTGCAGTAAATTTTTTTATATGTGGACAGTAAACTTGCTTTTATGGTATGTAGAGACATTATGTAGGTGCCCTGAAATGGAGATAATTAATGGTTAAGATATGAACATTGAGGATGAAAGGAGTTCATACACGAGTGCTTTTTCTATTTCAGGCCCAAGTATTGGGTGAACTGTGTAACAATTGTAGCCCTTTTTGTACACAGTCCTTTTTGTACACCCCCCTTATCTGCTGTGAACACTCACTGGTGTGGACTTGCTGGAGACAGTCTGAGGTGTCTGTGTCCAGAGAGGTGCCGTGGATTTTCCGGCGTCACGCTCATCCACTCCCACCCCCAACAACACACCATTTTTCGCAGCCCTTTCACACTAATCAGATAAGGTGGAATGAAAATCAGCCAATCTGTCTGATGGAGCGAAAGCGATGGCTTCAGTTTTTGGATTGATCAGAAACCCAGATGACCCGAATGTTATTGATCCCTGCCGCCTGAGCCTCCACGCTTACTAGCAGCATATTTATTTCCCGGAGCTCAGATTGATTCTTGGTTGTTTGAAAGTCTTGGGCGTCACCAGGAAGCTAAGCACAATGACAGCTAGTGACATTTCTAATTGCTGCAGATGTGACAGCTTGATTAGCAGGGTTAAATTATGTTCATGATTTGCAAGTAATGGCAAACCACCCAACTAGCAGATCTAACCATCTGTAGTTCAGTGTTATGTAGGCGTCATATGGTCTTGGCCTTCATTTATGGCCAGACAGGATTTTACAGGTCCAGAGTCTTGATCTGAATTAGAATTACACCAACTCTCTGTTCCAACAATGAAATGTTTTCAACGCCTTTAAAGATGTAAACTATTGAACCGCAAACAGTCATACATTGAAACATTCCCACTGTGGGCTACATGCTCATCGAACTGATGTATTTGACATGACACAGGTGTAACTGGATAGTAATCAATGAATGACTCCAAGTTAGGCAATTATAATTACTCTAGGTTTGGTGGCCAGTCTCCCAGGATCTCCACGAGTCCATGTTTTTATTCCTGTTTTCACTAGACTGAATGTCCTTTATGACTTGGGGCCTGATTTACTAAGACCATTTAGCATAGACAAAACCTTTTAGCACACAAAAAACGAATAACATGTCCGATGATTGGTGCAAAACAAATACCATGACCAATCATTGATCATGTTATTAGTTTTACGTGTGCTAAAAGGTTTAGACCCTCATTGTTTAGTTTGTGGTTATTCATCCCTTTTCTATTTTTGCACTTTGTATTTGTAATCAGGAATTGTGGCTGGAAAAGGAGTGTGTTTTTCTGAAGCAATCAGCAAAGCCCCAGAACCAAAGCTTGCCGTGACACCTTCCCCAGGAGCAGAAAAGGTGGGAAATATTTTTTAACCCTTTTTTAAAATTTGTGTTCTCTCTTTATTTTGTGAATTATGCTTCTCAATTTACCACTGTTCCACTCGGACTCTGGCAGGCTACACAGTGCTACTATAAGAGAGGGCGATGTTGATCAAAGTAGAGATCAAAGTAGAAGTAAAGTACCTCTAATGACTGGTTGCCCATGGGTGCCGATTTGTGAGAAACTAATGCAGTAGTAACCTGAGGAACCATGTCCAGCTGAACACCCTCCCTAGCTATGACAGGATCTGTGTCCCACCATTGCATACAGTAGTTGGCTGATGATCTAGTTGCGACAAACTGAAATACTTAATATAAATATTTTAGTGTACTTTACTGATTTTTCATCAATCCATTAATATAGTTTATTTTGAATGAGTTTTCTGTAATTTTGGGTTCAGAAAGTTGACAACCTCATTGTAATCGAGTGGAATGAACCTAGGGAAAATAAGCACGTGAGAAGTGCCTTGTTTAAAACATTTAGACTTGCACAGTTCCCTCATCATCGATTGGCACCACTTCCTTTTCTGTCTGGAACATGCCTCAGAGATGCGGGTGCAGGTGAGCACAATAGCCATGACAGACGACTACTGTGCCCCTGGTTATCCTGGTTATGGCTCAAGGCAATGAGTTTGCATGTTTTGAGTAAATTAATCAGACTAATAGTGAGTGAGTACAACTTGAAACGTGAAGTTATAGAAAGGATTTGTTTTAAGCTAGTTCCCAGAGCTTATGATTTTGAGTTATTATTTATTTTCATTCTTTCTATTGAGTGCATACAAAATTAAATGATTAAGTAATCACAACACATGTTTCTAATTTGTGTGAAAAAAATGTAAGTATTGTAAACTTACTCACACTCACCATCTTACCTATACTTTACTAAATAATTTTGAGGCAATGAGTTTGTATACTCTGTGTTAGGGAATAACCCCTTGCTGTACCACCGTGAACCTCGTCTGATGAACTGAGCCACAGCAAAGAAGTATTTTGAATACTCAATAAGACTTCTGTTTATTTCCAAAATATAACATAATGAATGAGCTTACCAGCTTTCTGTCAAAACACACATACAGTTAGATATTTATACAGGCAGTGATGTTATCTCTTCACAAGGGCGGACTCCATGTATAATATCACAGTACAGAGTGAGACATTAAGCTGACAACCTAAGTTTAACACTTATTGAGTCTCTAGACAATTTCTGACCTTGCCATAAGATCAGAATGTTCAAGCAGACTCTCACTAACAATAACATAGCTGTTTATCTTCTAGGCTGCCTGTTTTCCTCTAAGAGAGACAGACGCAGAAAGATATTTGGTTTGTATGAATGCAAGCACATTTATACTGAATTTTGGTAATAAGGATTATATATGAAAGTTATGTTTAATGGAATGATTGTCTCCATGTTAACACACACACATTGTCAATCAGAAAATTCCCACTACACTCTGCTTAAGTAAAGCCAACTAATTATATTTTACAGTGTAGTGAATAACTGATATTTATGATTTGAAATACCCTTATTATCACTAGGGATGGGTATCGTTTAGATTTGACCAATACTGGTGCTAAAATGGTGCTTTTCAAATGGTGCTGGTGCCTGAACCGATACTTTTAAAACGGTTTAACTTGTAAATAAATACAAAACAGTATTAACACATTTACATAATAAATAAAACCTAACCCAACTACAATAATTTACCAGTAAATAACAGAGTGCTAAATACAGTACTAAATTTAGCTTTTGGCATTTTGACCAAGTTTAACTAACAAGCTAACTTGCTAACGGTATCTGCTATCCGACTGAATCAATGAGTGTAACGTTAGCTTGTGAAGGTGTGCGGGGGGAATGGGCGAGCGATCCGTCTCTGTTGCCTGTAACTTCAATTTCGGAGCAGCAGTGCAGTGGGCATTTCAATCGGCAGCTCAGGCATTGTATTTTAAAGGGGCACCGAAATCTGCGTTGCGATTCGGTCCAATAGGTACTGGCCGTATGGGAACCGCCGCCACAGTGGTACTGGGTTTTGGAGCCCAACCCTAATTGTCACACGTGGTAAAAGTGATCCTGAAGCATACTTGAAGTAAGCAGAGGAAACAGTCGGGAAGGTATCCCCTCTGTCTCATTGTTACCCCATCATGAGGTGCATTCTGCACTTTCTGCAGTGGGGCAGAACATTACTGTCTCGTGTATTAATCACTTTCCGCAGAATAGATACATTGGGTTGGAAACATTACATTATAGACATTTAGCAGACGCTCTTATCCAGAGCGACGTACATAGTGCATTTCCGAACTAGTAACAAGTGCGTTAAAACAATCCTAAAAAGGTAAACAGGAATCTAAGTACTAGGCGCAGTCAGTATGATTGGGGATTTTTTCACTCATCATGTTTGTATGCTGCTGCAGTAATACTTGTGTTTTTATCATGCTGCCACAAAGGCTGGTTTGCAATTCTACCAACTCACGAGGGGGTCAAACGAACACAAGAGAATGTATTCCACTTTGATTACCATAAGGCCGGTCTGAAGGGGAAGCTATTTGTGAGTCAGTGAGACGCATTGGTAATTCTCAACAGGAACATGCACCCTGACCTTATGAATATGCTCAGTATAGGTCGCTGTGACCTACGTCTTCAAGGTTTTAAACACAATGGGCTAAACGGGCCGCCCTCCTCGAAACACAAATTGGAAGGGCTTTCATCTGAACTCGGACAAGGGGCCGATAGCACGGATCTGGTGGGATATGACACGGAGCAAGTGGCGGTCCCGGTCAGTTCTCCAATTTCCAGTCATCCCGTCCAGGTGGGATATTTTTCCACTGCAGATTGAGTGTCGGCTCAGCCAGCAGGCAAACCTATAAAAGCTTTTTTAGCACTCAAACTCTGAATCCCCAGATCCAGGCTTATCAGCTGCAGAGTGGCCTACTTTATGAGTCACTGCTTCTTCATTAAATGCTTCATTCTCTTTGGTGTGGAATTGTTAAAGTAAACGACGTGCCAGCCTCTCAAACTGTTAAAAAAATATATACAGTGGGTCAAATGGGGACGGCAAATATGAGTTAAATTGAAGCAGAATTAGTGCAGGATTTTACAGGGAAATTAATAGGGTTTGATAATGAAAAGGAATTGGGTTGGTTTAATATGCCACGTGGGTGCTTTAGGAATGAAAGTGACATTGCGTAACGCGATTGGATGATGGGTGACTGCACACTGTGACGTTCATTTCTATTCACGTGGGGTTTGGGTTGCCTGGTAATCGTCAGACAGGTTGTTTGATGAAACATGGTGGGTAATTGGATTTCAATGCGGAGGTCGGTGTTCTAAACAGCTTCTGCCCAGGCAAGAGTTTCCTTTTTATGTGCTAATCTCTGCTTGAGCAGTGTTGCATGGCAATGCAAATAGTTTGACCTCTCAATGCAGAAAAGGCTTTACACCAACACAGTTCAACAAGTATGGTATAGTGACCTCAGGTACTGTACAATATGTGATATAACCATTATTCACTTCCTTCTCTGATTAGGTTCTTAATAGAAAGTGCCATATAAACTGTCATTTTTGCAAACCTTGTCAAATTACAAATTACACAGACGATTGTGGCAACAGCCAATGCCACAGTTTCACAGTCACACAGCGGATTAGCTAAAGGTTCAATGAAAGCATTACGGTAAAAAGAAAACGATGGTAATTAGCATCTGTTCTGGGTCTAATTAGAAAAATAGTGGTGAAAAGAGGGACAGGTAGATGGTGATATTATATTGCTGCTATCATACTACCAAAAATGTACCTTAAAAAATGCCAACTATACTGCTCTTAGCATCTGGTTTATAATTGAAAGACCGCTGGGAGTGTTGTCTTTATTTATTCCGAGGGCTAATTGTTTGAATGCATTGAAAATCATAGAGGGAAGCCTCTACATGTGCTTTAGTAATTAAGCTCATCAGAATGAATGTGAAGACTGATCACATGGGAAACTATTTGTGCAGCAAAATAACAACAACAAAAAATGAGGCTTTCACGCTGAATAATTTATGAGGATACAATGAGAATATATGGTTCAACTGGGGACAACAAAAAGCTGTATTTTCGAATGCTTCTGTAATTACTTCAGATAACATCAGTATTCTGCTAAAAAAGGTGCCCATGTCAAGGTATTCATTCTGACTGGACTAAATACGTTAGTGCGCATCACATAATTGCAATGTATTAGAAATCTCAGAAGTGCAAACATTTCACATTTTCATGCACAGATTATATGAAAGGTTGATTGTTTCAGCGCAAGGTTGATACAGTAGATTTAACGGGTTAAATAGTTCCACTTCAGATTGAAATTCAACTTGTACCATAAAGTGTAGTAAGAATAACTTTACCATTCATTTATCATTGGGATTAACTATTGTACGGTGACATGGGGAAATTTTTGTTTTCCTGGTTAAAAAATATTTATACTAATTTCTAGGGGTGGGACGATACACTCAACTCACGATACGATACAATACACGATATTGGTTTCACGATATCATATGGTCACGATATTAAAAATTAAGGTCAGATGAATTATTTAATTGAACAAGATTACTAGTTTATTCCCAAGGCAAAAAATGTAATAGGAGGACCATTTTTACCACAAAGTATGGCTGAACAAGACTGAAATTTTACTTACTCATCATCCCATCATGGGAGGTATGAAACATACATGGAAGATAGTCTTGTTAAAATAACAGTGCACTATGAAATTAAATTATTAATACTTTAGTACTTTTTAAATTAAAGAATGTCCTCTTAAAACATATTATTAACACAGAGATAGCTTGGCTATCCTGCTTTCACAGCTACAAACTAATGCATTGGGTTTCATCAGATTTTACTCTAAAAATGTCTTGGCTTTCATGATATGCATGTCTTAATGTCAAATGCATTGTAAAATTATAGTTTTGAAGCATTTAAAAGTAGCATGACAAGTTAACACCGGAGTTTGTTAGGTAATATGAGACCAAGCTCTATCCAGACGTTAACGTTAACACATAGCTAGCAACTTTCGCGGGTGAACTTTGAAGGCGTTTTTCTCAAAAACATGGTTTGATGGAATTCCAAATGTAACGCGATGTTATTCGCTTGATATTTGGATTAGAGAGATAATTTTGGTATCATTAGAAAGCTTACATTTTCCTCCCTCGGGTAGTATAAAGCCCAAAATGTGTTTGGGGGTCAGTGCGTCTGATTATGATAGAGCAGGTCACAAATAATGTAACGTTACTTCAGTAATTTTTGAATTATACATTTACAAATTCACACACCCCATTTAAAATAAATATGCCGACCTGATTCTGTTGCAAGTGTGCAGCTTTCTCAGCTAGCTGGGCATAAACAGTCTTGCACCTTCGGTGTGCGTGCGTGTTGTGCGTCAAAATAACTTTACTAACATAAATTGTTGATGGCGCCTTTTTGTGCACAAAGGGTGTGATGTAGTTATGTGAATTTGTGAATTACCGGTAGTCATGCTCGTTTCTCAATACATTTTTAAGCTCCACGATGCATATCGTCATGTTTTTGTATCACGAAATATTGCGCCACGATATTTTGTCACACCCCTGATAATTTCTTGTTGTTTGCGTTCCCTAAGGTGACATGGGAGAAAAAGAAAATCTTTCTGGTAAAACATTTTTTTCTGGTTTTGCAACCCTAGAGGGGACCATTCAGGACCCCTTCTTTGGAAAAAAAATGTTTGGTTGGTTGTTTCCGGGTCAGCTGCCGATTGTGTCAAAGGAAATAAACTGCAACGAGAATAAATATTATTTTTTTTAACCAGAATTTTAAAAAAATCATTTCCCCATATCACCATGGCTTCGTACTACAGGGCCCTATTTTGAGGAAGCAAACATTAGGACAGATACTGGTGCTTTTTGAAAAAAAAATGTCTTCTGAAAATTGGAAGTTATCTGATGATGAAACATGCTTGATCCATTCTGTATTGTTTGTGCTCTGTATTTAATAGTATATATAAAACCAGGATGTACAAATGCATGTTTTCTATACTGTACGTTTGAAATACTAGAAGCTACGCTGCCATCTTCACTTGACCCCTAATTGACTCAATACTAGAATTTATTTTAGTAACCTAATGTCTTGCTTAATATGAATGATTTGAAGACTTTATTTTCCAGATTATACTTCCTTTACGATACAATACTTGTATGAACAGTCTAAATATCTTATGTGCATACTATGATTGTGGTAAGAATATTATTCTTTCTAATTGACACGCTGTATAAATCACAACACAGATACAGTATGAAGATGACAAAAATGCGAAATTCATGTGAAACTTTAAAACATTTCTATAACTGTGTCACCACTTAATCACAGATGCTTTCCACTGACACTTTGCCAGCATTTCGCACTTTGACATATTGTTTGAAAGGCAATGTTCTTTTGAGGTCAATTTAAAAGATAAAAGGAACACGGGCGCAAGGCTGCATGAAGGCATATTGGAAATAATGTTTAACATCGCTTTGGAATAGTGCTTATTGTGAGATGAGTGTGACTCACAATGGCCGTTTGTTGTAACGTAGCTTCACTGTTCACCAATAATTTAATAGGTTGACCAATTGTAGGAATTGTGTGCATTTACGTACAGCAAATATAGTAATTTTTTTGACGTTCATTTTTACTTGAGTTTATATTTGAGTGTGCGATTAGTGTGAATTGACTTGAGCCATAAATTACATATGAACGAAAATCACCACCATGTGTGTCAGTCACCTGCAGGTTCAAAGGCTTCTCTAAAAACAATAGACCTGTCATTCAAAAAGAGTGGGCACTGCTTGATTGCTAGCAACAGCGTTTTAATGGAATGTGTGCAGATCTGTCGAATATGTATAAATGTAAATAGGGTAGTGAAAAAGACATATAACTAAAAATTTTAACGGTACCACCATCGTGTTTAAACCAATTTCATTTCGAGGCTGTTATGCATCAAAAACTGCAGATGCATCTGCTCCTGTGACACCCGCACCTTAGTGCTTGTTATTTCTATCTAATTATCCGTTCGCACAATTTTAGGTATCGCTGTTAAACTCCGCTAGAGGTGCCCTTAAGTGTTTGCCTCGCTGCACTGAACTAAGCAGCTCTGAAAAGGGCTGAAAAGACCTGGGTGGTATGACTGCACTTATTCACATCGTAAGGTACTGCCCAGTAGCAATTCTCATATTTTCTGTGCCAATTTGTGGGTACAGTAATCTGTAGCATAATCTTTAGAATTCACTTTAGTGTATTATGTAAGCCAAGCTGTATTTGATAAAGTAGGTTGGTGGTGGTATATCTGCTTCCAGTCTTATTGTTTATTAAGCTCATTCAGGGTCATCGTGGACATGACCGACCAGTTTCTCAAAGCACCAGTTAACGGTTATGATGACTGACTGTTCCTTAAACATAATCAAGAGCAGAATACTGTTATCCCTGGTCAGGGTGAGAAAGCTTGAATTTGACTTAATCCTCTCATTAAATATGCATGAAGTATGCACTGACAGCTCAATAATCCTGCTTGTTGTAGTTTTTTTATTTCATTACCTGACTTTGGTCTCATCAGATTTGTCTCTGGGGAATATATGAAAGGCAAATAGAGATAAGAGCATATGGTCTTTTTTGCTCTTCAGAATGGCAGACACATCCTAATCCAGCGATCTGACTGTCATTTCACAGATACTACCAAAAGAGCTTTACTCCTTTGTTCTCATTTGCAGACAAAGACAAATTAAAATTTTTACTCACGTGACTTTAGACTCTCATTGCACCAGTGCACTGCTCTGACATATTCAGGAGCTCTTGGCAGCAGCACAATGGAAAAAAAATACATCATAATAGTGACAGAATTCTGAAAATCGTGTGAAAGCTTTGTGCCTCTTAGTCTCGCTTTAAAAAAATACAAGAAATCACTTACACAAGCAGAAGTCAAACTGGTGACTTTCTACCCCGGGTAGAAGATATGCTGTCAAGCTGTAGTCAACTGTCAAAGTTTAAAAAAATATTTTTTACAAACATTTTTATATTATATTAAATTTGTAAAGACTTAGTCATGAAATACAGATGGTGAAATGGAATCCGCATACACATGGGTTATATCTACTGTAAATAAAAATGCATTGTCAAATACCTTTAACGACAGACAGACTGCCAATTATCCAGTTTCTAGGTGGTCACTAAGGTGATATTGTGTTTTGTAGTAAAGGTAATGCATTGCTCACTGGTTTTATTCATTCTTAACTCATTCAATGCCAGAATGTTCACTAAGCCTAAATAAGAAAAATAGGCTAGATTATATTAACATTTTTAACTAACACTAAGCCTCAGCAGTGCCAAGCCAATATGGCTGCCGACATTCAAAATTAGATTAGTCCTGTCATTGTGCAAACGTATAATAAAACACATTATTTTATAGATGGATAGATAGATGGCACTAAGTAACACACCTTCTGGTTCAGTTCACCATTAGAACAATTATGTCAATAATTTATTTTCACTGCTTCTTAGTTTGGTTAACATGACTCTTACATTGGTGATGTGTAATAATAGCGAAAACAGTTTTCCACAAAAATCAGCTCTTGCATAACTATAGATATGTAAAAATGAACAATAAACATAATCACTGGTCATTTGTATAGATATGTACAAATGAGCTGTTCATGTGAGTTACTTTGTATCAACCGTTTCAAACAGAAACAGTTATCTTGAGGCAAAAATAACGTAGGCTAAAATCTGTGGTGTGAGGGACTAATTTAAAACGGAACCAACAAAACGATGGTTACTGGAAGAGATATGGGAAATAACTGGACAGAAGTGGAAATCAGAGAATTATTAAATATAAGTCGGGAAAGGGATATTATAAAACAAATTGATGGTATGCTACTGTCCGTGATTCAAACGTTTACCAGACGATCATGGAATGACTGAAAGCTAGGGGAGTAATTTTCTCCTGTTATTGAGAAAGTAGCATAGCAGCAGCCTAGTTTGTTATAATTGGCCACTAGATTGTGTTCAATTTCTTTATTTTCTTGGTTACTGGCACAGAAACGTGTTGGTACAAATTGACAGGGACACATTATTCTCACGCCCCGATGTTGGTTTAGACATGAGGGTTTTTTTTAAACATGGGATAAATAAAACTTTTAATATTTTCATCTAGAACCATGTAAAAAAAATTCAATAAAAATAGCACAAAAAAAAATATGTAAAAGACCGTAATTGTAAATTGGTCATCGTTTCATTTTTCCAGACTCAAATCCAGAATTCTTTACCGGTGTAGCTGAGTAAAGATAAAAATAAAATAAAAAACTTGTTGACTTCTGTCACCCTCGGCACTTTAGACCGTTCGCATGTTTTTCGACTAAAGTTGCCCGCGGCACTGAATGAGTTGCATTGCATTATTACAGGCATTTAGCAGACGCTCTTATCCAGAGCGACTTACACAACTTCTTATTACATTTATCCATTCATCCATCCATGAGTTAATAATAATGTTATAATGTTTTATAACATTTTTATACGTACAGGTTAAGGCTCAACTTTTTGGTTAAAAGTCTGACATAATGACATTGCTACTGTTTTTATTGTTTATTTTATGTTTTAGGTGTTACAATGCAAATTTGAGCTTCAAAGCATTCGAGATGCGTGCATTATTCCTGATAAGAAGGAAAAAGCGAAATCATACCTCATATTTGAAAAAGTCAAAGACCTTGGATCACCCAGTTCATTATTGAAGTATCATTAAAGTGAAATAGTAGTTCACTACACTAAAAGAATGTAAAATAATAACACTTATTATGTTCTCTTCAGCACAGAGAATTGTCTTTTTGCATTGCAATTCTGCAATAATGCCTTTCCGCACAGAACTGAGGTCAGAACGCAAGAATTCCGCAACCATGTGGCGTCATTAAAAAAAAAAAAGCATATAGGATTAACTGACTGTGAACAAGACCCAAGTTCCTCGCTTTGGAAAGGAATCACGCTCACATATTTAATGACGTCCACTCAACTGTGTGCCTCTTAATTTCTGTGGCTGATTGATAGACATCATCTTTCTTTATCAACTTATAAGTTGCCATACACAAAGAAAAGGACAAAGTCAATTATAATTGCCATTGATGAATTGAAGCAGTGGTCATTTGTCAAGTAAACTATTGAAAAAAGCTTGGTCAGTCACTCTGGCTGCAGGTCACTTTGTGATGTCAATATGTTCAGCAGATTTTACTCACGTGAACACACAAACAGAATTACAGCAAAGTCAGCAAAAGTGGTAGGTGCAGTGCTGTGCTGCAGATAGTCTTTCACGTTCTAGCTATAAGCATGCTTCAAGTAGCAGACATCTACTGTGTTGGGCCTATTAGATGCATGGTGAACACAACTAAGTATTTCAATAATAAATTAATATGTTAAGCTTCTTTAAATAATGAGTCAGATAACACAGGGTACATGTTCTTTACTGTCGGCTGGAATTTACTTGACAAAATCCTATTTCTAACGGGTTTAGGACTCTCACCGTGAACTCAGGCTGAGCCCATAAGCCTTGACAGAGCTAGCTGAGTTTGACCTAAGTGATTGGCTCACATTACCAGGGAGTCTACAGTGACAGGGCGCACACTTCGTCTGGCCATAATCAGAGAGTTGAGTTTGAAGGGGTTACAGAGGTTACCAGCACCCCGTACTACTTTCCAGGAACTCGTGTCATTAGGGACACATGTACTTCTCCTGCAGAAGATCTAGTGGCAGTTGGAGAAGTATGTCTCCTGTTTTACACTGTGTCTTGTTGCATGGAAAATAATTGCCGGCTTACTTGCATCAGAGGAGTACATGCTTCAGCAGCGGTGCTCTCTACATTGGTGTGGCTGGCTTAATGGAGATGCAAGAGCAGTACAAATTGGTGTTTCCAAACGGGACAGGGTAAAATAGAGTTTTTAAAATCAGATTCACGTAATCTCCCACTGACTAATTATGTCCGTAATCATTAATTACATTACAGGCATTATATTCTAGTATTCTACCAAGCGCGACTTCCACCACTTGCATTTTTAGTATCCATTTATACAGCTGGATATATACTGAAGCCATTCAGGTTAAGTACCTTGCTCAAGGGTGCAACAGCAGTGTCCTACCTGAGAATGGAACCTGCGACCTTTAGGTTACAGGCCCAGTAACCTAACCTTTATATTACACTGCCATTCTCGGTTTGATCTTTCCTTGGTTGACACATAAAAAACATAGCCCTTTTTTTCCCAGTAGGTGACTTGCACACGTTTGGTCTTGCGTAGTAAGTTCTGCCGTACATGTATGTGCACTTCGTCTGTGCCATTGCCTGAAAGCGGTAGACAATCTCTCTCATTTGTATTTGTAAGTCATACGGTATGACTCATATCGCTTTTCCCCTCACACTTTTCTGCCGACAGACACGTGGCTTCAAACGCTCTGTCGCGAAAAGGAAGGGCCGTTTGATGTTGAGTAAAACAGACTGACAAAAAGATTTTTGCAGATCTTATTATTCATAAATGAGCTACAGGGTAACTGGAAATATTAATGTGCCCAGTTTATGAATTGGGGGATCAATGGCTTTGTTGAAAGTGCATGATGCTACAAAAGCACTGAAAGACATATTGTATTGGATTATTTGATGCGGAAATTCAATTGCCATAACACTAGTGCCCGACTTTGAATTCTGGCCTTGTCCATTTTCTGTCACATCCAGTAGTTAGCAGCCATCACTAAAATGTCATTTAGAACCTTTGTTACATTATGTATGTGCCTAGCAAAGGCCCTTATTCATGGTGACATACATAGACTACGTTTTAGATATTACAGGCTGCATTTACATAGTGAACTGTTTGCAAGAAAATTCACGTTAAATATCTTGCTAAGGGTGCTACAGCATCCGAGATTTCGACCAAACCTTCTGTTCCCTAACTAATATAACACACTCTCACCCATTATGAAAGACGTTCTGTGTGGCAGTGCACTGCTCTATATTAATTTCTCTCTGTGGAATTGCGCTGCACATCGCATAGTATATCACCGCTCACTGGATGAAAATACACTCTGTTGTCAGGGCGTCCGATGCAGACCGTTAAATTGTCTGTTCAGTTACATTTTCCATCTTCCCAATATTTACAGAATAGTTACATTTGATTATCAATTGCTTCCATTATTGATTTATTTTTAATAGGATGCATGCAGAACACCTCCATTCATACGACTCTACTGCTACTCTAGAAAGCCCATTATGTAATTGCATTATGTAATTGCTATTCATATACTGCATGAATGATTCTAATGTATTATGTAGTAGTTGTATTATTTATCACATACATAAACATAGCTTTCTGTACTTTGAATCTCTCAAAACATGCTTCACTTCAGTTTTGGCACAAATCACATACGAATCATAAGTGCCAGCGAGATGGCTTAGCTGCATTCGTGGATGAGAAAGAAAAAATTGTGGAAATTGTGTTCTGACTTATAGGCAGGCACAGAAATGTTTTTACCTGAAATCTTCTGTTTAAAAGTACATTTCTATGGCTGTCACGGAAAACAACCCCTAGCTTAATCATTTATAGCAATACAAAACAGCATAATGTACCACTAACATGCTTGTACTTAACCTACAGACGAGCACAGCTCTTAAACTATAATAATTTGGCCCATAAAATATGCTGCTTCCCCCTAGAAAGAGTTCCTGCATCTGTAACAGCTGCTTTTAAAAATGTTAATATAATCTAGCCTATTCTTCTTATTTTAATTTTTTTCACCATCTCTCCAAAATATGTTTAAGGTACATTTATACTAAATACAACGGTGTTATAATCTTTTTAGTATAGGAACTCAGCTTCAATACACATACACATATATCAGCACATATAGTACAGTAGATGGAGCTTTTGTCTTGTTTTTGATGCACTTACAGTGGTGTATTTTACAGAAAACGTGTCAAGATGCCGTACTGGACAATAGGCAGGCAACAGTTTGATTGGCTAATTGGCTGTGAGACCAGTCGCCTGACTAACATGGAGAGTGAGATGTTACATCATAAATTCAGTACAACACCAAATGAAAGGACTCTACCCACAATCCACAGAGGCTGTCCTTGTTTATGCAGGAGAATTTTCCCTTCTTCAGTGAGACTGGCTAGGGTCAATGGGGAAAAATGGTCCATGCCAATCTTTGGTCGTTTAATTGGGACTTGCTGTTCCCGCCCCTGCCTCCCCTACTGTTGCACTTCTATCACATTTCAGATTTGACTGTGTAGTTGACATGTAACATACAACATATTTCTTTAGTGTACCCCAGGGATGAGCTGCCTGAGCACAAAATGGATTGGTCATGTCAAGTGGCAGGAGGCAATTTTCTCGAAGGTTTCAGGAGATAGAAAAAAAGCCTCCTTGTAATACCTTGAATATATTTTTAAAATAAAAATATACCCCTCCCCCACTGATTGCAGTGCTGGATATGAGACATGCGACATGAGACATGGTTAATATTTAAAATGAAATACGTACATTTGAGAGGGATCATTGTCTGATCTACCTAGGAAAAGGTACTTGATGATTTTAATAATAAGTGGAGCAAGCATATGGTATATATGAGTGTAGTTAGCAGGGTTTCATAAATTTAACATTATAATTTGGCATGCAATATACAAGCAGTCCGTTTCCTACGGAAAGATAGCATTATCTCATAAATGCTCAGTGCAAAGATCTTTTTGCTTTTCCAGTTTAGAGGATCTTTGATCTAGGGACCCCCACCCTGGCTCAGAGGCATCCTGGAGGCCCCCATTATATGTTAAAAAGCCCGGGCAGGGAGGCGGGGCTGGGGGTGATGTGTCGAGTGTGCCAGTGCAGACCCCCTACAGTACATCTGCAAAAACCCAGGATCTAAATTATTATCACCCTTATAATTATATCATAAGGTATTTCTCAGAAAATCATGAAATTCTGACAGTGCTACATAATAAAGAGATCAGATGGACTGAAATGTAACAAACTATTAGCTGTGCACACTGTGATTGCTTTGCCACAAACATCAACAGTGCAGTATGTTGAATACAATACAATGTTCTCTCAGCCAGATTTTTGACTCATTGTCACTGTGAACCACGGCAGAGCATGCCTACTGCAGAAAGTGCGAAGATTAGTATCGCTCACATATTGGCATTGAGAGCATTTAGGTCCCTCCTGGATGGGATCCAGGCTGCCCCACATGAACTGACAGAAAGGAGTTGCGCAGTGCGTGTAGGGTTACAGCTTTTCCAGGGAGGAGAAGGAGGAATTTTCTATTCACGGCTTGCCACATTTCTCGTTTATAGCAAGCATGAAAACACTCATGCTATGAAGCGGCAGTGTGCCGCTAAATGATTGTTTCAGAAATTTGAATGAAGTGCAATATCTGATTATGATGAATATGATTGTTTCAGACTTTGGATATACATTGGATCTGTCCCTGATGTATCGTAAGGTTACCTTGGGCACGTCTTTCTTATCTAGACCTGCCATTTCAACAGTGAAAGTGTAAAAGCGCATAACTTTCGAAAACCTTGTAACTCAGTTCCCACGTAGTTTTGACACATGCGACTAACAGGGTATACAATTTAATCAATAACAATTCTGAGCGTAAATACTCCTGGTAGACAGTAAACTAAAAAGAAATTGCAAAATAATGATTGCATTCACTGTGATATAAATTAATGTATTCAGTTTACTGCATTCTATTATGGAAGAATACGCAATATACAGTGACTTGTAGCAGTAAACATTTCCATTCCTACTTGATTTGACCATGATGTTACTTGAGATTTTTACTTAATACACAGGAGAGTACTTTAATGAATGTGTGAATAGCTCTTATTTAGAAATTAAAATAAAACTGCAAGGAAACAATGTGATTCAGCGGTGGCATATTGGGATTACAGTACCATATTGCATTTTGAGTTTTGCAGAAAGCAGATGAATGATTAATGGATTCCATGTATCTTCCTCGTGGCTGTTATGCTTTTGGTAGTGAATGTTGTTAGTTTTTTAAATGTATTTATACTTTATTTACCAGAATGTCTCACTGATATTAAAATTTCAAGAGAGACCTGGCAAAGAAGATGGCAGCAGGATGAGGTTATTATAAAGCACTTTAGTATCATGCAGAGGTGCTACTTGATTAAAATCTGTTCTTGTGAATTTGCATTGGCCCATGTTTGACATTTGCAAAAATGTGAATGTCTGAATTAATTGGTTGTTTTTCCACAAATATCACTGAATTCAGTTATCTGACAACTGTTTTAAAGCAAAACAAAATAACAATCTGTAAACAATATCAAAAGAACCCCATCAGATTCTAATGAAATTCTGTCTTCGGTATGCCCATGTCAATAGTACTCTGTCTATAGTTTCAACCTTTGGCAATAGAACACATTTATATGTAAAGACTATGTATGGAGGCGGCAAGGCCACGGTGGTTCTGAATTGATCAATACCAAGGAAGAGAACATTTGCAAACAGTCCTAGCTGTCCCCGTGAGTAGCAAATCCCTTTGAGTCTGGCCAAGCATGTCACATGGGTGTGAAGGAGTAGCTTTTGCTGTAGAAAGGCAGGACGTGTGTGTTTGTGTGCTGCGTTTTTTTCCAGATATTTTCATTTAATTTATAAATGTGTGCATAATAAGCTTTAGTCACCCACTTTCATGACCTGAATGTTGGATTGGTGTGCATGATGTGTTCTTTAGATAAGTGATTGATTGGAATGTTCCCAGGTGTGACTAATTATGGGCCTGTTTAAGATCAGCTGTACTGACTAATGGGGGGGGGGGTGATCTTTTTGAAACTACCTTTGGGCAGTATGGTAGCAAAACTTTTTTACACTACTGAATATGGTAGCAGTCAGAGGGAGAGAGGGAGAGAGAGAGATAAAAAAGTGTAAATATAAGTCAAAAAGATTTGTGAATCAAAATTCCCAATCAAGCACAGTCAAATACAAACCCAGAAATAAAATGTAATATGTTGCTTATACTGTAGACCTGTTAAAGAATATATATAAATCTGACTGTAACCTTCAGAAGTTGTCTTTTTTATTCTCATCCATCAAGAGTGTATAATGTTCCATGAGGTTCTAATGTTTGCTTGTGAATGTGAAATGCATGTATATTTAAAGTTGAGCATAATTGAGTATTGAAGTTTTATGTTTTTTTCTTCAGATTTTTCAACCACTGTTGAAGAGATATGCTGAACTGGAAGAGAGAGTGTTAAAGGAATCACAACATTAAGGTTTTTTCCTCTTCTTTTAGGGAACAATAATGAAATTACTTTACTAATGGAAAAAATTATCTCATTGCCTTAATGATGAGGCATGTAGCATTAATATATTCAGTTCACCCTGCAAGTATATTACATTTGTTATGAAAATAATTGAAGTGTGATAATATAGTGAAAGAGATGCATTTCAGCATGTATAGGTCATGGGCAACATCAGATCCTTTTGAGGTAGCTTGAAGGGCCAAGGGTAGGGGCAGGGTTCTAAGTGCAGCGAATCATCACAGTCATTGATAGGATTACAATAATTCTTATCAAGCAATGTCATTTCCAACCTTTTTCTCTTCTTTTTTGGGAATTTGTGGTTTTTCATTCTTTCATTCAGCAGTGTAACATGACCTTAGCCAATTTCTTATTCTTTCCCCTCAAATTGAATTGTTTGCTGCCTTTGAAGTATAGCTACCTGGTGATGTCATGTTTTTTTTGTGTGGCCTATTTTCATGAAGGGATTATACAGTAAGGGAATTGTATTGTGACTTTGTAATTAAAAATATGTACCCCCCATTTCTTTGTATAATAATTCATTATGTTACTGCAGGTCTTAAATTAGTAAATGAGTATAGTTTATTACCTCTGAGAATGAAGACCAACATATTTGCGAAGGTGACTTTCAAAATGGGCTTCTTTTTTCCAAAATGTCTGATTTTGTGGCTGTATGTTGTGTGAAGTCAGGGCCCGGTCTATTTATACCAAGCCTCTCCACGGGCATTTCACAGCCTCTCTGCTTTCTGACACTAAAGGCCCAGTACTGCCACTTTTAATCAATTGTTCATTATTCTCAACCTAAATTTCCGTATAGAAAAATGATATCCTGAAATGAAAAGCTACTGACAAGCACATTCGTCTTTGATGAAGAGCGTATTCGAACGACTTTCTATTCCAGTGGCACGAATCTAATTATGATGAGACACTGCTTAATAGTGAATGGTTGGCTGGAGGTGAAAATGGTTGTGAATGGCTATGGTTTTCTGGGAGAATTTTGTATTGATTGGAATATGATGAATCCTGAGCAAACAAATTTTTCAAGCCGAGGGGTGCATTTGTACTGTACTATTTTTATACTCTAAATGATGTATCCTTTGTCTATTAGAGTAAAACTATGCCTGATTTCCTTCTAGTTTAATTTAGCTTTTAACACCATTTATACTCTATCATGCATGATGTAGTGGTGTTGTTTGGCCTGTAGTGTTGCCACATTCAATTATATCACTGCCTCCTCTGACAATATCTAATTATGAACTGAGACCTTGGCCAGGTACACAGAAAAAACTAGCATTGGCAAAAAAGAGACAGATATTATTGACTACCCTTACCTTCAGTTAATTTGATCTTTGTCAGCAGTTTGTAAAAGAGGTACGTAGCACTGTATTGTCCATAATCAGATGCCAGGATCCTGTCAAGATATGTAGGAATGGCCCTCAGCAAATAAGCTATTGACGAGTTGCCGTTCCTTCAGAAATGATAAATGGCATTGAATAATAATTATGATAAACAAATCTCATGGACTCAATCATGGTGGACACGTACACGATGCTACACTTGAAAGAACAGCCATGTTCCATTGTATACGTTCCAGGCCAAGGTAATTAAATACGAGGTAATGCTGACATTTTTCATTTAATCTGACAAATTTACAGTTCAAGTGTATACAAATTTAATATGATTAGAAGCAGTAAAGTACAAGGTGTTATGTTCAAATTACTTACTGACAGCGTGATGTCAGGAATTGAACGTGTTTGATGTTAGAAAGTGTCTTTAGACACTGTTTGTATAAGGAATGTTTCTTGTTCCTACTGTTGAATGTCAAGAGTATTTTAAGAATACAGTTGGTACAAGTTAAAATATTTCATATCATATTGATAGTTAGTTTGCACTAGAAAGAACAAAAATGTTTCTGATAACTTAAATGTACCGGTAATAATATGTATATGTAGATTTATATTTTAGTCATCATTGTGGCAATACTTCATAGATTGATAATATTTCTAGAATTATTCATTCTGCTTGTAATTTGGTGTACTTGAAATTTAAAAAAATGTAATACTATAGCAATACTTAATTGCTCTAATTATTATAAAATTATCATTTTTATTTCTTTATTTTTTGCCTGTAGTCATGTAACTGTAGTTACATCCTTAGTTGGTATTTCAATACCAGACTTATTTTATTCTTTGTCTTATAACACATAGTCATGGCCTTACGAGACAATTCTATTTTTCCTGGGTAGAGTCTTAATGTCCTCATGTCTGTGAGTCGGTGATCACATTCTAATTCCATTGTCCATGTTTGAGGAAAATGTGTTTCATTTTGTACTAAAGGAAAATAATATTTGACGATAAGAGAAGCAATTGACTGGAATCTTCTGCATGAAAAACGAACTAATAAGGTGTGATTCGGTGCAGCAATCTGAAAATTCAAGAGGGATACATGTTCTTGTACAAAACTAAACCGTACAGAATATTAACATAAAGGCTGCTCACGAGCAAGAGAGATTGTGAGTACCTATGAGAAAATTTTGAAAACATTTACAAAACTTGATGTGATATACTGCAGTTGTAAGCTACTGATTTCTCAGAGGCCTTTGCACACTTTAAGAAATATAGTCAGGCCCAAATTAATTAAAGCCTTATGCATACATTGCAGTCAGTAGTGCCCGCAAACATATGTGTCGGGTGTGTTAGTTGCAATGAGTGAAATCAAGGTGGAGTTCTCATATGCAGGTTAGCTTCATCAGGGACTTTCTCACTGTCAAGCTGCAGCGATCACTGTTCATTTCAAAGAGGTAGTGAGACAATTTGCTATGAGGGTGACTTACAGTTCAACCGCAGCCATGCTAGTTCCATTCTTATCACCTGCACAATCTTTTCTGAAAGTAAATCAAGCAAGAATGTAATCGCTGCTGCTTTCTGTTAAAGAATGGTTAGAATGCAAACAAATATTATGAAAAAAATAATTCAATGTTTTTAAATTTTTTTTTAATATACTTCCACTGAGAGCATAATATGCAGTAATCTGTATGTATTTATGTATTTTATGTAACACACATCACTTGTCACATATTTTTTGCCAGAATCAGTACAATGGACCAAGGAGTATGTGGACTTATGGCAGATAACTCTCACACTCATTTTGGCTATGGTAATGAGATGGATGGTTATTTCAGGGTAAAAACAGATCTCAGCAAAAAACTTTTTCAATATACAAAAATGCGAAGTTAGTCACGCATACAAAGCACTGTCTATAATAAAACTAGCAGAGTAGGCCTGCCATTAAAAGTATTGATATCAAAATGAGACCATTAAAACACAATACTGGCTATCTTAGCTCAAACAAGTTAAACAAGCTCTAATGCTACCCAATGTTTCCTAAAGTATTTCATGTAACTTGGTCCTGTGTTTTTTAATCTTACCACATGAAGAGAACGTGGTCATTCAAACTTTGTGTCATGTAAAAGTGTCAAATGACAGAAATTGGAAGAAGATATCATTTAAATGAATATTGTAGACAGCTGATGAAAAACACCCTAGTAAGGATGTGTTTAGGCCTATACTTGGTTGTCAAGTTCATTTTATAAGAAGTTTTAAATCGCAACTTTCGAGATAAACAGATAGAATAGTTTAGTATCCTCATGGAGAAGATTTTCTAGCAGAATATAACATTTACAAACAGATATTGATACTAATAGACATACAAATATTTGCACTAGAGAAATAGGGGGATGAATAAATAGATACAGATAAATATTACAAATATTTAGGCTTGCTAAATAAATATTGAATCTTACAAACATATCCAGACATCTGTTTGCCACTTTAATGTACTGTGTGGGTCAGATAAAGTTTAGCCAAATTAGTAAAGTAGTATAATTTATTTTAAAATGTAAAATGATTTTAAAAATCTTATTTGTGAACACAATTTTCTGAACAAAATAATGTCAATAATAATAACAAAAATTGTATTCATTACTTGATTTTCACACACCCAAAGCACTGGATGCAGATAATTGTTCAAATATATACTGCAGTTATTTTTTTTAAAGTTAAGTGTAACACAGCTGAATTGCACATTATTTTCACTATAAATGATTGGAATTTGACACTTTCACATGACACAAAAATGTTTGAGTAACCACATTCTCTTCAGATGGTAAGATGAATAAACACAGCCAAGTTACATTAAATAATTTAGCCATTTTTGTACGTTGAAAATGTTTTTTGTTGAGATATCTTTTTTTTGTACTGTGTTCTGAGTAACTGATGATGATAATGCATATACATTGATGAATCATACAGTAATTTAATCGAGAGAGAGAGAGAGAAGCATAGGCCTACGCAAACACACTCTAAAAGACACGGATATGCCTGGATTAATTTCCCCTTTAATGTTACTATGAATTTGACTACCAATAAATTAAAGTGTTATAAATGTTTTTTTAATTAATTAGGGTAAGTGTTTTTAATGGGTTATTGTACAAGGTAGACCTACTAATGGTTTGTATGTCGGTAGATTATTCATAGCCTAGGCCTAGCTAACACTAGGCAACTTTTTAAAAACGTGGCGATTTCAAGGTACCTGTCCTGTAGTAGCCTAGTTAAAGGGATATTTCACCTAAGTGTGAGATAAGTAATTTTGTTTTTTAAGTCATATTTGCATAGTGTGAATACTAGCAACATCAGCGATATCTGCTGACCGTTAACGGCATTGCCGTTAGTCCGGTTGACAGGGTCCCCATTCACTCCCATTCATTTTCGGGACCTCACCGAAATGAATCGTTTTAAAGCACACACTTACTACGGCGGATAATACATCGATAAAGGAGAACACGACGGTGAAAAGGTACGTGTTTGTTCTGAGCTTATAAGATGTTGTCACGTTTAAATTAGCTATAATAGTGGAACTAATTTCGGATGCTACTTCGTAGAAATACAACAAGCCGTAGTTTGATTTTTTGTTTTATTATGACGTAAACCTACAACTAACGGTAGCCTACTACAGTTGGTGAATTGACGTCTACTTTATCATACGCAAGGATTCTTAAAATAATAGTTAAAATAACAGGTTTTTTTCCGGATCTTCTTTTTCTTTTAAAAGGTAAGAAAACTTTGAAACTACATTAAATATCAAAACAAACACGTATCTTTTCACCGCCGTGTTCTCTTTTATCGATATATTATCCGCCGTAGTTAGTGTGTGCTTTAAAACAATACATTTTGTTGAGGTCCCGAAAATGAATGGGAGTGAATGACGACACTGACAACCGGGACTACGTTAACGGTCTGCAGGGACAGCTGATGTCGCGAATATTCACGCTTTGCATATATAAGGGGTAGGCTCCACAAAATTACTTATGTCACACTAAGGTGAAATATCCTTTTTAAGATTGAGTAGGCTATGCAAGTTTTTTTTAGTTTTTTTATATCAGGGAACGGTCATGCTTACTTGGTAGCAATCATAGAAAGCACCATACACTGTGTTTATACCCTCAAATTCTGCATTCTAAAACCAGTGATTCGGCCCAAATTTTTCAAAACAAAGTGGCTTATGACCATCGACCGTAGAACCAATCAAGGAGATAGGTCGGTTTACATCGCGAACCAATCAACAGTGAGATGACCTTGAATGAACTTGCTAGTTTCACCAGCGAGAAATTTCACAGCGACGCGTTACACCGGTGCTATTTCACGCAAAGAAAAAAAGGATTTGGATAAAGTTTGCTCGAAAACTAGAGTATTTGGTGCAAATTTTGAAAGGTGGTGAGATGTTCGGGAGCTAATTGGTTTAAAGACAGATATGGAGCTCTCATATTCTACTGAGCAGGTAGGTCAAAAGTTTCAACACAAATATACCTGCACTTTCTGCTTGCCAGTCTGCTTGTCAACTGTAATTACTTATTATGAATAGTAGCTACAGTCAAGCCATAAAGTCTGCACACCCCTCAAACATCTACACACAATAGCCAATAGTGACAAAGTGAAAACAGGTTTTTAAAAAATATGCAGTTTTATTTTACTGACAAAAATAGGTTATTTAGGGTTACATATCTGTACACACCCTTAGCCTAATACTTGGTTGCTGCACCTTTGGCAGTGATTACAGCTTCAAGGCATCTTGGGAAAGAAGCTACGAGCTTGGCACACTTGTTTCTGGACATTTTTGCCCATTCCACTTGGCATATCCTTGCAAGCTCTGTCAGGTTGGATGGGGAGCGTCGGTACACAGCCATTTTCAGCTCTTTCCACAGATGTTCAATTGGATTCAGGTCTGGGCTCTGGCTGGGCCACTCAAGGACATGCACAGACTTTCTCCGAAGCCACTCTTTTGTTCTCTTGGCTGTGTGCTTCGGGTCGTTGTCATGTTGGAAGGTATACCTTCGCCCCAGTCTGATCTCGGTGTACTTAGCTGCATTTATCTTTCCCTCTATCAGGACTAGTCGCCCCATTCCCGCTGCTGAAAAACATCCCCACATCATGATGCTGCCATCGCCATGCTTCACTGCAGGGATGGTATTAGCCAGGTGATGAGCGGTGCCTGGTTTCCTCCAGACGTGACGCTTGGTATTCAGGCCAAAAAGTTAAATTTTGGTTTCATCAGACCAGAGAATCTTGATTCTCATGGTTTGAGAGTCCTCTAGGTGCCTTTTGGCAAACTCCAAGCGGGCTGTGATGTGCCTTTTACTAAGTAGGGGCTTCCGTCTGGCCACTCTACCATAAAGGCCTGATTGGTGGAGTGCTGCCTGGATGGTTGATCTTCTGAAAGGTTTTCTCATCTCCACAAGGATATGCTGGAGCTCTGTCAGAGTGACCCTCGAGTTCCTGCTCACCTCCCTGGCCGAGGCCCGTCTTCCCTGATTGCTCAGTTTGGCCAGGTGGCCAGGCCTAGGATGATTCTTAGTGGTTCCAAACTTCTTTCATTTATGAATGATGGTGGCCACTGTGCTCTTTGAGACCTGTAAAGCTGCAGAGATTTTTCCGTACCCTTCTCCAGATCTATGCCTTGACACAATCCTGTTTCTGAGGTCTGCAGATAATTCCTTTGACCCCATGGCTTGGAGTTTGCTGTGGGACCTTATATAGGCAGGTGTTGGCATGTCATGTCCAGTCAATTGAATGTATCACAGGTGGACTCCAATTAAGTTGTAGAAACATCTCAAGCAGTATCAGTGGAAACAAAATGCACCTCAGCTCACTTTTGGGTGTCATGTCAAAGGGTGTGCACACTTGTGTACATATGATATTTAACATTTTGATTTTTAATAAATTAGTACAAATGTCTAAAAACCTGTTTTCTCTTTGTCATTACAGGCTATTTTTTGTAGAATTTTGAGGCAAAAAATGAACTCAATCTATTGTAGAATATGTCTGTAACGTAATAAAATGTGGAGAAAATGAAAGGGGTGTGCAGACCTTCCGGCTTGACTGTAGGTTGCTATTGATAACGTTACTTTATTCGGCGGCTAGTTTTTGGAAGAAGGAAATGTTTGCTAACATTACATGCCGTATAGATTGCTTTAGCTAGAACCGGCTACTCGGCTATAAGTTGCCATGCATACCAGCTGTAGCCAGATAATGCCTGGTTTAGACTAAAACTACATAAACTCACTGTTATGCAACAACTCTGCAACAACAGAAAAGATTCTGTCGTTTTACATGGACTTTTAGATTACTTTTTTACTGTAATATTAGTTTTACCAGTCTGTAATCCTGCAATGGTATCTAGAATACTTGTACGTTCACAACGAGATCTGTGGATGCAGTCGGGTGGGGGGTCTCATTCTCTGTGGGTAGGGCCAAGGGATGTTATGACTTTTAAATGTTTTGACAACAAATGCGACCATTGGGAAAAAGGTGTGTAGGCTACTCTAGCTTTAACATTACACTAGGAACGCTACAGAATGTAATGAATCTGCCATCATAGAATTCATGGCTCTCCCTTTGTGTCTTTTCCTAAACCAATGTATTGAACTTTCTGATATCATTTGAATATCAATATTGCAAAAGAAAATAAAGCTAAAAGTACTTGCTTACTTAAATTGACCATCATTTATCTTGCCTGTAGGCCTGATCACTTAGATCACTGCTTTTAGGATTGCCAACTTTGACTCACAAAAAACCTGGGTGTGAGCCTATTTCACAAAGCAGGATTACTGGATAACTTGCACTGAGTAAAACCCGGAATCCTCCCAAATCAGGAACATGGACTAAAGTAAAAAGAGCTGTTTTTTGTCACGTCCCATGTCTCTCATGTCTAGAGTTATGTGTTTTTCGTTTATTTCATTCCGTGTCCATGAATTGTGTTTTTTTCATTCGTTTCATCTCACCTGTTCCTCATAGTTTTTTTGTTAGTTTGGTATTTAGTCTTCTCTGTTTCTGTGTTCTCTGCCAGATTGTCTACGTGCCTGCCTTCGTGCTTGTCCTAGCTCTCCAGCGCCTTTTTCTAGTTCCTTGTCCACCCTGTTCCTGACCTGCCTGTTTCTCAGTTTTGTTCCTGACCTGCCTGTCCATCATCCTGCTCCAGGAACAGAGGCAGAATTAAAAGACAGATGGGTAAACATCTTTTAGCAGAATCTTGAGCAATCCAGTTTTTTGGTTAAAACCCACAATAACGCAGTAGGAACACGATGCTCACTTCTCAAGTTCTGTCTCTCACTACATACTGTTTCAGCGCATCAACCACTGTTAAATTAGGTTTAATTGCATTTAAACTGTAAACTGTACTGTATAGCCTAGGTCCTGGGCCCCCTGTGTATGTTGGTTTTCGTTGCAACCACAGCTATCCCAGAATTTAACAAGCTGTTAATTTTTCTTAATTAGGTGCTTTTCATGTTTAGAGGAATTATTTACCCTCTTAAGCCACATTATATCAGAAATGGCTATGGATGCCATGTAGAATAAACACCCCATGTTCACATTGTGCTATATTATTTAAAAGAGATAAGAAAATTATTTAACTGATCCATTTAAAGACTGATTTGAATCAATAGGCTCCTAATTGGTGAAAGTGTGGACACATGGCCGCTAAAACTAACCATTTGGTAGATAATGAAGAATTCAAACACAAAGCAAGTGATAATGAGCCAAACCTGCATTGTGTTAATAAGCTTGAGGAAAAAATTATCAAATTAAACACGTGTTCAACAACCTAATTAGGAGCCTATTGATTCACTTCACTCTTTAATTTGATCAGTTAAAATACATACTTTTGTAATCTCTTTTAATGTAATTGTTGCAATATGTGAACATGGGGAGTTTAGTCTACATAGCATGCATAGCTATTTCTGACATAATGCGGCGTCACGTGGCGCTGTAATGGCGACATGTAGTCCAGCTGTCTCTCGTGTTCGTGTTAATTTTAATGTAATTTGTTGTGTCAGGCTTTTGTTTTTCGTTTTTTTGCTGTGTCTGTTGTCGGACGGGGAAGCGGGCTGAAGATTGTTCAGGGCACTCATACTGCTCGTGTTGATAATATTGACGAATTGTATATTCTGGATAATTTTGTTTATGGTCGGCACCATGGAGACGCATTCACAACATATGCTCAGGAATGTCCGTTAGATCTGCAGCTACAAAGTTTACCATCGTTCTTCACCGGAGTTGAAGATGTCGGGACTCTGGACTGGTCTAGAGGACTGCGGGCAATCTTCAAGAGGCCACCAGGGAAGAGAAAAGAGAAGATAATGCGGGGGAGGAGTGAGGCGACGACTGGGAAAGCTGACGCAGTTCGGTGCTCCGTTTCGACAATGTACAGAGACCGCAACACTGCGTGTATGGAGGAAAGTCGTGGAGGCGGAGTTTGTGTGATGGACTGCTTAATCACACTGGACATCTCGGGACAGCGGGGCTATTTTTTAATCATGGCTGCATTCCAATTTAATTAACTTAATTAGTTTGATTAATGCAATTATTATATTGAATGTCTTTGTTCGATATGCGTGTGTTGTGGGTCTGCCCCACTGTCTATGTCTTTTTTGTTGTTGCTGGGGCTACAACTGAAGTTCCCTAGCGGGAAAATACAAGTTATTCTATTCTATTAAGAGGGTGAATAATTCCTCTAAACATGAAAAGCACCTAATTAAGAAAAATTAACAGCTTGTTAAAATTCTGGAATGAAAGCCAGCATACACAGGGGGGCCGGTTTGGGAACCCCTGGCCTACAGCATTAACGGTGTGGCGGTAGATGATTTATAAACTGTAATACAAAGAATTAACGAATACTATGAATAGAAACAGGATGATGATTTTATTTTCTGTGTAAATTGTTTTTCAGTCTTTGCCCTCAATCATTGTAGATTTAGACACACACAATCATTCAGAGCATTTGACTGCTTGGACTGTTTCTTTCAATAATGAGCTTCATCTTAGAAAGTGGGTGTTGAACACACAGTCACAGAGAGGCGGAGCTCATAGGCACCTGAATTTGCTAAGGACCTATAGGGACTGGTGCAACGGGACTCTCCACAGCAAAAGGAGTTTGTTTGACTTAAACACAAGTCATCCGTGGTGAGAAAAGGCACAATACTATACAGAATTATCAACTGAAGCAAACGTATTTCCTCTGGGGCTGAGCCCACTACCCCTGCTGAGTAGGACGATTGTGACAATGAGAAATGTCAGCAAAGCTTGCCTTGTGGGTCATCGTTCATTTTTCCACTTTTTTTTGTCAGTGGATTAATTTAATTTGGGAATAAATAAAAAAACTGTACATTAATTATACAACATTAACAGCACGGGGGTTGATGGAAATGGAAAAGAAGAATAAAATAACACTTTGCAGTGCTTTGCAGTTTGCAGTTTGGCAGAAACTTGCCTGCTGCTAAAACATCTACCAATCAGGAAAAAGTGTCTCAGTTTCCAGCAGCGTCCAACAGATTCAGATGCCGATTTCATCCAAAATACGAATGTGTTTTTTAATCAGTTGTACCAGAGGTAAGTACTGTACTTACCATAAATCATTCTCCAGACATTGGCAACATCTTAAAATGTTATGAATTTCTCAGTTCTACACCCAGTTCTAGTTAGTGCACCAACAATCCAAAAGCAATCGGGTTGCATCTATACAGCCCCACCTTCCTTGTCATGTAACAGTTATAACTCAGATGTTCTTGAATGGATTGGCCACTTGGCCCACAAACAAACAGGAACTCTGTTACAAGTGTATAACTCTGGCTAAATAACAATACATCTAGCTGGTCAATCAGCCTGGAATCTACTAGTGTATCCTGTGATGATTTATTCAGCATGGCGCAATGTTCATTGTTTTATTTTAATGGACGTTTTAACATATTGAATTTATTTGTAAAGAGCATCTATCTAAATATCTGCAAATCAGAAATGATATAAGGTGTGTGTGTGTGTGTTGTGAAGATATACTGTATGACAACATGATTGGAAGCCAAATGTATGCCACAGTGCATTCATAGTAACTGGTGACTCGATACTTATCAGTTGCATTTTTAAAAAACATTTTTTCAGTATGCATAGCACCTGCGTGCACATGACCACAAATATTCCTGTCTTTCAGCCCAAAAATAACCTCTGTCATGCAATTTCAGCCCATTCTGTTGTTTTCACTTGTGGTTTGAATGCCATAAGAATGGACAGTGCCAATCTGTAGGATTGGTTTTTTAACAATGTGAAGGAAAATACTTAATGAGTTTCTGGATGCCAGTCAGGCACAGCTACGTTGCCCAGGATAGGAGGCAAGGTTCAATTGACTAAATTGAACCTAGCAGCGTCAAATTGATCTAAACGAGTAAAATTACGGGACAGGACTGCAATGAAAATCTGTATACACTGTGAACCCTCTGGGCCTTCAGTACTAACATAGTGAAATATACTTAATTGCCGGTAGCCTGTTAAATGTTTTATGAAATGGAAGAGCATGTCAGATTGAACAGGATAATGATGTTGCTGTCGCTTCATGGAGTGACATGTAGCTCGTTTGCAATGCAGCCGAGGGCGCCATAAGGGTGGGGAGTTAGGACGATTCCGAGTGCCCTGACTGGCAGGGGTCGTCAAAAATATTATAACATAGAATTAACAATGTTTTATCCCTTCAGTAATTATTGGAATTGACATTAATAGAATGTTTTGTTTACAATGTACTAATGAAACTAATGGTTTCTTTTTTCTTTCTTGCTTTTGGCAAAAAGTAACCACCCAGACAGCCTCTGTATTCTATTTATATAAATTGTTTAGTCCTGCCCCCGCAAACCTCTGGTGGCATTTGCTAGTCAGGGAATTTTGAGTTAATGCAAACGGCGTGTCACCATGTCTCCTCATACAACAAAATCAGGATTCCAAAAATGGAAAGAAAGAGAGGATAGAGAAAAGAGACGGCGACAGTACGTCACCCAATTTCTCACAAAAAAAGGTGGGTTTATTAGCTGTGAGTGTTGCAAATGAACATGATCTAAAGCATAATTTGGGTAGATTCTTCATTGCATTACTCGGTTGAACATCTAAGGAAATGTCTGAGTATAGTGTGCGTTTCCCGTTTTCGAAAAGGAAATGCTATGCACGTTTTTAATTGCTCGGAAACAACCTTTCAATAAAGCCCGGGTTGAAAAAAGTGAACCTATCCTTTAAACCAGTTTACCTCAAAGTAGGCTGCGTACTGTCAAAGACACTCAGATGACGGATCCCACCGGAGTTCTGGGCAGACCGCTTTTGTTTTTGGGCAGAACTCTTCTCTACAGAGGACCCTGATGCAGCATTCCAAGCATTGTGATTGGTTGCTCTGCGTGATCGGCATGTAAACGTGTGTTTCTCAACCTTGACATGATTGCAGGATGCCCATTGGAAGTCATCTTTGAATTATTAAAAAAACCTAATAGTTTAATAGTTTAATAATTTTGGTATGGTGCTCGCAGTGGCTTCTCCATGTAAAATCTAATCTATGACTAAAGTAAGAGAAAAAAAAATTAACAATTTGTTCTGGAGGTGTGGTTACAGTAATCGTGCAGGGATGGGGTTACAGTAATTGTACGGGGATGGGGTTACAGTAATTGTACGGGGATGGGGTTACAGTAATTGTACAGGGATGGGGTTACAGTAATTGTGCAGGGATGGGGTTACAGTAATTGTGCAGGGATGGGGTTACAGTAATTGTGCGGGGATGGGGTTACAGTAATTGTACGGGGATGGGGTTACAGTAATTGTACGGGGATGGGGTTACAGTAATTGTGCGGGGATGGGGTTACAGTAATTGTGCAGGGATGGGGTTACAGTAATTGTGCGGGGATGGGGTTACAGTAATCGTGCAGGGATGGGGTTACAGTAATTGTACGGGGATGGGGTTACAGTAATTGTACAGGGATGGGGTTACAGTAATTGTGCGGGGATGGGGTTACAGTAATTGTGCGGGGATGGGGTTACAGTAATTGTACGGGGATGGGGTTACAGTAATTGTGCGGGGATGGGGTTACAGTAATTGTGCGGGGATGGGGTTACAGTAATTGTGCGGGGATGGGGTTACAGTTATTGTGCGGGGATGGGGTTACAGTAATTGTGCGGGGATGGGGTTACAGTTATTGTGCGGGGATGGGGTTACAGTAATTGTACAGGGATGGGGTTACAGTAATTGTGCAGGGATGGGGTTACAGTAATTGTGCGGGGATGGGGTTACAGTAATTGTGTGGGGATGGGGTTACAGTAATTGTGCAGGGATGGGGTGGCCTGGACTGGTGGGGCACAATGAGAGATTTTTTCAGTGGGCCCAAAATGTCTGGCACCGCCCCTGAACGCAGCTATGAAGTAAGGCCGCACATCAGAAGAAGCTAACACCGATAACTCAATTAGAGTCTGACTTTCTTTGCATTTGTGCCGAATAATAATAATATAATAATAGCAGTTGTAAGTGTAAAATACAAATGAGTTCTTTACAATGTGTAAATTCATATTTCCAGAGGACCAATATAGAACCTAATGCATGGCCGTCTCCGTATTATATCATGTTCTATGGATGTAAAAGGTGGGTGTGGACCAAGACGTGTTTCATTCAAGAGCATCATCAGGGTGGTCTCGCATTACTGTCTTAGACCAAAGCATTGCAGTATCTCTTCAGTTTCCCTAAACATTTTTGAAACATATTTTCTGAAATGGTGCAATTCTTTGCCAAAGCAATTCATGAAAATAAATGCTTGGTAAACATACACTGCCTGGCCAAAAAAAAGTTGCACACACTAATATTTCGTTGGACCGCCTTTAGCTTTGATTACGGCGCGCATTCATCGTAGCATTGTTTCGACAACCTTATGCAACATCACAACATTTATTTCCGTCCAGAGTTGCGTTTATTTTTTGGCCGAGATCTTGTATTGACGATGGGAGAACCACTCCGTAAAGTCTTCTCCAGCAACATCCCAAAGACTTTCAATGGAGTTAAGGTCAGGACTCTGGTGGCCAATTCATGTGTGAAAATTGTCCACATGTCGAAGTGTCCTTGGGCAAGACACTGAACCCCAAATTGCTCCCAATGAGCAGGCTAGCACCTTGCATGGCAGCTGCCGCCATTGGTGTGTGAACGTGTGTGTGAATGGGTGAGTGAGAGGCCATTGTAAAGCGCTTTGGAGAAAGGCGCTATATAAGTGCAGTCCATTTACCATTTACCATTTAAAATGATTCCTCATGCTCCCTGAACCACTTTTTCACAATTTGAGCCCGATGAATCTTGGCATTGTCATCCTGGAATATGCCCATTGCTGGGATAACCTGGTCATTCAGTACATTCAGGTACCCAGCTGACTTCATTGTATTGCTGCATAACGTTGCTGAGCCTATAGACCTGACCAATTGAAGCAACCCCAGATCATAACACTGCCTCCAGAGGCTTGTACAGTGGGCGCTATGCATAGAGTGCAACGGCTACTTTTGTTTTGGCCAAGCAGTGTATTAAGCAGTGTGGAATAATGCATTGCACTGCATTTCTCGCCTCTTCAGATAAAATTGTCCTACTAAAAACAGATCAGCTATATGAAATGTACGCCTAAAACAGAAACCTGAATCTAAAGGTCTGTTGATACTTTCTCAGGGAAAACGTTTGATGAAACTAGTCATGATTACTTTTTTTCCCCCCATTTTCAGGTTGTCTGGTCTCATGTTTTCATCAACCATGCTTCAGTTGCGATGTCGCAAAGGGACTTATTTGTGGCCTGGAAGTGTCACAATTTCACAGAGGTGATGATTGTACACCTTTTAGCTACAGGTTTCAAACCATTCTGACTCAAGTACAAAGTAGTGTAGGCTGGCTGTACCGTACCTGTGTGTGTGCTAGACGTTTTAGTCTGTTATTTCACGTTTGATGCTTTATGTAGATTCATTAATTTTATTTTATGGGTTAATTTTAATTCTATTTCTGGCTCAGTGAATATTCAGGGAACATGGAGGTTAGCTCCCTGCTGGTGCTTGCATTTGCAATTTGGAGTGATACTCCCTGTCAAATAAAAAAACATATTTAAAGCTTGGAAGATTAAAGAAAGGTACTTTGTGTTAGATTTTTATTTAAAAATGTTTTTTTCTCCAATCTCAAATCACTGGAATTTATGCCTTTTTTTTCATTCATCTTGCAGGCTTTCGTGTCTGCCACTATTCATTACAAATAGACTTTTTCTGCATAATGTATCCTTTTTTTAAAAACTTATGTACAAATAAGGTTATTCTACTCAGCAATGCTAATGTACCGACAATGAAGCTGTCAAATAGCTTACCATAAATATAATGAAATAAACTATGAATATCACTTTAAGGTTTGCTTTTGAAATTGAAGCTCACAGGTTTAGATTCCGATGATAGTACTTTATAACTAATAATGAATTCAGACATTTTAGGAACAGTGGAAACAAAATGGATGATATGATCTTCCACAGCACTATAGATTAGTATAAGTCTAAAAGAGTGTCTATGTGAAATTTCCGTTTGAATATGAAGTATGAATATGTACATAGAGGAACAAAGCTATTTAAAGCTTTTTTGCTAAAATATTGTTCTGTATTGTCCAGCCATAATGTAATTGGTCACAGCATATACCTGACATTATTTATTTGATAAATTTTACTGGGAACTGAAATAAATTCCATGCTAAGGATTAATTTTTGTGAAAAATGCAAAACTATTACTATTCACTCCCCCCCCCTGCTGTTGTATAATTTCAGACTTATTTATAATGGTGTGATTTATTTCCATCCTGGCAAGAAACTATCCAGTTTCAAGATAACTGAAACAAAACATCATTAATACAGGACTGGAAAGATTACTAAACACTATAACACAATTGTTATTGTTATTGCCTCATTTAAAATTCATTTCTGAAAATGTGTAATATTGTCGAATAACAGGCACAACTATGTAGACACTCGGGATTATGTGGAAGTTATGTTGTGCAATGCAGAAATACAAACGGCCACTATTTTAAAAATATATAAAGGAGAATGACTTTGAGATTTCAGGGACCTCATTTTTGTGGGATTACATGAAAAAACAAGGAATATGAAACTAACTGAATATCATTTCCAGTAGCAAATTGACACAACTTAATGAGAAAGGCAGATTCCGCAAAACAAATGAAATATTTATTATTCATGGTCTCCCTTTCTCCTATTAATTTCTGTGATATAAAAATAATCACGAATAAAAAATGTATAAGATTTTTTTTTTTTACGATTATATGTTTCACGAATTTAATCAAATGGCCATAGACTTCAGGAGACTATCACCAGTATTACAGCATTACTATCAAACAAATACTGTAACATACCGTACAGTAGTGTGAAATTTGTGTACAAGAGTGTTCCAGCAGTGAAGGGTACTGGTGTTTCTAGTATGATGCGGGGTGCATTTTTCTAGCTCTGCTTGACTGCGCTTACACTCTTAGAAGGGAAGGTCGATATCACTGAGGGACCATCTTCATCACATATTTCAAAGCATTGTTTTCCTGCCGAGAGGTGGGGGGTCTTTTAAGCATCTCCTGTCCATGGATTACGAGTACTCGACTATGACAGTGTCAAACATATGTCGCAGCCTTCAGAGTTCCAGTTTACCATTTATGAGGTATTGTGGAGTGATGCCTGAGATAGTGTTTTCCACTTTCGTCAGCTAAGTGTAAGTTCATTGACGTTCCTGTGGAAGAGAAGGGTTATGTTCCTCCTGCGCAATTTGGACATATATACTGGCATGCTGGCCTTGCTTGGTGGCCCAACACCCTATTAAGAGACGTTACATTAGTGTTTGAATTTTTGGTTCACTACCTGTTATACAAAGCAACTGCAGACTAAGTTTATAGCACGTAATCATTACATTACATTATATTAAAACGTAGAAATAATACACCGTAAAAATATCAATTCTAATCAAACAGAAACAGTATACAATACTACGTAATAATAATATATTAATAATCATATAAACGTACATAATAACAATAATGCATGCTAATAGGCTTCATTAAGACTTTATAAAGGCTTCATAAAGAGTTCACAGCAGTGAGACAAAGACAAACAGCTTTCCCCATTGTCTTTATTATATATTTGACTTGTTATCATGCATCATTAGATGAAATTCAGTACCTCCCCTTCAGGGGTCTATTTACTGACTCTGTTTCTTGAAACACAACAACTCCAAGCCGCTGGAACAAAGATGTGACAGATAAGGGATGAACAAACAAACAATTGTGACAAAACCCAAAACCCAGCTTCTTCTTGAGGCCTCTGAGATCAAACGCAGTTAAGACAGATCTAGGCATGTTTGGGGACACTTTTTATAGCCTGTGGAAGGGAAATGTTTGTTTACTTCAGTGCTAGTTAGTCTGCGCGTATGACACGGTGAAGAGGGACACGTTCACCCTGATATGCGACTGCCTGCGGAGTCATCAACTCCGATACAGTCGCAGAATGCATTCCACTCAGTTCTTTGCTTAAAAAACGTGTGTCAATTGACATGCGGTGCTGCGAATTATACCGTATCCCACTGACATAAAAATGTACTGTTTTACAAGTTTTACAAGAGTATGTTGGTTCTGAAATCAAGTAATAAATACCAACAGCCAATACATTTCCCATTTTCATTATCTGTAAATGTAAATCAGATGGTAATCAAACTTAACATATAAATATTAAAACTGAATGTTACTTCAACATATCAAATTCAATTGCATACAATTTTCAGCAGAAATTTTTGGATTATTTAGAATTTAAATATACTGAAAATATATTGAAATTAAATATGAAGATATTCCAGCACTTCAAAAGTTATGGGAAAATATATTTGCCGGTTTTGGATAATGCAGTATCTTTTTGAAATATACTGCTGTGAAATACATTAATCATTTTCCAAAAAAGTTCACCTTTTACAATATGCTGCAGTGTATTCAATTTCTGTAATGCTTTGGTCTATAATAAAAACTGAATTCCTGGTTCCAGAGTGTCTTGGCCAACTGCACGGAAGCCCCAGTGACTCATTAACATGGATGCGCACTTAGAAAAAACACAATTTCAGCTAATTCTGTCAGTATTCATGCCATCTCCCTGCCATTGTTTTATATCTCTACCCTTTTATGAGTGATTTGTGGCTGGATTGATTAATCATGGAATGCAGCACTACAAGTGAATTGAACGTAATATATGTGATTGTAGATAATGTGATTCATGTCGCCCTGCATCTAAGCAAAATGTTTTTGCAGTCATTTTATTGGCATTAAATGGAAAGGTAATGTGAATTTACTCACTAGGTGCATAGCTAATCAGATTATAATAGAAGGTAGTGATATTGTATTAGATTTTTATCTGAAAGAAAAACGATTCATATTATGAAACTGCATATTATGCTTTGGAAAGACAGAATTTACCTAGTTATTCTCTGTCTGGATTAGGATCTACCTATTGATGTTAATGGTACATTTTATAGGTCATATGTTTTGTTTGATAGGTTAAAATGACATTAGGTATTTCAGGCAAAAAAGAAAGAAAAAACAACACACGACACAATTTGGTTTGCTGTGACGTTAGATAGCGAATTGAAAGGATTTAAGGAATTAAATTCATCTTGAACATACTACCTGTTCATAAAAGATCACAAATTAACTTTTTAAAGAAGTGGAACTTGTTATTTCACCTCAGCTCAACATCTTAAATTGTGTTGAGTGCCATGTCATTCAAACAACTATAATTGGTCCTATAAAAGTACCTTCCACCTCACTCATGGAATATGACATATTTAGAAATTCTCCCTGTCTCCTGCCTTCCACTGTACAGTAGTGAGAGGTTTCTAACAACCTGTAAAAAATAACAATGCACCAAGAAAAAGGATGTTCTCATACACTAAATGTGCTTTTAAGATCCCTTTCCTGGACAGACGGAGAAGATAGGAATTTAATGAGCTGTGGCAGTAGAAGGTTTATTTATAGTACAAACAGCTTGATATAAAAAGTTGGTGACTTTTTGTGACATGGTGATTCCTTTATAATTAGACTTGGCTCAGCATTTTTAAAAATTCAGATCGGTTTCTTAATGGCACATTCTGTTCGTATCCCATCTTTAACTGACATGTATTTATATCCTTCTGAGCAACTGCTTTTGATGGATAACAGTGATAAAAATAAAGGCTATAGGAAAATGTCTGAGGCAGTGATATGAGATCTGTTGGCATGAGAAAAGAAAGGGGTTATTTAGAAATGGTAAGCTTTGTCAAACGAATCCTTAAATAATCGCAGATTATCAACTGAAAATGTCAGACAGAGTAAAATGTCACATTAAATAATCACATTATCAGTATCAAAATGACTTCTATTGTCGAATATTTCTGCCCAAATACAGCCCCCATGTATACATGGGCATTATTTATGTATATTATTGAAATATGTGTTACTACTACTACTAAATATCTAGATATCAGCAGTGATTCCGTGAAAAATTTGTATACAGATTTCAAAGCATGTTACCTACAGCACACCAGTAGAGACAGAAGCCAAGGGGAACAAAAGTTAATAATGTTCATAACCTTCTATACAACTGAGAGATGGAGCAGGAAGGATGTCAGCGGTTGTGTGTCCAGTTTTGCAGAAACATAATTTATCCATATTTACCTATGATCTTGAATCCTGCAAATTGTTTTTATGCTTAAATGTTTAAAGGTTAAAATTAAAGTAACAAGTGGGCACAGTTTGTGGTCCTTATTCTATGGCAGAGTGGTACTGAATTATAATGAATTGGCTGGTTTTCTGTAATATTTGTCCTATTTGTGTTTAAAAAAAAAAATTAAAAATTAAATATTAACACAAGTTGTTTACATATTGGCAGCTTTTGGTTAGCACCACGCTGGGCTAAATGAGGGCAGAGGCAGATCAGTACCAGTTGGGCTGGTGTTTTATTTTTCACTTATTTGAACAGTATCTGACCAGAACCTTCTACGTCCCGTTTGGAGCACAATTGAATGTTCTCCTGACCTTTGGTTAATTTTTTTTGTCCTGACGATGCAAGAGTGTCAATGAAACGAGAACAAAAAGGAAACAACTCGGCCCGCATACAACCCCTGACTGCTGTGGCGTACAGGGCCTCAGCCAGCTAGATCAAAAATGTGATTACCTCATCACAATCTGATCATGCTCTCCCATTACACTGGCCAGTATGGTATGACTCGTGACTTTTATTTACATTTATAGTGTACAATAAAACATTTATCTATGATGTACTTCCCAGGTAGCAGTGCTTGAATTGACATATCAGTGTACATTCATTTTGGGACTATTCAAAAGGAGGAGACTTTCTTTCTTTCTTTTTTGCATACTTTAGAGCCATTGTTTCTTACACCAGTTTCAACTCTTTCAGGCGGAACTTACATCAGGTCCTTTCCAGCAGTCTCAACAGGCCCTTAGCTGTGCAACGTATTCTGCTGCAGCACACTTGTCAAAAGGCTTATATTTAGTACATTTGTAAATTCAGTAGTACACGGGGGAAAAAATCTATGCTAAATATGCTTCTTGTATAAATAGTCTTCTTTTCACTGTCAAAAGATGCGACATCTGTAGTGCAGTACCTATGGATAATGACAAGTGAAAAAATAATTCAGGTCATTGGTTGTTCCACTGATCAAACAGACTTTTAAAATAAGGAAGCAACTGTTTGTGTTTCAGATGCAAAAAAACCAAAAACATCTACTTAGTCATGCAAAGAGATGAAGTGGGTACCTTACATTTCAAGGTGGGCTCCAGTGTAGCAATGACATTAAAAGCAGCTGCTAGAAGCATATCTGGAACAGCTATTTCAGTCCATTAACCCAACCAATTTCTATGGAAGCGTATCTGGAACAGCTATTTCAGTCCATTAACCCAACTAATTTCTATGGAAGCGTATCTGGAACAGGTATTTCAGGCCATTAACCCAGACAATTTCTATGGAAGCGTATCTGGAACAGCAATTTCAGTCCATTAACCCAACCAATTTCTATGGAAGCGTATCTGGAACAGGTATTTCAGTCCATTAACCCAGACAATTTCTATGGAAGCGTATCTGGAACAGCTATTTCAGTCCATTAACCCAACCAATTTCTATGGAAGCGTATCTGGAACAGCTATTTCAGTCCATTAACCCAACCAATTTCTATGGAAGCGTATCTGGAACAGCTATTTCAGTCCATTAACCCAGCCAATTTCTATGGAAGCGTATCTGGAACAGCTATTTCAGTCCATTAACCCAGCCAATTTCTATGGAAGCGTATCTGGAACAGCTATTTCAGGCCATTAGCCCAGACAATTTCTATGGAAGTGTATCTGGAACATCTATTTCAGTCCATTAACCCAACCAATTTCTATGGAAGCGTATCTGGAACAGCTATTTCAGTCCATTAACCCAACCAATTTCTATGGAAGCGTATCTGGAACAGCTATTTCAGTCCATTAACCCAACCAATTTCTATGGAAGCGTATCTGGAACAGCTATTTCAGTCCATTAACCCAACCAATTTCTATGGAAGCGTATCTGGAACAGCTATTTCAGTCCATTAACCCAGACAATTTCTATGGAAGCGTATCTGGAACAGCTATTTCAGTCCATTAACCCAACCAATTTCTATGGAAGCGTATCTGGAACAGCTATTTCAATCCATTAACCCAACCAATTTCTATGGAAGCGTATCTGGAACAGGTATTTCAGTCCATTAACCCAGCCTATTTCTATGGAAGCGTATCTGGAACAGCTATTTCAGTCCATTAACCCAACCAATTTCTATGGAAGCGTATCTGGAACAGCTATTTCAGTCCATTAACCCAATCAATTTCTATGGAAGCGTATCTGGAACAGCTATTTCAATCCATTAACCCAACCAATTTCTATGGAAGCGTATCTGGAACAGGTATTTCAGTCCATTAACCCAGCCTATTTCTATGGAAGCGTATCTGGAACAGCTATTTCAGTCCATTAACCCAACCAATTTCTATGGAAGCGTATCTGGAACAGCTATTTCAGTCCATTAACCCAACCAATTTCTATGGAAGCGTATCTGGAACAGCTATTTCAGTCCATTAACCCAACCAATTTCTATGGAAGCGTATCTGGAACAGGTATTTCAGTCCATTAACCCAGACAATTTCTATGGAAGCATATCTGGAACAGCTATTTCAGTCCATTAACCCAACCAATTTCTATGGAAGCGTATCTGGAACCGCTATTTCAGTCCATTAACCCAACCAATTTCTATGGAAGCGTATCTGGAACAGCTATTTCAGTCCATTAACCCAACCAATTTCTATGGAAGCGTATCTGGAACAGCTATTTCAGTCCATTAACCCAACCAATTTCTATGGAAGCGTATCTGGAACAGCTATTTCAGTCCATTAACCCAACCAATTTCTATGGAAGCGTATCTGGAACAGCTATTTCAGTCCATTAACCCAACCAATTTCTATGGAAGCGTATCTGGAACAGCTATTTCAGTCCATTAACCCAGCCAATTTCTATGGAAGCGTATCTGGAACAGCTATTTCAGTCCATTAACCCAGCCAATTTCTATGGAAGCGTATCTGGAACAGCTATTTCAGGCCATTAGCCCAGACAATTTCTATGGAAGTGTATCTGGAACATCTATTTCAGTCCATTAACCCAACCAATTTCTATGGAAGCGTATCTGGAACAGCTATTTCAGTCCATTAACCCAACCAATTTCTATGGAAGCGTATCTGGAACAGCTATTTCAGTCCATTAACCCAACCAATTTCTATGGAAGCGTATCTGGAACAGCTATTTCAGTCCATTAACCCAACCAATTTCTATGGAAGCGTATCTGGAACAGCTATTTCAGTCCATTAACCCAGACAATTTCTATGGAAGCGTATCTGGAACAGCTATTTCAGTCCATTAACCCAACCAATTTCTATGGAAGCGTATCTGGAACAGCTATTTCAATCCATTAACCCAACCAATTTCTATGGAAGCGTATCTGGAACAGGTATTTCAGTCCATTAACCCAGCCTATTTCTATGGAAGCGTATCTGGAACAGCTATTTCAGTCCATTAACCCAACCAATTTCTATGGAAGCGTATCTGGAACAGCTATTTCAGTCCATTAACCCAATCAATTTCTATGGAAGCGTATCTGGAACAGCTATTTCAATCCATTAACCCAACCAATTTCTATGGAAGCGTATCTGGAACAGGTATTTCAGTCCATTAACCCAGCCTATTTCTATGGAAGCGTATCTGGAACAGCTATTTCAGTCCATTAACCCAACCAATTTCTATGGAAGCGTATCTGGAACAGCTATTTCAGTCCATTAACCCAACCAATTTCTATGGAAGCGTATCTGGAACAGCTATTTCAGTCCATTAACCCAACCAATTTCTATGGAAGCGTATCTGGAACAGGTATTTCAGTCCATTAACCCAGACAATTTCTATGGAAGCGTATCTGGAACAGCTATTTCAATCCATTAACCCAACCAATTTCTATGGAAGCGTATCTGGAACAGGTATTTCAGTCCATTAACCCAGCCTATTTCTATGGAAGCGTATCTGGAACAGCTATTTCAGTCCATTAACCCAACCAATTTCTATGGAAGCGTATCTGGAACAGCTATTTCAATCCATTAACCCAACCAATTTCTATGGAAGCGTATCTGGAACAGGTATTTCAGTCCATTAACCCAGACAATTTCTATGGAAGCGTATCTGGAACAGCTATTTCAGTCCATTAACCCAACCAATTTCTATGGAAGCGTATCTGGAACAGGTATTTCAGGCCATTAGCCCAGACAATTTCTATGGAAGCGTATCTGGAACATCTATTTCAGTCCATTAACCCAACCAATTTCTATGGAAGCGTATCTGGAACAGGTATTTCAGTCCATTAACCCTGACAATTTTTATGGTAGCGTATCTGGAACAGCTTTTTCAGTCCATTAACCCAGCCAATTTCTATGGAATCATATCTGGAACAGCTATTTCAGTCCATTAACCCAGACAATTTCTATGGAAGTGTATCTGGAACAGCTATTTCAGTACATTGACCCAGCCAATTTCTATGGGGGATCATGCTTTACTTGAGCCTGTACTCAGAGACTTAAAGTGGTCTGATGTTTTGATCCAAAGTGTTTGTGCAGGTTATCTTTTGTGTCTGAGTCCGCTCTTATACTGTAGGTGGTCTAACATCCGAAGCACATGTGGAAAAATGGAGATCTGAGGAGGGAGTTGCAGTTGAGGGACAAGACTTCCTCTGCTTCGTCAACAAGAAGCATGGAGCAGCAGTGTTCCACATAATTTTTCATACCTAGATCAAAGCCACTTTAATTGTCACCATCATATTTTCTCCCGCAAACTGGAAATGTTTACTGTATCATTACACAGTAAAATCAGAATACATAATGTGTCCAATCGGGACCGTATGTACTCTCTAAGAGTTGACTTAACACTGAATATTTTACTGTGTAAGCATACCAAAATCTGAACTAGTAAGAAAGAAGCTAAGCCTTTTCTGAACTGGTATTCTCTCTGTGTGTATCTAATTCTTCAGCAATGTTATCAAATTTCTAAAATGACACAGGAAAGATTCCTACGGTAAAAACTGGCTCTGGAGTTGCAGGCTTTTCAAAGACAAGGGTAATTCATGACACTGCTAGGCTTGTGTCATTGTCCCCTGCTGCTCTCTGGCTATCAGAAAAGAGGCCAAAGAGCAGCAATAAAGAGTAAAGAGCCCAGAAATGGGTCCAGGGCACCATCCTCTGCCCTTCATGTCCCCAAGGTCCTCCAATATGTTGCATTACTAGGAGAACATGCATCACGCCCGAGGGAGCTAGAGAGAAACCAATAGCAGCTTTATGTAGAGCCAGGAGAAGATAGCATGCCCTTCAGTTTGATGATGCAGAACCAGAAAATATGTACCTTTCTTCTGCGCATTCAGGATGTGCCATTTTCTCTAGTCATCAAAGAATTGCAGTTACATTTCAGGAAGCTGAAATGCACACTATCTAAGGGTAATTTATCCTAAAGTGTGTCATCCTTTTTGGGTGAAAATTTATCAGACTAATATATATGCAAAATATTATACGAAGAAATGTAAATCTACCTTTCCCCACTAGTGTTGGGTCTATTGAAAATCATCAGTGGAGTAAGTTTTCGAGGAAGCTACATGATAAAACAAAAACAACAGTACAGTACCTGTTTGTATATATTTAAACATGCCTTTAAAATTATTTTTATACAAATTCACATATCCATGTATTTATTAACGGAATCAGTTTAAGTTGAAAGGGGTAGTCAGAAGCTGCCTATGCGTCTGCAGAACACTGCTCCACTTTTAAGGTTCCCTCATTGGTGCAGTGTTAACCTGTGTCCTTCTAGCACTTTCCTTGGTTGAAAGCTTTCAGTTTATCTGTAATCGACACATATTGGCTACATGATTTATGACATTAAGGTGAGGTAGATTTATTCTGCATCAACTGTTTCTGTGTTTTTCCCTCCAAGGGTGCCGTTAAAGTCAGGGCTGACGCAGAGAGTTCCCATCAAAGCTGGCTTTCAGGGCGCATCATTGCCTTTCATAAACTGTATTATAGTAAATAATACAGAGAGGGCACTCGCGTTTGTTACGGTCTAGAACACTGGATTGGACCCAAATGCAAGACTCAGAGGCAAACTCGAAGAAAACTCCGCAAGGAGTATATTTATTGCAGCAATAGTGGACAAACAAATGAACAGGGAACAACTAAGGTGAAGGACTGGAGGCAGGCAGGGCGGGCTGGAGCGAGGAACAGTATATATATTTTTAAATAATATGGTGGGAGTTAGAACTGACACTTTTTTACTGTCATATCTAAGCTACTTGAATAAATGTTTTGTATGAAGTCTTTTGGTTTACTAATGAAAACTGTCAATGCTGTCTGCAGTTTTTTTTCTTGATGTCATGACAGTCTACTAAACCTCATAACAGCCTTGGAAATGGAGACAGAACAAATATTTTGTCCTGAAATAGTGCTTCAAAACTGCACGTAGACTGTCTCTAGACAGTATTTGACAACACAATGTTACAATATGTATTGTATATGCACAATGGTTACATAGTAGCCTATTTACCTTTGCAGTTACAGATTAATTGCACCACGTGGCGCTGTAATGGTGACATGTAGTCCAGCTGTCGTCACCAGGGAGACGCATTCACATTATGCTCGGGAATGTCCGTTGGATCTGCAGCCACAAGTTTACCATCACTCTTCACCGGAGTTGAAGATGTCGGGACTAATCCAGGACTGCAGGCAATCTTCAAAAGGCCACCAAGGAAGGAGAAGATAATGCGGGGGAGGAGTGAGGCGGCGACTGGGAAGGCTGAGCTCCGTTTTGACAGTGGACACACTGGATAGAGACTGCGACACTGCATGTAGCCTATGGAGGAAAGTCGTGAAGGCGCCGAGGCAGAGTTTGTGTGTTGGACTGGTTGATGATATTGGACAGCGGGGGCTATTTTTAATCATGACGTTTGGCTGTATTATTTTATATGTTTGTTTGTGTGTTGTGGGTCTGCCCCACTGTCTATGTCTTTTTTGTTGTTGCTGGTGGCTACAACTGAAGTTTTCTATTAGGAAAATAAAAGTTATTCTATTCTATTCTATTTGTCATGGTCCGTGGCTATTTTTTCCTGTTTCGCTACGGTTCTTGTCCTCTCTATCAGCTAAGCAGTCTATCGGATTTTTCCACGTTCCGGTTCGGGGTTTTGCTTCTCCCCGCTTATCATTCGTTTCACCTGTCCGATTACCTGCTAGGTATTTAAGCCTCTCATTTCCACTTCCTGGCGCTTCTTTGTTATTTTGTGTAGTCAGGGTTGGTTAGAAAATAGCTGCTCTATATTTTCACTACTAGATTGGCTTTAGCTGCCCTTGAAGCTCTTTAGGGATTAGTCCCTTTTGTTATTTTTGTTTTTCTCTCTCTTCTACTCTCTGCTATATTGAGAGTGAGAGGTTTATTTTTATTTCATTTATTTTTCACCTCTTATCAGACGTTAAAGTCTACGTTCCGAAGGTGATTCTTTGTTTTCTTCTTCTCGAGCTTATGCTCGTGTATTTCTGTTTAGAAGTCTTTGTTCTCTTACTTTTCTGCTCGTGTCTACGAGCCACACCTGTGTTAGTGGGTTGTTTATTATTTTGCTACTGAGACTATTTTAGTGGTCCTCACGTTCGTGAGTGACTTGTTCTGTGTCATGTTTTGTTTTGTCACGTTTGGCTCATTGTTACAAACCCAAATCCTTACACAATTATATAGTAATTGCATAGATAGTAGTGCCCTTTCATGTTAAGTGAGAATATTTTCTTTCTTTTTCATTTTAATGAAGTTATAGTTTTGACACATGCTACTAATCATTCCTCTATTGGCAAAGATATGTTACAATTTACAAAACACACACACACAGAATTGGAAATAACATAACTATTCAGTAATGATTCATAAGCGGACTCATACTAAGCTCGTGGCACCATCTGTTTTAGTTCTAGAATATCCAGCCCTCCGTATTCTTTGTGCCTTCCTGGGGCAGTTGGTATGCCTCCCACTTCAAATGATTGATGCCACCATTATATGACATGTTATTAATCAGGTCCATGGTTGTGCTCCGCACAGCTGCTTCCTCACAGACACTCTGCTTTTTGCCCTGGTCCGCATTCTTCTTTCATTTGCTGCTACCAAGTGGGAAAAATGTTTTCCATCAAGAATATGGCCAGATATTTCACTGTTCAAGGTATGGATGGCATGGGATAACGCAAATTACTTAATACTGTGCTATATAGTTCAGGAGTAAGCAATGCCATTTGAAATGGTTGAATAAATGAACATTGACCATATAAATTCTCATCATAAAGTCCAGTTTTAATCCAGGGGTTGACTTAATAAAATAAAACCATTGAGAAATCATAACATGGAATGACGCCAAACTTCATTCCTATTTACAGTATGAACATACAGCGATTAACCACCACTGTAGGCTACTCTTCCTTCCCAAGCAGGAAATACTGTATTACCGTTTTGAACTGGGGACTACAAAGCTGAAGCGAGGGCTAATTGGGATGGCAGATATGCCATCCGCCAAGTTACGGCTTGGCGCGGCATGCCCCATACCTATACAGCACCGAGAGTTTGGCACTTTTCAGGGTTTCATATAGAAATAACCACAATGACCACAGGCTCTCAGCCCTTAAAAACATTAACGTCTGTACGTTCTGACCTCATGTAACCACACAGAATTCATGTACAACGCCACACATCCACACAATAAAGCTCCAAACTTGGGTTATTTTCAAATTTTTTCTCATTCTTCTTCTTTTTCCTGCCTCCATACTCTCAAAGAATAATTCTCCCCATTGGATAAGAACATGTTCATACTCATGCTCAGCCTCTAAAACATCTGATACTAGTATTGTCATTGCTCCAAAAGTCCTATATGGCGATACTGTCCTTATGAAGCTTGCCGTGTCGGCGCTTAAGTTCTTACCTTTGATCTGGAGGACCCGGGTTCCTATTTCACTATTACATCAACCGTAAACAACGCAGTGCACTCTGGGATCGATCGGGGGGTAATTTCAGACTGCTCTACAGGTTGCGCCACTAAAACACACTTCAGGAAGGCATATTATGGCTTATAGTACACTACATATACTTTGGCTTATAGCCTACTAAAATAAATAAATAAATAAACAAATATAGTAAAAAAACAAAACACTTTGGTTTATACTTACAGAAAAAAAAGCCTACTAAAAATTGTGAACTAGTAGGCCTAGTGTAAGCCACTTGTGCTCTTATCTAAGTTAACATTAGCTATACTTTTGAGTTTTTTGAATATCTGTAAATTATGCTGGAACAGTATGGAATACATGGTTGGTAAAATGGCTGTAAGTCATCAAGGGTCTGAGGTATCAAACGAGCCTCAAACCATCACTCTGCTGCCAGATATGCAGTAGATATGGATGGATCACTTTAAGGGTTGTTTCTCCTGACAAATGTTCTTATTGAACTCTAAGTCAGGAGAAGAAACCCTTCAAGTTATCATAATACATTTACTTCAATTAGCTTAATCTCTTCAATTTACAGTGTGAGATTAAGCTAATTTACCAAACGGTAAATTTTTTATAACCCTTTATCCTCATCTTTACCAGGGGTGCCAATAATAGTGGAGGGCACTGTATGTGCAGATATGCCCTTGTGTTTACGGTGCCTGACTTGGATGCAGAAGTTTCCTGCTTCGAGCCACAGTACAGATTTATTTATTTATTTTTCTTCACGTTACTTTTTGAAAGACTACTGCAGTTACGCAAAACACCATTTATTTTGTTAGGTACTCTGGTCATCTGCTGACATATTGGCTAATACATTAGCAGCTATATCTACTGCGTATAGGCTACAACCCTTTAAAACACCGTCATATGTTTTCCTTTCAGCTACAATGTATGTGTGTTCGCATGTAGCCTATTGTGCATGCATGTCTCCATATATATTTGCATCATTAATTTCTTTGCATCATGATCCCTACCTGTATTGAATGAATGGTGCATCTATTATAGTCATACTATTACTTTTTCAATACTATTAGTGTCTGCATGTATTCTGTATGCATATCTCTATCTCAATATCAGGGCCAAGGTACATAAAATAATTTAGGAAAGATTGGATAGCATTGCTTGGGAATAGAGCTAGTTTAATTAGTGTGAGCTATGATATTGTTAGTTGTAACTTGACCACATTTTGATATCAATACTTTTATAGGCAGCCCTAGTTTCTGCAAGTTGGAATTAAGGACTTACAGACAGTGCTATGCTGGGCTATGTATGAGTAACTTGACATGCTATGCATGAGTTTTTGTTGAGGTGTTACTTACCTGTGACACTGTACTTTTAAAGTAACGCTAGTTTTTATTTTGACTGTGTCACTGCTTAAAAAACAGAATATGGATTGTTATATAGTATTAGCCCACACATTCCAAGATTGTTGCAGTAGAACATTTTTCAATTTTGTTCTGTGACATTTGTGACCTCAGCTGGCTGGTCATCAAGGTTAGATAGATTTGAGAAATATGTAATGCCTTACAAATTTTTTTCAACTTTTTAGATTTAATCTAATCCTCACTTACCCGACAGCAGCAATGGTCTCTGCATGGTAAGTACTTTTTCCTCCTCTGGATATCATGCACAGGTTCTGCCATTTTGGCTCTGGCTCTCATACTACTTCCTGCTTGGGGCATCCTTGGCCAGCTCATGCTGCAATGGTGCCCACATGCTATGCTCACTGTCATCTATTTTAATGAATTATATTCAACTTTTTAAAATATATATATTTTAAAAAATTTAAATAAAAGAAAAAGGGGATAAAATGTTTTTAAAGCAATCAGTCCCAATTATAGTAATTTGCATGTGGTACATTGCAATTTGTATTGCATTCAAACAACTGCATTCAGTATGTATTTTTATCTCTAATTTTCAAGTTTGAACGCTTCGAAAAATGTGAATAATTTTAACACAACTCATATCTTGCTACAATACTCTCATTGCATGCTCAGAAAATATGTATTTGCTTTGCTCTACCTTCAAGGCACTGTACAAATCTTCCAGTATCTGTATAGATTTATTTTAACGGTTGGCCTCCATGTTTAGCATTCCATAGAGAATGCGTCAGGCTACTGTCCTGTTAAAAATTTTAATTTTAACGGTCTGTTTCCATTTAACAGGAGGTAAAGATTTTCAAGCGAAGACACATGGCTGCTAATATGTCTCTATTTGTCACAGGCACTCGTAAATAATTCACTTGGGGCGCAACTGGCTCACGCATCTCCATAACAAAGTGCACAGATCTGCCTGTGATTCCTTCTGAAGGAAAGTACATTCTGTTCTCTGCCGTAACGTGAAACCCGACAAACATCTTCCAATCAGCCCAGGACCCTGGAATGGCCCCTCCACAGGCCCCTCCACTGAATTTGCTGTGAATTCAGTGACTTGACCACTTACCAAAAAACGTTCACAAAATTAATGAATGGGTGGGCTTTGTTTGCGTTGATTTAATTATTCTTTTTCATTTGTAAGCAGTGATATTTTCATCATCTATTTTTCTATGTCTATTCAAGACGGAGCACCTGGGAAAGGAACTTACCTGTCAAGTAAATTAATCAGTCTTCCGATCGTAAGAGAAATTATGTTTGTGTCTGTGATTTACATTCTTCACAAATAGATTTAATTGTCTAATCCTCATGCTTATATGCTTGCACAGTGAATGTACATGCACCCTCTTGATCAGTTTTGTTTTTGTCAGTGTACCTCCAAATATATTGCAGGAAATAAAAGCAAATAAGGATTTACTAGGGGATACAGGCAGGTCTAACATAGCTGAAGATAGCTCAAACCAGTAGCATCTACTGCATCTAATTGCACGCGTGTGTGCATAAATAAATGATTAGGCTTACTGCAAGTGGTCAGCCAGTCTGTGCTTTAGGTCTTCGGTGAGGGATTAGACATGGGTTATTGTGACTGCCTACATCAGCAAGTTTTGTGGTGTCATTTCCTTTCAGCTTATTATTTCACTCTGTTTAGGCCAGACAAATTACTGAGAACATGAAAACCTCCCTTAGCAGGAAAAATAAACAGGAATCATAAAACTTACAGAATAAGCAACATTCAAGATGTAAAGCAGAGGAGCAGGCCATGGCTGTAAATAACATCATCTGCTTGGCAGTTTTATTTCATGCTGTGCACCTTGCTTGACTGCATAATTTAGCAACGTTACATGAAACAGAAATGGTCACGGTTGCCCAAAAGATGGAAGTCCACAGTATGACTTGCATAACAGATTATTTTCAACTGAGGCACCGAGAACCAGCTTCTCATTTAAATTGTGTTCAGTCCTATTAAAGGAATGCAAACATCAGCAGAGGGCCAGGAACCTCTTGTTCCAGATATTAAACTCAATGCCTTGCAACTCATCGTTCCTGACACAAGGCCTGCTTCATAATCACTTTTGTCCATGTCCAGACCACTCTTTTAAACATAATTTCAATACACATTTTACCTCAATTTGCTTCAGTGCCTTTCCAGTTACGTTTCTTCAGTACATCAAAACGAGTGTAATATTTTAATGCATCGTGGTATGTCAGCTGTTATCAGGCTGGACAGATGTCCTGCTTTTGTTCAAATATCCAATATTTATCCATGGGTGCAGCTGAATAAAAGCTTAAATGGGACAAAATAATGATTTGTGTAAATTTGAGTTTCACACGAATGTTCTGTTTCAATGCAATGGGCAACATTTGAATCTTTATTTTGTATTTAGTTATTATTAAACAATATGGAAGCCAGTGAAGCTTGATGTTACTGCATTACTCTCATTCCATTACATCTTCAGAGATGACAATAAATGCTATTCCTTTGCATAATGGAACTATAAATTGTCCCTTACAAAGTATTCCACTCAGTGAAAGGGGGGCAAGAATCAGTGTCTATTAGAGCAGACAAAGGCGTGCTTAATGAATCATTATTGACTTTTACAGGAACCACTCCTTTTAAATACACACTGGCACATTTTGAAAAGCAGCTCAGTGACAGGGGAAATATGCTGCAAATAGACACAAACGCTGGTCCTGCAGTAAAATGCATTCCCATTACATCCGCGGCTTGCTTTATGGTCATAAGGACTGTGGTATAACAGCCTCTTCATTGTTCCTTGCATCCATTTCTTTCAATGTTGGCTTAAGGCAGGGAGTGGGAAAAGTGTAATACAAATACCATTTGATAAAGAAAAGAGATTAGGCAATGGTCTGTATTTGTCATATTACTAGTTACATCAGCGCACACAACACTCATTTTTCACAGGAAAACAAGCGGCATGACATCTTAATTTCAGGGTAGTATGATTGCTATGTGGGTGTCACGGATTTATGTTTTTATTTATTTTTTGCCATTTCTGTGATTTCCACATTTTTAGTGCTGTCTGTTTTTTTTTTGTTGTTGCCAGTTTTGGATAACTGTCAACCTTAACATAGCCTATGGTCAGTTGTTGCAATCAGATGTTTGATGGCCCCTGTCGACAGTGTTGATTCGGAGCGCTCCTTCTGCCATTACTGCAGGGGGTGCACAATTCTGGTCCTGGAAAGCTGGTTTGTGTGGTGGTTTTTGTTCCAACCAATGGCCTTAGTTTTAGTTTCTGACATCTCTATGAACTACGCTGGTTCACTCCTGTACTTGAGTACAGTAAAATCTTTAGGATACACTTAGGCTGTAGCTGGTGCTTATACACATGGCAGATTGTTAAATAATTAACTCAATCAATGCCAGAGTGTTCTGGAACACTAAGCTTCAGCATTGCCTAGCCAATATGGCTGCTGACATTCAAAATGTTTAAGCTGATCCTGTCAATGTGCAAACTTCTAATAAAACACATTATTTTACCTATCGAACAGAATTATTTTAATGAGGATAGATGGCACAACTGCAGGTTCAGTTCACTATTACAGCAATGTCAAACAATATTGATGGTAATATAAATAATTTATTTTCAGTGCTTTGCAGTTTGGTTAACAGGACTCTAGAGCGGTGTAATAGTGAAAAGTTTTCCATAAAAATCCACACTTGCATATCTATAGATATGTAAAAATGAGTCTGCGTGAGTTTTTATCAACAGTTCCAAACAGAAACTGTATAAAATGTATTTATTTTTAAAATTATTTTATTATTATTTAATAATTAAAAAAGTTATTCTGAGGCAAAATAAATACATTTTCTTGCACGGAAAAGTGTTGGCAGTTTACAAATGGACCGAGACGTGTTATTCCCACACCCCGATGTTGGTTTAGGTGGTCTGTTATTCTAGATAAATTTTAAAACATAGGCTAAATATAACTTAAAATATTGCATCTAGAACCATGTAAAAAAAAAAAAAGGGCAAATCCAGATAAAAGGTCATAAAAGAACGTCAGTTTAAATTGGTAATTGTTCAATTTTTTCCGGAATTCTTTACTGGCAGTGTAAAGATGGCTGCGGTCGACGTTAGTTGCTCTTGGCACTTTAGACCGTTCGTATTTTTGTCAACTGTTATTTTACTGTTATTTTTAACAACTTTGCAGTGACTGCTCTGTGACTTAATTATCTAATATTTTTCTGTGACAAACACCCAGCCTATGTAATAATGTCCTATATTGGATAAAATAATCGCCAATGAAACCAGAATGAAAGAGACAAGTTTGCAGAGCGTGGGGGGTATTACGCATTGACGTTTCTCACTTGGTTTATTTGTTACGTTTACGTTTATTTGTTAAGTCCCTTCCACATCCCTGACAGTTCGAACTCGCCAGGATGAACTCAGCTGACGGCAGCTAGCTCCGAACCGCTCTGGACCGACAAGGAGCATTCTTTGGGCATCACCAGTCTCAGCTGGAATCCGTAAGAAAGACCCTTGAGACGTTCACCACCAGCATGAATAATCTATCTTCAACAGCTCCAGCGCGGGCGTGATGTTAATCCACCCACCAGAGCGATGTTTCCCCAAGGTGCTGCACCTGCTCCGGGAAGAGAACCCCACCAACTAAACTCCTGAACCCTACTCCGGAGAACCGGGTACCTGCCGGTCATTCTTGTTTCAGTGCTCCCTCATAATCGAGCTCCAACCGTCCACCTTCCCCACGGACCGTGCCAGAATCATTTATATAATCACCCTTCTCACCAGAAAAGCCCGGGAGTGGCGAACGGCAGTGTGGGACGCCCATTCTCCAGTCTGCTTCCACTCAGCCTTCATGGAGGAAATGAAGCAGGTGTTCGACCGGTCTCAGCAGGGTCATGAAGCAGCGCAAAAAATGCTCCAGGTCCGTCAGGGGAAGAACACTGTTTCTGATTACGCCATCGACTTCCGCACCCTGGCCACCACCACGGGCTGTAATCAAGAAGCCCAGTTTGACCCTCCATGGTCTGGCTGACAATGTTAAAAATTAGCTTGTTACCTGGGAGTTGCTGGCCGACATTTACGCACTGGTGGAAACAGCCATCCAGATTGACCGACATCGCCATTAGCCACACGCTGCAGAGGGAGGTCGGTGAGGTGCCACCACCTCTGAGAAGAAGCTGAAACCTACTCTGGGTCGGTCCTGGAACCAGCACCCCCAATGGCACCTGAACCCATGCAAATTGACCGTGACTGACCCCGACTGAGCACCAACACCGTATCAGATCTCGCGTCTGCCTCTACTGCGGGAACCCGGGGCACTTCATCGCTAATTGTATGAAATGAAAAAAAAAGGTGATCGGGTCCTCACGGGTCCATACAGGCAAATCAGTTTTGCATGTGCTCACCTGAGACCCACTGCCATTATAACAGTTCCGATCCATACCCGTGAGACAAGTCAGAATTTTGGACCCATGCCCGATTCGGTCTCGAGTCGGGTGGACCCGTGAAGACCTCTAGTGTGGGGTAAAAGCTTTATACCCCAAACCTGAAATAAAATGCAGGTTCCTGTCCCTGATTGGGTGACAGGAAAACAAATGGACATTGTATATGGTGTGGGAACAAACCAAATGTTTATTGTCACCTATGCTGGCTAACTTTGACTGCCATTCCAGGTGTCCTGCTCAGAGTGCATATACAATAATTTCATTAATCCATGGGGGTTACCTCACAGCTCCATGGTGAGGACACAATGAGTTCCTTTGTCAGCTCAGAGTTGTCTTTCTCCCTTGCCTTCTGTGTCCGTTTCTGTCAAACGATGAAAAATGGCTCTCGCTTTGGACAACTTGGAATCACTGGACGCTATACTCTTTGTAGTGTGCAAATCTGTCAACCCACAACCATTACAGGGTTAAGGATGTTAAGCACCAAGCAACACTAAACCTTAATTACCCTGTCGCCAGTGCTGTCTACACAGAGTCTGAGAGAGTGCCGAACTGTCCCTTTGAGTTCATATGGCATTCAGAGAGGCATTTAATCAGTCAATTTCACAAGGCATTAATTAATGAGATTCTGCAATTAGATCATCACTGTTGCTCGAGTGGCACTATTCTTCATAAGTGAGATTACATCATCCTAATTAGTCCCTCTTTGACTAATTTGCCCCCCTCTGAAGCCCAGGGGAGGTTACATTTACTTCAGGTAATTAATATTCAGCTAAATTGACTACATCAGCTATTGCAAGATTTGTTTATGACAGCTCCTCCCTACCTACAAAATATGTACATATAACATTTATTTAGATTAACTTGCGCAGCCAACCCCCCAAGCATTGTTGCCAAGCGTCCTCTGCCGTGATCCAGTTTTAACAACAGGTATAACAAGTATAGAATAGCCTAAAGCCTTTAGCTTCCACAGTAAATACTGAAATGAATTTTTTTTTACAGGCATCCAATGTTATCTGGGAAATGAACAATAAGCAAACGCACTCCGTTTTTTAATAAATTGGTATCAATTTAGTATTGAATGTGCAGCTACTGTCAAACTTTGACTCAGTGTTAATAATTCTATGCTCTGTAACCTCAAATGTGAGCTGTCAATACAGATGAGCAGAGCAGTTCTTGTTTGTTTGAAAACACAATTTTGTGTGTCAGTGAATTCACCATGTAAAAAACTGTGTGGGTGGTTGTACTGTATGCACTGAGTAATTGAAACCTGCAATTGACCAAATGTATGATTGACACTGCAGTCCACCAATCCCGGCTTAGAAAAGGTTACTGTGTACAACACTGTCAGCAACATTGTAGGTGATAGCCTATGGTGATAGCAGAAAAAACTTTAGGTACAAGTTACAGAGCTTCTTCTGGAGATGATTAAAATGTGTTGTTGGGGAATGTTATGCTGGGTTCACAGTCTTCACACCATCTACTCACGACAAGCGACAAGATTCCATTCAAAGTCTATGGTTAACGGTGACATACAGCAGGAGGGGTGGAGTCAGTACACAGCGACAAATAATCTGTATGTTTGTCTCTGAAATGTTGACCAGCAGTCGCACTACCAACCAATCAGAAACGAAGGCGCTCTAGATGGTAAAAAAAAAAGTGCACAACAAGTTTGGGTTTTTTTCTGAATTTCTGAAGAACAGCTCATCGTCGCGGTCTTAAACCAGCCAATTTTATACAATAACAGTTTGTACGGCTATAGGGATGTTAGAAAACTTGAGGCTTAGAACAGAATGGTGTGAACCTGGCGTTACAGCCAGGGCTCGACACTGAATGAAGACAAAAGGGACGACAGAGAACAAGGTTCACGGATCAAAAAGTAAAGTTGGTTTTATTTAGAATATTTTACAATATATACACAAAGGTAATTCACAAGTCCCGTAAAGCAGCATAGGCACTCCATCGCCGAGTTCCAGCAAGAAATTCTGAGAGAGATAGTGTGTGGCTGAATCCAAATGTCCAAAACGTGTTTGCAGGTGCCTTTGGGATCTCACGTTTGTGTATAACCGTGTCATTTTGCATCACTTTAGGTAGCTCTACCATTGTAATACCATAATGTGGATTTAAAACAAATTGTATGATTAAATTAACGCATTTCACTGGTGAAAATGTGATGTTGCGTGTTATGAGCTCATCTTTGCAGATTAGATAATTACAAATATCAGGAAATTGCCCAGATTTTACTGGTAACTACCTAGTTAGCTAGTTGCAGATCACATAATGTACCTGCTCAGCTGGTTAGCACATAACTGAATTAACCAACAAATTAAGCAAGACTTTTGTGCATCCTAGCTATCTATTTTTATGTGTGATAGGCTAACTGGCAAGGTCTATAAACGCTGGGAATAATGTTAGCTCAGCAAATTTGGTCGGAAAACCAAAGCTGAGCTATGAATTTATTTTGTTCATAGCTACCTAGCTGTATATTTTAGCTGAATCTGACCAATTTCCTGATAATTTCCATCACGGGCTAGCCAACTGAGCAGACAATCACATTAGCTGTGGCATTTTACACTGGCAGAGCCAAAAGATGCCTAAAGTGTCGCAAAATTATGCGGTTGTGCGCTGAAGTGAGATCCCGAAGGAACCCCCCGAGTGACCCCTTTTGTAGGGGGGGAGCCGATTTCACGCTCTCATTAGGGCATTTTATACCCTTGCTGCCCTGCGCCCTTGCACACTTGATGTAATGACACTGAGCACTTCAGTCAACGTCACAGTTTGTAAGACCGAAGTTTGCTAGTCTGGAGTGCGGACATTTGGGTTCTGTGTGACTACCAGCCTCCATTTAAGTCCCGCCCAGGTGCAGCCAATCACGGCCATCATGACCGTTACCTGGGAGAAATATATGTAGAGAAAGAACGGGTAGAGAAAAAGGCTGCATAGTGAGCTGCATGCGCCATCGCCAGGAATGGAGGGACACAACAGGGAACTTGCAAAACAGAAGCTATCCTGAATGTCTCTGTGATATTGTTATTCCATTCCCCAAGCCAAAGACAAACTTGAAAAAGTGTCTGTTGTGGATAAAACTTTGTGGAGGACCACACGCGCAGCATAATGTAAATACTGTAGACAGATGCAGTGAATAAAAAACGCGCACACAGTACTGTGTTACATCTCACAATGATCCGGTTTGGATTGAAACGTTGTCTGTAAATGGTGAAACCATCTGTAGGGTCAATCCTGTTAACCTGTGCCTTTTGAACCTGGTAACTTTTTATCAAATGAGCCTCAAACCACCACTCTGCTGCCAGATATGCTGTAGATATGGATGGATCACTTTAAGGGTTGTTTCTCCTGACTCATTTTTCCATAGAGTTCAATAGGAAAATAAGTTTCCTGTTCTTTCCAGAAGGAGAGTATACAGTGCCTAAGAGGAAACTAACGGGAAACGACGGCCTGAATTGAAAAATTACTTTTGGAAATGATTACATAATTTCAGGAACTTTCCTGCTCTTTCCACAAGTAGGTATGCTGTACCTGAGAGGAAATTAACGGGAAACAATGGCCTGAATGAAAAAATTACTTTGGGAAATTACTAGGCCTAGCCTACATAACAACAGCGAATATCTTGTCATTTCCTCTAGAAAGTATTCTATAGGCTACCTCCAGATAGTTATTGTGTTAGAATCGATAAATATATGAAAACGACAGAAAATTTAAAAACGTTAAAAACTTGAAATTAGGTCATAACGACAGAAAATGAAAATTGTCCTATAGGGATAAATACTAAAGAATCATTATATGGGGTGAAAATACTATAGTGATACTATTGTACTATAGTGACAAATACGATAGCATTATAGTAGGAGAAAAAACTATAATATTCTTATAGTTTTCTAGAAGATAACTATATCAATACTATAGTTCATTTTTGTTAGGGATGGCTTATGGTAATTAGAGGAATAATTAGGCTATAGCAGTTTATATAGCAGGCTATTTTTTCGCAGACTGCTAAACACTGCACATTAAACAGCACACTACTGCCAGTGCACTGTACGTAGGAGACAGGGAGCAGTAGATAGGGCTCTGATTCTGACACAGCCCAGGGCTGTATCCCAATATTCTTCACTCCCCACCTCCTTTCTTCCACTCTCACACTACCACTCCTCTCCTATCCGGAAGTATGCAAAACTGCCTGAATGTTTTGAGTACAAGTATTTGCATGTACAGTATACAATGTACCTGACATTGCGGTTTACGTCGATATGTTAATTAATATGTAACCATTTATATGTAATTAAGATGTAATCAGCAACATTCGATTAAAACACAATGATCTGTTTCCGGGGCACGGAGGAGAGGAGGTGGTAGTGGAGGAAAGGTGCATTTTTTGAGTATTGGGATATACCCCAGAGATGCATCCCAATGTTCTTCACTCCTCACCTCCTTTCCTCCATTCTACTCCTCCGCTCGTTTCCTACAAGAAAGTGTGCAAAATAGCCTGTACGTTTCAAGTACAAGTATTTGCATGTACAATATACAATGTGTCTGACATTGCGGTTCGTGTTGAGACATTAATTAATATGTAACAATATGTAATTAATATGAAATCAGCAACATTAGATTAAAACACAGATCAGTTTCTAGGGCACGGAGGAGAAGAGGTGGCAGTGGAGAAAAGGAGGGTGCATTTTTTGAGTACTGGGACAGCAGTCTGGAGTGATTCTACTGGTTCATTTATTACAGCGCAACTGATTACACACAAACCAACGTACTAACAGTACCAGTATTTAACCACATAATAGACTAAATAATAACATTGTGAGGTGTTATCAAATAGTTTACCCATTTATAATGAAACACTATAGTCAGGCCTTCCTTGTAAATAATAATTTGTTCTTAAGTGACCTGCCTGGTTAAATAAAGGTTAAAAAAACACTATTCAAATATAGAATATCTTGTTCATGACATGTTTCACCGGCGTGGGGGGTATTATCAACTGTGATTATTATGTTCCCTTAAAATATAATCATATAATTTTATATAACTGATTTAGGTTTGAATGTAAGATTCTTCTTTGAATTTTTCTGTCTGGTACCATTTTACTCATCATTGATCAAATGTGACTGCTTATAAACTGTGCCTCACATTTAACCTGAAGAGAGAAAGGGAGATGATATTGAAATATTAAAGAGAGAGAGGTTGGAGTTTACATACCTTTTATCCACATCTTTGTAGCTCTGAAATAAGTGAATAAGAGTGATTTTCTTATCATTATAGACAATACCCAGACCTTGAAGACTGTATAACTACAACATATTCATATCTGTCTATATTGACACAAGTTTTTATGTGTGATTATGACTTGCCTGTAGGAGTGAGATGTCTTCAGCTCTCAGCTCCTGTTCTATGGTTCGGATTTTTTCTGAAAGGAATGATCTCTTCTGTCATCTTGCCAATCTTCTCTTTCAACATCGGACTCTTCTGCTCCTCTTCCTCCCTCTGTACTGCAATCCCGGCTGCCTCTTCATCTTTGAGGAACGGCTGAAGTTTCTCAAACTCCATCTTTATCCGTCTCTCCATGTGCTGGGATTGGCTCTGGAATAAACATTATTCACCATTATTTCAGCACAATCCAGTGCTGCATTTTCAACACTGATTTAAAAGCCTCAGTACAGTACCTTGATGTGCTCTGCCGTTTGATCACAGATTAGTTTCGCTTCATTAAAAGCTTTTAGCTTCTCCTGCAGTGGAGCCAGTGCAGTCCACACTTCGCTTATGAAACACCAACAGTAAACTTCCCTGCCTACACAGACAGCACAAGAACCCCTGCTCAGCTTGTGCAAAAATATGTTCACTGAAAAACAAATCAGTGCATTGCTTCTATGACAAGACATGCCAGGTAAATAGGTGTGACTAGCAAATTACACAAATATTCTGTCCTTGGAGTCAATTTACACAATGAAAATTTCAAACAAACTGAAGAGCTGACTGTGCAGACTACCGAGCACTTCAGATCCCGCTTTAGCTCCGACTGCTCTCCTTTAAGAGCACCTCACAGGTATTCCTCAGAGTGTTTAAGGAGAGGTTGATCAGTAGAGCTTCTCCTGCAAACTGGGCACTCCCGAGATCCCTTCTGTTCCCAGTACTGCTGCAGACAGGCCTTCCAGAAGCTGTGACTGCAACACGGGACAACAGGATCCCTGAGGATTTCAGAGCACACTGGATAGGAGAGCTGCCAGGAGAGGCCTCTGTCAAGGGAGGGACAAGTGGGCACATTGTCCCAAGCCCTGGAGAGGGGGGGTCTGAAATTGGGGCAAACATTGTCCTGGGTGCAGGAATTTCACAAGGCAGCCTTGCTCCCAGCAGATGTCAGTAGTGTGTAAGCATTAAATATGTTAATTTCTGTCAGAACAACTCATATATTAAATTACATGTTTAATGAATGCATGTGCTGTATAATTATTTTGGTTTGGCGGTGAATGGATCTGCTTTTAGTACTGCTCCGGAGCACAGGCATCTCCCACCGCTAAACAGGAGATGACCAGAAACCCCCAAAACAGCAGATCATCCAGTATCAACCTCGCCTGCTGTCTCCTAAGATCAGGAAGGCCATATACCTCCAGCATGGACCTAGAACACAGCTGTGAACTTGGACCAGACATTGGCCATACTAACATTATGTGACAGTAGACTATGTGTACAGCAGAGCACCTGCTGTCTCCTGAAAAACAGGAAGACCATATTGATATCCCTCCAGCACAGAGACAGAACATAGCTGTGTTTTTGGATCAGACATTAGCCATACTACGCAATGTGAGGCCTAAGTAGACTAGGCGAAGCCTGGCCGCCCTGGCCGTGTGGCTTATACTATCTAGTGAGAAAAGCTATGTGTAACAACAGGGGGATCAAAAAAGGACATACTCATTTTTAGTCAGTACCCAGCAACCACCATATTTTATTTATTATTATTATTATTATATATATATTTTTTAAGCAAGTAGAAAATGTCAACAGCACAGAGATAACAGAATTTTGCACAGAACCCGCTGGACGAGCCGTTGCCAGCATCATTCATGAACAGAGGCTTATGAGGGGTCGCGGTCATAGCGACACACATATTGGATATCAGTAGCAAACCTCAGCCCCAAAGGTCTTACCCGGATATGTTATGTGACTAGTGGAGCATCCACTATACAAGTCGGCCAATACCCCACTCGCTCCAAGAGACGATGTGACATAATGTAATTCTATTGCATTCCTGGATCGACCTAGTCATTCTAATTTTCACATGTAACTTGCGATTTGAAGCCAGGCCGCACTGTGGCTGTATGGAATACCATCAGAAGCGAGCCATTGGTGTCAACTTGAAACCAAAAATGGTTTGCCTTAAGAATAGAGCAATAAGCCCAACATTCCACCAGATATGCATAGCCTATAAAGCAGAATAAGCTTTGCAATAAGAAATTAACCCGGCAATCCAGCGATATGCAATATCCAGCAATCCATCAGATATGCAATATGAAGCGGCAAGGTGAAACTTAATAGCAGGAGCTTTACAATGCATGAGAGCTTCTGAGCCTTTGAGCACAATACAGTTTTGTTTTGTTAAAGCTATGAGACGTAGACAGAAATCCAATGCCCAGAGTCTTCCCAATTTAGCACATTTCGATTTGTTCCCCTCATCAAGTATCGTCTTATGTTTTTTATTCCCACATGTAGAGCTTAACATTTAATTCGCGAGGTTTCCACCCACTTCTGAATTTTTAAAAGAATTGTTAATATTTTAATTTATATCTCAGAGCGTAAATGATTGCTGGTCAACCCTCGGCATTAAAAATATATATTTCCAGAGATTGTGATATAATACATGGTCCTCATTATCGCAAGTGAAATCTACTATTATAATTATAATTTATGAGATTCTAACATCGTTAAAAAGTACGCTAATTACAACATGACAGCGCTTCGGATTTTGCTGGCAGTCTATGGGCACCATTACGTACATGTCGTCCCCTTCAGGTTTTTTGGTGCAACTAAAAAAAGACTTCAGGACACGCCCACCTTGTGGTTTCTAGTTTTCTATATAGTTCAGTGTGAAAATCGCCGACCTGTTTACATTTTGGGACAGATGTTAAGGCAAATCTATCACTACGGCGGCACTTTCGCCACAAGTCAGCAATTATACCGGGAAATGCCCTTTTTGAAAACAACTAAACTAAACGGGCCAATACGCTCTTTTTCATGCAGCAAAGGTCTGATTGCTTTATTATGGTTTCTAAACTATAACTAGAAACTGGTAAACATAGGAACATCACCATAACTACCAGTCCGACGGGGCGTAAAATGTAGTGAGAGACAGATTGGAAACTACTATGACGTTTTCTGCAAGTTATACCATAACAACACTGGAAAACATTACCGTGTACTTTACCCCTTATTCCCATCATCGCTTGAAATAACAGCAATCAAAAAACATTTTGAGGACTAGGCTCGTATGGCTAGGCCATATCAGTGGCAGACTATCACAGTTTATGGTCACGTCGTCATAGTTTGCATACAGCATGGCAATTGAAATGGACATAATAGAATAGCCGATAGTGAACCCAATGTTTGAAATTATCCTTATATTGATGTTAAATAGATCAATTCAAGTCCACAGATGAGCTAACTAAGCCTGACACACCGTACAGCACAATAAAGGAACAATTTGAAGTAACGTTTGCCAGTATGTCGTTAGTGACGATCCCTTCCCCATCAAATGACATGCTAAAGCAGTAGCCTAAGTAGGCCCGCTTCACAAAAACAACCCAAGCTAAAATCTGCATGCTTTTTTTCTGCATGCTTCATGCTTCACAACCTCACACAGGGCATTCTCTGAATCTCCACCAATGTAATGCGCGTAGATCTTACATGCAGACTTATTATATTAACAATGTAATAACAGGTAAAACCACACTAATGTAATAAATTAAATAATGAATTGAATGTATGGACAACAGATCCGACATAGATCGGAATGACTTGCAGATGCTTTGTATATGGAATTGTATGAATAAAACCAATGATTTTAACCAATAACTTGAAGTGTGTTATTTTCTATTCACATTATGTTATCCATGATATGCGCCTGAGGCTCATTGTTCAACTGTAGGCACTATGTAAGCCTACATTAGAAGAAATAAACAGCTATAGCCTAATTATTGCTCTAATTATCATAAGCCATGTTTTACATTCAGGTCATTATTTCTATATATCTAGCTGTTCTTACAAAACAACTATGGGGAGGATAGCATTTCGCCTACTGGAGGGAAAGAACAACCTTTTCTGTCGTTATGGCCTAATTTCAAGTCGTTTCCATATATTTATCGATTCTTACACAATAACTATCTGGAGGTAGCCTATAGCATACTTTCTAGAGGAAATGACAAAACATTCGTTATTTTTATGTAGGCCTAGTCATTTCCCAAAGTCATTTTTTAATTCAGGTCGTCGTTTCAATGCAATTATTCAAGGTAAACAATTCAAATTCAAATATAAATGATTCAAATTCTGTTTCTAGTGGCACATATTTCTGCCCATAAAAAAGAAATTGGGCTTTTCTGTGAGGATTCTAAAAACACAGGAATTGTGGGACAACAGCTATTTACTGTATTTACCTTGGAAATAAGTTATATGATCACATGGACCAAAGATGATGCATTGAACCCATTTGTAGTTTGATTTATTTACACATGAAATTAGTAGTAAATGCTCCAGATTAATTACCTTATCCATTTGGGATCTGTCAAACTCCAGTCAAACCTCTCCAGTCACATTTAATCCAATTTGAACTGGCTGTAGGAATGAAAATTGTGTTTTTGAAAAAGATATATATTTTTAAAGACTTGTATTGTTTAAATTCAATAAGTAGCAAATGGCTGAGAGAATTCCTTGTTCTAAATTATTGCTTAAGTGGAGAAAACGGCTTTCTCTGAGGAGCCTGGGAGCACCTCGCCCTGTGACGGTCACAGGGTGCAACACTGACAGGAACCTGATGAGGCCACATGGGTGAGGCCACGACCAACTTGTGGGTGGGCCCTGCGTTTAACTCACTGACCCAACTAAAGTTCCTGATCTCACGCCCTGGTAGCTTCCTGGGGGAAAATGTCACAACTCGATTGAAAAAGCTGCATGTATTATTCATATGAGAGAGAGAAGGAGAGAGGGGGGGGGGCGGCGGCGTACTGGGGTACTGTCCTCTCACTGTCACAGATAAAGAAGATTGGAGGGCACATGTTTTCGGATTCCTATGTTTTTGGAAAATTAAACCTTATTAATCAGAACTATAAAATTCACTTGTGATCATTTAAAATCAAACTAGTCAAACGTATCTTGTATGTTCCTTATCTGATCACATCGACTCGGTAACCATTCTGCTCCCCCTTTCCCTGTGTGCTTGGTTCCTTTCAAAAGATATGATATAGTATAATAAGTATAATAGACTGAGTTGAATTTATTCAAGAGAGAGATAAACAAAATGATAGCACATAAAATACACATCCAGAGTCAGTATGTATGGTGGGTCCCCAGAATATGGTTTGAGACACTGGCCCATTTACATTGAAAACAGCTGAGATGACCACACTCCTTTTAATTACTTTTTATAAGCTGTGGAAATCTCTGTACCTCACCTGTTTTGGCTGCAGTGGCACAATATAATTAATTTTTCTTCAAACAATTTGGGAAATCATGGTCTCCTAGATGACATTTATGTTATGGTGCACTTTAAACTGATTTATGTGATGAAATGCAGCACCCTCAAAGGTATTAAAATTTATATTCAAACTATGAATAAATCATAAGAATGTGACCCTGTGATCTTTTGATTTTTAAGATATTCACCTTGATGTACCTCTGTTGAAAAAGATGGCTCCGAAATAGTCTAATAAAAGATGGTATAACACTTGAATTATTTGTAATACCATTCACGAATGAATAACCTGCAACTTTTCTGGTTCCTTTTGAAGACTGAAATGTGGGCAAAGCACCAATGGATTCATTGCCTGGGGAAAAATGGAAGGATTACATGGTAAGACGATCTCTCTTTGGTTCTTTTTTCTTGTGTTCTTTCAAATCGATTTAGCAAAAAAGCCAGTGGTTCTGGGAGTTTTTTTTTTTCATCATTTATGTTGACCCCCATGAGAAACAATATTTTCATTCTACTTACAAGAGTAGTAGCTGCTTTAAGCATTTTATTATGAACATTAAACAGGGCTTACACATTTTAAATTACACAGTTATATGGTACAAAATGAAAGGTTTTCTTTAAAGTAGTTTTTGCATTCATATATCTCACTGATCTCAATATGTATGGATGTTCATGGTCATTACGGCTGCAAGAATTCAAGAATGTTGCAATAAAATAATTGTCACATTTCATGTATATTTCATAACTAATATACATATACTGTTAATATAACATTCCTGGTGGTGGGCGAAAGATTCCCAAAATTCGTTTTTTTTAGAGGTCCCCATTGCCTCTTTGTCAAGCCACTTCTCAAACAATTTATCCAATTTGCACCACCTCAGTAATCTAATTTGAAAAAGTAAGTTTGATTACTTACTACCATGGACATGCTTTAGTTTAAAAAAAAATGTTGTACATGGTAGGTTTTGTTAGAAGCAGTGGGAAATGGCCATTAAAAATGAGAGCAGTTATATAACATTTGACTTACACAAAAAAGTTGCCGGTTCGATTCCCAGGTCGGACACTGCCATTGTACCCTTGAGCAAGGTACTTCACCTGCATTGCTTCAGTATATATCCAGCTGTATAAATGGATACTATGTATAAATGCAAAAAGAAATGCTGTGTAAGTCGCTCTGGATAAGAGCGTCTGCTAAATGCCTATAATGTAATGTAATGTAATGGTCTTCAATCAAGACCTTAACTATAATCAGGCGTATTAGTGCTGGGCTAAAACAAAAATCTGCACCCTTTTCGGATAAGAGTGGACACCCTTGCTTTACATGGATACATTTTCCAAATCTTGGTCCTGGAGAGCCACAAGAATCTGCTGATTTTAGTTTTTTCCATAAGAACCGCATCCGATTCAGACCCAAGAAACCAGGGGCCACATGTATAAAACTCTGAGTAAAGGAATGCGTAAAAGAACGCTCAGGGTGAAAGTCGGAAATCTGCTTATCTGTGTGATATGTCACAGTGCAGAGGTACGCAGATTCTCACATTTGTTATATTATACATCTGAATTTCTGCGTGGAAACTCGCTTACGCTGCTTTCTGAGGGCATTTTTCTGCTCAGCACTGTTTATACATGTGGCCCCAGGTGACTGGAGTTAACTCCACTGGTTTGACTGATCAGTTGCTATGCTACTCAAGTGCTGACTAACAATGAAAGCCAGCAGACCCTGCAGGTCTCCACGACTAGGAGTGAAAAGGAAAAGGAAAAAGGAAAAGGACTGTCTCACTCCTGACATGCTTTTCGTAGCATGTAAACTTCCATCCATGTTCACCTTCCTTCCTGACTCTCCCCATTTTAGGTCAACAAATTGTTTGTATAAATGTATCTATTAGAAACTCAATTGTATGATTACAGTTCCAGACTGTTTGAGTGCCTTTGGGGGACCCCTGGAAGATAACCATTGAAATGCCAGATTAAATCTCTGCAAATGACATGGTGGAGAAAAACTAATGGCCCGATTCATAAAATATATCTAATCTACTAATAAATCTTAGAAAGCTAGGTTTGAAACGGTTTAGAAATATATTTTGACTAAGTTTATGAGGCAATCTTTAAAGCACATAAAGAAACCTAGATATGTTTAGCAATGCATCTAAAATATAACAAAGCATTAAATAAAGACAAGTATACATTTTAACAACATTGTATTGAGTTGAAGAACTTGCCACTTGATTTATTTTGGGGAGTTTTCTACATAGTATTTGTGAGATATTCTGCCATTTCCGTTAAAATTCAAAGACAGAATTTCAAACTTTTTAAGCCAGCGAAGATGACAATAAAGAAAAATCCCTTGAATCTGGTGAATAGCGTTGTTTTGCAGAGAGATTTGGGAGAAGCAGAGTGCTAGAGGCTAATGAAGCTTCCCTCACTAACTCTCCAGTGGATTGGCACGGCCCAAAAGATGAAGAGAGTTTTTGTTCAGGCACAGCTCAAACGGAGGGATAGAGCTGAATGAAGCGGCCGAGGTAACATCAAACAATGACTTGGAATGCAGCCAAAGAGCGAGCTCTAAAATACTCTCGTCTCATAAGCTGGCAGTCCTACAAAGTATGCGCGTGTGATATATAGGGCCTACATACACAGTACATACTGTATGTATATTACCTGTAGAAAAGTGCAACGGTCAATTTGACAATTTATTTAATCAAATGATGTTATATTGACCTAGTATCTTTTTTTGCTTACAGGGCAATGATAATATATAAGTATGATTGCATTGTTTTCATTCTTTTGGATGGAAGATTAAAAGACGAAACCAAAGCCACTTAATGGAAAATCCAGGAAAGTTACAGTTTATATAATTTCCTTCATTCTGTATTCATTGTCCGTTCAGAAGCTATTAAAAAAATGCTCTCTGTGCTTCCCTGGGATGCTTGCTGCTTGTATCTCGAATACCCCTCACTGTGAGGGCAGGAGAGGACAACAGAGCTTTACAATGCAGCCCATAGCCCAACCCATGCAGATACTGCGATACACAAGGCCAGATGTGACACGCCGTAAAACATTCTGTATACACAAAAATATCAATTTATACTCAGTGACCTGTGTGCTCTGCCTATCTTATCATATGTGACATAATTCAGGAAAATGCTATTACCTGACCCTTTGATTGTACTTGGCCTCCTCGTGGCTGATATATTCATATTTAATTATACTGCATAACGCAAGTGTTTGCCAACAGATTTCAGGGATAGTTCTGTGCAATTTTCATAACGGACTTATTGAAGTATATTGTGCTTACTCAGACTAGCATATGAACCTTCAATGATTAACTATTTCCAAGAATGGGGAAAAAGACACAGCAGTGAACAACTGAGTTTTTTTTTTCTTTGGATTTAGAGCAAGTTGCGCACTGAGAGCCCTTTGATGGATATAATTTGGACATTGCACAACCAGATGGTGACATATTAGTGTGCCTGCCATGGCCTACCATCCAGTTGCCGTCAATAAGGGTGCAAGCCACATCATCAAAGCCCATATAGGCTACAATGTGATCTTTGCAGGGGTGAGCAGTGAAGATGACCCCAGGTGCTTGTGTGGGGAGGAAGCGGATGGTCTAGACCAGCGATACTCAAAACCAGGTCCGGCGGGCCGCAGTGTCTGCAGGCATTTGCTCCAACCATGCATTACACCACCTAATTTCACTAATTACTCGGTTCAAGAACTAAGTTCAGTACTGAAATTAGGTGGTGTAGTGCATATTTGGAGCAAATACCCGCAGATATTGCGGCATACAGGACCTGCATTTGAGTAGCCCTGGTCTAGGCTCCTTGAGGACTCCAATTAAAGATAGGCTCGAGCTTGGTCCTTGAGAACTCCAGGACAATGAGTAATTCACGATGAATTTAAAAACTGAGACGGGACCAAACCTTTTTCATCAGGTAATGTTCAAACAACCATTTCCATGTAAGTGCAGTGGACATAATTGTACTGTGGGAAAGTAAAAATATGTTATGTTAATGTTATTTTAGAAATTTTAAATATATATATATATATATTTTTGCATCACTTCAATGGTTTGGAATTACATAAACCCATTGAAAGCAGCAAAATCATTTCACCAAAGTTCTAATGCAAAATGTCTCAACCTGGGCACCACAGGCGTCTCATTACTTGTGGAAATTTCGGAACCTTTCATGTGTTCACAAGAACTGGAGGATAGGTTCTGAAAATAATGTGTTTGGCATTATCAAAAACAGACAGGGAATGTTTGAACAATTTCAAAATTGTAGCATGAGGTCATTGCATCATGTTGGGATTTGTACTGGATTAAAGGGATCTGTACTGGATTAAAGAGAGGATATCTGCTTGCCTGGCTGACATCTCCGAGTGGATGTCTAGCCATCACCTGAAGCTCAACCTCGACAAGACTGAGCTGCTCTTCATGCCATACAAGACCTACCCGCTTCTAAACCTGTCCATCACCGTCGACGGAACTATGTTGACCGCCTCCCGCTCTGCAAGAAACCTGGGGGTTGTTCGGGACGGCCAGCTGGACTTCAGAGAGCACATCAGGGCAACGGCACGGTCCTGCAGGTTCCTCCTGTACAACATCAGGAGGATTTGGCCGTACCTGACCACCTACTCCGCCCAGCTCCTTGTCCAGACCATGGTCACCTCATGTCTGGACTACTGCAACTCCCTTCTCGCGAGCCTGCCAGCCTGCCCCCAGAACTGGTCAAGAACGCGGCTGCTCAGCTTGTGTTCAACCTCCCGAAGTTCACACACGTCACCCCCCTCCTGAGGTCACTCCACTGGCTGCCAGTCGTGGCCAGGATCAGGTTCAAAGTTCTGACCCTGGCCTACACTGCAGCCAAAAGGTCAGGCCCCTCTTACCAACAGGACTTGATCCAGCACTACGCTCCTGCTCGACCACTTCGCTCTGCTGCTGCTGCTGCTGCTGCAGGGCGACTTGCACTTCCCTCCCTCCGTGTTAACGGCTCTCGCTTGTCCCGACTGCGGAGCTTCTCCATTCTAGCTCCCTTGTGGTGGAATGAACTCCCCACTCGGTTGCGCTCGCTTTGGATAAAAGCGTCTGCCAAATAACTGTAATGTAAAAAATGTAATGTTGGATTCTCTTGTGCACTTTGAGGGAAACCCACAGATAATCATGTAGACATCTTAACTGAGTAATAGCTTTGAATGTGGGATGGACTTCCTGGACTTCCAAAATCCAAAAAATCTAATCTAAATCTAATCTTTTTACAAAAATCTAAAGAATGTAATGTGAGGTAACTGTACACTAAAAAAAGAATGGCGGCAATATGCCTGTCTCTTGATCTCTCCCTCGGACCGAGCACTTTCCAATCTGTGCCGCTGTGCTAATGCGACATTCGTGTAATTTAGTTTGCTTATCAATAAAAAAATTGCCTACAGTCTTGTAACTGCTTAAATGGATGTACATTTGGGGTTGCTTTAAAAAATTGAATCGTTTTGGCATTACGAAATACTGTTATGGAACCGAGAAACTGGTATGATACCTTGTCTTGTTATATTTGTTAATAGCAGAAAATGAATGGGGAAATTTCTCTTCAGAAACAGAGCAGCCGGGGCAGTGACGGGAAACTTCGACTCTCTTCTGCATGGGTTTACACACGCCCTCATTATCATCTAAGCAATGAGGAGATAGTAAATATGGCAAGACAAATAGAATATGTTGCATTAATACGAGATAGTAAGTCGTTATTTCGAGATAGTAAATCGTTAATACGAGTTATTATCTCGTTAATTCGAGATAGTAAGACGTTTATACGAGTTATTACGTCGTTTGTTCGAGATATTATCGCGTTTATACGAGTTATTGACTCGTCTGTAAGGCACGTTTTTACGAGATATGAACTCTGATTTCAATGTGTATTTTGAGTGCAATTAAAGCTGTTTTTGAGTCCCTGCGTGCTTCATTTTGACATGGGGGGATGAGGGGCTGTTTGTTAACTCTAGCTACATTGTGTATCGAACAAATGATGCATCTATCAGGTTTACATATAATTAGCTGCCAACCGGTGGTGTTTATTAGGCTATGTTTTATTAGAGATTAAATGCATAAACTGATATTTTACAGTGCAATTGTATCGATAATAGAAGAGATGTTCTCATTCTCGTCAGGAGAGGGCAGTATGGTCACGCAAATCATTGATTCGTTTCTTTCTGGGTGCGGGGATTTTGAAGACAAAATGTGAGACAATAAAATAAATAAATAAGAAATGAAATAGAAATACATATTTCCTAGCCTACAGGAGTTGTCAACATGTAGTAATTGCTTGTAGGCGTACAGTAGGCATGAATTAATTAAAAATTTCAGAGAAATATGAATAGGCTACTATAATTGCGACGTCAACGAGTAGGGAGCCACCGTGGTATAGGGTAAGCGTAATTGACGGGGTAATAATGAACCCAAACCCATATTCCAGGATATATATATATATATATATATATATATATTATATTCATTATTTTACACGTCCGACATATTATGCTGTCAAGATCAACGTATTTGGTAGTGTATTGACAGTTGCAGAGCTCACCTGATAAATAAGAATTAAGTCGCTTAGGGAACTCTCAACTAATTTTCGTAAAATTTGACTTGTTATAAACGTGAGAAATATCTGCATAACACAGATTACCTTATTTCTAAATTCCCCAGAACAGCTATCCTATTTGTAAAATGCCCTTTTAACTAGGCTAGCCTAGACTACAGCCTGTCGTAGTGCATAGTTACATGTATATGACTTGGATATATCATACGCACATCTAATTATATACGGCGAATCACACTACATTCTCTGTGAAGCTGATCTCCTGAATGAGGAAGCTATTTTTCCCCTGCTACGAGTAGCTAGGCTAACCCCCGTAAAATTGCATACGTAGGCTACGAGTTGTTAAGAAAAGCGAAGGTATCTAAACGTGTGAAGGTATCTAAGTGGAATACTCATTTTGTAGCTGGGCTATTTCTGCAGAATTCGATGTCCTGGAATATGGGTTTGGGTTCATTATTACCCCGTCCATTACGCTTACCCTATACCAGGGGTTTTCAAAGTGGGGGCCGCGGCCCAACGGGGGGCCGCCAGAGGGCGCCAGGGGGGCCAATTGGAAGGGAGAGGAAAATGGAAAAATGCAACAAACAAAAAAAAAAATATATATATATATTTTTTTTCAAATTCATAAGATTACTGTGCCGGTTTAAAATAAGATATAAATTGTTATGAATCCTTTCATATTGAAATTGGGTCTTTGCCATGCCCTTCTTTCAATCGCAGCCAATAACTAACCGTCTGCCTGTCAGTCAAAGCATTACGTTGAGCTGCTAACGGCCTGATTATGGAATCAAAATAGGGTCAAAAGTATTGTGTTGTGTATTAAGAAGCTGTATGTTTGATTTTTTTATATTTGCTAGTGTAATTTAAAAGTTTATTTTTAAAGCCATTTCGCAATAGGGGGGCCCCAGCCAGAGGCTACGGCTATTTGGGGGTCCTTGGCATGGAAAAGTTTGGGAACCCCTGCCCTATACCACGGTGGCTCCCTACTCGTTGACGTCGCAATTATAGTAGCCTATTCATATTTCTCTGAAATTTTAAATTAATTCATGCCTACTGTACGCCTACAAGCAATTACTACATGTTGACAACTCCTGTAGGCTAGGAAATATGTATTTCTATTTCATTTCTTATTTATTAATTTTATTGTGTCACATTTGGTCTTCCAAAATCCCCGCACCCAGAAAGAAACTAATCAATGATTCGCGTGACCATACTGCCCTCTCCTGACGAGAATGAGAACATCTCTTCTATTATCGATACAATTGCACTGTAAAATATCCGTTTATGCATTTAATCTCTAATAAAACATAGCTTAATAAACACCACCGGTTGGCAGCTAATTATCTCTAAACCTGATAGATGCATCATTTGTTCAATACACAATGTAGCTAGAGTTAACAAATGCATTTTCAGTAACATTAGCCTATATTTTAAGTGTTACAAATATAAAAATAATATACAGCCCCTCGTCCCCCCATGTCAAAATGAAGCACGCAAGGACTCAAAAACAGCTTTAATTGCACTCAAAATACACATTGAAATCAGAGTTCATATCTCGTAAAAACGTGCCATACAGACGAGTTAATAACTCGTATAAACGAGCCGTATAAACGCGATAATATCTCGAACAAACAAGGTAATAACTCGTATAAACGTCTTACTATCTCGAATGAACGAGATAATAACTCGTATTAACGACTTACTATCTCGTATTAACGAGATGATAACTCGTATTAACGACTTACTATCTCGAAATAACGACTTACTATCTCGTATTAATGACTTACTATCCCGTTTAAACGAATTAGCTCTTTAAAAAAAAAAAATTTCACCTTGCGCTTCAGGGCTTCCGTACTAAGGGAATAGTTAAAAGCGTTTTATTTTTTACAATCCATTTGTCACCTTTAGGATTCCATAATAAGGCATGTTAATTGGAAAACAGTCATCTGACCACCTAGCCAAAGCCAACACGCCAACTGTCACAACTGGCTAACAAGAAAATCTAACAAATTTAAATTGCTAGTCATGCCACAAGCTGTCTACAGAGCAATCGATTGATACAGCTATCTCTGCGTGGAGCAGTAGAAGACTGATTCAGTAACACATTTATATGCAGGGATGTAGCCTACTCTGTGAAAAAGGATACTTTAGATTTCTAGCTTTGATGGCCCATATTCGAGTAGGTTTTTAAACCACGTGTAAACACCTGTAAAATATGACATTATGACATAGCTACGTATATTTATAAATAAATTGGAGGGGGCATTCTCTGTAGGCCATAAAAGTTTAAAGACATACAACAATACATTAGCTAGACATCTGGGTTTCTGACCATGGATGACCCAAAAACATACATTAATTATGGCAGAAAATCTAATGGCATTAATATGTGTTCTTTCACATAATCCCAACATGGACAGTACCTCCACAACAGTGGCAGAATTGCACCACACTTTTTAATATTAATGAATTCATTTCCATTTTTGTTTAATTCAGTGTTTTAGAGCCACACCATGACATCATTTTTATATCCTCCACAGAGTCAATAAGACACATTTTCACATTGATGTTTGCAGGTTTTTAGCAGTTATAGCCTTTATTCCCTTAGTCAGTCTCATCACCTCACCTTGGACAACGCCTCTTTACAAATGTAATGCTCAACATGTAGCACAATAATGACATTATTGATATCACACCATTTAATCAATCTTCACAACATCTCCTTTAGTCTCCCAGAAGCATTTTAAACCACCTTTGAGATTTAATTGAGGTGTGAATTTAGAATCTATTTTTCTATGAGAGATTGCCCCCCCCCCCCGAGCTCAGTATCTGTGCACAGATCTAGGATGGCAATACTGCCAGTTTTATTACCTCACACAGGACAGGAAACCGAGTTTGAGAATCACTGGCTTAGACACCATAAGGTCCATGGTTTCCTTTTAGATTTTCAGGCTGAATGCCAATCTGTGACATTTAATTGAAATAATCCATTGGAAGTCTAAATGTCTACACAGATAATGGTTGTGGGGGGCCTACCCATTTGTAATGTATCTTTTTACCTCCAGTTTAAAACGGAGACCAGGGTCTTACCACTGGTCTTGTCACATGGACAGTAATATTTTTGACAAATTTCAGGATTGCACAACAATCATTCAACTTCTGTTGTTAATAGTAGAAGCAAATGTCTCTTTTGTAGAGGTTTGCAGTAATTTACCTGAATTGTTTGTCCTAACCCATATTCATGTTTGGTATTTTTAAAAAGATGTTAAAACCCTGAATTTTTATTTTTAAATAATAATATCATGGTGCTTTCAACAAAGGTTACTGTTTGACTGACTTATCAAGGAATTTGGCGATTTAATTGGTGTTTGTCATTTTAAGTAATAATTATTTAATTAAATCCATTAAATATAATTAGATGTAGGTTGAGTGAGGGGTAGCAAGCGATACTGGTTGTGTTCTGTATTCAGAGTGCTGGGCATTTTAACAAGGGCATTGAGTGCTGGAACTCCTGGATTCAGGAGATAAACACATTATTACTTAATCCTCGCTTCCCCAACAGCTAAATCTAAGTTTTTCAATTTAATATTTTGAAATATATACTAATTAGCCCTGCCCCATGGCTACTGGCATCCAATGGAGGGAGGAGGAAAAATGGCTGGATTTAGTAATGGGGTACTTGAGGGTTTTCTAGTGAAGTGTGAAACTTGATGTTACAAGGACTATATGTGACCTGGTGCGAGGTTGAGATACATGTCTCACAAACAACCATTTCACAGGAGAGGCAAAAAACATTATAAAATCACTGTTCGGTCAAAATTAGTTAGAGTTAATGCCTGAATATCAAATCTACCATTCACTTAAATTTCTAAATTCTAATTGCTGTGTAAATATGTGAAATATTGTTAAATATAGGGACTAGTTAGACCTCCAGAGCCCCCCACACATAATAAATAACTTTCACTCACTGTAAATGTTCGAGTCCCAAACAAAACCTTTGCATATCCGTCATTGATATAGTTTCAATGACTATATCAATGGGGACTATGTACAAAATGTTCTATAATTTCTAAACAGTTCTAAACATGATATGGATGCAAATACCCTCAAATTAAAGCTGACTTCAATGTCATTGTATCATTTCAAACTCAGAACCAAAATAACAAAAAATGTGTCAGTGTCTAATTAATTATGGTGCTCACTATATATTGTTTGGAACTGAGATAAAAAAAAATATGTATTACGTTTTTACATAAATTTTATTTCTGTATTGCTTTAAAATCGCAATAATGTCCTGGGTCAATTTGACCCGGTGAACAGTACTTAAGCCAAAGAGTCCAAAAAGTAAACAGAATACAAGTATCCATTAAGCCCAGGCCAGTTTTCACAAATGCATTAATCATCTTAAGAAATTAGGAACAACATTAAAATTATAGATACTAAATTGATCTTCCATTCTATCTTCACCATCCTGTTGAAATCAAGGCTGTGCATATGAAAAAGTGTCAAAATGTAGATTTAGTAGATTTAATTGGATTTGATATTGCGCAGTCCTTATTTATTTGGTCTTCACCATAAATGTGCTTTGCAAACAGGAGTGGACCTGAGATCACAGGATAGTTTTTATTTTGTATTGTGCTGATGTCCTCAGTTGAACTGTATGTCATTAAGCATTTATTTTTGATTTGGTGGCAATACACGGCATCACAAAGATAAACATATTTAGCATTTTGAAGCGTAAGCGGTTACTGAATTGCTGTACTTCTTGATAGGAAGATTCTTTAAGGGAAACTACTGCTCAGTAATGGATATCATTCAAAGCAGTTTCCATGATTACATCTGCAAATGTGTTTTGATCATTCTGTTTCACAAACTGATTGTATACGGTACCATAATACCAAAAAATAACAAGCATGTGCAAATTACCTTGCTCAGTATATTTTCAAGGGAAAGTGAACTAATTGCAGAGCCAAATAGTGGATTTTTCTGTAAAGCAGTTTAAAAAAATATATCATAACCTGGTGCTCAAAGCTGAACTATTACATTACGTTAAACTGCGAGAAGCAAAATGATTATCAAAGAAAATATCAACATAATTATAATTAAGTCATGTTGTTACAATCCTAGATCTGTACTTAGCATTATTCTTTGTGGTGTCAAAGTCTGTTTTATGGTTGTTGTTCATTTTTTATTGTGCTGTGCTATGTTGTATTTTATGCTTATGCAGGGCTCTCTTGTAAAATACATTTTTATCTCAATGGAACCCACTTGGATAAAAAAGTGTACCACATTTTATAAAAAATACCATTCTACTGTGTAAAACAGTTTAGAATTGTTTAAAAATTTATTATTTGTGACGGATAATCAAACGCAAAGGTAGAGAGATCAGAACAAGTCACTCGCGCAGTGAGGACCAATAAAGGGAGTAACACAATAATAAATGCAAAGAAAGAAAAGAGTGGAAACTAATTCCTTGTGGCTAAACAGCCAAATGAAAATCAACCCACTATAAAAGGGCAAACTCGAATAACGAGTGAAACACAAACTAAATCTCCCGAGCTCAATACTGGAGCCAAAACGAGAAAAGAACACCTTCGGCACATAAGTTCGGATGGCCGAAAGGATGTAAAACCAATACGAAACAACAAAAAAAAAACTGTCTCAGAGAGAACAGCAAAGAACAAAATAAATAGCACAGAATGCTAACAGGAAGAATAATACCTATACCTGAAAATAAGCTAATAGCAAGTCCCTCATGAACATAAACAGCGTTTAATATCACAAGGTTGCTAGTACCTGGCTGTACCTGGCTCAATCCAATGTCGATTGACAAAGAAGCACCGGGGAAGCGGAAGTGAGGAACTTAAATACCCCGCAGGTAGAAGCACAGGTGAAAATATGAATGAGTGAGGGAAAGCAAACCCCGTAACAGAACGTGGAAAAAATCTGATAGATTCTCAATCGGGAAACCAGGATGAGAACTACAACGGAAAAGAAAACAAAAACCCACAAACCATGACAGTATGTGTGTTCCGTGTTCCGTGTTCCCTGCATTCGCTGAAATTAAGAAAACGCAGCACTTTCCGCACCTCGGCTTCTTCATCTTTATCACAAGTGAATGACACTTTTATTGTTTAATGCGATCTAGCAGAGGTAAATGGCAACCATTAACCATATGCAGTATATTGTTTATATTGTTTGGAATTGAGATGAAAAAAATGGTATATATTGTCTAGGGTTCCATAACTTTTATTTCTGTACTGATTTAAAATTCCAATAATATCTTGTGTATATTTGACCCAGGCTAACCGTTTCACAGGTGATAATAAGTAAACAGAACACAAGGACTAAGGTTCACAAAACACAATTACCATTTGTTTTAATACAAACAACCTAAGTGGGCTTAATAGGGGCGTGCTGGGCTTAATTGGAACAGCAGTGGATTTTGGATGAAAAAAACCCCATTTAAACCATTTATCTGGGGTATACATGTACACCATTGACTACAAGATTCTGAAAAATATTTACTTTCATATCTTACAGAACAATTTTAATAGTACTGTTCCCTTTAAGCCCACCTGAAATGTTGTCATTGTGTTCTTCAAGCTGTTTTTTTGCAGTGGCCTGTTCTGCCATGCTGCAGTATGTGTGCTCGTTGCATTAGCTGAAATGAAGCAAAGGCAGCACTTTCCACATGTAGTTTGGGACTTTGAAAAGCAGCAGGGTGTCCCTTGCCATCTATTAGATTGCGAGGTCCAATTCACATTCGACACATTGCCGTGAGAGTGCAAAACTGACACCGTGATCAGGTGTGCAGTGGCGCACTTTCAGGAAAGTGTTTTAGAATACTGAGGCGGTGGTAGAAGTAGGTTTTTTAATGGTGTGAGGTGGATGTGTCGCATGCTCCCGTGTGGCTTCCCCTCAATTTGTTCAGGCCGTAACAAGATGGACTGAACATTTCCTAAACACTAATGAGCATTACCAGCTGAAATTAAGTGCCCTGCCTGCCCACAGATAGTGATGCATTTTTTACTATCAGGATATGAAATAATTAAAAGAAATTATATATTTGTAGATACATATGACATATTAAGGGATATATGCTGAAGGTGCGCTATTTTCTCTGACTATAATGTTGAAGTGACACCAGTTACTCAAATAATCATCCAGAAGATCACAAATCGATTAGTGTTTTAATTCTTATTAGTTTTCCAAAAAAACAAATAAAAATTTACGAAGGAGAGTCTAAGCCATTATGTAAAATAATCTGCACATTATAAAATACCTGCTGAAACTGTAAGCAAATACAAATAACAGTGACTATATTAATGGAGTGATTTTGGAAAATAAATTGGGCTTAATAGTGCGATAGAATTTTAACATATTACCATACCATTCTGTAGCTTCAGTTTGTGTTATATTGTACAAAGGTTTCCAACATAACAGTCTTTTAACATTCACCAAAATATTATATGATCAAGCTTAATAATGCTTATGAAACAATAAACTTGCAAATAGAAGGTCTCTGAAGAATACTTGTTGTCCCTACATGACGATTGGAATTAAAATCAAGCAATGCGTAACTGGTCACAGCATTACCCAGAGAGAAGAGGGGTGGGGGGGTTCACTTCAGGGTATTTCCCACCTCATCATGCAAGAGTTACTGTTTTAGTTGATCTGGCAGCTGCGGTCTGCTTGCATCAGCTATGCAAGATATTCTGGCACAATACCTGTGTCTGTTAGTTGGCGGATTGCAGAGTGTTCACAGAGAGCAGCTGCGGTCTGCACTCATTTCAGAGGATGTGTATGTTGGTTCATGCTAGGCTGAACAGGCAAAAGATGGGCTAATTTGACTAATAAGTCTGTCCGCTGACGAAAAAATGCACATTGGTGCCGCCCCTATTCCAAACGGTTTCTGTATGACCAGTATACCCACCTCTTTCTTTGTGGACATAGAGTATACTCACTTTTTAATCCCCACTGGTGCACATATCAATGGTCATCAATTTGTTAAATTAGAGTATACCCAATTTTCTAGAGTATACCCACTTTTCCAGACACTACTACACCACTGCGTATGATGTTAAAAGGGCATTGATTGTGTACCAATTTCATTAAAAAAAACATATTCACCAACAAAACAAGTTTCTACAGATCTGTTTGCACCCAACATTCAGAGCTATAGCTTATTGAACGCTAATTCACTCTCGCAATGAATGAGATTCCATAACATTTGTGCTTCACATCAATGACACTGTGGGCTCTATCTTGGCGATCTTAGTGCTTTGTCTAAACGCATGGCGTAAAGTGCATTTAGGGCGTGTCCAAGTCCACTTTTGCTAGTTTGACGGCGTGTTTTTTGAGTGCTAAGCATGGTGCAACGTGCAAATGGGCTGAACCTAGTCTCTTTTTTAATTTAGGTGTGTTTGTTGTTTAGATCACTTTTTAATCGTGATTTAGAGTTGAGTTAGAAGACATCGTTTGACATTTAACAATATTTTTCTCAGTTCAAAAATATTGTATAATATCAATAATATTGTAATTATATCAGTGAATGCAGACATCAAACTCTTTCCCCTTTCCAATGGAATATAATGTGTTATTTATGTGAATAGACATTGGGATTTAATATATCAATGTTTCCAGTGAGTACCATATGGCAGAGACAATTATGAATATGCTTCTAATAAATGACTGTTCATTAATGAATATTAGAACAAAAGCCCTGTGCCCTCCAGATGGTCTAACTAAATCCTACCAGTACCAGGAATTGAAGGGAATGGCAGTTAAAGGGAAAGTATGAAAAAGTCCTGGTTCCACATACAATAGCAAGATGAAGACACCTGTGGATGGATGTGTATTGAGAAAGGCATGTGTAGGATTACGTAAAGGAACATATTCAGAAACACTTCAATTGTATTTGGCCGTTACCAAGGTGACGCTGCCATCGTTAAATAAATAAAAAGATCTTGCTGTTTATAGCAGTGTGCCTTCTTGTTGGAATCCCAATGCTATTGTGTTTTAGTTACAAAGTTACTACCATATTACAAACCTGGCTCCACAGTGAGTCGGTAATTATAAGAGGGAAGTTTTGAAAATCTGATAAAGTAAAATACAAAAACAAAAAGGGCTTCACATTTCCCAGAGCTTACATTTCACAGCCTTTCATTTTGAATCAAAGTTGCTTTTCAAGCTTCTGCCAAACATATCCTCAACAAGTGATTATATACAGTCAAGCCAGAAAGTCTGAACACCCCTTTCACCTTCTCCAAGTTTTATTACATTACAAACATATTCTACAATAGATTTAATATCTTTTGCATGCTAAGGTATCAAACGAGCCCCAAACCATCACTCTGCGACCAGATATAGAGTAGATTGGATGGATCCCTTTAAGGGTTGTTTCTCCTGACTTTTTCCCCCATAGAGTTCTATAGGAAAATGAGCCAGGAGAAATAACTCTTGCAGTGATCCATCCACATCTACTCCATATCTGGCAACAGAGTGATGGTTTGGGGCTCGTTCGATAGCTCAGACGCTTGATGACTTACAGCCATTTAGCCAGCCATGTGTTCCAGACTGTACCAGTGTAATTTACAGCTTAATCTAGTCTCACCCCCCAATTCCAATAGAGATCAGTTCAAATGCAGAGAGCTTATAGTATCGCTTGTAACAGTACCTGAAAATAAAATAACGAGAGTCTTTTGATGTTGGTCACAGACTTCAGGAAGTAATAGCATGCAAAGGATATGCGACCAAATATTAAATATGATACTTTAAAAATATGTTAAAGCAAACGGTAGGAATACTTATGTAAATGAGAGATTTCCGTTTTCGATTTTTAATACATTTGCAAAAATTTCTAAAAACATGTTTTCACTTTGTCATTATGGGCTATTTTGTGTAGAATTTTGAGACAAAAAATGAACTCAATCTATTGTAGAATATGTCTGTAATGTAATAAAACGTGGAGAAGGTGAAAGGGGTGGGCAGACTTTCCGGCTTGACTGTATAAGTGCTGCTTGGAGCATGTTGACCATATTGGGATTGGGACGTCATGTCCATCTTGTCATCTTCAAATATTTTTTCATTAATGATGCAGTACTTTTAAAAATATTTTTTGGGCCTTATCCTTTCACCGTTTCTGTAATTCCTTCTGTACTTGTATCGATACTTGGCATCTGCAAGTAAAAACCTGAGTACTAGGCCCGAATAAAAACGAAGGTTTTGGTACATCCCTAGAAATAACATACAAACACACTTCTGGCCACATAAAGGTGTGTAACTGAATCTGGTTCAGGGAAAACCTGCCTTTAATGAGTTGAAATCTCACAACCTGTCCTGATTGGTTGAACTCAGTATTTTATTTTGCTTTTGTCACAATATGTGTTTTTTTGTAAAGGTATAGTGGATGAGATTGGTTGTTTTATGCATATTCACTTGTCCATTTGTATTATTAGCCACAGGGGTGCAGATCCTACCTTTCTATCTCTCACCTTTGTCCCAGTTGCAGATTTCTATGTTGGATGTACAGTTAATTATATACAAACAATAAAACCTGCAAGACTGTCTACCTGAAGGTGGGGACACACGATTATTTTTTTATTTATCTATTGGGATTTTTTTGGCTGATACGTTTTTAGATAGCATTTGGTCTGAATTGAAGAGAATTAATTTTCTGCAGTTTGATTTATTGTGTGATAATCATGGGTTATTAGAACCCCTTTTTTCTTATTCTTTAGGACTATACAAAGTTGAATGCAGTGTTCACTTTAAATGCGTTGCTGCACTGCCATAGTAAAACTACTTTATATATTTACATTTCAGGTAATATATCTGATTATGTTACACTGAAGTATGTCAAACTCTATTAATCTTAAAACAGCGCCTGTAGATGATCCGTCTATTCAAAGGGTGTGGATGTGCATGCTGTAATTGGCCATACTGTGTTTTTATAAGCATGGGTCAGGCCTAGTGCTTCAGATGTATCTCTCCTGGCAGTACAGCAGTAATCACCTAGAAGCAACTATACACGATGAAAGAAGAATGTAACTATCATGAAATGTTATTGATTTACATCTTCACAACATGAAAGGTACTAGTGAAAGGTACTAGTAAATTTGTAAAACTGACATTCGGAAAACATGAAGTTTTAAAATGAACATACAGTACACAGAGATGAATGACTGTAGTACAGAAAGGCAGCCCAGTAGCAAACTAGCTTATTAGCTACATATATTGTTTCTAACTTTAAAAGCATTCAAAACTGCTTTGGAGAATAATATCCCAAACAAACGGCTTAAACATGCCGCCGCCTACACAAATGGGTTTCCAACCCTCCAGGAGTAGCCAAGAACACCCACGTACGAAAACCTTTCCATCTACCAGTTACAGTTTCTACTTGTACAGACTGAGAGCTCTCCCCTCCCTGGAAAGCACAGGTCATTACGGCAGCCCACCTCAGATTCGAAAATGACCCCCGTTCCACCCGCCCATTGCACCGAGCCAATTTCAAACAGACATTTTTATTTTCTGATTTACAGGCCGCACAAATTCCACATGGCTAAGCTATGTTGTTGGCCCCTGTATCTGTTCATTAATCTTCGGTGATAGAGTTGTCCATTGCCAGTCCCACCATGTTCCCAAGGGTCCCCCCACTGTGACACTTTGAAGATGGGCTCAGCCTCACAACAAGCAGATCTATGTCCCAGCAATGAGAAAGTGGCTGCATCTGAATATTTTTAAAATACTTTTTTTTTTCTTGTCTTTTTCTTGTCTCCTTATTATCTGGAAAGGGCTAACTAGCTGCCATGACTGGAAGGTATTTGATTTAAAAAAAATAAATTAAGGCACCGGATACATGATGTATCCTTTGTGGAAGCGATTTGGGCCAGACATGATTGTAACTAAGACACATTCGTTGCTTCAAAGTCATTTAAATGATGTTGGAAAAGTCGGTGTGTAAGCGTACCTACGGGAGGAAAGCTTAAAGGATACATTTTCTAAATGGCATTCTGACTAGAGATCACAAAGATCCACAAAAATATATGATGATATGATAACCTGAACAAATAACCTATCTTGTATAAATGTAAACGATAATTTTTCAATGAAGGAACAAGGGAAATTAAATCTTCCTGCTAAATACCTCCCTAAATCAACAGTGAATACCTCCAAAATTGTCCGGTTAGGCGTTGATTAACCGTCAGATTTTCAAAACAATTACTGAATTTCATTTGTACGTCTTGTCCGTAAGAATATTGTGCATTACACTTGGTTAAATAATGCTTATGGACAAAAATAATTTGTATATATGAGTTTAAAATAATTATTATCATAAAACTGCATGCAATTATACCACTTACATAGTCATAATTGTTGGAATGTACGTAATAGACCAGACATAACTTATTCATAGAACTTAAGTACACTTTTGTTTCACTTCAGATCACTATGCAAAGACCATTTATCACGATGTAACATTATAACCATTGCCTAAATCTGCCCATAATCATTTAATTTTAATGAATGCTTTATGAGAATATGTTCTGGGGTGCTTATATTGGACAATTTATGTGGTGCTTAATGTATACATAACAGAAATGTGGCATAATCCATGAAAAATTGCATCACCCTGTATTTTTGGCACTTTATAAATCTGAGCAATTATAAGAATGTGAAAAAACTGCATCTATGAATGTGAAAAATCTGCATTATTTAGTGTATCAAAAAGAGACAAACAAACAACATAACAACAGGCTTCTTGTATGCAGATTCTCAGAATCACAATGTTGCACTACAGCTTGCATATGCTCTGGGGTCATCACAAATGAATGTGTGAATCATGATGTGATTATGTAAAATGAGTTAGAAATGTGGATGCTTATGGCAACTTAATAGGTTTCACAGGATATAGCTTATTTGTCATTATACTGGGGGCCTCAGCAAAGCACTACAACATGTAAAAATATGATTTTTAAAAGAGGGTTCTGGAGTCATGTAAAGTCATGACAAAGGGCTCTTTTCTTGAATCAATGGCGCATGGGTTCAGTCAATGTCACAGTGCGCTCGACGTGGCCGTGGCTACTCAATTTTGGTATTTTCGTGACCAGAGGGGAGGTGGAAGGCTGGATTAGGCTGAATATATTATCAATGGGTGGGTTACAACTGGATTCAATCAGAGGCAATCAAATTACCTTTTTTCATTCTATGGTGGCATATCAATGGCAAAAATCGTGAGAGAAAATAAAATCTACGTGTGGAAATCAAGAAACCGTGTGCACAGCCGGAAACTTGCGCATGCAAATCGTGTTTCTCTTTCTTGCTCACGGGTTTCTTTATAACCGTTTCTAATAGCCATTTAACCAACCATGTGTTCCATACTATTCCTGTGTAATTTGCAGCTTAATGTAGTCCCACCCCCCAATTCCCATAGAGATCCATTCAAATGAGAGGTTTGAAAGGAGAGTACCTGAGAATAAAATATCAAGAGTCTTTTGATGTCATTGGGTCACAGACATCAGGAAGTTGTGGCATGCAAAGGATATGCAACCAAATATTGAATATGAAGACTTTATTAAAATTGATGTTAATTTGTCCAATTCGTTTTGGTACCCTAAAATGGGAGGACTAAAATGGCTACAATTGCTACACGGTTCACCCGATATGGATGTAAAAACCCTCAAATTAAAGCTGAAAGCCTGCACTTTAAAATGACAAAATGACAAAAAAATGTGTCACTGTCCTGACACTGATCACTCTCACGTGATCACCCTTACCTGACGAAGATCGATTAAATAAAATTTTGGTTGAAACGTTGTCTGCTCACGAATGTAGCTAGCTAGATAATAAAATTATCACTTGGGAGCATTATAGCAGTGTGCTGGTGTTTCTTTTTTATTTTTCATAGGCTTGTAACCATTGGATTTTACCACCAAGAAAATAAGTGGTTTATGGAACCTGATTTATGAAATCCTGGTTATCAAGGAAATAGTGTCTCTAGGTAATCTTCTGACACTAATATAAAGTAATGGCCAAACATGCTTTCCCTTGACATTTTCGCAGCTATTGTACGTTGGTTGTTTATCAATTAGTTATATTTCTACAGATTCAGTGATGTCACAGGATTATTTTGGAACGGAATTCAGTTAATGCATGAATGGTAATCAATCCTTTGATTAAGTCTGTGTCAAGAGTCATGAATACCCTGTGTTTCTGGTAGTCTTACCATTCCAATTTAAGGCTAGGTTATGGATATGGCCGAGTGTGTTAAAGATAGCCCTTCTTTTCAAAAGCCTACAGTATTAAAATCTTATTTATTGGTTACAATTAATTTTAGCAGGTATATGGAAATTCAGTTATATGCCCTATTTTAAACAAAATTAAAAAAAATAAACTAAATAAATAAATAAATTGAGACCTTTGGTAAAGTCTCAATTTATTAGGAGCTTCCTTTTGATGATGTGCTATAGTCATTAGGTCTTTCCTGCATCCACCTGCCATGTCCTATGTAACGTTCCGCTGTTCCCTCCAGTTCACCTTCCTTACGTTCCCTTTGTGCTCCCATTCCTTGTGTTTCGTGTCATGTTTTTATGTTTACCCTGTGCGTCTTTACTTTCTGTCGTTTACGTTGCAGGCTGGGCGTGGCTCCCTGGTAGTTCCCGGTTCCTCCCCCTGATCAGCCCCAGTCTCTCCCCTCTCGTCACCAGCCAACCACCACACCAGCTCACCCACATTCCTCACTCCTTTTAGTAATCACTTAGTTCCCGCACCTGGTGTTTTCACTATTTAGTTTCTGCCCACGCACCAGTCATTGCCAGATCGTTTTCTCATTTTCTCTTGAGATTAACCCCGGCCTTTTTTCCCTTACTAAATCCTGTTTGCTGTGTTTGTTACCGGTTTGTATTCTTTTTTGGCAGCTCGCCCTGCATGTTCCCCTCCTGCCTGATTCCAGTCTTACCCTGACTCCAGCCCTGTTATTTTTGCCCAGCCCTGTTTTCTGCCTGCCCGTTTCCCCTTTTCTCCTGCCTGCTGCCCTGTGGGGGTTTTTTCGTAATAAATATCTCCTGTGTGGAGTTCAACCAGCCTTCCGTCTCTGAGTCTTGCATTTGGGTCCTATCCTGAGTATCACTGTTACATCCTAGACTTCAATATTTGTCAATATGTGTCTGATCGCATCATACAATTCCATCAATACTGATCTGTTTACCTTATGCTTACTATCTGTATTGTTAAAATTACTTATTGGTTTCAAATTAACTCAAAGATGTTACATTAGAGGTATCAAGTTAAATCCTAAGCAAATGTGCAAATAAAGTCTGAGCTTTGAAATAGAATACTCCTCTGAAAGCTTTTTAAAAAAACGAATTTCCATTTGACATCAAAGCACTGCAGTCTGTACATTTCCCACACACTGATTATAAACATGAAGGACACATTATGGCTCTCCTGAGATTCCTTCCTCAGATATACCAGATATACATAATAAATGTACAACAGGCTGTAGATATATTCTGGTAGTTAGAAAAATATCAGTCGGCGCAATTCCACACCACTATGCCCACAGGCAAGGGCGCAGTCATTCTGTAGGTGCTTTCTACATGGCACCAATGGCAATTAGACAGTATTATTGTCTTTTCAGCTCAAAACATGTTTCTGTTGTGGAAACTAGAACTCAAACTGGTTGCTTCCATCTCTGGGCAACATATTACAATGAATATCTAGTGCTGACTATCAAGGAACACTCTTGGTTTTAAAGTGACTACATTGCAAAAAACAGACTGTGTTACTTGTATGGAAGCACCGCATTTCATCCCAAGGCGAGGGAAGTATTTCACATAAAACTTTCTGCCCTGACACATAAACACATGGAAAGATTCCTTGGCTTGAGCTGAGTGGTGTGTTTAGAGATGGAAGACACTTTACCAATGGCCTTCAAGTCCTTATTCTCTGGAAATAAATAGTCCCAAGCCACCAAGTAAAAGATGGGCTTTGTATTGGTTTGGGACTCCTGCTTAATGAAATCTCGACACTCCATCGGTTGAACAGAACATTACTTTCCAACGGAAGTATCTGAGGATTTATGATGGGTAAGTATCTCTGCTTTTCTCTCTATTTATTTTGGTGGCAAATCGGATGATTGTGAGAGATAGAAGATTTATGATGCTATAGGCTCACGCTTTTCCATCCAGGCAGTAAATAGTGAAGTGAATAGCCTTCACCCATACAGCCAAGAGAAAGACCTGTCCCTTATTTCCTGAAATAAAAATACAAAGTAATAACATGAAATGGCCAGCTGAATATATCTCTCAAGAAGTGGTTTAACTGACTGCAGAGCAACAGATGTTTTGGGATTCATTGAACACATTAAATGGATAACATCTGATGTTAATCGATACAGTATGAGGTGCAGCATATGTGTTGTATGGCAGTTTAACTTCAGCATGCATATAAATACATACAGTATATAGGCACAATTTTTTTATTATCTACAATATATGACACATAGGCAGTACATGCAAAAAGGTCAATACATGTGCCGTAATACATGTCTCTCCATGTTTGTGACTATTGAAATATGCCAGGGACTGTGTGCTCATTTTCCAGGTTTCTACAGCTTTACTCAGTTTTCTTCCATGTGCTTCATTTGTGCTCCCTAGTGCACAGCATTCAATTTTTCTATGGCCAACAAATGGCAAGGAAATTGGTTTTCTGGTTGAATGACGTCAGCAGAAGCCCTCAATTGAATAACTGCCTTGTCGCTGACTCCCAGGTATCTGTTGCATTAAACAAAATCAATACATGCTTATTTCTTCTATCAGTATCTATAGATTTTGTCTAATTTTACCCTTGCAGCAGTGTGTGTCAATTTAAATTGGTGCTCTGCTTCCAGGATAACCCCAGCACAGAATACAGCCTGATTCAAAGTACAATAAGAGGGAGTCAGAAAGGCATTTGACAATCAAGGAAATATGGGATAAGGTCCTGGCAGTGAAACAATGCTGTTTTTTTGTTTGTTTACAATATAAGATATTTTTTTCATCTTTCAGGCATCCATGCAATGAATTTAACATTAAAAGTAACCTGAGAATCAAAGGGACTATTCACTTTATGGACAATTCAATCAAAGAAGGTTTTTTAGATTCAATAAAACCGACCTTATGCTCATCAGAATTTGTTCACAGGAACTGAAAGTCCAGAATACATTTTACATTGATATATATAGTGAGCACCAGAATTCATTGGACAGTGACACATTTTTTGTTATTTTGGTTCAATACTCTAGCACTTTGAGTTTGAAAGGATGCAATGACAATGAGGTTGAAGTGAGATTGTCAGCTTTAATTTGAGGTATTTTCATCCATATCGGATGAACCGTTTAGAAATTATAGAACCTTTTGTACATAGCCCCCCCCCCCATTTTCGGGCATCAAAAAATATTGGACAGTTTCACATAATGTAGAATAAAGTTATCCTATTTACTATTTGGTCGCATATCCTTTGCATGCCATGACTTCCTGATGTCTGTGACCCAACAATATCAAAAAACTCTTGATATCTTATTTTCTGGTACTCCTACAAGCGATACTATAAACTCCCTGCATTTGAATGGATATCTATGGGAATTGGGGGGTGGAAACCAAAATAACAAAAAATGTGTCAATGTCCAATAAATTATGGTGCTCACTGTATATACCAAAAGCGCCAGTCCCGCCTCAGTCCAGCCAGAAGTCATTCAATTCCAATGGAGAAAGGGCAACTAGGCGCAATTCTGCCAGTGTCGCTGGTATTGTGAGTACCGCGCTGTTCGCTCAAGTTCAAAATATTTGACCTTGTACAAATCGCCATGACCAACCAGTGCGCAAACCAATCATATGAAAGGAGGAGGGCCATCTCATTAGAACACACCATTTCTGTTCAAACTGTCATTCATAGCTTTTCTTAATTGCTTCCGCTATTAAATCTTTCCTAACTAATTTGCTTAAGTTATCTTTCAGCTTGCAAAGCAAGCTAACTAAACAAGCTGAAACCAGATTGCTAACTAACTAAAATGCTGTATAGCTACAGAAAGCTGATGAAATCTGAAGCGAATCTCCTCCGAACCTGACTGACACCAGAAGGGAACGCCCACCTTACAAATTTCAACGCTGTCATTTTCAGTACCAGCGAGGCATACCCGCATTTTGGTGTAAATTCGGCAAAATACTTTCTAAGCACCAAAATCTACTTCTGTCACATACGCTCAACGACTAGAGGAAGAGAAAAAGTAATGGCAAGCCAGTAATGAACAGCCTACATATAGCTCTATATTTCCTCCAGGTACTCCGGTTTCCTCCCACAGTCCAAAGGCATGCAGGCTAATTGGAGACTCTAAATTGCCCATAGGTATGAGCGTGTCAATTGTATGTGAGCCCTGTGATAGATTGTCGACCTGTCATGGGTGTTTTCCTGCCTCTCGCCCAATGCATGCTGGGATTGGCTCCAGCCCCTAGCCCACCCCCATATATTTTTTGTGAACAATAATGTTCCGTAACTTAGACAATACACAAACAAAGTGATGGCATTTGATGCTTTGTGATGGTGTTGATAGCATGTTCTTGTCAGAAACCATAGCTGCATTTATTTGATTACTATCGATTTTTAAAATCTGTTCTTGTGACAGATAAATTAGACTAACCTAGTCAGTTTTTCACATGGTTTTCATACCATTCTTAAACCCTATTCTCAAACATCTACTAACGTTAGAGATGGGAAACCAGTCACAACGTTGCTGTAATATTGTAGGCAACCTTTTGACTCCAAATAACTAACTTACATACTCTGAAACAGTCTTAAAACTTTTACAGGATTCACTCGCCATGACTAACACTACCGCTAGAATGCTAGGTAAACAAACCTATTGCTAAAATATAAAAATACATTTTTATGACATTTCAGCATTTACACTCAGGTCCATAAGTATTTGGACAGTGATAAAATTTTTGTTGTTTTGACTCTAGTTCAGCACATTGCATTTTAAATGGAACAGTCACTATGAAGTTAAACTGACTTTTAGCTTTAAGTCATCAAGGGTCTGAAGTATCAAACGAGCATCAAACCATCACTCTGCTGCCAGATATGCTGTAGATATGGATGGACCACTTTAAGGGTTGTTTCTCCTGACTCATTTTTCCATAGAGTTTAATAGAAAAACAAGTTGTTTATAAGAATAAGAAACAACGTTTAAGTGATCTAAAAACCTTCAAATTAAAGCTGAAAGTCTGCACTTTAATCTCATAGTTAAAATACAATTTAAAATGCAATGTGCTGAAGTACAGAGCCAAAACAACAAAAATTGTGTCACTGTCCAAATACTTATGGACCTGACTGTCGTTTTTGACATAGCATTCAAATGTTTATGAGTGGTTTTGTAACGTTTCTCACCCGAAAATAATAAAACAATATACAAACCGGTGAGCTGGGCTGGAGCAGTGGCTTCTTTAGCTTAGTTACTGCTTAGTTACAACTCCTGAATTTTACCTGCTGCTACCCCGTAACGTCAGCGCGTGGATGCCTACGGCAGAGAGACCTAATTAATATTAGCGTTTCAGCAGGGTAATGTTACTAGTACCGGGAGGGTGCTCTCGCTACGGGCGACTGATTATAGGTCTGTATTTTCCAAGCCTGCACGAGCTGCAGTGCTGTGTGCAAGTGGATAAGAAAAAAATAAATAAATGACACACCATTTTCCAGATGTCTAATGTTCATGTAAGGCAGTCGGGGCAGATTTTCTTGAAGTGGACCCCACCCTTTCGCTACAATGCGCTTACATTGGCTGCAAAACATACAGTGGTGGCGCCCTGTTCAGGCCAAATTAGGCATCATGTGCCAGTGTACACAAACCATAGAACATGAATGGGTGATGTCATCATTACTTCGTCCATATTTTTCTACGGTCTATGAATATACCACACTTTTTTATACCACACGTTATCTGAGTTTTGTGTAAGCATATCTTGCATGCATTATTGTTCTAATTAATTATATTATAACTAAAAATATGTTTGGATTGGTGAGATGTTGAGGTGCAATCTGCATAATGTTCCAAGTTTTGGGAAGCCACTTTTCCCACCTTTCCTAAGTTCTTCCCTAAATGTTCTCTACCCAACTGTCTCATAGGGAAGTCAGTGCTTGTTCTACTGTTCTTAATTATTAAGTCCTTCTTGAAGTACAAAAGCCAATGCCATGTTTACGCAAGTTGGAATGCATTTTTCCCAATAGAACCGTTCTCAATGCTAATTTTCTAGACCACATCAGTCAAAATAAACAGATAATCTTGCATACTAAAAGCATGTTGACATCGGAGATTAGACATTTATGTGTACAAAGAATTAATATTTGTGCCAATAAGGAAAATTCACTAATCCTAGCACTCCAGCAATATCTTCTGCAACTGTTTTTGTTACTGTTTGCAAAAACAGACAGAACATGATTCATCAAGGAAGCAGGTCACAGGCTACATTACAGTACAAGTCAATTTACAGTTATCACTGGTCGGAGCAGTTGGCCAGGAAAGGAGCAGGTTGTGTGCCTTGCAGCTGTATTTTATAGAATAAACATTTATGATATTCTTCAAAATGGCTGTTGTTCAAGAGATTTGTGTCAATAAAAATATAGCAACATATTTCATATTTTCTTTATGGTACTCTACATGTATCTTCATCAACCCTCAGACTATATTATTGTCAGTAGCTACAAGTAGCATACCCCACATATTACAAACACATATGTATTAATAATCAATGCCACAATCATCAAACATGAAGATTTGTGTGTGCAGGAGAGAGAAAGAGAGAAAGGTATAGGTGTGTGTGCATCATGAATTGTCATTCATTTATTTACATTTGCAATTAAATCAGAGATGTTCAGTAAAAATATGAAGACTGAGTGCAAAACAGTCTACAGACAAGTCTAATTATCTAATTTTTTTGATATTTCATTGAAATAGGTAACAATTGGCATTGGAGAACAATGGTGAGACAGGAACGGTACCCATGCCATATGACGTCTCTTTGTTAGCTTGGCAATCTGACTTCCACCACTTTGCTTCCAAGCTGGAAAATTGCTCTCCATTTGCAATTAAAACTACATCCAAGATTTTCAGCTATGGCCTAATATGGTTATAATAATCAGAGCTCCCAAGCTACTAATTAAGAACCACCATCTACTGCTTTCTAGTAGCTTTAAACAATAAAATCACCATTAACTCTGACAACATTTGGACAACATATGCATAATAGTTCAAAGGGCGTTTTACAAATACGTAGCTGTTCTGAGAAATTTGGAATTCAGGTTAACATATGTTATGCAGAAATTTATCACGTTTGTAAAAAGCCAAATTTAACGAGAATTAGTTGAGAATTAAGCGAGTTACAGTCGATTTTATTGGAGGAGGTCTGCATCTGTCAATACACTACCATTTGTTTATGTGGATCTTGACTGCCTGATGGTGGCCAGGCTATTTAGGATATTTAGACAACTCATTCCAGAATGTAGATACTTTCACACAAATAAAAATGAATGATTGTTTCTTTTTACAGAACGTAGCCTACATACATTTTCAATATTACTATCGCTGCAACGTTACACAGCGACTGCTGATGCGGCACATATTATATTATAAATTATAAATGCATACATATTATATTATCATCACCTGAAACAGTCAGTGCTTCTTGAGAGGCCAGCTTCAGCCCTGTAGCCTAGCCTACTCAGCGCCTTGTCACAACACAGCTGACAGCGAGACGAGAGCACTATGTAGACCGTAGAATTATCTTATGAGAATATATGCATCTGTGAGTGAGAATATATGTCTATGAGAGTGAGAATATATGTATGTGAGAGAGAGAACGTATGTGAGCGTGAGAATATATGTGCGTGAGAGAAAATATATGTAATTGATGTGAATATACAGTGCCCTCCACAATTATTGGCACCCCTGGTAAAGATGAGTAAAAATGGTGATAAAAAATCACCTTTTGGTGAATTAGCTTAATCTCACACTGAAAAACTCACACTTTAATTGAAGTAAATTCATTCTGAGAAAAAACAAAATGTAAAAAAAATGTAACTGACGCATTTTTGCATTGCATTTATATTTTACTAGTGTTTTCAAGCAGTAATCTATAACTTCCTGTTTCCTGGGGTAAAAATATGAGGTGACACAGAGGCCATATTCCCTCATTTATACATCAACATGGGAAAGATAAGAGAACACACAAATCAAACAAGTGCACAGTAAACCTGTCGTCCCCCACCCATGTGCATGTTGTTATCATGTAGCCTACAGTTGTTGACATCTGATCTGTTGTGCATTATAACGATTATAACTACTCCCAAAAGAACTCCAGCACAGAAAAGAGAACAAGGAACAGAGAAACTTGGTTAAGTTATAATGTTAGCTTGCTAATATAAAAAAGTAGCTAACTTAGCTAGCTAGCTAACGTAGCCTAACATTACTGTAAATGAGCCGGTGTCCTGACGTAAAACGTTAACGTTATTAATGGCACACACGGTCGTGCCTTATTAGTCAGCTACTGTATTAAATGTCACATAATTAACAAAATAGCTATTTTATGTCAATTTACATAAGTTAAGTTACAGCTTACCTGAAAATCAGTAACGTTACGACAACTCCTTCTGAATATGAAGAGAATGTGAAAAGTGAGCGCCTCTCCTCCTCGAACACTGGTTGTGGTCACATGCGAGCAACTAGCAGTGCATTATAGCACTACGGTTAGGACACGGCTAAATGCAGACTGCGATATTCCCACTGAGGAGGCTATTACCATTAACCATCTCTGCTATTACTGTTTGAAATGATCCAGAGGCCATGTCATTTGTGCATTTCGGTAAACATAATGGGCCGACTTGGAAAAAACAGCACCTGTTCCTCTTTCATCCGAGAAATAAAGCACTGAATATTGGTGGAAGTTAAACTAAATGCTAAATTCTGTAGGCTAGTGTTTTCACTGTGTTGATTGTGGTCTGCTGTCACAGGTAGCCTAATAGTCTATGAAATATTAGACTAGCTGATTGGATTACATGGTCCATCTCAGGCGCAGCTGGGCACAACTCTAACGACTATATATAACAACTATAACTAACTAGCCATACACTATACATCTCAGCCTGTGGCTAAGTGTTCACCTGTACAATGTCTCCATCTAGCGGCGCAAAAAACAATAGGGCTTAATTGGACAATGAAAGAGCTACTAAACACCTTAAACTCTGAACTCTGTGGATTTAGAAAGTAGACTCCTGAGTAATCCAGTCATTCAATATGCGGAGACATCTAGCATAGTTTTTTATGTACAAAGCAAAATGTACTTGGCGATGGAGAAATTAATTGTAATAAAGCCCCTCTGTAGGTGGGCTCTGGTACATACATGTGTGACACACAGACAGACAGACGCACATGGTACGTACGTACGTACGTACGGGGGTCAAATTAATGCCCGCCACCAACAACTTTGTTGTGGGTGGGGGACAATGAGGGAAAAGTGTGTTGAGCTTCATAAGTCAGGGAATGGCTATAAAAAAGAGCTACTCACCTGAAAATGCCCATATTTACCATTAGGGCAATACTTAAAAAGTTCAAAGCAACTGGAACTGTTAAACACTTGCCTGGAAGAGGACCTAAGTTTATTTTTCTCCAATGCACAGTGAGGAGGATGGTAAGAGAGGCAAAACAATTCTCAAGGATCACTGTTGGAGAATTACAGAGGAAAGTAACATCTTGGGGTCATCAAGTCTCCAAAACTACCATTAAATGTCACCTCCATGCCAACACTTTATTTGGAAGGCATGCCAGAAAAAAGCCTTTCCTGTCATTTCACGGCAAAGATAAGCCGCTGCAGTTTGCTAAATGCTACTGGAACTTTGACTGTAACCGTGTTCTATGGTCAGATGTGTCGGCAACCAACACTCAAGGTGGGTTTGGCGTAAAAAGAAGGATGGCTATACCGAAAATAACCTGATCCCCACTGTTAAGTATGGTGGAGGTTCTGTGATCTTGTGGGGCTGTTTTTCCACCAAAGGCCCTGGGAACCTTGTTAGGGTACATGGCATCACAAACATGAAATACCAGGACATTTTAAATCTGAATCTGGCTGCCTCTGCCAGGAAACTAAAACTGGGTCATCGTTGGATCTTCCAGCAGGACAATGATCCAAAACATATGTCCAAATCAACACAAAAATGGTTAACTGAACACAAAATCAAGCTTCTGCTATGGCCATCTCAGTCCCCTGACCTAAACCCCATTGAAAACCTGAAGAGCTGAAGAGCTGAAGAGGAGAGTGCACAAGAGAGTACCTAGGACTCTGGAATGATGATCTGGAAAGATTATGTAAAGAGGAATGGTCTTAGTTTCCTTGCTCTGTATTCTCCAACCTTATTAGATATTACGGGAGAATACTCAGTGCTGTTTTATTGGCAAAGGGAGGTTGTAGAATCTATAAAGTATTAAATGCAGGGGTGCCAATAATTGTGGCACATGTGCTTTTGTTAAAAATAATTATTTCTTGATGAGGGATTTTTTCAGAATAAATTTACTTCAATTAAAAGTTGGATTTTAATTGTGGAGGGCACTGTATATTTGTGAAAGTGAGAATATATGTATGTTAGAAATAATATATGTATGTGAGATGTGAGAGTGAGAATATATGTATGTGAGAGGGCCAAAACTAATTATGGCCTCATAGAAATGTGTTTTATGTTTTCCAAACAGATAATTCTGGCCAAGTGCATAAAATAGCATCGAAGCTAGAAATGTTTTAACCAGGAAATTATCTGAAAATTAGCATTCCCAACATGTAAATCTGGTTCCCTGGCTGTTCCTTGAACATAAAAGTCCTTGAACTCAAAAAACACATTGCAAGAATGGCCTTATTAAAGAATTTGAATCATTGATGGTTATTTGTGCTAATTTTATCAGGGATTCTTGAAATTCGACTGAAACCTGAGGTTTCATTCTTAATATGTATTTGACACACATCATCCATGACGATAACCCTGAGAGAATATTACGAATAAGTTTAAATGTAAAACGCAACATGAACTTTTTTTTTTTACATTTAAAGAACAAATTAAAATTAAAAAATAAATTCTAACACGGCTTGGAAAATGTTACCTCCATAATATTATCTTTCAACCAAATGGGCATCTAACCAGAAATGATCATGGTGTTCTGGAAACATTTTGTGGTGTTTGGGTATATTTACCTTGGCTTTTGTTGCCTTATCTTCCTCAGAAACTGTTTGTGAAAAGTTCCCTAGCAAAACAGTATTTTCCATAGATAAACCAACCCTCTCTCTCTGTATTACTAATTTCAATTGCATTTCATTTTTTAAAGCAACAATATTGCATAGTGAACGCAAGAGAACAGTATGTAGGGCGTTCAGCACAGATAATACTGTATATTCTCCAGATAATTTCTGCTGCAAGCAAATTGAGCACAATTGAAAAATTTCATCTATAACCAGTAGAATTCGGTACAATGTGTTCTACATGATATAAAAACCAAAACACATATGCAAACATGTGTGTTGTTTGGAATGTCCTGGTCTGAAATTATGCAAAGCTAAATTGGGAAAAGTGCCAAAAGAATGTGCCTCATTCCCAGTAAATGTTGCATGAAAGTGCTAATGGTTAAATTAACCAGGATGAGTTAAATACATTAATAGCTGCATGAATTGTAGGAAGGAATATTGTAATTATTCTACAGTATTCCTATGATATATAATGGGGTTGTGGGGGTGGTTTGTCAAACAATCAAAGTTGTTTAATAGGGTGAAGAGATTAATAGTTCATCATAAAAATACTTCATAGTGACATGCGTTCCAAGTGAAATATACTCACCTCATGTGAACCAATAGATTTGGTGGAGTATTGCTTTGTGGTTTTTCTATACAAGACAGCACACCCCCACTGCAATGACAAATGGTTGAAATATGAATAATGATTACTGCACACTAGGCTTTGCACATCGCTCATCATTTGCAAGCATTAATGGAATTCTGCTGTCAGTCACAAAGCCCATCTTTGACACTGATCGATGTATCCGAGAAACCCCTCTTCATTTAATAAGCCTTTAAAATGTAATAACTGCTTAGATTCTCACCATTCTTCAGATTGCACCAATGTAAATTTTACACATTTCTGGTGTGTATCTCATATAGTGCCTTTTTATGAGCCAGCTGTGTTGTATTTCTGACTATAGATCACTCAACCTGAAACTGATGTGAATTTTGTTTAATCTCATGCCATAGTATTAATCTCTGAGGGATTATCCATCACATAATCACCAAAAACTGATCCCTGAAGGCTACCATGTGCAAATTAATCCATATTTGATTGCTATACTAAAAAGATGGGAAATCATCACTAAACCATTGCCTTTATGAACAGTACAGTATGGTACTTTTTTAAATTGCATGAACAAGAATACAAAGCAACCTGAGATATACAGTATGTGTTATGCAAAATGTGGAAGGCTCTTGATAATGGAGTATATGTAGAAATATGTTTGGTACTGACTTATATCCAGTGCATATAGGAACCATTTTAATTTACAGCTTGATTACAGAGTTTAACTGTAGGGCTGTTAATATTTAATGAACTGAATTGCAAGTGAAAACGCACACAAATTTCCTACACAGCTCTTTTCCTAATGTAACAGGCTTTTAATGAGCTTGATGATGTAATGTCATGTACATAACTCTTGGACAGTATTCCCCAATCAAACTCATAAAATTGTATAATACTCTTATAAATATCATATTTTTGTATGATAGGGTAGCATGGTAGGTATACTAGTATAGTAGTTTAGATAGATAATATGGTTTAGTATGATAAGTAGTTTTTGCAAGGTCAGTTTTATTATAATTTATTATAACTCACATTTAACATTTAAGTTGAATTAGCCGGGAGTGCTAATTGATTCCATCATGCGTTCCATAATAAGTTATGCAACTGTCATGCTTAAGAATGAGGCCCAGATTTCATGGTAATAATTCAAGTGAAAAACAGTGAAATAGTTTGAATAGGGCGTGAGACTGTTGTGACCAAGTTCTGGTTAATTTGTAAAGGAAGAGTCTCTTTAATAGTTTTTTTTTTTTATATTTACGTTTTTGTGTTTACATGGGTATATAATCTATATATGTATATGTATTTATATGGTACATATGGGATTTGGCCTGGTTACATAGAAAATTGCCATAGTCAGCTAATTTGCAAAGTGGTTCTGCAAATCAGCTGTTTGCAGACACTATGGGCTATCTGACAATACGTATAACCAATACGGGGTAGTGGTTTGTTAAAATAAAAACAGAAGAAACATTTTGTTGCTTCTGTAGTATTTTCAACATGTGTCTTCCGTCCTGCTACCTAAAGCTGTCTCCACAAAAATACATTTTATTTTGCCATGCTTAAAAGGCACAAGCAGTATGTATTCCAAGCCTACTATCTAATAAATGTCCCTACATATTGAGTTTTCAACAAAATAACAGAATAGAGAATGTCTGTGCCAAAAATGTCCTGCAAAAACCCTGCTAGCAGAAAATAACCTTATCAGTGATCATGAATAGGTTGTAAACTTATGATCCATAAAATTCACCTAATTTAGAATGCCTTTCAGAATCATCTGTCAAATCTTGTCAATACTTACATCATTATCAAAGGACTATCAAAGTTATTCTTAATGCTCAGATGCTTACTCTTAATGCTTAAGATTCTTAATGCTTAAATTGCTGATATCCTAGTTGTTCATTAACACACATCAAAATCAACTCTCATCACTGCTCCCATGAAAGATTCTACAAGACTTGCATTAAAAGTACTACTGAGACACTAGTAATATGCTAGTAATTATATTTGCTCATGTAATATAGTAGCTATCCAACTTTAGACCTTAGCTTCACTATTGGTGCCCTTGCTGATTCCTGGCTGACTGGATTCATGGTGAGGACTGATATGTTACTAGGTCCAACTCATTTTAATACACCAATAAAATACACAGTTAAGGTATTACTACCTCAGATATGAGGCTCATATAACAAGGTGCTCCTTTGCATTACTTACCATCTTCAAGAGATGTGGGTGCAGAAATTTTATTTCAGAGTAGGTTAACAATTGGCTCCAGAGTAGAACACAGATAGTAACAGTAGGTGGGATACTGAGCAAAATACTGTGGGAAGTGGTGTTACCCAAGGATCAGTGTTGGGACCTTTGCTTTTCCTTATCTACATGTGACCTTCACAGGGACATTAATAGCAAGTTAATTGCAGAACTGGTATAGGCTTAGTAAACAGTTTGGGATATAAATAAATAAGATTTCAACAGAATCCAATGTAAGTGCAAGTATAAAAACTTCTGCATGTGGACAATACAAATTGTACAGGAGTATTTTAAGGGAGGAACCAAATTGGAATGTGTTCAATGTGGAAAAAGACTTGTGAGTAGTAGATCAACACCTATCAGAGTCTAAGCATTGTTCTGTAGCAGTAAAACATGCTTGGATACAAAGATAAAATAATGAGTATAAATAAAGGGAAGTTATATTGATGTTATATAATACCTTTGTCAGACAACAATTGGATCATTGTGTGCAGTTCTTGGCAACAGACAAGAAAGATATAAAAGCTCTGGGAAAAGTACAAAACAAAGGCAACCAAATTGATTCTTGTGATGAAATGTAAAAGCCACGGGGAAAGACTTAAGATACTTAATCTGTTCTAGTTTGGCAACAGGAGGGATTTGATTGATGTTTTTAAATTCATAAAAGGAATTAGAAAAGTGAATTACAAAAGGTTTGTCAGATGGAGTTCTATTAGTAGAATTATTTGAATATATTTTGGTATTGCCTTGTAGAAATACTTTTACACTTACTGTGTAAAATCACATTCACTGTTTTTCAAAACACAAATTGATGATTTGTGTTATGAAGTGTGTTAACCATACAATTTAAATAACAGGTCAAAAATTTAATAACTGTCAGTAACAGTCATTTTAAAGTCACCCTGACCTTGATGTGACATACGTATTAAGTAAAATGAAATATTATGGTATATTGCTTATTTACTTTTTTTAGGCATAGTGTAGGCATAGATGGAAATTAACTAAAGTTTAATTCAACACAACTATCAGGAAGTTGTTCTTTACACATAGAGCTGTCAATGCATGGAACAGCTTGTCAGGTCATGTAGTAGAGGCAGAAACCCTTAGAGAGTTCAAATCCAGGCTTGATGCAATGCTGGATACTCTCTAGTTTGTAGCTAAAAGGTTATTCTAGATTGGAATTGGAAAGGCCTGTTCTCATAATTATGTATTTTTATGTTCTTATGTAGATACTTTGACATACTGTATCATCTACACTTTCCTGGGAAGAAAGGTGCAGTTTGTTCCACCACATGACATCTTGCGTCAATTACGTCTTCAGAAAATTGGGATATCAAACATCTTTTGCAGTCAGCTAAATGTCATTCCAGAAGACAAATGTTACAATTACAGTAAAGTACATTGACAAAGTTTTGAATTAATTAATATTTTGAGTGTACTTTTATCTTGTCCTCTTAAAAGCCACTGTAAAAATGCTGTGCCATTAGACACAGCTAAAAAATTATTGTAATCATCGGGGCATGCCAAGTGAACAGTTGTTACGACGCTGGCTCGAAGGACCCCAACACAAAAACTTCAAACACAAAAGGGAATGGTTACAAAATGAGTTTATTAAAATATGAAAATAAACTGACATTAAACAAGACAATGCTTTGCCAGTGAGCTCCTGCCTCCTTCTGCCACCACCAAAAAATCATATAGTATCACAGCAATTGAAACTGACAGTCAATGAAACTGTTATTTTGCCTGCTCACTTATTAGAGTGAATTTCTGTCATCATCACATAATTTTCTTCTGCTATGAAAATCTCTCATGAAGCATGGAATAAAATCATAACTTTAAAGCCAGACATGTCCTTTTTTTGTTATTGGCATTTTTGTTATATTCTGTAGTTATTTTCTGCCTTTTCTGTTTACATGGGGTGTACAGTTTAAGTGTCAACACAAAAATAGGTCTGCGTAATATTACACAATTGAAATTGCCAGTAGTAATATTTTGAACCTAATTATAATGGATTGACAGCTTTATTATCCAAAAAGAATGCATGATATGCTTTCCAAAGAGGTAGAAGATAGGTCATTGGGACAGTTGGGAGTGATCGTCAGAGCTGTGTATCAGAACAATACTATGAACAAGTGTCTGCGTCTCCGTGATTTTGTGCACGAAAGCACATTATACCCACCGCGTAATGACCACCGGTGAGAATTTTTTTTGTTTATACAATGGCGAAGCAACAAAAAGATTTCCCGTGCTTGAGGCTGCTGAATTGTGTAGCCGTTCTCTGGATTCAGATGAGGAGATTGACATCCATGACTCTTCATCTGAACCAGGATTCCATAGCTAAGTGTTGCCGACTGCCATGTATACAAAGTGTATGTGTGTGTGCGTGTGTTTTATGGTGTTGTATTGGTCATTGTATAGCTAGCTAGCCACAGAAAGGCTAGCTAGGTTGTGTTATACAGTTTAAGATGTCACAGAGTTTTACAATAGTGACGCCGAGTTCAGAATTAAAGGACCTGTCGTCTGTCTTATTCAGGTTTAGCTGAGTTTATACCTAGTTAGCTAGCTACCTACCTATTAAGTATTAGCTATAAGCTAAGCTAAACCTGAATAAGGCTCAATGATAAAGTATAGGGAGTCTGTGGAAAAAAGTCCTGAGGCGACTTGAATTTTTGTGCCCTAAGTAATGACAATGGTGGTGAGCTTTCAATCTGTTACGACTGAACTGTAACGTTACTAGAAATGTATACTACATTATAGTAGAAGCTTCCATGTGTGGCCGAGCCATTCATTATGTTGGGCGCACCAGCATAGCTAACATGATATAAACTAATGACATGGCAGCTAGTCCCGTATATAAAAAATATATGTAATATGTATCTCCTGAATTACTGTGATGCACAATTGTCCATTTAGGATACATTTTTGGACACCAAGGTACACTGTTTCAAATTGCCTCATGGGATTTGAGTAGTAATACATCTGTTTCATATTTTGTACACATGCAGACAGAAGGTTTGTGAACCAGAAAATGTTAAGTTTTTGTCATGGTTTGTGGGTTATTGTTTTATTTTTCCGCTGCGGTTCTTGTCTTTTATCTCCCATTGAGAATCCATCAGATTTTTTCCTCATTCCATCCCGGGGTTTTGCTTCGCCTCACCCATTATTCAGATCACCTGTGCTGCTACCTGCGGGGTATTTAAGTTCCTCACTTCAGCTTCTCCGGTGCTTCTTTGTCATTAATTTGTACATTGAACCAGGTATAGCCAGGTTTAAGCGACCTCGTGATATTAACTTGTTTATGTTCACGAGGGACTTGCTTTTAGCTTCTTCAAGTATAGGATTGTGTTTCCTCCGGTTAGCATTCTGCGCTATTTATTTCCGTGCTGTTCTCTACGAGACAGTGTTTTCTTTTGGTGGTTTTGTTTTGTTTCACCTTCTATCGGACGCTGTAGAGTTACGTTCCGAAGGTGTTTTCTTTGATTTTCTAGTCTCCTATTTGGGCTCTAGTATTGAGTTTGGAAGATTTAGATTTGTGTTTCACTCATTCTATTCGAGTTCGCCCTATTTTCCTGGGTAGATTTCATTTAGATGTTTAGCTGTCAGGAATTAGTTCCTGTTTTTATTTTCTTCTTTTCATGTTATATCTCCCTTGTTAGTCCTCACCTGTGTGGGTGACTTGTCTGATCTCTCTCACCTCTGCGTTTGATTTTCTGCTACTAAATCCATCACAGTTTTACCTTATTCACTGACTTAATCATTGACTCTCAAGGGTTCACTGCAAACTAGAGTGGTGGAACTTCGTTTTTCACCGGGGGTTGTGTATTCACTGCCCATAACTTACATATTAATTATGAAAATAAATTAAATTAAGGCATGATAACTGGTACATGGGTTAGGTCTTATTTAATTTATGCGATTATTAGTATTTGTGTAAAGTTGACATCTGGAATTATAAAACTTTAAACAGAACAGTACAAAACAGGTGAAAATTGGCAAAATTAAGCCTCTGCACAAAGTGATTAAGCTAACAGAATGTTTGTGTAGTCAGCAGTCTTTTTGGAAGAACAGTAAAAATGGATATACCCCATGACACCAAAATCATTTTAAAACAGGATTTTCAATAAATTCCATGTACATGAAAACACTTTCCACCCTCTATTCAATAAATAACTCTTTAGTGAGTCCATGTCCTAACATTATACAACACAAATGTAATTTTTCTCCATCTACTAACACTGAGTTACATCATCTTGGCCTTCTAATCACAATTGAAAACACAAACTCAGCAGCAGGTGTTCAAACCGTAACATTGCAAGTATCCATGATGGTGTCAAACAACACAAAAACAGGTTCTTAATTATATGTACAGTATTCATATAAGATGGTCACATGCCTGTAATTTCTCTTTCCTATCACGGATCGCAGCATAGATAAAAAGGGGGTTACAGCTATTCTACAATGGACTAGTTATACCACTGTGGTTTGTGTCAAAGACAAACATGGCTATAAATAGCCTTGTGTTGTGTTCCCTTACACATCATACTGAATTTTTTTCAGTGGCATCATATAACCATTAAGGTTTAAAAAAAAAAGGCTTCACTGGCCTAAATGTGAAAGTGTAGCAGTCCACTACTTCAGCTAGTCAAACTCAGTTTAGCTTCCCTGGGCACTTTCTGAACCTGGCTGATCGGTTCCAGGATATTCTTTCTTGAAATATAACATTTAAAATCATTTTGGGCAGTTAATCTGCTTGCATCAATGCCATATATTAATTCACCCACAATGAAAGTGCAGTGTCCAGTGTTATGTAAAATGGCAGTTCCACGGAAGCCTCGGCCTATTCATACAATCAATTTATTTACCAAGCCGAAGGTTTGCTACACCATCGTAACAGGATTGCGAGACACAATGTGGGGAATTATTATTTTGCAAGTAGTGAAAAAAACTAATAAACTTTCACAAGCTCCCCAGTTGAATTTTATCTCCCATATTCAACCTTCTGAAGGCCATGCAGCCAAATATTTATTTTGTACCCATATTCCCTTTATAATTTTCTCTGTCATTGAAATGTGGACATTGCTAAAGTAGGCTTTTCACATCGAAATTAAGCGTGGGGTACCCGTGCCATCGAACATGAGTTTTCTCAAAGACGCAGTCATCATATTTAAAGAGAGGTAGCTCTGAAGCGGACTATGATCACCTTGGTGCACTGGCAATATCATTTGTATTACAGCAAATGAAAGCAAGGTTAGATGTGCTCAGCTTTGTCTAGGTGGACATGTTCTGTTGGGAAAAGTGATTTTATTCTCAAAACACTGGTGCTATAATTCAGGCCTTTTAACAGGATTCTAGATTTTTCTGGAAAATACAGCGTCACAATTTCACACAACCACATAGACAGAATGTGCGGTGTCCTCTTCTATAAAACCTCAATATGCTGTCCAGGGAAAATAATCTGAGAGACCTTTATGAGCAAACACACCTGGATGCTAAACTCACCAGTCACCCGTGCTTAAAGGTTATGCTCCAAGACAAATTGCACTGAATCAATTCAGTTTTTATATATATATATTATATATCTCTACTCTACAAACCGCGACTTCAGCCTGAGACCCATTGTACTCACCTCTGAATAATTAAAGTAGCGTTTCTTTTATTTTTATAGTGTGGTTTCCCCACTGCTTTCATTATAATAACCTTCAATGACATTCTACTTTTAGTGGCATTTGACTTCACACAAGGTCCATTATTATACCTCATATGTTAGTGTTGTATTCAGTTAACATTTGAGGACACCTGACATATTGGAGGCAAGTGTCATTCCATTATTCATAAAACAGAAGGGACAAAACTACAGTTAAAAATATTTCCCACAATATCTTGCAGTGCTCATGGTCACACATTTTTGCCATTTTCTATGTTTTTGCCAACGTACAATACTACTGATATGTAGTATCATATTAGCAGTGGACAGATGGGGACGTTTGTTACAATGGAGAAAAAAAGAAATAGAAAGAGTTATCTATCAGATAGTCTACCTTTCCTTTGTGAACTGCAGGATTGCTTAAGACAATTTGTTGTGAGAAATGATAATTACTTAATTTTTTCTCACTATTTCCCTCCCTATCAAAGATTCTGATTCTGATCCCTTAACAGCACTGTGCCGTGTGTGTACACCAATCAATACCCAGTACGACTGATTCAGTCCCACCCAACACAAGGCCTAAAAAGCATGGATGAAAATACCAAATTTGGTGCAAAAATCCTTGCGCAACTTCGAGATGCCACAAAATATTATTCTGCCCTTATTGGGATGGCAGGTATGCCATCCACCAAGATAAGGCTTGGTGGGGCATGCCCAATACCTATACAGCACCGAGAGTTTGGCACTTTTCAGAGTTTTCTACAGAAGTAACCACAATGACCACAGACTCTCAGCCCTTAAAACATTAACTTCTGTATGTTCTGACCTCATGTAACCACACATAATTCAGATGCAACTTCACACATCCACACAATAAAGCCCCAAACTTGGGTTATTTTGCAGTTTTTCTCCTTCTACTTCTTCTTCTGCTTCTTATTTTTCCTGCCTCTGTACTCTCAAACAATAATTATCGCCATTGGATAACAACATCGCATCCCAAGCTTATCGCCCAATAAAAACGCTTCAAACTAATGTTTTTTTAATGTTAATATAACTAACGTCTTGGTGTTTTCCAAGAAGCTACTGTGGCCTAATGGTTACAGTTGCTGTCTCTCACACAGTGGATTGGGGGTTTGAGCCCAGCAGGGCACAAGCTTATTTTCTACAAAAAAATGTGCAACTGTTAAATACTTTTTATTTATTAGACTGTTATTATTTTCACAATAACAAACAAACATATTTTTATTGCAAAGGCAAAAGACATTTTCAATATTAACTGTTTAATGTTTCACTTGTATTTCACTTGTACTACAGCGAAATGGTGAAAGTCAGACGACACCACTTCAAGTATTTACGCATTACGCACGATGGGAATTTTTTTCCCCATTTGCTGTGACAAATCGCCTATAGCCTATGTCACTGACAAAAGCCTTTGGTGTACTGGTTACCGTCCAGTCTTAGTATTTGAGAGACCGGGGTTTGATCCCCGCCTAGTGGCCTACTAAAGTGTAATTTCATTTTGGACTCAAACAGTGTGCACATGTTCTGGTTTTCTCATACAAAAATGTTTTTTTCACAATATTAACTGTTCACTTGTAGCCTCTTAGTTAAACAATTCAGTCACTGGACACCACGGCATGCAATAGCTAACGTTATAGGAACAGGTATCCATTTGTCAAGCAAAGACAAAAGTTTTAATGCAGATTCTCATCTGGTTAACATTGCGTTTGTGACAGGTAGAGAGATCCTGTGGACTCCTGCCTGTAGGACACGCCCCTCTGTTCACAGGTTCCCAGGTAAATGGGTTAATTGGCAACCAGACACACCTGATGTGCATCTACTCAGGGCATATAGGGCTGGAAGAGAGCAGTTGAGATCTCTCTCCTGGCCTGATCGTGCTGCAGCTCCCTCCTGTCTCTGCGGAGAGTTGGTTTTTGATTGATCCCTACTTTATCCAGCCTCCAGGTAACCTTTCTGTAACTGAGCTTGATTTTGTGTGTAGATTTGTTTGTTGTGAGGCATTATTAATGGCTGTCCTCACCCTAAAGCTGAGAAGCCCCAGATCGCCTCCAGTGTGTCTGGCAGTTACCAGGTGGTTCTGTGGTGCCCAAAGGTATTGTTTCTTTTGATCTTACAACTTCAGTTCCCATTATTGTGACTTTTACTAATTTTGTTATTTGTTTTCATTGTAGGGTTTGCCCCTGCTGTTTTGCCTAAGTTAGTGTTTTGTCTAAATTATAAGTTGCTCTTTGTTGTTTTGCGTAGATCATTTTCTTGATTTATTTTGTTGAAATTTGAATATTTTCTTTCTATTGTGTTTAGTTTTAGTTGACAACCCAACTGTGGCCGATCTTAACGTTGAGAGTGTGGTCTTGACTGGGGTTAGTATGACCCCCCAGTCATAGCCTCCTCTCCTCCCCCTAGGTACGCAATGGGATTTTTATGGGAAAAAGCTGGGATTGTATTTTAACATTTTGCAGATTGGATCTTGACATTGTCTTGACACAATTTTATACATTGTAGTAATAAATTTGTTCTTTCCCCATAGCAGCTTCCAGTTTCCCTTTACAAATACATTCTTTGATTAATAAAGTATATTACTTAACTGAACTTGAAACTACGTCTCCTCATTTTTACAGCTTACCTGTGTGCCTTTTTGTCAACTAAAGGGTATTTACCAAAACATTATTTTCCTAGGGTGTCATGCCCTAGGTGGCGTAGTCGGTACTTATGTATATGTATTGAGGCTCCTCGTGGCCCGGTTACACGTTGTTTCATTAATGTACAAAATACATAGCTGTGCCATTGGCTATTTTGTTTTCATCTCACACAAATGCTGAAAAAAAAATGTCTGTGTGGAGCCTATGCTGTGCTCTTGCACTCACTGTGGAAACCGAACCTCAACACTCGCTTCGGCCAACATTTCTTCTCGCCTCGGCCAACATTATGTCTTCATTAATTTCTTCACTTCACCTCTGTTCAGTTTATTATTTTCACACATGATACAATAAATAAAGTCACTATAAAATTAACTACTAGGAAAATTACGAATTTACGATAATAAAGAATTGATGATAGCCTACTATAAACTGCGCTACCTTAAGACATCGCACATATAAAGCACCAATTCCCCAAACATATCACTTTCATGGTTAGTCACTTAAAGAAATTACAATAGCCTCTGATCATGGCTCTAGTCTACGCTACTCTGCAGACAATGTACTGCAAACACTTTAAATTATAATTATAATTATTATAATAAGAACAATAATCTCCGGTATGCTAGAGTATGCTTTTTTAGTAGTGTATATATAGTTTTCTTTCTGGCAAAGATTCCTGGGAAATATGCATTGTCCAATCAAGCTAGTTAATGTTAGCCAACATTAGTTCTGCCAGAGAAAGGTCACTCAGCTGTTAGTCCGGAAGCAAGTACAAGCTAGGCTACTACGATGCGAATCAACATGTCTTATATACATCCATTGCACTACGGAAAACTAAACTAAACCTAGCTACATGGTCCGGTACCAAAACATTTCCCGCAGCCAACGTTAGGCTACACTACTGAAAAAAAAACTGCGAAGGAATTCGGCAGCTCATAGCTCAGACATGGAAGCTTGGAGTTACACATCCGGCAAGCCACTGTTGAATAGCCTAACGTTAAATGCATTTCTATAGAATACTAATAGACCTATTTTAAAACTGTATTTCCTTATTTTACTTATGAAAACTATTTAGCCTGTACTAACTAGGCTATTTAGGCTGTATGTCTTTCTTTCAGCAAGAATGTGTTTGCGTTTGGCCTATTGTGCATGCATGTCTCCATACAGACATGGTTCATTAATTTACATGCTTCTTCATGATCCATAGCTCAGATCGTGCTGTTCATTGTACATTGTACATTCATTTCATTACACATCATTTATTAATTGCATATTTTACTTTCCAAGACCCGATGTAATGTATATGTCACAACAAAAATGACTTAACTGGTACTTTGTTATTTTTTAAAGTTATGGATTCTAAATAGTTTCACTGAATTCCAGGACATCTTATTTAAGTAGCAGAAGGGTTGAATTGGCTGTTACGTACCTTTAAAAAACAAACGTGTTGAGGAGGCAGTTCTGCAGTTAGTGTGCAGCAAGGAGACCACCATTTTCTGTAGCTAAAAGCTAGAAGGTTTTTTTCACAGCTGTCCACAAAATGGCGCCAAAAGCGCTCAGTATATGTCACTTTGGGACTTGATGAGTGCAAATGAAAGTTAAAGTGTACTGAGGAACTTTTAAACTGACAGGCATTTAAAGTGTGTGTAACACATATATCACAGTGGGTTCTTATTTAAATATTGAACCCACCTACTGCTCTACAAACTATTTTAATGTAATTGTGGGCTATCGGTAATAGGATAACTGTTCTCATTCTTAACAGGGCGTTATGGTTACGTGAATTTCTGCATTAATTCCTTTGGAACGCATGTATTCTGTATGCATGTCTCTCCATGTCATTATCTTCATCCATTATTCATCATTAGTTAGCTACCAAAAATAAGTGATATCAGATTTTTTTAAAAACGTATTCGACATGTTACTCACGCATAGCCTACACAGCGCTGTCTATAAGTCCTTAATTCCAACTTGAAAAAACTAGGCCTGCCTTTAAAAGTATTTATATCAAAATGTGGCCAAGTTACAACTAACAATATTGCCTATCGTAGCTCACATTAAATAAACTAGCTCTATTCCAAAGAAATGCTATCTACACTTTCCTAAATTATTTAATGCAACTTGGCCCTGTGTTTTTTCATCTTAGCATGTGAAGAGATTGTGCCTCATGGAACAACATATTATTTCAGTTAATGTTTTTAACAGTTGATGAATAATTACACTCCAGAAAGGATATGGTTGTACTTTGTTGGCAAGTTTACTTCATAAAATGTATAGGTTTTAAAATGTTAACTGCTGCTACAGCTTTCTTTACAATTCACAAACAGACATTTATATCAAGAAACATCATGTACAATAGAGAGAGGGGGATGAATAAATAAATGCAGATAAAAATGAGTAATAATTTTACCTAGAAAATAGCATACATATAGCATTTTTACAAACGTATCCAGACATGTTTGTGGGTCAGATGATGGCAAATAAGTAATAGTACCAATTTTCTTAACATAATAGTCGTTATGATATTTCCGAACAGAATTTTGTGAGCACAAGGATATCGATGCTCTGTAGGACCACACAGGTTTTGATAGAAATCCAAATATTTCAAATAAATAAATAAATAAATACATAATAATAATAATATCAGTGTATATACCCAATTCAGTGGATACAGACAATTGTTCAAACATGCCCTATAGTGTAGTAATTTTTCTGTTTAATTTCTAAGTGCAATACATCTGAATCAAGAGTATTTCCACTATAAATTATTTTATTTGCAGTTTGATGTGGCACATACAGTTTAATTGACCATATTCTCTTGAGAATAAAAAATGAAGAAACACAGGGCCAAGTTGCATTAAATAATTTAGGAAAGTGTGGATAGCATTGCTTTGGAATAGAGCTAGTTTATTTAGTGTGAGCTACGATTGGAAATATTGTTAGTTGTAACTTGGCCACATTTTGATATCAATACTTTTAAAGGCAGGCCTAGTTTTTGCAAGTTGGAATTAAGGACTTATAGACAGCGCTATGTAGGCTATGCGTGAGTATCTTGGCTTTTTTACATCAAAGTCGTTTTTTTCTATCAGATGATAGTAGATCCCAGTAGTAATAGTAGTGGAATAGATCCCACTGTGTCTATTTTAGGACATCTTCTGTCTTACCTCACTTCAACCCAGTCACAGAAAAACCTTGCTTTCTAACTTTCTGTTCTCTTACCTCTCACATCATAATACAATATTAAATAATGTCAGTCTCCAAATCTGATATTGTATCCATACAGCTTAGCCTCTGCTTTCCCACTAAATCTGGGTTCTTAAAGGGTTTATAAAGTACTCTCTTCTGAGACCTGGCAGAAAAAAAAGTATCTACATTTTTGCATTGGAAATATTTTTTTAAATATTATTTATTTTATTTTTATTGAAAGTCCCTTAGAAGTGTAGGTTTCAGTTGAATATATGGTTTTTGAGATTAAGTCCAGAGACATACAAAAATGAATTGCCACGTCTCAGGATTACGTATTAGTTAATAGACCATGTTTTTATTTATTTTTCCAATGTGGACTCAAAGTCAGATCTGTGCAAGGGACCTCTAACATGTATACACAGATAGCTAGTGTTCTGCAGCAGGATTCATCCTGTTGAATGCTACAGATGCCTTCCCTCCTATCGTCAACAAATTGAATTGCTGGACCACAGGGTCTAATTCACGTAGGAGTGCTCCATTCTGCTGTGGCACCTGGCATACTGATGCAATCTGAAGAAGCACACCCAGAGCCCACCCTTTAAGAACTTCAGTCACAGGACATCCCGCACCTGCGATGAAATGCCAGTGACATGCAGCAAAAGGGTATTTTAACTTTGAGTACTAAAACTAAAGTCACCTGCAAGCAGCCTAGTATTCCTCTTACAAAAGTGCTTAGGTATAGGACTAGTCTTTTTAAGCTTGCCTGAAAAGACTTTTGCAACAGCTCGTATGCTCATTTGCATTGTATGCAATTCCAGTATGAACAGACAATGCGCATATCCATGCACTCTATCAATAAATTAATCGGTTTGGGAACCGTGCAAGACAAACTTGTCAGGGTGCTGCTGTTGTGTCTGCGGAAGGGAAGTGCTGAAATTGGAGAGCTGGGCCTGAGACCAGAAAGAACTGGGAACAATCCCAGATGGGATACTATAGCTCCGTACACTGTACCGTAACACCTTAACCAGCTTATTGCTGAAAGGAACCTGTGAAAAGTACAAATGTGGGTGTGCAGTCTCAGATAAGGGTTTGGGCTAAATGAAAATTGTGAATGTAAATATTGCTCAGTAATGCATAATAACCAAGCTCTTCCCTCCTGCAGGTACGTAACTGTAATCCCATGAAGGTGCCACCTTTCAATTCAGTTGATTATCAGGAAGAATTGGTGGGGAATGATTTATTGATTTAAACCTCATTTCAACACTCTAAGGAAATGCATAACTCTGTGTAAATTAATCTCTTGCCTGTAGCATCCTCCGCATTTAAAAATAAATTATATTAATAATTAAAGTGATCAATCTGTCCTTCAAGAAGAAAATAACAAAGGGACAAATAAATACAGATTTTCAGTAAATTAATGATCGATAAATCCTTTTGTAAAGAAGCTGAAGATAGTATTTGTTTTTGTACACACAAAGGAGATTATTCATTAAAATAATTACTATGTTCAGTGCTATGAAAACATTGCATTATCAGTCCCATAGTTTCTACACTCAACTCCATTGCCTTCTGTGGTCTATTTATGAGAAGTTTGGTTGGAAATAGGAACAGATGTGCAAAATCTTTCTTAGAGACACTTGAAATACATTCATATTGATTTCTACTGTGTTATTGGCTTAATACCGACTTGTAATTACCCCAATAACAAAATTATTAAATTAATTGGCCATATGAAATATGGAATCAATATTGGTAACACTTTCCTTTTGATGAAGGTTCTGTAGCATTTATAAAGCCTTTAAATGTTAAAATACGATGCACTTTTCCCACATAGCATGAGCTCAAAAGATTTTTAGAGGAAGAGTGGCTGCTCCTAATCAATGCAACTGTTTGTCAATTGCTTGGAAAAAGGAATTATGTCGCGTAAAAAGAACAGAATCAGAACTAAATGAGAAAGTCCAGTACAGTATTTCTACGAGAATGTTGCTTTAAAAACTATATAGATAATTGTGTAGCCGTGTAACAGGCATAAAACCTGAATGCACATACAACAGATGGAAAGCAAAAATTCCCATAACAAATATAATAATGACAGAATGTTAAGATACATTTTTATTCAAACAATGAATATCATTTTGTCACAATATCCAGTTCATAAAAACATTTAATCTATAACTCACAACAATGATACTATATGGCTTCTTAAATAAAGGTATATATACTATATAATACTTCAGCTGCATAAATGAGTAATATACTTTTTCAACTGACTATGTGCATCTGCTAGGTCATTCAATCCTTCATAAAATTGGTTTTACTCTGTGGGGTGCTATTAATAATACTATTTATAGTAAATCATTTATCTTACATATGTTTTTAAAATATTGAATACCAATGAATACATTGCATATACTCTGTATGTTTAAGGTAGGTTTAGACTTAAACAAACTAATATGATGTAGGAAGTAAGATAAAAATGGACTACACATTCATATAAGGAGAGTGACCTAAAATAAGCTATGCCTATAACGTCCAGCTAATGTATGCACAGACCAATACGGAGCCTGAATGTAAAAACTACAATTTGTTCTTATTTTAATGAAGAGAGGACATGTACTGCCTACTTAATCGTTGACCTCTACATGACATGTTGTCATGTTTAGTTTGGCCAAGGTTGCAATCCTTTTTTCTTGTGACTGACAAATTACTGCATTGTCTCTTGTTCTTTATGCCATCACTCCAGAAGACAAACCACTCGAAAGGAGCATTAGTTAGCTGAAATAAAACTGTATAATTCATTGTCAACCAGAAATAAGCCATATGCATAATTTAACCAGCTTTGGTAGAATGACCAAGTGAAGGCATCTCAATAAATTATAGATCACAAAGATGCAGTTTGTTTTATCGCATCATAGATAATGAGATCACTCAGGCAGAACTTTTCAAGGTGGAGCTGAATGCTGCACACTGTTTTTGTCGAGCCGCCATCTTCCAAAGTCCTATACAAGCACTTGAAAGCTTCTAGGAAGATGTATTCTGTACGTGGGAGGGGGAGAGGGTCGGTTTCATATCTTGTACCCTCAGATTGTCAACTCTAGAAATAATAGATTCAGCTACAACAGTGCAATAGACCATTAATGTTGAAAACATCCAAAAATACTTTTGCGTAGGTATTCTGAAACTACTCATGCATTTTGCCATTTTTAAACATCCAACTCAACAGTTTTACCTAACCTGAGGGGAATTCTTTTAAGAGGCGTATTGACTGATGCTATTTTGGACATATTTATTTTGAATGGCACTTGCCGCTCAAACTTTATATACTGGAATAAAGAAACTGGTGGCATATTTGTAATGATAGAGATCAGGGTATCCTTTTATAATTAAGTTAATAAGGATGCACTGATTTGGGGATGCAGAGATATGACCATGTATCACTCAAGCTGGGACAGAGGTGAAAGCTGGCTGACATTGCCGATGGGACAAGAATAATCCATCCATTTATTGTTCCAGTTGCCAATACATTCACTGGAACATTCCAAGGAGCTGGGTATTAATCTTGTGCCTGAAATCAATAGCGAAATTGCATCTGTGCTGATATTCCTCCTTGACAGCTGACCATAGAGGGCCTTGATTACTGAGGATGACATTTGTGCACTCGCGAGTGAAAGACCATTAAGCATTTTGTTTTCATGATTGCGTAAACCACTTTGTACCACTGTGGGGTCAGTTTGCTTCTTTAATCTTGCATGATGCCACTTCATTTCTGAAACTTGGGCTTTCTGTTGGTTGATTTTGCTATCGTAATGAATGACTGAAGTGATAAAAACAACCTTAAAGGTTGCCAAGTTAATTGATAACAACTGATGTTACAATGTACAGTGCAATATATTATTTAGCAAACACGCTCTTAACTGATTTGATAGCACAATGTAGTGTGTATTCAATTAAAATAAGACCTACAAAGAAAATAAATCATTAATCTTCACAGGAGTGGAAGATAAGTTGAGGTAAAATATAATATGTGCAGTGATATATAATTGTATAACTATTTGATGACCTAAATAACTAATTTACCATGAATGCTGTAAAACGGATTAATGCAGGTGTATTCTGAATGGCTGACTTTGTGGTTCTGCAAATTATTTAAATGGATAATGAGTCTCAGCAAGTGGCTACAGAAGGTACATTTCTTAATCGTTGAACAAATCCTCAAGGTTATTCATTCATTATGCTGGTGGGAGACATTGTACTATAGCTTCCATTAATATTAACTCATGACTTAACATGAACAAAGAAGTTAAGCATGTTGTGGTACCCGGCGGGGACAGAACCACGGAGAGGTGATAGAGGGAAGGTATGTATGGCTGATGTGGAAATACGGCATGCCCATATTAGGAGTTCCGGGGAAGTCAGCGCCGCAACAAGGAAATACACGGCACCTGGAAAAGACGCCGGGCCAGTCAGCTGTGGCGACTCACCGGGCTAATCGGTGCCCTAGAAAAGGGAATGACAAACAACAGGAAAACGGAGTAGCATATGCGAAACCAAGGTGGAGTAGAGAGAGAGGAGTGTATTGTTGGAGAGAGAAAGTAAAGTGCCATGTTTGATTTGTGTTTGTCAGGAGAAGTCTGCTGTGTGCCCGATCCCTGGACCGAATGAGAACCCGCCCCGTTACCGACCACCGCCTGTCTGACAACCCTGCTCCTGCATTAGCCCTGGACCGTACGAGAACCCGTCTATGTGTACCGACCCCTGCAATCGTACACCGACTATTCTCCCGGATTACGGACTGGCTGACGCTTCCCTGAAATTCGACTTCTCGTTTCCCCAAAACAGCAATAAAGCATCAAGTTAAATTGAATTGTCGCGGTGTGGACATTGAAGTTATTGTTTTCAGTTGCTTGACAACTCCAACCACCTTGGAGTTTGCCACATATGGTGGAGAATGCAGGCATAGCATTCTGACTGAAAAGAATAATATTCAATCCGCAGAGATAATGACGACTCCCACGATGTTCTCCTCGCTAGACTTGTCGCAAGCAGCCAAGAACAACAGCAGCGACATGACCAAAGCATGCAGCTCCAACAGCAGCAAATGCAACAACAGCAACTGAACATGGAACATTTCATGGCTAAACAGATCGAACAGACGAACTATCTACAAACAGAGATTACCGGATTATACAAAGCGCAGACCGAGCATAAAGAAGCGGCTCGGATAGAACACGCAAACCCCGCCCGCTTTTTGGTAAAACAAACCGACGCGGACGATGTAGAAACTTTCCTCCGCACTTTTGAAATTACCGCGAAGCGGGAGAAATGGCCAGAAGACCAATGGGCGGATTTGCTGGCTCCATTTTTTACGGGCGTTGCTCAGACAACGTATCAGGATCTAACAGAGGGCAGAACAGTGACGTTTGAGGAACTAAAAGAGGAAATTCTACAGCGACATGGATACACGCTGCTGACTAGGGCGCAGCGATATCATGATTGGACATTTGACCCATCAATCTCCCCCCGAGCGCAAATGCACCAGCTCACCCGGATCACCAATGCATGGCTGATATCCGAGCCCAAAACCCTGGGAGCCATCGAAAGGGTGAAGAAACTCGCAGGTCAGAGCAACCCCAAGAATGCAGAAGAGCTGGTTGAGGCAATGGAAGGATATCAGGCGTCCCAAGCATTGGTGCGCAGTGGTAGGGCAGGGAAACCGGAAATGAGCACGAGGCCCAAGGAACGTCCACGGACGGACAACTACACTCGGGGCCTCGCAGTAGAGAACCCGACCGAACCACCCAGGCACCGGCCACTCGTGACGGCCGACAGTAGGAGGTGCTATGAGTGTGGGGAACAGGGCCACATCGCCTGGAGCTGCCCTCACCGGGGGGATGTCCCCATGCCCACGGCCTCAACCAGCGAAACAAGCCGACCCAGTCGGCTACTGACGACCTGCTGGGCCCTGGAGAGCGACGGATCTCCTTTTACACCTGTGAAAGCCAACGGAAAAGACGCAAAGGCACTATTGGACTCCGGAAGTGCGGTGACCCTAGTCCGGCCAGAATTCGCCAGACCTCCCCATCGGTCAGAGAAAAGGCATGGTTTAAGAGGATTAAGGCACGGTTCTACTGGCCAGGGGTCAAAAAGGTCGTAGAGGACTACTGCCGCAGCTGCCTTGACTGCCAGCAGGTGGCGCCTCGCCCTCACCTGAGGAGCCATTTAATACCTCTGCCAATAATTTCTGTACCCTTCAGTAGGATCGGCATGGACCTGGTGGGACCCCTACCTCGGAGCAGCCGAGGACACCAGTACATCCTGGTTGTGGTAGACTATGCCACCAGGTACCCGGAGGCTATCCCACCGTGAACCATGGCCACCAAGGGAATTGCAAGGGAACTGATGTTACTATTCTCCCGGGTCGGGCTGCCGGAAGAGATACTAACCGACCAGGGCACCCCATTCATGTCACGGATCATGAGGGATCTGTGCTAATTAATGAAGGTAACCCAGTTACGCACTTCTGTTTATCACCCTCAGACAGATGGGCTGGTCGAGAGGTTTAACCAAACCCTCAAAAAGATGCTCAAAAAGACGATGGAGGCGGATGGGAGAAACTGGGACCAGCTGCTGCCATTCGTACTCTTTGCGATTCGAGAGGTACCCCAGGCATCCACCGGGTTTTCCCCGTTTGAGCTACTATACGGGAGAAGACCCCGAGGACTATTGGACCTGGCTAAAGAGGCCTGGGAACAGCAGCCGTCTCCCCATCGAACCATGGTGGAACACGTGGAGGAGGTAAAAGAACGGATGGCAACGATCTGGCCGATGGTAAGAGAACATATGGCGGAGGCCCAAGCGGCACAGACAAGGGTCTACAACCGCGGGGTCCAACCCAGGGAGTTCGCCCCAGGAGATAAAGTGCTGGTCTTAGTTCCTACCTCAGAGTGTAAATTCTTAGCTAAATGGAACGGGCCCTACGAGGTCATAGATAAGGCGGGTCCAGTCAACTACCGAGTACGACAGCCTGGAAGACGACCCCCCACTAAGGTGTATCATATCAACCTGTTAAAAAAATGGGTGGCCCGTGAGGTGTTGTTTTCTATCAACTCCCCTCAGGTTGCGGTGAAAACTGAGACTGTCGAAGTACAGATGGGAGAACAACTAACCCCGACCCAGCGACAGGACCTCCAAGACCTTGTCAACCGGAACAGAGACGTATTTTCTACGGAGGCAGGACACACCGACCTGATCCACCACCAGATCATCACAGAACCAGGTAAACGAGTAAAACTGAGACCCTACAGGATCCCAGAGGCCAGAAGAGAAGCCATCGCGGCCGAGGTAAAAGCCATGTTAAGTGCCGGAATCATTGAAGAGTCCAATAGTGAATGGTGTAGTCCAATTGTGTTGGTACCAAAACCAGATGGGTCGATTCGGTTCTGTAACTATTTCAGACAACTAAATGCTATTTCCAAATTCGATGCATATCCTATGCCTAGAATAGACAAGCTCATAGAACGCCTGGGAAGAGCCCATTTTATCACCACGCTGGACCTGACAAAGGGTTACTGGCAGGTGCCTCTGGCACCCAAGGCCAGGGAGAAAACGGCCTTCGTTATGCCAGACGGGCTGTTCCAATACAAGATGCTACCATTCGGGCTACACGGGGCCCCGCCCACATTCCAGAGACTAATGGACCGGGTCCTACGACCCCACCGGACATACGCCGCGGCCTACCTGGACGACATCGTAATCCACGGGGAGGAATGGGGGACCCACCTACGACAGCTCGACGCTGTGCTTAATGCCCTATGGGGGGCGGGACTAACAGCCAATCCCAAGAAGTGTCACCTCGGCCTCCGAGATGCAGATTACCTGGGGTATACGATCGGGCACGGCTGCGTCAAACCCCAGGTAGGAAAGGTCGAGGCAATCAGGGAATGGCCCCGCCCCCGTACCAAGAAGCAGGTACGAGTGTTCATTGGGCTCGCCAGCTATTACAGACGCTTGTTCCCCATTTCTCCTCTCTAGCAGCACCTCTCACGGACCTGACCCGAAGCCGGCTGCCAGACCGGGTCCTGTGGACGACTGAGGCAAAGACTGCCTTCGAAGCCATTAAAAACGCCCTGTGTTCCGAGCCAGTGTTGGTGACCCCCGACTTCTCCCAAACTCTAGTGGTACAGACAGATGCATCGGAAACCGGGGTGGGTGCCGTCCTATCCCAGCTACGAGGAGGTGAAGAACATCCCATAACATATATAAGCCGCAAGCTACTACCCAGAGAGAAAAATTATTCCACAGTAGAGAAGGAATGCTTGGCGATCAAGTGGGCCCTAGAGGGCCTGAAGTATTATTTATTGGGACGACACTTCACCCTGGTAACAGACCATGCGCCCCTAGTGTGGATGTCCAAGAACAAAGACAACAATGCAAGGGTCACCCGCTGGTTCCTCTCATTGCAACCTTATGCCTTTAACGTCGTCCACAGATCCGGAGCTGCCCATGGGAATGCGGACGGACTGTCTCGGAGAGACGCCTTGGGTTCCTGGGCCGCCCTGCCCTCCTGGTCGGAGCTGAGGGGGAGGGTGTGTGGCACCTGGCGGGGACAGAACCACGGAGAGGTGATAGAGGGAAGGTATGTACGGCTGATGTGGAAAGACGGCATGCCCATATTAGGAGTTCCGGGGAAGTCAGCGACGCAACAAGGAAATACACGGCACCTGGAAAAGACGCCGGGCCAGTCAGCTGTGGAGAATCACCGGGCTAATCGGTGCCCTAGAAAAGGGAATGACAAACAACAGGAAAACGGAGTAGCATATGCGAAACCAAGGTGGAGTAGAGAGAGAGGAGTGTATTGTTGGAGAGAGAAAGTAAAGTGCCGTGTTTGATTTGTGTTTGTCAGGAGAAGTCTGCTGTGTGCCCGATCCCTGGACCGAATGAGAACCCGCCCCGTTACCGACCACCGCCTGTCTGACAACCCTGCTCCTGCATTAGCCCTGGACCGTACGAGAACCCGTCTATGTGTACCGACCCCTGCAATCGTACACCGACTATTCTCCCGGATTATGGACTGGCTGACGCTTCCCTGAAATTCGACTTCTCGTTTCCCCAAAACAGCAATAAAGCGTCAAGTTAAATTGAATTGTCGCGGTGTGGACATTGAAGTTATTGTTTTCAGTTGCTTGACAACTCCAACCACCTCGGAGTTTGCCACAATGTGTTAACAATGGACCAGCAATACTTGTTGATATTAAATACGCCACCATTGATCATATGGGTTCATCTGCTTAATCAGAGCCTAGACCTTGTGCAGAGGAATGACTCTTCCTGCAGAATGTGTTTCTCCCTTCCTTTTCATCTGCAAAATAAAGAAAAATATGTGTCAATGAATTGCCAGTTGCCCTGATAAAAGCAATTATTTCTGGTATGACAGTCTCAGAAAATAAAACACCAAGTTTGCTTCAGACTTTTATTGATTAAGCCACATGCGCTGTCCTACATTATGAATACAGATAGAGAGGGTGTGCTCGCAGAGGATTATGCTATATTTCCTATTTTATGTATTTAATTAGGTTCTAAACAAATAACATAAAACATGTCTGGAGAGCAGATATTTTCTATTGATGAAATGTTATCTTCCTTGTGGGTGTAAAAACAAAACTCATTGGAAAATGTAAAGCCTTCAACAAAAAAACTATTCAGTAATTCAACATTTGAGCTCACATTCAATTTTGAGCATACATCACCCTTTCATATGTTAGCTAGCATTGTTTTAATCAAATCAGTACTTTCTCAACGTGTGTAATTTGTTCACCCGATATGTATTTAAATACCCTCAAATTAAAGCTGTCAGTCTGAACTTTGTTCTCATATTAATTTAATTAGATATAAATTAATTATATATATAATATAAAATATTAGTTTACATTATGTGAATTCAACACATTTCAGCACAACATGATTACAGAGGAACATGATTACATCATTACTTCAGATTGATTGGGCATACCAGAATTGGGGAATAAAGATAAATTGGGATAAAAAGGCATATTATAATGTGAAACTGTGAAAATATTGTAATGTAATCCTTAGACATACTAGCATGGAATGTATTACTTATCCAACAATAAGTAAAATTTTACTTAAAGCACAATTGAACTTTAGTAGAACTTTGGGTTGTGTAGTTACCTGGCCATGATATGAGTCCATATGGTGGTGAAATATGTTTGTTAGTAGATCTGTACTCCCCTGGAGTGATAATCCAGACTAGGGTATTTGTCGCTCTCCATTCATTTCTATAGGACAGCTAAAACAGTCTCAAAATGACACTTGACACTAGCATGTATATGAACGCAAACGAAGCGGATTCTGTCAATACAAACAATAACCAGTCCTCTATTTTTTGGGGAAAATGAAATGGCCCTTTTCTGTTTTTTTCGTATTTTATGTGGAACATAGATCCGGTAGGTAATTCTTGCGCCACAAACAGCGTTAATGCGCCGATGCATCAGAAACCACTCATTGGTCCAAATTTCCACGGAAGCAAGCGTTCCTGTTATTATATATCTATGGTAAACAAACCGACCTGCTGACATTTTGCTAGTCTTTTCTGGTAGCTTGCTAACAATATTGAAGAAAATAGTACTTTTATAAATAATTTTAATTACACGGAAAAAAAAATATGTAAGGGGACTGGTTATTGTTTATATTGACAGAATCTGCTTCGTTCGCATTCTAGAAGTGTCCTTTTGAGACCGTTTTAGCTGCCCTATAGAAGTGAATGAAGAGCGACAAATACCCTATTCTGGATTATCACCCCAAGGGAGCACAGAGCAACTAATGAACACATTTCGCCATTTGGATTCATATTATGGCCAGGTAACTACACAACCCAAAGTTCTACCAAAGTTAAATTTTGCTTTAACCTTACTCATCATTTTCAACCAGTTGCTTGTTCCTTTTGATGTAGTTCAGTTGAACTTAAAAGGATATTTCACCTTGGTGTGACGGAAGTAATTTTGTGGAGCCTACCCCATTATATTTGCATAGCGTGAATACTAGCAACATCAGCTGTCTCTGCTGACCGTTAACGGCATCCCCTTCTGTCACACAAAGGTGAAATATCCCTTTAAATAATTAACTCCCAGATTTTGATCTATCTCAGCTATAACATTTTGATATATATTTTGATATAAACAGCATAGGCTTACCTGTAAAAGGTACTTGGAATGCTCACATGTACACAAGCTAGCTATCGTATAATATAGCAGGGACAATAGTAGAAGTGACATGATTTAAATGAGTGTTTACACAACCAGGTTTACATATTGTGCACTTATGAGACATTTCTGTAATGGAGCTAGCTAGATAATTTCTCAGTGCAAATTTAATTTTGGCTTAAAAATTTAAACAAGCTCTCAGGACCAAATGTATAAAATTGTGCATTGTGAATTATTTGAATAGTTTGCACAGTTTAATTCACAGTTAAATCATATTCAAAATGAAAAAGTTGGTATAAGCTAGATACATAAACTGGAAAATGTGATTTTCATATGTGAATAAAAGGAAATGCTTTGTGGCCACACATCTGAGAGTTCAGTAGCCTACTACAAATACTGACAGTCAATTATAAAAATAGAAAGTAATAATTCTACAGCTGAAGATGTTATGACACCCACATCAAGCTAGGTAATATTAGCTATGAACCGAGTGTATAAAGTTACATTAGATAGGCTACATGAGGTTAGTTGGCAAAGATGAGAGCTGAGATGACAGCAAAAATTCTTAATTCCTCTGCATTACTGTATTAATTTTATAACAACAGATATTAGCAAGATGAGTGTCAGACTGAATATATGTTGATAATGTTATCTGGCTAGCCACACACACATGCACACACACATACAAAATGCTGAAACTTGCGACAATATAAGTTGGACTTAAGTCAAGCCGGAAAGTCTGCACACCCCTTTCACCTTCTCCACGTTTTATTATGTTACAGACTTATACTACAATAGATTGAGTAAATTTTTTGGCTCAAACATCTACACACAATAGCCAATAATGACAAAGAGAAAACAGGTGAAGAAAATATGCAATTTTATTTTACTGACAAAAATAGGTTATTTAGGGGTTACATATCTGTACACACCCGTAGCCTAATACTTGGTTGCTGCACCTTTGGCAGCGATTACAGCTTCAAGGCATCTTGGGAAAGAAGCTACGAGCTTGCACACTTGTTTCTGGACATTTTTGCCCATTCCTCTTGGCGTATCCTTGCAAGCTCCGTCAGGTTGGATGGGGAGCGTCGGTTCACAGCCATTTTCAGCTCTTTCCACAATGTTCAATTGGATTCAAGTCTGTGCTCTGGCTGGGCCACTCAAGGACATGCACAGACTTTCTCCGAAGCCACTCCTTTGTTCTCTTGGCTGTGTGCTTCAAGTCGTTGTCATGTTGGAAGGTAAACCTACGCCCAAGTCTGAGGTCCAGAGCACTCTGGAGAAGGTTTTCTTCAAGGATCTCAGTGTACTTAGCTGCATTCATCTTTCCCTCTATCAGGACTAGTCGCCCCGTTCCCGCTGCTGAAAAACATTCCCACATCATGATGCTGCCATCGCCATGCTTCACTGTAGGGATGGTATTAGCCAGGTGTTGAACGGTGCCTGGTTTTCTCCAGACGTGACGCTTGGTATTCAGGCCAAAAAGTTCAATTTTGGTTTCATCAGACCAGAGGCCCGTCTTCCCTGATTTCTCAGTTTGGCCAGGCGGCCAGGCCTAGGAAAATTCTTGGTGGTTCCAAACTTCTTTCATTTATGAATGATGGTGGCCACTGTGCTCTGTAAAGCTGCAGAGATTTTTCCATACCCTTCTCCAGATCTATGCCTTGACACAATCCTGTTTCTGAGGTCTGCAGATAATTCCTTTGACCCCATGGCTTGGAGTTTGCTGTGGGACCTTATATAGGCAGGTGTTGGCAATCCCCATTCATGTCCAATCAATTGAATGTATCACAGGTGGACTCCAATTAAGTTGTAGAAACATCTCAAGCAGTATCAGTGGAAACAAAATGCACCTCAGCTCACTTTTGGGTGTCATATCAAAGGGTGTGCACACTTGTGTACATATGATATTTTACATTTAGATTTTTAATAAATTAGCACAAATGTCTAAAAACCTGTTTTCTCTTTGTCATTACAGGCTATTTTGTGTAGAATTTTGAGACAAAAAATGAACTCAATCTATTGTAGAATATGTCTGTAACGTAATAAAATGTGGAGAAGGTGAAAGAGGTGTGCAGACTTTCTGGCTTGACTGTATCAGGTATATGGTATTAGCCTGCCTGAAAGGATTTCTGAGTGGTTCAGTCAGCTAATGCTCCTTGGCACTCACAAGCTACCAGTTATAATAGAAAGATATGATGTTTGAAAGGAGGACAATAAAATATGGTTCTTAGCTAAAGATGATATGCTTCTAGCATATATGTTCCAAAAAAGACCAAAGAGAATATAAAAAAAACAACAGTTCAAAAGCTATTCAAATGTATGAAAAGTTTGTAAAATTACTGACAGCTTGTTTCAGTGGCTGTGAGAGTCTTGACTTGCAAATGGCAGCAATTTGAAGAAGAAATGCCAACTCTTATACACTCCAGAGTAGATCTTTTTTGGTTCCAAGGGCATGTGGTGTAGCATTCTGGTGATTTTATTTCCTCTGTTCACCCTGCCCACATTATCCACACTTTTGTTGGCAGGGAGAAAAATTCTGGTTATTTGATAGTCGCGAGATACTATGTTACAAAATCACTCGGCTAAAAAATAAAATATGCTTTTGAAGCTCAGTGGTGAAAGAAACATGTTTTCTCTAGTAGGCTAACAAAGGGTTTTGATGGGTGGGCTGTCTCAAATTTTAGACAGCTTTATTGTGATGGTTTTTGAAAATAAACTCTTCAACTTGACCAAAACATATTGTATTCGCAACTTTTAGATTTAGGTTTTATTAAAAAAGAAAATCTAGTCTAAATGTAATTAGATTTGTTTTTTAAAATAGGATGAGAGCTCCATAAAGTTCAATAGGAAAATGAGTGCAGAAGAAACAACCCTTAAAGTGGTCCATCCTGCATATCTGGCGGCAGAGTGATGGTTTGAGGCTCGTTTCATACCTCTTATTAAGAGTAAAACAGCTTAATTAAAACAGCTTGTGATTCGTTCAATTCGAAATAACGATATCCAATCAGTGTAGGTTGCCTGAGCGCACAGCCCCTTCGTTATCTACGTAATTTGCAGACAAGATCAAAGCCGCCTTACCAGAGTCTGGAGTACGGTCCAGTCCAGTGTTTGCCAGGGTAGGGAAAACCCCTATGTGTTTCCTGGCCATACCTTGGCTTCAACTTAAATGACGCCACTACGTAAACTTAAAAAAATGTTTTTTTAATGTTATAGGGTAGACCCTTTTTTACATATCCCGAAGTTTTCATGTTGTGCCCTCTATCGGTTGAGCAACAGCAGACCTCTGAGTATATGGTGGGTAGGTCTGTTACTGTTCTAACCGTTCCACGCCATGTTTTATGTTTATTGTTATGTCACGCCATTATTTGTATTCACGTTGGACTCGCGATTGCCACCAACAATGCCTGCGATCCGCTCCTGCTCCAGCAGAGGACTTACCCACTCCACCCAAAGCCCCCAAGCCTTCACTGGAGACGGTGCCTGCGGTCTACCTGGACATGGAGACAGTCTTCTCCAAGACGCAGGCTCAGACTCTGCCCCCACACAGACCCTATGACTGCGCCATTGAGCTGTTGCCCGGCACACCACTACCATCAAGTCGTCTCTACAAGGTCTCCAGACCGGAGAGGGAGGCCATGGAGAGATACATCCGGGACTGTCTCACCAATGGGCTGATTCGTCCGTCCTCTTCACCCGTGGGGGCGGGGTTCTTCTTCGTCCAGAAGAAGGACGGTTCCCTACGCCCATGCATTGACTACAGAGAACTTAATAACATCACGATCAAGAATAAGTATCCTTTACCCCTCATTGACTCTGCTTTTCATCCTCTCCATGAAGCCACCATCTTCACCAAGCTCGACCTATGCAACGCTTACCACCTGGTCCGTATTCGAGAGGGGGACGAGTGGAAGACGGCGTTCAACACCTCTCTCGGACACTTTGAATACCTGGTCATGCCATTCGGACTCACCAACGCCCCTGCGGTGTTCCAAGCCCTGGTCAATGACGTGCTACGAGACCTATTGGGTCGACACGTATTTGTCTACCTCGACGACATCCTGGTTTACTCCAAGAACCCTCAGGAACATGAAGTCCACGTCAGACAAGTTCTCCAAAGACTGTTGGAGAACAAACTATTTGTCAAGGCGGAGAAGTGCGTTTTCCATTCGGACACAGTGGAGTTCCTGGGGTTTATTCTAGAGAGGGGACAGATCAGGGTGGATCCCAAGAAGATTCAGGCGGTCACTGACTGGCCCACGCCTGCCACGCGGAAACATTTACAGCGCTTCTTGGGATTCGCCAACTTTTATAGAAGATTCATCAGGGGCTATAGCCAAGTTGTCGCACCCCTCACCAAGCTCACGTCCACTGCCTTACCGTTCCGCTGGAGCCCCGAAGCGGAGGGGGCTTTTTGCAAGATTAAGAGACTGTTCGCTTCCGCCCCCATTCTCATTCACCCTGATCCCACTCGCCAGTTCGTGGTCGAGGCAGATGCCTCTGACACTGGGGTGGGAGCGGTGCTCTCCCAGGTCTCCGCCACTGACAACCGGCTGCACCCCTGTGCATTTTTCTCCCACAAACTTTCACCAGCGGAGAAAAACTATGATGTTGGCAACCGGGAACTTCTCGCCGTCAAAATGGCATTGGAGGAGTGGAGACACTGGCTGGAGGGGGCCGAAGTACCATTTGTGGTGTGGACGGACCACAAGAACTTAGCCTACCTCCAGACTGCCAAGAGACTCAACTCTCGCCAGGCCAGGTGGTCCCTATTTTTTGGGAGATTTAATTTCTCTCTCACCTACCGCCCCGGCTCCAAAAACTGACGCCCTTTCCAGGCAATTTGACTCATGTTTGGAGAAAGAGAGACCTGAGAACATTCTGCCCGCCTCCTGCACCATCGCCTCGGTCTCGTGGAAGATCGAGGCAGTCATACAGAGGGCGCTACGCAACGAGCCCGACCCCAGAGCCGTTCCGGGTAATCGCCTGTATGTTCCCTCTACTGCTCGGACTCAGGTGCTTCAGTGGGCCCACTCCTTGCCACTCTCTTGTCATCCCGGCTTCACCCGCACGATGGCAGTGCTCAAGCGGAAGTTCTGGTGGAGTTCCATGGCTTCCGACGCCAGGATGTTCGTAAAGGCTTGTACCACCTGTGCCAGGAGTAAAGATTCTCATCAAGCCCCGGCGGGACTTCTTCAGCCGCTGCCTGTGCCCAGCCGACCTTGGAGCCACATCGGTGTGGATTTTGTTACTGGACTTCCACCGTCCGAGGGTAACACCACGATTCTCACCGTTGTTGACCGCTTCAGCAAGGCGGCACACTTCATTCCCCTGCCAGGACTGCCCTCCGCTCAAGAAACTGCTGACGTTCTGGTCAAAGAGGTTTTCCGGATCCACGGCATCCCAGCGGACATCGTCTCCGACCGAGGACCCCAGTTCATCTCCCAGGTCTGGAGGGCGTTCTGCTCAGCACTCGGAGCTACGGTAAGCCTCACCTCAGGCTACCACCCTCAGTCTAATGGCCAGACGGAGAGGGCTAACCAAGACCTCGGAGCTGCATTACGCTGTGTCTCCGCCAAGAACCCGTCTGTCTGGAGCAAGATGCTCACCTGGGTGGAATATGCGCACAACGCATTGCCCTGTGCCTCCACGGGGAAATCCCCATTCGAGATCTCCCTAGGCTACCTCCCACCTCTGTTTCCCGACCAAGAGGCCGAGATTGCTGTCCCTTCCCTCGCCACCCACATGCGCCGGTGCCTCAAGCTATGGAAGGACACGCACGGCTGACCGCAACCGGCGTGTCGCTGATCGCCACCGCACACCTGCACCCGCTTACAAGCCTGGCGACTCTGTGTGGCTTTCCACAAAGGACATTCCCCTTCAATCCACGTCACGCAAGCTCCAACCCCGATTCATTGGTCCCTTCAAGATTGACTCCATCATCAACCCCTCTGCTGTTAGATTGTCACTCCCTGCTTCCCTTAAAATTCATCCCACGTTTCATGTTTCTTGTATTAAGCCTGTGTCCACCCACCCTCTGTGTCCCCCGGATCCCCCTCCCCCTCCCCCCTGTATTATTGATAACCACCCTGCTTATACTGTGAAAAAACTTTTGGACATTCGAAAACGAGGCCGGGGGTTCCAGTATCTGGTCGACTGGAAGGGCTACGGTCCAGAGGAGCGTTCCTGGATCGCTCCCAGCCTTATCTTGGACCGCAGCCTCATTAAGGACTTTCATCGAGACCACCCTGATAAGCACCATGGACCGCCAGGAGTCGGTCGTTAAGAGGGGGGTACTGTTACGGTTCTAACCGTTCCACGCCATGTTTTATGTTACGCCCTTATTTGTATTCACGTTCTGTCATAGTTTATTAGTTTGCATACATATTTCCATGTTTTTCCGCAGCCTTGCGTTCATGCTGTTTCTTCTCTTGCTGTCACTCACGCTTCCCTAATTGTTTCATTCTCCCTTGTCTAATTACTAATATACTAACATTAGATCAGGATTGGGTAATACTAACTATCTAACCATGTGTTCATGTTTACCTTACGTTTCTCGTACATGTTAATTACTAATTTACTAACGCTAGGTCAGGATAGGTTAACTACTAATGATTTACTAATTGCCTCGTTACGTGTCTCATTTTCTCAAGCTGTTGTGAATTTCCTGCTGCTCTCAAGCTAAGTGTCTGCACCTGTCTACACCTGCATATAAGATCAGTGTTCATGTCATGTCCTTGCGAAATTGTTGCCTCACTAGCACTCTTAAGAATTTGTCAAGTTTACGTATTCTGATTTCCTGTTTTGATCCAAGCCTGTTTTTTGACCACTGTTTTCTGCCAGCCTTTTGTTTTCACTGCCACGACCACGATTCCTGCTTGCTGATTTTGTACTTTTGCCACGCGGCGAGGACTCCGGTCTGACCCTGCTTGTTTTTTCGACTATTCTTTTGCCTTCTCCCTTTTGTACCTCTGCCACGCTGATTGCCTTCCTGGTTCCGAACTACTGCCTGGCTTACCGACGACGAGACTGCCTTCTCCCTCGGTACTTTTGTTTATTGGCTGGATTTTTTGTGTATGACCTTTGCTTGTGCTAAGACAACGATTACTGGACTTTCCTTAATAAAGCCCTTGCGGGTATTTATTACATCCATTGTTCTGAGTCGTGCTTCTCGGGTCCAACCCTCCATGCACTTCGTCTCAAGGTCAGCTGAACGCTTGAATTTTTAATCTTGAAATGCAGAGATTGGGACACCTCAAGAAATGCATTATTGAATAACCTGTTCCTCATTACACTGGGCAGGTGAATTTAATGGGCTGAGAGGTAATAGGATGAGGAGACACAACAGAAGTGCCTTTCAGACCATCTGTTTGTAACAAAATTGAGGGGAGAAAATGGCAAGACCAGGATCAGGCTGTCCTACCAAACTGAGCAACTGAGTGAGAACGGCAATTGTCAGAGAAGTGACTAAAAAGCCAGGTACAACACTGAAGAAACAATCTCTTCAGAACTTCACAGATTTGGCCTCTTTGGGAGAGTGGCCAGGTGGAAGCCACTTCTGAAAAAGACCAACTTTAAGCCATGCCTGGAGTTTGCCAGAAGCCATGTGACAGACCCTAATTAAAGTGGACTTTTGTCATCCTATTTTAGAAAACAATATAGGTGAGTAATATCATTCTCACCAAACAAGAAAGGTCTTACTGAGACATAGAGGACCAATTACCAGTAAGAAGACCACCAGAGAAGATTCATCAAACACAGGCAAAACCTGTTTTTATGAACTATGTGGTCTGCCTTTTGGATTGGATTTTTAAAATAATGCTTCCAGCAATAGCATAGTATGTTTACAATTCTCCCAATAGAGGTGAAAAGTTAAATCAAAAGGCTAACTCACAAGTATAGGATCCTTTTTTTCTTATCACAATTTAGGATGAAAAGGGATTTAAAGCCAGTGTGGTGTGAAAAAAGGGATTTAAAGCCAGTTCTTTTAGCTGCATGAGTTTGACCATTGTAAATAAAATAAAATAATAATCAATCATATTGATCCCATGCATCATCATTTGCGCTAAAAAAAAACATACGATTGCTCCAAAGGACATACTGTATGCTTGTGTATCCAATAACAACATATTCCTCATATTTCATTAGACTGCTAGGGCCTCTGGAGCTTTTGCTGGAAGGACTTTCTTCTTGAGATTCCATTCCTTTAACCTTTGACCCATCCTGCCATGCTTACTTCTCCCGTTGCCAGGGAAACAGTATTTGAACATCTGTCTTTGCCCAGTTTCACCACTCTGTATTAGATTAGAGAGGCCATTCACTTGGTTAAACCAAGGCTGCCTCTCTCAAATGGCATTATTTTCTTATCTAATATTTGGGACGTTACTGTCAGAACTAGACATATTGCATTCAAAACACATTGACACATAAAATCACTTTCAGATTCAAATTAATTATTGTAATGAAAACATTGTCAAACAGAATGCATTCTAAATCTAGATCTTGCAAGTTATATAATGAATCAAACTATCAATGTGAGGACCACTGTATACATTTAAATTATGTTGAAAAGATATTTGTATTTTTGTTTGTATTGTAAATTGAGTTACATTTTCAAATGTATATCAAACGTAATTTCTATTTGGGGTTTGCAGTTATTTTTGCCTGATTGTATACATTTTAAAAATATATTCTGATATCCAAAGATACTTAATAGACAGTCTCTCTAGAGATTGAACATGGAAATAACAAAATTGATAAAAAACACATTTACATTTGTGCTATTTGTATATAAATAAAGGCTTCACTATCAAATGTGTTTGGTTTAATTTAATAATTTAATATATTATCTGGCTCAGCCTTTTTTACAAGCATCAAAAGTGAATAAAATAAATTCTCATTATACCAATATAATCTGTACTCCACTGGTAAATAATTCACTTCATTTTGCCTAGTTTACTAGAGGCATGATATAAGTATCTTATTTAGGAAATCAAGATGAATGATGAATGTGTATATAGAAAATGTTTTTAAAAAATGTATGCCTATTTCATCTGCAAAACAGTAAAGATGGAATGCAATTATGCTTTTTTCGCAGTTAATACATGAATCATAGTACAATAAAAAATGTTGTATTCTACAATACAATTAATTATTTTGAGTTCAAATGGATACAATAGTAATTATATTAATGAAATGCCTTGCTGTCATGATTTCATCTTTTTAACACATTTTTTATCCCTATTCCTTCAGTAGGGTAAAATTGTATTCAGAGGCCCACCTACTTACTGAGATGCACAGGCATTGCATCAGATGTGTAGACTTCATGTAGAACTGGAGCAGCAAGAATGCAGACACTCAACCAATCATAGTGCTTTCCATGCAATGCGATAAGAACATTCTTGCTGACTGACCCCGCAACTAATTCCACATGAGCTGGTGGCCTTTTAAAGTTGCATTTTTTTTTTTTTTTGGTTTACAGGCATTTGACAATGTTACGCTAGAATGTGAGATCCCGGGACACTGGGCAGGAGACAGGAGAGGGAACTGCTGCAAAAATGTACAAAAAAATGACTTTCAAAATAAATTAATGGTATGAGAATCACAAACCAAAAAGGGGGTAAAAGAATTGAAGTGCTTCGACATCATTACTTTTGCCAGTTTAACAGAGCTGCTGCATGCATGCGTGTGGCCAAGTACCAAATTGAGTCCCACCTATAAACCTGAGATTGAAGGAATCATATATACAGTGCCCTCCACTATTATTGGCACCCCTGGTGAAGATGAGTAAAAAGGGTTATAAAAAATTCACCGTTTGGTGAATTAGGTTAATCTCACACTGAAAAAATGAGAAAAATCCAACCTTTAATTGAAGTAAATTTATTATGAGAAACCACATGTACCACAATTATTGGCACCCCTGCATTTATATATAGAATAAAGTAATAATTTAAAATATTTGGTCGCATATCCTTTGCATGCCATGACTTCCTGATGTCTGTGACCCGACAACATCAAAATACTCTTGATATCTTATTTTTTGGTACTCTTACAAGCAATACTATAACGTCTCTGCATTTGAATGGATCTCTAAAGGAATTGGGGGGTGGGACTAGATTTAGCTGTAAATTACACTGGAACAGTATGGAACACATGGTTGGCTAAATGGCTCTAAGTCAACAAGGGTCTGACGTATCAAACAAGCCTTAAACCATCACTCTGCTGCCAGAAATACAGTAGATATGGATGGATAACTCTAAGGGTTTCTTCTCCTGACTTATTTTTCCATAAAGGTCAATAGAAAAATTTGTCAGGAGAAACAACCCTTAAAATAATCCATCCATATCTACTGCATATCTGGCAGCAGAGTGATGGTTTGAGGCTCATTTGATACCTCAGACCCTTGATGACTTACAGCCATTTTACCAACCATGTATTCCATACTGTTCCAGCATAATTGACAGCTAAATCTAGTCCCACCCCCCAATTCACATAGAGATCCATTTAAATGTAAGTTTCCTCACATCATATCTGTCCAATTCAAATTCAAATGGAATCCATAAACGGAAATGATCCGTATATTCATAAATATATATATTGTAAATTATAAAACACTATCAGAAAGATGTAAAATATGTATTTAAGACACTGGTAGCACCTAATGGGTGGTAGTATTCTGGCAGTGGAGTACAGAGAGGGTGGAGCTTGAAATTATTTTTGTCATTTTAGATATAAAAGAAGACTGGATTCTCCCTTTTAGATGCTAAACTTGTTGGATACCATTTTAAATATGGAGAATGAATGCATGTTTTTGATCCATCAGTGCCCTCACAGCAAGGACATAACTGCCCACTCAGTTCTGACACATGATCAGCACATACACTGAAACCATAAAAGGTATGGTGCGTGTGCAAAATATACTTTATTTATGCTGGGAGGCACTTAAAACACAAAAATGATTTCGCTCCCAATGTTCACTAAACAAGCACAAAACGATGTTCTTTCCCTCTTTTTCAGCAGGAAAAAAAACAGAGTACACGTAATAATGAGGCACGTAAGCCATGTTCAGCATTCAAGCAACAAAGAAGGTTCAATGACGAAAGGGTGCTTTGTTTCAGTGTGCCAGTTCGGTATCTCACGTGTCCTCCATATGTTGTCATCAAGGTACGAGTCATTATTTTCTCTCTGGGAAATCAAATTCCACTTGGTAAAAAGGGCTGCCCGCAGCTGATCAGCAAGCAGACTTGGCTGTGGGCCCTGATGAAGCACACGCTGTTACAGAGGCGCTCTCCTGGGGTTCATGTCAGGTGAGCGGGGCGCCAGTCCATTGAGCTTGTTTTCCGTGCCAGCACCGTTTGACAAATGAGCCCGAGATCAGAGCTGTGTGGCTGTTGGGAATACATTTGCGGCTGTTCTTCGGAAACCGAGCGCGGCGCGATGTGTGGGGCCGGAGCATAGTCTCTGTGACGTTGCGTAGCGCAGGAATCATCAATAGTCAATAAGCGATACGCTTCCGTACTGCTTACAGCCCCCACCGTCACACCTCCATAACAAAGCAGTCCCCTTGCACATCACCATGCAAATGGCGCTTGCTGTGCACGCTCTCTACCTACTGTAGTTTACAACAGATTTAACTTTTTACTCTTCACTGAACACGAATGCACATCGGTTAGCATTTCCCTGTTTATTTTGTTATTATGACTGATTATGGCACAGTTTTACACAAAGCTGACATGCACGGTTGGGTCTTGTTGGGTCTTGTATGCTGCGTGGAAGCTGAATGCAGTGGTGTCCAGCTGCTCCTGCATCAGGATGGCACGCAGGACGACGTCGAACCCTGAGATGCGTTTTGCAGGAATGCTGCGAAGAGCGGCTATCCCGGCTGTGATTGGCCATAAGCTGAACCCATCTGAATCAGACTTCTGACATGGTGCTGTTGACAAAAAGGTTGCACACCCTTGAAATGCAACCCTTCAAATTAGTAGTCTACCTTAGCATTCCAATGGCCTTTTCCATTCTACCTTGTGGCAGACATGGCATTATTGTTCAGTCAACCATTTCTTTTTTTCTACATTCACAGGACCACTAACATGCAATCGTGATCACATTAATATTCACATCTGATAATAATTCCATACGGTGATAATTTGTGTATACTCAATTCCAATAAAAAGCTGACATGATTGTTGTTTGAGTTTTTAATGTCCAGGCATATTTTAACTCTAAGTCATATTCATTCATTTCAGAGCTTAAAACTAATCATTCTAGCATTATCCTTTCACAAGAAGAAGGTTATTTGCCACCTCTATGAAGTCGGGCATCTTGTTTTTAAACGCTTCTTTCACTTTTGTCTATTTTTTGTGTGACATACTAAAGAAGATTATATCCAGGTCATCCAATGTCTAAAGCCCATATTCACATTGGATTAAACTAATATTGAATAAAAACCTTGATTGTCGTGCTGTTAATATGTAGTGCCATTGGGCAAGCAGCAAGAAAAATAGCTAATTTAAGGATCCTAAAAATAACACTGTAACTCATGGAGCTGGACATTCATTTAATTGCAGTGCAATAAAGCCAGCTGGTTACCCCTCTGAACCAGTGTGCGATGCCATATTACAAGCTGTGGAAAAGTCATAATATTTAACAAGTGAGACAATCCATCCCCGACTCTAATTAAACCCTTTATGTGAGCTTTGATAAATTAACCACAATTGAATTACTGAAATGACTTGCGATGGCATCTTGCACATACACACAAGCGCACGCACACACAAACACACGGAGGTGGAATCGTGCCAAAATTGATGACTGAGATATGTGCACTTCCTCTCCTTATCATCTCCAGTCCCTGCTGCCAATGTCCCTCTGGCTTCTCAGCCAATTCTGTGCTCCTTGACTTGGCTCTTGATTTATTACATGCTTCACCTGAAGGATACCTTTTTACTGCATCTCAGACTGAGTTTTCTGTCCTCTCCTGACTCATCTTTGCTTTATGAAAGGTTGAACTCAATCAGAAAACTGTTTTCTTAAGATATGCGTCATCAACTCTGAAAGGGAAGCTGTATGTGGGGAAAAAAATATTTTGTTGGAAATACTTGTTAGAAATACACGTTTGGTTCCTTTATTTCATCTTATTTCAGTGTTTGAGTATTTCAAGTCACCATAATTAGCCACTGCTTGAGTAGTTCATATTTTAATATGTAGATACACCTTGTTATGCACACATACTAAATAGTTGGGTGTGCAAAAAATGGTTAAAAAATATCAATATTAAGTTGTTTTCTGTTTTTTGTTGACAATTAAATGTGATACTGGATCATAACGGATCATACAGTTTAACACTAATTGTAATTTTTCAAGATGGTCAGTTCTATGTTATATAATTTTCACTGTAGCTAAGAGTATATGGATTATCTCCAGCCATTTTCAGTTAATTTGAAAAGTTTGTTGTAAGAAGATGGCACTGGACTTCACTGATAGTAGGCAAGAACATTTATTCAAAAATATTTTCCTCTGTGTGACAAAGCCTTGATATCATGTGCATGTTTCTTTCCATGTTTCCAAATAGGCAGATACTTTGAAAATAACATGTACTTAGTAGTAGAGAGAATGGAACATCTAAGTGATATCCCTGTGCATATTGTTTGATTAATGCCATAACACATTTATTGAAGATAATAGCTCATTAAAAAACATGAAAACTTAATAAAAAGATAATAATGGAGATTATACAATGCTTCTTGAAGCTTAAAATCACTCGAGCATAAACTGGAAGCAGGGATGAAAATCCCCATAGGTAACTTATGTTCTTCTGTGGGTGGCTGCAAAACACCTCAAATGACTTAAACTAATTAGTTTCAGAAGCCTGTTCAGTCATATTTGATTTCAGAAATCCTTCCAGTAAGTCAGCATCAAAGAAATAACTGGCAATAAATGCACATTCAGAGGCAATAGACATAAATGTGTTAAACCTGCCCTCGTTTTTAGTTCTCTCTGCACATACCATATCATTGCTAACCTGCATCTGCATACAGAAAAAGAGAGCTCCCAGCTGAAATTTGAAACCTTTTTTCCCCCTCAACCATTTTTTTATGTTTATTGTCATTGATATCACTTTAACAGTGTGGTCATACCAAACATAAATAAAGAAATTAACTGCTGCACTTCTTTGTTTCCTCAAATCCAACCAAGACTACCAATGTCGCATTGGAAGCGGCTCATTTGCACATGGTGCACATCTCTGTTCCCTCCCTTTCCTTTCCTTACCCTGATCCTGGATATCAGACATTTGTGGCACAAATTAGCCTAGTTACTATCGACCACACTGTTCATATTAAATTGCTTTCTCGACTGATAAGAAGAACAATCCTTTATAGAGGAGGCAACTTTAACTACCTTATAAAAGCAGAAGGGAGCCTGTCTGAAGACAGTCACTACCCCAGATAAACCCATGTATAAAGCTTCAGATTTTAATGAAACCATATTGCACAGTAGAAATTAATTATGAATAGGTAACATATAATGCGATAATTGTTACTGTTTCCAGGTTTTCTGTTTCTACTTTTTTGTATCTTTGTGTTTTTGTTACGTTCGGCAGTAGGACCCAGACGCAGACCACAGGATAAGGCAAAATTCGTTGTTTATTATAAGTGTAGGAGTCAAGCCAGGAGATCAGAATCAGGGAGGTACAAAAACAGAATCCAAAAGGGTAATCAGGGGCAATCCAAAAGTCGTGAACCGGGGAATCAGAAGTCAGACAGTACCAGGGGATCAGGCAGGAGAATAGTCAAAAACAGGCGTAATCAAAACCGTAATAAAAAACAGGACCGATAAGGGCTAGGCAAAAGAATAGTCGGGCAAAGGGTATCTCGGAAGTATTTAGCAGATCTCTGGCATTAACAACGCACAGGATAAGTAAAATCAACGTTCTGACACAGACTGGAGTTAGCACAGGGTGTAAATACACACGGTACAAATGACACAAAGGGAAACAGGTGTGTGAAGAGGCGGGGATCAAAACGAGAGACAATTGAAAACAATTGGGAACAATGAAACAATCACGGAGACAACTAGGGAAAACGCGGACTGGATTCCATACAGATACACGATAACAGATGACCTGGAGTTTCAGGAAATCGTGCATAGATTAAGAGAACAGGGAGAGAAGATCAGATGCAGCTGAGAATGATTAACAAGGACAGAACAGCGTGAAAATGTGCGCTAGATATATTAGTGAGATTAGTAACTATACACACCCATGCCGTTAGTACAATTAGTAATTATATACAAATTAGTTTGTTAGTGGAGTTAGTAGATCTAATCTATCGTTAGTATGTTAGTGGTAATAAGTAAATCTAAGTGCACAGAGACAGGTGCGAAGCAAGAGGGAACCCGAACACCAACGAGATCACCCAAATGGTACAGAGACGTAAACAGGGAGTGCGAGATCAGATGTATACAAGCAGACACGGGACAACTAGGCAAAACCGAAAAATAAACAAGCCAGATAAAAACTAAGAATAAACAATACATACAGAATGGCAATGAATAACAATAATACAAAATAAAATAAAAATACAAATAACACACAATTCTCAGATCCTTACAGTTTTTGCATGCTTTTGTTTGCAATGTAATATTATGTCAATTTTCTAAAGTGGAGATTATGGGAGTCAACAAGCAAGCCTTTTTATCAACAGGCAAGCATTTTTTTCTTTGCTTTCCTTTCAATAACTAAAAAGTTAATGTTAATTGGTTAATGATAATGTCAGACTAGAGTATGTTATTGAAATTCCTTGTCATCTATGGATATTTTGTGCCAAAACGAAATTAAAAATGCCAAATAAAATCCCTAATTATCCATGGCTTGTGGTTTATCTCCACAGATCATCACTGGCTAGCTTGGAATTTCAACTAGGGAAGTACAGACAATTAATATTGTTAACCAGCAGGTAGAAACTGAATTGGGATAACTACGTCGATTGAGTAGTCACCCTCTGAAATCCCACCTACTATTAATAATTTGCATGTCAAACAAGTTGTAATCATTAATGTCAATACAATTCAAACTGAATTAACATCTTTGTGAGTAGAGTGATACCCCAAAGAAAATAATTTGCTGAACAAAGCAATTGATTTAGCCAATTAACATGTTCTTTTTGAGGTCAGGCAATGTAGCACTCAGAAGACAAACATGAGCAAACTGGATAGACTATTTTAATTTTAGTATTCAAACAACATTTATGCTCACAGTGAGGAAATGGCATGAATTCATTCATGGAATTGTACTCATCATATTTTCAGTTATCTACCAGATTTGCATATACAAACCCCAATTCCAAAAAAAATATTTTACATTATGTAAAATGCACATAAAAGCAGAAAGCAGTGATTTGTAAATTCTCTTTTGAAAAAAGTTTAAAAAAAAGATATTTCATGTTTAACCTTATCAACATTATAGATTTTTGTAAATATATGCTAATTCCGAATTTGATGCCTGCAAAACGTTCCAAAAATGTTGAGACAGGGGTAAAAAAAAAAAGACTGGAAAGTTTTTAAAAAAACACCTGTTTGGAACATTCCACAGGTAAACAGGTGATGCTATCATGACTGGGTATTAAAGGATATCAAAAGGCTCTTGTAGATATGGATGGATCACTTGAAGGGTTGTTTCTCCTGACTTATTTTTCTATATGAGTTCAATAAGAAAATGAGTCAGGAGAAACAACCCTTAAAGTGATCCATCCATATCTACAAGAGCCTTTTGATCCATCCATATCTACATCCATCCATATCTACTGCATATCTGTCAGCAGAGTGATAGTTTGAGGCTCGTTTGATACTTCAGACCCTTGATGACTTACAGCCATTTAGCCAACCATGGACTCCATACTATTCCCATGTAATTTACAGCTGAATCTAGTCCCACCCCCCAATTCCCATAGAGATTCATTCAAATGGAGAGAGGTTATAGTTTCGCTTGTAAAAGTACCTGAAATAAATAAGATATTTAGAGTGCTAATAGCAAACGGCTATTACATTTCCATTGATCAATTAATACTTTCTGTTATAACAGATTTTTACAAGTGTGTTAGCAGAAATTCTATGATTAGGGTTACAGGGATCTGTTGCAGACATTACAAGTAATGCAGTGCATGGCTCCTCACGTCAGAGCACATCACTGCACATGCTCATCAGCTATGTGGATAAGCTATGTGATAAATCAACTGGGCTGCCCAGGAAGGTGCTGGCACAAATGGAGCACATTCAGCATGCTGCACAAGTAGAATTTATCTTTGGCTTTCTTGCACTAAGAGGCCGATTCTCCAAAGAATGATTCTCCAGCCTGAGGTGTCAAAAGCTGTCAGCAATGGATCCTGGGAAATCAGCGGAATCACTACAGCTAAAGTGTCAAAAAAGAATGACAAAAATGACAGATCACAGCCACCATCTTTTTGAAAGTGTGCTCAATTATCAATTATCAAAATAAGGAGAGTAAAGTATTCAAAGGTCTTTTAACATTTTATTTGTAAGAAGAGAACATCTCCACAAGATAACATATCTGCTGCAAAGTGAGCTTTTCTACTGCTTCTTGGGGACATAAATCGAATTCTCTAAAGAAAGCACTGCACATGTGATGGAAGAATGCACAGTGCATGCAGAGGGCCCTGCAGTAGTGTGCAGGATGCTAGGAATGATAAAAGAATGCACTGCACATGTAATAGAGTACTCAAGTAAGTACGTCAGATGTGGGCGGAGTTTGGTTTTGGAAGTAAATTCCCAATGACAGATAGAATGGACTTCGGAGACTATCGACAGATCTTGCAAGACTTTCCAAAAAAATGCAGACTCAAAACAAAATATATTTTTAACCGAAACCAATGTATTTTAAATAAAAATCATCATGTTTTAACTTTTTAAAATAAGTGTGTGCTTTGCGACATTTCATTTTTATCCGTGACTGAACTTATTCCAATTTAGCTGTAAAGCTGCAGACATGGCAACATTGGTGGGACGTCTTATGACCTGCTTACGACACTTCCACAGTACGTTTGGAAAATAGTATGGTGGATATTTTTTGCGGACTGCTAAACAGTGCACATTAAACAGCACACTTCTGCCAGTGCACTGTTCGCAGGAGATAGGGCTCTGATTCGGACACAGCCATAGTCACTTGAGTACTCTATGGAAAGAAAGCACAGTGCAGGGTTGAAATTCAACTGAATTTGCATTAAATTGGGTTGTTTTAACCAAAGCATGCTGCAAGATCTAGAATAGCATTTTATGTGTATTTTCCAACAAAATTTAAGTTCCATGTTATAGGCTAACTTTTGCAAAAGAAATTGGTGCAAATTTCCAAAATTCCAGAGCTTAACTTCCCATGGGAAATTTTCCACCCCTTTGCAACCCTAATCAGGACAAATCTATTTGTTACCATGGAGAGTTGATAGTTTTCAGCTTAAATGACTTGAGGCAGAGGCTGCGTCCTAATCCAGTTTTTACTCCACCCCCGTAAACTTCACTTGCAAACGTCACTTAGGAGGAAGTGACGCACATACCAAAAAAAACAGGAGTATACACTTGAGTTTTGTTGCTCCAAAGCATTCTATGTTACCAATGTACATGGAATATCTTTCTTGAAAACTCACCGCAAAGTAGTTTACAGTTTTTCTCAATCGCTTGGATGCATTTCTGGAAACTAACCTCATTCTCTTAACAGTGCCTCAAAACCCCACACCATTAAAGCAATTGGCCAATACACTATTTCACTTCTCATTGTGTTCACACAGAATGCAAAACACTAAACACAGTTGTCATAGTGTAGATGCAATCCTCATTCCACTTCGACATTCCAGTCAAAACAGATTGGCTAACAGATTTCTCAATTGGCTATGTACATTTCCCATTCGCGTTGACACATTTGAAGAGTAATGGAGAACACATGCTGTCAATTCCATCCCACAGGTGCAAATTGTGAACACAATACTCACAAACATATATAAATGCTAAGGATTCCAGTACACTGTTTCTACGTAAAAACGGAGCAAGAAGCAGGTGTCAATCGGGGCCGTGCAAGAGGTGTCCGAGTGCCTGGTGGTGGGGCAGGAGGGAGAGGGGCACAGAGAGGACGGGTAGGCTGGGGAAGAGGCAGGGGAAGGAATAGGCGTAGGAATGTTCAAAATAAGTATGGCTGAAGCAGGTCGACGAGTGCAGCCTCAGCTGAACCGGTCCACTGTGGCATCAATAATACGTATGTTCAGGAATGAGAACAGGTACTAGTAACACACTACTGCACATTGCAGTACTGTATCCCTGTAAACTTAGTCATAGCATGCTGTAACATTTCTGTCTACCGTAGAATTCAACCACTGCCCCACGCTGGTGGGAGAGGCCAAGCGTTCACGCCTAAACAAGAAATGGCAATCGTCGACATAGTGAGAGCAAACAATGCCATCCGACTGCGAGAGATCCAGAGTGCTGTCATAGAGGATAATGGCATCTTTCATAACATCGACTCTGTGAGTCTCTCCACCATTGACAGGGTCCTCAACAAGAATGAGATGTCAATGAAGCAACTTTACAGAGTTCCATTTGAAAGGAATTCTGAGAGGGTGAAGGAGCTAAGATACCAATATATACAGGTAAGGCCAGACAGTAATGTTTGGTGTCAATGACACCATGACAGTCATGACAACTATGTATGTGTGTCTTTTCAATATGTATGAGTATACTTTCAGAATGTGGGCTACACAGTGCATGTGCTGTTACAGTACATTGTTTTGTCTTACATTCCAAGGTGTCCTGTATTTGGGATTGATGTGAACTGCTGTATTTTTCTATATTTTGTAGAGGATGATGGAGCTGGAGGCAAGTAACACCCCACACACATTTGTGTATGTGGGCGAGACAGGATTCAACTTTAACAAAGTCAGAAGACGTGGCAGGAACATGATCGGTCACCGTGCCACAGTTGATGTGCCAAGCCAGCGTGGGGGTAATATATGAATGTGTGCTGCCATCTCCAACTATAGCGTAATCCACCATGTTCCCACCATTGGACCTTACAACACAGCCCGTCTTCTGGATTTCTTGGGGGGGCTCGACAATGTACTCATCCCTGAGAATGAGAGGGGAGTGGTGAGGCCTGACTTGCCAAATTATGTGGTGATTTGGGATAATGTCAGTTTTCACCGCTCCCTTCTTGTTAGGGAATGGTTTGCTGCCCGTCCACAAATACTGATGGAGTTCCTTCCAACCTATTCACCTTTCCTCAATCCAATTGAGGAATTATTTTCAGCATGGAGTTGGAAGGTGTATGATCATCGGCCCCATAACCAGTTATCTCTGCTGAACGCTATGAATGCTGGTTGTGGGGACATCACAGTGGCGGACTGCCAAGAGTGGCTGCGACATTCCAGAAGGTTGGTTGTATCTATTTCTTTATGTCTTTATTTGTTGAGAGTATTTGATAGGGACAATGCATGTTCATGAACATTACTGTATAAAGGGATACAGACGTAAACATGCCGGATTGTAGCGCAAATGCTAATTTTCATCTGTTTTTCCCTTGGTGCCTTCAAAAGCAAGACATCAGGTGGGATGTGGATGAAGTGCTGTGGCCAAACAGGGAGGAGAAAATGAATGCCCAATGAGAGTCAAGTAGAACTTGACTGTATTTTTCCCCAGAGGGGCGATTCGTTGTGCAGCAGTGAAAAACAAAAAAATACTAAATAAAAAAGTAAAACAAACATCCTATAGATGAAAAAGATACGTAATAAACATGTTTTTTCTCGTATTTGTGTGTCCAGGAATTATTTTACATTGACAGCAACACTATGTACACAATCTGTCCAGTTTTGATGCAAATACTTTGCATTTTGAGTGCCAGGATTTACGCAATGATCAGAAGGTGCTATACATTTGGTGACATTGTTGTAGCGATTGACTGACTTAGTGTCTTTTGACGCATGTGGTTATCATTTTGATTGTTATAGTTTCTTTTGCACGGGTGGTATAGTGTTATGAGAAATTATTTTACTGTTTTGGGAATGAGTTTAGTTTCAAGAAATGCATCCAAGCGATTGAGAAAAACTGTAACATGAAAAAGCAACAAATAAACATTGTAAAAGAATGTCAGAACTTGCCTGCTTTTGTTCCCGGCTGCTCCAAAGGCTGAAATGATGTCACACTTCCTCTTTGTGATTTAAAGCAACAGTACATTATTTATAAACAAAATAAGTTTGTGACGGGGTGGTAAGTCAAACTGAGGGACGCACACAAATCATACAATTTTTACAAAAAATAATGTTTTTATTTTGAATAAATATATCTTATGTAAACAGAGTCTGATTAGTGCGCTCCGTCTGACCATTAGTCTCCGGGTGAAACCCGGAGGACAGCCTGATAGACGCCCCTAATAGGGCACAAAAGGAGCGCCAGAACTTGGTGGCAAATTGCGGGCTGCGGTCGGACACTACATCCAGAGGGGAACCGTGCACTCTAAAAACATCATGTCCATCATAAGCTGGGCGGTTTCCGGTGCTGATGGCAGCTTAGGTCGGGCGATAAAGCGTGCCGCCTTGGAAAACTTGTCGAATACAAGATCACCGTATTGCCCTGGGACACAGGCATTCCGGTGACAAAGTCAAGGGTGACATGGCTCCAAGGATGACTGGGAATAGGTAGGGGGTGTAAAAGGTCCGATGGCAGAAGTCGTGACCTTTTGCTGCGGGCGCAGACCGAACAAGCAGCGACAAATTCCCGGACTTCGCTCTCCATATTCGGCCACCAAAAGCGCAGAGACAAATATTCCCTCGTCCGGTGAATACCAGGATGGGCTGCCAGCTGGGAAGACTGACTCCACTGGAGAACCCGAGATCTAAGGCGGAGCGGAACAAACCTGGGCCTGGGTCAGAACGTAAAACCCTATGTCGTAATTTCTCTCGACTGGTGTTAAAGCACGAGAGAAATACGTGCTAGGGTGCATTTTCTGGTCCAGCGGAGGCTGCTAGGAAAGAATGGCGCCCACTCTCACCTCAGAAGCATCCACCTCTACCACAAAGGGGAGGAAGGGATTGGGAGTTTTCAGGACCTCTTTTTAATTTCTGAAAAGGCTGCCTTAGCCCTAGAGTTTCACTGGAACCGTGCAGGTGATGTCTTTTTGGTGAGGGCTGTGATAAGGTGGCTACCGCGCTAAAATTGCAGATAAATCACCAGTAAAAATTTGCAAAGCCCAGGAAGTGCTGTACCTGCTTCACCTACGCTGGGGTGGGCAAATTTTTTACCGCCGAAACCTTCTCAGGGTCCATATGGACCTCTCCGTTTGCCACAATAAACCCCAGGAAAGAAACGGAGCCGGTGTGGAATGAGCACTTCTCAGCTTTCACGGACAGCCGCGCCTTAAGAAGCGCTTCCAGAACCTGCCTAACATGACCGACGTGAGAAGAGAAATTGGGGGAGAAAATTTGAATATTGTCGAGGTAGACGAAAACAAACCTCTTCAGCATCTCTCTTCGAACGTAGTTCACTAGCGCCTGAAAAACAAAGGGGGTGCTAGTGAGGCCGAACGGCATCACCCGGTACTCGTAGTGCCTGTGGTATGTATTAAAAGCCGTCTTCCACTCATCGCTCTCACGCTTTCACACCAGGTTGTAGGCATTGTGGAGGTCGAGCTTAGTAAAGACCGATGCCCCCTGCAGGCACTCGAATGCGGAGTTCATGAGTGGAAGCGGGTACCTGTTCTTGACGGTAATGTCGTTGAGACCCCGATAGTCTATACAGGGCCTCAAACCTCCATCTTTTTTTTAACAAAAAAAAATCCTGCACTAGCTGGTGAGGTGGAAGGCCTAATGAACCCGTTAGCTATGGACTCCTCTATACACTCCCTCATGACCGCACTCTGGAAAGAGTACAGGGAGCCCCTGGGGGGAACCGTGCCCGGGTACAGCTCAATGGCACAGTCGTAAGGCCTGTGGGGAGGCAAAGTATTAGCGTGTAAAGACCTCTACCAGGTCTGTGTACTCGATAGGTACATTCTCGGGCAACTAGAAACTAGAAAAAGAGAGCAGGTACCATCTTAGTGCTCTCTAGATCGGACAGAGAATCAAGTGGTAACTCCCACCAGAGAGGTCCTTCTCCCATTACGAGTTCTGGTCTGCTATAGAATCTAGGGCTAAACTCTCCTCTCCAACCTCAGAAAGCGAAATCGGACTGTCCTAGTCAGTGAGAAACTCAGCCTCCTCTAGGTCACTGTCGGAGCCAAGTTCAGAGCGGTGAATAGGACCACTCGAAGTGAGAGTTATAACTGGACGGCAGTTAGACCTACACCGGGGCCCCCATTGGAGGATGACAGCCCTGTCTCCCAAACTAATATGGGGGCTGTGCCAAACCAGCCATGAATGGCTAAGAATGAGCGGGTAAGTAGGCGAGTCCACTAAAAAAAAATCGAATGCTCTCTGCATGCCCCTGATAGGAGGTACACATGCGTAGAGTACCCGTGACCTCTTTAATGGTCCCGGAGCCCAACGGGCAGCTATCGAGGGTAGTAACCAGGTGGGGTCGAGAGAGTGTATAGGTATTTTTAACTCCCTGGCCCACTTTGCATTAACGAAGCATTCAACTGCTCCGGAGTTAATAAAAGTGTTAATATTGACTAAACGCTTACTCCAGAGCAGTTGAACTGGCAAAAAGGTCCGCGGAAGCCCTAGCGAGACCCCTCGTTTCCCCCTAAACCTAGGACACTGGTCCTTTAAATGGCCCCTACGCCTACAAAAATGGCACCAGCTTTCCCATGGTTTAGACTTAGTGGGCTCGCACAAAGAGGACCCAACTACCTGCATGAGTTCTTCCCGATTAAAAAAGGTGTAGTCGGAACGGTCTCTACACTCCTTTGTCTGTCTCTCACACTCTCACTCCCCGATGCGATTGTCCACGAGAATGGCTGTGGTAACCAGAGCACCGAACGTGGCAGGTAGCTCGAGCACTGACAAAGTATCCTTAATGGGATCAGATAGGGCATAAAGGAATAGGGCTTTAAGTGGCCTCTCAGGTCACCCTGTCTCCCCTGACAGTGCTCGAAAAGTGATGGAAAATCCTACCACAGAGTTGGTGCCCTGGCAGACACGGGTTAATTTCATGGCGGCCTTCTGACCGGAGGCGTCATGGTCAAAAATCTACGCCAGCTCCTCCATCAGCCTATTTGCGTCATGCATAACAGGGGCGTTGGACCGAATTAGGGGATCCGCCCAGGCGAGGGCAGTATTGATGAGGAGAGCAAGAATAAAAGCTACCCGGGACTCCTGGGTAGCAAATCGGGAAGGATTTGTGATCGAGAAGTTAAAACACTTTAACACTGGGTCAGGAAACCCCTACACTTCCCTGGCTCCCCACTATACCTGAGCAGAAGCTGAAGGTTAAGTGCTCTAGTAGTGACTGGGAGGAATAAGGGCGCGAGGTTCCCCGGTGCTTGTGCGACTGGAGTTTTGGCAGTTGTGAGAGTTAATGAGTGGAGACTCTCTGCCAAATCATGAAGATATTCTCCCTGATATTGCAGCTGCTCCACCAGCTGACCCTGTTGTGTCTGCATGGCCTGCTACCTGGACTGGAGGGTACAAACGCCCTCCTCATGAGAGGCCCAGGAATAGCTCTGAGCGGCTAGTGTTAGTTTTAATCCCTGCTGTGTCGCTGGTCCCTCCATCGGGCTTCAGTATTCTGTAAGGGTGTGTCAGGTTCGGAGGACCAGACGCGACTGAGAAGGAATCTGCAGGATGGTAGTGATAGCACAACAAAAGCTACCATTTAGAAATTATAGAATCTTTAGTACATAGCCCCCCCCATTTTCGGGCATCAAAAAATAATGAACAGTTTAACATAATGTAGAATAAAGTAATCATTTTTTAATATTTGGTCACATATCCTTTGCATGCCATGACTTCCTGATGTTAGTGACCCAACAACATCAAATGACTCTTGATCTTATTTTCTGGTACTCTTACAAGCGAGTAGGAGTACTCATGACAGTTGTGATTAACCTGATTTTTGACTGTGCAAAAGCTATCTCATTTGAAATTAGAATTTGACATGTATAGTTCATAATATCATAATTTTTCATAAACATTGTACTATTGTGTGGTTGAATAGGTGTGCAGGCCTACTTTTAAAAGGGCTATATATAAGATTTTTACATGCATGAATTGCTTTCAATTGCCAATGTATGAACAGATTGTAACGTGACAAAAAAATGAGACCTTCCCCGACTTTTCCCGTTGCGTATAAGAGCCTATGGGCTGATTTTTACGTAAAGGCTGCGGGTCAGATTTGGGTCGGATTTGCCGGGAAAATGAAGGATGTGATTTCAAAGCGCACTCCTGAGTTCCTTCCCTCTCTCTGGCTGGCCCGCCCCCCACAGCACCACAAACATAAGGGCTAGCGAACAGAAACCCGTGTAACATAACACTAGCTAGTTAGCTGCTGAGAAATGGACCAGTCAACCAGAAAACGACCGGCTAAAAGTTTTATCGACCGAAGCTCGTTTGGCCAAATGGCAGTGAGACATTGGAAATTGGGCAAAAACAAGGGTGAACATTGGCCGGCCATTCCAGCCAGCCTAGGAGAGACCTACGTTTGTTATTGGATAGGTAACATTACTGCAAAGCATGTGAAATATATTGTAATGTTCCTGAAGCCGACGTTGGCTTGGAATGAGATGTTGCTTACTTGATTGCTAAGCTAGCTAAGTTCCATCTAGCTGGCTAATGTTAGCTAGCTAACATTGTCACTAGCAAAATACTGTCTGAGTGGATAACGTTACCTAGCTAAGTTCCATTGATTCAAACCCGACTCCCGGGGCTGATCTGGCTGGTAACTTTAGTTGGCTAGCTTTCCGTTTACAAATTACTTTACCAGCTAAAGTTACTAAGCAATGCCGAATCCAGGCCGGGCAGTAGCTAACGTTATCTAGCCACCAAATGTTGCTCGCTCCCACTGCGTGAATGTGAGGAAGAGCGCTAGCAGCAGGCTGCTGGTTGCAATTCACTTACGACCACCAGTGTCAGTAATGAAAAGGATGGTCTGAACGTTATATAGCCCCTTTAAGTACATTTCAATTTAAACCCTTTTAAGAGTTTTGGATTGTTTTAAAAAAATTGTAAGTCCATGTTCTAGAACTCCATTGCTTTCAATTACCAGTTGTTACATCGCATTAGAATTCTCAGTTAAGAACATTGTAATCACATATCAAATCGTACACCTTTAAGAGTTAATTAACAATTTTTTATTCAAGTATTTACCTTTACTCCATTTCATTTTCTGACTCTCTTCTGGTCCATCTTTTCTCTGTAGTCTATAGATTAGGGCTTTGCTTAATTTGAGTTTAATGGTGCGTGTGCTGTCTGGAGCCTACAAAGTGCAACGTGAGATGACCAATCCATAAAAATTAAGTTTATGTATATTAAAAAATATATAATATAATTGAGACTGTTTTGCAATCGAATTTGTTTTACAATGTCTTCCTTCCACTCTCCAATTACACAATATTTAAGTCTGAAAAGATTTGACCTAAAGTACACCACAAGAAATTAAATATTGCAGGATTCAAAACAGGACATGCTAATAAACTGCAGAATAGATTGCCATAATGCAACCATGACAAGCTATTCAGTTTTATAGGACTGTACCACAACCAAGCTGGCTCTCACGCAGACTGAGGTGCAGTAAATTTTCATTATACAGAACAATGGTCTAGTCAGCACAATAATTATTGGCATACTTCATGAAAATAAGCAAAAATCACAGTTTCAGAACTGCACAGATTTGTGTAATCCTGGGGTTATCAAGTTTCAAAATCTGTTAGATGCCACCTCCATGTCAACAAGTTCTTTGGAAGGGTTGCCTGAAAGAAGCCCATACTGTGAGCAACCCATAAATTGAAGAGACTGAACTTTGCCAAGCATCATTGGAACTATGATTGGAATCGTGTGTTGTGGTCAGATGAGACCAAGATTGCACTTTTTGGCCATGCACATCCTCGGCGTGTTTGGGGACAAAAGACGACTGCATACAAGGAAAAGCATCTGATACTTACAGTAAAATATGATTTGGGGCTATTTTATTGCTAGTGTTCCAGGGGCTCTTGTTGAGATTGATGGCATAATGAATTCCAAAATCTGGTTGCTGACTTGGCTATAGATGGACCGTTCAACAAGATAATGACCCCAAACAAATAATCAAAGTTTTCTGAAATCCATATCAGTCTCCGGACTTGAACCCAATTGAAAACCTGTGGTCTGAATTGGAGAGGGCAGTCCACAGTACAAACCTAAGAATATCAAGGATCTTGAAATTTCCTGCATGGAGCAACCTTGTCCGAAATTACAGGAAGAGGTTCAGTGCTGTTATCCTCTCCAGGAAAGGCTTCACCAAATATTAATCATAGGGGTGCCAATCATTTTGACACCTATGTTTTGCAGAAAATTGCAGAAAATTACTACTCAGTAAAACGTTTTGTGTTTGAACAATTGTTTTCTTAAAATAAAAGTATACGGCTCCCCCATGTTTCAGCCCAAAATATGACTCATTTTATGTGTATTTTTCACAGCCATTTCTGCTCATGTTCATGAAGGGTGCCAGTTGAGCGTATATGAGTTGAGCGTATATGACTAAAACCACTACTACTGGTTTCAGAAAATTATTATACAAAAAATAAACAAAGTACTTCAAAACTTTGTCATACAAAAACTGAAACAGTATTATTAGCACATGAATTAAAGTATGCTAATAGGCCTACAGTTTACACCAGTCTTTTATTTGAAATTTTTAACATTTCCATTAATGATAAACATAGACATTAAACATGGCTAGATAAATTATATTGAGACTGGTCAAGGAATACACCTTATCTGAACAGCATTAAGTTGCTGAATAATATATGACTAAAAACATGCAAACATGTGTATGGGAGTTACTCGGGATACAACGAGACAAACAAATCCTTGATGATCTCTTTTCTCAGCCTCACTAAATCACTATGGCTAGCTCTGTGCATCGATCTTCCATTCTAGAATTCATCTTTGTACTCCACACACGCTTACCTTATTTCCCCCTCCGCCAGCATCTGTCCAGCTCGCTCACTCAGCCGCAGAACTTCACACAAAATACAAAAGCAAGAGGCAACAATCAGTTAGGTGTCAATCATTCAATCAACACGTCAGTTTTATTCATTACCAGCCAGGACATCATAGTTAAAAATAAAACACATGTATAAATACAAAGTTGCAAGTGCATGACAGTTACATGACACATCAGGAGTTATTGTTTTTGCCATACCACCCCCAGACCCACACCCTCCCATCCTCCCAACCTCCCCCACATGTCTATTCCGCTAATGTGGTTCACTCTTTACAATGGAAATGTCTACTGATGGGGAATGTCAGGGGGATGCAACCTTTGCGGAGTGAGAGCAGCTCCCAAATATCAGCGGCACATTTACTCTGCCTCTTGCCAATCCTTGAATGCTTCAAGCAAAGTGGAGATTCAATTTCTGTGCAATGTAATAACTGTTACAAGGTTAGACATCTTTGCTGGGAATTGAGTGTGGCAGTTCAGCCAATGTAGTTTGTTCTCCCTTTAAAGAATGTATTACACTACATCAACAAGTAAGTAAGCTGATCATATTATGGTGAAAGAAATGCTGAAACATTTTAGGAACTGCTTCAGAAGGACACTGGAGAAAATACTTTAAAAATAAATGTGGGAATAATATTTTACTCAACTATCTCGTGCCTCCACGTCTTAGTCTACACCTGGTTTTTCCGTTTATATGTATTTTCCATCTGGCAATCCGTTTCGTGTTTTCTTTCTCTCCCTCCATTTTGTGTCTCCACTTCCCCGCACCTGAATTGTGTTTTCTCATTCGTTTCGTCTCACCTGTTTCTCATTGTTTCTTCGTTAGTTTTGTATTTAGTCTCCTCTGTTTCTGTCAGTTTTATGTTCTCTGTCTTGTGCCCTGCCTTCGTGCTCGTCTCACTACTTTCCTGCGGTTTTTGATTCCTGCCGGTTCCCTGCCTGCTCCTCGTTCTTGTGTTCAGTTCTGTGTACCGTTCTGTTCCTTGTTCTTCTGCCTGTCCAGCCTGCTCCTGTCCTGCCTGCCCTTCCTCATCCTAGCCCTGCACCTGCCCTTCGCCCTTCTGATCCCCTACTCTGACTGATTCCCTGGTTCTGACCCCTGCCTGTTCCTGGACTTTGCTTTTGCCCATCCTGCATTGCCCTGTTCACTGGACTTTGGAAGTCTTTTTAGCCTTTTAGTCCATTCTGGTATTATGTGTTATTAACAACGATATGAAAGATTATAGTTTTTGTGTCAGTAGTACCATTGGGGTTGGGGCAAATATGGTGCTCCAACCATTTTCCACAGGACAAATGTTAATCTTATGTTACACAGAGTGTGGTCACCCACTCCCATCCATTTGAGTTCAGGCCAACAGCTTGCTTAGCATTCAGACGTCAAAACCCATGAGCTTCTGTTTGAGTGGTACACGAATAAAGGCGGTGACATCTAATAATTTGCAATCACAGGCGATTTGCACTCAAAGGGCGTGGAATAACACCCCTCAAAGCTTCACATTAAGAAGAAATAGTAACTCGCACCATATTGGGATGAATACGTGTGTATGCGTGAGATGCCAGTGTTGGGGCATTTTAATAAAAATCTAAGTACCTTTCATTTAATGCCTCTTAACGTTTGGTCTCTTGGGAATGCAATTTTATGTTAGAGGCAAAATGTACTTTTTATAACTACTTTATGGTGTGGTTAGAAAAATATGTGCAATACTGTTATTTTATATCGCCCGGCACTTCGCAGATCTCATAAATTATCTTCACAGTTTTATGGGAATGTGAATCAGAGTGGGGCGCCATCATGATGCCCTGTACAGTTGCTGAGAAAAAAACTGTTATCAAGAACTATGACGGTCTACAATATACTTTCTGTTTATTTGTTCAATAAATGTGTCCTGAAAGTTCCCATAAACGAGCAGCTATGGCTTTCTTACAAGCATTTAGGTTTTCAGAAATAACGTGCCAAAATTTGATTATTGTTAATTTACTCATAAGCGTTCAATGAATTAAGAAAAGCTGTAGTGTATGCACACAGAACTAAAGCCTTTAAAAATCAAACCTGACATTGGGCTCAAAATGACATGCGGCTTCTTCTTGTGAGAAAAGGGTCAGTTATATTCCTAATGTGCAGGAGCTAGAACACAGTTGAATCCTGTTGCCCAGGTCAATGTAACTTCTGCTGCTGCAAAGTGTTGCCACGTCTAACAAACCTCTGTATAATTCAACGAAACAGTTCATTCTTGGCAGCTCAAAAGCTGTTTAAACGGAGTCTAGTGAACCTATTTATCTGGATATATCTGAGGAGACATGGTAGAGGTTGGTTACCATCTGGGGGTTAGCATGCATGTTTCATGTGGCGAGGGGAGAACAGAGTGCTCAAACTCAGCTTAATGAAATTGTATGTGAATTATGGGCTTTTAAAGAAGAGTGTACACTTTCTGTGCCTTTGAATAATGCATCCAGCTTCTCATACTCTGTGTTGCATGAAATCTCTTCCTGGTGTGATCAGATAAAACATGCAGCACACATTGACTAGAGTAGTTTATCACTTGAGGAACTTGGGATATAATTAGAGGCCAGTGAGTATGTGGTGATTATGTGGTATTATTTATTTGTTTGTGATTTGGAAATCCCATCTGCTGTTTCACACCCAAATAATAGAAGTCATTTGAAAATTATATTAATCATTTATTGACATGCTGCACCATTTGATTTTTAACCCTCTTTAAAGATTGAAAAAAATGTATTCCACAATGTTTTGGGGTATTTGTTTTCCATTTAAAATATTCTCTTATCAAGCATAAAAATATTGTTTCATTGATAATACAACAATAAATGTATGATGTGGTGAGATGGTAGGCTTTCTATGTAATACATAAAAAGGTGTGACACATGGTCTGGATTACTATTAATGAAGTTTAATCAGGGTTTGCAGTGAAGTTCTTGTTATTCTTAGACATTACCCCTTGAAGGGAGGCATTATGATCATCACCTCTTATGATACATGTGTAATACACATTTAATACCTGACTTACGTGAACAGAGATCAAGTTAACGAAAAACTGAAACTTGAAACGTGCGGAAATACTGCATATATACAGCTCCATCTTAAAAGTATTATGTTATTGTGGCGAAGTGAGCCGTACCGCTCGCGTGAATAAATCAGAGTCCAGCCCAAGCTTGGGTAAGGAGAACGGGGTTTTTATTTTCTGCCTTTCTTCACAACACAAACATAGTAAGACCTCCAGATCTTAGTCATTCTCCACCCTCAACTCCCAGAAGGCTCCTTTTTATAGGTTCTCAGGCTCACTGTTGTACAATCAAGGCAATTGTTTAATTGATACAAACAATACCACAATCAATCGTCACCAATTGCCTGATTGCTAACAGCTGTGCCGGTTCCATAAACCAACTGAGTTCACTCTCTCTCTTGCCGGCCTCGCCTAAAACCACGCCCCGCTACCACAATTATATTATAACTTCTCTGCCGGCAGAGACTTCTCACACAGCCAACCATGGTGACAAATATGAAACAGCCACCCTGAAAGTCAGTAGAGTGCTTTGATGCAGGAGCTTGCCAAAAGCAACAGGTGGGAATACCTATACTCAATGAGCAAGTATACAAGCGTGTGCACCCTAATGTGATTATAACTTTCCAGTGTACCAGTAATGGAACAGGCTCATCCACATGCTATTACATTACGCGGTTTGTGTTTGTCAGCTCTCAATGTAAAACAGCAATTGTTGAACCTTGATATCTCCGCCGACACAAGAGCACTCATTCTGTTGGTCATCTTGAGACATGCATGCTTTTTATACTTTCATGGCTGTAGACTTTATTAAGAGAAACAAAATCCTAACTTATTAATCAGGCTAGCTTCTCAATGTTAGAATAATTCTATCATTCTAAAATTTTTAACAAACATGATAACCGTTATGTCTAGCATCAGTCAGGCAGGCTGAGGCAGTAGATAGGCACACTGTTGCCACTTTGGCAAGTTTGTTGCTAAATTTAACAACTTTTTAGACCCCTTTAGCGACTTTATTATTTTTTTTAAAGAGGCTAGCGACAAATCTAAACTTTTGGAGCAGATTTCAGCTTCCTTAGAAAACAGTCGCAAACACTGCTCAGTGAGTCTGCAGTCTGGACTGCACTCACTCTACTGCTCACATATCAGCAGCTGGTTAGTGAGTGCAGAGAGAAGCTACAATCGGCCATCCATTGTTGAGACCCACATTTTCATATCCAATTGAGCATGTGATGACATCATAAATATGTAAATGAGCATGTGACATCATTTAGCGACTTCTAGCTACTCTTTGAGCATGCTTTAGCTGTCATGTCCCGTGCCTCCCGTCAAGTCTACGTCTGGTTTTTCAGTTTATATATATGTATTTTCTATCTGGTAGTCCGTTCCGTGTTTTCCCTTTCTCCTGCCATTTTTTGTCTCCACTTCTCCGCACCTGATTTGTGTTTTCTCATTCGTTTCGTCGCACCTGTTTCTCGTTGTTTCTTCGCTAGTTTGGTATTTAGTCTTCTGTTTCTGTGTTTTCTGCCAGATCGAATTGTGCCCTGCATTCATGCTTGTCTCAGTCGTTATTCCTGCCTGCACCTTCTGTTCCGAGTTCCTGTTTTCGCTCCTGTGTTACTCGTCCTGTTCCTGTTGTCCTGCCTGTCCTGCCTGTTCTGCCTGTTCCTGTCCAGCCCTGCTCCAGCCCTCCTGCCCGCCAGTCCTTTCCTGTCCTAGCCCTGCTCCTGCCCTTCGCCCTCCTGTTCCCCAGCTCTGACGGTTTCCCCGGTTCTGACCCCTGCCTGTTCCTGGACTTCGCTTTTGCTTATTCTGCATTGCCCTGTTTTCTGGACACTGACCCCTGCCTGGAAATGACTACCAATCTGCCTTGCCTTTATTGCACTGTTTGCTGGACTTTGACCCTGTTCTGTCGACCTCGAATAAAGCCTATTCCTATCACTTCTGGTGTCCGCGATTGATTCCGATCAGTTCTCATAATGGTTAGCTACTTTCCATTGGCAACACTGGATAGGCATACTGACATTCAAACATTTGCTAGCTAGCCTGATGTAAAGGGGTTGTAACAGTGTTACCTAGCAAACAAATGTTAAAATTACTGACTGGTTGGTAGCATGGTACTTAAATCTTTTTTTTTTTTGCGAGGTTATTTTTTGCCTGAAGAGTGCAACGTTAGCCTATATCAATACATTGACAATCGTTGATTGGGATCACTTACCTGCACCCATTGATTTGACTAGCACAGATGCTGTAACATTACCAATTGTTTCAAAGGATTCACTTGTTAGTAGATTTTCTCTATCATTATCAGTCAGGCAGTCCTGTTGCTGGATTCATTAGCTTCTCTGTCTCTCATGTTGAGTCATGATGTAGCTTCAGGCATGCTGAAATCAATGCACTGAAAGAGATCTGACAGGCACCCCACTATACCTGCACTCCCTCTATGCTTTCAGCATATGTTGTGTACTCAGACAGACAGTATTTTTCCATTTTTGTCTCATGCATGCAACATGTGTCAGGTGCCAAATGTTTCAGATATACATATAACTTGCCTTTTGTCTTGTGTCTCTTAGTGCTATATCATATCCATTTTATAGAATGTCAGACTCAGCCTTACTGGTTTTGAATGCTGTGTACTTTGTTTTACTGAATGTTGTGCACTGTGAATACACAACTGTTACACTGGATATTTGATAGAAAACATTAATTAACCATAGTATGGACTCAGCCCTCCAAGACTCAAGATTGACTGATAATGTAGCAGCCTGACAATATTTTTAGTTTCGTAAAAGGAAAAGCTATCTTCTCCACTGTCTGTTGGGTAAACAAAAACAAAGGAACATAAAGGCTAATATGATCTCAGAGCTGGTTCAACAGTAGGTTTTGAAAACATCAAAATCTAAAGGAAATCTTTAAGAATCATTACCTTTTTTATGTTTCCATGGCAACTATTAAGACTGGATACACTGAAAGACATGTGCATGACAATGCATTTTTTGGCTTTTAGTGGCTTTGCTGCAGTTGGATGAATTATGGAGTTGCTTGATCTTGCCATGAAAATTAATTTTGTTCAGTCACATAGAAATTCAGACACAAAAGTAATTTATTTCAGTTGTTCATTTAATTCTGATGTACAATTCTGTTGCCGAACGTAGAGCATTTTATTTACATCAGGAATGGCCTTTATGGTATTTACATTGTAATGTCACACTGTAAAAAATTATTGCCTCAGTTTGTTATATCATATATTTTCGTCAACTTAACTTGTCACCATAAGTTAAGAGATTCAACAAATTTTCTTAAGTTCCCCTAAATGTCAACTCAAAATTATTCATCAACTTGACCTCTACTGAGTTAACAAATGCTTAATGCGTCCAATAAACTTAACATAATAAGTTGTCTAATTTTCTTAACCCGAAATTTCAACTCAAAATGATTAATCAACTTCACCTCAAGTAAGTTTACAAATGGTGAATGATGTCCGACTGTGTGAAAGTAATGCACTGGAAAGATGCATTGAGAAATCGACTTTGCAAAAACATGCAACATATCGACCCATTATTGGATGTCATATTGCTTTTTATTTTATTATAATTTTTTTAATGTTATATTTTTGGCAATGTTTTTTGTCTCTAAGTGTTGTTGAATTACAGTTTAGTTGAATCCATGTGACATTTTAAGCCAGCAACTGTTTCATAGATTCAAACAGTCATATTTTTAGTTAACCAATGCAACATTTCAAGGCAGCAAGGAAACTTAACATAATAAGATAAAACAAAGAATGGTATTCATTCTTATCAACATTCACAAGTTGAAACATTAAATAAGGATTAGTCATGTTCACTGAAATTGTGGGCTGGAACATATCCCAGCATGTATTGGGCGAGAGGCAGGAATAATACACCCTGGACAGGTCGCCAATCCATCGCAGGGCACACACAACATTCATTCACACGCTCATACCTATGGGCAATCACCTGTGGGAGGAAACCGGAGTACCCATTAAAACGCTGTATTAAATGCACTGTCATTGTGGTACACAATTATCACTGACAGGTCTGGTCTTAAATGTTTTATCAGAAAAATAAATAATAAAAGGTGAGCTTGATGGTACCTTTTCATAATTTTTGAACTGGGAGGCAGCTAGTTATGTATGAATAAAATGTATGATTTTCTGAGCTATCACTGTCCACATACTTGCCTTCTTATTATAAGGGGCTGGGTTGGAGGACCAGCTGCGACAGTAGGGAATCTGAAAGTGCTTGGAAGCGAGCACCACTAGAATGGAGAAAACTCAGTAGAAAGAGAGGATAAAAAGAAAATAAAAACTTTCACGCAGAGAGAATAATTAGAGGGAGACTGAGCAAAAAGGGAGAACGAAAATCAACCCACAAAACGGCGGGCGATGAACTCGTCGACACGAGAGAGAACCGCAAGCTCTCAATAAGAGAGGAGAAATAACAATAAACAATAGCAACCCGGTACGGGCTCAAAGGCTAGAGCGCTTGAAAAACAGAAAACAAAAAAAATAACCTCTCACTCTCAGAACTGAATGCAGAAAATAAGAGAGGTAAAAAAAGAAACGGCAAAGACAAACTGTCTAGGACGAGAGGGACAGAGAAATCAAAAGCAAAGGATGAAGGGTGAACAGAGCAGGAGAGAAAACATAACTAACCTCATAACACCAGAGTCAAGTCCTGCGTTACTTCAACAATGTTGAGGCAAAGTGGTCTACTTGTAATGTCAGTCCTGTACCGTACTGGCTTTCTGGGTAGGAGAGCCTACTCCATAATTTAACCCAGAAAGCAAATAATTAAATCAATCAATCAACAAAATTTAGCCTACACGTAGCGCCTTATTTATAAAAGTCAATTAGATTTTTCCTATAATACACCACAAAGGAAAATGATTCTATTTATTCTTGTACTAAAATAATCATAATGTACATAAATGATCACAAAAATTAAGCCTGATAATGCCCCAGTCATGGCAAGATGATTTTCCTCATGGTCTCGCAGATCACGGGCCATGATTGATGGCCTGTTTGACTGTATCATTTAGCATTTTGCAAGTAAGAAATTTTATAAAAAGGCTGTGAATAGAATACAGTAAAACCTTGACATACGAGTGCACTAACTTACGAGTATTCCGAGTTACGAGCCGTTGCAGCGGAGAAAGAATTTTTTCAGAATTTATAGAAAAGAAACATCCAGAAAAAGTGGCAACTGGTCGTGCGTTGGCGTTGTGTAATGACACTTGCTAACGCATTTCCGAAAAATTCTGAAGGGAAGGAAGAAACAAACCACCTGCAAACGTCACTGATGAAGATGAAAACATCACTGACGAAGATTAAGTGTAAGTGAAGAATAATAATGTAGCAATTAAGTTTAGAACCAGTTTATTTCTTTATATTCTATTTTATTATCTTTGTATTATGTTTTGTATTAATTATTTATTATTTATAAATACATTTCTCATTTTTATAACTACGTAACAAAGAAATTAGGGTGTTTTTTAACGGATTAATGGTATTTCAATTAATTTCAATGGGGAAAATTGATTTGATATACGAGTAAACCGAGTTACGAGCTCGGTCACGGAACAAATTAAACTCGTATGTCAAGGTATTACTGTATAGTAATATGACATTTATTTGCTACTTCACATTACAACCTTATGAATTCTAAAACACTTCATATGATACTGAAATAAACATACAATATAGGCATATGTCATATACTATAGTCTTAAGAATGATTGTGCATACTTCCTCTTGGATAATATAAAGTACTTGACAAATAAAGCTATTATTATTAATAATATTATTACTCATTATTATTATTATTCTTATACCCGTGTTCTGCAATTGGCTACTATGGAGAATTAACAGTTGTCATTGGTTGATGTATGTTGGTTGTGGTTGAAACATTGACTAATTGGGACAATTAACAATAATGATAAGAAGATGAAGAAGAAACACTAAATAACAAACGTTTGAGGCATTATTGTGTGTCTGTTTGTAGTCGTATCTGAAATGTCTATGTTTCAATGAGGTCCACAGGGAACAGTAGTTAATATTTGTAAAGAGTATGGTCATTCTTGGTGCTGTTAGGTTAGGTGGAAACAGGGACCCAGTAGCAGGCAAGGAGTACAAAAACTGAAGTTTAATGAGGGACAGGGCAACGGTACAAAAAATGGTCACAGAACAGGCAGAGGTCAGAACCGGGAAGGCACAGCAGAGATACAAAAACAGAGTCCAGAATCAGGGTCGCGAGAACACAGGCAGGAGTCAAAACCAGGGAGGCGTAACGGGAAAACAAGAAAAAACCAAAAGACAGCAACAAAAAAAAAAAAAACAACAGGGAAAAGGACGAGGGATAACAAAAACTCAGGAACAGATACAGAATGACCCTTACAGACAACTCGGAAGATTCTTAGGAAAAAGCTAGTAAAACAAACAGTGAGGAACTCGCCAAGAACTACTGAGAAGACTGCGTTAAATACACAGAGGTAGACAGACATAATGGGAATCAGGTGTGCAGAGGCGGGGAGGGGAGATAGCTCACAGGTGAGAACAATGAGGGTAACAAAGAACAATAAAACAATAATGAGGGAAGAACGAATACATGGAAGGGACTCGGAAAACATGCATGACAGACAACGGGCTCGAGTAGGAGTGGAGTGTGCACAGTAATAAGGGGATGCGTGGTCTCTAAGGATAAGAAGCTGAAACAAGTTAACAGGTAGCTCAAAGACAGCCTAGTCATGCAGGTAGAAAAGATAAAGCGGGAAAGCTGGTTAAATGTTAGTATCTAACTACAAGACAGGAAATTAGTTTGTTAATACACATTTATGTTAATGAGTTTAGTAAAGTGCACGTAACTAATAAAGACAGACAGAATCTCAGAACATGTGCTGTATATATTTGGGGTATGGGGAATGCCTGCAAAGACATAAGAGATGGCATACCCGTCATCCCAATATAACAATGTTACTACAATGTGTTGTAACAGTGTGTGGATATTCAATAAGTAGTCAATATATAGTTTGTGTTCTTACTCCTTAAGAAGTGTCCATGTATTATTGATGCAAATTGCTCTATATTTTATTTCTGGAAGCAGCTTCTGTGTTTCAGCTTTTTTTTTTTGACACCTGGCTCACTGAATCTCACTAAAACTTTCTTAATTAGCATGCAGCTTTTCAATGTGTCTGGTGTAGCCACAGAAACATACAAAATACTGACCTTTGGCATAATGCTGTGTAATCTCTGGCATTTAGCTTTCAATGGCCATAACATTCTCCGCTTTATAGATCCATGTGTGATCCAGGAAGATCAATATGACTAAAGAGTGAAGCTGTAAAGATTGTAGAGAACACAGGCGCTGTGGTCAGGCAGTAAAAAGGACAGTTGGCTGCTTATTGCAAACAAACAATTTGGCTTTCTGACTCTTAATTAATAAGCAGAATCAGTAATCAATGCAACTTCAACGGTACAGATAATACCCATCATCATCATCAACCCTAATGGGTTACAAAAATAGCTTGATATCATGAAAATGAATGTACAATAGACAATGGTCAGCAGCAAAGATTAAAAATTTTGAACATACAAAATTCTGGCTCTTGATTAAAAAATGCACTTAACCAACTTTTAACTCTTTCAGGAAATATTAAATCCTGCAAACAGCAGTAGTGTTGATTTTACCCCCTAATAGTATGTGTTCAACATTTGGAGAACTGTACTGATCCGCACATATAATTCACAAATTATATGCGGCATATGTGCACATGGTCTTACTCTGTCAATTATTAAGCTAAAACAAATATTTAAGAAAGGAAAATATAGGATTTCGGGCTACTTGATTTTATTGGTCATCTGCTTAAACTGGCCAGTTAACTAAACTTTGACCCATGTACTTATGCCAAGTTGGGTGTAATATCAACGCGAACATGACAGGGTCTCTCCATAGACCATGACTGACTTTGGTGGTTTCTCAAATGCCACCTAGTGGTAAAGTGTACTCATTACAAAATTATTCTCATGTTTTTCCACCTAGTGGTGAAGTGTCTCAAATGTCCGTACGTCGAGGGAGTCATTTGGTCATGAAGAGAGTAAAAAAAATAATGTTTCTGAATTCAACTTATTCTTACTCCATTCAACTGCCAAAAATGTCAGCACTCCCCATATTTACCAAAGCAGGTTTTGAAGTTTACCTTTGAAATGAACATTTATCAAATTTTGTTTACTTCAAACTTACTTTACTTCAAACAAATAGATATTTTGGAGTGGAATTTCAAACTAATGAAAAATTCCACTGATACCTATATTGCTGGCCAGAACCCTCTGTCAATATGTAGAAAAACATTTCACACCCAGTAGTATTCAAAGCAATTTCAAGATTGTCTATGGGCATTAAGTAGTAGCTATAGGTCAGTCCCACAACCATTTATTTGATTCCACATTCTTTGAAAAACAGGCCACATCTTTGTCTGCCACCTTGTACAAAGCCCATAATATGTTCAGTTCACACTCAATAATCAGGACATCAATCACAAAGACGGGAATTTATATCCTTCCACACCAAAACTGCCAAACTACCTAGCAGCCATAATTTGTTGAGAATAGCTGAAATGTACAACACAGACCATGAGGAGAATCACAACGACTCCAAGAAAGAGTGCCGTCCATGTTATCAATCCCCAGAGTGAGAAGCTTGGGGCTCAGTACTCAGTACTTGTACTCAGTACCAAGGCCTGAGTGAGTAGGTTCTTAGGTCCTGAGTGAGTAGGTTATTTTCCTAAAGCTGCTCTGACATGAGCGATAGCAGGATAGCAAACTATGGTTTCTTTAAAAACCTGAAGGCTATCAGAATGAGATCTAGTGTTCCCTGGACTGTAACAGAATTGGAAACATACACTGTATGTATAATCTTGCCTGGCTGCTCATGGTCAAAGGTGATGAAACCAAGGGAACTAATGGAAGTAGTCATGGAGATCCACTAAACCCAAATCTGTCATTTAGTGACTGGGAAAAATCTCCACTCTGAAAAGGGTATGTACTACAACATTCAATAGTTTGGAAATGTGAGTCTCCTTCAGAGCTGCAGGTGGGTTTCACGGTAAAGATGTTGTCACTGGCATTCATAAAGCCACTATGGTGCCCCACCCCATAGCAGGACTACTTTGATTTTAATGTTAACATCAACAGAGTAGCCCTGCTGATGGTGTGGGAGTACGCACTTGTTAGACAGGTACAGTTCAACGAGTCCTATATTGCCGTTCTTAACTATGCATTTCACCTTTACATTTGATAGTAAGCGTTTTGCTGAGTTTCACAGCCTGATATACAGATACTTTCTTTTAGTAATTCCAACCCTTAGTGCATTGTTTTAGAAGGACTAAAAACAAGATTAAGACATTTTTTGTAGTATCCGTCTGGTACAGTGCACACAGACAGATTGAATTTATTTCGCACAACTTTCAATTTAAAAAATAAATCAAGCAATGATAATACTAGATTGACAAATAAAAACAAACAAACATGAATGTCAGTCTGAGATCAACACAGGGGGAAATCATCTGTCAGCAGTGAAAAAGACCGGATGTCATTCAAGATTTAGCAGATATGTTCTTAAATACAAATATTCCACTGAAAAAAAGTGGATAATCCCAAATTACATACATTTTTATGACAGGATGTAATAAATGGCAGGGCAATTCCATCAAATAGACGGCTTTGACAGAAGCGCCGCAGACCGCTGCTTTGCATAAAATCCTCTTTTAAGACAAAAAGGAGGGTAGACAGTCCATCCTGCTCATGTATTTTTCTCCTTTTCTATTCAGACAGTATTTAAACACTGCCCAAGCGAGAAAATGTGCCACATGGATCAGCTCCAGGGACTGCAGCTGGGCCTTTTCGATGGCACTGATGCTGATGCACTGGCCAGCCCTTTCAGCTTGCTCTCCATCTCCTCCACAATGTCACTGGCTGAGTTCTTGAATACAGTTTAAGAAATATTTATTTCATTTATCTTACTCGGAAGGCAAAATGTTACGCGTCCATTGCAGCCAACTCTGTCAATGCAAAACGACCTATCTCTTCAGATGGACATTTTTGCCAAACATCGTTAGTCAATGGCAGCTGAACTAAACTAAAATAACAAAGTAAAAATGAACCAAATACCGTGGAAGCTTCTCAGGTTTTCAGCTTATCAGCTTGGTTTCCCTTTTCTTGCCGTCGTTCGCATTCTATCCATGTGCGGATTCCCGGTCTCAGCCACCCACCGTGGAAAGAAACACAGCTGTAAGCCCTGGGCTATTTTAAGTAGGAGACCTGTTTTGTTACACGTATGCAAAAAGAGCACATAGGCTGGATGTTTCATCTTATATCTATATGTTGAAAAACATTGTTGCAAAGTTAGTAATGCATTATATGTTCTGAAGGGATATTCTGAAGACGTTAATGCTAACAAAAACAATGACAATGACCGCATCCACATCTGCCACTATCTGAAGCTCACTGGACGATCATTATGACTGAGACATATGGATTGTTGAAGTGCTCTCATTAATATTTTAGCTGTATGAATTAGCTGTTAAATAAATGAGATTGTAACTTGAAGGTCACAAGTTTAGTTGTTTGGTCACCGAACATGCCCTTGAGGAAAGTATTTATCCATAAATTGATATTATAAATATCTTTGAAATCTTTCAAATCTTTGATAGTCTACAAGCCAAGGTCACAGATTTTATGTTGTTTTGAACTAAGTCTACCAAGCTGATTGTCTCTGGTATTGAACTTTAATCCTTGATGCAAATTTTTAGTAAGTAATTTCTAGCATGTTTGGGTTGGAGACCAGGTTGGTGTTTAGCTTGCTCGTTAGTTAGATTTGGGACATCTCTTGCTAGCAGTGCAAAATAGGAGTGGTTTCTGTAATTTCATAACTACTGCAGCTTGCTGGCCAGTTCTCTATGGTGTTTCGTTAGGCTATCTTTGCTTTTTTTAAATACAGTATTGTTACCCAGATTTGTGGGATTAAAGCAACAAGACCACCACCATAGATATATAATTATCTATGACCACCACCTTCAGTGTGTTCTAAGCATTAGATCCAACAGATATTTTTTAACCATGATACAAAATTGATCTGGCTATGGCTCTGGCTTCATCTGTCTTGATTTTTCTGCATCATTGTCAGACGTCATAGTCCACAATATGGGACAGTCATGAAAAGCAATCTAAAATGTTGAAGCAGGATGTTGATTAGTACAAGAATGTGAGTTGGAAATGATGAAGAACGCGCTCATGAGCTGTGGATTGATAAACTCCATTCTTTCTTTTTCGCATCTCTGTGAATATGGCCCACGCTGAGCCCGTGTAAACACAATAATAGGATGCATGATAGTACTTTGAATTTGCTGTGAATAAATCCTTTTAATTAAGGCTTTAATCTTGTTTGTCTCATTTAGTTGGAGAGCAGGTGTGCGGGAAAACAAGATCATTTTGTTCCCAACCAATACAAATTCTGCCAGATGAGAAGGGTATGGATGAAAAAAGGCACTGAATCTCTCTATTACGGACATTATGCTCAATCACATTCACTACACAACTTTTTTTTAACACTTTACTTACCGTATATTTATTATGGCAGCAATGTATGAAAACGATCTTCAGAAATGCTATTGGTATATTAGTCATTCAGCAAGTTCTCAGTTTTACCTTTGCATTTTAGGCATTTAGCAGATGCTCTTATCCAAAGTATATACGCAGCTTACATTTTTTAACATGCAATCTATTTATTCAGCTGGATATTTACTGAGGCAATTCAAGTTAAGTATTTTGCTCAAGGGGACAATGGCGGTGCCCCACCTGAAAATTGAACCAACAACCTTGGAGTTTTAAGCCCACTTCTGTAATAATTATGCTACTCTGATGCCGTTCTGCCACATAACACATTACTTTCTATTTCCATTCCAAAAAGTTAAGATGTAATGGCGGAAATATAAAGCAACGTATATCACAATTTAATTTAAAAAAGATGTCATTTAAAAAATATGATTAAAAAAAACTTTTTGATGATACATAACATAAGTCATAACAAATAATTGAAATAAAAAACATTATCAATACCATTTCCATAATACTAATACACAAATTGAATGTGCATACTTCATGTGCATAAAAATGTAAATGGTAAGATATGAAATTAACTTTATATTACAACCCATGTTTATGAAAATAGTTTAGCCAGGAACAAATTTTTTTAGAATATTTTTGACAAAAATATCAAAACTTAGTTTATTTGCAGTTAGCATTATTGAGAATTTAATTGGAAATTGAAATTGGAAGTTTGATTGCAGAAATATTTATCAATTGCTTTAAATAAAATTACCTTTGCTTTAAACCAAGCTCACATATCAACATAACTTGATAATCCTTTTCTTAGTCAACATAACAACATGATTTAGAAAATCTATTGGAAACACTGGGCCTGCTATTTGATTGCTAGTTGGTAACCTTGGTAACCTGACAGAGTCTTCCTATTTTCTAGTACTTTATTTAAATGTTTACCCTTGAAATTACAGGGTTTAGTAGGGAGAATCCTGTTATCCATCTCTTTTTACAGTATGGAATTTAATTGAGATCTTTTTTTGTTGATGAGAAGGTCATGAAGATACTCTCTATTGTAAAAGAAGGCTTGAAGGATCTTTTAGCATGCTGAAAATAGAATGCTCTTACAAGGAACTTGTACATGGTGTAAAAAGGCATGTCAGGATCCTCTTTAGGTGTGGATTATTACATGTGAATAAGTGGGAGTCGGTACAACAGATATGGGAAAAAATGTTGCATACATCAGAGCAATAGCTTCTAATGTCATATGCTTCAAGCTTTGGGCTTGTTTAGACATCATGGTTACAAGGACAAATTTTCAATAAGCACCCATTAAAAAGCCATTTATCAGCTTCACAAACTCACCATTGTCTGCATTCTGTGTCTAAGGGCCCTATTTTGATGACGGTAGTGCAAACGTGCCTGGGCTGGTTTAGTCTAGTAGAATTGCTAGTTTAGTCCTTTGCAAGTCGTTTTTATTTTTTTTGGCTCTGCATGGTTTGGTAATTTTGTGGTCTGCAATAAAAAATTTACATCGGTAGGTGTGTCAATATAAACATTTGGTACTATGTTATTTTGATGTTGAATAATTAATTTGTGTTTTCAACCCACCCAGACCGCCTTTTAGCTCAAATGCAGCTGCTCTGTACTATGTTGGTGGTGTTACCCGTGCACACATGAGTATAAATGGCAATAAATATGCATGTACAATAGAACCTATGAGGGGCCGTTTAGGCCATAATTCATACTCACTCTCACATACATATATATTCTCTCTCACATACATATACAGTCAAGCCGGAAAGTCTGCCCACCCCTTTCACCTTCTCCACATTTTATTACATTACAGACATATTCTACAATAGATTGAGTTTATTTTTTGTCTACACAATTCTACACAAAATAGCCCATAATAACAAAGTGAAAACATGTTTTTGAGGGCATGTACATGTGTATTAAAAATCGAAAACTGAAATCTTTCATTTACATAAGTATTCATACCCTTTGCTTTAACATATTTAATATTTGGTAGCATATCCTTTGCATGCTGTTACTTCCTGAAGTCTGTGACCCATCAACATCAAAAGACTCTCGATATCTTATTTTCAGGTACTGTTACAAGCGATACTATAAGCTCTCTGCATTTGAACTGATCTCTGAGACTAGATTCAGCTGTAAATTACGCTGGTACAGTATGGAACACATGACTGGCGAAATGGCTGTACGTCATCAAGGGTCTAAGGTATCAAACGAGCCCCAAACCATCACTCTGCGGCCAGATATGGAGTAGATGTGGATGGATCCCTTTAAGGGTTGTTTCTCCTGACTTTTTTCCCCATAGAGTTCTATAGGAAAATGAGTCAGGAGAAATAACCCTTGCAGTGATCCATCCATATCCACCCATATCTGGCAACAGAGTGATGGTTTGGGGCTTGTTCGATAGCTTTTTTTAATCCTTTCATCAGAATTGTTACGAACATTCCTGTCACTTTATTTCTAAATAGGCTATTGTGGCCACAAACCTTAGTTGAAATGAACCAATAATCAAACCAGCGATCTCATTATAACAGTTTTGTCAACATCTGCTTTCTGAAGATACATTTCTTTTTTCAGTGACCTGCTATCTGTTTAATTTCTGAACTGATTTTATTTTATTCTGGTCTTTCTTTATATCAAAATGATGATGAAGAAATGTTGAATATTGAAATGATGATGGAGTTTATTAGTAAGCTCCCAATCTTAAGGTGCCTAAGAGAATTACACAGTGATGTGCTGAAATGCATACAACACCAAAACATGAATAAATTATGCTCAGCTGTCTAAACGCACATAACTGAGTAGAGGCAAAATGTTTTTGTGTTCTTCAGGGAAACTGACCTACTGCCCATCATTACTAATTACAGTGGCTGAAGACCTGCAATGGTCAAAACATACTATTTTATGTGTATAATTATTTAACTTGTGTTTCTTCTGTTGCGTATATTTGGGAGTGTCTACTGTATAACTGTGCTACTGTAGGTAGGTGCTACTAAACTGGAGGTTTAATACTATTTTTCAAATAATATATTTTATTACAAAATAAGTATTTCTCAGCACTTTGGCAGAATATGTAATGTTGAGCAGTGCTGAGACATACTTTGGGCCCTATCTTACACCTGTCGCAAAGCGGCGTTAACCCAAACGCAAATGTCTTTGCTATCCTACACCCGGTGCAGGAGTCATTATAGCGCCTAGCGCACACGCCGTTTAAATACCAGGTGATCTTGCGCCCATAGCAAGTGAACTGGGGGGGTTGGTCTTAAGATGAGGTGTGGCCAGGATAATTGTTGACGTATTGCTAACTTGAGCCAGCAGAAAGTGCTTGCGCTAAAACCACCACAAACCAGGTCTAAAGTCATGTTGAGGTTGTTTACATTATTTTAACGGTGCATATAAGTGCGTCTACATAGGCATGTGCACAATGCACGTACATGACGTGAAACTGTATATTTTCTTGGTGATTGCCGGAGATAATCAGTAGAATGGGTTCGGTGATGTGGGTCATTTGACAGAATGTCTTTCCATCAAGGGACCGAGCATTCAAGGGGTGGGGCAATGGAAGGGTGGGAATGTTCATGTCCTTGACCATCACCTCATCAATCAAATCGAGGTCCGCTCCGGAGTCCATCAGCGTTCTGACCTCGATCTCTCTCCCTGGCAACATGATCAAGGCCATGAGGGTCTGGCGAGAGTCATCTCCGCTGGTCTTCTCCGGGTAGGTCAGGGATCCAATCCGAAGTGGGGCATCGGCGTCTGACTTCTTGGAGCGAAGTCTGCACTGCTGTAGAGTATGCCCAAGCTTGCCGCAGTAGAAGCATGACCCAGTCTCTTTACGGCGTTTCCGCTCCTCCAACGAGACTCTCACCCCAGTGCGTGAGAGATCCATGAGCTCGGCCTCCTCCACTGGTCCCTCTCTGGGTCGAGGACTTGACCATCGTCTGGGGTAGGGCTGGCCGGCCGGAACTTGCCTCTCGTGGTGGCGTTGTCTGGAGCGGTTGTCCAGGCGAATGGCGGCACGAACGAGTTCATCAAGTTGCGTGATGGGTTCTTGATGTGCCAGCTCGTCCTGCAGAGTCTCACTGAGACTGGCTCGGAACAGATCGGCAAGAGCCTCCTTGTTCCAGTGGGTAGCAGCGGCGATGGTGCGGAACTCGATCGAATGATCCGCGGCGCTGTTCTTGCCTTGGCGGAGGGTGATCAGGCGTTGAGAGGGTTCTTGATCGCTGGACGCGTGTTGGAACACTTTGCGAATCTCCTGGGAAAATGCCGCGTAGCGAGAGGGAAGTGACCCACTGGACCATACAGCTGTGGCCCAGTCCAGAGCTCTCCCCTTCAGCAATCCCATCACGTATCCAATCTGCCGCTCGTCGTCCTGGTAGGTCTGTGGTTGCTGCCAGAACACAAAGTCACACTGGAGGAGGAACGATCTGCATCTCTCCGGTTCTCCGTCGAACCTCTCCGGGGGGGGTTGTTGTGGCTCCCGGAATTGCCAGGTTCCTGTGGCGTTGAACATGGGTAATGCAGGCGTGCTGACAGGCTGTTCTGTGGGACGTGGCTGGACAGCAATGATGAGTCTCCTCATCTCCTGGCACAGCTCTCTCATCTCCCGGCGAAGAGAGGAGATCTCCTGGGTGTGCTCCTGCACGATGGCACCTTGTTCCACGAGTGCGTGGTGCATTGCGGATGAGTCGGCAGGGTCCATGTTGGCGAAATTGTTCTGAGACGAAGTGCATGGAGGGTTGGACCCGAGAAGCACGACTCAGAACAATGGATGTAATAAATACCCGCAAGGGCTTTATTAAGGAAAGTCCAGTAATCGTTGTCTTAGCACAAGCAAAGGTCATACACAAAAAATCCAGCCAATAAACAAAAGTACCGAGGGAGAAGGCAGTCTCGTCGTCGGTAAGCCAGGCAGTAGTTCGGAACCAGGAAGGCAATCAGCGTGGCAGAGGTACAAAAGGGAGAAGGCAAAAGAATAGTCGAAAAAACAAGCAGGGTCAGACCGGAGTCCTCGCCGCGTGGCAAAAGTACAAAATCAGCAAGCAGGAATCGTGGTCAGGACAGGCAGTGAAAACAAAAGGCTGGCAGAAAACAGTGGTCAAAAAACAGGCTTGGATCAAAACAGGAAATCAGAATACGTAAACTTGACAAATGCTTAAGAGTGCTAGTGAGGCAACAATTTCGCAAGGACATGACATGAACACTGATCTTATATACAGGTGTAGACAGGTGCAGACACTTAGCTTGAGAGCAGCAGGAAATTCACAACAGCTTGAGAAAATGACACGTAACGAGGCAATTAGTAAATCGTTAGTAGTTAACCTATCCTGACCTAGCGTTAGTAAATTAGTAATTAACATGTACGAGAAACGTAAGGTAAACATGAACACATGGTTAGATAGTTAGTATTACCCAATCCTGATCTAATGTTAGTATATTAGTAATTAGACAAGGGAGAATTAAACAATTAGGGAAGCGTGAGTGACAGCAAGAGAAGAAACAGCATGAACGCAAGGCTGCGGAAAAACATGGAAATATGTATGCAAACTAATAAACTATGACAGAACGTGAAAACAAATAAGGGCGTGACATAACAATAAACATAAAACATGGCGTGGAACGGTTAGAACCGTAACACGTACACCCTCTTGTCTGTTACACACAGGGGCGTGCACAAGCATGACTAAAAATATCAAGATTCAAATGTGAAATATTATTATTGTGTAGGCTATATAAAAAAATGAAGGACCACTTAATTTGAAGGGTTAACATTCATAAGTACTTATGTCAATAACCGCAAACAGGCATATGGTGTGTTATGTCAACATTGATGCAGAAAGTGACATGACCAAGACTTGACATGACTTGACCAAGTGCAATGACATGAAATCCTTATGCAAAGTATGTAATTTCACTTGGTATGTCATGGTAATGTCACTCGCTGCATTAATGTTGACATAACACACCATATGCCTGTTTGCGGTCATTGAAATAAGCACTTATTAATGTTTATGTAGTGCTTATGAATGTGCTATGTAGTGCATATGAAGAAGTTATATAGCTCTTATGAAGGACCCTTCAAATGAAGTGTTACCAAAAAATTCATAGCCTAATAATAAAAGGGTCCATAGGTCAAACACCACATACTTGTCCCTCAGCGAAAAGGAATGCCGCATTAAATTGCTTTCAGCTCACTCCATCAACATCCAGGCGATGTGCGATAGTACGTGTAAGGTTACGTGTAGACTATTCGCAATTATCCTGGATCAAGCTATGACTTAGCCTATATTTGCCAATAGTTTGAGACGGATGTGTGCGGGTTTTACCCGTAACGTACGACTCAGAACACTGACGTAATAATAAATGCCCGCAAGGGCTTTATTATGGGGAAATCCAAAAATCGTAGTCACACAAGCAAAGTCCAAAAACCAATAAATCCAGCCAAACCAAAAATACAGTACCGAGAGAGAAGGCAGTCTCGAAATCGGTATCCATGCACAAGTTCAGTAACCAGAGTAGCTGTCAGCGGAGCAGAAGTACAATACAGGGGTAAAGCAAAGTTCGTTGGTCGTGGGGCGTTGCAGGAGTCAGACCGAAGTCCTATCCGCGGGGCAGAGGTACAAAACAGACAGCAGGCAAAACTTGTGGTCAAAAACAAGCAGTAGAGGTAGTAACGATGGTCAGTAAACGGGCTAGATCAATAACGGTAGTCAAACAATGGAAAATGCTCAAAAGTGACAGTAGTAAACTAACAGGCAACAATTTCACAAAGACATGACATGAACACTGATCTTATATGCAGGTGTAGACAGGTGCAGACACTTAGCTTGAGAGCAGCAGGAAATGGAAAACAGCTTGAGAAAATGAGACACGTAACAAGGCAATTAGTAAATCGTTAGTAGTTATCCTATCCTAGACCTGACATTAGTAAATTAGTAAATGACATGCACGAGAAACGTAAGGTAAACATGAACACATAGTTAGAGAGTTAGTATTACCTAATCCTGATCTAATGTTAGTAGATTAGTAAATAGACATGAGAGAATGAAACAATTAGGGAAGCGTGAGCGACAGCAAGAGAAAGAAACAGCATGAGCGCAAGGCTGCGGAAAAACATGGAAATGTGTATGCTAACAATGAACTGCATCGTAACATAAACAGAACACCAGCATGACATGAACAGAAAATAAACTGTGACAAACACTAAACATGAAACATGGCATAAACATGACAGAAACATAACAGTACCCCCCCCCCCCCTAACGACCGACTCCTGACGGTCTACACAGTTTATCAGGGTGGTCGTGATGAAAGTAACTTATTAGGGCGGGGTCCAGAATCAGACTCGGAGCGACCCAGGAACGCTCCTCCGGGCCATAACCCTCCCAGTCCACCAGATACTGAAACCCCTGGCCTCGCTTGTGAATGTCCAGTAACTTCTTAACCGTGAAGGCCGGGTGGTTATCTATGATACGGGGAGGAAGGGGTGGGGGATCAGGGGGGCAAAGGGGGTCAGTGGAATAGGGCTTAATGCAGGAAACATGAAACGTGGGGTGAATCTTAAGGGGGGCAGAAGGGGGCAATGACAGCTTGACTGAGGTGGGGTTGATGATGCTGTGAATCTTGTAGGGGCCGATGAAGCGGGGCTGGAGTTTGCGGGAAGTGGATTGGAGGGGAATGTCCTTTGTAGAGAGCCAAACTGAGTCGCCAGGCTTGTACTCAGGGGCTGGAGTGCGGTGGCGATCAGCGACTCGACGATTCCGTTCAGCTGCGCTCAATAGCGCAGCCCGGGCGTCCCTCCAGATCTTAAGGCAGCGGTGCATGTGGGTGGTGAGGGAGGGGACAGCAATTTCGGCCTCTTGATCGGGAAACAGTGGGGGTAGGTAGCCGAGGGAAACTTTGAATGGGGACTTTCCAGTAGCGGCGCAGGGCAGGGTGTTGTGCGCATACTCGACCCAGGTGAGCATCTTGCTCCATGAGGTGGGGTTCTTGGCTGACACACAGCGTAAAGCAGCTCCGAGGTCTTGGTTGGCCCTTTCGGTCTGACCGTTAGACTGGGGGTGGTAACCTGACGTGAGGCTGGAGGTGGCTCCGAGAGCCGAACAGAAGGCCTTCCAGACTTGGGAGATGAACTGCGGGCCACGGTCAGAGACAATGTCCGCTGGAATGCCATGGATCCGAAACACTTCTTTGACTAGTACATCCGTGGTTTCTTGGGCAGTGGGCATTCCAGGCAGAGGAATGAAGTGCGCCGCCTTGCTGAACCTGTTGACCACAGTCAGGATGGTGGTGTTGCCCTCAGAAGGGGGGAGTCCGGTCACGAAATCTACCCCGATGTGGCTCCAAGGGCGACTGGGCACTGGCAGAGGTTGGAGCAGACCAGCTGGGGTCTGGTGAGAGGCCTTGCTCCTGGCACAGGTAGTACAGGCCTTGACAAAACGCCTGGTGTCGGGGATCATGGAGTTCCACCAGAACCTTCTCTTGAGTACAGCCAGGGTGCGGGTAAAGTCTGGGATGGCAGGACATGAGGGAATTAAACAATTATGGAAGCGTGAGCGACAGCAAGAGAAAGAAACAGCATGAACACAAGGCTGCGGAAAAACATGGAAATGTGTATGCTAACAATGAACTGCATCGTAACATAAACAGAACACCAGCATGACATGAACAGAAAATAAACTGTGACAAACACTAAACATGAAACGTGGCATAAACATGACAGAAACGTAACATAGTTCCTGTAGTCTAATCTTCCGGGGGGACAATCTTCTGTTACGGGACAATCGCTATCCATTGGAAACTTTGCTGATAACACCTATATCAAGCCTAATGCGCAAATTGTCATTTACAGCTAATGCGTGAATTGTCATTCAATGGAAAACTCGCACACTGCAATAGACGGACACTTGAGTTCTGAAAATGCGCTTCAGCTGTCATTACAATACAGCTCTCTACATCTTGGCCAACAGCCTGTAAGTAAATACAATGGTTTTGACTGGTTTTGTCCAGTGAATATTGCATTTATTGTTTTTCAAATAGCCTAGGCTACAGTCCCCCCGGGATTCCCTGTGCATAGCTTACAGTTAAAAAATGGAGAAAAAACACACTGGTTTCGCTAGACCCCGCTCCCTTTTGAAATTCTAAAAAAGTCTAAATCTGGGCGTGATAAGGCAATAATATATAGGGCTGAGCTCCAGGTGTCAAATCACACCCTAGCTATTTTTTTCACTAGTAGCCAAAAGCAAATTTCTACTCTGGACAGCACTCACAGTGGCTGCTTTGTTCCATTCTCTCTTGCTATACCTCTCTCATACACACACAGATAAACATGCTAGTACATCACACTGTACAAATAGTTACCCATGCCATGTAGGCTACTCATTTTACACAGGCTGTAGGCAATCACACTAACGTTACCTATAATACACACCTATAATTAATGAAGAGGCTAGGTTCAGCCCATTAGCATCTTGCGCCTTACTTAGCGCTCAAATAACGTGCCATCTATCTAGCAAAAGTGGACTTGGACACGCCCTAAATGCACTTGCGCCTAGCGTTTTACATGTGCCAAAATCGTCAAGCCCTTTGTCTTTCTGTCATTTTAACAGTATTTTGATTTCTTATCATGGACATTTCTATTTAATGCTCACTTATTTTACATGAAAGTTAGATATTGATAAGGCATAATTGCATATGCTACTTTAGGTCTCTTATAGGTTTGGTTGACTGGCATGGACCTATTGGCTGTGGAGCATCATAAGAATGAATTGCAACAGAAGTGGAGAACATGTCTCTGTCAGTACTCATTTTAACAGTATTCATTGGGATTTAGAAAGATGGGGGTTAAAATGTGTCATGGATCATGCCTTCCTTTCCTTATCTCCGTGTTTTTTAATACTTTTTGTCTTTTACCGGTAATCTATCTGATTTTTCTGTGTTCCGCTGCAGGTTTTGCTTTCGCCTCGGTGATTAGTGAGTTCACCTGTCATGCATTTCCGCTCACTACTTATACCCCGCTTCCTCCTTTTCTCATCGCTTCCATGTTATTTCACGTAACATTCGAGCCGGTAAAAGGTATAGGAAGTTGTGCTGCTATCGAACGCTTTGCTTCTCAACGCGGGACTTGTTAACAGTAAAATTTAGCTAAATAAAAGTGAGGTTTTTCGCTCTTATTTCAGAGCAGAGGTTTGTTTTCCACTCAAACCTACGAGTGCTCTCACCCTAGGTTTTAGGGTCTTTTGAGTTTTCTCCTTCCTTTCTTTTTGTTCGCTCCACAAACGGGAGTTAGATAAGCGTGACTGCATATTTCTTTTGTTTTGCTTGGATATTGAGTTCCTCGTTTTTATCGCGAGGTTATTTGTGTTCTCCTTATTTTCCCCCGTCCACTACGGATTATTGTCCGTTTCAGTATTGTTCATTTGAACACTTTAAGATTCCGCATCTATCACATCTGGACCTCCAATATTTCCTCTGTGTCTCTGGCATAGAGATCCCCAACAAAATGTTGTAAACGCTGTTAAAGAGTTGCAGAATGGTCACATTTCTGAAAAGAGGTACAATCGCCTGTTACTGTTTCTGGCTTGTTGAGCAAGATTGTTCATCTTGAGGACCAACTTGCTGCACTCCGCAGGTAGAATTCCAGGGACTGATGTGCTACTGTAGGTAGGTCCTACTTAAAAACACCACCCACCTGCTACCTTTAGAGAGGTAGTATGCATGCCATAGCAGGGAAAATGGGAGACAATAGAGCAGGCAGGAAGACAGAATGTGTTGATGGTAGGATGTAGAAAGGGGAGTGTATACCATAAAAAGACAGGGCCCAGCCCTTGCAGAAATTGGACCTGGCTTACTTCTCTGGGATTGGGAGGACTAATAACCCCAGGGCACCCAGGTTGCCACATCTTCGAAAACAAAAAGCAGGGGACTCAATTATTAGAGGTGTAGATAGCTTAGTATGTTTGCTTGACAAGGAGTCTGGCACGGTGTGCTGCTTTCCTGGTGCCCAGGTAAGAGACCTGCTGGAGCTTGCACAAGCTCCTGGTCAGAGCGGGAGTAAATGCATTGGTTATAGGGGCATGTTACCGGTAGGTTTGACAATGGAAAAGCTAGGTTTGAGATTCATCAGGACAAATCAGGAATTAGCAGAAAGTATTTGGAGCAGAACATCCACTGTCTTCTCTGGAATTATTGCCAGTACCATGTGCTCGCAGAGGAAAGATACAGTGGGGTGCACAAATTTGGGCACCCCTGGTCAAAATGCCCTTTACAATTAATATCTAAGTGAACAGAAGCTAACCTGACCTCTAAATGGTACAAAGTTAAACAAGTTAAACATTTTAAAGCAAGATTACTATTTATTAAAAATTTTTACAGTTTCAAAATAAAAAAACAAAAACAAAGGCCCTGTGGAAAAATAATCCAAAAAAGTTTGGGAACCCTTTTGGATAATTTTTTGTTACTTTTGAAAAAGATTATTACTAAGGCCCAGACAGGTGATTTACTTCAATGAGTCAAGTGAATATAATTCCAAGGCTGAACTATTTATTCTGAAGTAACTCCATGTCTTCTAAAGTATCCGACTGCGGTGGCTGTTCTGTTGCCTCTAAACAGTTGTCAAAGGATGTCAGAATCAAGATAGTTCACTTCCACCAACAAGGTGAAGGCTACAAAAAACCCTCTCAATGTTTCAAAGTACCTGTTTTCAATGTTTCAATGTTTTCAATTCACTGTCAGAAACAGTATCAGAAAATGGAAGATAAATGGAACAGTTGATGTCAAGACACGATCTGGAAGACCAAGAACATTTTAGTATCAGACAGAGGTCTAGTTGTTCACAGGACAACAATACAACATACTTTAAACAACAAAGACATAGCAGAGTTGCCAGAAAGAAGCCTTTCCTACGAACTCAGAACAAAATGAAGCGTCTGAAGCAAAATAAAACTTTGAGAAGCCTGAAGCCTTTTGGAACAATCTACTTTTGACTGACAAAAGCTGACGGGTCTTTTTTTATTATTATTTTGAAACTGTAAACATTTTTTATCAAAAGTAATCGTTTAACTTTGTACCATTTAGAGGTCAGGTTAGCTTCTGTTCACTTAGATATTAATTGTAAAAGACATTTTGACCAGGGGTGCCCACATTTTTTGTACCCTACTGTATAGAGGTTTTGGTACAAGTACAAACAAGAGAAATTAAATTGGTTCCTGTGATGCAATGTAAAGTAGCACAGAAAAGCTTACAATACTTAAGATATGATTAAGATACTTAAGAGAGATATGATTGAGGTCTGTAAATTCATAGAAGGGATTAACAAAGTGAACTAAAATTTGGTTGAATTCTGTCAGTAGAACTAATGCACATAAGTGGAAATTCCACCATTCATGTGCAAAAAGTTAATTCCACACAAATATTAAGAAGAATTTCTTTACACCGAGAGCTGTCTGGCGCATACATGGAACAGCTTGTCAGATCATGTAGTGGAGGCAAAGCCCCTTAGGGTGCACAAGTCCAGGCTTGATGCAATGTTGGATACTCTCTAGTTTGTAGAATGGTGAGTGTAGATGAGCTGAATATGTATGTATGTGTATATTGTGGTGTATATATATATAAAGCTGATGGGCTACAGCAGCAGAAGATTGTGCAGGGTCCCCCTCTTCTCAGCTAAGAACAGGAAGATGAGGCTACAGTGGCCAAGTGATCACCAAAACTGGATGATTGAAGAAAAAACTAAAAACGCCACCTGGTCTGACTATTCTCGATTTCTGCTGCAACGTGTGGATAGGGTCAGAATTTGGAGAAAACAGCACAAATCCATGGATCCATTATGCCAAGTGTCATCGTTGCAGGCTGCTGCTGGTGGTGGTGTTATGGTGTGGGGAATGTTTCCTTGATCTCAATTCAATAGAGCACCTTTGGGATGAGGTGGAACAGGAGGTCCGCAGCATGAATCTGCAAGAACTGCGTGATGCTATTGAGGCAGCATGGGCCGACATTCCGAAGAAATATTTCCAGCACCTGGTTGAATCCATGCCGTGAAGAATTCAGGCTGGAGGTAAAAGGGGGTACTACCCGACACTAGTCAAGTGTACCTTATAAAGTGGCCAATGTCTGAGTATATATGGTGTTGTTAATACATTTTTATGTTAACACAAAATGAATCAAAAGTAACAGTTAATAAGAAAGTAAAAAGTTTACATTTGACATATAATTTGTATATTCAGTCTAAGTAATTCCGTTTTATTTTATTTTTTTGGTACAATGGAAGGCTAATCTTTTAAAAAATAATTTAACCACACCTACCAGCAATATCAAACATAACACTGACTTATTTGTGGCAAAAAGAAACCTACAAGAAATGTACATATGTTATAATTTGTACTGAGAAACATTGAATAATATGCAGCAAATTAGTCAAATTATTGCTGTTTTGTTCTGATTGTGATACATCCAAGTATAACCAACAGAATATGGCAGTATATTGGCATGTATTGAAAATATATTTGGAAAAACTCCATATATTCAAATGTATTTTTCAAGTATTACAATATAAAAAAAATTTCAACATAAACTATGACAGTTTTTGTTGCATAAGAGTTGACATATTATGACATCAGTGTGGCAGACATAACGGTAATAAGATGCAGGATTATACCTTATCCAAACTTTAAGCTATCTGTATTGATATAGCTAATAATGTTATGTTTGGTAAGTTGTTAATATTCACCTTCATACACCTGACACTTTCATGCATACTCTGTATGCTTTGTATGCTACTTTACATTTTCCCAGTGGATTTACCACTCTTTCCCAATGCTTTCTCATTCCAGAGACGAATTCGTAAAACATCACGTTTATTTCGGGACTTACTTAGCACGTTTTAATTCTTAAGCAGACGATATATTTATTTGAAGCCTTTCATCGTTTCCTGACGACCTGATCGGGCATATAGCCACCACAAGCCCTATACCAACATAACTGCACTCCCCCTACCCTTGCCTCTTTGATTGCATTCCTCTCTTTGTATTTAAACATCCGGGTTTCCCTACTGGCTGTGCTTACTCTCCTCTCAGAAGCCATTTTGGACTCAGTTCAGTTTCTTGCATGTCAATTTCAGACCAGTCTCTGGCCATTCAGTGTTTAAGAGTGAAAAAGGTTAACGGGCACGACGGGCAAGGAGGAAAAAACGGTCAATGTTGTAGACAGTTATTTTTCTTTTATCGATTAAAATTTTTGGAATTGATTCTATTCCGATGGATTTTTCTATATTTTAAAGTTTTTCCACCCGTGCAATTTTGTTGCATTGGGGGCAATACACACAAAAGCAGCGCAAACTCTCGGTGCGGTGGACATCGGAGGCCGTGGGTCACTTTGGCTCGTTGTGGTGTGTCGTTCATGTTCTTAAATGTACGAAAAGGAAAAGCGATTGAAAAGGAGAAAATCTGGTGTTTTTTCCTCTAATTAAAGGAATATGGTTGCATCCTGGCTGAGTTTTGCACTTCTTTGGGGAACTTTTTATGCAGGTAAGAACCCGTGTTTATGAATTTATCACCTGCTTGAGTTTTAGTTCATTAGGCATAAGGAGATACAAAAAACTCAAAACGGACTTGGGAACTGATTTTATTAATAGCGAGAGACACTTGATCGCAATGGCATATGAATTTCTTTTTTCATTTGTATGGGGTCATTTCATTAGTAACATAGTTCTGACCATATATAATTTAGTGCTGTTAGATAGTTATTCATTGTAACTGTATTGTTTGATATCTAACACTATATACTTCATTTAACTACCTTACTTTTGGTGCCAATATGTTTCAATGCACAGTATAGGTTACATACCGGCATTTATTATTTTTTAGCGTTATTATTAGGCGACTATGCAGCCGACTACTGCTGCTGCTACTAAATAGTAATAGGCTAATAATAATACAAATACTAAATAACAATAATAATTGTATTTGTCATAGCACTTGAAAGTGTCTAGATAGATGATTTTAGTATTAGTAGCCTATCATGCCATATTTTAAAGATGGGAAAAATACCATGTTTATAACCCGACCACAATTTTTAAATAAACGTGTGTTCTATAATGACTTTGCTTATTCTAAACGAGGTGAGGTTCACGGCAGTGTTGAAGGTTGTATTCAGACACGTAGATGAGAAGTAAGGATATCTTCCAAATTAAATGTCAATAAGAAAATGCCTGTTTTACGGTTTTACCCATATTTGTTATTTAAGGCAGTAATGTGAAACTAAATAATATTTTGCATAACACATCGTATTTGAATACTTCATTGTTGCATTATTACACAGTTGCACACGTTTGGATCGCCACGTGCAGCAAACCAGTACTCCGTAATTTAGCAGATTGGTTTCATTCCAGCATAATGAAGCACTGTATCAGCTATGGTGATGCCGTTTAGAATGCTGATTGTAATATTATTTCCGTTGATAATAATTGGATCTAGTTCTCGCGAAATAAATCGTTGATGCATAATAGATAGCATTTCGTTATTTTGTGCATTTAGATGCACTGTGAACAGAGATAATTATTTTAACTGGTACTTAAGAGTCTGTTTTGCTACGAAATATGCTGTTATAGGAATCACCAAAGCTGATTCTTGTATTATTCGTGGTTATTCCGTTAATAAATAGTCATCAGAATCATTTTATTTCCAAAATAAATATTTAGTCCTGCACGGCTGCTTTGTTGAGCAGTTCCCTCCTTGTTTTGCCCATTTTGGGGGAGGGGTATTTTGGGGACAGAGGGTGAAAATCGAACCTTTTGTGCTCATTTAATCGTTTCTAAATGAAACAACCGCCTGTCAGTTCATTTTCTGTCAAGTCCATGTAAAATGTAGTGACCAGGCTAATGTTTAATCTTGATTAATTGTTTGGAAACCGAACCAGTTCGGCTGGAATTACCATGATTATGTCCTTTATTGTAGCCTATTTAGTTTTTTCTACAAAATTGAAAGTAAACATGCAGTTTTTTGCTGGTCGTATTATATTGGTGACTCTAAAGAAAAACAAGTTTGTCTGTCAGCATCAACATACGCCTGCCTGTAGCCTCGTATATGTCCATCCGGTTATAGATGTTTAAAACGATAAAATGTGAAAATGTGCTTTGTTTGTCTTTGATAGATGATTTAATATGCGAGGTGCTGAACGTGATTTGAATAATGAAAAGAAGATTTTTTAAAGAGTTGATCGTAGAAACAATATCATTACCACATATTGTAAGCCATATTGTCTATTGTCTAGCCTTATAAATTCAAATTACTTTACAAATGACTAAACTTAGCATTCTAAATAAAAAAAGAGTAGCCTGCTTAGGCTAACATGTAAAGAAATAGTATACAAAACTTCATCCATTGTTTATGGATATATTGGTAACATTGTTGAGCGGCACAATTGCCATTGATGCTGATAATACATGCTCACCAAAACTCCAAATTTTGTTTTTGGTTGAAATCTTATTACATAAGCAAGATACAATAGTACATTATCTTGGCTACTTAATAGGCTACCATTATTAAAAGCTTATAATGGTAGCTTATATATGGTAGCTTATAAAAATGTTTATACTGAAAGTAATGCAGACTCAACGGTTTGAATACTCTTGTACTGTAGTCATTCAATTTGGTATGTCTAGGATATAAAGTAAAAACATTACTTTTGACCTTGTGGAAATTTGACCTACCTTTATTTTGGAAAGGAATGACAAGAGGTAGGATAATGTTTAGATGAGTGTGTTTACTAATATAGTGTTTTAATATCACATTGCACTTTGCTCATGGCAATCACCTGTAAAATCGTAAAAAAGACTAAAGTCACCATAACCTTTTGGACTTAATTCCTCAACTGATGTGAACCGAAAGACACTGTATGCCATGCATTTGTGTGCTACACTATATTGAACATAAAACATTTATGTAAAACAAAAGTGATTTTTTTTACCAGAGTGACAAGGCTACATATACTTGCTGAATGACAGGCTTCATATTTTGTTGCAGCCTTTATAAATGAAGGGTAAGAGAGCATTTCTCTTGCTGTGAATAAGGTCAGATGTGAGCTGGCCACGTCAGTATTGTGGACACTGAATGTAGAACTGTGAATGCTTGTGCATTGCTGTGAGAAGTCCATAAAATTAATCTTAGAATAGCAGAATTTATTGTATAATGCTCTATCCGAGTACATTTTGTCCTGCCCACTTTGAGTGCATGGGTAGTAAAAAGGAGGGATAAGACTGGTTCATAAACCCAATCTTTTCAGAAGTAATGGAAATACAAAAAAAGAAAAGGGCCTAACTAATAATTTCAGCATGGTCATTTATAAATAAATAAGTTAATACATAAGTAAAGAAGGATTTTTAGCTCGTGCTCAGTGATTGGCTTTCATTCATGCCCGTGCAGCTCTCTTTTCATTTGTCCCTGGATTGCCTATGACTGCACGGCAGGGGCTGCAGCTCTGGTTGTTGATCATCTCTGCCTATGAATCCATGCTTGCGAAAATGGTAGGGTGTGTTTCTGCAGCTGTTGTCAGTGAGGGAGGGATGGGATTGGACACAATGTTGCAATAGACCTCTACTCATAGGTCATCTGGATCAGAGCAACAATGAATCTTGTGCCCAATCTGCTGTCCTGGTGAATTATCAAGGTTTTTTTCCACATAGTGTAGAGAGGAGTTGGAGGTTGTGATTGCTGTGGGCTCATATTGTTATTGTTAAACCTTACCCCTCAACCTGGAACTCAGAAAGGGCAAAGTGTGTGCAATATGTATTGTATTATAGATACATGTTTTTCTTTGCATTATGGCCCTAAGCTTTCACAAGAATCTCTATGTGAGTGAGAGAGAGAGAGAGAGAGAGAGAGAGAGATGGGGGATGGGGGATGGTTCGCCTTCAGTAAGAACGGAAATTTAAAAAGACAGTGTATATTTTTTTCTGGAGTAACTCTGATATATTAAAGGGATTGTTCACTTTCTGGATGCTTTAAATAATATTTCAGTTTCATTGAATGTTTGGCCCAGACAATGTGTGTGGTAAAGGATATTTTAGATATTTACAGACGTTTCTGAAGACCTGCCAACTTTACAGTGGCTGGTATTGGGCATTATATTTGCACTATATATATATTTTTTTGTGGTCTAAAGCAAGAAAATGCACTTCAAGTAACCCCAAAGCAGCTTGTACAGCGATATTATGCCTCCAGAATTTTTATATGTGTAATTGTATATATCACCGAATTAGTCTGTAAACAATTACCTTTAATCTTATTTTTGGTTGGACCTATTTCCTGTGGTTCATGCAATCTGAGACTGCTACACTGAAGGAAAGAAGGACTGGCACAATGTAAAAAAACGGATTTTTATGTTTATTATTGTGAAATAATGCTATAAAATTGATCTGTTCATATTCACCACCTATGGAAATTGATAGATTGCACTTGTTGTGATTACATTTCTAGTATGTCACAACATTTTGAAAAGAATCACATTGCCGTAAGTTGATCCACATTCTTAGCGAGTGTGCATTGTGTCTGAGCAGCATTGATTCAATAAAAGCATCCCAAAATAACAAAGCAATAATAAAGTTGTGGAAGATAAAAGGCCCAATGGCAATGAAATGCAAGTGCCAAAATAAAGAAGCAGACAAGAGGAAGATTTGCTTAGTTACCATTGTTGGTGGTGAGCTGGGAAAAATAGCCTAGATGAACTAGGCCTATGCTTGGTTTGCACATGATCCATGTAAAGTCTTGATGCTAAGGATACAGTAGTATTGTATATTGTATGTGTTTGTGTGTACAAGAAAATATAACATGATTTCATACCATCATAAGCTTAGCATTGACTGTGTTCAATGCTAAATTTGTCTCAAAGAGTGTCACTTATCTGGGATGAACTTTGTGACTCCTGAAGAGCTGTAATCTTGCATTTTACTCAACAGCTACGATTATTTGCAAAGAGAACCATTTCTGTCAGCAGTGAAGTTTCTACTGTGTAGTTTTAATAAGGTAGTCCCCAGTTGAATGTCTTGAACTGCAGAACTGGGACACAAGCACGTGAGGACTTGAGAGGAATTCAGTAACACTTGGTTTCATTATCTGGATTTTCTGGTCCCTTCCTGGAACCACACAGAATTAAGAGACATATTTTCTACAGGAATGATATTAATGCAACAAACTGCCACTTGAAGCAAATGTATTTTCAAGGCTTGTTTTGAAGTAGATGTCTGAATAATGAAAGCATTCTCTGTGCTGAATTGAATTGTGTGAAAGCTCTGAAACACTCTTAAATGAAATGGGAATGTAAAACAGTGTGATGCACGCTGTGTGCTTCCCACTAACTCAAGTTAAATGAATAAGCCCCCTCTCCTTAGACTTTATCATTATCAGTGATGATAGTATTGTCCTCTACTCCCTGTTTCTTCGTTACCAGTTGCTTACTGTAGGAATTTATATTTTTCTTGACAATGGGTCAAACTGCTGTAATGCTTTTAGTAATGCTTTTAGCAAATTCACTTCAATTTGAACAAAAAAAGCAGATAAACAATTTACTAATGATGAATTACATGAATTACAATTATAACAGCAACATACTAAATGTGTGGTGGTGGGAAGGGGGGTTGTTGGCAGGCTGGTGAGATTTTTGATTAATTTGATAGTGAAAACTTGATGTCAAAGTTTTCAATTGTAATTTGCTGAAAACTGCCAACCTTTCCTAGTTTTGTTATTTTATAGTGCCTTAAAGATGCCTTAGTTCTGTACCTCAACTGTTTGTAATTTAATACTTTAGAATAAAAGTTTAAAAAAGCTTGGTTGTTACCCAACTTGATCAGAAGAAAGATGCAACGACATAAGATGACAAAGTGCTGAGATTAGTTACCAGTGGATTAAAAAAATAAATTGATATGCTCGTTAATAAAACAAAATAAAAGAAAACAGGTTAAACAATGATCAGTTTACATTAAATATTTCTGCTATTTCAAGTTCACGATCCACTACTGGCACATACAGGCCAGTGACAACAGTTGTATCAGATTGCCATGTTGCTACCTTCATCACACCATACATAAGGTCGCATGTAGCTGTAGCCATTTTTATATTTATAGATACACACTCCTTTAGGTCGTAAATCTTGACCTCACTGCTCAGGTATATTTTTTGCCAAAGTAGAGTAATGTAAAAAATCTAAGTGCAAAGATTTTTTTTGTTTGCCATGCAGAGCTAGATTTGGTAAATGGCAGATCCAAAAAAATATTAGACATTTTGTGTAAAGATACCCTAACGCCGCGCTCTCACAGAGAGCGACTTGCTGGGTCGCTTAAGTCCACTATGCTGAGGGCAAGGTAACAGTTTCCCGTTGTGTACAGCTCATGCAGCCACAATTTGTTATGAAGAGAAACAACGGCAATGCACAATATATCAAAGACATATTTGCCATATAGCCTATTCTTTATAGTTATGTCATGACACTGATAATTATTATTTGTTTATTATTTGTTATAGCTAGCTAGCTAGCTAGCTAACGATATATCTGTCTTTCTTGTGAGCTAGTTAGCCAGCTAGCTATCTCTATCTCTCTCCCTAGTTGGATAGATAGATAGATAGACATATGCCATATCTCTAGTAGTGTATAAAACTATTAAATATATTTTTAGGATTGAACAGGACAGGGTAGGCTTGGACCATATTTATTAGATGATCTTCCATTGCTGCAATCAGTGAAGCGGGCGGAACAATTATTCACAAAATTATATCATATCGGTTGGAGAAATAGGAAGCGCGGAACACTGATTGGCTGTTACGGCCGATGGACGCGAAAAGTTAAAATGCGGGCAACCTTTATTGGCCGATTTTTGTTGCTCAGTTGCCTAGTTGCTCAGGTCACTGTCCGTCGCTCAGCTTCATAGAAAATTAATGAATTGAGAGTAAGGGTACAGACCTATATAAATAACAATACAGCAATCCCTGATTTTTTATGGTATTTTATTGCTCAAATGTTCATTTGATAAGTATTATAATTTTCTTCATAATGATAAATCATATATATCTTATGTGTAAGATGCATGCATGCAGAAAAAAAAAAGTAATAATAATATTTATGAAGCACATTTCATATGCCTAGATACTGTCTAACCTAATTGTGTATTACACTGCAGGGCTGCTGTAAACATTCGGCCAAATATGAGGCCAAATGAGGTCATGAGGCCCATGCATGCACTAGTACCGTGCCATAACAGGATTAAGGCCTCATGAAACCTGGTTTATTTATTTTTTCTCATATTACATTTTATTTTTGGATTTTGGTTTAATTTTTTCTGGATTAGTTTTTTTTTGTGTGTGTAATGTTATCAAATTACAGATTTTACTGATTTTACCCATCACTAAGCGTGTCTGATATGTAAACATGACAATGAACACCATTGAAACACTATTTTAATAGAAGTGCTTCTATAACAGTGCTTCACATTATAAAATAAAGTGCTTGCGGGGCTTAATACAAATACAAAAACATTTAAGTCGTTGTACGTATAATTTAACACTCGATGAAAAATAGCCATTGTAAGCTTGCCTATCACGGTGTTGAGAATGCTGCAATCGCCATTGTCAGTAGTTTCATCAACTAAAACAGAATTCCTGGCCATGGACTTTCATAAGGATTATTGTCTGCATATGTTTTTCAAAGATCCAGGGTAGGTACAGCTGTCAAGAGGTTTTTATCAGTCTCTGGCAATGCTTAACGTCCATTCATGTTCACAAATAGGCTACAAACGTTATCCCCAATGCTATTTGTGAAATTTCTACAAAAATCTCACAGTTCCGTTGCATTCCACATTCATGTGTAAATCCGCGTTTTAACCGAGATTCAGTGATTCCATCCGTGATTTCCGCAAAACGTAAAATATGAGGCCCTAAAGGATGAGCCACTGAGCAGCCCCTGGATTATATATCTTGTGGATTTAAAGGATTAAGCCTTATGCCCTGTGGATTCTATTCCTAAACGAATGAGAGTCTAATACTACCTTCGTGTTGGTACATTGGTGGCATTGGGTTGATAAGTAATGTTTAACTAACTGTTCACAGTCCGATTCTTTCTCAGGGTAAACGGTGTAGAATATGAAAAGGAAAGTTTTAACAAACAAGGACCAAAATTGTGATGGTGGTCTTTGATTTCTAATAGATGGTAACACACCACACCCGGTTTATAATGTATTGAGTGGCTATGAGAATATGATCCAAATATTTAAAATAATATACACAACCCTAATCCAAGTTTTGGTCTGACATCAAGGTTTAGTCTATGAGCTTTCTGAAGAATGGTCAATAGCCAGCATTGTGTGTTTGAATCACTGGTTGACTATTAGCATTTAACATTCATTAAGTGGGTTCAGACCTGTAAATTTATTAATTATCACACGATCATAGAACCAGCTGACACACATCAAACCGCACTACCTCAATCAGCCTTAAAACTCTTAGAAAGGAAGAAATGTTTCAGGATTGTACTCGAGCTGGCATGAACTCCACAAGGTTGTGCAGAACCTGATGATCCATGTTATCCTAAGATGATTTGAGAATGTTCCAAAGAGTATTTTGTGATGCTACTGAATGCTTGGCTTTCTCTGTCTTCAAGTGCCTCCATAAATGTGCAATGGGGTTGAGGTCAGGTCAGGTGGTCTGTGAAGGAAAGTCCATGACAGTTGGCACTCTTTGCTCCTCTTTGGTCTTCAGGTAGTTCTTGCAAAGATTTGAGGTGTGTTTAGGGTCATTATTCTGTTGCAGTATGAATCCTTCTCCACAAAGCTCCAAACCAGAGGGTATAGCATGTCTCTAAAGAATGGAGTGGTTCTTTTTTTTTGTCAGGGTGTAGTCGATTTGCAGGTGTCCAACTCCAGAGTAGGCAAAACTTCCCCAAACTTGAATATTCCCACCACCATGTTTCTCTGTTGTTTTAATGCACTGTGGTATCAATCGCTCTCCAGTTTGTCTCCTTACATGAACCCTTCTGTTACTGCCATAAATATCAAACTTGGATTCATCAGTAAAAATAACTTTTTTCCACTGATCCACTGTGAAATGCTGTAATGTCTTAGCCCATGCCAATCATTTGGCCTTGTTTCCCCTCCTGAGAAGTGGTTTAGAGACTGCTACTCATCCTTTGAGACCACTACTAGCTAGCCTTATTTTGACTGTACTTTTACTGATTGGAGTTTCTCATACTTTATTCAGCACATTCTGTATCTGTGATGCAGTAGATGTTCTCTCTCTCAGTGAACAAAGCTTTATGTATTGGTCTTCTGATGTATTGGTCTTCTGATTTTCTGAATTAACTAACAAGCCACTGTTGAGTAGATCAAATGTCATCTGAACACATGCTTCCATGGAAGGGATCAGACTCAAGGACATTTGATTAGTGACCTGGAAATAGTGCAGAATCTAAAAACTCTTAATTTCACGTCATAACTTTTCTTTGTTTTAGATTTACATGAAAAAATGTCAGATTTTTAATGTGGTGTCAGACTTTTGGACCCCACTGTATATGTATGTTTTTTTTCAAATGCAGTTTGTTTAACAAAAAGTATATTAAATATTAGATACATTTTCATAATTTCCTTTAATCTAAGATCAGATTTAACCTTATTTTCAACTTAATCTTTTGACTAAAGTAAGGTTAAACTAATATTTTTACTTGACTTGCTTGAACTAGGCTTGAATTATCTCAACCACAGCTAGCTTAATCTTCAAAAAGAGACTGGAGAATCTGGACAATCCTTCTCAGATTCCATTTGTGTGGTGTCATCTTTGATGGGCTCTAAGAGTTTCAAGATTGGCTGAAGATTGGTTTTAAGATTGAACCAGCTTCTCAACTCTTTAATTTGTCAGCCTGTGCACACTCTGCTGTATGTTCCACCAAACGGGGACCAGCTCTGATGAAGCTGATGTTGGAGGGATCTGGATAATAATTGAAGCAATAGGTGACATGGCTTCACACTGGGTTGATGCCTTGATGTGTTTGGCTGCCTCCCAGATGGCATCAGCACTCCACAGCCCTTTCTTGCTGAAAAATGTACTTATAAGAACTTTCCCCTGATCTAGATTAAGGTACTGTGCAATGACAGTGATGGTACCATATGTCACAGAAACCTGCTCTCCAGAAAGCACATTTCTGAGCACACTTTCTTTGTTTATTGTTTTCCTCTAGGCAGATAGGCCTATGACATTCTGCTGAATACAAATGACCAGAAGTGTTTGTTAGAAGTGTTGTTATTGAATATATATATATATGTGTTGTTTGGTACGGTCATAGGATATAGTACATGTCATACCTTTTATAAGGTTAGTATGGCTTATTTAGCCCAAGTGTCATTCGCATGTGAATATTGTGTTCTGTGTTCTGTACATTTCTGAACTGTTGCATTACTTGCATGCCTGTAGGCGCAATGGATTATGGTCATTGTAGTTATTGCAATGCTTATTTCTGTGTGAACTGTGTTGTCGGTCTGCACGATTATGGCAAAAATTATAATCACGATTATTTTAGTCAGTATTGAGATCACGATTATTTACACGATAATTAATTGGTTTTCGGAACATAATACTTTTATTGCAACAGAATAATGTTTATATTTTCACATTTTCTAACCTTAACCCTCTACTGTGAGGGAGGTAAAATAAGAGTGCTTTATTTGATATAGAACACCAGAGAAAGTCCAGTAAAGTGAGAGTTTTCATTTGTAAACAGACTTCTTTCAAAATCGTCATTCTCAATTATTCTTGTTTAGTAATCGTGGAAAGCCAATATTGATATCGCACATAATCGGACCGACGATGATCAATTAGTTGTTTAAACACACACACTTGTTTCATTAAATTGGGCTGAGATTGCCCTTAACCTTTGTGAAACCTTTATAAATAATTAAATGTCATATAATCATGTACCTTATTATGGAAAGAAAAAAAGCCTAAAATTTTAAATGCAAAAATTACTTGTCATTCTGTACTTTAACAGGGTCTTGCGAAAGGAAAAATAAACAAAAAATGCATCAAAAACTTAAAACAGGTACACCACTTGTCCAACAGGTGTAATGAGTTTTAGGGGGGTGTCCATAAGTTGAAGGAACATAAACCAATGCTCAAACAGGTTAAACAGTGTGTCAAATTAATCCAGGTTCATGTTCAAGGGGGTAAAATGTGCATCAAAAGAGCATCACAGCTAATTATATAAAATCAAAGTTTTTCAAAATTATCAACACATCATAAAATAATAATCACATTTTTGTCAAGAGAAATTTTAATTTTTTTCATTTTTTGTTTTAATTTTTGTTTATTTTGAAAAAATGAAATTTCAAGGATAATTAAAACAATTTTTGAATTATTTTTTTTTTTTGATAGCATGGGAAGGGTGTTGGATTAGTGTATTTTTTTCAATTACTTTTTTTTACAATGTTATTTTTTTATTAGGTCATTTTTGATTTCACTGATGATTCAGATTTTCTTGCATTCAGCCACTGATCCATTCACACTGTCCTAGCCATGTAGTGTCTCAGCCCCTCATCATAACGTGAGCCCCTCTTGTTGCCCACCTTCTTGTAAGCGTTTTTCAAGTATTGCCAAAGCCTTGAGGCTACCAGGCGTTCATCAATGGCCCACTTTCCGAATTGTGGTGGTAGTAAGCCCTGCATGCAATCAGGATGGCAATCAGGCAAGGGCACTGCATCGATGATGGCCAGGCAACCTGCAGAACCTTCTCAGGAAGTCTTCTGCAATGGCTTGCATGATGTCGCGTGTTTTCAGGAAATGCACAAAAAGTTGGGCCTCAACTTGTAGCCCGCATCACACTGGACTGGGTGTGGTGGAAGCCAATACGTCCCTGCCACACCCAGGGCGCTCCATAGCATGGCTGCAGCAAGACTTCTTGACACATAGGTGCACAGATACATGGGTCTTCCTTTTTTGCATGTCCAGGACCATGGACATTTGACATGGTGACAGCATTATCGCACAACATGCCATTGCTGCGTGCCATTTGTTGTGTTGAGGGGATGTGTGCTGACACACATGTGAAAGAGAACAGGGGGCTGAACGAGGGGCTTGAGGACCTTTGTGAGCTATTCGCTTTAAACGTAGTCGATTAGGATCTGTTACCTTTAGCTAGCGTTTACGTTTATATTTATTAATGTGTATACTTTCGGCATTAAATTTCAAATTTGTAAATTTTTTATTCTTTAAAATTAAAACTTTTATTAATTATTTTTTTTAAATCACATGTTACATTATTAAAAATTTTCGGCATAAGAAAAAAATTATATACGATTTTTAAATTATTATAAAACGGATTTAACTAAGGTTAAAAAAATTATAAAAATTTTTAAAGACTGTTTAAAACTAAAAAAAAAGCCAGTTTAATGTCAAGTTAAACCTAAACTAATGTAAAGAGAAGTAACTAATCTTATTGTAATAAAATCAATAAAACTAGACGGTTGTAAACGCTTTTAGAAAGTACTTTAATCTTTTCCGAATAATTTTATAATATTTTTTTAAAATTTTCCTCAATTTTTTACTTTTAATTGATGTAAATTTACATTTAAATTTCGACTTTTTTCTGAGTGTTTCTTTTAAAATTTGTCTTTTAGTTTAGGTCCCTAAAAAATCCTGGGGAGTCCTGCTGTCAGGGTAGGAAGGTAGTCGTTAGGACATCTACTACTCTTGGCCTGAATGTCCTGCAACTCACTGGTCCTCTGGTGTGGGGGGGGAACTGATAGCACTAGGCTCCTCATCAGGGCCCTGGGGCCTCTGCCTCCTCGACCAGAGCGGCTCCTCGCGGTGAGCAGCAGGGCAGAGGCCTCCCGTGACCAGAAGAAAGCAAAGCAAAATAATCAGGAGCAATATCCTGCCATTGAAAAGAAAAAAAAAATAAAAAAAAAATAAAAATAAAAAGCCATAAAATAAAATAAAAATAAAAAAAAAAATAAAAAAAAAGCTGCTTTCCAAAAAAATAAAAATTATGAACATAATCAGTTTATTTTAGATATATCGATTACCCTTTATTTCTTTTAATTAAGGGTTAATAGAAACATTATAATTCAAAAAAAGAGGTGTAAAGAAATAATTAATTCAATAATAATAAAAAGTCATAAATTGTATCCTGTTCTCAAGAATCTCACACAAAGAACAATTCAAAGCATCAGTTGATCTGTACAATCAGTACACAGAAATCAAGTACTTAGAACAGACACAGAGTTTAAATGCGGCTGATAACAGTAAATCGTTAATAACTTTAACCAGTGCCGTTCATGCTATTTATTTCCTGGGATATAAAAATGATAATCCATGGATATGACTTATAGATAATGCTAGCCAAAATTTTATAGAAATTAGATAATAAATGCTTACATGACTACAAATAAAGACAACTTAAAAGTTAATAATAAAAATGCTTTAATTAAGTTTGCCACACAGTTAATACTCTTGGGCCTGGACAATACATCTTCGCCCTGGGCAAAAAGCCCTTCTCAGAACAACACTCTATCCCTCTACTCAGATCCACTTTCAAAAATCCCTCCGAACGAACTAAAAAAACAAAAAAACCGAAATATGAATATATTATATCCATCATCCATATATATATTTATATATTTATTATATATATATATATATATATATATTATATTAATCCTTCCTAAGCTGGTACGGAATTGCCAAAGGTAGATTTAATGCGTAACACTCGCTGATCGCTATAACACACTTCCGTTGTTCAAACAGGCTAAAATGTGTTTTCAACAAAGGGCAACGTTACGCTGTGTCGCGTGTCGGGAATGCGAATTTTATAAATAAAGAGATGGATCGGAAATTAGAAAATTAAGATGTACTCTATGGACGAAATAAGTGTCAATCGAAATAAAGTTTGTGTGAAGGATTAACCAATTTTGTCCTGGCCCATTTGCATGCGATCATTACATTGCACGGCCATTTTACAGCATGGACAAATGTTGAGAAAAAAAATAAAACCACCTCAGAGTCAACATATGAAAAATAATATCTTTATTCTTCTTGTAAGGTTACGAGTTTCTTAACCAGAGGTATTTTTACGATTTTTTTTTTAATTTTACGGAGCTTTTTTATCGAAAAAGAAAGTTATGTTTTGAAAGGAAACATTTTTTTTTTTTTTTTCCTGTGGAGTGAGTAAGCATGTTTTTTTTACTTGTTGTATGTATTCTTCTTGGGAGTGTTTTTCTGCTTGCTGTGATAGTAAAAAATTTTTAATGATGAAAATAAAAAACTTTAATGTTCAAATGTGTGTTTAAATGTCTGCTATCTACATGTGGTGTAGGTAGTGTATGTAGTAGTAGAGTAGCAGCTACAGTGCAGCAGCATAGCATGCTCCGAATTACAAAAATATGGTGGCAAGATAAGAAACGTGATATTTCGCACGCTGATAGATATTAATAACTGATTAGATGAATCATATGTTATGGTGATAATAAATATGGTAATAATATTTTCGTAACTAGCATATAACTAGCGACGTATTTATGACGTGTCATAAAAAAGTAGAAGACGCCTGCGTCTCTGCCACTAGGGGCCAGCACTAACAGGTTATTAAATACCGAAAAAACACAGCCTTTTCGGTGAATCGCTCAGCACTATTGAAAATAAATGTACAATTGCAATGTCTTTCTCTTCCTGTTCTTGTTCCTATATGTTATGACTCAGTCGGCCTACTGGTCATTTTTGTAGTAGTCAAATTAATCAAAATAACCAATGCATTCAAACTAGGTCAGAAGCATAGCTACTAGTTTATTTAATGAGCAAGAGTAAGGATGACGGTGAGAGAGAAAAAAACATTTCTCAAATGGAATCATTTTCTTTCCTGCTTGGCCTTTACTCACAGTCTCCCACCATAACACATGACCATTTGTTTCTTTAAGTCCTTCCAGCTAATGTGTTGTAGGTCATCAATTACTAAGAAATAAAAAACATCTTTTGTAAACACTTTTCTTCAGCCCTGTGTACTTTGAGAGACTCATTAAAAACTTGGAATAGGACATGGTTATTTATTGGGAGCTCAAGTACTTAATTACTAATGTTTGTCCTTGCTGAAAATGGCTCTCATAGGCAGTCCCCTTCAGTCCTTGCCTGCTTCATTAAAAATATAAGGATGAATTAATTGTGCTTGCAATTCAAAATGTATATTCATAGTGTGTGCAGTTCACACAACTGTCTCAAGTTGGGCCTGCTTGTTGCCTTTAATTCAACTGATTCATCCACCCTGCTCCGATTGAAAGCAGTGTTACAAAGTATAAGTATACAATATGCATAATGCATGCAGATCAGATCAATCCGAGGTCAATACTGCTGATTATTCTCATCAGCTGGATATTGCTTTTGTTGGCCTCTACCAACAAAAGCAAAGTCCAGGGCTTTATTCATCTAGCTTTCCTTTGGCTGGATCTTATTTTCAGATGGAGATGCAACAGATGCTGGTTGATTTCTCTTTTCTTCCCACTCCAGATGGAAGGCGGTAGGGAGTGTTAAGCTTGATTTTGTGGCCTGTCTAGTGACCTCTTCTGTCTCAGGGCCCAGCTGTCATATGCCCCTGTGTTCTGATACGGGCAAGAACTATTTTTTATCAAACAAGTGAAACAAAAATTTTTGATTGTTTCAAATTATTGACCAAACCATAATCCTGTAGACAATATATGAAAAGTCTAATTCCCTTTATCTTTTGGTTTAAATAAAAAAGTTAACCTTTACAAAATATCTTCTACATTACAGAAGTATCAGTGATTACATTGAATGGAATCTTATTAGTGAAAGATGAAAGTTATAGCACTTAGATGTTTCTGACAAAATGAATTATATAGGCCACCCGTATTTGCATTTCAGACTCTACCATGCTATTGTTTTGTTTCAGTACTAAATCTTCAAAATAACAACCAGCATTACTCTGTGTTTTCACATTGTCTGTACTGCACAATCATCAGAAATTTTCGCCATTTGATTTTACCGGACCTTTAATTTAATTTAATTTAAAACATAAACTTTTATTTCAGTATATATTTTAGCTGAAAAGGAATCTTCAATTTACTGCAGTGGAAGGTCATTCTTATGAGTGGATCACTCTGCACATTTAAGGCATTAAGTGTGTCAGTTTTTTATTTATGTAAAGTTTGTTTTGGTACAACATGTTGTAGCCTACATTGTGAGGATTGAGTCTTTGAGGAAGCATCTGTTGTCACTGACGTTACCTTCATGGGGGAAGGAGCGCTGTGCTGGACATCAACACTGGTGACAGACAGGGGCCGTCATACATCTGATTGCAACAACTGACAAGGACTGGAATCTTTATCCCAGTGCATTCCACATTTGTATACATTGTCACACTTTGTTTCTCTCAGCATTTGGTAATATGGTTAAAATGCCCGGAAATAAAATTGTTATTGTTAAGACATGGTGAAAGTATGGTTTTCCATTGAGTTAACAACATGCCAGTCACTAATGGGAGATTTGCTGAAAGGCCACCTCTTTGTTATGTACAGCCATGTCTTGAACACCTACTGCAAGGAGACCCAAAAATATTCAACAGAAGCATGAATGCAATTTATGATGAATAATTAATTATGGATAATTAATAAACAATTAATAACATTTTTTACTGGCTGAGTTCTGTCTCTGACTAATTTTCTGCTACGCATCAGGAAGAGAGTGACCAGTGCTCGTTCTTCACCACTTCATTTTTACAATACCAATAATGGCCTCCAGGGGTCAAGAGCAGAGCTACCATATATGGCAAGCCATGTTTGGTGTGACTGAGGGGTAATCAGGGTTCGAATTACGCTGGTGCCCGGGAATGCCCGGCATACCTAGTTCTGGCCATGGCATACCTAGATCGATGAAAATACAAAGTTCGGGGGTGCGCCCATTTATTTCATTGAGTCACCGGCACTTATCTGTCATGAAAATAAGTGGATGTAATGTTCAGCCACACCACTAGGGGGACTGTTTTTGTTTAGCAGACATAATTATGGGATCGCACTTGTTTGGCTGTTTGGTTGCGGGAAAGTCGTCTGTGTGCTAGGCGTGCAAAATTACGTCAGATGAAAATGAATAAAAAATGTCGAAACGGAAACAAATAGACTTTACAAAGTTTGGTTTTACAAAAAGGTCAAACGACGACGAGAAAAATGGAAAAGAAAGTGAGAAATTGGCGCAGATTACAACGAGCGTGGTTAGCAAAGTCAGTGCTAATGTCAATCTAGCTAACGTCAGCATAGCCAGTACTAGCCTAGCTACAACGGCGGAGTCCGGAGCAGGAGCACTTCTAACGTTACCACCTACCAGCAATACCCCCAGCAAAACGAGACAGATGGCTTGAAATGGGATGATTTGTAAAACGTTAAAGATAAAATAATAATAATTTTTAAAAGGCGTATTGTGGTATTTGTATTTCTTATAGTGTTATATATATGCGCTGTGGTCACACAGCGTCACCCTATTAATTAATACACACATTTTACAAAGCATTTAGAACTGGTTGGTTTAGAAATGTTGCTTGCACGACTTACACATTCCAATGCACTCTATAATAATAATAATAACTTTTATTTATAGAGCACTTTTCAAGCAATACAGCACAAAGTGCTTCAGACAAACAAAACAAGCAGAAATTAAATTATAACATTATCTAGACATTATTTACATTAAGATAGACAAAAATTTCTCAGTTCTGACACGCGCAGGCATAGAAATTGTTTCAATGTTAAGGTACCTAAATATACTATGTAGCCATCTAGCCTATTTGTTCTGTTCTTGATTGAAATGTCTTAGAATGCATTGTTATGAAATTCCACTCGGCTCCACAATGGTACGTGATAGCGAAAGTGCTCTAAAATACAAATGTGCTGCTCTAATTTGTACAGGATAAAAAAACATCCAGGTTCTTGAAGACGTGCGTTCAAAATGTTTACTTTGTTCAAGTTTGTTGCAAGGTTATGGCAGGTAAATATATCTGTGCTGTGAATTAATGTAGCCTAGCCTTGTCGGTTGCCAGGTTTGTGTTGATGACGTCACATTGAAATACTGCGCTCCAGAAAAAAAGCACTACACCACTGTGGGTGGGCACCCCCGAAGGCTTCGGGGTAATTCGAACACTGGGGGTAATGCTTTAAGGTGCCTACAGACATAACACACTGCCACTGCTATTATGTTCTATGGATGAATTGTAGTAGACCTGGCATTCATCCCAGTAACAGGAGCATATGGCTGTAGAAACATCTAGCATCTGGTCTCAAGTGTGCTTAATTTTTTTCAGCGGCTTCTTAAGTCCAGTACATTTAAATTTGTATGGATGGCCACTTTAAATGACCAGTCAGATATCGATAGAGCAACTCATTATTTCTTGGAGTATGAAAATGTTGCCAAAGAGTGACCTTAAAGCAAACACTATGCTTCTGAGTCTGACTAACACTTATTAGTGCATTAGCATACATTTAAGCAAATAAAACATCCAAACCCATTAATGTTTGTTCTAAATGTGTTGGGCAATGAAATTTGATCATTCCTAGTCTTAAGAACTGAAATCAAAACTACAGAAATATCTCTAAGATTCCTGCGTGTACAGATTCTGAATCCTGGAATCCATCGACTCCGAGGATGTGCTGTGCAGCGTGGCTACTGCCTTGCCATTTTTTATTGTGCAGGAGAAATAGACGCAGTGAGCAAGCCTTCCTCTAGCTCTGTGCTCAATGACCTCAGATTCCCTCTCTCCTTGAAATTGCTTGGCACACACCAATACTATCGGAAGCAGAATCATCGGGTGTGTGTATGCTATTCTTTTCTTCTCTATTATAATTTTTTTTTTTTTGCACCGTGGTTATGCGGTTGAGTTGCGGTTGGTTTTTTGCCAGTGGCTATAAATAGAATTGTGTAAGAGTTAGCATCTGAATGAGGGGGAGTAGAGGAGGAAAAGCCCTTTTTGGCATCCAGCTGGCTGCCTGCCAAGAATCGTCTGAGCACGTCGGCTGAGTGTTTGGAGGTAGCATAGTGCTGTGTGAGGACCTGGTTTTTTGCTCAGAAACGGTCTTGTGAATGAGACAAGTCGCTGGACGTTTTCTAATTTTGCTCCCAATTTCAGCTTAATAGAGTATTATGTCAGCAATCTTTTTCATTCTTCGCTCCAAGAAAGGATTGTATTCTACAAGTCTGAATGAGAGTTGGCCAAGCTTACCCTTTTGAGATGTAAGACTACATTACCATTTCTTTAACGTTTTGAAAAATCTTCCCCAGTAGAATGAAGGCTGTTCTTGTTTGTTGAACCACGTGAACATGAACAGAATCAAATCTGCAGTTACCCGAGTGATTAATTTACGCAAGTTCAAATCTTCCTTAAAATGAAAAAAAGACATTTATAAAATTGGCAAAAATAGAATAGCATATTTTAATAAATTAAGGAAACACTCAAAGGAATATCTCTTGCAAAAGAAGACAATTATGAAAACACCCCTCAAAGTTATTTATTTGATTTGCTCTTACCAGTTTTCTTGCCAGCGATTTAACCAAATGCAGCTATTGTATTGTTGTACAATGAAAGTTAAGTTAGTTGTTCAGGTGAACAGGTTGTGTAGGTTAGGTTAGGTAGTTTGTTTACAGGGCTCCAGAGTGCTACCATATGGAAGCATAATCCGGTCATTTTTCTAATTAAAATACAAATTTAGATTATATTTAGTGTGCGCAAAAGTCATGACATAATCCAAATGCAAAAGCCCAGTTTGTGTTTTCATTTCCTCTATGACACAACCCCTATCATAATGTTAACATATAAATACATCTTCACACTTGAAATATCAGTTTCATATTGTAATTGCATGAACCATGACAAAAAATAAATTCACCATTTAACATTTCCTTTTCATGGTTTTGTGGCACAAGGGCATCTACTGACATCTATACAATTTTTCAAAATGATATGTTTATTTCATTATACGTAATTTAAAAAAAAACAATTGCTGTCTTAGGCAGTAGCTGTAGATCCCATCCTGACCACTGTCTCAGGCTTCCTGTGGACCAGCTTTGCTGCACATGAGGCCATCTAATAAACAATTAGAAAGCATGATGGAAATTCCCACAGTAAAAAAGGTAGCCTATTTTCCAGGTAGCCTATAATATCCAGAATATCACTTGTTTGGTGTGTTTGGTTTAAAGGCATACTGAACTTTGTTAGAACATAATATTGTATAGCTACCTGGCCCCGATATGAGTCGTAATATTCACGCTCATCTTCATGACTTGCTCCAGTGGTCAGCAACTAGCCAACAGAGAATTATGTTTTTTCTATCTCCATTCACTGCCATTGCATGGCTAAACAGGTCTCAAAAGCACACGTTTAGCACATAAACTAATGCAAACAACGCAGAATATGCCAATATATAAAATTACAACATCCAGAACTGAATGTTTGAGAAGATTAAAAGCTCCGTTCATGATGTTTTACACGGTTTCCAAACAAAGGCTTGGAAGAAGATTTGGTCGTTAGCTTCTGAGGAACTTCAACAAGCAGGCTAATTTGGCGTTTTCTGGTAGCTTATTTTCCAATGTTGCAGGTGCTTTTAACAAAATGAAATCGCATATATGTAATAGGAAATGGTTTGGTCGGGAATTTCCTGGAACCTGTGCCAATAAGGTTATTATCGTGTATTTGAAAACACGTCATAATGGTCAGTCCGAATAATATTGATCCTAATATTGTTCCATATATTCTTTGCTCGCACACTTTAACCTTGCATTTGAGCAGGTTTCCCCAGCTGTAAATCGCAGTCTTATTAAATTTGCAGTCTTATTAAATTTGCCATTATATTATCTATCCGACCAAGGTGCAAATGCAGGTAGCTTTTAAAGGGAATGGGAGATGACACTGTGATTTGTTTATTGCATGTTAAGCCCAATACACACCTATAATTAATGTTCAATGATTATAATTAGTGAGGCTATGTTCAGCCCATTTGAACCTTGCGCCTTATATGCGCCTTCTAACTAGCAAAATGTGAGTTGGACATGCCCTAAATGCACCTGTGCCATGCTCTAAGATCGTCAAGATAGTCCCTTCTTTGCTTTCATAGAATTTCAGCAGTTATCCACAAGGTGTTCCAGTTGGCACTCTTCAGTTCAGTAATAGTTCAGCAATCAGCACAGGCATGATTAATTATACAATCGGAGACTAATTATGACGAGTTCGTCAGTGCAAATCGATTATGGATAAATTTTGACAGATTTAACATCATGACTAATGACAGAGGAAAAACAATGTCCTACTGATCTGGTACATTACATACTGACAGATTAAATGTATTTCCCACAGCTTGTAACTTGCCTTTAGACCACATGCTTGTAACAAAGATTACAACCAGCACAGACCAGACCACAACTTAAAGCCACCACAACAGAGAAACTACCAACAGAGATACAGACACAAGCAAGGGTTCTTTGCAACGGCTGTCAAAAAGTATACAGGAAAAGAGATATTTGAGAGACAGCATGATGTAATTATGATTTAACAGATGCATTGGCCATTGCAAATATTGTTACTGAAAAAGTGGATCACCCAAAACGACGTGCATTTTTCAAGTGGATATGTGGTAAAGCATTGTACAGGAAAATAAGGCATCTGAGAGACACATTTGCATGGGAAGGTTCCTCCCAGGTGCTGGGTAAAAAGAATAATGCAGAATAAGAAAGAAACTCCAGCACACTGCTATAATGCTCCCAAGTGGTAATTTTATTATCTAGCTACATTCGTGAGCAGACAACATTTCGACCAAATCGGTCTTCATCAGGTAAGGTTCTTCACTTCCAATAATACTCAATAATGCCTCCTGGGCCATGCAAATTAGATGGGGAACTTACCTTACTCAGTTATACTGGATTGTATTTTGTGTAGTTTGTGGAGATGGACATCATGTCCAGCACCAGTGCATTAAATGAGCTTTGTGTATTGTTAGAAGACATTGTGCAACATGGGACAGAATTCACAAAACTCACAATAACTGCTTGAGCAGTTGATGAAACATTGTCACAACATTGAAAACAATAATATATTAAAATGTTCAGTGAAGTAACGGAGAAGTTCACCAAATAGTACACCCCCATTTACCTCGTCGTATGCAGACAAAAAAAGAAACATTTTGTTTTGTCATAAGCAGAGATCCATGCAAACATTTGTTGAATAAAAAAAATGTTTTCCCTGACAAAAAAAAAAAGTCCCGTTCAAAATGGATAGTTCTTGGGCTCAAATGCAACAGTGTGGCCTGAATAGAGTACTCAAGTGACTACGTCACACTGGTTTCGGAAGTGACTTCCGCATTCATTTAGACCATAGACTTTAACTAAAACTTACTTTTAAACAATTTCTAGTGATTATGTCTTACCATGAACATCAATTTCCTGGAGTGTTCAATATAGCGCCCGTTCGCAAAATATGTAGTTTTTATGGACCAGCTTTGAGTATATTCTATAAATCGGATTTTAAGAAATTGTCGATAGTTTCCGAAGCCCGTTCCATCTATCATAGGGAATTTACTTCCGAAACCAAACTCCACCCACGTCTGACATACTCACTTGAGTACTCTATAGCCTTGCTGTAGTGTGCAGGATGCTGGGAATTATTTCTGCATGTGATGGAAGAATGCACTGCACATGTGATGGAAGAATGAACAGTGCGTGCAGAGGACCCTGCAGTATTGTACAGGATGCTAGGAATTATCTGTGCATGTGATAAAGGAATGCTGTTACGGTTCTAACCGTTCCACGCCATGTTTTATGTTTATTGTTATGTCACGCCCTTATTTGTATTCACGTTCTGTCATAGTTTATTAGTTTCATACATATTTCCATGTTTTTCCGCAGCCTTGCGTTCATGCTGTTTCTTCTCTTGCTGTCACTCACGCTTCCCTAATTGTTTCATTCTCCCTTGTCTAATTACTAATATACTAACATTAGATCAGGATTGGGTAATACTAACTATCTAACCATGTGTTCATGTTTACCTTACGTTTCTCGTACATGTTAATTACTAATTTACTAACGCTAGGTCAGGATAGGTTAACTACTAATGATTTACTAATTGCCTCGTTACGTGTCTCATTTTCTCAAGCTGTTGTGAATTTCCTGCTGCTCTCAAGCTAAGTGTCTGCACCTGTCTACACCTGCATATAAGATCAGTGTTCATGTCATGTCCTTGCGAAATTGTTGCCTCACTAGCACTCTTAAGCATTTGTCAAGTTTACGTTTCTGATTTCCTGTTTTGATCCAAGCCTGTTTTTTGACCACTGTTTTCTGCCAGCCTTTTGTTTTCACTGCCTGTCCTGACCACGATTCCTGCTTGCTGATTTTGTACTTTTGCCACGCGGCGAGGACTCCGGTCTGACCCTGCTTGTTTTTTCGACTATTCTTTTGCCTTCTCCCTTTTGTACCTCTGCCACGCTGATTGCCTTCCTGGTTCCGAACTACTGCCTGGCTTACCGACGACGAGACTGCCTTCTCCCTCGGTACTTTTGTTTATTGGCTGGATTTTTTGTGTATGACCTTTGCTTGTGCTAAGACAACGATTACTGGACTTTCCTTAATAAAGCCCTTGCGGGTATTTATTACATCCATTGTTCTGAGTCGTGCTTCTCGGGTCCAACCCTCCATGCACTTCGTCTCAGAACAATTTCGCCAACATGGACCCTGCCGACTCATCCGCAATGCACCACGCACTCGTGGAACAAGGTGCCATCGTGCAGGAGCACACCCAGGAGATCTCCTCTCTTCGCCGGGAGATGAGAGAGCTGTGCCAGGAGATGAGGAGACTCATCATTGCTGTCCAGCCACGTCCCACAGTTGGACATGCCCTAAATGCACCTGTGCCATGCTCTAAGATCGTCAAGATAGTCCCTTCTTTGCTTTCATAGAATTTCAGCAGTTATCCACAAGGTGTTCCAGTTGGCACTCTTCAGTTCAGTAATAGTTCAGCAATCAGCACAGGCATGATTAATTATACAATCGGAGACTAATTATGACGAGTTCGTCAGTGCAAATCGATTATGGATAAATTTTGACAGATTTAACATCATGACTAATGACAGAGGAAAAACAATGTCCTACTGATCTGGTACATTACATACTGACAGATTAAATGTATTTCCCACAGCTTGTAACTTGCCTTTAGACCACATGCTGGTAACAAAGATTACAACCAGCACAGACCAGACCACAACTTAAAGCCACCACAACAGAGAAACTACCAACAGAGATACAGACACAAGCAAGGGTTCTTTGCAACGGCTGTCAAAAAGTATACTCATCATTGCTGTCCAGCCACGTCCCACAGAACAGCCTGTCAGCACGCCTGCATTACCCATGTTCAACGCCACAGGAACCTGGCAATTCCGGGAGCCACAACAACCCCCCCCGGAGAGGTTCGATGGAGAACCGGAGAGATGCAGATCGTTCCTCCTCCAGTGTGACTTTGTGTTCCGGCAGCAACCACAGACCTACCAGGACGACGAGCGGCGGATTGGATACGTGATGGGATTGCTGAAGGGGAGAGCTCTGGACTGGGCCACAGCTGTATGGTCCAGTGGGTCACTTCCCTCTCGCTACGCGGCATTTTCCCAGGAGATTCGCAAAGTGTTCCAACACGCGTCCAGCGATCAAGAACCCTCTCAACGCCTGATCACCCTCCGCCAAGGCAAGAACAGCGCCGCGGATCATTCGATCGAGTTCCGCACCATCGCCGCTGCTACCCACTGGAACAAGGATGCTCTTGCCGATCTGTTCCGAGCCAGTCTCAGTGAGACTCTGCAGGACGAGCTGGCACATCAAGAACCCATCACGCAACTTGATGAACTCGTTCGTGCCGCCATTCGCCTGGACAACCGCTCCAGACAACGCCACCACGAGAGGCAAGTTCCGGCCGGCCAGCCCTACCCCAGACGATGGTCAAGTCCTCGACCCAGAGAGGGACCAGTGGAGGAGGCCGAGCTCATGGATCTCTCACGCACTGGGGTGAGAGTCTCGTCGGAGGAGCGGAAACGCCGTAAAGAGACTGGGTCATGCTTCTACTGCGGCAAGCTTGGGCATACTCTACAGCAGTGCAGACTTCGCTCCAAGAAGTCAGACACCAATGCCCCACTTCGGATTGGATCCCTGACCTACCCGGAGAAGACCAGCGGAGATGACTCTCGCCAGACCCTCATGGCCTTGATCATGTTGCCAGGGAGAGAGATCGAGGTCAGAACGCTGATGGACTCCGGAGCGGACCTCGATTTGATTGATGAGGTGATGGTCAAGGACATGAACATTCCCACCCTTCCATTGCCCCACCCCTTGAATGCTCGGTCCCTTGATGGAAAGACATTCTGTCAAATGACCCACATCACCGAACCCATTCTACTGATTATCTCCGGCAATCACCAAGAAATTATCCAGTTTCACGTCATCCGCTCTCCCAACGATCCGCTCATTTTGGGGTTACCATGGCTCAGGAAACACAACCCCATCATCGACTGGAAGACAGGTCAGATCCAAGCTTGGACCCGCGATTGCCACCAACAATGCCTGCGATCCGCTCCTGCTCCAGCAGAGGACTTACCCACTCCACCCAAAGCCCCCAAGCCTTCACTGGAGACGGTGCCTGCGGTCTACCTGGACATGGAGACAGTCTTCTCCAAGACGCAGGCTCAGACTCTGCCCCCACACAGACCCTATGACTGCGCCATTGAGCTGTTGCCCGGCACACCACTACCATCAAGTCGTCTCTACAAGGTCTCCAGACCGGAGAGGGAGGCCATGGAGAGATACATCCGGGACTGTCTCACCAATGGGCTGATTCGTCCGTCCTCTTCACCCGTGGGGGCGGGGTTCTTCTTCGTCCAGAAGAAGGACGGTTCCCTACGCCCATGCATTGACTACAGAGAACTTAATAACATCACGATCAAGAATAAGTATCCTTTACCCCTCATTGACTCTGCTTTTCATCCTCTCCATGAAGCCACCATCTTCACCAAGCTCGACCTACGCAACGCTTACCACCTGGTCCGTATTCGAGAGGGGGACGAGTGGAAGACGGCGTTCAACACCTCTCTCGGACACTTTGAATACCTGGTCATGCCATTCGGACTCACCAACGCCCCTGCGGTGTTCCAAGCCCTGGTCAATGACGTGCTACGAGACCTATTGGGTCGACACGTATTTGTCTACCTCGACGACATCCTGGTTTACTCCAAGAACCCTCAGGAACATGAAGTCCACGTCAGACAAGTTCTCCAAAGACTGTTGGAGAACAAACTATTTGTCAAGGCGGAGAAGTGCGTTTTCCATTCGGACACAGTGGAGTTCCTGGGGTTTATTCTAGAGAGGGGACAGATCAGGGCGGATCCCAAGAAGATTCAGGCGGTCACTGACTGGCCCACGCCTGCCACGCGGAAACATTTACAGCGCTTCTTGGGATTCGCCAACTTTTATAGAAGATTCATCAGGGGCTATAGCCAAGTTGTCGCACCCCTCACCAAGCTCACGTCCACTGCCTTACCGTTCCGCTGGAGCCCCGAAGCGGAGGGGGCTTTTTGCAAGATTAAGAGACTGTTCGCTTCCGCCCCCATTCTCATTCACCCTGATCCCACTCGCCAGTTCGTGGTCGAGGCAGATGCCTCTGACACTGGGGTGGGAGCGGTGCTCTCCCACGTCTCCGCCACTGACAACCGGCTGCACCCCTGTGCGTTTTTCTCCCACAAACTTTCACCAGCGGAGAAAAACTATGATGTTGGCAACCGGGAACTTCTCGCCGTCAAAATGGCATTGGAGGAGTGGAGACACTGGCTGGAGGGGGCCGAAGTACCATTTGTGGTGTGGACGGACCACAAGAACTTAGCCTACCTCCAGACTGCCAAGAGACTCAACTCTCGCCAGGCCAGATGGTCCCTATTTTTTGGGAGATTTAATTTATCTCTCACCTACCGCCCCGGCTCCAAAAACATTAAGCCTGACGCCCTTTCCAGGCAATTTGACTCATGTTTGGAGAAAGAGAGACCTGAGAACATTCTGCCCGCCTCCTGCACCATCGCCTCAGTCTCGTGGAAGATCGAGGCAGTCATACAGAGGGCGCTACGCAACGAGCCCGACCCCAGAGCCGTTCCGGGTAATCGCCTGTATGTTCCCTCTACTGCTCGGACTCAGGTGCTTCAGTGGGCCCACTCCTCGCCACTCTCTTGTCATCCCGGCTTCACCCGCACGATGGCAGTGCTCAAGCGGAAGTTCTGGTGGAGTTCCATGGCTTCCGACACCAGGATGTTCGTAAAGGCTTGTACCACCTGTGCCAGGAGTAAAGCTTCTCATCAAGCCCCGGCGGGACTTCTTCAGCCGCTGCCTGTGCCCAGCCGACCTTGGAGCCACATCGGTGTGGATTTTGTTACTGGACTTCCACCGTCCGAGGGTAACACCACGATTCTCACCGTTGTTGACCGCTTCAGCAAGGCGGCACACTTCATTCCCCTGCCAGGACTGCCCTCCGCTCAAGAAACCGCTGACGTTCTGGTCAAAGAGGTTTTCCGGATCCACGGCATCCCAGCGGACATCGTCTCCGACCGAGGACCCCAGTTCATCTCCCAGGTCTGGAGGGCGTTCTGCTCAGCACTCAGAGCTACGGTAAGCCTCACCTCAGGCTACCACCCTCAGTCTAATGGCCAGACGGAGAGGGCTAACCAAGACCTCGGAGCTGCATTCCGCTGTGTCTCCGCCAAGAACCCGTCTGTCTGGAGCAAGATGCTCACCTGGGTGGAATATGCGCACAACGCATTGCCCTGCGCCTCCACGGGGAAATCCCCGTTCGAGATCTCCCTAGGCTACCTCCCACCTCTGTTTCCCGACCAAGAGGCCGAGATTGCTGTCCCTTCCCTCGCCACCCACATGCGCCGGTGCCTCAAGCTATGGAAGGACACCAGGGCCGCGCTTTTGCGCACGGCTGACCGCAACCGGCGTGTCGCTGATCGCCACCGCACACCTGCACCCGCTTACAAGCCTGGCGACTCTGTGTGGCTTTCCACAAAGGACATTCCCCTTCAATCCACGTCACGCAAGCTCCAACCCCGATTCATTGGCCCCTTCAAGATTGACTCCATCATCAACCCCTCTGCTGTTAGATTGTCACTCCCTGCTTCCCTTAAAATTCATCCCACATTTCATGTTTCTTGTATTAAGCCTGTGTCCACCCCCCCTCCCCCCCGTATTATTGATAACCACCCTGCTTATACTGTGAAAAAGCTTTTGGACATTTGTAAACGAGGCCGGGGGTTCCAGTATCTGGTCGACTGGGAGGGCTACGGTCCAGAGGAGCGTTCCTGGATCGCTCCCAGCCTTATCTTGGACCGCAGCCTCATTAAGGACTTTCATCGAGACCACCCTGATAAGCACTATGGACCGCCAGGAGTCGGTCGTTAAGAGGGGGGTACTGTTACGGTTCTAACCGTTCCACGCCATGTTTTATGTTTATTGTTATGTCACGCCCTTATTTGTATTCACGTTCTGTCATAGTTTATTAGTTTCATACATATTTCCATGTTTTTCCGCAGCCTTGCGTTCATGCTGTTTCTTCTCTTGCTGTCACTCACGCTTCCCTAATTGTTTCATTCTCCCTTGTCTAATTACTAATATACTAACATTAGATCAGGATTGGGTAATACTAACTATCTAACCATGTGTTCATGTTTACCTTACGTTTCTCGTACATGTTAATTACTAATTTACTAACGCTAGGTCAGGATAGGTTAACTACTAATGATTTACTAATTGCCTCGTTACGTGTCTCATTTTCTCAAGCTGTTGTGAATTTCCTGCTGCTCTCAAGCTAAGTGTCTGCACCTGTCTACACCTGCATATAAGATCAGTGTTCATGTCATGTCCTTGCGAAATTGTTGCCTCACTAGCACTCTTAAGCATTTGTCAAGTTTACGTATTCTGATTTCCTGTTTTGATCCAAGCCTGTTTTTTGACCACTGTTTTCTGCCAGCCTTTTGTTTTCACTGCCTGTCCTGACCACGATTCCTGCTTGCTGATTTTGTACTTTTGCCACGCGGCGAGGACTCCGGTCTGACCCTGCTTGTTTTTTCGACTATTCTTTTGCCTTCTCCCTTTTGTACCTCTGCCACGCTGATTGCCTTCCTGGTTCCGAACTACTGCCTGGCTTACCGACGACGAGACTGCCTTCTCCCTTGGTACTTTTGTTTATTGGCTGGATTTTTTGTGTATGACCTTTGCTTGTGCTAAGACAACGATTACTGGACTTTCCTTAATAAAGCCCTTGCGGGTATTTATTACATCCATTGTTCTGAGTCGTGCTTCTCGGGTCCAACCCTCCATGCACTTCGTCTCAAATGCACTGCACATATAATGGAAGAATGCACAGTGCAGGGTTGAAATGCAACTGAATTTGCATTAAATAGGGTTGTATTAGCCATAGCATGCTACAAGATCTAGAATTGTATTTTATGTGTATTTTCCAACTAAATTTATGTTCCATGTTCTTTGCCAAAATTTCCAAAATTCCCAAGCTTAGTTTAGAAAATTTTACGCCCCTTTGCAACCATAGTCAGCCAGTTCACAAATATATTCAGGTTGCAAGGATGTTTATAAAACTAAAGAAGCCTGCTGTTTGGAAAACACCCACATTTCTTAGGATCAGTTCTGGGGTATGGCTGAATTATTTTCCCCAGTTTAACACTGAGGGCCTAACGCTCATCAGTTGTTACAAATTGTATTGACGAAGAGAGAAGTGTATCCTGTCATGGGCTGGTTTTTACACATCAACGTCAATCTATGAAAGGAGAAACAGTAAGCTACCTCACAGTGATTACATTTTACTGCAAAATGTAGAGCTGCTAAAGCATTAGACTCTTTCCTTAACTTAAATGTGTGTCATTCACATCTACATCTGTTTTATGCCTCATTTTTACAATATTTACAGTATTTTTGAACACTGTAGAGGTTGCTCAGTAAATCCACAGTTCCCACGACCTATGTATTCTTATAGACATTTATAATTATGGCTGCATTATCTAAGACACAACATTGAGTTTGACATCTGATAAGTGTCAATGTACATAAAACATTGTGCTGTCATTCTTTTCATGTACCTGATGAAGTGGTTATCAAATTATTACCCGAGATGTTTCCGCAATTAATTGAATGGCTTGGCTTGAAACACAGGCTCTGTTGTCCCCTTGGTGACAGAGGACTGAAATACATGCAAAATAACATTTTCTCTGGGCTCTAGCAATAACATAAAATGGTGACATCAGAAAATCAAATACTGTAGGCTCTCAAGCTCAACATTGGTCAAATCCACCATGAGGTGGCCAGAGCAGAATTTGCTATACAGTGAGCACCATAATTAATTGGACAGTGACACATTTTTGTTAATTTGGTTCTGTACTATAGCACTTTGAGTTAGAAAGGATACAATGAGGTTGAAGTGCAGACTGTAAGCTTGAATTTGAGGGTATTTTCATCCATATCGGATGAACCAAACATCTTTGATATCTTATTTTCTGGTACTCTTACAAGCGATACTATAACTTCTCTGCATTTGAATGGATCTCTATGGGAATTGGGTGGGACAAGATTTAGCTGTAAATTATGCTGGAACAGTATGGAATACATGATTGGCGAAATGGCTGTAAGTCATCAAGGGTTTGAGGTATCAAACAAGCCTCAAACCATCACTGCTGCCAGATATGCAGTAGATATGGATGGAACTATTTGAGGTTTGTTTCTCCTGACAAATTTTTCCAATTGAACTCTATGGAAAAATAAGTCAGGAGAAGAAACCCTTCAAGTAAATATTGTTTGATGCCCGAAAATATAAAAGGTTGTACAAAAGGTTCTATAATTTCTAAACGGTTCATCCGATATGGATGAAACCTCATTGTTAGTGTATCCTCTCAAACTCAAAGTGCTAGAGTACAGAACCAAAATAACAAAAAATGTGTCACTGTGCAATGAATTATTGTGCTCACTGTATTTGCTATGAATGTGTTTTTGAGTTCACACCAACTAAAAGGTCACCACATTCTGTCCTGTAAAATATATTCCAGTGTGGATTTCTTCCACTCCATGGCCCATAGTTTATTCTCATACATACTATTAAACTTGTAGCAGTACTTACCTTTAGTCCTGTCCAAAGCAACCAGAGTCCTTATAGCTGACCTGTTTTAGTGCACCAGGTGTAGGCCTAACCTCTTTGCAAAAGGCATCCATACCAACATACGTTCACTTTTCAAAAGGGGCTGGTGTTTTTATGTTCATTGATCTGTGAGCATGAATAGCAGATTATTTACTCACTTTCTAGACATTTCATCTGAAGTCTCTTCATTTAGTGCAATAGCCTGGTCAGAGATTATCCAGTCTTTTATTGTAGCAGCTGCACAGGAGACATAATTTTCTGAGAGTTTAGGAAAAAGAGAAAAATCCCCATTGTACTTCTCAAACATGGCATAGAAACAGATTTTCTACATTCTGTGAAAAGTAAACCAGGCTAACTCCAGGGTTGTTCTAGTTTTCGCTGTCATTTAAAATGGGATATCTGGAAATGGCTGTTTCATTAAATGATAATTGGAGTAAGAGATCATTTCTGGAGGACCACATCGGGACGACATCTGTTTATTAATGACAGATTTAAAAAATGTATCAGGCATCAATGTGAGTTGAATCAGGAAGGTAACTCTGTGTAATACAGCCCACCATAATATGATATGTCCTTGTAAAAGTGCCCTTGACCTTTATGTACCATCTGTGGAGGTTTCACAATACAGACCTTATTCTGTTCTGCTGTATGTTTCTAGTTATTAAAAGAAAGAAGAACCAAGGAGTTTTTTATAGCTCCAGTTCGAGTGTCTAAATGTTCCAAAGGTATGTTTGTATTTTGTGTACTGATAAAACCCACTGCACAGACTTCCAGCTGAGTATGTTAAGAGTGAGGTATTAGCAACATGCTACACAGTAAAACACACTTCAATTACATTTGTTGTATAATTGATGAATGAAATGAGAATAATTTCTTACATTAAAAGCTGACAAAACCTCAATTTGTTATGCTAAGTACCCTAATCTTTTTTCATAGAAACTCAGGAAATACTTGCTTGTGTGTGTGCTGTATGGGATTGAAAAAATATGTCTTGTGAGGCATTGGCAGTTCACTTCAGACTTTTGAATGAAGCATATTGACTTCTGTGCTGATTTTTTAATTTGAAAAGACAGGGCTTTCTTTCTCTACAGTTTAATAAACAAAAATCCTTCATTGCTTGCCAACTCACATATTTCACTCGTACGTTTTGAGTATGCATGATTGAGCAAATCTGAGTGAGCTCTGGATGCCTGATTGTTTGAGTGACAAAGAAAGAAAAGTGCATACAATGGAATGTGTGAAGCACATTTCTGCATGGCTGTTTAACTATAGGGCTAGCATTTGAATTAATTGACTCGTAATAGAACTATTTAATAATATAGTATAAATTTCATGCAGTAATAGAAATGTGCATCAGGACACGAGTAATATTAAAGTGATTGGTACTTTAAATTGAAAGATTCCGTCTGAATGCTTGAGTTGAGTTTCTCTTATTCTTTACTCAGAGAAATTCTTTCTTTTTGTTCTGGTAAAATGAATTGTGTACGGTCATAAAGTAGCCTATTTTCATTTTAAGAATCAAGAAAACAGGCTGCCAAATCTTACCTTTTTAAACTTTCCAGGGACAGTACGTTAGTCATAACATATTTGTTTTTAGTTTACTGTGAGTTCTTAAGATTGTGTGCAGAGCTGTACACAAATGTAATATTCTCTGCAACACTTTCTAGTAATGCCTCTTCATCAAATCAAATAATGTTTATTTCAGTAGTAAAACCTCTGGTGCACGGTGAATACAGAGCTTGTAGTGAGGAAAAATATTCTTGGCAGTCAGTTCACCTTAATCTTTAATATCACTTAGGGTATGCCTTTGTGTTTTCTTTGCTTTCAACACTTGCTGAAAGGACATGTGTTGATGTATCTGTTATTTTCACAATGTATATTTCATCCAAGCTAAACCATGCTTTTTAGAGGTAAACATTTCCCTTGAGTAGCATTTGCTTGAAAGCATTTGCTGTGTTTGTAAAGCTTTGTCTTAATTTATTATCCTTTATTTTTACAGGTAGTCTCACTGAGATCAAGATCTCTATTACAAGAGAGACCTGCGAACAAAATAAAAACATGTATAAAACTTTAAAAACAAGTACAATGCAGCCACGTTAACATGCAGCATTCAAACAGCATACAGGGAATCAAAGGAAACACGTACATACAACATTAAGAAAATCCATGTATAAAACTTTAAAGTTTTCTAAAGAAATAAGAGTTTTTAGTTTAAAGGTTTTTTGCAATTCATTCTAATTATGAGGGGCATAGTATTGAAAACCTGTTTTGCCCAGCTCAGTATTTATATGTGGTGTGTCTAAGGCTAAGAAGTCCTGAGACCTGGTACCATAGTTACTGGATTTAACCCTTTGACGCATACGGTCACACCGGTGTTACATCGCTAGAGTGGTCCCTGAAGCGTACGGTCACACCGGTGTGATTAGAACACAAGATTAGAACGTCTATTTACGAATGACGCAACAATACTATGCCCCTCATAAGTGGGCTATCCCTCATTCTTAACCCTAGGACTAAACACACTGTTCCACAAAAACATTGTACCAAATAAACATCTTTACAACATTTACATTTATTTGTTTATGCAGACGTTCACACTTTCACAGAAGTAATGTAAGCAGCAAATACCCCCTAGCCTATAACGTTGATTTAGCTACAGTTTGCTAACGTCAGTGCTAACCAAGCTGTCAAAATGAGCTAACTACGGGCTGACAGAAAATACAATATACACAATCTTATAGCGATTACACTTTACAATGTTTTACATCACGGGTAAACTCATCCGTGATCAAAATAATTGACGAAATACTCGAAAAACGCATTTTCGAAAATAATCCGGCAGTAGGCTAATATTGGTTTGCGGTGCTGCCATCTTGATCTTCCGCATTCAAACAAAGATGATACATGATGAAGAGATGCTCCACTTGCTCCCAACTGTAACCATATCAATTCTCAACCAAGTTAACCTGGAAGTGAGTTATCTTGTCACGTTATCATCTTTGGTTGGACCAGAGATGACGTTGTATGACTGCGCCCGTGTTATTAGCTTTATCAGAGATAAATAGCATCTCATAGCATATGGTGAGCAGTAACGTACAACCTTCAAAAATTTACTTTACCAACATCATGGGTGTCCATTGCAATGGTTGCTAGAATCGGAATACACCATTTGTAACAACTATTTGAAAACATGCTAAAAATATTTAAAATAAAAACATTTTCACCACACAAACAATTAGCTGACAGATATTTTTATTGATGCAAATGAAAGACGGTGCAGTTAGCTACGGAGTCAGATGATGACTGTCCCTCATCGCCTCACACATACTGAGAGTCATCTAGTGTTGTTATATATTATATATTATATAGTGTAGGCTATGTATATGTATGTATGTGTGTGTGCTAATATTAGCTAACTCAACCGTGCGAAGGCTAGTGCTGTGACGTAACAGTTGAATTTTAGAACAGCTGTTGCACACAGAAAAAAAACTCACGCTTTGGGGCCGTTGAAAATATTTTAGAACTTACGTGCGAAAAGGTTAAACATAATTAAAGATGAGAGATACATCCAGGCTATGGCTGATCAATGTCCTACCCATTAGTATGCCTAGGTTCATTCATTCTTGAATATCTGTGGGTAATACATGTTTTGTTTAAATTTAAGCCAGCAAAATAACAAAATCTAAACTCTGTAATCACATAATTTAGAGGACAATGTGTTAATTGTTGTAAATTCTCATTTTTGATCCATCAGAAAGGATTTTACCCTTCAGCTAACCATGCTGTTTGTTCACTTGGTACTGTAGAAGCAGGCACTGTCAATCAAATAAATTAAAAAAGAATAATGGCTATCGAGAGGACCTATATAAAGATGAGAAGTAGGATAATATTTTTCTTTTGATTGGTTGATTATAACAAATATAATTTTGGACAGAAACATGTTATGTGCAATGTGGAAAAAAGTGCCTTTGAAACAGCTAATTGAGCTCACTCTCTTTGAAAATGCAGCTAGCCTACTTGTCAATGTTATTTTGTGTATTCTTATGCATTTTGGTTTCACCATGTAGAAACTACAGCACTTTCAGTACAAAGCCCCCCCCCCCCCCCTATCAGGATACTGAAGTACAGTATGAAACGTATTGAAATGTATAAAAAAGTATAATTGGTGTTGTCCAATTTCTTCATCAGACCACATTGACAGTGCTATTTGCAGTTCTGGTGACCACACTATAAGAAAGATATAAAAGCTTTTGAAAATTATATGGAATTGAAACTAGGGATTATCAGTAAATTGATACTTGGGATTTTCTCAGACTGTGATATTTGACTTTCTAATCCCTGTTCCCTGGTTATTAGGGAACAGTGTGCGGACAATATGTGTAGAGTACACACAGTTGACAGAGTTAGAGATTGGAATAAAACAACTGATTAGGGGTTTCTGTGACCTTTGCCCTCATCACCGAACAGCTTGGAGCATTCTATAAAACAGAGAGAGTGGACATATCTGTCATTTGTCCTAAAAATAATTTTATGGCTACCCATGTGTAGAAACTGGAAACCATTCTTGTGATGGAATCAGACTTTGATAAAAGCAGTGAATGGGCTAATTATGGCAAATTGCAGAAAATTCAGTGAAGACATTTTAACCTGTTCGCGCAGATGCCCAATTTGGCCAATCCTCATCTATATATGTTCTGTTTGAGGCTTTAGGTGTGAGCATCACAAACACTTGGATAATGGCTTAAATTAAGCAGCACTTAGAATACTAACTTAGATTTGTTTATTGTCATAATTTAGGTATAATAAAGTGCCATAAATGCAAAGAAGATGGCACTTCTTTGGAGAAAATGCAAAAACGAAATGTTGTTTTTTACTTTTCAATTAAATACTGAGAGCTACTTAAGTGAAACATGTAAAAATCCATGAAAGCAAGGCTAGGATGTTCTGTAGCCATGCTGATGAGTTGGCCAAATTAGTAAACATTTAGGCAGGAAGACAACAATTACGCCTAACTGGGTGCATGTATATTGCTGCGTATGCTGTGGTTGATTGCGTAAAGCTGTAGCGACACTGGGGATGTTAACGGTTAATCGATGATTGATTAATTGGTCGTTAAGAACTTGATCGATCATGTGGAATTTGATCGATCTAACGTTGGTATCAAATAAAAAATTCACTATGAATATGAACAACTGTAGCGTCATCTTGAATTGTATCAATGCGAGGAAATATTTTACTACCAGGGTGGGAAATTAGCACCTGCCAAATGCGGGTATATTTCAGAATGGTCTGGTAAATGTATCTAACCTACCTGCCACAGTGGCGTGTAGCAAAGCGGATACAAGCAGGAATAACAAAAATCTCTGATTGCCTAAATGTGAGACAGAAAAAAAAGGAAAGCGCTTGTTAGAATATCCCGAGATGAGCCCGCCTTACGCCGTGTTCACAACTCATCCATTGTTTTTACGTAGCCTATACCATAAATTCTCAATGCAGTCCCGCCCCCAGAGAAACACAGCGCCATAACAGATCTGATGGAAACAACGAGAGAAAATAGGCTACCATCTGAAATCCTCGCCAAATAAGTTAGCTGGAGTTCAAGGAAAAGTCTATGATATGCTTTTCCCCACATCTCAGCAGTGGGTGAACCCAGTAGCCTATCCTGCAGTTTGTTCTAGAGCTAACGTTAGTCGGAAAACTTTGCGAGTCTTGGCTCTCAAGTTAAATGAAAGAAATAGCTTAGGTTACTTCCCAAAATAAGCTATGGTATTATGTCATACCTTCGATATAAAGATACATTTTGTACGGAGAATATGTGAATTATTTGCCGAATAAAATTTGTATAAAACAAACCTTTCAGAATGAAAACGGATGTCATTTAATATTGTTTGTTTACATAGTTTTATTAGTTTGCTGGAAAATAAGATTGTTTACAAGTTGTTATCAAAGAAACAAGCAGTGAAATTAAGCATTTATGTGAGTCGTTCTTGTTATTTTTTATGAGGCTCGCTCGTTAGTGTAGTTAAATACGCAACGTTTTTATTAATCTATTTATACTATGAGTCAATCATCATTCACGTTTAATAATTGTATAATTGTAATAATTAATAATTATATGGATATATCAATTTCTTGGTGTGAAATAACGATTTGATTGAAAAACACGCATTTAGTATTTTCTGTCATAGGCAAAATGTTAACAGTTTTGGTCGATTAATTGATCGTTAACGTTGTCGATGATCGAGTTCGGAAATGTCTTCAAATTGACATCTCTAAGCGACACAACTAAACTTTATGTTGTGCTCGGCCGTCATTTATTGTTCCAAGCATCCAATGAGACATGCCATACACCATTAGAAAGCTTATAATGTCCTCTATTGCAGTCACAATCACATCAGAATGGACTGGAAAATGTTACAACAACTTAAACAGCAGGCATGATTTTAAGCGTAGACATTTCAGATAATGTACTCACATTATTAAGGGGTGTGTATTTCTCAAACGGATTGTCCAAGATGATAAATGACCACTGAATCTTGAAAGGGACATCTCTATGCATAAATTCCATGGTAGGAGTGTATATTTTAGTTCATATTTAGCAGCAGATATTGATAGTAGAATGACATGGTATAATTACACAATAATTTTACTTGTTTATTTTGCTGTTGTGTGAGCAGCGTTTTTTAACAGCTGTATAGGCATACGTTCGGGCTATTGTTAGCTTTATCTTGTTGCGGAATACAAATTATTGGTGCTGAAAGAATATTTTTGTCAACTCATAGATAGACGCTATTGTTCAATGTGTCACATTTGTTCGGTATAGTTGCAGGTGAGACTGGGTGAGGGCTGTTTGTTAAATGGATGACCTACGCAATAATGGTGGCACTTAGAAACTCCATATTTGGCAGACTTGACATATATCGTGTACTAATAAAGCTAGATCACAGAGTTTGTTGTTTCCACACATAGTTTGGTTGCAGGAGCAATGATTGTCTGAGTTGAGCAATCTTGCACCGCCGGCATCCTGGCCACTAGGGGGCCTGCACGAATGAGCTAAATGTAGTGTGATAGTGAGCAGTAGTGGTCATCATGACTGCAATGGTGTATGGTAAGATTCAAGGGGTGCAAGATTAATTTGTGTACCCTGTATTATAGTGTGGTAATTGTGTCACAGATATATTAAAGGAGATTTTGAGGTATGTTTTCTCTGCTGTACATGAGGCAAATAAGTTGACAATTAGTTTGTACCATCTGTGTGCCACAGAAGTTTTAGTTGATGAGGAACCACTTGACGAATTTAAAGGTTTTTTGCACACATATGTAATATGTTTGGCAGAAAAATAATAAACCAAGTGTGACAATTGTGGGCACTGTTAATCTTTATTAGCATTATTGTTACTGAAGGCAAGGCCAGCATAAATTAAGCATGCTTTGACATTTTATTTGTGAACTTTCATTAGATTCAAAAATGTGGTTGTCCTAACTACCTACATATCATAATAATTTTCTAAATGTCTGACTTAAATATTTTGTAATAAATGTAGCTATGCCATAAACTAAATATAAAATATGGTTAATTCCTTTTAAACTGTCGACTTTTAGCAAACGTATTGGGATTTGGATGTGTTTTTTTGGTTCACAAGACATCCATACTCTGTTAGGATTTAAATGAACCATGATGCTTCAATGCCTTCCAGTGTGTTTATAAAAAACTGTCTATATTTCAGAATCAATATATGTTAACAGTCCGGACAATATATGTCCGACCGCCCAGTGCAAACCAGGTATTGAATCTTGCCTAATAAGGCTCAAAATTAACTTTTTTTTACTTGGTAGCACTTCCTGAGATAAAAATGTTCAGAGCACATTTTCTTGACCTGGCTATATCATGACAGTGCTTACCAACACTAGTTTGCTTTTCCACATGGCAGACAATTTCAAACAAAATGTGCTAACCACTTGGCAGATCAACAGAGTGAGTTATATACTGTTTGTGAAATGTAGGCTACGCAGCTTGACATAAATACGAGAGGTCTGCTAAGCAAATAAGTGATGGTAATGTATTAACAGTCTTTAGTCTATGCTTTTAAGCTTTGCTTTCAGTTTGTGCTCTAAACTCTGGTCCCTTCTAAACTATTTACTGATGGTTAATAGTAAAACGGCTACCATATTTACCTAATTTGAATAGTAAAGGCTTTAGTGTGAGCTGTGGTCTAGTAAAAAAACTCAGACCCGCTCCTCAGTGGCAGGCTCATTCTAGGACAGTTAATGTAATGTGCTCCCGTGTAACAATGGTGTCTCTGTTCTCCCTAAGTGACAATGCAACCCAATGTACCCATCTTGACTGTCCCTTTCTGCATTAATTACACATTTGCATCTGATCCTTTGTAATCCTTCTAAGGACAGATGCTTGGAGACCTAAGCAATTAACTTTGCGTGCCTTTGTACCTCTAAATGGATAATGGACAGCTGTGACAAATGATTTACTTGTTGTCATTTGTAAAATCTAAGAAAATAAAACTTGAAAGGCCAATATTTATCAGGAGTAGAGCCCGACCCATATGGGCTTTTTGAGACTTCTCAGGAAGTGCTACCACAACAAGGATCCATATTGTTTATTTTATTTTATTTTCAAATGTAACGTTAAATGTCGATAGTTACCAAGGAATGCAGAAGATAAAATCCGCGGTCAAGGAAATGCTCTGCGTGGAGGACATTCTAGGTTTCGAAAACCACAGAACAGAATGCATTTGAATAGATAATGTGTAGCCTACGAACAGGTCATGTTAGCGAAAACCTAAAACCTAAAAACTAAAACCCTAGTGTGTACGAGGCCATTAGCTAACGCTTGATGACTGGTAACATAGATTGTGTACCGATAAGGTTTTTCCTCTCACCCTAAAGTTAGCTGAGCAGGGGCTGTTTCACAAAGCAGAATTCGCTCAAAAACCTGCACTGAGTAAAACCCGGAAAATACAATTTTCTTCAGTCCATGTTCCAGATTTGGGAGGGTTCCGGGGTTTACTCAGTGCAGTTATTCAGCAAACTACAAAAGCTTTGTGAAACAGGCCCCAGGAGCTGTCATTAGCTAGCTACCGTTAGCTAGCTATTCAAAACAAAGTCGGTCACATTAATCCCATGAATTTATTCGATATGAAAATAAATGCCTGTTAGTTAAAATACAGGGGTGAATCTATATGCAGTCAAGCCGGAAAGTCTGCCCACCCCTTTCACCTTCTCCACGTTTTATTACATTACAGACATATTCTACAATAGATTGAGTTCATTTTTTGTCTCAAAATTCTACACAAAATAGCCCATACGGACAAAGTGAAAACATGTTTTTAGAAATTTTTGCAAATGTATTAAAAATCGAAAACTGAAATCTCTCATTTACATAAGTATTCATACCCTTTGCTTTAACATATTTTTAAAGTATCATATTTAATATTTGGTCGCATATATTTGCATGCTGTTACTTCCTGAAGTCTGTGACCCATCAACATCAAAAGACTCTCGATATCTTATTTCCAGGTACTTTTACAAGCGATACTATAAGTCTCTGCATTTGAATGGATCTCTATGGGAATTGGGGGGTGAGATTAGATTCAGCTGTAAATTACACTGGTACAGTATGGAACACATGGCTGGCTAAATGGCTGTAAGTCATCAAGGGTCTGAGCTATCGAACGAGCCCCAAACCATCACTCTGCGGACAGATATGGAGTAGATGTGGATGGATCACTGCAAGGGTTATTTCTCCTGACTCATTTTCCTATAGAACTCTATGGGGAAAAAAGTCAGGAGAAACAACCCTTAAAGGGATTTTAAGCAAAAGTTTGCAAAAGTTTCTAAAAACATGTTTTTGCGATGATTAGAATTGATAAGCATCGATCGCATTATAAATGAATGTGCACATGTATTTATTTATTCAAAAAAAATTCATTTCATTATTTAAAAAATACAGACACGACTACTTTTAAAACTGTTTTGACTAGCTTTAATCCATGTTTCTGCTCCAACCCCCACGTAAGCGTGAGTTGAAAGCAGCGACAGGCGGGAATCAAGCGACAATGAGACGGACAGATCTGAGCGAAATGGCTAGCTGCTCGAGTGCGACAAAAAAGACAGAAATTGACAGAATTTGCGATGTTCCGAACAGAAAATCAGTGGTATGTAAGCATTTCGGGTTTAGAAAGAAGGAGGGTGTACTTGACAAAACCGCTGCAATATGCAAGATATACCAAGTTGAAATCAGATACACAGGCAACACCACAAACATGATAAACCAAGATTTTCCTGGAGAAATGGCCAAACAGTTCTTTTATTTGTTTTTATTAGTTTTTATACACATACCATGTCCAGACAGTGAATTGTAAAGTGCTTTCTGATATTTTAATTTAAACCATTTTCTATTCAAAATCAAGTAGACGTTAGAGACAAAAAACTAAAATAGTAAGACTATTTCCAATGTCTTACGTTCAATTAATTATTACTACGTTAACTGTCCGATTCCATTCATTTTTGAGTCAATGTGACAGCCCTAGCCTACTTGAGAGTCAGAGGCGGTCTTACCCATTAGGCAAAGGTCGGCAATTGCCTGGGGCCCCAAGCTGACCCCATACTACAAAGGGCCCCGTTAAATGCCTCATAAACGTTTCCCCCCCCCCCCCCCAGTAATGAATTATGTCTTTCTAAAATTCATGTGCTAAATGCCATCAGAATGCCTAATTCATGAGTGTCTTAGTCACCCCCCCCCCCCCCCTCAGTCCCCCCTACATTGGACTATTTCATGATGAGCCGTCTGCGGAAATGATTCAGTCGCCAATCCGTGTTTCAGCTCGGCACGATTATTAAAAAGTGAAAATGAAGCGAAGCTACCCAAGCGGTGCTGAGAAAAGGAGGAAGCAGGAGGAAAGGAAAAGGTTTGTGGCAAAACTACCAAAGCTAACTACATTTTTCACGGCGGCTAGTAGTAGTACAGATGCCACTAATGAAGAGCAGAGTCAGTCTGAGACTGCTAGCACTAGCACTAGTGTTGTTAGCATTGCTAATGCTAGCGAAGAGGAGCTAACGTTATTAGGGATGTGCGCGTTTAGTCGACTAGCCGATTAAACGTTGCTACCCTCGCTAGTCGGCACCAGAAATACTATTCGGTTAAACTTACTATTTTATTCATGTACACATTTAAATTACATATTGACATAATTTGCACTGAAATTTCATGTTTTCCTGGTCAAATGTTGCTTTATAAAAAAACGAGAATCCGTTACTAATGTTAACAACGCCGGATTAAATTATTTTTTTTTTTAAACGAAGGAAAAAAACAAAACGCATTAGCCTGTTCGCCCTGCAAGTTAAACCAGCGAGGTGGAAAGAGTAAGTAGGCCTATCGCGTTGTTGAATAGCCCAATAAAACTAATCTAATGTCGCGTCGATCAGTCGGCCTAATTGTTATTTTTTTGTGTTCCTATTATTGGTTGCTTTTCTGATGACCGATTATTATTTTTTACTGCATTTGCTATGCGATCACGTTCACCCAATGAAAATGCCGTTGTAATAATCAGGCACGTTTCCTAAAAATGTTTTGTTACGTTGAATATTGTTTTCAATAAATGTTATTTGTTAACTTTTATTTAGTGAGTTGTTGTCATGTTTTGTAGGATAATGTGCAATGTTCATAATGCAAGACGCAAAGTGCCACACATTTCAGCGGCATTTAAAATACGATTTGGTTATTGAAGAATGTGATTAACGGTTTCAAATGTCAGGGAAATTAGTCGTTAGGAACATCCCTAAACGTTACCCATTGCTTCTGCTGGCAGTGCCAACCTAGATTGCTCCAGCAGCAATGATGATGATGATACATGCATCACAACTGATCTTTCTTAGATAAATAAGGATTGAAAAGGGGGGAGAGCAAGAGATGTGTGAGGGCCCCATGCCTGTGTTTGCCTTGGGCCCCAAAATGACTAAGTCCGCCACTGTTGAGAGTTGACCAAGGAACGTTTTTTCCATGTCTATATCACAGCCTCACTCAATTGTCAAAGCCGACACCAGATCAGCACTTTTAAACACAAGCCTACGACAATCACAGTGAGAATAGGGCACTGTAAAAGAAAAAGGTTATAAAATAATAATTGATTGGATTTTTATTAAGCTGAGATATCATTGATATTTGAATTAGACTAATGTATTACATGTTCAGTCATCTTAAAGGTAAACCTCAGACATTTTGAAATATTCAGTAGCCTAACTGAAATAAATGTGTAACCTTAATTAATATAATGTAGTTGTATTGAATTTTTGTTGTGTTTCATTTTTATGTAAATACTACAGCAGAGCTGTGAAAGAATTGTATTATATAATTATATAATTAATAATTATACTGAGCACCCCCTCCCCCCAGTCAACAACGCCATCCACTAATAACAATTTTCTAGGGGAAACACTGTATTCAGCACAACACACACCTGCCAGAGTGCTTTGTAAGTAACAGGACAGTAGGAGAAGAAACACCTGACTTTCATTGTAACTCATGACTAAATACCAGACTTAGGACACCCTACATAAGTGTACAGTGAATTTATGTAGTTTCTAACCAAGCTTCAGTAAAACAAATATTTTGCATAATATTTAAAATGTCTGACCTGAGAATGTCTGAACAATGCCTCAACCTCGAAGACTGTAGCCTACAGAAAATGAGCCTTTTGGGAGCTATCAAAAAAAGACACCTATCCAGTGGTGCACATTGCTTTCAATGCTTTGTAATGTACTGTAACTGTAAGAGTAATATTTAGCAAGGACTAGTGAAACTATTCAAGTGCTTATTATGGAATGCAAATGCTTGATATTTATTTAAAATAGGCTTTTGCTATTTGAAAACTGGAATTTATGCTGGGATGTAATATCATTATTATATATTACATATTCACATTCTCATATGATTCCCATTACTTTATTTTGAGATAAACCAAGTGAAATATAACAAATTCACTTGCATTTCACTTGAATTGCATGTCGTAATAAAAGTTGCAATTTGTCTTTGTTACATGTGTCCATGGATTTATAATAGCCACAGTTGTACAGTAGCCCATGATGTTAGTGTTTTGTGTCTGCTCCTATGCACACCCTCACAAAGGACACAAAACACAGAGACCATGTGCAGCGTCAAGGTCTTATCTACAGGAAGAAATCCCTTCTTTGTTGGGTCTGAAGAGACCGCCAACAGTCCAGGTACGCCATATGCCAAGAAAAACACTGGAGTTCACAGGCGCTTTGACAGGGCAGCGTGGGAGAGCCCATGCCAGGAGGAGTTGGCGAAGACCAGCTGGCTGGGGCTCAACACAACAAAGAGTGTGTCCTGGGTCGCAGGCCAAAAAGGCAGACAAGGAGCCCAGTACACACACACACACGCCAGTGTATGAATTACTGGTGCTGGAGGGTGAGGCTCTCCGCTCAGAGCCCTCTCTCATTAATTGAAGAAGGACTATCAGCTTTATCTTCTTTTAAATGAGGCTGATTGGATAAATGCATTAAGAGCTTGAGTGTGGCATTGTGATGCCATGCATTTGCACATCATGTTAAGGAGCAAATCGCCCGAAAGAACTCAGAATGCAAGAAAGCAGGTGCAATACTGTTGTTGTTGGATGTACTTTCTCTGATAGGCTTTACCTTTTTTCTTAGTAGTTGTTTATTCATTGCATTCAGTGAGCGTTTGAGACAGTGAGCGTTTTATCAAGAAATATTTACTATGTTTAATAAATGGTCTCCCCACATGTACGTCCAGGATTGGGTTTGGTGGTGATGGAGCAACTTCTGAACGGCTAGAGTAGCTGCTGTAATGTAGCTTTCCTTGCTGGCTATGTGAAAAACAGTTGTATCCTGAACAAAAGGGCACGCCTTGTATCCGTAGTCTTTAGTCAGCAGGGTACTAAGCTGCTATATCTTAAAAGGTACATTTGTGACATAGGTCAAATCATCGGTTAGTGTGTATAGAAGACAAAAGTACATTCTAAATGACTGCAGTTATTCTAAGTACGTTAGCCAGTCACCTTGCTTCTAAATTTATCAAAGGTGAGAGCAAGCTATCTAGCTCAATTCTTGGGAAAATGTATTTAACAGCATTAAATTGGCTATCTCAGAAAGGCTTAATTAAAGTATATCAAGGCTAGCTTGCTAGTTAAATTAAATTGCTAGAATAGCCTAAAAAAAAGGCTATGGTGTACAAGTGTAAATAATGAATGAATGGGGTGTAAATGTAAATACAATATTTGAATAGGCCAAATGGAGTGTGTACTTCATATTTTCAGTTGTCACTGAACACATACCGTACTTTGTTTATTACTCTCAACATTAAAATGCATTCACATTGCCTAGTAAAAATCGAATAAAATTGCTTCAGTACTCAGGCTAATTAAACAATGTGAATACGTTTATACGCGAATATTCAAATATTTGAACTATCCACAATTATGATATTTTGGCCGATAAGCTCATTTAATACAAACCATTCTGCTGGGAAGCCACCTTTTTTGGATTGAATTGCGCTTTCCTTTATGACAGCTTATCGTTTTAATTAAATCCACGGAATAACTTCACAGTTTCAAATGTGTTTACATTAATTCAATAATAACACAGCATGTGCTTATAGAAATGTTCAGAAGGACCGAGTCATCAAATTAGGCTGTATATCATTATTTTAGCGACAGAAAAAAAGAATGCAATAAATGAAGAAAATTTGTAATTGTAATTCAGGCATGTAAAGATTAAGTCCAGAACATGGAATGTCCAGCAAATGGTTGTTCTTAGAGGAATTAAGGTCATAGAAAGATATTGCCTCGAATGTCACAGTGTAGAAAGAGAAATTGTAACAGTTTTGGCCCTTATGTTCGGGCAGTGTTCTTTCACAATAAGGGCATGCTGAGGTTCTCTATGCACTGTGGTTCAGTTTAATGATTGTGAAATATTTACTTGTGTTGATATCTGCGCAAATTGCACTGGCACTTTTAAGCTTAAGCTTATAGGCAGGGTGCAAGCACAAAGGGGAGCCCTCAAAGCCTGGGTAGTACATTTTCATTTATAAGCAGATGATCTGCAGGACCCCCCTCGCCCCCCCCCCCCCCCCAGATCTTTGGCATATATCAATAGATGGCCTCAAGCCATTTTGCAGAAAAAGCATGTGGCAATCAGCATTCCTCAACAACGAGGCCCACACCTTTACATTGCAGTGTAGCTGGGAAATATAAATCAGAGCCAATGCATTAAGTTAACACAACATATCGCCCCCCCCCACCACCCTTGGGAAAGCATTCAGCATGCATGGTGTTGAGCGGTGAGCTAAAATTGTATCGGTTATGAAATTTGTCTCGTGGTCAACTAGTGTACTTTATAATCTCTGCAGTTCAATTATTTGCATGTTTCATTCACCTTGACCTTCTCATCCAGTGCATCATTTATTTTGTCCCTTTCCAAATCCAGACTGTGAACTTGTCAATATGTAGAAAAGCTGACAGATTGAGTTTTAACATGATCTGTGGTATCTTGACCATGCGCATTGGCTAGGCACAAACATTTCCCCGTGAGACTTCAAAATGGTGACACCTTCTTTCTTCCTTCCTAATATAGCACGAGCACGTTTCTCATGCTATATTAGCCAATGTGATGTGACATTTTAACACATACTGTACCTGGAGGAATCGGGTTGTAGTCTCACATAATTAAATTTTTTGTCGTGGTTTTAATGACAAAGTATGTTTTATGCATGTATTGATGTCTGTCTTCTCATTTTCAGTAGTTGGCAGATAGTCATCTCAGAAAAGAAAATCTGTTAATTTCCTGAAAATATGGCTAAAATGAAATGAGGAGAACAATGAACCTCCCCATAGTAATTTGAAGTTCCCAATTTGCATGCCAGGACTCTCAAATATATAATTAATCTTTTTTTTTAAATTATAATAATTGGGTGCCCAAATTGAGGGCTGAGTATATCCAATTCCCACCCCAAATTGGAATGTCCAATTTTCTGCCACCGCAGCCACGTTTGTGCAGCAAACCCCACTGCCCATTCGGAAGACATCCACGGTTCTCCTCTGAAACAGATGGTGTTGTCAGCGGCTTCTTCTGCAGATACGGTTAATCTCACATAGAGTGGAGTCGGACACAGACCTTTCATATGTGGCGTTGACTGCAATTGACTGCCGCCAGATCGACCAGCAGCGGTTGCTAGATAGTAATGAATGTGGAACCCTATCCAACTGCACCCTCCCATTCCCTGGGCAATGCAATCACCAATTGCGTGTCTCCCTATGGCGCTACCATCTAGTGTGTAGCAGACTTGAGAAATGTGCTATATATTTTTATGTCTCCGCGCCGGTGATAGCCATGGCCGGAGGCATTATGTTTTCGGGTTATCTGTCCGTCTGTCCGTCCGTCTGTAGGTACGTCTGTCTGTCCCAATCTCGTGAACGCGATATCTGAGAAACGCCTTGAAGGAATTTTTTCACATTTGGCCTAAACGTCCACTTGGACTCAAGGATGAACTGAAAAGATTTTGGTGGTCAAAGGTCAAAGGTTAAGGTCACTGTGACCTCACAAAAGACATTTTTGGCCATAACTCAAGAATTCCTACGCCAATTATGAAATTTCACACAAATGTCTAATTGTACTCAAGGATGCACTGCTTAGATTTTGGTGGTCAAAGTTCAAGGTCACTGACCTCACAAAAGACGTTTTTGGCCATAACTCAAGGATTCCTACGCTAATTATGACAAAATATATTTTATATCCAAAGGTTCAAAGGTCAACTTCATTGTGACATCATAATGTTTTAACATGTTCAGGTACATGACTGCACAGTTTCCTAATTTCATTTGCAAATAAATAAATGACAAAACTGTATTGGCTGGCTAATTAGCTTTTCTATCAGTCCTCTGTACTTCTCTGTAAAAATAGTCTCTAAGTGAAGACAGCATGTTTCTCACTGGAAATTATTCACTGGAATCATACATATCAATATAGTGATAACTTCCATTTCACCAATAAATACACTTCATACCTTTTACATTTTATTTTTTCAAAGTCTTCACGACATACATTTTATGCATTTGGACTCTGGACAAACATGGATTTAAACTGCAACTTAACATGTTGGTGGAGGTATAGAACCTAAGTTTATTTAATTGTATGTCATTGATTTTTGTATTTAAATGTTTCTGAAATTTCAGGGTTTCCCCAGGAAAATAGTTAGTGAAGGGGGAAGTGCCTCAGAGGGTAAGCAGCGGCGGCGTGAAGTGGCGAGCCGTGGAATTCACGCGGTATAGCCTACACTTGATCTGGTGAAAACATGACTACACAATGCCAATTTAGTTAAATAGCACCACTGTGCCTTTTTTCCCCTTCCATGGAGATCTGAGTCTGAGGTTTTAGTGTTTTGTCTCTGATGTTTGCAGACGTGTTACACCTTCGCTATTAATACCTGGGGGAAACCCTTGATTTTAAATACATCTTTCTTTGTGAACAACAGTATTGTATTAATTTGATTTGGTGCCATTGGACTGTAATCAATCATGATTATGCAAGAAGCTTGAGTCCAAATGGAGCATGAAGACACAGGTGCATTAGGACCCAGTGTTTCACAAATACATATTAGTGTGTTCCTTATTTCCCAACACATATTATCAGGCAATGTGATTATTTACAAAAAAAATTGTAATCTTTATGATTACGCAATTGAAGGTGTAATTATTTAGTTCCCGAAAGCCTTTTGTAAGTAGAGGTGTGACTTCTATACATTTAGTAAAATCTCTAAATGAAACACTGTAAGATATAAAGACTCGACTGTGAGTGACGAGTCGTGTAGCACCTTCACTACTGCACCCAACACCGTACTGTTGTATCCTCTCAACGCAGATTTGAAGGTGTCCGCTCTGTAATACACATCATATGACGCTCTTATATTGGCCACTCTGTGGCTGCTTGCTTTTATAACTTTGTATTGTTATTGCAACCATTTAGTGATTTTCTGAGTTTTGCTCATTCCTATTTAAAAGTAACTTTAAAAAAGTATGAGTGCTCTGTCCCATTTCAGTTGCATTAAGCATGACTTTTCATTGTATCGTTTGTCCTGTGCGGCAGATCCCTTAATGGAGAACTTCCTTAATGCTTAATGGAAATTATTTTGAAGAACTAGTGTTCTGAGGAGATTTTTTCTTAATTTTGAAACGTGCATTATTCATTAAACTTTTAGTATTTCCAGTTTGATTGTTGTTAGAGTTAAACTGATAATATGGATAATGATTAACATCCCTGCAAAATCTTGCTATTTTGTTCAGCTGACCATTGACTGACCAAATTAGAATAGAACATTTGCCTTCAGAATGTACAGGAAAAGATCATTCAGACTGAACAAATTAGGTCATTATTGCAATTATGTATTTTATTTTCTATGCAGTGGTGTAGACTATAATTTCATTGACAACACTTTCATTGCAATTTAAAATGAATTATTTGAGTTCAAAACTTGCTGACTTGCAAAATGTAATACTATTTTTAAATTTTTTTTATAAAGAGTACCCACGTCTTTTACCAGTCACTGATATGCAAGATATAGAAAACATACTGGAAGTGGAATTTTGGGTTAATGCCCTCACCCATTAGTGAGTGTGTGTATTGATGTATATGATTTATATTTTTCACTGAATACTGGCAAAGTAGTGATTCCAGAGAATAGATTTGGGAATCCGTTTTAAAGGTTTCATTACAAAGGTGTAAATCACTCACCATTCAAGCATTTACACCAGGGGTAGGCAACCCTGGTCCTGGAGAGCCGCAGGGTCTGCTGGTTTTTTTTTTTTTTCTTAAATAATACACTACTTACTTTGAAAAAAAAACCAGGTGAGGTGAGTTAACTGTGTAATCAACTGCTTTAATTGATCAATTAAATGGCGAGTAACAACAAAAACCAGCAGACCCTGCGGCTCTCCAGGACCAGGGTTGCCTACCCCTGATTTACACTATAAGAATTCCGTAAATGTTTCTGGGTTCAGAATTCTACTTCTACTTTTCTGTGGAGAAAAATCTACACCAATATTAAATAAATAAATAAATAAATAGGTAGTCAATTATTTTGTGATTTATTTCAACATTTAATTATTTCAGGATTGTTGTCGTAAATCTGTCAGCATCACCCATCAAAGCCGGTGGGCAGATTCTAATATCCAATTGGTTGGATTTTATAGACTTGCCCCTTCAGTCTGGATCATTTGACTACCCTGGATTTATTGTTGATTAGAGGCAACGTTCAATTTATTTAGCAGCCTAAAACTAGTAAGCAGTTGTTGTAAAGCTTGCTACAAGTGATTGAATTCAGTGACTAAAACAACATGCTATGCTTGCCCTTACAAAACTGGATAGTTTGCTGCAAGCTTGCAGCTAATATGTAGCATATTTGCAAACTAAATTGTTTTCCACAAAATGTTGCCAGATTTTTGTCAGAGTTTGCCAGTAGTGGTGAACTAAAAACTTTGCCAAAAGTGAATGGCAGTTCACACAAAGCTAATTTGCACGTGAAGAATGCCAAAGGTTTGCTGCAAATTTGCTGGATGGCCTGTATTTTTGTAAGGGTGGTTAAAATAACATTGGCTACCCAGTGCCCTATAATTTGTTCTTAGACCAGACTTTACAATTAGCAAGTAGATACCTAGCTAACTAACGAGCTTAACTGAAATAAAGTACTCACTGCATAGTCTGGAATGATTTGTTGTAGTCTCTTTCTGTTGCTGTAAGCCACTTAGTGTGATGATCCTAGTTCTTCGGGATATGGTAAAAGCTTATTCCAGGCTTTCCATTATTTTATTACTACCTATTGCACAGCAGTCCTCAAAATGGTCCTCAAAATGGCACCATGATTACAGTGTGACTTCATGGCCCAAGAACAGTGTTTATTTTGCCTGTTAGACTGTGGAATGATTAGAATGCTAGATTTTCAGAGCCAGTGTGAGAACTTGGGCAGGGCACTGGGAAACCTCCACTCTTTGTGGTAGGTGCCATGGGATCCTTAGTGACCACAGTGAATTAGGGTGTTTAACATTTCATCCTATACTGCGGTCTCTTGTCACAGTCTGCCAATCATTGCACTGGGACATGAGTTTTACAACTTGATCAAAGGGGGAGACTGCCCCCTGTTGGCCTACAAGCAGCAAGGCCATCTGAGAAGGTCTCCCATCTAACCAGGCCTAGCCCCACTTGGCCACATGACAGGAAAATCCTACAGGGTGGTGTGCTTGCTGACGGTAAGCATTCCAGCCACACATGCCTGTGTTAGCAACACCTCTGTCAGTGCTGCGCTTGCTCAATGTGGAAGTGGCAGAATTACTGTGTGATGAACTGAAACTAAGAAATTTTTTCTACCCACACCCCACACCTATAACCATGAACCATAATTTAATGGTAGGAGATTTCAGTAAGAAATGTATATTTTTATTTTATTTTATGACTGACACATTGACAGTTATGGGAAGTTCAAGGAAGTTCAACATACCAGTGACACGTTTAAAAACGTCTACAGCGGAAATAAATGAAGATTGAATATTGTCCCTTTCTACCGACTATGCAGTTCTCAGGCCTGGGTGGGCGTGAAAGCTATAATATTCAGGCCACACCGAAGAGCCCCAAGACAAGTTAGGAGCAGACTCGAAAATGCAAACACCGTTTAGCAAAACAAATGATAGCTAAATAAAAGAGAAAGTGCATGGTGCAACCATGCCATGTTTGAGCCACTGAACTAAAGAAGATCGGTTCACATAATAATACTAACGTTAATCTCAGAGACCGATGTCTTTCAAATAGTAAAGTTGCCGGTAGGCTACAGCGTAGTATGAGGGCATATTCACACTCACCCGATCGGACAAATTGAGCTCAAGTTTCAGGCGACAGTTATTGTTGAAGGCTGTAGTTACAACTATCCATATTATGTGACGTTTATTTACCTGTTAAAAGTGCTTTCCGCAGACATATGATGCAGGACATCATATAACGTTAGTTTCCTTCCAACTGCTCTTTTGTAAGAGCATGTAGCCACAGGGCTTGTCTTTGGGATTTCTGATCGGACAGGGCAAACGTGCAAAATGCAAGTCGGGTTTTTTTAATTGCATTGGCTCTGTTTTTTATGGGAGCGAGTCGGCGTGGCATATGCCCACGGTTTTCTATTGGCGGACGGGACTAGATTACGTGTACTCATCCTGTTTTAATCCCGCCCCCTCGAAATCTTGCCTGATCAATTACAGCCAATTTTGGGGAAAAAAGAAAGGCATATCTCAATTTAGGCATCAATTAGTACTGATATTTGGGTTATGTTTATTCCACCCCGGGAGGACAACAATTAACCATTGAAAAGCTGAATCATCAATTTGAGTTCGCAGTTCCTTTAAAACGCCTTGATTATTTTTCAATAAATAAATATTTCTTTATTCTGATTGGTCGCCAGCACTGCAAAAAATGTCTGTCTTAACAAGCGTTTTACTTTTAGTCTTGTAATGAAACTGGCAGATAGTTTGTCTTATTTAGAAAAAAAGTAACAGAAATAAGATTCTAAAGTCTAGATATAAGATTAAATTATTGTTAAGATTTGGTTTTTGCAGTGAGATCAATGCCTATGATGTCTTCTTTTGCTTACACAGACCCGTATCAAGGACCCATGGAGTCAAAATGTGTTGGCAATTCTTGTTTCACGTTCTTTTAATATTCCCTTATGCCAGGGGTTTTTCAACCTTTTCTGGGACCACCACCCAGGCTCAAAGGCACCCAGCGGAGTCAGAAAGGGTTATATTTAAAATAAGGTTTTATATTTTGATATAATTTTTCCAAACCTAGGTTATATGTAGTCATTGCATATCAAGTCTGGCTAGGGACCCCCTACAGTACCTTCAAGGACCCCCTGTTGAAAACCCAGGCTTTATGCCAATATAATAAAGGCTTTAAAATGTATTCTCGTCTTTCACATGAAAGTACCTTGGACACCTGGGAAGTAAGCTCTATCATTCCTAGATTCTTATCAACTAGCTTTGGATTCCTACTGTTGACTATAATACTGTAGCCAAGCAAAAACAAAGTAAATTATTTTTACGTGAAGAACATTATGGCAGTTGCATTCAATTAGTTACTGTAAAAAAAGCACTTCACACTTTTAATTTACCTGAGGAGCCAACATCACTTGGAATGTTGTCATGTTCCATTATTGTAAATAAAATATGTTGCTATGTTGGATATCACAGATGGCTCTTTTGGATATCACGGGTGTTCAATGCATTGCTCATTAAAATACTCTACTCGCCAAATGTGTGCCTCTCCAATGAGCCATGACTGGTGAGCTAATTACCATTCTTTAAGGTAATAGATGCACAGGACCAGCCAGGTTGACAAATAGTTTCCTCTATATGCTCTATGCAGACAGAATTATATTGATGGAGGTTAAGTTTTTACTTTATTCTAAAATGTGCATGTTTAGAGCTACCGTTCATAGTATTTACTCTGTAGATAGGTTGTGGATATAGCAATGATGGAAAAGTAATAAACGCTATGGTCATTTTCAGCGCAAAAAATGCTGGGTTCCACATGTGCTCCTGTTTGTATTAAGCATCGTGGCAGGAGAGTGTATTCAGGGTAACCGCCCACCCCTCCTGCATCTACTTCAGTAGTAGTATGTGTACAATGACAAAATGACAAATTCCATTTGTTTGCTTTCTGTCCTCAGAGAGTGGTCATTGTAATTGTGCCACTCACCACATCATTGTTAAGAACACAAATGCATATCATATGTTATGCTGTGTTACATTGTGAAATGATTAACGTAGGACGCAACACATTGTCTGTCTCATTCAACTGGCTGCAGGCACAAATTAAAGTGTTTTTTTGGATGTGGGAGATGTGATTGACCGTCACAACTGACATACAGGGGGAAGGTTTACCGCCGCAATAATATTCAAAATAATTGCATCAGCCAAATTAAACCCCCTCAAGAGACAGTTTAGAATTAATCCCCCTTTAGAATTTCAATTGGTTTTGAAAGTACTGTTGTACAATATTTGTCTTGAAAATACTGTTACAACAAGATTACAATAAATCTTGATTTAAATACGAAAAATAAATAAATCAAGGATTAGTGTAACAATCAAGGATTGTGCCACTAGCCATACCCCCATCACAGAGAATTTTTAAACAGCTTTTTATCTCCATTATTCCGTTACTCCTCATTTCGTCCAGCTCAGTGAAAATTACAAGCCTGCAACATTCTCCATCAGATTGGCAGGGAGCTGACAAGCTTGCTAGCTACGATGGTGCCATTCTAGACTATGTCTGACAAACCACCTGCAAACCTAGGGCTTGAAGCTTATGAGATTCAATCGTTTTGTCATCAACAGCTTTTCATATAGGGGGCGGCTGTGGCTCAGGAGGTAGAGCGGGTTGTCTGCTGATCGCAGGATTGGCGGTTCGATCCCCGGCTCCTCCTGTCCACATGTCGGAAGTGTCCTTGGGCAAGACACTGAACCCCAAATTGCTCCCAATGAGCAGGCTAGCGCCTTGCATGGTGGCTGCCGCCATTGGTGTGTGAATGTGTGTCTGAACGGGTGAGTGAGAGGCCATTGTAAAGCGCTTTGGATAAAGGCGCTATATAAGTGCAGTCCATTTACCATTTACTATTTCGTTCCATGAACTTAAACTGATATGATTTGGACTGGAATATTTTTTAAAATTACATTTAGAGGAGGCTTGACTTCCCTTGCTTGACTTCCCCAGCTATCATTGCTAGCTATATGAGTAAACTGGACTTAGTAATCAGTGTGTAGTAGCAAGTAGACTTGTCACGGTGCTACTATTTTTACACCGGTGTTACTTCCCTCTACAACACCATTGATACCGGGATTAGCGGTACCTGTTTTCATAAATTTTCTTTGATTAACAAGTGTGCCGACGATCTGAATAACACAGCTTCTTTCGTCACATCATGTTAGGTAGATTAAACAATATAAACAGTGTACTTTAATAAATTTTTTATTTAAATTAAAATTTGAAATTGTAATTTCAAAATACTGGTATTGAAGGTGTGGAGATAACTACATCAGTCTAGGCTTGTGCACCGTATGACACCGGTTAAACAGAACACTGCGACAATGTCACGTCCCGTGATTAGTCTACCGAAAATCTAAACACTGTAGTTTTACGGTTGGTTATAGCCTTATAGGCTCCCGAGGGAAGTCCACACGCTCCACAAATCTGTTGAATAGTTTTATAGTTGATGATTTCTGAAGACAGATGTGGAAAAATGGAGAGCTTACACACATTTTCTATACATTTTTAAATGATAGTAGCTTAAATTATTTATTTATTTTATTTATTTATATTATACTTTTAGATTCTGCCTGCCAGCATGCGTTGACTGAATGAAAAACACGTTAAAAATATTTTGATTTGGCCTGAGAAACTGAAGTGGTGGCGTTAGAGAACTTGAGATACAACGTACTCTTTCTGGTTCGATTATCTGTCTGCACCACCTAACAAATATGTATCAGGCGTGGATGAGTATATTATACTTGGAACCTGCTTGAAACATTATACAATTCTATATTTTAGAGTTCAATTTACACGGTGTAGCTACCAGAGAATGTCAATGTTCCACCTTTTGAAAATAACAGTCCTTGTGATGAGCATATGTTGTCCCGTCACTGTAGGCTGCCAACAGTTAATCACTCTTACACTGATAAACCACAGGCTTTCCACGTGGTTTGATGAAGCCGAGCCAAACCAAAAATCTTTGAAGTTACGTGATGACAGCTTGTACACACAAGTTAATCTCTTTCTTGTAAATTCCAAGGTAAATATTGCTTACGATGTTCTTGATGAGCCTAAGGATAGTTAATGAACATGCACAGCATTTGTATAAGTTAGGGATCTAATCTTTACATGTATTGTTAATTAAATATTTTCTAACTGAGCTAAATTTGCTTTGACAAAACTAGAAGAAAGGATGGCTTTGAAAAGGTTTAATTAACAATCTTGTCAAATTAGACATCTTTTCTTTATAATTCAACACAAAATATTTGGATAAAAATGCATTGTGTCCTGTCTTCGTACAAACATGTAAGTATATTTTTCATTGTTTAATATGTAGGGCAGCTCTTATAGTCTCAGAGAGTGTTCATATTCTGAAGTAGAGGTCCTCAGATATCTTAATTGATAAAGATATTCATATTATAACTTGAATTTCTGCAAAATGTTCATTATTATGGAATAACCAGTCCAAAACAGAATTCCAAAACAGAAATGGGATCAGATAGTTCAAAATATTGAGTAGTTTCTATGACCGCATAATTAAAAGGGGACATTAGTATATAGTATAAAGTAGCTAGAAAGCATTACTAGTTGTTTTAAACAATGAAGGGAGAATGTGTGTGCATATTGACTGACATTAATCTATACAACAAATGAAACATTGATGGATTAGTTATAACACAAAACCTCCATCTCCTAGAAATCTCACAAAATGAGTAAGTTCACTTTTAAAGTTTACTTTTAAAAGGGCAATTTTATGTCAAATCAGATCAGTTCAAATTATTTCAATGTTGCCTATGTTTCAGAATCAGTCCAACTCTCCATATATTTTTTTTTTTTTTTTACAAAATGGTGGTCAGGTTTTGGTCCCAAATGGCTGCTATTTTTGTAGCAGTATATCTAGATCACAATATATTTGGTCATTATAATAAAAGTGCACATTTCTGTAGTAGCTAACATAGTTGCACAACTTCACTGATGCAGAGCCATCATGTTTGGCATTAATATAAAACATCTGCCTTGTGAGTCATTCAAGGCATTAGGATAGCTTCTCTAATGTGTTTTTAACAAGGCATTCCAAAAGAAGATATAGGCTACCCATGTGGTATTTTTACTCCCTGTATACTATGTTTTCTTTTTTGTTTGTTTGTTTTTTTGGTTATGTAGCAAAGTTGGTGAGGTTGCTGGTGTCCGGTTTTGGTCTCAAAACATTTTTCACACAAGGGGTGTGGAAGGGAGGTGGATTACTTTTTAAATTGTAAATTCAACTTGGTGCTGTGTTATTCTCTTCCTTCTCTGTTCCATTTCATCAGTTTCATTTGGTTATTTGGAGTCAAGAGTTTTTCGCCTTGGAGCATCTCTGAATAATATAGAGTTGAAGTTAAGTCTGATTTCAACTTAAATTTTTTTTTTACTTTTACAAAACTTCTGTTAAATAAATGATTCATGTGCATTTTGAATGTGAAATGCAAGTGGGGTTTTTCATGAAAAAACTACTTTGTTTGATTAACCTTTTTTTATATTTGATATTTTTTGAGTGAGCTTTTTCTTTTTCTTTTCTAAACAGCTTTGGACTAAGACATCAGTTTTTCAGGCTCTCTCACCTGCTGTAGTTTTGCCTTATTTTATCTATTGGCTTATTCTTATTGAAACTCTCAAACTTCAAAATATGTATTTAAAGCCTTGCAATGCCCAATAAAATTATGTTTTTGGTTGGTGATCAACAAAGTAAATTTTTTTCTACCTCCTGTTCTTGTAGAAATTTGGGTCATTGTTAACAAATGGTTGGGTGGATTACTTACACTCATTTTAAGTGGGTAGTGAACACAATGTAACACATCCAGACTACACTGAAAGGGTAATTTTCCCACTAGAAAGTCTTATTTTTTGTATCTTACAATGCACTCACTACTGCTCTCTTGCATATTGTACAGGTAATGAATATCAAATACAAAATAACTGAGGAACATTGGTATATTTGGAATTGGGGATATTTACAAAGGATATTATAAACAACTGTAATATGTGGGAATGTTTATTGCTATATTTTGCCTACTACCCAAACCATTTAACCTAAACAAACCCTTTTCAGGTTGCATATTTTTTTATCACTTATAAAAAGTTAAGAGAATATTTTTTACTGTTGACAGGGCGTATAGGCCTAAATAAACATAATTTCTAGCTTGTTGATTATGTTGTAAATTAAGTGTCACTGGGGAACTGTGCCACATCTGTGTCACATAGCAGTATGTCACACACATGCTCCTGTTAACCGTAAGGGCAGTAACACGGTCAGCATGCTGTAAAAATGCTGTGGTTGGCTTTTCACCAACCGCAAGATAAAAAACAAAGCTCAAGTATAAGTGGCTTATGAATTATTTTGCTTTGAATTTTGCATTTAATTTGGGTAAACCTCAAATTTGATGTGGTGTGTCTGTTTCTCTGAGCTCTAAATTGGTTCAACTTGTACTGGCACAGTGGATATAAAACTCTCCCTAACATGAGGAGAATGCCCAGACTGTGCATACTTGTACATAAAAAGACCTGTCATACTACATGATTGTGAAAATAAATACATGGATGAGTATACTGAAATGTTGGCTAAAGCACTTGGATGTGAGCAAAGCTTCAAAGGCTTCTGGGAATGGCTAATGGACTGGAATCGTACGGCTCCCCCATGTAACTGCGTCATTTTTTGCAATTGTTTAAACCGTCAGAGCTGTATTAGGGTTAGGATGAGTGTTCTGTGAAAGTTCCAGTTCAATGTGGCTTGTTTTATTATGCAAAAGTGTCACTGTAGTTTAAATATTGTGTAGGAATTGTATTATCATTGAGGCTACATGGGACTTAAAATGCTATATGCATATGTTGCCAGCTTACTGTGAAGTGGGCGACGTGAGGTAACCTTTTGAGAGCAGAGGAAACTTCTTGCTATGTTGAAGGCATCTGCAGTCTCCATTAGCCTTAATATCCGCAATGGAACCTTGTAAATTCTGTTCTTGACTGTTGATCAGGGTCTTTTACTGAGGCACCAAGCTTTTTAGTATTCATGTACAGTACATCAGTGTACACAGGGTATTGGCATTCATCCTTATTTCAGTTATTTTCACAGTGCTGTTTGGGTATTGTGTGTGTGTACGTGTTTGCGAGTGCGTTTGCATGTGCGTGTCTGTGTGTGTGTGTGTGTGTGTGTGTGTATTGTGTTTGTGTACTTGTGTGTGAGTGAGTAAGTGAGTGAATGACTGAGTGAAAAGGGCTTTGTCTGGGGGACGGGCTGACGGCAATCCTCCCTACATTTCACGTTGCCTAGCAACCGTAATGCACAGATTTGTGAGAACATCTGCTGTATCTAGCACTGCCAAATTTGTGCTGTATAGTAAACACAGATTCACACTTCCTGTTCCAGCGGGAGATAGTAAGGCTCTTTCCTGCTGTTCTTTTGATTTTTTGAAATGTTTTAAAATTATTTAAGATAAACAGTATCTTGTCTCTACTTGCTGGTGGTTGTATGCGATCCTATGTGACCTTTTCCCAATTTCTCATACAGCGCTTTGTGATAATTTGGTGGATATTACAAAAGAGTGGTTTATTTACTTTGATAAAGCAGTGGAAGTAAACTTGGCCTTGAATTTCTCCTGTGAATAATCATAAAAGAAGCTGTGGTTCAAATGTAGTTATTCACATCTATCTAAGTATCTATCTGTTTTGAGTTTGTTCTAGTTTACACTGTTACTGATTATTGATTGAAAATATTAACAAGGTGACCAAAGGAGGTAGAACTAAGACACCTTTACTGTGTAATGTCAAATTATACATCCCTTCATAGTAGTTTAAACTCATGTTTATTTGATGTGATAGAAGTAATAGCAGTTGCATATGATTTAATTCACACCATTTGTGGCTTTGACTAAAATGCTGGCTTTTTTATTTTAGGAAGACCTTTGTGATAACTTGTTTCATTGCTATTGTGAAGCTACAAGCTATGCTATAGCTACAATCATAGCTTTCAAGATGATATTCTAAGTTGACAGTCCATTTGAATTCATTTATTAGAGTAATGTGCATTCAAAGTGATGCTTTGACAGAAGAGGAAAAATAGCTGTAGCCAATATTAAGCCACGGTTACCGAAGAGAATCCTTAGGATTTGTATTTTTCTCAGGAAATAGTATAGTATAAACATGTATGAAACAAAGAGCCTCCATTTTGTTTCAGTGGGTTCTTATTTCACCCCATATCAGTGGGATAAATATAGTTTTACCACACCTGGAACAGTGAGCCAGAAAGAAGGCAGTGTGACACTGTTACAAAGGAAGAAAATGAATCATATTTTTTCCTTTATTGATATGCACTTAGCAGTTAAAAGGTGATCATTCAAGCTACACAAGCCCTCAACGGTAATTTAGGTAATTTATTTTTCACATGAAAATGTCAGCTACATTTTCTATTATGTAGAATGTCCATGTAACAAGTCTATTGAATACTTTTTTGTAGGCCTCCGTTTACTTGTCAAGTATATGAACTGATCTCTCTCACATCTGTGGCTTTTACCATTGAGATTTGATCAGTCCAACCAATGCATGCATACATGCAAAAGTGAAGATTGATCTCCAGCTAAGTCTGAAGCTTGGTTTTAAATGTGCTATTTTAATCCTGTTTATCGTGACCTGTTTGTTTTGCTTGCTGCCTGATAAAGGGATTAGTTTTTAATCTTGCTTGGTTTCAGGAACTTTTGAATTCTTCACATTATGTCAGTATAAGACCTGCTAACCCCTCCCACTCTTTCCCTTAGGACCAAGCCATGGAGAGGTGGAAACCAGGGAGTGTTTATACTACAATGTCAACTGGGAGAGTGAGAAGACCAATCAGAGTGGAGTGGAGCGCTGTGAAGCTGAGAAGGACAAGCGGCTCCATTGCTATGCATCCTGGCTCAAGAACTCAACCACGGGTATCATCAAACTAGTGAAGAAGGGCTGCTGGCTGGATGACTTCAACTGCTACGACAGGTCAGGTCCTGCACACAGCTCTCATGCTGAGCTAATGAAAGAAGCAAAGGATGATCTCCATCTCTCAAAAGTCAAAGTACATGTAGTTTTTACTGGTACTCACCCTGGCTAAAGCTTATTGATGAGTGGAGAGAATTACACTTCAGACCATTTAAAAATTAATTCAGCTGGTAATTGGCAAGGTATGTTTAAGAGTTGTCAGGTATTGTTGAAAAGGTATTTCTTTTTTGAAAATAAAAAGGTCAGTCGGTGTTTAATTTGCTGAAGTGGACATTTCCCCTACTTATGGCAATGTACAGCACTTAGTATTTCCAGGTATAATTCTGCAGAATGGATCGAAGAAAACTACATTAAAAATAAGTTATCTGCATAATATTGGAAAAACTGCAGCTGTAAATTCAGTGACAGCTGGCATGCGTATTGTTGTGAAAGGTCAGGTGTCAACAAAATACAAAACAAAACTGAGGTACATGCTACTCAAGGAATGCTATACATTAAACATTTATAGGAATCCCCATTCAAATTGTAACAAAATAAAGTAGGTCAATAAAAAAACGGATTTAATTGAAAACCTCTATGAACTCTGGGTAAGGTAATATAATCGAGTGTGTGTAGTATTTTAGCAGCATGTTTATAGCTGTTTTTAAGTCTTACTTTTCTGTGTTTTTATAGCCAACTTATTGTAGTTAATTATCAAGTGAGATATGCCTGTGAATTTGCTTATTATGAGTCGAGAGCTCTGTTCTGTTCACAGTTTACAGTATTCATGTCTCCCATATATCACTTGATTTGTACACTTCACTCTGTCATGTTGCATAGGTACAATGGTATGCAATTTAATGTAATTGATTATATTATTAATATGTTTGTATGGTATCCTCACTCGCTCCACTGCCCAAGACAGTCCAGTATTTTAGCAATACTTTATTATAAATTTTATGTTTAAAGATGTGAGTAGGCAAAACGTCTTTTCTCTAAGCCTTCAAACGTGTAAAATCAAACATATGAGATGTATGTAGATGTCCCTGTTTCTGTAGGTAAGGAAACATATGTGTTCATATGTAACCATTCAAATAAGAGGGTTTAATGGTTCGGTATGGAAGGGCTATTCCTCGGCCAATATGGAGTTTCCATGCTCTGTATCCAATAAAATCCTTTGTTTCCCCAGGAGGCATTAAAGAGCAGTTATGTCTGACAGCCTGAGCTTATACGATATTCTTTTTCATGGAAACAGACAAGAGTGTGTGGCTACTGAGGAGAACCCCCAGGTCTTTTTCTGCTGCTGTGAGGGTAATTTCTGCAATGAGAGATTCACCCACCTGCCTGATGTCACCAGACCTGGTGAGCCTTTCTGGATTTTGCATGTCGACAGTATCCTCTTTTTCTGCTTGTATAAAAAAAAACACATAGGAAAAAGTAAGAATGTCTCTAAGCAGCATTTACTGCATACTGGATTTATAAAGGTTTCGCCAATCTCTGAATAAGTGTCTGTATTTACATAATTAAATAAAAACACCCCCTTCTCACTTTGTTATTGTTAGGCACAAATCGTAGAGCAAGTATCAACGTACTCTATGAATTTCCTCAAGATTTTGTCTTTTAATTGGATTATTCTTGACATGAACAAGAAACCTGCACCCACTCAAACTACATTTGACTCATATTTCTTTCATTAAATTATTCCAGCATTTCCGCATGTGCTCTTGTTCTTCCAAAACACCTGTCAAAACAAACCATGTACCAACAAACCATGTACCAACAAGCCATGTACCCTACCGTCAGGATTTGTCTTAGATTCAAATATCAAATTACGTCTTAACGAGTCAGTTTTAACTATGTGAATTTATCTGATGTTTTTTTCCTTTTTCTTTTTTTTCTTCTTTTTTTTTGTCGATTTATTAAAACACATTCACGTGTGTTGAAAACAAAAAGGCAGCGGACCTTTTTCTTTTTTATAGTAAAACAAGTCGACAGTGATTGTACAGTACTGTTCCTATGCCTATCTACTTCCTCTGATGGTTTGCAACTATTGTGTTGTGTACAGCCGTGGTCCGCCCCCCCCTCCTCAACATCCTAGTCTATACACTGCTTCCCATCATCGTGCTGTCCATGGCTTTGCTGCTGGCATTCTGGATGTACCGACATCGCAAACCTCCATACGGCCATGTGGACATCAACGAGGTGAGTATCTCTTTCTCTCTCCCTCTCTCTCGTCTTTTCAGCACTCTTCTTTTTCTCTCTTCCATTGGCTGCCATCTTGTTGCCATTCCCACAGCTACTCTCTGGGCCGCAGTGTTTAACAAACACTCCCCCTAGTGTTGATTAAACCGTCTTGCTGGTTGTCACTTTTTTCATCTTCCATGCTCTTGAAACGAGCGTCACTGCGTTACAGAATCCGCCAAGCTTTCACTTAATCTAATGTGCAACCTTTGTACATTTGTAGCGATACCATTTTCATATCTATTATGAAAATCGTCATTATCACATCTCCGTCTTTAACTTTTGGGCATGCTGGGTAGTGGATGTGTTCCAAGGAGGAATTCACTTTTTTTTTTAAATACCACATTTTACCTACTTTATCAGGATCCTGGCCCATGCCCTCCATCCCCTATGGCTGGCCTTAAACCTCTGCAGTTACTGGAAATCAAAGCTAGGGGACGCTTTGGCTGCGTTTGGAAGGCACAGCTGATGAATGAATATGTAGCTGTGAAGGTCTTCCCCATTCAGGTCAGGATTGCTCTTCTCAATGCTTAGCATGTGCTTCATTCTTTTTGACAAAGAGACATTCCGTGTGTGTATGTAGGCCTACATGTATGTACTGTATGTGCGTGTGTGCATGTGATATTGTACATAGAACTGGTACCAAAACTTTCTAGCACTTTTAGCATGACATTACTGCTTAAGTGAAATTACAGTGGCTGTAATATTTTTGATTGCGGAGCCGCTGGCTTCGAGGAACAGCCGTCTCTTTTCGATGCACTCCGGAGTACGAATTTCTCACAGCTTTGAAGTTGCTGTGTTACTACTCGGCCCGTGAGTGGGGGGGGTTCTAATAGCCGACGGGGGTGTCTGTGACCAGGACAAGCAGTCATGGCAGAATGAACGAGACGTCTTCACCACGCCTGGGATGAGGCACGATAACCTGCTGCGGTACATCGCGGCGGAGAAACGAGGAACCAGCCTGGAGATGGAGCTGTGGCTGATTACCGAGTTCCATGAGAAGGTGAACCAGATACCTCCAGTATGCCAGCATCGTGATTTTGTTGAGTGATTGACACTTGAGGCTCCATGCAGATGACCTTCAGTTCTATTTTTTAAAAGGAAAAGAGTCTCTATGATCTTTTGTGCATTTAAAGCACTTATCTCATCTTTTGCTTTTTACCTGACATTCAAGGCTGGTCTTTGTTTTGAAAAATTACACAAATGTAGGTCCTATTTTAGCAAGGCTATTTTTTTTCCACATATTCATGCTTTCTCTCTTTGATTATGCATTAATTTGTAAAAAAGTTTGCTGTTTTTTTTTTTGCTGTTAGCTAAAGTTTTGTCTTTGTGTAGGGGTCCTTGACAGATTATCTGAAGGGCAATGCGGTCAGCTGGAACGAGTTGTGTCACATTGCGGAGACCATGGCTTGCGGGCTGGCCTACCTGCATGAGGACGTTCCCCGTTACAAAGGAGAGGGACCCAAGCCGGCCATTGCACACAGGTAACACTGTGTCCCATTTCTGTAGGACTACATAGAACCAGTAATATGAGAGTCCATTCACTGGAGACGGCTCTATTGTCATTGCGGATTTTACTATTACTGACGGCATGGTTCAAGGCAGACCAGATGAAACTGTTTCAGCGGCCAGGCAGGTAGATTTACTGCCTTTTCAAAAAAGGAGTTTGGGTTTAATACCAGATATAGTAGTACCTCAGAGTTATGGACACAATTAACTCGCTTGGTCTTGTATTTTGAGATTTCTCATGGGTGTCATCACAGCTTACCCTAAAACTAACTTTATGACTGATATATATATTTTTTATTCTCTTTATTACAATCAATCCATCTGTAACAATTGCTAAACAGTTGACATAATGATGCAGGCTGTTCTACAGATTGTTACAGTCCTCTACAGATGGTTACTGTGGTCAGATTGCTAATCACTATAGCTCTTTATTTTCTGTCAAAAGTATTGGTGGCACAATTCTTCAGGAGTTACATACCAGAGGACATTATTGTCATAAAACTATCCTAAGTAGAATAACATAAATGTGTTTGTTTTAAAATAGTTATGGATGGTCGCTGCCATCTGGTGGGGATGGGAGATGCTTGCCGTTATGCTGCTGAGTTTTGATATGACTAAAAGGAAAGGCAAACTGATAAGCGATCCAATCTAATCAAATAGCAACTACACTACATGTATATGGACACATGCTCGTGCAACATCTCATTCCAAAATGATTCATATGGAGTTGGTCCCCTCTTTGCTGCTATCATAGCCTCCACTCTTCGGAGAAGGCTTTCCACTGATGCAGGGATTTGCTTCCATTCAGCCAGAAGAGCATTAGTGAGGTCAGGCACTGATGTTGGGCGATTAGGCCTGGCTCGCAGTCAGTTTCCAATTGATCCCAAAGGTGTTGAGGTTAGGGCTCTGTGCAGACCAGTCAAGTTCTTTGACACCAATCTCAACAAACCATTTTTTATGGACCTGGCTTTGTATGCGGGGGCATTATGATGCTGAAATAGGAAAGGGCCTTCGCCAAGCTGTTGACACAAAGTTGGAAGCAAAGAATGTCATTGTATGCTGTAGTGTTAAGATTTGCCTTCACTGGAACTAATGGCCTAGCCCAAACCATGAAAAACAGCCCCAGACCAAGAGGTGTCCAGATACTTTTGGTCACATAGTGTACCTATAAATACACAAAATAAATACTGAAATACATCAGTGGTATTTCAGTTAAGCTTGTCCTTAAGCCATTGTCCCAATAAAATATTGGGATATTTTATTTAAAAATATAAATATTAAATATACAGCGTTTTGTGCCAACTTTTCATTAGGGACTTCAAGAGTAAGAACGTGATGATCAAGGCCGATCTGACAGCCGTGATCGGAGACTTCGGGCTCGCAGTCCTGTTTGAACCAGGGAAGCCTCCAGGGGATACTCACGGCCAGGTATGTCACCATTCAGGCACATGTCACCGTTCAGGCGTGTGTCATCGTCCATGCGGACGCCAGATCAGGTTTACTTACGGTGTGTGTGCTGGCCTCTCCACTGACAGGTAGGGACAAGGAGATACATGGCACCAGAGGTGTTGGAAGGGGCGATCACCTTTCAGCGAGATTCTTTCCTGAGGATAGACATGTACGCCATGGGCTTGGTGCTCTGGGAGCTGGTGTCACGCTGCAAAGCTGCAGATGGTGAGTCATTTGGTTCACCATTATTACTGAGCCGTGTCATGCATGACATGATAGGTTTATTAATTGGTCCTACTTTGCTTTTTAAATGTTTTATTTTATAGTATATATATATATACTTCCATTACTAATATGTGGTGTGACCCATTTTTATGTATAAATGTAATTTAGTGGAATGGAATTTTTCCAATTTAAATGTTGTTTAAAGGATGTAATAGTAAAGCACTCAATTTCTATTAATAATTTTCAGCTCAGTGAAAAAACATAATCACAGAATGCACTATTAATGTCGCATTATAGTTTATTCTGACTTTTATTTTCAGCAGTATACATGAGCTAAGTAACTCTTTTTAAGGTGCAAGATCACAAATATGTGATTAGAATGTTTTTAACTGAACTTTCAAATGCTGATGTAACAATCACTACTGGTAATCAAAAGCAATGGAGTTTATATGGAACACTGACTTCCAAAACATTCCAAAAAATCGAAAGGGTTAAAAATGTTTAGGCAAACAAGATCACAATAAATATGCATCTTGTTTTCAATAAGGCAGCTATAATAAAGTTTTTTTTGTCAATGAAACGCTTGACTGCTTGAATAGTATGACAGTCTTATGGCCAGAACATCAAGCATCTTAACATCTATACTCTCAAAACTTCACAAAGAGGAAAAAAATATGTCTTTGATCATACAATAAGTTTTAAATACAAGAACATCCATTCTTAAAAATTGAAGTCAAAATAAAATGCATACAGCGAGCACCATAATTAATTGGACAGTGACACATTTTTTGTTATTTTGGTTCTGTACTCTATCTAGCACTTTGAGTTTTAAAGGATACAATGACAGTGAGGTTGAAGTACAGACAGACTTTAATTTGAGGGTATTTTCATCCATATCGGATGAGCCGTTTAGAAATTATAGAACCTTTTGTACATGCCCCCCCATTTTCAGGCATCAAAAATATTGGACAGTTTAACATAATGTAGAATAAAGTAATCATTTTTCATATTTGGTTGCATATTTTTTGCATGCCATGACTTCCTGATGTCTGTGACCCAACAATATCAAAAGACTCTTGATATCTTATTTTCTGGTACTCTTACAAGCGATACTATAACGTCTCTGCATTTGAATGGATCTCTATGGGAATTGGGGGGTGGGACTAGATTTAGCCATGAATTATGCTGGAACAGTATGGAATACATGGTTGATAAAATGGCTGTTAAGTCGTCAAGGGTCTGAGCTATCAAACGAGCCTCAAACCATCACTCTGCTGCCAGATATGCCGTAGATATGGATGGATCACTTTAAGGATGGTTTCTCCTGACTAATTTTTCCTATTGAACTCTTCAAGTTCCATCCATCCATCCATCTTCGCCCGCTTATCCGAAATCGGGTCGCGGAGGTAGCAGTTCCAGCAGGGGGCCCCAAACTTCCCTTTCCCTGGCCACATTAACCAACTCTGACTGGGGGATCCCAAGGCGTTCCCAGGCTAGCGTGGAGATATAATCCCTCCACCTAGTCCTCGGTCTACCCCGTGGTCTCCTCCCAGCAGGACGTGCCTGGAACACCTCCCTAGGGAGGCGACCAGGTGGCATCCTTACAAGATGCCCGAACCACCTCAACTGGCTCCTTTCTATGCAAAGGAGCAGCGGCTCGACCCCGAGTCCCTCACGGATGACTGAGCTTCTCACCTTATCCCTAAGGGAGATGCCAGCCACCCTCCTGAGGAAACCCATTTCGGCCGCTTGTATCCGCGATCTTGTTCTTTCGGTCATGACCCACCCTTCATGACCATAGGTGAGAGTAGGAACGAAGATTGACCGGTAGATCGAGAGCTTTGCCTTCTGGCTCAGCTCTCTTTTCGTCACAACGGTGCGGTAAAGCGAGCGCAATACCGCTCCCGCTGCTCCGATTCTCTGGCCCATCTCACGCTCCATTGTCCCCTCACTCGCGAACAAGATCCCGAGATACTTGAACTCCTTCACTTGGGGTAAGGACTCATTCCCTACTCGGAGAAGGCAATCCATCGGTTTCCTGCTGAGAACCATGGCCTCAGATTTAGAGGTGCTGACCCTCATCCCTGCCACTTCACACTCGGCTGCGAACCGATCCAGTGAGTGCTGAAGGTCACAGCTCGATGATGCCATCAGGACCACATCATCTGCAAAGAGCAGCGATGCAATCCTTAGCCCACCGAACTGCAACCCCTCCCCTCCATGACTACGCCTCGAGATCCTGTCCATGAATATCACAAACAGGATAGGTGACATGGCGCAGCCCTGGCGGAGGCCAACCCCCACTGGGAACGAGTCCGACTTACTGCCGAGAACCCGTACACAGCTCTCGCTTTGGGAGTACAGAGATTGGATGGCCCTGAGAAGTGACCCCCTCACCCCATACTCCCGCAGCACCTCCCACAATAGATCCCGGGGAACCCGGTCATAAGCCTTCTCCAAATCCACAAAACACATGTAGACTGGATAGGCATACTCCCAGGCCCCCTCCAGGATCCTTGCGAGAGTAAAAAGCTGGTCCATTGTTCCACGACCAGGACGGAATCCGCATTGTTCCTCTTCAATCTGAAGTTCGACTATCGGCCGGACCCTCCTTTCCAGCACCTTGGAGTAAACTTTCCCAGGGAGGCTGAGTAATGTGATGCCTCTGTAGTTGGCACACACCCTCTGGTCCCCCTTTTTGAACAGGGGAACCACCACCCCAGTCTGCCACTCCTTTGGCACTGTCCCCGACTTCCACGCAATGTTAAGAAGACGTGTCATCCATGACAGCCCCTCAACACCCAAAGCCTTCAGCATTTCTGGGCGGATCTCATCAATCCCCGGAGCTTTGCCACTGCGGAGATGTTTAACTACATCAGTGACTTCCTCCAGGGAAATTGATGTTGATCCCCCATCATCCTCCAGCTCTGCCTCTACCATAGAGGGTGGGTTAGTCGGGTTCAGGAGTTCACCAAAGTGCTCCTTCCACCGCCCGATTACCTCCTCAGTTGAGGTCAGCAGCGTCCCATCCTTACTGTACACAGCTTGGATGGTTCCCCGCTTTCCCCTCCTGAGGTGCCGGACGGTTCTCCAGAAGCGCTTTGGTGCCGACTTAAAGTCCTTCTCCATGGCTTCTCCGAACTCCTCCCACGCCCGCTGCTTTGCCTCTGTCACGGCTGAGGCTGCTGTCCTCCGGGCCCGTCGGTACCTTGCAACTGCCTCCGGAGTCCCCCGGGATAACACATCCCGGAAGGCCTCCTTCTTCAGTCGGACGGCTTCCCTGACCACCAGTGTCCACCAGGATGTTCGAGGGTTACCGCCCCTTGAGGCACCTAAGACCTTTAGACCGCAGCTCCCCGCCGCAGCTTCAGCAATGGAGGCTTTGAACATTGACCACTCTGGTTCAATGCCCCCAACCTCCACAGGGATGCCAGAAAAGCTCTGCCGGAGGTGAGAGTTGAAGGTTTCCCGAACAAGGGCCTCCTCCAGACGTTCCCAGTTTACCCGCACTACCCGTTTGGGCTTGCCAGGTCTGTCCAGAGGCTTCCTCGGCCAGCCGACCCAACTCACCACCAGATGGTGATCAGTTGACAGCTCCGCCCCTCTCTTCACCCGAGTGTCCAGTACATGTGGCCTCAGATCAGATGATACGATAACAAAACTCTTCAAGTTATCCATCCATATCTACTGCATATCTGGCAGCAGAGTGATGGTTTAAGGCTTGTTTGATATGTCAGACCCTTGATGACTTGGAGCCATTTAGCTAACCATGTGTTCCATACTGTTCCAGTGTAATTTACAGATAAATCTAGTCCCACCCCACAATTCCCATAGAGATCCATTCAAATGTAGAGAGGTTGTAGGAGTACCAGAAAATAAGATATCAAGAGTCTTTTGATATTGTTGGGTCAGGAAGTCATGGCATGCAAAGGATATGCAACCAAATATGAAAAATTATGACTTTTTTCCTCATTGTGTTAAACTTTTCAATATTTTTTGATGCCCGAAAATGGGGGGGACTATGTACAAAAGGTTCTATAATCTCTAAACGGTTCATCTGATATGGATGAAAGTACCCTCAAATTAAAGCTGACAGTCTGCACTTCAACCTCATTGTATATCCTTTCAAACTCAAAGTGCTAGATTACAGAACCAAAATAACAAATAATGGGTCACTGTCCAATGAATTATGGAGCTCACTGTACATTTTATATCAGTTGCATGGATAGTGCTGCCAAGTGGCCAAATCAGAGTTCAAATCAGATTGTGACTCCTATACTAGAAAATTTAATTCCTAAAAAACTGACGTGATTAACAGTTTTACTGAACAGTACTATGACTAAAAACAAACGTGGTTTTGTTCACTGATATTTTCTTAATAAAACATGTCCTTATACTCCTTTAATTGATTGCAGTCCACTTCTATGAATGTACTGCTTGTAAGAATAAAATTTAAACTTGTAGTTAGCCCTGTGGTTGACATGGTTCTAAGCACTCCTATGGTACATTCAGATACATTTGGAATTAAATTTTCTTTGTATATCACAAAGCACTTGCCCATAATCATGTATGTTTAAATGTAATAATCCTGTTTTGTTGGTTATTGTTACTTAATTTATGTTCATGATTGGATGTACTGAATATTCGTCAGCAATCTTGTGTAAGAGCCTGATTTGTGTTGAATTACATAAACACTGCTGGTCACATGAACCAAAGGACCTGCATTCAGCTCTGGCCAACTCACACTGTGAATTGTATCCATTTCAAACATGCCATAAAAGCATCAAAAATTAATGAACCATTATTCTGCAACACACAGAATTTGTTAACATAGGCACTTGACCCTCTCTGGCCATTTTGTTTTTGACTACTATTAATTTGCTGTGTATGCTTGGAAACCTATTCCTCAACACAATCTAGCCCTGGACTTTGTGTCTAAAGAGCATGCCCCGTAGTGAGCAATGTCAAATAATCTGTAATCTTAAAAGTTGCAGGTTTGATTTCTGACAGTTTAACCAATCACAGAGAACTGATTTGAGCACAGTGAGCTTGCAAGTTGGTACACTTGTTTACGCCAAGGAATCAGATTTTGTGAATTGTCGTACTGGTGTCGCAGGGCCTGTTGATGAATATATGTTGCCGTTTGAGGAGGAGATTGGGCAGCATCCATCCCTGGAGGATTTACAGGATGTTGTTGTCCACAAAAAGATGAGGCCAGCTTTCAAGGATTGCTGGGTGAAACATGCTGTGAGTGTCCATTCTTTTTTTTCTGATTTCTTCATTCGCTCAAATGAAAACCCCCCACTGGTAATATAAGGCCACTTACATCATCAACTGGAGAGCAGTTAAGTTGTGGGTTAAATGCGATGTTATCTACCATATATGTAAGTCAGTTCATGATGCGTATCACACAGCCTATGAAATGTGATTCGATAGTCTGATGCATGTTGTGGTGTTGCAGGGCCTGGAGCAGATGAGTGAGACGATAGAGGAGTGCTGGGACCATGATGCGGAGGCTCGTCTGTCTGCAGGGTGCGTGGAGGAACGCATCTCTCAGATCCGCAGGCTCACGAGCGGCACTACCTCGGACTGCCTGGTCTCCATGGTGACGTCGGTCACCAATGTGGACACGCCACCCAAAGAGTCCAGTATCTGAGTCTGTCATGAAACAAAAGCGGAAAACGAAAGCTAGCAAACAAACTGACAAGCTTTGTCTTTCTAGACTCAGTGGATCTCAGAAAAAAAAAAAAAAGAATGCAGCTGCTATTTTATCCTGACATTTTTTTATTAATTATTTCTCTTTTTGGTCGGATCAATATTACCAGCACACTTCTCTACTGTATTTTTTCCGAGTGAAAAAAGAAGATAAATGGACATCTCTAATGCATTCAGGTGCCGACTTATGAATGCTGACAAAGGTGCAGGTACCTCAACTCTTTCATTTCAGTCATTTGTTTGATTTTATTGTTTCTTTTTTATTTTGTCTTTTGAACAGGCCTGCCTGTGAAAACAACCAAGCAACCATCTACTATCTTGGACAATATAACAATGCTGCAGAACCTTGGAGGAACATCAAGACTGTTACACAATTTACCTTCCTCAAGGGATTATTGTTTTCTTCTCTTTTTGAGTGCTTAACAAAATAATGACAAACGTGTCTTTTACGGAACTAACGGGTGTCTCTAGAACACGTCAAAAAAAAGTGGAAGGCAACAGGACTCATTTTTTCAGTTTTTGTTCTATTGGACTGGTATTTTTTTGAAGGGTTGGTTTGCCAGTTTTACAGAGAGGGTGAAAGACAACTTAAAAAAGAAATGGTTTGCATTTTGAGATTGGACAGTACTTTTAGTTTGGTACGGAACTTCTTCTCAGGTAGCCGGTATAAAGGGGCAGAGCTTTTGAGGTAAGGTGTTGTCAGCATCGACTGATCATTGTAAGGTGAGAGCCAGGACCCGCAGTTGTGGAGGCCAGGTTGGATAACAAGGGGTGGGCGGGGCTTATACTATGACATTCATAGCCACTTAAGGCAATGGAGCCAAGGTTAATAGGTAGTCTATTGTGGAAGGTGCCCAAACAATAAACATTATATGACAACGACAACAACAAGCAACATTAGGTGAAAGACCATGGTGAAGGAATATATATGTCTGTACTGTTGTATATATGTGTGTGCGTTTGTGTGCTTGGTTAAGACCATGAAGTATGTATGTATCAGTCCGGGCTTAAACAGCTGTCTAAATGATGTCCAACTTTTTTCTTTATTTAATCAACGTGCATTTCAAATTACAGAAGCTAAGGACCTAGACACATTCTTATAGCAGAGACGAGCCTCGGTCCTCAGCGAAGCCTATATATATTCAATCACAGCGGTGAACTGGAGAATGGAGAGAGCAGTCCATTCACCTTCGTCAGGTCCCTTCAATTATACCTCTACTCACAGGGACCAAACATGGGTGTATACCTGGTAGTTTCAGCATTGTTGTGATGTTTTCACTAGCTGGAAGACCAGTAGATAAACTGTCGACTTTCAGATTCATGACTGGATAGTCTGTCTCAATATACAGATAAGGACCGTTTTTTTTGTCTTAGTAGTGACACAGGTAAAAGAAAAAGAAAAAATCTCAGAATGCCATAATCTTTCAGTGAATGTCTGTAATGCTGCTGTTTCAACTCAAAGGTGAATATATGTTTCTACATATGTATTCTTTTTGCATGTAGCACATGCAACTCTCAGTAGTTTTAAGCATACAAATACAAACACATGCAGAGAAACCAGGCTTCCGAGGTCAGAATCAAGCAACAAAAAATAAAATCACTTAAAAAAAATAATAAAAAAAAGCTTAAAAAAAAAAACACAGAATACAACATTAAAAAAAAAATTATAGTTCATGACCACAAACCACCTCAAACCAGAAATACCTCAGATTTTTCTATGTGTATTAGTTCTGTTATATATTTTGTTAGTTGTGTTGTCTTGTACTAGGTATATTTTAATGTAAATTTGCTTTCATGACTAAGGAGTTGTGGGGAAAAAAGAATGAGTCCAAAACCTTTTAGGAAGTGCTATGATGTTATGTATAAAAGAAATAATGTAAATAACTGTATACAGTTGTAGAATTCTGCCTATATATGGTACCTGGGCATTATTCATTGTTTGTGCCGTCTGTTTCTTCATCTATTCTTTTAATGTCTGTTACGTAAAAGGGACAGTGAGTCTTTTTTTGGTGTGAAACCTTTTCTATCAGTAACTAAAATGCATTCACAGCTGGAACCTTTGTTCAAGTAGTCTCAGATATAGTATTTTTGCTCACATCACAATGTGACCCTCTGCCTTTCCCATTGGTGTGAAGTACTTTTGAATGATTCATGCTGTCATTCTTCCTAACGCCCGTATAAGGAAAATAACGAATCAACTTAGACTAGAACGAACTGGATTTGCCAAGTGGAAAAGCTGACGTGTTTTTGCGTCTCACTATTCAAAGCTTTTTCTAAAATGAAGTATTTCAAAATTAGAGGTATTTATACTTTAACCTTTAAGGCATACAAATTATATTTATATGAATGGTGATTGTTCACTACTGATTGATTTTATGTTTGAGAAAAAGGTTTGATGTCCCTGATATTCGTACGCTTTCATCTGTTCTCTCCACACATTGACTAAAGGAGATATCACAGCAGTTGCTTTCACGCTCCCAAAACATGACCTCCAGAGAGCTTTAAGTTATTTTTCATGGTGCCATATATTATTTTTAGAGTTCAGATTTTTCTCTTTGCAGTGTGTGTGTAATTAGAACCACATGAACTGAAGTATGGGGCTGGTCACTGATAAACCTTGGCAAAGGTGGTGCACAGTAAGACTCCAGGCTATTTGTTTTTGTCATCATGGATCCAGTGTTTTTCATTCTGAGATAATATCCCAAAGAAATTGAGACCAAGATCAATTACGGTCAAGTTATATCTATGCCATTTGTTTGGCAGTGGACCCAAGGTGGTGGTGGTGGTTGTGGTTGTGTGGGGGGGGGGGGGGGGGGGGGCGCTTTCAAACTGCCAGGAGAGATGATTGTTCTCTTGCCTTCTCAATTGTTTGGCCATTTCTAGACTGAAAAAAAGCAAACTAGTAATAATGCAGCTGGCTTCCTTTTCACAGTAAAGGCACTGACACATTTTTAATGATGTATCTTTGTCCCATTAACGGTTTCTTAGTATTGTTCCCTGACCATGCAATTAAGGACTCTCTTGCAAAATATGTCGTTTTTATCAAGTGGAATTGATATGATCATCAAGCAGATCTGTTAGTCATCTGTGAATTTTTTACTCATCTCTAGAAAATATTGTAACCACTAAACAAGTGATGGTGCAACTCATAAAGAGACAGGAGACACAATGTAGCAAGCAATACCAACAGCAATATACTTTTCTTTCAGGTGTAACAAACACTTATGTGGCCCAAGACCAAATCATTTTATTCAACACAGATAGGATGCGTTGTATTGTGTCATATGTAAGGCTAGTGGTTAGCAGTATGGCATGGTTTGTAGGGAAATCAGCATTTAAACTGAGATTTGTAATTTGGGGCATTGCTGTTATGCCCTTGAGTTCATAGGTGCATAATCTGAATGACTTAAGAGTAAATATCCAGCTGTATATATGGATATCTACAAACTGTTGATTATCCTGAATAAAGGCATTTGTCCTAAAATGCCTACAAATATATAATAGTGCATCACAGACTAGTTTACTTGCTCTGCTTCATGAAAACGATCACTGATGTTAGTCATTATTTGCAGTTCTATTTGTGTTATTTATTTATTTTAAAATGTACATTCACTTACATTATTCAATACAAAACATATACAGTAGTCCAGGTCTTTGTATTTCAAGATGCCCAATTAATGTGTTGAAAGCAGGTAACCAAAGTGTTGTTTTCCCCTTATATTATGATAAAGGGTCAAACATGCTAATGCTTTTTGCCATGGTTTGGTTTGATAAGTTTCAAGGCTTTAAATGAACCCAGCTCATAAGGTAAATGTAGACAATCCATACTCAGCCAAATTATAGTTTTGTAGCTGGTTTACCCAAAAAGGTGTAACAAATAAATGTGCCCTTGAACTTTTTGAAAGCCCCCCCCCCTAAATTTTCAGGCCCCCAGGACAGTCACATACTTCTCAGAGTTTCGTTTTGTGAGTAGAGAAAAGGTTTAATTAGTTTGATCCTACTTGTAGGGAGTGCAAAGTATTACATTTGGAAATATAGAGGCCTTATCATTATAATTATTATAATTTTTGTTTATAATTATTTATTTTGGCATGGTGGTTATTTTTCTTTTTTGCTTAATTTGAAGTTCTACTTTTTTAATTCAGGTGCCATAGTAAGGAAATGGTTATGAGTTGGGTCCATAGAGGATATAAAGGCTGGATGACATAGCATTGTCACTCTTATTTCTTGAATTTTTCAAGCCTGTAAAATATGTGCAAAAAAGCCTGATTATACATTAAAAGATAAATAACATATTTCGCTTTTTTTCAATGGGATGAAAAGTCCGGCTTGGTGATTCACGATGACAAACACTGGGTTCTGGAGGGTGAATGTAACAGCAATGCACTATCAAAGAAACTAAAACAGTTTGGCCGTTTGATTGAATTTGAGAGGTGTTCGGATGCTGTGCCTTTATTTCCCCCTGTCCTGTCGAAGCAACTGCTCTGATTCTTTTTTTGTTTATGTTGTACTTATCAAAATGCTTATATATAAAAAATATACGTATAATGAAAAAAAATTAAAAAGTGACCAGCTGTAATTCTGGATGCAGTCAGATCCAGGTATTTCAGGAACCAATGACCTCAGACCTCATGTGAAACAGTGTTGCTGGATACTCCTTGACATTACAAAATTATGTACATTTTAAACACCCAAACAACCAAACCTCTTTATGCTGGTGTAACATGTATAAATGCACCCCTTGACAATGTGAAAACCTTTCCCTTCTCATGACTCTACCATCTCATTTCAAGCAACAGAATCGTACTGTGTGGCGGATATTCAAGTGCTTCCTTTCTTTCTGTTCTGTTTTCTTAAATGCGGTTTACATGGAAACGTGTCATGCTGTTTATATGAACTATTTATCATTTTAAATGTTCATATGCTGGATTTATTTCCTGCAAATCTGCTAAACTGTGAGGAAATCTTCAGAATAAGGATGAAAGGAAATGGAAATAAGATTAAATGGAGACAGAGAAATTGTCTTCTGGGAGAGATTCGCTTGTAGTTAATGGGGGGGGGGAGTTAAATTTCATTGCAATCCATTGAGAATTGATAAGTTAGAATAATCACATTTTCATAATACAGACCAGAGCTCAGCCTGATGTGCACAAATTCTACTTTAAAGTGAATCTACACACATTAATATTGACAGCAAAAATTACAATCCTCCCTCAAGATCACTTTCTTTTTATTTAGTCAATTTTCTGTTAAGGTCTTGAACCATATTCTTTCATCTTGATTTGAAGTGCGTTGGTATACATTCAAATAATGTCTAATTATTTATAATTAGATAATTAGATTACTGTTGTTATTAGCATTGCCTTACAGCTTTTGGGCCAGTAATGACCTTTACAATGGTTGCTGTGTGTGTGTGTGTGTGTGTGTATATATATATATATATATATAATGGTGTTCATTGACGGAATTTGTCCGACCAGCTTGGGCTTGCTGAACTTGAATTTGGTGTGACTTCTTACCTCATGTTTTCCCAAAAGATCAGTGTTCACATTGTGTCAAACTATAGTGAGATAACATTAATTGCCAGAACTCATACTCGCCCTTGCTTTTGCAGTATTAATCCCTGTCCTCCAGGGTAGAAGTAGTGACACTACATGCTAGTGTCTAAAATACAGCCTCCTCCTCATTTTGATGAATGTGATTATTAGGTTCCTACTAGTTCTTAACCTGCTCTACACAAAATCATGCCACCGCTAAATACAGTACAATTTTATTGCTTTTTGGGGGTGGAAAATGTCAATCCCAGGCGGCTATTGTTAAAAAAGTAATTTTGCTTTGAATTGGAGGGGGAGTGGGGGTGATCACTCTTCAAGCACAGACTACTTTATTTCATTAAAACTAACTGAGATGGTGGGAGTAAGAGAAGGGGTTTAAAAAATGGTTTTCTTTATTTTTTGTCAAGAGGTCATGTTGAAGTGCTATTTCTATAGCAGGATATGTGAAATGTAAATGGTGTAGGTTATGTTTCACTATTGTAGCTAAAGTGTAGAACAGAGATGGCTTGTACTACTGATTTTAACATAAATATACTAAATAAGTATCCTGTAAAAGACAAAATGTATAAAGAGAGTTGAGCTTGTTGCTGTAACCCCTTTTTGGATTGAAGAGTATGTTAAAAAGTTTTATATCTATGAAATGCCCTTGAAATCCAACATTCATTGTATTGTCGTAATTAATTAAGGACATTTTTGAACGATCATTGTAACATAGTTCATTAACTTGCAGTGGATTATTGTTCATTTTTACTGTGGTAATTTTAGAACTGAGTATCAAGAGTTTGAATTAGATTTGCCTAGTTGTTGGGGTGTTTGTTTCAGCTCTGCACTTGGTGCCAGAATAAACCAGTATGAATGTAGTATTTGCCCAGTGTGAAACAAATACACCCAAACTGTTAGTGAAAAAATAGAAATGATTATTTCAAGTTTATCTTTTTGTATATGAAAAGAAACAATAAAATACTGAAACTCTTTAAATTCTTATGTATCAAATTCTGTTCTGTTCAGTATCCTCGTTATGAAACAATGCTGTGGTTATGTATATGAGAATAAAATCATTCACTCTTTTTATGCAGATTTGTTTCTTCTAGGGGATGTGTAAAGCACATCCAGGTCTTATAGATTGATTGTATAGTCTTTTATTGTTGATTGTTGATCAATTTCATAAAATAGGGATCTGGTCACTAGAGTGCAAGAGCATTAGTTGAAAAACAATTTTGAATTTTTTTATTCAGAAACATTTTTTGATCATCACTGATTGATGAGTTTCCAATTAGAGTTTTGCATGATTTGTCTAATTTGCATACTAATGAGGTAAACTTAGAAAATCGCCTATTGTGCCCATATCGATGCCTACAAACATTTTTGTATTCATTACTAAGTCACTCTCGTAAACTTTTTCACTAACTGGATGAACTACGTAATTGACCTAATTAGTGTAATTGTGACAGAACTCACAATAAGCTCACAAAGAGCGTTTATTTGCTGCAGCAAACTCTTGTAGCGAGAGAGGGGAAGGGACTGAATCTTGGGTAGGGCAGAACTGGAGGGCAGAGCAGTAGAGGGAAGCAGTCAAGGAGCTGGATGGTGACTGAATCCTGGGTAGGGCGTAGCAGGGGCAGAGCGGGATGCGGGAAGCAGGGAAGCATGGCTTGGAACAGGCAGGAAGCTGCAGGCTGGGGGGTACAAATAGAAAGGCAAGATTAAGCGTTAATTCAGCAAGACAAGACAAGACTTCGACCGAGTTCCAAACTTAACATGACCGAGGTAACAATGAACAAGACTGGCAACAAGAACAACGGGTGAACAATTATTGTGTAATTATACCACGTCATTCTACTATCAATATCTGCTACTAACTATGAAATAAATATACAATCCTACCATTGGTTTTAGGCATTTTTCAGATGTCTTTTTCAGGATTCAGTGGTCATTTATTGTCTTGGACAATCTGTTTGAGAAATGGACGCCCCTTTATAACGCTAGTACTGTCATGGATCGCGCCTTCCTTCTCTTATCTCCGCGCTTAGTATTCTTTTTTTCCGTTTACCTGTAAATCTATCTGATTTTTCTGGGTTCCGCTGCGGGTTTTGCTTTCGCCTCGGTGATTAGTGAGTTCACCTGTCCTGCATTTCCGCTCACTATTCATACCCCGCTTCCTCCTTTTCTCGTCGCTTCCATGTTATTTCATGTAACATTCTAGCCGGTAAAGGTATAGGAGTTGTGCATGCTATCGACCGCTTTGCTTCTCAACACGGGACTTGTTAGCAGTACAATTAAGAAAAAGTAAAGTGCGCTCTTTCGCTCTCTTATTTCAGAGCAGAGGTTTTGGTTTATTTGTTTCCCACTCAAACCTATGAGTGCTCTCACCCTAAGGTTTATGGTTATTTTATTTTTCTCCTTCCTTTCTTTTGTTCACTCCACTATGGGAATTAGATAGGTGTTACATTCTAGCGGGTAAAGGTATAGGAGTTGTGCGTGCTATCGACCGCTTTGCTTCTCATCGCTGGACTTGTTAGCAGAACAAATTAGAAAACATAAAGTGCACTCTTCCGCTCTCTTATTTCAGAGCAGAGGTTTTGGTTTCTTTGTTTCCCACTCAAACCTATGAGTGCTCTCACCCTAAGGTTTAAGGTTTTTTTAATTTTTCTCCTTCCTTTCTTTTGTTCACTCCACAACAGGAGTTAGATAAGCGTAACTGCTTATTTATTTTGTTTTGCTCGGAGATCGAGTTCCTCGCTTTTTATCGCAAGGTTATTTGTGTTCTCCTTATTTTCCCTATCCACTACGGATTATTGTCCGTCTTAGTGGTGTTCGTTAGAACACTTTTAGAGTCCTCATTTGTCGCACCTGGACCTCCAATATTTCCTCCGTGTCTCTGGGCATAAAGATCCCCTACAAGTACATTATCTGAAACATCTGCGCATAAAACCCTAAAAAGCCTTTGCTATGCATTCCATCATTCTGGTTTTATTGACAACTTTTTTATCCAATGGAGGACATTATTGAAACGTCTGGACACAGAAAGCCCAAATGCAGTCCAGGATCAGGCAAAGAACGTAGTTTAATAGATCAGTCCAGAGGTAAAAGCCAGGTAAGCAGAGTTGAATCCAGAAATCAAAAACCATAAACAATAAACAAGCAAAAGTCAAAACCAAAAAATCTGAAATGCAGATGTACAAAATCCTAGGCTAAATCAACGTCAGTAAATACATTTTAAAAAGTTGAAAACCTGAAATCAAAAGGCTAAGGTACAAAAAGGGCTAGGCTAAATCAAAGTCAAACAAAGGGTGTCTCAGGATATACTCAGGCTTAGTAAGGCGTAGGCACTGGAAATCTGATCAACGTTCTGACAACAAAGATGCGGAAATGTGGGTCTTAAATACACTGAGGAAGGGGAGGGGTAACAAACAACGTGAGGTTAAAACATTAGGGAAACAATAATTAAATAACGAGGAAAGAACGAATACATGGAAGGGACTCGGAAAACATGCATGACAAACAACGGGCTCGAGTAGGAGCGGAGTGTGCACAGTAATAAGAGGAGGTGAGGTCTCTAAGGACAAACAGCTGGAACAAGTTAACAGGTAGCTCAGGAGCAGCTTAGTAATGCAGGTAGAAAAGATAAAGCGGGGAAGCTGGTTAAATGTTAGTATCTAACTACAAGACAGACAATTCATTTGTTAAAATACATTTATGTTAATGAGTTTAGTAAAGTACACGTAATTAATAAAGCACCCAAGTGATTGTTAGCACGAGTTAGTAATATATACAATTATACACGGGAACGAAAGCAGGAAGTAGCAGAAAATGAGACTTCGGAAATACAGCTTTAACCCACGGAAAATCCCGAAGTCACCCGAATAGTGCATGCATGAGACTGGGTAAACAAACACACAGATGAGACTCGGACAAACCACGAACAGAGGGGGATGCAATGATTATGGAAAATAACAAATACATGAATGAAAATGAAAATAAAAATACAAAACAGACAAGATAAACTCAGAACATAACTATTATAAGCTTCACAATGGTGTTTTCCATGCCTCATTTGATGCTGTGAACAATAAAAAACGACTGTCTAAAAGAATGTTTAGTTGTGGAGTTATAGCTTTACACAATTAATAGTATTGTTTAGATTGGAGAATATGCCCACAAACATGGCAAAGTTTTCTTCCTCGGTATGTAACTATTACTGCGTATAATATTTCAATTATGTACATTCACTTTTCCACTCCACCACTGACTTGTGCCATATGTTTGACATGAAATTGATTGCTATTCTCTATTGAATGCATGTCACATACTGTAGTGTAAGCTTTCATAGGTGGCTCAGTCATGTTTTATGTTTGATGCACCAATTTGCCGTGAAGCAACATTTGCCAGCATTTTCGTGATGGTGGAATATTATTTTATTGTAGTCTTATTGTACATAATGTAGAATATGGTGTATTAGTTTCTCCCTGGGCTAGACATGGAAAATGCTCATCAATGTACTGTGCTCTGGATGATTACACATAGCAACATTTGTGAAATGCCACAGAGAAATGTTATCCCAGGGCATGCAGCAATAAAGGATTACATCATGTAGAGTACAGAAAAGTGATATTTTATTTAAAGTGACGGTCAAGGAAAATCCGTAATATGCTTATAACCACATTATTTATGGCTATTAAGGTATGTATTGAGCACCAATAAAGCGCGCGGAATAAATTCCATTGCAATCTCATAAAATTTCAGTCTATCTATCTCTCTTTATTCCGGTCTACTGAAAAAAAGGGTGGACTTGAAATGGGTCCATGGTGACGTAGACGTGAAAGCTCAACCAATACATACTTTGATATCATTACATAACTCCTCCCATAGTTTGAGGTGAATAAAACCATCCTGTTCCATTAAGAAATCCTGTCTGAAGTCTGAACCAAACATTAGTTTTGTTTGCCCTTGAGAATATTTGTCCGTGTTATTAGCATTTGGAATAGTTAGTGTTTATTTTTTCCTGATCTCCTTATCCTTATACCAATTTTATCTCTCTTACAATTTTTCACTTTTTTATCCATCCCTCCTAGTGACATTATCTTGCTCCTTGCACAGCTCAGCATGGAAATGAACTAATCACTCACATCGTTTTTACTTGGTGCACTGCTCATTCGTCAGATAATAATCGAAAATAATACAGTCAAGCCGGAAAGTCTGCACACCCCTTTCACCTTCTCCACGTTTTAGTATGTTACAGACTTATACTACAATAGATTTAGTTAATTTTTTGCCTCAAACATCGACACACAATAGCCAATAATGACAAAGTGAAAACAGGTTTTTAGAAAATACGCAATTTTATTTTACTGACAAAAATAGGTTATTTAGGGGTTACATATCTGTACACACCCTTAGCCTAATACTTGGTTGCTGCACCTTTGGCAGCGATTACAGCTTCAAGGTGTCTTGGGAAAGAAGCTATGCGCTTGGCACACTTGTTTCTGGACATTTTTGCCCATTCCTCTTAGCATAGCCAAGCTCCGTCAGGTTGGATGGGGAGCGTCAGTATACAGCCATTTTCAGCTCTTTCCACAGATGTTCAATTGGATTCAGGTCTGGGCTCTGGCTGGGCCACTCAAGGACATGCAGACTTTCTCCGAAGCCACTCCTTTCTTCTCTTGGCTGTGTCATGTTGGAAGGTAAACCTTTGCACCAATCTGAGGTCCAGAGCGCTCTGGAGCAGGTTTTTTTCCCAAGGATCTCGGTGTACTTAGCTGCATTCATCTTTCCCTCTATCAGGACTAGTCGCCCTGTTCCCGCTGCTGAAAAACATCCCCACATCATGATGCTGCCACCGCCATGCTTCACTGTAGGGATGGTATTAGCCAGGTGATGAGCAGTGCCTGGTTTCCTCCAGACGTGACGCTTGGTATTCAGGCCAAAAAGTTCAATTTTGGTTTAATCAGACCAGAGAATCTTGATTCTCATGGTTTGAGAGTCCTCTAGGTGCCTTTTGGCAAACTCCAAGCGGGCTGTGATGTGCCTTTTACTAAGGAGGGGCTTCCGTCTAGCCACTCTACCATAAAGGCCTGATTGGTGGAGTGCTGCCTGAATGGTTGATCTTCTGAAAGGTTCTCCCATCTCCATAAAGATACGCTGGAGCTCTGTCAGAGTGACCCTCGGGTTCCTGCTCACCTCTTTGGCCAAGGCCCGTCTTCCCCGATTGCTGAGTTTGGCCGGGCGGCCAGGTCTAGGAAGATTCTTAGTGGTTCCAAACTTCTTCTATTTACGAATGATGGTGGCCACTGTGCTCTTTGGGATCTGTAAAGCTGCAGAGATTTTTCCGTACCCTTCTCAATCCTGTTTCTGAGGTCTGCAGATAATTCCTTTGACCCCATGGCTTGGAGTTTGCTCTGACATGCACTGTCAACTGTGGGACCTTATATAGGCAGGTGTTGGCAATTCCCAATCATGTCCAATCAATTGAATATATTTCTTTGCATTCCTGGCACTTTATTTTGACCTAAATTATGAAAATAAACTAATCTAAGTTAGTATTGTACAAACCCCATACTAAAAAAATTCCAAAAAAGTTTGGACAGTATGTAAAATGCACATAAAAGCAGAAAGTAGTGATTTGTAAATTCTCTTTTACATACAAAAAAAGACTGGGAAGTTTAAAAAAAAAACCTGTATGGAACATTCCACAGGTAAACAGGTGATGCTATCATGACTGGGTATAAAGGATATCAAAATTTTATTTTCAGGTACTCTTACAAGCGGTATTATAACCTCTCTGCATTTTAATGGATCTCTATGGGAATTGGGGGGTGGGACTAGATTCAGCTGTAAATTACATGGGAATAGTATGGAGCCCATGGTTGGCTAAATTGCTGTAAGTCATCAAGGGGCTGAGGTATTAAATGAGCCTCAAACCATCACTGCTCCCAGATATGCAGTAGATATGGATGGATAACTTTAAGGGTTTTCTCATTTTCCTATTGAACTTTATGGAAAAATAAGTCAGGAGAAACAACCTTCAAGTGATCCATCCACATCTGCTGCATATCTGGCAGCAGAGTGATGGTTTGAGACTCGTTTGATACCCTTGATGACTTACAGCCATGTTCTGGATATTACACCGGATATTGTAATGTGATCACTAGCAGATTTCCTGCTGGATGGCTGCTTTGATCAATACGCGGTGCTACTCAGTATCTCATAAAAATAAGTTACATACACAGAACAAAAATATTCCTAAATTCTACCATTTATTGACATCAAACTCAAACGTGCCAAAATCAATGCAAAATTATGCCGAAATTAAGTTAAAACGAAACTCTCACAAATAGGTTTCGTATTCAAACGAGTCGTATTCAAAATCTGTATTCTACCAATGTACTGTACTGGGGCTTGAATATAAACTTGCTGTCGAACATATTCCTGCCACCAGATGTCAGTGTCAATATTCTCAATGCGTTCAACTGGAGGCTTCCTCCCCGTGAGTAGCAAAAGCATTTGTTCACAGTTCCGCCATGTGCAGTCAGCGTCTGGGAATGAAATGAAACCGTTCTGTGAATGAAACTTAAGTCACGTTAAAGACGTAGTTTCACTTGAAAGCTTGAGCAGATACATTATAAAAATGAGATTAAATGTCAAGTCGTTGCGTTTCTTCGGTGGATTTGTTTGTGGAGCAGCTGCAAGCACTGCATCATGTGTTACAGCCTTTAGCATTTACAAGGAGGAGATTATTCATTGGAAAGAAGAAAAGGGTACGTTAACTTAGAACCAGCTGACATCATCCTTCTTGGTTTTCTCTCATGTAACGTTACGCTACCTAAAGCAAGCTCGTAAGATTTATCTATGAATGAATGACATGTTGATAAAATTCAACGCAATCAAGCTAACGTAGAAAGCACACTTCGAAGTTCGATTGGAAGTAGTTCTTCAACAAACGACACGAGGTCCCTACTAGCTATTTTCGAAGCGTTAATTAACTTACATTCCGTGTGTTTACGGAGTTCGTAACATTATAGTAGTTGACTGCAGTGTTGAGCTCGCGCCGTTTTGGTGCTACGGATTTAATTGCGTGCCAGAGACTAATGTGGGCGATGTAACCCCAAAACTTGCCGATATGCGTAGAACCATTACGTCTCGGTGAAGTACAGTGCAAGCCATAGCTCAGCTCGATTACTCTTATGATTATCTCCTTTTGTCAATATGTAAATTATCGCCACCACCAGTCCATGTATGTATTATCTTTTATGGTATTTGCATTAGAGCCATCTGGGGGGGCTGCAGGACGATATGGCTTCCCCTTGACGGGTGCTGACATAAGATTTTATGCCAATCATACACTGTCATATGACCAGGCCAGACGAACACCAAGATGGGTGGCAGAGCACATATCAAATGAGAAATTATTAGGTAAGTGAAACTCACAACAGCACAAGGGAGGGGCATTGCTGGACAACTGAACTAAAGTACATCATTTTTAATTTATTAGACTATATCACACTACAGAGTAAAGCATCAATAAAGTGTGTAGAATTAATTGAAAATACAAAAGGAATCACATTTTATAATTTCAGGGAAGGCTGAACGAAAACATTGCAAGTTTAGGCCGGATCCCAATGTTCCTGTAGTCTTCACGGCGCACAATGAGGATTACCTTGGCAGCGGCTGGTCCAGAGGCCATATGGTTCCTGCAGGAGACAATAAATTCTCTGAGGTTTTTCATCTTGCTCTTCTCGTGCCCACACCTCTGCAACTTGGATTACATGCTTATCAAAACTAAGTGATCTGAAATGACAAATACCATTGTCTGGATATCTGTCACTGAGGCTGAAAAACATTTCTCTCAACAGCAGGCAATGGCGGAGACGTTTTACCTGTCCAACATAGTGCCGCAGAACTTGGAGAATAATGCTGGCTACTGGAACAGGTAGGGCCATAAAAACATGACAATCGTGAACTGTCTGGTTGATTTACTGTAGACAGGGATCATTATTTAAAGGTAGATTAAAAGTCTAATCTTTTTGGTGTTTGGTTTTAGTTTAAGTCATTTGTATCGTGTATCTCCCACTCTTGGAATGGGAAAGAAAATACATTTTTAACAGTAAATATGAATCTCAAGACATGCGTAGAACATGGAATTTGACATTTCTAATTTTAAAATGAAGTCTTGTATTTTCAGGCTGGAAATGTACTGTAGAGACCTGACGAGACGATTTCAAGATGTGTGGATCATTACTGGGCCTCTTGTCCTGCCTGAAGTTGGGGCTGATGGGAAAAAAACTGTCTCCTACAAGGTGAAAGAAGTTACATTGTGATTATGACATTGCCGTACACAAAACCATTCAGACCATAGGTCTATTTGTTTGTCAGCTAGAAGATGTCAGTATCCAGGATGACTTTCAGATTAGAATATAATATTAATACTAATATGAATGCAACTATACATAAGTGTCATACTGGGCTGTTATTAATCTAGTTGTTTAAAATGTCAGCACAATGGCATATGTGCAATACAAAAAACACTTTAAAAACAAGAACTTTGAAGAAAAGTCTGCCAGACCTCGTCACCAGAAAACCCTGCTGACCAAGGTTTCATCATATTTTTAAACTGCAATCAGACTAGGACAAACGCTTCTTCTTTCCATTACTTTTGCATTTCTCAATATTATTTCCAATTCTTAACTGCTGTTTTAGCTTTACACGGCTATAAAGCTCCGTAGTCCCGCCCCCTCCTATCCCTGTCTGGTCCCGGAAGCCATTACCTGCCACTACTTCGGGATCTTTCAGTCGCCCTTATGATGATATTATGGCATTGTATGGACCAAACTTTGACATATATGTAATACAAAGTCTATTATATACTCGCCACCGCATTTAAATCAAATTTGAATTGTATAATTAACGGAGTTTGAGAAACATAACTACACTACCCAGAATCCCTGGTCGTAAAATGCCGGCTCTCGCTTTTCTTAGCTAACGCAGTAGCTAACGGCCACTCTGATAGGGAAAATGGCTATCACTTGGTCTGCTCTTCAAATTACCAATTTTATTAATTATTTTAAAATGTGACCCTGAAAAACCAATGGACTGAAAAAAAAATTTCAGTCCTTTGACTCCCATTATATTTCTTCCGAAAAGTGGCACATTACATTACATTACATTACATTCATTTAGCAGACGCTTTTATCCAAAGCGACGTACAGTAAGTGCATACAGAAAGGTCATCGAAGTAACTACAGAACAGATAAGAAAGCACATTCTTCCCATACAGTAGCAGCTATCCCTAGTAATGAACACAATGCAGTTCACAGTGAACTGGGTAAATCAGCTCTAATACAATTCTATTCTAAATATTATAAACTTGACTACCTTGAGTACACAGTTCAACAAGAACACAAACCATGAGGTCCTAGATAAGTTGGTATCCTAGATAAGAGGTCCTAGATGGCACCAGAAGTTCGTCACCAAAGTGGGCAGGACTACGGAGCTCTATATAGGCCAGCTTGCCTTTAAACATGTCTGCTTCATCCTGAGTGAGAACAGCCAATTCTCAGTTACTCCTAAAAAACGGTAGTAACTTATGACGCTTTTATGTTTTGTTGGTGCTTCATTACATGTTTGTAATTACATTACAGCACTACATGTAGACTTACCATACCTGTGCCCTCTTGATGCACAGAATAACGTCTTATTTTTGCATGGAGATAATAGGGTTTTTCCATATAGTTCTGTGGATCTTTCCAACATATTTTCAGTAGATGGCGATGTTGGCCCTGAAAGAACTTTGAACACTAGTGTGGGATCATATGAGTTGGTGCATACGCATGCCTGACAAACTGATGTGTATCGGCCCTATTTCTCAGGAATTGTTAGTGTATTTAGGAATATCAATGTTGAGTTCTCAGGTTTCTATAAAACATTGTGTTATTGTACATTGATTTGACGTCTACCAGCATTTTACAATTTTACTCAAGGTAAAAGCATCAGTGCTTCAAATCAGATGACATGAAAATGTATGCTACTAAAATAGAAAAACATGTTTTTGCAGTGGCAGTATACTGTGTGTGTGTTTGCTTGCATTGAAAATTGCAACATTATTTGCATTATTCGCACACAAGATAAGATAAATATTTGAAGAAAAAGGGTTTCTTTCTCTTTCTTTTGTAAGTTGTATTTTCCTACCCTTTTTTGCAGAGCCTTTTATTACCTGAATTTTGATGAAAAGTTTGGGGTCATATCGCAGCATTTTTCTCTTGAGCCTGCCTACATGTGGCTAACAGAGTAGAGATGGTGATACAAGGAAAATTCTTAGCTTTGAGTCAACTTTGCTGTCATATTGTTTCGCTTTGTCAATTTCTCTGCCAATGCCATAAGCATATGTATCAGTCAAAGAGCTTGTTATGGTAAGCTGTGTATACCATGTCTGTTGAATTGGAACTTTTGTAAAGTATTCTTTAATTCAGTGAATTTAGTCTACTCTGCAATCAAGACCAGGACAGTGCAGGGCCATCGATTTCCTCCAGAGGGAGCATTTCTTACTGTTTCAAGTTGCCCAGGTAGAGCTGTCATTTCTCTTTTATGGCTAAATAGACATGGACAGCTGCCTTTTACTAGCCAGAAATAGCCACCAGCAGGGTTTTTCCTGGCAGAGAAATGGGTTTTGGTGGTACATATGCGAGTGAGCACTTTGTTTTTGCATTAATTTTACCGTAAATACAGTTTTTGGAGTACAAAAAGCCCATGTAGGCTTTGGTTGTAAAGTAGCAGTAGGGTTGTGTTTAGGAGTTAGGTTTTAGAAATCAAAGGTCCTTGAAGCTTTTAGAATATTTGAATATTACACCATTTAGGCTATTTTGATAGCGCATAAATGGAAAAATAAATAAACTACACTCTAAAACAGAAATAAAAAATAAGTGTAGCTACAAGTTTAAAAAACAATTAAAAATAATTAAAAAACCTACAAAAGCACCATGTGTGTTTTTACATAGTCTACGTTGCTGCTGTTATTTCAGCCCTAAATGAGATAGGTCACTGGAAATGTTGACTGTACGGGACTTTGGCGAAACGTAACAAGATAAACTCTTCAGGGTTAATCATAACACAGTGGTAGCTGCATATTGGTAAGATATTTGGTAAGATATTTGGTTTAATTTACATATAGCTTCGAAAGATTTGAGAGAAAAAAATGAAGTGTCTTCTAAACCGAAAGTGCATCAGGTAGCCAGTAGCCTACAGCAAGCAATGGAAAACGCTGAATGCTTAGGCCTATTTGTACAACGTTTTAAAAAAATATATTGTTTCTAGCTATATCTGAAAATGATCTTTTTGTAAACGGTGCATTTTACAGTCTGTGGCTGTGGCAAGACGAGGGTCGTAAGTGCTTTGGGCTATTAATAGCACCCTCTTATTTTATTGCACTGCAGTATCAATCCTGCGGGTTTTCTTAAAGCTGTAGCCTGCCACAGAATAGCTGAGCCACATTTCTATGGATCTATGCTTCTTCTACTGGTCTCCTAGTACTGACACCTTGATGGCGACTAGTACAATATATATCGCCATCCGCTGGCCTAAAGACCATATTGCACCCAAAAAATGTAATAAAATTAATTCAGATGTGATTTTATTTGCCGTTTTCTCAATTATTGTCATTTTGGCGGTCACGATTTTCTTTTGGCGGTCCGTGAAATAATTTTGACGGCCGCCAAATAAATTACTATGTAGGAAAAACCCTGACCAGCCATACTACTTTCATTCAGACATACTCAGGGGCCTGGTAGTCTCTGCACGTTCTTTTTTCCTGATCCCCTCCTCCCCCATTTGTGCATGATAATGCCTTTCAGTGGGGGGTGCTAGGTCCTGTCGCCTCTGAGGGATTCGGTTTTAGGAAACCCCACAAGATGCTAACAGCGTTGCCTTGGCAAAGCTGGCCTCTTAGTAATGAACAATGCGCCATGGTGCAGTATCTCCGTCCTGCAGGTCCCATCAATCGACAGACCCTTTCACCACTTTATCGTGGTCAGACATGCGATTCCATAATTAGCGGGGCTACGTCTCCACCTCTGAAGCTTCTGGAATTACTCACAGCGGCTGAAACTTATACAAACGTGAAGCCAGCTGGGGTAAAAGCCACAACGAATGGTAATATTTCTAAAATTATCCTTTCTAGGCGCATTTTTTTTAAATTAGAGGTATTTGTTTTTTAATTAGAGGTATTTGTTTGCTTTTTATATTTAGACCAGGGGTACCCAACCTCGGTCCTGGAATACCCCTGTTTATGCTGGTTTTCGTTCCAACCACAATTGCAATCCCAGAATTGTAACAACCTATTCATTTTTCATGTTTCATGTTATTTACACTCTTAAACCACATTGTCAGAAATAGCTATACATGCCATGGAGAATAAAACTCCTTTGTTTACATTGTGCTTATTGTGCCATCTTGCAAACTCTGTGTTCCATAGTAAACAATATAGCACAATACGTTAATAAATAAATAAATGTGGAAATCTAAAAATTTATAAATTAAATAATCTGAAAATAAGTTAAAACATCTGGAAATGAATATAGAAATGTAAATGTATGTGAAATTAATGTATTAAGTTACTACATTTTATACATTTACTTTTATATATTTTTTATATATTTTTTTATATATTTATTTCTGTATATATATTGTCCTATTTATAAATTTATTTTCATATTTATTTATTTATTTCCCTACAAGCACGATCTGTCAATCAACTTGATTTTTGGTCCACACACTAAGTTTGCCTAATTCCAACCTTCCATGTGTTCAGAAAAAACATGGACAAAGTGACTGACGTGATACACTGGGCTTATGAAAAGTGTCAATTTCTCAAATATTGATAGAAACGGCTGACAGGTTGTATATTGCTAAGTGAGCAATATAGCGATCTTGTACCTGAGAAAGCTAGTTACATGACCATGTTCAATGTACAACACAAAGCAAAGCTACGTAACAGTTTCAGCTAGCTAATGTTACCTTGGTTCTGTCACTTCAGTCCAACATAGCTTTACAATTACATAGTAAATATTATGGGAGCGAATAATAATTTTTGTTTAAAGTCAAACATTTGCTTTCTCTTTAAATTTGCCTATGAGGTTTCACAGAATATTACAACTTCAAGTATTCTGATTTTGATGGTCAGCTAAGTAAACGATGTGGCTAAAATAATGTCATAATGACCAGAGAAGACTGAGGCAGTCATGTAGGGCTTATGTTGAGATTTGCAAATTCTAAAACAGCTAGCTGGCTCTAGGCTAATAAAGCTAGATCGGCCATTGCTCCATCTGGACCTCTGGTTTTTTATATGAATATCTGCAGACAGAGCTCCATCTAACCCCATTGAAATAAGCGAACGCTGTAACTTAGAGCTGTTTTGCGTAACGGAATCGAGTTGAGTAATTCTTACAAAAAATAGAAAAAGGTTACGTTTTTGCATCTTCATATGAATAGCGCTGTCTAATTAAATATCAACTTATTAAAAATCAATCATTCCAATATTATTTTAGCTAATTAGGCTACACAGCAGACCTTTTTAAGATCAGCTACTTATTTAAAGCAAAATATGATTTTTAAGCTTACATAACCAAAGTGAGTTTTTTATTTATTTATTTTTTAAAGAGAGCACCTTTTTGTTTTTCTGTTGACTCCGCAGTGCTCCGAACAAAAGTTTTATTTATTTATTTCCCCCCCCCCCCATTATTTAGGCTGCACAACTATTGTGCCTTCGCTGTTCATTGCATGCAATGTTGCTGCCTCGCCACTGGAAAAAAGCGTACGCAAAGCAAAGTCAAGAGCTGACGTGAGATTTCATTGTGCCGTACACCCACATTTATTTTGATATGCGTAAAAATACGCACACTTTACAATCAGATTGGAACATACGCATGTGAATGGTAAATGAGGCCCAGTAACTTCAGTTTACTCCAATGGCATCCAGTCCCCAGATCTCTATCCAATAGAGCGCCTTGAATTTGAATTTGTGGCCGAAGAATCTGCAGGAACTGCGTGATGCTATCGAGTCACCATTGACCAAAGGAATGTTTCCAGCACCTTTGGGATGTCAGAGAAACTGTTTTTGTTGCACACATGCAATAGGATGCCATGAAGGTTATTTTTTTGTCTTTTTGCCATTTATTTTTGTGCTACACTGCTAGTAGACAACATTTACATGGACTTGCATTAACATTAACTCCTACATGCTTCCAATTGTTCATCAGTGTAATGATAATAAATTGCATAATCATATTTCTAAGATGTTTAATGGTGATGGAACGATTCTTTACTGAATGGATAATTTGACAAATTTCCCAGTGCTAGTTGTAATCAGTAACAGCCATATGATCCTAGAATATAACTCAGGATTAACATACCATATTCTTGGACATACTTAGATTAACATGTAGCCTATTAACTGTTACAAATAAGAAAGGCTGGTTTTGAAAACATTCTCAATATGTTTGGAAAAGTTTTGATTTTTATTTCCAAAAAACGGGAAGAAAGGGTACGGTAAGTACATTATAAGTCTCCTATTTATAGGCATGTTTTTGTGTTTTACTGCACAATAAAATATTCGACCATAACGCATGAACAGTGTTTATATTACTCATAACCATTATGAGATTGTCATGGCCTGTGGCATATGGCTTCAACAATTACTGGAGAGTGATTCCGTCAGGCTTCGGTGCGATAGCTCTCATGGCCGAGGTCATTTTTAAAGCTGCTCACTGAGCAATTAGTGTGTCGTCTCATCTGGGGAGGGATGAGAGTGATGGCCCTGTGGAGCATGTCCTGACTGCCCCCCAACGCACACACACGCACTAAATTAAATATCTCTTTTACAGTGAGTCAAGTACCGGCTCACTGTACAGAGAAAACCCAAAACTATGAACCCACTTAAAATGTAATTAGATGGTGTTAAGCAGGGAAATCTGGCCAGTGTTTGTCTATTATTGCTAGGCACCCCATCTCTGTGTGTTAGTCAGTGGAGATGGACCTTCTGTGTATTTAAAACATTTTTACATTTGGCATAATGTCAGAAGTTTAAAAAAAAAAAAAAAATGTATTTACCTTTATTTAAAAGTTTATTAGGAAAATATTGTAAATAGATTGATATGATATATGCTCTTCATAAATTAACTGGGTATTCTACAAAATGTGTTCTTTTTCGCAGTCATTAATACTTTGCGTGATGTCATAAACAGCGGTATGTCAGGGCAAGCGTATGGTATGGTACGGTTTGCAAGACCTTTGCCTTTCACTGTCTGAGCACATGTCTCTCAATAACACCTGCAGATGGTGAAAATCCAGGTCGAAAGAAACCGGCAGCAGATCTACGTCTTATAACATTTGGTATTTTAGGAACAGATATGCCATTATGATTAGCGTTATGTGCACTATATTCAGATACATTTTACTGTTACTGTTTTAACAGTGCATATTTCGTCTGGGCAGGTAATCGGGAAAGACGACGTGGCAGTCCCCACTCACCTATTTAAAGTCATCCTTGCCCAGAGGAAAGGTTTCCCATCAGAGACACTGGCTTTAGGAGCCTTTGTGGTACCCAACCGCCCCATCGGGTTTGTTCACCCCCTGACTGAGTTCCAAGTGAGTCTGGCGGACCTGGAAAAGATGTCAGGGCTGACTTTCTTTCCAAAAGTGGACCGGACCCGTGTCCCCATCCAGAACCTCTGTAACCTGGACTCCTGCAAGCTAATGAGCACAAAGGACTTTAGCCTTTTCATTGCGACCCGCAAGGTCGGTAGTGCTGGAAACATTTTCAAGCTGGATAAGGCAATGTCAGAGCTGAAGGAAGCTGGTATCACCCCAGATGACTACCTGCTCAAACTCTATGCAGCGAAGAAGAAAGAGTTTGCATCTAAAGAAGTTCCAGACAACCACAGAGGACATTGATGTAAGCGGGAAGGGATTATTTAGCTTTGTGTAGAGATTCAGCATCCTTACATTTAGACATTATGTGTGGCATTACATTGTTGCCAATGTGCGTTTCGTGTTTTAGGATTTCAGTGGTATTAATGATGTGCATAAGGGTTTTTCTTACAATTCTAGGTAGGGTATGTTTTTTAAAGTTTGGTTTTATGGTTTATTCAGTTATTTATTGCATTGCATTAATTTGTGTTATGTTAAAGTAGAATTAGATTGTTGCATATTTATCTACAACAACCACAAGCAGACTGAACATGTAAAATTATTATTATGGACCATTAGCAAGCCATGTTGAGCTTTACGAGTCACTGGAAAAATGGATGCAGTAATTATTTGGGGTAATATACTTTTATTAACGTTGTTGTTTATGTTTAGAATTTGAGAATCTATTGCAAGGATTGTAAAGTTACTCCCCTAAAAAAGGCTTTGGAGGGGTGCACCTGCCATTCCTGGTCAGATTACCAAACAAGTGTTGGAAAAAAAAAACCCTGCACCGCCCACCCAAAATGGCCTGTTCAGCTCAAAGGAAGAAAAACTCACTGGATAGTTTTTTTTTTTTTTTTTAATGCAATTAATGTTTCTTTTAAAAAACTTAACATGTTTTATAGACCTTGTTGCAATATAAAATTGCAGAAAAAATTGGGGCCTTTAACGGAAAAGGATTTGGAAATTGGCTTGCAAATTGGGAGGGTAGCCCCTTGACCCTTGACTTGACTAAAAATATGTGCATTGGGAAATAAAATGTCAACAGAATTGTTACAGAAAAACAATGAAAAATGTACTCGTTTTTTTATTTTTTTTACCACCACTGCTTATTAACTTTAGAGATTTATTTTTACGTGCAGGTTTAATGTGGGAGCAGTGAGTTCGGCTAGGGTTAGGAAAATGGTAAGCTTTAGGGTTGACACAAGAACGTGTTTTCAGGTTTGTGGGAAAAGGTTAGGGGAAGGGTTAATCTTTGATTTTTGATGATCCGTTTTTTCACTAGTGACACAACACAATAGCCTTTATATTAGATTATTTTCTTTGAAATCATTTTTACAAAATAAAGGACTTCAAACACATTTCTTTGCTTCTCTCTAATTGGATTGATGATTGTTTTTTATCAATTGTATTCGAAAAATCTGATATTTATGATATCTCCTAGGGCTAGAGTTAGGTTTTAAAGCACAACTGAACTTTGGTAGAACTTTGGGTTGTGTAGTTACCTGGCCATGATATGAGTCCAAATTATGGCAAAATTGTTAAGGTCCCGGATCGGAACTGGACTCAAACGCACGACTCAGGAGACAGAACTCAGAAAAGCTCACTTGGAGCATTTATTTGACAATAATCTCTCAAGGTAGAGAGGGGTAAGGGACTGAATCCTGGGTTGGGCAGAACCGGAGGGCAGACCAGGTGAGGGAAGCAGGAAAGGTGCTGGATGGTGGCTGAATCCTGTGTTGGGCGTAACGGGCAGAGCGGATGAAGCGGGCAGGAAACTGCAGGCTGACAGGTAAAACTAGAGAAGCAGATGACAGCATTAATACAGAAAGACGAGACTGGGGCCAAATTCTAGGCTAGACAACGAGGTTTACAAGCAACAAGACTTAATGAACTTGCAACAAGACAAAGAACAACGGGGAATATATAGTGTGGTGAATGAGGTAATGAGTGATTGCAGCATGAGAATGTATGCGAGCATGATTGAGCGGTAACAAGAGCATGAGGAATGCAAATGGGGGAAGGAAGGTAATTGGCTGGGGAATTAGTAAAGGCGAAATGAGCAAACACGAAGGAGAACCACGCCCAGCCTGCACAACACGGAAGACTAACGGGGAAATGTAAAAACATGACAAGAGACGGGAGGAAAAGGGGAAAACACGGAGCACAAATAGGGAAGGGTACTGAGAGGGAACGGAGGGCGTAACAGAAATAGGTTATTTAGTTGCTCTGTGCAGGGAAAACTCAAAATGACGTATATGGACGCGAATGAAGCGGATTCTGTCAATACAAACAATAACCAGTCCTCGTACGTATTTTTTTTCATGCAATTAAAATTATTTATAAAAGTACCATTTTCTTCAATGTTGTTCGCAAGCTACCAGAAAAGACTAGGAAAATGTCGGCAGGTCGGTTTGTTTGCCATGGATATATACTATCAGGAATGCTTGCTTCCGTGGAAATTTGGACCAATGAGTGGTTTCTGATGCATCGGCGCTTTAACGCTGATTCAGAGCAATAATTACCTACCGGATCTACGTTCCAAATAAAATACAAAAAAGACAGGAAAGGGCCATTTAATGTTCCAAAAAATGTGTGTCATTTTCAGACCATTTTAGCTGCCCTATATGGAGAGCGACAAACACCTTATTCTGGATTATCACCCAGGGGAGCACAGAGCAACTAACAAACATATTTCACCACCATTTGGACTCATATCATGGCCAGGTAACTACACAACCCAAAGTGCTACTAAAGTTCAGTTGTGCTTTAAGGTTCAAACTAGGGTCTGGCTAGGGTGATAGGGTTAAGGTTAAGATGCCTGCCTGTGTTACAGTGAGTAACTATCCTTTCACTCACTCTTGCCAAATGTTTTTAAGCATACTTTTAAAAAGTATATTTACTATTAACTGTAGAACTATGTTTGTAGGCAGGGAATTCCATATCGAGATTGACCTATACATGACGGCGAGTTTGAATTTTTTGAGAATTTGCCGAATCCGAGCTCATCTGCCAGTATTTATTCTTAGATGTATCTGGGACATTTCTGGGCGTCGCACTCTTTTCTTAGTGGGGAGGGGTGGGTGTGGCTAGATAGGTAGGGTAGGATAGGTGGGTTGGGTAGGATCAGGTTTCAGCAGAGTTTGTAGCCAGCTGGCTACTGCAATGACAGATGTGAAAAAGTGCAAGTAGCCTACAGTGAAGCCAAACAAGCCGACATCAAGAAGCAGAGTCAACCTAGAATTTGCTTTTCCTCAATCAATCACGACAGCTGAAGTTTTATAATGGGATGAAAAACAACGCGGAGTTGGTGTTTTCTGTTGGACCTAGCTCAGGGGTTCTCAAACTTTTTGTTTATGCGGACCACTTTTTATTATCAAGGATTTTCGCGGACCACCTCATATGCAAACCGTAAAAATAAGTACATATATTGTTACGAACCCACGGCTGTAAAGTCTAGGAGTGTGTGCTGGGAAAACGTAACATTGGTATACCAATGAATGAAGTGCGAATGAACCGGGTGAACAGACGACAAGAACAACCAACAGCCAGTCACTTGATTTATTTGTCCCGCAACTAAGGAGAAAGGAGGGGATCAAATGCCAAAGGAAATAAATAAATAGAAGAGGTTTCTAACCTAACTTATAACAGCAGTTCTAAACTACCCAAAACACAAAGAGTACGTCCCCAACTAACTAATGTGCATAACAAACAATTACCTGCGTGCGGTGTGTAAGCCCATGGGCAATCTAAAACTACCTTTCTCCAGGACAAAATACAGAAAGAAATAAGACTGGATCAAACAGTCAAAACGGTAACAAAGAATAATGATCAAACAATTAACAATTAATAATACGATCAGAGTCTAGCTATCCAGCTAGCTATGTTAGGTAGCTAGATGGCCAAAGTCGGGTACCTTCTGTATCAAATTAATATAACAATGTAATATTATGTTGTATTTGAGAAAATAAATATTATTTGTATACAAATAACTTAATGAAAAAAGTCATTCTCTTTTCAAGAGTATAGCTAATGTTACTTATTCCACACATGATTCTGTCTTTATATCCCAGTGCTAAATGAATGTTCAGAATAGCTAAATACTGAACGAAAACACAAGAAACCTGCATCTGAAACACCTCAAGATGGCTGCAACTGCACTTGGGCAGCAAGAAAAATGCTATAGCTACCATTACAGTAACAATGTTCATATGAGGTGCACTTACAGTGCAAAGATCATTATAAGTCTGCCTAATTATTGTTACCATCCATATAGAACAATGCATGTTGCTAAAAATGTTATTTTCATTTTATCTTCACTTGACATTTTGCTTGCTGCGCTCAAGGGTGTTTCTTGCCCTCAATGGAGGTGAGTGGGCAAGGTTGAGGACGGAGGAGGAGACTCTTTTGATTGTAAGCACAGGACCACAGCAAGGCTAAAAATCCTGTATAATGCACCTTTAAACTAGAGTAGGAAATCCTGTTAGAGAAATTGGATTTCAGCTTCAGATCAATGGAATCAGAGTTTAGGGTCTTGTTATTTCCAATGAATGACCCCGTATAGTTCAATCTATTTATCTGGCTTTTATGGGGGAGTAAGCTAATCAGGACCCGTGCGGAATTCACTTCCTGACAACAGACGCATATAATTGCCTTTGACATTTAAAGTGCACTAGAGGGACAAACATGTAGTCTAACCACTTGTCATATTAGGAAAAGTACTGACTCTGTTTATCGTCTATTGACTGTTATCTTTCAGCAGAGTACACTGCATTGCTGTAAGCCATAGCACTGTGCTTATTATATCCAGATTAATTTGAGAAATGTGTTTTGTAAATACAAGACACAGCACTGTCAAGACATGTTTGCTTAATATGTACCGTTGACAACACCTAACCTGCTCAAGTTCCTCTGAGCTTTCCATCCGTTCTACTGACCAGGGGAATGAAAAATAAGCACTCAAGAGATGCTTCTGGAAGCACGCTAAAGCCGTGCTGTAAAATGTCCCTGTGTTGGGGGTTACAATCCCTCCCCCGTCCAGTGTTTGGTGAGTTGCGTGTTGCTCGATTTGTCCTTGTTTGGAGTTTGCTGGACGTTGAAGGTCAGGGAGCTAACTGTGTGCCAGCAGCGATGGACTACCAGGGTGGGTGATCAGACTGTGTGGTTTACCATCTGCCTCCTGTGTAGGTTCTAGCTGCACCTCCCTAGACCAGGGTGGTAGTAGCAGTATAGTATCAAAACACCTGGCCACCTTCATGTTTCACTATATTTAAAGATGCAAAAACCCACCATGTGTCACTCATTTAACTCAAGATATGTTTCTATTAGTGTGCATTTCTGAAAATTCTGAATGTCTCTAATTGTGCAAAGCTAGTTTGTTAGTAGAAACGTTAGCATTAGAGTTGAGCATTGTTACCAAGTCAGCAGTTATAGAAAATGCTAAATCTGAATGTTTTTTTACATCAACTATAGACTGAAACACAAGGGTTCCATTGTAGTGTACCATAGTTCCCAGATGTAGAACAAGATTAACACCAAACTGTCGTGATTATAGACCGCTTATCGATTTGTTGGTCTTGCCTCCTGTTGATTGCAATTTCAGTGTGCTTTAAATGCCACCTATAAGATACGAAAGTTGTGTGTTGCCTAGACCTGCTGCAACCAGGTTGTACGTGAGACTAAGCTCTGTTGATACAGAAAGATTATTTCACCTCTCATTGCTTGCTATCTCTCACCACCTCGCTTGTTCAGGAAGCATTCACACACAAATGTATTTTGGCTAATTAAAAAAAATTATGAACAAAGTTTTTAATGCTTAAATTGGTATTTTAAACACTGTTTCACAATCTGCACAAACATTAAATATTTAAGCTTGATTTAAATTTTTATATTTTATTTTTGTTTCCAGCAGGCATTGGTCTATATAAAATAAATATAGAAATTAAAAAAATTGTCTGAAGAACAAAATATTCCATGAAGATATTATTTTTGCCTGAGAGATAATAGTTTTAAGGTATTCAATGCTATACGCCTAACTAGGTTGATTTTAACCCAAGATGAATGTATACTCATGCTTGGGTTAATTGTTTAGTGTACCAAATGGGCTACATATTTCATTTTAGCCTTGAACTGAGGTTGTGCTGTCAATTACAATTTTTGGACAACAAGACCCCACTCTGTTTTCCAGTAGCATATCCTTACGCATAAAGTCCGCCATATTGGATTCTCCGCTAATTAGCATTTTTTGTAAAACATTCTAAATTAGGGGTGGGACAATGCACCGCATCGATCTGAATGTGTAAATACAACTGCATCGATCTGTAAGATTAGAATTGATAAGCATCGATTAATATCGCATTTTAAATTAATGTGCACATGTATTCATTTATTCAAAAAAATATATTAATTTCATTATTTAAAATATATATTTCTGAGACACGACTACTTTTAAAACTGTTTTGACCAGCTTCAATCCATGTTTCTGCTCCAACCCCCACATAAGCGTGAGTTGAAAGCAGGGACAGGCAGGAATCAAGTGACAATGAGACGGACAGATCTGAGCGAAATGGCTAGTTGCGTGCTCGCTGAGTGTGACAAAAGAGACAGAAACTTACAGAATTTGCGATGTTCCGAACAGAAAATCAGTGGTATGGAAGCATTTCGGGTTTAGAAAGAAGGAGGGTGTACTTGACAACACCGCTGCAATATGCAAGATATGCCAAGTTGAAATCAGATACACAGGCAACACCACAAACATGCAAGCGGGTTAGCAAGCTAAACTCAAGATTTTCCTGGAGAAATGGCCAAACAGTTATTTTATTTGTTTTTATTAGTTTTTATACACATACTGTGTCCAGACAGTTGTAAAGTGCTTTCTGATATTTAAATCTAAACCATTTTCTATTCAAAATCAAGTAGACGTTAGAGACAAAAAACTAAAATAGTAAGACTATTTAGACGTTCAATTAATTAAAACCATACGGTCTAAGGTAGAAGAGGGATTTAGTCACTTAATGTCACTTAATGAATGTCGTGGAACCTAGATACACCATACAGAAAACATTTTCGTGAATAAAGGAAAGGTATTAGGGTACCATGTTTGACACTGTTTGAAAAACAATAACCTCAATAGGGCAACTTTAGAAAATACACTGTTAGTCATGTTTATTGCTGCATTATTTGCTGCAGACAGCTGCAAAATGTATGGCATGCCTTAACAATAAACATAATTCTGTGAACTTGGCGTAAGGTTCTAATTGAATATGTAATTACTGCTGACTGTATCGGTATCAAATCACATTAGCATACCTATTACATTTTTTAAAAGTATCAAAATTAATCGAACCGAATTGTATCGAATCGAATCGTGGTCAAGTGTAAGATGTTATGATGCATCGAACCTTTGCCTAAAGAATCGTAATCGAATCGTTATGGGATTGAATCGTCCCACCCCTAGTATCTAATGAAAAGTTACTTGTAAAACTGAAGTAGATACTAGTAACTATTGGAATAGTTACTAGTAACTAAATAATAAGTACTAGTATCTAATGAATAGTGTGGCGAAGTGAGCTATACCGCTCGTGGAATCAGCACCCAGAGTCAAGAGATTTCTTTTAACAGTGCGTTTTATTTCACCAAAAACCCACACACTCGTACAGGTCAACTCAACTCTCTTCCTCTTCTGTTCCAGCTCCTTTTGAGGATCTCAGGCTCACTGTTGAACAATCAAGGCAATTGGTTAATTGATAACAACAATCCTATAATCAATCGTCACCAATTGCCCGATTGCCGACAGCTGTGCCGGCTCCCTAAACCACCCGCGTTCACTCTCTCTCTTGCTAGCTGCGCCTAAAACCACGCCCCCCTACCACATACCCCCACCGCCCGACTTAGGCCGGAAAGCCATCCGGCCAATGCTCAACTCCCCCCCCCCCCCTCCCCCTCCTCCACCGGACGGGAGAGAAAATCAGCCACCACCATCTGCGCTCCCGGCCTATGAATCACCTTGAAATTAAAAGGCTGTAAAGCCAGATACCACCGAGTGATTCGGGCGTTGGTATCCTTCATGCGGTGAAGCCATTGGAGGGGCGCATGGTCCGAGCAGAGGGTGAATGAGCGACCCAGCAGATAATAACGGAGGGACCCGACCGCCCATCTGATAGCCAGGCACTCCTTCTCGACCGTGCTGTACTTCACTTCCCGCTGTGATAGCTTTCGGCTAATGTACAGCACTGGTCGGTCGACCCCCTCCACCTGCTGAGTCAAAACGGCCCCCAGCCCTCTGTTCGATGCGTCAGTCTGCAAATTAAAGGGGAGAGAGAAATTAGGGGTGAACAAGAGCGGTTTCCCACACAAAGCTTCCTTTACCCTCTCAAACGCCTGCCGACACAGCTCCGTCCACTGAACCGGATCTGAGGCACCTTTCCGAGTAAAGTCGGTCAGGGGACTGGTCAGGTCCGAGAAAGCCGGGATGAACCTTCTGTAGTACCCGGCCAGTCCCAAAAACCTCCTCACCTCTTTTTTAGTCTTCGGTCGTGGACAGGTCGCGATCGCCGCTGTTTTGTCCACCAGAGGTCACACCTGTCCACTTCCCAAGTGGTACCCCAAATACCGTACCTCCGCTCTGCCAATCGCACACTTCTTTGGGTTAGCCGTGAGTCCCGCCTGTCTCAGGGACTCCAGCACCGCCCCCACATGCCGCATATGCTGAGCCCAGCTGTCACTGTGTATTATTATATCATCCAGATAGGCTGCAGCGAAAGCCGCATGCGGACGCAGTACCCTGTCCATGAGACGTTGAAAAGTGGCAGGGGCTCCGAATAACCCAAACGGAAGTGTCCGGAATTGGTACAACCCGTCCGGAGCGGAGAAAGCCGTTTTTTCCTTGGACTCTGGAGACAAGGGAATCTGCCAGTAGCCCTTGGTCAAATCCAGTGTCGAAAAAAAACGAGCTGTGCCCAGCCGATCCAATAGGTCATCGACCCGAGGCATGGGATAGGCATCGAATCGTGACACTTCGTTTACTTTGCGATCGTCTACACAGAAGCGAACAGATCCATCCGGCTTACTCACCAGCACGATGGCTATTCCACGTACTGTTAGACTCTTCTATTACGCCCAACTCCAACATTGTCTTTATTTCTGCCTGAACCACTTTCTTTTTATGTTCAGGCAGTCGGTAGGGGCGCGAACGCACCGTCACCCCCGGGGTTGTCTCAATATGGTGATTTATCAGATTGGTGTGGCCTGGTAGAGGGGAAAACACATCAGCGAACTGCTTTTGCAACTTGGCAAGATCCGTTCTCTGATTCGGTAAGAGATGGCTATCAAAAAGGGGGGAGGTTTGATCGTTCGAATTTGGCACCTCCGGTCCCAGCTCATCTCTCTCCTGATCTACCGATACCAAGGAGACCGGTATCACCTCTTTCCACACAGATTGAGGTGATAAATCTGTTTCGCCCCCTCTCTATCAGACCACTCCACCTCATAATCGACTTCCCCCACTCGTCGTGTGACCACGAAGGGTCCTTGCCACTTGGCGAGTAATTTTGTGCTGGAAGTCGGTAGTAATACCAAGACTTTCTCTCCCGGTGAAAATTGCCGTAGTTTCGTTCCTCTATTGTAGTGTTTTTGCTGACGTTCCTGAGCCTCGAGCAAATTCTCTCGTGATAATCTCCCCAGTGTATGGAGTTTTGCTCGCAGGTCCATAACGTATTGAATTTCGTTTTTACTGGGGCTTGGACCCTCCTCCCAGCTTTCTTTAACCAGGTCCAAAATACCCCGTGGTTTTCTACCGAACAGCAATTCAAAAGGAGAAAATCCCGTGGAGGCCTGGGGAACCTCTCGCACTGCAAACAATAGAGGAACTAACCACTTATCCCAATTTCGGCTGTCATCGTGTACAAACTTCCGAATCATGGATTTCAAAGTCCTATTAAAACGTTCCACGAGCCCATCCGTTTGTGGATGGTACACGCTAGTTTTAATTGACTGAACACCCAAAAGTTCATACAGTTCGCGTAGTGTGCGTGACATGAATGAAGTGCCTTGATCAGTCAGAATCTCTTTCGGGATTCCAACTCGGGAGATTATTTGAAACAATGCCTGCGCAACACTATTAGCCGAGATATTGCGCAATGGCACTGCTTCGGGATACCGGGTTGCATAATCCACCAAAACTAATACAAATCGGTATCCCTGAGTGCTCCGTTCAAATGGCCCGATGAGGTCCATGCCCACTCTATCGAACGGGACCTCAATTAATGGTAGGGGCCGCAATGGGGCTTTTGGGATGGCCGGGGAGTTTACCAGCTGACAATCTGGACAGGACGCACACCACCTACGTACGTCCGCCCAGATGCCCGGCCAATAAAACCGGGCCATTATCCGGTTTAGTGTTAAGTGACCAGCCATGGGGTTGTAATGAGCCACCTGGAAAATCATTTCCCGGCGGCTTTTCGGCACCAACAACTGGGTCGTCTCCTCACCTGTCTGCGTGTCACGACTCACTCGATACAACCTATCAATCACTGAAAAATATGGGTGAGAGCGTGCAGCGTCAGGGCGCACCAGCTGACTATCAACATATATCACCTGGTCGAAGGCAAAGCGTAGGGTATCGTCTCGAGACTGAGCTCGTGGAATCAGCACCCAGAGTCAAGAGATTTCTTTTAACAGTGCGTTTTATTTCACCAAAAACCCACACACTCGTACAGGTCAACTCAACTCTCTTCCGCTTCTGTTCCAGCTCCTTTTGAGGATCTCAGGCTCACTGTTGAACAATCACTGTTGAACGATTGCCGACAGCTGTGCCGGCTCCCTAAACCACCCGCGTTCACTCTCTCTCTTGCTAGCTGCGCCTAAAACCACGCCCCCCTACCACAAATAGTTACTAGTAAAACTGAAATAGATACTAGTAACTATTGGAATAGTTACTAGTAACTAAATAATAAGTACTAGTATCTAATGAATAGTTACTAGTAAAACTGAAATAGATACCAGTAACTATTGGAATAGTTACTAGTAACTAAAGAATAAGTACTAGTATCTAATGAATAGTTACTCGTAAGTCTCGAGGAATAAATGTTAAAACGGCTTGCCATAGTCAACGGATTCCAATTCTTTAGGGACCTGTTCCAAGTTCTGTCTCATCATCTGACTGTCGTATCATCTGCAAACTGATCAATTATAATCTGCTCATCAAATACACTGAGTTTGTCTATATCTGAGTTTTTAATGAAAATTGCCAGCATTTCGACCGCCATAATAAATAATGACGGTGAAATCGGGCAGCCTTGTTTGATTCCCCTTCTTATTTCAAACCTGGGTGAGGTGCCATATGGCAGAGCGACTGATCCATTGGTGACTCTATAAAGTGACTGAATTATGTTACAAAATTTACCTCCAAATCCATATAGTTGCAGTGCCTGGAAGATAAACAAATGTTCTACCGTGTCAAAAGCCGTATATAAATCAAGGAATAAAATAAAGCCATCATCTTTTATCTCACTACTATAATCAAGTAGGTCTTGGACCAAACAAATATTGTTATGTATGGATCCATTTCACATAAACCCCGAATGTCTCACTAATAATTTGGGGTAATCCTAATTTCAAACGATTTGTATAAATATGGGTAAATAATTTGTAATCGTTGTTCAATAAAGTGATTGGTCGAAGATTATCTAACAACTTGTGATCTTTCCCTGATTTAGGGATAAGCGTAATTATACCTTGCATCATCGTAATAGGAAGCATCAAGTTATCCGTTGCCTCCTGAAATACATAAAATAGAATGTCTCTTAGTGAGTTCCAAAAATGTCTGTAAAAGTTGGCAGTTAAACCATCAGGACCAGAAGACTTATCTATAGATAAACGCATAACTGCTTCATACAGTTCTTCAAAAGTTAAATCTGCATCACAGATGTCTTTAAAGTCTTCATCTATCTGAGGAATAAGATTTTTAATTCTACCAAATAAGGCATCCGAGTCAGAACCTGAAGAGGAGTAGAGACCCTGATAGAAGGAGCATATTTCTTTTGCAATTAGATGAGGGTCTGAACACTCAATATCGTTAATCATCAAGGATTTAATTTTATTTTTTTCTTGACGTCTTTTTTCCAACCTGCAAAAGTAGGCAGTTTCTTTCCCCCTCCTCGATCTGACATAAGCTCCTTTTGTCTTTTTCATATAGATGTCATCAAGCTTGGGTTGTAGAGACAGTTTTATTTTATCATTCTCTGTTAATAAAAAATTGTTGCAGCATGAGTTTATCTGTTTTCTAAGATTATTGTTGAATCTTGTATTTCATATATTCCAATTTACTCGTATATGATATGATGCTAGCATTTTCTGAGATTTCAGATATAATAGACTTAATACCTTCACAGTAAGCAATGTGATTTAGGAGGCTGGCATTCAATTTCCAGTTACCTCTGTTGCGAGGGGATTTGTCGTTATGTTTTAGAGACAATCCAATAATACAGTGGTCTGTGAGGGGACCAGCTGATATGTTGGAATTTGAGACGCCATTTAACAATATGTCAGAGACTAACCAATAATCTATTCTGGATTTGCATGAGGCATCAGGTTTAATCCAGGAATATTGTTTGAGATCTGGGTTTGATTTACTCCAGGGATCCAACAGGTTCTGAGTATTGCAAAACTCAACCAATACTGGGTTGTATTAAATTTGGTAGGGAATCTGTCTAACCAGTCGTCACACACCATATTAAAATCACCTCCTATGATAATGTTTTGAGTAATATACCTTCTTTTAAATTCTCCAATGACATCTACAATTTCCGAAATTAAAATATTATTCTGATTAGTGTTGTAACAATATACATTTCCAAGAATCAAAAAGGAGTCTTCTAATTGTAACACACAGAATAGCCAATGACCATCTACACTGGTTTTAGTTGTCATTACCTTCCCAGAGCAATTATTTAAAAAGAATTGCGACACCTGCTGACCGATTTGTGCCATAAAAAAAGTATCTTCTCACCCGATTGATTAGACCAAAACTTTTCATCACTTTCATTTGAGTGAACTTCTTGAAGGAGGAAGCATTGAGCTTGCCTGATGAAATCTTGAGCGAAGCGGACCCCGTGTTCCTTGCACACTGGTGAGTCCTTAGTGCATTTCCACACAGCATCTCTGTGGCATCTCATTACAAATTGCATGATTATATGGCGGGTCTTCCCTTCCTCCTTCCTACCGAGCTGATGCACGTTGTCGACGATGTTCTCCATTTCCGCAGCCCATTGTGGAGTTATTTTATTGAGAATTTGTATGAACCTGTCCCGGGTCTTCTCACCTTCCCGTTCTTTGAGACCAGACATTCTCAGATTCCATCAACGTTTGTATCTGTCCGCCTCCAACGCTCCCTCTCTTGTGGCGATGCTCTCTTTTGTGATATCAGCAAGCTGTTTCTCCATCGCACCAACTTTGGTCCTGCACTCACTTATCTCAAGTGAGTTCAGGTCCAATCTTTTAACTATGCTGGCTATCATTGCTGAATTCTGCTTTAGCTGCGACCTGAAATCTTCAATAATTTTAGTTAGGTTCTTCACTGCTGCAAAGATATCGGTGTTGGAAACATCTCCTTCCTCTTTCTTGTTTTTTTTTGTTTGTGGTAGGAATTTTTGTTGGCTTAACACTGAGCGGGCGTCTGACACCGCCTGTAGTTGTCACCACCATAGGGATTGGTGCAGTATACTCGTGGAGGCAAGTGCTTCTGAACTCTTTGACGTTGCAGCTTGCAATGTAGGGAACTCCTTGTCGTTTAAGACCGACATTTTCTTACATTTCAGACGAGCTTGAAATGTAAAAAGTCCTTGTAACCTCCCTATCACTTTTATTAACCAAATGCACAAGTCAAAATAGCAAGAGGGCTATTTCTAGATTAAAAGTTTGGGACTAAACAAACAGAGCTCAGTTCGCCATCTTGCCGGAAGTACTATGTGATTTAAAGTAGTAAAGTCTAAAAAGTTAAGGCCACCATTTTTATGTGTTCATGACAACGGATTTTTTAATAGTGTATTTTATATCAGTGCTATCAGTGCTCATCAAACATAGCTTTTCATAAAACACATTCAATAACTTATTTGCGAATACATTCGAGAATAATGGTAATGACAATTAGTAATAATTTTCATAGCAAAATTATAAACATTGACCATGTTTCACAACTTAAATCATTAGAACAGCTTACGTTAGCGAGAAATTTGCTACATCAGTACGATTCTATAATACAGTGCAGCTACCGATAGCATCTTAGCTTCCACTCGCGGTTGATAACGGTCACGAAAAACTCAACAATTAAAAGAAAACACTGTTCAAACACCACTTCTGTTTGTTCAGTTTGATGAAATGAAGTGTCTGAAATATTTAAGCTTTTAAACCATTGTGTAATTTTCACTTAGATTAGCTATTCCAACGCAGCATTATCAAATAGTGTAGCTACATGTAGCATCCTAGCTTTCATATGCGAATTAACACAATAATAAAAACTTACCAAATAAACTTTTCATAGTTCAATCACCACTTGATAGTTGTTCAACTTGATAGTTGTTCAACGTGATGAAATGACTTGTTCCTGAGGTAACTCTTATATACTTATTTTATATTAATCGTGTCGCTCACGATTTGAAGATAAAAAGGTGTCTGGGGCGGATATTACTCGCATCTACTTAACTAATAGTGGGCGGGGCTTCCTACCATTAAATTTACCAATACACTAGCAAGTAGTGCTCTCACTAAAACTTCTAGTAGGCTGGACAACATATATCTCCTAAAGCAGTGATTTTCAACCACTGTGCCGCGGCACACTAGTGTGCCGTGAGAGATCGTTAGGTGTGCCGTGGGAAATGATCAAACTTCACTTAATTAGTAACACTTTTGGTTGGTGGTGTGACTCAGAATTTTTTTTTGTAAAAAATGTGCCTTGGCTCAAAAAAGGTTGAAAAACACTGTCCTAAAGTGTCTAAACGGAAGTACAGGGCTACAGGAAGTTCCGGTAAAGCGGCGCAGATCTGTTTACATTCCCCAGCGAAACAAAGAACGAAGCAGACGCTATTAAATCTCGAACGGAGAAGAAGCGAACGCTGAATGTTTGTTAAAGAAAAATGGAGTAATCAGCAAAAATTTTCAACAAAAGTCAAGCGTTCCATTTTTGGGTATCGTGAGATGGATATTAGGCTGGACGAGACGGTGATAACGAGGTTGTTTCTGGGGGGGATACATTTTTATGAACACCGTGTCGTGATTGGTCAAAATACCTTCCGTTCAGAGACAGCTTCCAGAGGAAGTACATACACCGGAAATCCTACCCTATAGACACTTTCGGCGGTAGTTCTTTTCCAGGCTTTATCTCTTCGTGAGACGGAGCTAAAACTGGGAACGAGGTTAACTTCTAGAGGGTTACACGAAACCTTGCTTATCTGCCTATTTATTATTCTAAGATGTGTTCTGGGCATGGCACTCTTTTTTTGTGTGGGCATGGCTACAGAGCCTGACCTTTGTTGCCATTGTCAGCTAGCTACTGCAATGGCGGAGGTGAAGAACGAAAGTTACGAATGTAACTACGGTTCTATGAATTCTGGATGACCGCCAGAGGCAGTGCTTAACACTGGATGGTGTTTATCACCTTTGGGTGGAGTCTCCACACCCCTGAGGGAGGCACGCGACAGGTCAAGACTTTATACCAACGAAGTTATGTGTGACCCAGGATGATGTTGGACGGTGACATCTCCTCTATAAAAACCACTGTCATCCTGGGAACTGTCCCAACAGAATCTTCTCGCTAAGATTCCGAGTGACAGGAAACTCTGGTGGTCATCCAGAATTCATAGAACCGTAGTTACATTCTTTCGTTCTATTTCATTCTTACTGACCGCCAGAGGCAGTGCTTAACGCTGGATGATTTATAACAACAACGTCATGAGGAAACATCACTTACTCTTAAGAAGAGGTTGAAATCCCCGGTAGGACAGCTGTACCCACGGCATGTGGAGTAGCAATGTTGACCATGTCGTATCGTGAGAAGGTGCATGGCAACGCCTAAGTAGCTGCAGTGTCCCCCAGAGGTACACCTTTCAAGGCGGACCATGACGTCGACACACTTCTTGTCGAATGACTTCACACCAGAGGGCAGAAGACGGTTATTACATTTGTAGGCATGAACGATCACATCCACAACCCAGTGGGAAAGCCTCTGCTTGGACAGCGCGGAGCCTTTTTTAGGTCCTCCATAGCAAACAAAAGCTGATCAGATGGCGACAGCTCGATGTTAGATAAATATATGCTTTAAGGGCCCGTACTGGGCACACTCTTTCTGCTCATCCTTCCCATCCCCTAATGGTTGGGGATTAAACACTGGGAACGATGTGTTAGGCCAAAGTGTAACCCCTGAACCATCGGAATTCCAATGCATACATGATTGGCTAACAGACAATGCGTGGAGTTCACTCACACACTTTGCTGTTGTGATGACAAGAAGAAATGCTGTCTTGACCGATAGCCATTTCAGTTCAACCTGCCCCAAGGGTTTGAAGGGGGGGGGGGGGGGGGGGCCAGGGTTTCTAGCGCCAGGGGTAAATCCCATGAAGGTACTGTTACAAGCAATACTATAACCTCTCTGCATTTGAACTGATCTCTATGAGAATTGGGGGTAAGACTAGATTCAGCTGTAAATTACGCTATGTGAGGACACTTTCTGAGGCTCTTCACCCCACTGTTGCCCTTCAGTAGTACTGATTGGGCCCTCGGCTGCTGATTAGGCACACTTCAACATCTAAGATGTCAGAAGGTGTGCAGCATCCAGGCCCTTAGCCACCCTGCAGTGGTGCTGTTCGAGTCTGTGGTATAGGGGTATGTATACTTCAGTGCTCATTGTGTCAAAGCTACTACGCACATCAGCGATACCGTAGCATTTCAGACGATGCCACAGGCAGCCTCTGTCCGTGAAAGCATACACTACCTGAGGCTCTTCACCCCCTTGTGGACTCTCAGTGGTACTGATTCCGGCCCTTGGCTCGATGCTGTGCACACTTCAGCGGCAGCCACATAGGCCCCATAACTCATGGGAGCCTGTGGCTAGACACCCTGGTATTTTTTCTGATCACGGCTCCCAGTGCTTCAAGCGGGATTCCCAGCTTTCGATACCGCAGCCTACTGCTAGTCTACTAGGCCTCTGCCTTGTTGACTTAGCTAGCCGACACTAACGCCCTGCCGTTGCTGTGTTGGAGGGATTGCCACAGGATATGTCCTCCGCAACCCCCGGTGACCTTGCTATGACACCTACGTACCTGATGTCTTTCAGTGCTCAGCACCTTGGAGTCGGGGTACAAGCTCCAGTGCAACACAGACCCCCCCCTGCCTTAGCTGGGTTATCCCAACTCAGGAGAAATGGGGCTACTGCGCAAACTCTCCCAGATGAGATTCTGGTGTTTCTGAAAAGGGAGCAATAACACCCCTGCCCTAAGTAGCAATGGGTTTTATTTTACGTATTTTCGGGCACCTGAGATGAATGGAGGCTTCCGCCTGCCCTTCCACATGCTCCACCTTTTCAGTCTCCCCCTACTGGTGGGAGACGGCGATTGGTTCACCTCGGTGGCCCTGCTGGACGTATACTACCATATCCCCATACACTGAGATCTAAGGCAAAGGGTACGATCACTCAATCCAAGGGTGGGGGAGCCCCAGGCCTCGGTCTCCAACCCTACATGCAAAGCATGTCAACTCCTGCTGTGGGCATAGGCCTAGGGCATGTCCCCAAAGGCAGTGCATGTGCCGGGCACAACCAATGTGGCAGCTGATAGGCTGTCCAGGGGTGGCCGGAGAGTGTGGGAATGGCGCCTGCACCCAGACAGTGTGCAGTTCATTTAGCCCCTCTTAGGGAGGGTGCAGGTGTACCTTTTGCATCCAGGGAGGATGCTTTGTCCCCTGCGATATCCCATAGTGGGCCCGGAGGGGGACCTTGAGCGTGGACGCCTTAGTGCTTCAGTGGCCTCCAGCCCTGCTCTATGCTTCCCCCTTCCCTCTCCTGCCTATGGTTCTGGCGAGGATCAGAGACTCAAGGGTACGAGTTCTGCCGGATGCCTCTAATTGGCCCCAGCACACATGAATGGCGAACCTTAGGGAGTTGCTAGCGGGCACCCCGTCATGCCTCCCGAACAGAGTGTATACGCTGCCGCAGGCCAGGGCCTGCTATGGCAACCAAGTCCACAGCTTTACGACCTGCTTGGCCCCTAGATGGGACTGGCCACTTATTTGGGGAATCCCTGCGATTAGCAATGGCTGACTCACTCCCCCGCCTGACTTTATTTGGTACTCTGTGACCCTTACCATCGGCAAAAGAGGTCGGGTGGCGTACAAGCGCCATATATATGGCGTGACGTGGGTCTGCCCGTAGTGGTGGTTAATTTGCTATTCAGTCTCCTAGCAGCTCCTCCTCTCTGCGAGGATAACCCATACCGTGGCGTGTTGACCGTATTCATAGAACCAGGGTTACATCCGTAACCCGTACGATTTTGCGGCAGCTTTTCTTAAAAGTTGCGATGTAAAGTGTGATGTTTTGTGTCTGTTTGTTGAAGTTGCTGTAATTGGTGAAAGTTGCAAATAAAAATTGTGATTTAAAAAATATACAGCTCTGGAAAAAATTTAAAAACCACTGCAGAATTGTCTCGTTGTTATTTTGATTCTGTACTCTAGCACTTGAATTTGAATTTGAAAGGATATAATGACAATGAGGTTGAAGTGCAGACTGTCAGCTTTAATTTGAAGGTATTTTCATCCATATCAGATGAACCGTTTAGACATTATAGAACAGTTTAACATAATGTAGAATAAAGTAACAGTATGGACTACATGGTTAAATGGTAAAATGGCTGTAAGTCATCAAGGGTCTGAGCTATCAAACAAGCCTTAAACCATCACTTTGTTGCCATATATGCAGTTGATATGGATGGATCACTTTAAGGGTTGTTTCTCAAAGGTGCTAGAGTAGAGAACCAAAATAACAATGAGACAATGCAGTGGTCTTTTAATTTTTTCCAGAGCTGTATATGTAATTCAATAAAAAAATAATATGTAGGCTAATATAAGTTCAGTGAGAATGAAACAGTACTGTAACACACAACTGGAAATATTGTGGAGCTTGTGTTCTGAGTAACCATACAAAAAAGGCTCAATATAACAAAAATAGTTTGTATTATTTGAAAATTGAAATGTGAAAGTTATTTTTTTGGACCTGAAAATCGATTAACGTGGAGTAATTTGTGGAGTAATTCTGTTTGTATTTATATTTAGTTATATTTCATGGCTAAAGTAAGCATTAAACAATGTTATAGCATTAAACTATATCATTAAACAATGTTATGCATTTCAATGTAGCATGACCAAAATATTTTCATATTTAACAACATTTGTATGCTCCAGGAACACATTTTTTTTTAATGATATTTTTTTTCTAGCTTCTCTCTCATATTAGACTCCTTAGGAGGTTTAAATTAAACAGCTTTGCTTTTTCCACCTACACAGTGTGAATTGTTATGCTGTAGGACTTACGCCTCTTTCCATGATATTGAGTTCCATAGCAACAGTGTAGCTCCGGACTGTGAGATTGTCACAAACACATTGAAATAAGCAGCAAGCTTCCTGGTTAAATGGTAACCTCCAGTGGAATGTACATGTCAGCTCACTTTTCCTGTAATTTTCAAATACAACCCAATTCCAAAAAACTTGGGACAGTACGTAAAATGCACATAAAAGCAGAAAGTTATTTTTTAATATATATATTTAATTGAAAACAAAAGAAAATATATTTAATGTTTTACCTTATCAACATTAGAGATTTTTGTAAATATATGCTAATTCTGAATTTGATGCCTGCAACACGTTCCAAAAAAGTTGGGACAGGGGGAAAAAAAAAAAGACTGGGAAGCTAAAAAAACACCTGTTTGGAACATTCCACAGGTAAACAGGTGATGCTATCATGACTGGGTATTAAAGGATATCAAAACACTATTGATATTTTATTTTCAGGTACTCTTAGAAGCGATACTATTTCCTCTCTGCATTTGAATGGATCTCTATGGGAATTGGGAGGTGGGACTAGATTAAGATAGAAATTACACATGAATAGTATGGAACCCATGACTGGCTAAATAGCTATAAGTCATCAAGTGTCTGAGGTATCAAATGAGCCTCAAACCATCACTCTGCTGCCAGATATGCCAGATGATCACTTTAAAGGTTGTTTCTCCTGACTCATACGCCAGGAGAAACAACCCTCTAAGTGATCCATTCATATCTACTGCATATCTGTCAGCAGAGTGATGGTTTGAGGCTAGTTTGATACCTCAGACTCTTGATTACGTACAGCCACTCAGCCAACCATGGATTCCATACTATTCCCGTGTAATTTACAGCTTAATCTAGTCCCACCACCCAATTCCTATAGAGATCCATTCAAATGCAGGTTATAGTATCGCTGAAAATAAAATATATTTTATATCCAGTCATGATAGCATCACCTGTTGAACGTTCCAAACACATGTTTTTTTTTTACTTCCCAGTCTTTTTTTGGCCCTGTCCCAACTTTTTTGGAATGTGTTGCAGGCATCAAATTCTGAAATAGCGTATATTTACAAAAATCCATAAAGTTGATAAGGTAAAACATGAAATATATTTTCTATCTGTACTGTTTTCAATTAAATATATGTAAAAGAGAATTCACAAATCACTGCTTTCTGCTTTCTGTGCATTTTACATACTGTCCCAACTTTTTTGGAATTGGGGTTGTAGATGTAAGTGACAATATTTTGAATTACAGCCACCCAGAATTCCCTTTATCAAGCAGTTTTCACATTACTGCTGACAGTTCAGAGCTGTTCATGCTACCATATTCACCTGTGCTTTGTTCTGAAAAGCTCGTTGTAAACACACAGACTTCTGTCAGAACAATACTGTAGCAAAGAGTGTTTTAGAGTCTCTTGTCTCCTACCTGTGAAGGCCAGCAGGTGGTGGTCTTAGCCTGTGGCTGCTTCTGTTAGGAAAGCAATTGCAGGACTATATATTTGGAAAAGGACTTTCTACACCTACCCAAAGAGACCTGATCGCACTTATTGTACTGATATCAGAATTGCTAAGGACAAGTAAATACACTGCAGTCACAATCAGAATATTTTTCTGGTTAATCATATGATAAATTTTTTCTTCTCTAGGGGGAAACCGTGAAGTAAGTGTACACCTTTGGAACACCTTCTATACTACTGTTTTTAAAAACTTCTAAAATCACCTTTTAAGTACCACGGAAGTAACACTGGTACTCTAAAAATGTGCTTTGGTTAGAATTATATTCCACATGTCATGCACTCTCCCAAAGATAATTGACAAGGATTTGGTTATAAATGTGAATGGGACTAATGTGACTAAATATCATGAAGTCACTAAATACTACTGTAGTGTACATTAGGTTTTTATCAATGTTCTGTATGAGCTGTAGAAGAACATCATTTTATAGAAATAATCTAATATAATGTAATATAAATCCTACTTTAATCCAATCTATTCTAATGTAATCTACTGCAGGGCCGTTTCTAGACTGCTTTGATTGGGGGGGCATGAAGAGACGAAGTAGCGGAGGGTATGGGAGTCGTCCCCCAGAAAAATTTGAGCCTTTTAAAACTAATTTTCTGCATTTCTACAGAGCCTCACACAGGGCATTTTCTAAAATAAAGTGTTTAATTTATGAACATTTTGAAGATTTTTGTTTTTTCAAAGCCCTAGATGAGATTTGAGATGCTTTTATATAGCTATATATGTATAGGCTAATCAGTACATTAGTGGATAGGATAATTTTATTACATTTTAAACCCACCTCCACCCCCTCATCTTATAGGTCAACTTTATTTATGCCCATTAATACTAAATAATGATCTAATCTTATATGGAAATAAGTACACTGAACAAAACTATAAACGCTCGCCAACTTCAAAGATTTTATTGAGTTCAAAAGTAATAAACATGAATCAGTCAACTGAATAGATTCATTAGGCAGTTATCTATTGGTTTTATGTGATTGGGGATACAGATAATCATTTGTTGGTCACAGATTCCCCCCAAAAAAGAAGGCACCATTTAATGAACAGAATACCAATCTGTATCTTGTGTGACCACCATTTGCCTCAAGTAACGCGACACGTATCTCCTTTGCATAGAATTGATCAGATTGTTGAATGTAGCCTGTGGAATGTTGTCCCACTCCTCTTCAATAGCTGTATGAAGTTGTAGGATATTCCTGGGAACTGGAACACGCTGTCGTCCAGAACATCCCAAACATGCTCAATGGGTGACATGTCTGGTGAGTATGCAGGCCATGGAAGAACTGGAACATTTTCAGCTTCCAGGAATTGTGTACAGATTCTTGCGACATGGGGCCGTCATGCTGAAACTTGAGGTGATGGCGTTGGATGAATGGCACGACAATGGCACGACAATCACGGTATTTCTGTGCATTAAAATTTCCATGGATAAAATGCACTTGCGTTCGCTGCCCGTAAAATATGCCTGCCCATACAAACACTCCACCACCACCATGGGCTACTCGGTTCACAATATTGAGCAACGTCAGCAAACCGACGCCATACACGCTGCCTGCCATCTGCCCTCTACAGTTGAAACCGTGATTCATCAGTGAAGAGGACCGTTCTCCAGCATCCCAGTGGCCATTGAAGGTGAGCTCCTGCCCACTCACGTCGATTGTGACGCCGAACAAATCAAGACCCCGGTAAGGACGTCGAGCACGCAGATGAGCTTCCCTGAGGCAATTTCTGAAAGTTTGTGCAAAAATTATTTGGTTGTGTGAACCAACTGTTTCATCAGCTGTCCGTGTGGCTGGTCTCAGACGATCCCGCAGGTGAAGAATTTGGATGTGGCGGTCCTGGGCTGGAGTGGTTACAAGTGGTCTGTGGTTGTGAGGCCGGTTGGACGAACTTCCAAAATCTCTGAAACGACGCTGGAGACGGCTTATTCTCAAAATGAACATTCATTACTCTGACAACAGCTCTACAGGACATGTGCTCTATTTACATGTGAAACTGCATTACTGTAAGTGGCTCATCATTTTCATGTATATTTTAGCCATACCCTCCCCCTCCCTTATGGAGGACAACTTTATCAATGCCCAATTAAATCAAATTATTATAGAATGTTACTTATTCTTTATTACTTATTCCGTCATCATTTCAGTCTCTTTGTGCTATTTTCGATTTTCAAGTGAAACTAAGGTACTGTAATTGGCTCATCATTTCATTTATATACAGTATATATATATATATATATATATTATATATATTTTTTATATAGCCTATATTTTATGCCTAAGACGCCGGGGGGCTTGCCTCTGTTGACGGCTGCCGTTTCGCCGTGAGAGTGATAGAGAACGTAAGAGAGAGAGAGACAGATATGATAGTGTATTTTAATATATGTGAAGTATTCCAAATTTTGAGGAAAGTATAGGCTGACTAGCCAACATGCAGCAGTAGGCTAGCTAACACACACACATGCAGCCAGCTAATGCAATGCTGCAGATGTTTCGCTGAATCGCAGCTATAACAACTAGGCTAGATGCAACATGTAATCAATCTATTTAAAATCGAATCTCCCAGACTGAGACTCTCGCCACTATCCTCAACTCACTGAGTAAGCTAGGCTAGCAAATATTATATCATAAGCAATGCGTAACAGTTAGTTATCAAAAAGAGACAGCACAGCATAGATTGATCAAAAAAAGTGACCTCTCTCTCTCTCGCTGCGTCTCCATGTGTTATTCTACAGCCAAACCAACCAATCAGATATTAGAGAAATGTATTATTTCGGTGTGGCATTTTTATGATTTTCCGAATCGTCTGTAGCTCTGATAGCCTACTGTAGTGCCGACTTCATATTGTCAGATTTTATTTTTTCTGGATTTGGCTTTGGGGGGGCAGGCGGAGAATTTAGGGGGGCATTGCCCCCCGTGGCCCCCCTAGACACGGCCCTGATCTACTGGAATGTTAGGATGGTGATCCAAAGTAGTGACTACAAGTGCTGATGTTTTCTAACCATTTTATAGTGGCATGCCATGAGGTATCCAAAGAAAATGATTGCTCAAGTTCACAGATTTAATGTAGGCTGAAGATCCGCCCCCATAAAAAGAGACATATTTTTTAAGGACCGATTGTCCGAAGGCCAGGATATGTTTCTTCTGACTCATCATCCTGCTAGACCAGCCAGACTGCGTGGCTAGACCTCAGGTTCCAGTGTCAAGCACCCCTTTGTTATATATATTATTTTTTAAATATGCGGTAAATAATGCTATTACTGCAGTAAACTGTAAACATGTTCTCTAGAAGTTTGTTGAGGGGGTTGCAGCAAGTCATTCCTAATTAGCTACATTTGAGCACAGTTGGATAACTTTTTTGTCTAAACAGGCATTTACAAGATAACAATACATTTAATAGATTTTATCTTTTTAACCATAAATGTGGTGACAAAGCCTTTCACATAATGTGATGTAACCATTTTGATGATACTGTGCTATAGCCTTTATAAGAGCCACAGTTATGGGAGATACTGTATTTATGCAAATGTATCTGTTTATGTTTCTTATGGAGAAATGTGACATATATAACCAAATGTATATGAACAAATATAACCCAGTTTTTCTTTTCATAGAGGCTTATATTGTTAATGCAGTGTACATTTACAGTTTACTGGTGGTGGGGTACTTGGGTAAGGTGCACTTTCTTGAAAAAAAATAAATATAATTTTACTTTCTTTTTTTTACAGGAAGTGCTCCTTACTCAAGTAATATAAACTTCTACAATGCACAATGAAGCTCTGAAGTTGCTAATGCTTCTTTAAAGGTAAACGAGAGATCAGGTGACAGGAGTCAGGTGACCATAATGCAGTTTTGCTGAATGGATAAATACAGCCTCCTGGATGTGGCTGCAGATACACAGAGATACACTGAGGGCAGGGACACAGGAACGGCAGATGTGAGGCTAAAGTTTGCCACGGTCGCGAGCCTGGCCAGACCCCTAAGGGGATTGGGGTCAAAGGATCCATGATCAGGGCTGCCTTTTCCCCCTCCGTGCTTGAAAATAGTGCTTCCGTGATATCTCTGTCTGTTATAAAAAAGTGTTTAAAAATAGTCTATAAAAATAAAAGCGGGTGCTAATGCCATGCCTAATGGTCCATGCTAACTGTGGAAATGAATTCACCAGTATTAATCATGACAGCTGGCTAATACTGTGAGCATGTCATCCAAATTCCTCTCACTTTTGCCTTTCGGGACACAAAAAGGCTGCGGACTGGATATTGAATATCACACACAGAAACAGGTAGAAAGCAATTAAAATGGGAAAGCACCAAGGTGGCTTGCAATGCAGGGGCAAGAAGATTTCCAAAACATTCATTACTTTACGGCACTTTAAGCATTCGTTTGTTTTTGTCACCTTCTCGTTGGTAAGCTTCGGGTGTCAGATTCCAGTCCTGGAGGGCCACAGTGTTGTTTTCAGTGTGTTTCAGCATCGGTTATTCATTTTCAGCACCTACTCACACACCTCACACACAAAAATACCAACAGACACTGTGTGCCTCCAAGATTTTGACACCCCCGATATAAGCTGATCATTTCTATGTCTGCGACCCTAAAATTCAACTCACAGGAGAAACTTAATTTGCGACAACGGATTCCTTTGGGGCTTATTTCCATTAACATCACCCAAGGACAGATGCACAATAAGGATAGATCGTTCGCTGCTAAGAATGCCACCTGTTTAATTGTGTTTGTGTTATTTTGTATTAAACACATTGGTGCAGGTTAAGTGGACTTGTGTCTGATATCGGGGATTATTGCACATGACCTTGTGTCATCCCTTTTAGTGTACCGGCCGCTCTGCGGTAAATTGGGATTTACAGGGAGGTAATTCACAGGACAAGATTAATCATGCCCTGTCAAACGTGTCTTCTGTTTTTGAAAGTTATTTTCATTGAACTGAAATCAACTGATGGTGACTTCTTCATAGGAATACCGCAGCACGATGATTTATTGTGACACTTTTACGAGCGCTTGCATATTCTGCTAATCTTCATTTATTCACTCATTCGTTCAGATCCCGGTCAAAGCTGTTTAACAGCTTTACAGATGTGACATCCACCCCCTCTGTAGTGTGCACACAAACGTCTGCTACTTTGCCATTATCAGCAATTATGAAATGGCTTTAAAGCCGCCGTTTTTTTTCTCAGGGCAATCCGGCTTCTCCAGTAGGAGACAAACAGGAGGATTAACCTCTTGAGAGGGAGGTCAGCGCTCCCAACGGGAAAACACACTCATCTTCCAGGTTGTCGGGAGACCTCATCAGGGCTGCGCTGCCATGGCAACGCCATACAGCAAACACAGGTCTCCCGGGTGCTGCTTATCACCGAGCACATTGAGGAGAGGAAAAAAAGAGAGGAAAGACTAGCGTGGGCCGTATTTGTTGTTTGGCTTCGAACCAGGGTGTATTCCGTATCGTACCGAGAAGCGCTCAGCCGCAGACAGATCGTACAGCGGATCATTTGCTGTCCGTGATCTAGTGGATCTAGGTGCTGTCTGTGATCTAGTTACCCCTCTAGACAAAGGGCAGTGTTAACAAGTAGTCAAATTTCCAATGACCCAATGTGAATTTGCTGACTAGTAATTTGCATCATGAGGTGCACAGACATACTCAATAATACGTGAGACCTGCCTGAATTTGCATGCCCAGGGGGAGCCCTTGTTTATACCATCATATCTTGTGACGCTCATTTAATGACTGCTAGGGAGAAAAAAACATCTCGTCTGTGGATTCTGACTGGATGAGCTCAGAGAGACACCGAGGGGAAGGACTCTCTCGCTCTCTCTCTTTCAATCGAACTCTATCTCTCTCTCACTCACACATGCACACACACACAGTGGCTAAGTGCTACTTCCTGCTACCCAAAAGACAAGACTGCAATTAATAGAAAGCGATAGACAAAGAACACTCAGCATGCTGCACTGTGGCAATGTGGATATGCTCTCTAAGTCTTTTTTCTGTGCTCTCTGTCCATCTCTGTCCTTGCTTCTGGTACAGATGAGATGTTGGTACTGCTAAACCAGTGTCATTTTTTATCAGTGGAGTGGACTGATTTAACCAAGGATTTTGAAGGCTGAATGATTGTAATTTTGTGTGAAGTCACGCAAGGACGGTGGCGACGGCATTAATCCTGACACACTGTGACATTTTTGTCAGCGCATGCACAGCGCCATACCTTGCATTAGCTCACAGACGCGTCCGTGCATCCTGGGAGAGCTGGCCTGAGTTAGTGGCTTCAGGTTTCACACCCAGGTTACCACAGGGGATCTGGGGAATGCTAGAGGGTATCACTGTGCCTCTTCTCAATTGCATTTTCTGTAAAGAGTCTCGCCTTAGCAGGCAGTTGTTAAAGTATTAATTTAAAGTGTTTGCCGGTACACACAATTCATTAAGCTGAGCATTCAGGTCCTTCTGAATGACAATGGTTGTTGACTATATTTAGCATATACGGTCCTTCGAGAGCTGTAAGTATTTTTTAGTTTAACACAAGATGTCACATTACCAGCATCTAATTGTACATTTTACCAAATAATAAATAAATAATTTAGTTTAGAATAATATTGTTCCAAGGAAATAAAATTATGAGCAAAATAATTATGAAGCAATGCTTTTATCTGCTGCAGTAGAACTGCATTTGAACTGATCTCTATGAGAATTGGGGGGTGAGACTAGATTCAGCTGTAAATTACACTGGTACAGTATGGAACACATGACCGGCGAAATGGCTGTACGTCATCAAGGGTCTAAGGTATCAAACGAGCCCCAAACCATCACTCTGCGGCCAGATATGGTGTAGATGTGGATGGATCCCTTTAAAGGTTGTTTCTCCTGACTTTTTTCCCCATAGAATTCTATAGGAAAATGAGTCAGGAGAAATAACCCTTGCAGTGATCCATCCACATCTACTCCATATCTGGCAACAGAGTGATGGTTTGGGGCTTGTTCGATAGCTCAGACCCTTGATGACTTACAGCCATTTAGCCAGCCATGTGTTCCATACTGTACCAGTGTAATTTACAGCTGAATCTAGTCTCACCCCCCAATTCCCATAGAGATCCATTCAAATGCCGAGAGCTTATAGTATCGCTTGTAACAGTACCTGGAAATAAGATATCGAGAGTCTTTTGATGTTTATTGGTCACAGACTTCAGGAAGTAACAGCATGCAAAGGATATGCGACCAAATATTAAATATGATACTTTAAAAATATTTTAAAGCAAAGGGTATGAATACTTATGTAAATGAAAAATTTCAGTTTTAAATTTTTAATACATTTGCTACATTAAATACATTAAAAATTCTAAAAACATGTTTTCACTTTGTCATTATGGGCTATTTTGTGCAGAATTTTGAGACAAAAAATGAACTCAATCTATTGTAGAATATGTCTGTAATGTAATAAAACGTGGAGAAGGTGAAATGGGTATTCAGACTTTCCGGCTTGACTGTATGTCTTTTTTGTTGTTGCTGGGGCTACAATTGAAGTTTCCTAGCGGAATAACAAAAGTTATTCTATTCTATTCTATTACCCAGATTGGAATGTTAAATCTTCAAACTTTATGCTATTATTTTGTACTGCTAACCTTTTTTATCCAATGTCTGTAATATATTTGTATATCGTTGATTTTCAGTTCTGTCACGGTTTCTTCTTGCCTTTCAATCTAAAAGCTTCTCTGCGTTATTTCATAATTTGTTTTCTGTTTTGGCAGTACCAATTCCTCTTGCATCTTACATAACATTTTTCTTTGCAGTTTCTTTTTGTCTATAAAGTTCTCCATAAATGGCATCTATCTGTAATTCTGTAGTGATGGGTAAAATGCACATGCCAGTTTAAATGATCATTGATATATATATTATCTGAAATGTCGCATTAAAAGACTGTACACCAATTTAAAAATTATTGTACATTATTGTACATTCTATGTGTGCCACCCATTTAAATTACTCCCTGTAGATGGATCAAATAATGATATGCCATTGAAAAGGTTGCTTTTACCTTTTTGTTTTGTCCCAGTGGGTTATATGGTGTAAAACATTTACCGTCAAACTTTGAGTAGGATATCATCTTCTTTTTCTTCTTTTTCTTCTCAATATATCAAGCTGATGGATAGTTTTAAAAGGTAAGCTGAGGCCCGTGCAGATACAGACAGAAACAAGGACTCAAGCTGTTTCTGCTTCCAGGCACTTCTATCTTCAGTCAGCACTAACAGCTGCAGGATGCACAAGATGCCACCGAATGAGTCCCCGCATTCTTACAGCTAATAAGACAGGAGGTTGTGGTTTGTTAACCATTGCCCTTCTCCACCGGCACACCCAGAGATCTCTTTGCAGAAATGTCTGAAGCCTGCCCACCCCACCCTCCCGTGGCAGAAGCTGACTGTCTGATTCCAGACCTGCACGGTGTCCCTCCCAGCAAAGCCGAAAACACGCGGCTTCTATTTTCGGTGCTTTTTGGCACCCCCGTTCACCATTGTCTAACCCCTGACTCTGGGTTGCATAGCTTACTGGAGACAACAGAGCAGCAAATAGCCCCAGTATGTCCCGAACACTGCCCTCTGATGTACTCCTGATTAACAGCCCTCCCATCCACCCCAGCCAGGAGAAATTACATTACATTACAGGCATTTAGCAGACGCTCATATCCAGAGCGACTTACACAACTTTTTTTTAGCATTTTTTACATATTATCCATTTATACAGCTGGATATATACTGAAGAGATTCAGATTCAAGTACCTTGCTCAAAGGTGCAACGGCAGTGTCTTACCTGGGAATCGAACCTGCTACCTTTCGGTTACAAGGCCAGTTCCTCAACCATTATACTACACTGCCATTTATATACCATTGTATGGACACTACAGATATGTCTGTAGTGTCCATGCCTTCCTTCTAATTAGCAAGTGTCACTCGCGCACTTTGGTATGACACAGAGAAAGGTGACAAGGTAACAGCACGCCACATGAAATGCCGCGTAGCCTAGTTAAAATCTTACAGTGGATTGAACTGTATCATACCCGCTTTAAAACTGCACACGATGTGGGTTGTAGTCTCTCCTGGGGACCTACAAACACGCTTTTGCAGCTGTGTGGCGTCAGTCACAGTGCATGTCTCGACAGTGTATCTGCCCTTCAGCAGCTGAACACAGAAGGCAGCAGACACCAGAGCTCCTCCCCAAGTTCAATGGGGCCGATGCCCTTAAAGTCGGCGTATAATTAATAGCAAGGGTCACCAATTTTACAAAGCACATGAGCCACAGAAGGAACCTCACGGGGTCCCCTTAGGCACCAAATTATCGCAATCACCTGATTAATCATACAATTAGTGGTTAATTGTGATTGCCCCAAAAGTGAAAAACACATGGAGAGTAATCATGGATGGAATGCCAAATACAAAATGTTTTTGTTGGGGAGTTCTTTCCTCGCTTGCCTTTTGGGGTTTTAGGCCTGGATTGTGACAATAGTTGTGACAATTCTCTGTATTTTGCGATACAAATAAAATTGAATAGAAATGTAATTGATTGGATTAGCCAGTTAGAGGCATCCAATGGCATGATAGTAGCAATATGCTATAACCCTGGAACCAGCCCCAGAAACCAGAGTAGTGGATTACTTCAGCATCAGCACTATACTGCTGCAACCAGGTTGCAGGGTGTATTGATGGACAGGGGGAAAAAAAGCAAAAGCTTGTTTATACACAAATTATTTTTATGCACATATCAAGTGTAAAAATGTATCAGACCACAATTGTAGAATTTTCAAACCATCCACACCCTTTTTTGATTTTTTGTTTGTCCTTAGAGGGGACACAGTGTGTAACAAGACAAAACCAAGAAACACATTTCTACAATATACAAATATAATGCTATGTTAGGAAATGGCTGTCATACACACTGTTATCTCTTTTCCACTGGTCAAGTGTACCACTGGTCCACATTAAACGGCCGTGGTACAGTACTGAATCAGTACCCTTTCATTTTCCACTTAAGAGGTAAGTAGGCAAGCTGTAGTCTCCTTTGCCTAAGAAAGCAACGCTTGGATGTAGCTATAGCAACAACGATGCCCAAGAATACCACCTGCTGCTTTTTCTGTCGTATCCACTTTTATTATTATCAAATCAAATCAATATTTATTTATATAGCGCATTTCACAACTAGTTGTCACAATGCGCTTCACAGAAAACCCCAGCCTAAACCCCCACAAGAATTTATGTATTATGGTTCCTAATCTTTCTATATTCTAGTTTTTTTTTTACCTTTTATCCCGGCACTGATTCCCGGTCTTACTGTAGCCCATTACAACCATATAGGCTATTATTGCCACTTTTGTTGAATACCTTATTCATTTCTTATTGGCACCATAAATTCCAACCTATCTGAATATGGCCATCGGACCATAACACAATTAAGGCCTGCACTTCATCCTGCTCCAATTTCTCCATGGTTGTATTTTTTAAATTTTTTTCAGCTAGTCTAACACAATGAAACAACAATACAGTGTAACAAGTTATCAGTGAGCTAGCAGGAATTTAAAAATGCCGTTGTGTGGGCGCGCGTGTCACTGGCATAATGACAACACCCGTCGGACCGATTTTGAAAGTGGAGCAGTACCACATATGTTAGGGCGTACCGTGACCATACCGAACTCTCCTCAAATGGTAATTGAAAAACGTACCGCACCGTCAGGCACGTGCAGAGGATGTTAGAGGAGCAGGGGCCCAAAATCATAAAAGGGCACGCCGGTGATTTTTGCAAATAATGAAATAAATATATTCCTGGAATTAAGGGATATTACAATTTATGTGTTCAGGGTTTTTCCTGGAAGAGAGCAGCAAATTTTGTTGCATTCATTTTACCGTAAATACAGTTTTTGGAGTACAAAGAGCCCATGTAGGCTTTGGTTGTAAAGTACCAGTAGGGTTGTGTTTAGGAGTTAGGTTTTAGAAATAAAAGGTCCTTGAATATTTGAATATTACACTATTTAGGCTATTTTGATAGCGCACAAATAGAAAAATAAATAAACAACACTCTAAAACACAAATAAAAAATAAGTGTACAAGTTTAAAAAGCTACAAGTTTAATTTTTTTTTTAAAACGTACAAAAGCACTGTGTGTTTTACATAGTCTACGTTGCTGTTCTTATTTCAGCCCTAAAATGTGATAGGTCACTGTGGAAATGTCGACTGTACGGGAACGTAACAAGATAAACTCATTAGGGTTAATCATAACACAGTGGTAGTGCATATAGCCTACAAGTAAGATATTTGGTTTCATCAACGTATTTATACCTATGAGAGATTTTGGAGAAAGAAATGAGGTGTCTTCTAAACCGAAAGTGCATCAGGTAGCCAGTAGCCTACAGTAAGCAATGGAAAACGCCAATGCTCAGACCTATTTGTACAACGTTTTTAAAAATAGTATTGTTTCTAGCTATATCTGAACATGATTTTCTTGTAAACGATGCATTTTACAGTCTGTGGCAAGACGAGGGTCGTAAACGCTTTGGGCTATTAATAGCACCCAATATATACAATAAATTGCACTGCAGTATCAATCCTGCGGGTTTTCTTAAAGCCTAATTTATAATTTAAGACAAACATGAATATTGTAATTGGGACAGATACGTCTACCACTATAGTATGGGGCGCCAACGTGGACCGGGTTAAAGCTTTTACCTTTTCAGAAGTTAGGGCTTCAAAGGTAGCCTAATTCAAAATTGAAGCGTGTTCCATCCAACTCGCTGCGCACGATATGTGTTTCTCCCGAGTCGCCCCAAAGATTTAGGTTGCACTCTGCCACAGAATAGCTGAGCCGCATTTATATACAGTCTATGGTTCTATGCTTCTTCTACTCGTCTCCTAGTACTGACATTTTTAAGGCGACTAATACAATATATAGACCAATACAAAAGACCATATTGCACCCAAAAATATTTATCTGCCATTTTTTCCATTTTGGCGGTTGCGATTTTTCTTTGGCGGTCCGTGAAATAATTTATTTAAAACAAACCCATGAGTGAGGTTGGTTCAAACACTGCTACATGACAGTTAATTAATGATACATGCAAAGAAATGAAGTGTATTTCAGTAAATTCTTACGTATTACATTAGCTAACTAGTTATCGAGACAATAAGACAACATTAAAACTGCTGTGGTGCGATGGGACTATTCTTTTACGTTCAGTGGATGGGACACAAGAACTCGACCATATTCCACTGATTCCCACATTACTAGCAAAATGTATCAACGCTAACGATAGCTAGTTGCCACATTTTGAGCTGCTAAATAGTTCAAGCATCGATAGACCCTACTTGCCAAATAATGTCAGGCAATTCCTAAAGCGCATTAATATCAATATAAAACTAAAATGAACTGTATATTTATACTTTGTTTGGCCACATACCTGATGTCTGCCTCAAAGTAACTCATCACACTGACTGACTGACTCACGACTCCAGTGCGTGCGTGCGTTCTTTCGCCATAGAAAGGCAAAGAGGGAGGGAGGGTAGAGGGCATCTCCCAACCAGATTTTTTGATTCAATCAATATATCTGTTCGGCAGGGCAGGCTGTGCGCAAACAGGAATTTATTTATTTATAAATAATATTTTTTTTAAATACATAAAAAAAACTGAAAAAGGGCACTTCTCTATAGTAGGCCAAACGGCAGGTGCTCAAGCCCCCTTTGAGGTCTATGTATGCACGTGCATGCGCACCTAACCAATACGAGTCCAGTTCGGTACACTTGAGCAGTGGAAAAGAGATATGTGTCCCCTCTTATATATTGTGTAGTCATCATAGTCTATTAGGACTACCTTTGTGCTCATATGTCACATGACTGGGATACGCAGATGTTTTTCACTTGGCAATTGAGTGAATATAATTGAATGAATATAATCCTTAAAAAAGGCCCCGTTGGGACCGAAAGCTTGCAATAACTGGAATTTTGCATGGGTCTAAGTGTGCTGAAGTTTTTTTCTTTGATTACTTTATTAGATACAATTTAAATCTGTTTCAGAACATTGTAGGGTTTAATACATATGAAAATGTAACCTAGAGTGAAATGTAGTCCTTATTTTCTCATTATAAGAACAAAAAAGACTGGAGAAGCAGGAGTGTAGTAAGTATAAGTGAAGATCACTAAGGGTAATTTTAAAAGCAATTTTACGATTTTTCATTTTTTAAATGTTTTATTTGAGAGTCTTTTGTTACTTTATTTATTTCTTAATTTATTGCAGTGTAAGTGTCAAACCCACTGATTCTTTGTTTCTGAATTGTCCTGATCATTTGGACAACATTTCCTTTTCCATATTCGTTTTTATTGAAAACAAAGAAACAGGAATTCACACACATACTGTAAGAGATATAAATTTGAATCGACCTAAGAAAAAAACAAAAAAAACAAAAGCCTACATTTTACTGAAGCATGCACTTCTTCCATAGCTTTAGAAACCAGGCACATATTTTTTTTGGGATCACTCGCACTTTGCTGAGCTGAAACCTTAAAGCAGGCTTTAGAGACACAGTCCGTGCAGAACATGCATTCTCCCAGAGGTAAAGTAGGCCATCTTGAAGCAGGACTCATTGAGCAGTCCACATGACCTGTATGCATTGTTGGCATCCTTTGTAAAATTTCTTACAAAAAAGTAAATCAATGAAATAAAATGCAATTAAATACAATGAGTTCTACAATATAAAACACACCTACATTAGGAAATTTGTATTATACATTTATATATAAAGCATATACAACATATGCCTTCATTGCCCATTTCAATCATATACCTCGACATTGCACACATGCAAAATGTTTCAGATTTTAAAAAGTAAAACAAGTATGTCTGCGTTAATATTGACACATTTACATAAACAATTTCTTGAGTCACAGACATGAGATAAAGATGGGGGAAATCAAGTGAAGGATTATTTGGTCTTAAAAAGAAAAGTACACTCCACGTCAAAGTGTATTACGAAAACGTACAAAATACCAGGTGTGAATAAAACTACCAAATATTTAAACATGGTGCAATAAATAACCCGCCGATGGCTCTTTTCTGTATGAACAGATGTTCATCAAAATGTGTTTCAGTAGACTCTGTGATAACATATACATACATTTTATGTGAAAAAATGCTTATGTTTTCAAAATAAAGTGATCTATTGCCAAAATCTGATTCCAGATTTTTTGATACACCTTTAGTGATTTTGTGGCCCAGACTTATTGTCAAGGAATGAGAAAAAATCTGAAAGTGTGCAACAAGCTACCTTTCCTCAATAGAGCTTTGTTCTTGACCCAGAACACTATAATAGTGCGATGGCAGACACCCAGATCCCACCTAAATGGGAGATAAATATATGAACATTGCAGGACTACTGGCATGCGTTTTTAAAAAAAATATGACATACAGCATATGGCTTAATTTTATCTGAACTTTCAAAGCAGTTCTATAAATTGCCTTCTGAACTATTTAAACACGGGATTGCATATTTTCCCTGATAACTACTGAAAGACCATTTTTACTGTACTGTAACTGCAGAATAGCATCGTCCTCAGTGCATAAGCATGCATGCTTCTCAGAAATTCTGCTTCTGTTGTCTGCTTTACTACATTTGTTTATCCAGATTTTCACATTTTACCCAAAAGAAACTCATTGCTTGATCCCAGTATTTCCGTTCACATATAAAACCAAAAGGGAAGCGTAGAAAAATAATAATTGGAAGAGACATGCCGAGATGAGCAAAAAATTATAGTAGTCAGAATAATGCCAAACAGATGCATGACTGGATGCTATTTGGTCAAAACATTTAATTTTGGTATTAATCATGACCTTTCAGAACCAAAACAGATTGAAATATCAATGTGCTTTTAGATACAATTTACTAAATAATATGCAGGCCTGTGTATGAATGTAATGGACATAAGGATATGACCCAAAGCCTACTTAGGAGAAAATATTTTCAGCTTCTAAAAATGTGTCACTCTGTTCATTCTGTCTCTCCATACTTAATAGAAATTTGTAAATGGTAATGAAATGAAGCTTGTTACACAGAAATGCAGTATAGTGTACTCTATGCTATAGAGGAGTCATACCAATCTGACATCTTGAAGCAATATGAGTTTTAGCTGCCTGCCACACTGTCATTTTCAAACCCACAGGATTCCAGCTTTCAATGTTTATTTCTTTCTGTAGTAATCCCCACAAAAAAAAATCAACATCAATGATATATAAAGACCAGTGATTCTCTGAAAATGGTGATGTCCTATACATAAGCTACACAAAATAACTACATTTAGGCAACATGGGCCTCCATCAATCAAGTGGACACAGTACAGGGGTCCCTTAATTATAATTTGGCTTAGGTATAGTGCATTTGTTGTTCATCTGACTATGGGAGAGTTGTTCCAACTATAATCTATGTTGTGTGATGCCATGCCTAATGCTAAATCTATACTGATTTATTTACAAAAACAAAGAAGTGTGGCTCAATCATTACCTGGGTATGAAGCAGGTGATACATTGAATGAGATTATAAATGAGGAGAAATAATTGCACAATACCTCTAGCTTAGAAACTGAAGGCAGAAGCTGTACCCTAGAGTTAATTGTTCTTGGCTTATCATCACCACTTTCAATAAGCAATCTTATTACTCATGTTATGATGCTAAATCAATATTTATAGAGCTAGCATAGCCTATGATGTCCCAATTCATGCCAAGACCTTGCTTCAGAGTAGGCATATGCAATGCAGGCCCTCCTTGTTACTACAATGTGTTATATATTCAGTAAACCAACTACAGTTGTAATACGTATAATGAATGAAAATATACGTACAGATATTAGGTCTGAAAGTGTTATCAAGCTTCACGCCAAGCCAAAATTCTATTCAACATAAATTTTAGATTGCATAACTTAAAGTGATTTAATTTTTACATTTCACATAGCTAAGGATATAACTTTACACAAACCTCTTCTTTTCTCACCATATGTTTTCATATTGTGTTTGGCACAAAAAAACAAAAACAAAACAAAAACCAAAAAAACAAAACCCCTTTTCCTTTACAATTTGGTGTGTTGAGAAAACAAACCGCAAAACGGCAAGCATTTCATTCTGTAAATCAATTAAGTAAAATCAACTCATCATCAAATAAGTAAATCCATATCAATTGCAGTCAGTCACTTCATAATAGAAACAAACGTGATTACCCAATTTACAGTTAAACAGATAGCATCAGTGTTTACCCGTTTTTAACTTCATGCTATTGTTGTTGTATTGCGAACCAATGTTGTGACATGCACTTTGGTTTGTGCACTAATCACTCATAGTCAATATGATATCATGCAAAGTCTGGGTACATCACATACATACATACCATACCTCCTAAAACTGAGCAGGCAAAAAACGATTATGACAAAGTTGCTGTATTGTAGAGATTTCCAGAGAACTTTACATCATATATCTGCTCCCTCCCTCTCTCCCTCACATAGAAACCTCAGCTTTGTCTTGTTGTGTTTGGTTATATTTTCTTAGCTATTTTATTTAAAACTACATTTTTATACACTATATAGTAATGCAACATAGAGAGGCATTTGTGTAAATTCATAATGCGGGGTGATGATATCCATAATCATAACATCCCATGCCTCTACGTCTTAGTCTGTTCCTGGTTTTTCCGTTTATATGCATTTTCAGTATTTGTAGTCCGTTCCGTGTTTTCCCTTTCATTTCTGCTTCTCGCACCTGATATGTGTTTCCTCATTATGTTTTGTCTCACCTGTTCCTCATTGTCTCTTCGTTGGTCTGGCATATAGTCTCCCGTTTCTTTGTTCTATGCCAGATCGTTTTGTGCCCTGCCTTCGTGCTTGTGTATACTACTTTCCAGCGTTTATCCCTGCCTGCTCCCTGCCTGCTCCCCATTCTTGTTCCCATTCCTGTGTTACCCGTCCAGTTCCTGTTCTCCTGCCTGCCCTGCCTGTTTGTGTCCAGCCCTGCTCCAGTCCTCCTGCCCGCCTGCCCTTCCCCATCCTAGCCCTGCTCCTACCCTTCGCCCTCCTGTTCCCCAGCTCTGACAGATTTCCTGGTTCTGACCCCTGCCTGTCCTGGACTTCGCTTTTGCCTACTCTGCATTGCCCTGATTGCTGGACTCTGACCCCTCCATGGAACTGAGTACGGATCTGCCTTGCCTGTATTGCACTGACTGCTGGACTTTGACCCTGTTCTGTCGACTCTGAATAAAGCCTGATTCCCATTACTCTTGGTGTCTGCGAGTGGTTCCGATCAGTTCTCATAACAATACACATGCATCACTGTAAATGTTTAATTTACTAATACATACTAAGGCAATATGATTGCCCAACTGTCCAAAGTGTGGATTTTGTAGCAAACATCATCATTTCTAAAAACAAGAGAACACAACTATTGTGAAGGACCAGTTCTTCCATTTCACCAATTTTCTGCAAGTCTAAAAGAAAATTAATGGCAGAATTGGGAGATCATTTATTTAAAAAATTAGTTTGTGCAATTGAGGTACTGCTTTATGCAAATTTATTGTTTGGAAAACAATCGTTTAAAAATATGTGGTTACCTTGCTTGAAATTCAAAATTCGCATTTTGTATGACAATTATGTGAAAATGTTGGCTCAAACATTCCATAAAGTATGTATTTTAAAAGCATTCACATAGCATATAACAGCTTCCTTACTACAGAATAACATTGTCAAAAGAAAATCATAAATACGGGTCAATAAATTTTGGTCAAAGTAAAGTCAAGTAAAATAATGTGTGTTATAGTCAGAGTAGTATATTTTCTTATGACTGATTTATAAAGGTCTTACATCACATTAAGTAAACTATTATACAGTGCATGCTTCATGAAGGCTTTATGAATAGATAAATATATAAAGTGGCTACATTTTCAAATATTGGAATTAAAGGGATAGCTCACTTTCTGGAGTTTTTGATATTACTTCAGTTTTAGTGTGTGTTTTAGATATTAATTTTCATATTTCATTGATAGAAACTTTTACAGGAAAATTATGCCTCCAGAGGTTGTATGTGAGTATATTAGCAGATTTTATAATAAAATTTAATTTCTGGTTGCAACTATTTCTTATGGCGCGTGCAACCTCGCTGCGATCAAGGAGAGAAGTACCAGCACAATGTAAAAATGTTTATGTTTATAATTTTAAATAAGTGCTATAAAAGTGTTCACGTGCACTGCCTCTGGAAACATGACATCACTGCAGATCACTGCATGACATCACTGGAGTTTCCTGAAGTGTGCCAGACCATGGCAGTGCCGACTGTGGTCGGTAGCTCTATAGGGTGACATGCAATCTCCGATTGCGTCGCCCAGAGAATTGAAGGGTTCAGTCGGATAGGGTGTACATTGCTAACTCGGGCACCCGTAGATTGCAGTCAAAGCCGCAAATGAAAGGTCCTTCCTCCTTAGCTGTAGTAAGCCGCTGGCAACACCACGAGAACCGTGGGTGTCTGCACTCCCGCTAATCGGCAGGGGGGGTCGTGCAATGTACGCTGCTGCGGTTGTAGACGATTGGCAATTGGGGTGGGAATTGGATATGCTCAGCCCCGCGGTGGGCACCAAATGCATAAAAATGTTTTCAATAATTAAACCTCAAACCTGCAAATGCCTCTAGACCAGCCATTGCAATGCCAGTGGGTCATTACAACCTTATGTAAACATGTAAATAGCCTAATTCGCGCACAAATCTAATTCATACACTAAAAATGTAATTCTATATATTTTTTAACTCCAGAAAGTGAACCATTCCTTTAATGACGTAGGAAGCATATTTAATTTTAGGTTTACAGTACCTTATTATAAGTCATGCTTGATTTAATTAAACATTGGTTGCATTTTTTGAAAACCTTTCTTAAACAACTGGTATAAATATCATGACCCTTTATTTTTGTTAAAAACATTTATTGTTTAGCTTTTTCACAGCTAAGTTGTGTTATTGACATTTGGAAATCTGACTCAAATATTATATAAGATTTGTAAGAATTAGGCATCATAGTGGGCTACTGTCATACACATAGTTTGGAGGCCTTCAAGAAGATTTCATGTAAAGATAACATGTACAAAGTCACATAGCATACATTGAAAAAACAAATGCAGTAATAACATTTTTATATAGTAAATGGCTTTTGTGAATTTTATGGATTTGTATACTATTTATTTTTATTTTTTTAAATGAGCTACCAAAGTTATCAAATAGATGTGTTAAGGTAACTTTGCATGAATTTCTTGTGAGAATCCCCTCTGCAATCTCTATGTGCTTCCTAATTAAACTATTGATAGAGGAAAATTGGATTTTTTGCCATTTATTAATACAATGATCCAGCATGCAATCAAAAGAAGTGTTAGGAATTTCCCCATATTGTACACATCTCATTATCATACAAGATTGTTGTATCGATGGCTTCCAGTCACAACTGAGTACAACCTTCTTAAATGTTGTATAGACATGAGACAGGGAGCAGCTAGGCACACACTGGAACTATTGCTACCGAATACAGCCCTTCAACAGACTTGCAAGAACGACTTGTAAAACAAACAAGGACGTCTTGAGTTACAACTTTGTAATCTACTAAGTCTGACTTCTGAAAACGGAAGTGACAATTTCAGTAATGACGTTACAGTGAAAACAGAAGTGGTGTTCCAGAGATCAGATCAAAACAGCACAAACTTTGACACTATTTTTAAAGATTGTTTTTTATCCTTAAAACCCTAATTAGCATATTATTGCTAAACACGGTGTGTGCAAGACAGAGCCTCTTGAAAAATGGTCACGAAGCATACCATCTGTATAAAATACAGTTAATGCATGCAGCGCAAATAGTCATAGTTTAAAAAAATTTAACAAAACAAAGCTTTTCTGCTCCCACTGCCTGATATTTGTGACGTAAGCAGACAATGGCCTTATATTCATTTTAGCTTAGGTATTAGAAAAGTCTGCTACTGTCAGGATTTTACCTTGAAAATATTATCAAAGTAGGTTTGATTGTCATATGCTTACCTTGCTTACTGCACTGACATGCTTCACTGCAGACTACTGATGAAACAATGGACACATTAGGCATAAACCTACATGTAAACTCAAAGTGCAATGATGCCAAAAGATAGCTAATATAGTACAGTTTTATTTTAAAAGTTAAAACTTGTCCTTTAATTACGTTACAATGTGATAGTATTCCCTTTTATTACTAGCTACACCAATTGAAGGTTTTCTGTACATAGAAAAATATCAAATGTAAGAATAAGCATACCCCTATTAAAGGCCGATAAAGTAGAACAGTTACTTTTCTATCAGAATTATATAAATTTATTGTGTATTCTGTTATAATTTAAAAGCCATATGTTCTTATAAGGAATCACACCGTTGTAAGTAAGACCTTTAATGAATGCATACAGTCAGGCGTATTCTGCAAATATTGATACTGTATTTCTTTTGTTTAATAAATGATTATTACATCAGTGATATAACTGTTGTGACCCTGCGCAGGCCATTCATGCATATAATTGTGAAGCACAGTTTGACGTAAGCAGGGTCAAAGGGTTGTCTATGTGATTTACACTTTCCCTTTGTGTATTCCAACAAAGCATATACCAAAAAAAAATAAAAATAAAATATATATATATCTATATATATTTTCCTATGAAAATCTGTGGGTTTAATGCACAACCACATGTATATCAAGACTGAGTCAGTGTTTTTTGAGCTATGTTACATTCAATAAACAAACAAAAAACAAACAAAAAATAAAAAAATAAAAAATAAAAAAGGAAAACAAAGTATTTCCTAAGCGTTGTTACAGAAACGTCTCCCGGTCTCTGTCAGGGGGAGGCAAGGGTTCACACAAGTTTGTGTTCCTGGACTCAGGAATTAGGACTTGGAAAAGGTCACTAGTAGCCCTGGTCACGCTATCGTAAGACGGCGGAGATGAGGTGGAAGACAGCGTCTCTATAATCTCCATCTGGGGTCCGTAATTCTCATTCATCATACAGGCAATGAGCCCCTCCTTCTCCGGGGGTTCATCCGCCTCAGCTTGGCCGCCTGTGTTGATCTGCCGGTAGAGAAAAGAGGCCTGCTTGACCTGCCGCCGCACCAGATGCCTCCTGTATGACCTCTGGATGATGGTGGCCGACACGTCCTCCTGCTTGCGTCGGAGCGTGGTGGTGATGGGCTCGTAGGAGATTTTGGATGGGTTGGCCATCATGAACTTCTCCTCCATCTGCTGCTTCAGCGCATCCATCTCCCCGGACTCTCCCAAGACCCTTTTGGTGAACGCGAACAAAATGTCAAGACAGTGGATTTTGTCCCCGCTGACCATGGGCAGGTCCATGGAGATGAGCTTGATCTTGTTGGGCTTCGCAATGCACAGAGGCTCCGACAATGTGTCGGCAAAGTCCGACAGCTTGGAGTACTCCATGAACTGGGTGGCCTCGGGGTCGAACTTCTCCCACACCTCGTAGAACATCTCAAAATCGTCCTCGCTTAGAGGCTCCGTGCTCTCCTCGGTGGCCACGCTGAAGTTCTCCAGGATGATGGCTATGTACATGTTCACAACAATGAGGAACGATATAATGATATAGGTGACGAAGAATGTAATGCCCACAGAGGGATTCCCGCAGTTCCCCTTGGCATTGGTTCCCGTGTGAGGGAGGTTGGGGTTGCACTCCTCCGGAGAATTGTTGAGTATGGGACTCAGAAGGCTGTCCCAGCCAGCTGATGTGGTGATCTGGAAAAGGCAGATCATACTGTTTGCAAAAGTTTCAAAGTTGAACATATCATCGATCCCACTTTGTTTCTTCACAAAGGCGAAGTTGGCCATGCCGAAGATGGAGTATATGAACATCACAAGGAAAAGCAAGAGGCCTATATTGAACAAGGCCGGGAGAGACATCATTAAGGCAAAAAGTAAAGTTCTGATTCCTTTGGCTCCACGTATAAGTCGAAGGACTCGGCCTATTCTTGCAAGTCTGATGACTCGGAAAAGAGTTGGCGACACAAAGTATTTCTCTATAATGTCTGCAAGAACGATACCTGTGAAGATAAAAATTGAGATGTCAGCATCCAATATGGTATGAGCAAATACATTTTGGTACCTTGGAAACCACTGGTGGAGCTGTGGTTTTCACTGATGTGATATATACAGTATATATATATATATGATACGGGGCAATTTGAAATAAAGTTCCTTAGCTGTCAATATTGCATCCTTAGCTACAGTAGCTAGTTAGCCGTAATACGTAAATTACTGAAGTACTACTGTAGTACACTGATTCCATATCCTTTAGCTATTAACATATCTTATAGATACATATGCATTTAAAGAGGCTTTTTTCATTGGTTCGGAATTATTAAAGTAATAATGTGCAAATTAAAACTGTGAAATAACTGAGCAAAAACTAAGCCACAAATTATGCATATCTGGTGAAAATGGCCCTGTACAGTATGTCAGCTTAGAATCAATTACACTCATTGTTGCTCCTGGGAGTCTATCTCTTAGGTCAATTGAGCTAACCTTTCTGCTAGCCAGCCTTACCTTCAGCTCATGTGTCTCCATTAATGTTAATTTTAAGTTTAACATTTTGTATTACTTTTATAAATGTGTATTAATAACATAAAAATCAACAGCTCAACAGTAAACTGTTTAGTTAACAGCTCAACAGACAACAGTTTAGTGTTAAAAATAGCTGGCCTTATAAATTTGTATCATTATCATCAACCCCTGTAATTAAGAAATAATAATACAAATACTAATTTTAGACTGTAATGCTTGTTGCATGCATCATCAGCCATTTAAAAAAAGATTGCAGATTTATGTGAAAAAAAAAACAGTTACACACAAGCTTTGAAGAATGACTTTTACATACCCACAACAGAAAGGATTACCACCACAAAATCAAAGATGTTCCAACCGACGGTGAAGAAATAACAGCGGAGGGCAACGATCTTCATGAGGCATTCGGCGGAGAAGATAATAATGAAGGCCAAGTTGATCTTGTTGAGGATGATCTCCATGCTCTTCGGCTGCTCGTCTGTCTCCACCATCATGGTGATCATGTTCAGGATGATGAGCACCATTATTATGATGTCGAAAGCTTGCTTTGCCACCAGGTCAAAGAAGAATCCTTGCACTGGGTTCTAGATGGTTGAAAACAGGCTATTGTTAGTGGCTCCTCTTTGAACACAATTAGCAAGCAGACCCCTGTCTGGAATTACATCATTCATAAAACACATTCTGGAAATGTGTGCTGAATTAATAATGTCGTTTTTTATAAAAACAAAGGGGTATTATCTTGTTCTTTCAGTACAAGCACTGGCACCCAGCATCTTTTAAAAAAGTTTAATCAGCAAACTACTAATTTGAGAGCGAAACCGGCACAATCTGTTCTGCAGACCAACTATGTCATAGCTATACATGTACGGACAAATAATATCGGCACAAATCATAACAATTTCAACATTTTAAAACATTATTTAACAGAAGTGAGTCAATATGTATACAGTTCATTCCATTTAATTCTGTACATACTGTTGGCCTTGGGATAGGCTTCTGGGGTTTTTTGGATCCCAGCTTCTTCATGGCATTATAGTATTTCTTCTGCTCCTCTGTCATGAAGATATCCTGTCCACCTAAGTAAAAACACACCCCTTCAAAATTATTTTCGGTGCATGTGTACAATAGTGCACACTGAACAGTTCTGTAGAAGATTCATATCATATGATTTCAATCATTTATTTGTTAAACTGCACTGTTCAGTTATGCTTACAGTATGATCTACAGAACAAAAACAATGAAGAAAATAAATACTGCTCTAAAAAGGGAACTGAGCCAATACAATTTTATGATACTTATCTTTCTTTTTTGCTGGTTGAAATTGTCGATTATCACACCGATGAAGAGATTCAAGGTGAAGAATGACCCAAAGATGATGAAGATGACAAAGTACAGGTACATGTACATATTTATCTCTTTGATAGGCTGCTCCTCCACCTGTTTCATTGGGTTACAGAACATTCAGATTTATTAAATAAACCAGTTAATGTTTTTACATTTCTGCAAAGCACTGTGTTATAGTCATGTATGAAATGTGCTATATAAGTACAAGTTTATAAAAATGTAAAAAAATTAAGTAAGCATGCATTGCACATTTTTGTTTATAAAAGTATAGAAAAGTGTAATTCTGCAAAATAATTTACCGTGACTAGTTTCAACCAATTTTTCAATTAACATTAAGCTTAATAATCAGTTGTATGATGTTTATCCAACGAGAATGCAAATAAATAGAAAGAATCACAAAGCACTTCTTACTGAACGCGAATCCACAGCTGCATACATGATCTCCATCCAGCCTTTAAAAGTGGCCTTAAGACAAAAGAAAAAACACACTTCAGATGAAGGATGGGAATGATAATGTTCACTGACTAAATGTGCTGAATGTAATTATAATAGAAAATGATTTATTAATTTATGAACAAACAGCGTTTTACCCACCATGGGCATGGTTGAATTGGGGGGAAAGAGTACATCCTGTACCCACTTACCTATTGTTATAAAAATATTTGCAGCATGTCCGACCTATTGTACACAAACACTCTATGCTATGTGCTATACAGTACCTGTTTTATTTTCATTTAATTGAACACAATCACATGCAAGTAAATGATATAATTAATGATATAATCCTTTATTTCAGGCTACAGTAGCTGAGTAGGTAAACCAGCTCATTAAAAATGTATTATGAATATTGAGTGTACACCTGCTTGAGAAAGGTAACCCAACTGCACCATGCATAAACATTTTGAGTGACTCAAGCAGCAATGTTTAGTTCATAAATCTTTTTTCTTCAGGTATTGTTGATTTCTGTTCAAACATGGAGGCTACAGAATGTTATAGAGATGGCTACAGTGAACTAGACCTGTCTGTGCCAGGTGTCACAGTATCCATACTGATAAGAATTAAAAATCTACTTTCATTAACCTTTCAAAGATACAGCCAAGGACAGCAAGAGAAAGGAAAAGTGAACAGAAGAGAAAAAGAAAAAAAGATTTTCCTCATAACTCACTCTTTACATAATTTTAATATTGGACTTATAATATGGACCATTATACTGCCCCCCTAAAGACGTCAAAATTAATCAGTGGATGAATGCGGTGGATATTAAAACTTCCGACACAAAGGCTGGGGAAACGGCATATATGGACTTCCTTAAATTGAAGCATTTTCATAGTGTATGAGGTAAAAATGAATGGAAGCTGGGGATTACTTTAAGACAAGTGAGTGCTTATCAGCAGAAATCACCACAGTTGGCCTTTTGCCTTGGTTACCGGTAATTACAGGCTTTTGTGAATGACTGGGGGCAGACTATTTCTAGATGCAAATGAAAGGTTTGTATTGAGTGAAGCCAGAAGAAGGTGATGGAACAGAGCTAAGTGACTTGTTGCTAGGCTACTGCACCCACTAACTTGCACTGCAGAGTGAGTGCTGGCAGTCTTGCAGAGCGCAAATTTTGTGTAATGGGCCTGTCACTGCTAAAAATAAAGTCCCGTTGATTTGTTGATTGATTTAGGCTTTTGACAAAAAGTAGGCAACAAAGAAACATTTGAAGAATGTAAAAAGTCTCCAGCTACACCGGAGAAAGAGATGCCAAGAGAAACTCACCACTTGCAAGAGTGCGAGGTAGCCCGCTCCCACGTTGTCGAAGTTGACTTTCACCTTGGTCCAGTAGAAATGTGTGTCGTTCAATGACAGGCACTCGGACTTGTTGTTGACCATGGCGGGAGTGTGTATGTACACAGTCCTGTTGACACACCTGCCGAACTTCCCCGCAAAGAGGTTGACTCCCATGATGCTGAAAATCAGCCAGAAGATCAGACAGACCAGCAGCACGTTCATGATGGAGGGGATGGCGCCAATCAAGGCATTCACCACCACCTGTCACCGTAGAAACAAAACAAACAGCGCGTCAGCCCACCGTCACCCGCCTCGCTTGGACAATTGAGAACCATTTGATTGGTATAATAAACAGAACATGTTTTAATGCACATTAGACATTCCGATCCATCATTAAACTTTACTACATTTCAAATAGCATACCTTGCACGTCTAAAAAAAGAAAAAGAAATAGCCTTTGTACAAAAGTTTCACAAGCATGATACAATAATGGGAAAAAGATTGATACAGTTAATATCAATCTTCATTCATCAAAGAGGATCAGTTTAGAAGTCAGAGTGTAAGTAAAATACAGTAAGAACTAGAACAGAGACACAAATCTAAACACATGAATGTATGTGGGAAAAGACTGAAAGGGCCAGGTCTACAAAAGTTCATGCAAAAATGTAATTCTGCAAGTCACATTTTATCTGTCAGTAATGAGTGACCTGTGTTTTTTTTTAAAAATACCCTGGTTTCTAAAGCAATTTTTTATTTTCAATTACAAATATATTTGCTTATCTGCTTTGGGATTCATAACGTGGCTATGCAAACATGGGGCCTCTCTGTGTGATGATTCATTGGCTCCTTCCTGTGGCTTTAATGCCTCCTCGGCTCGGTGGGTGGGGGGCTCAGGGTGATGTTAGGGGGTGGGACATGAGTCAGCCACTGGAGTCCTCAAACAAAGAAATATCTGCCTCTCCTAATGAGGCAGCACTTTCCTTTCCCCCCAACCCTTTCTCTGCACTAAAAAAGTGGAGGCGGCCATTTTAAACAGCGTGACGCCTAATCCCCTTGGTCAGATTTAAAGGAACAGACAGCACATGCTGCTCTTCAGCCTCAAATATACTGCCTGTACAAAACCCCATTTAATTCTGCCAGTAAAACAGTATGGGGGTATGATCCATTCATTTTGATTTTAGAATTAGAATGGAATTGGTATGTTAAGATATAAAATAAATATGCCCTTACCCAATAAACTACAGGATTGACTGCAGAACGTGAGAAATCAAATAAATCGATGGTTTGTGTTCCAACCAGTTAATAACTTTTAATACTAAACATATTTTACATGCAAAAAAAATGTCTTGGAAGACTTGCGCGAGATAAAGAGAACATAATGCATATTTACATGTAAAAGGAAAGACGGAAGATGCTAGAACTGACAAAAAAAATTGCAGAGCAAAGCAGTAAATGGTGAAATGGAGCCAGTGAGAATGAAATGAAAATGAATACTGTGTTAGGATGTCATGATGTCCTTCTCTACATCCTAGGTACAAGCATTCCCATTAATGTTCTTCTGCAGTTACACAGCGTAATTAAATAATACTGCTAGGTAATACGTGTTCTGGGGAAAAAATCACTGTCACATGGCATGCCGAGAGAGGTAGACTTGTAATACTGGCAGGAACAGTTTGACTGTATGAAAGTCAATAAATTCAATAAAACAGGCAATGACAACAGTTATCCTTAGTTATTCAAATCAGTCATCTGATATGTGCACAATTACATGCTTTTATCAGGGCTTGGTTAGTTTGGGTCATGATTAAGTTGCGCTGATACTGTTTGGGGAGGGGCTAACGATAATCACCCGGGAAAATGATAGATTAGGCTTGTGTGCCAATCTTGGCAAAATCAGAGCCAAAGAGAATGTGCGGTAGGAATTTGAGGTCTGAGCACGAGAATTAGGAATAAGCAAATTGTGGATTGTATCATGATCCATCGTCAAATTGACTGTTCTATTTGTTGACAGCTTTTATGGAAATATTTTGCACCCCAACATCAACTTTTTGCCGGGTGATATACATTCCCAATGATGAGAACATTGAACATAACATCTAAAGACTATACATCTTAAAACGATCACTTATCATAAGGAACTGTAATACACTTTTAAACCACTTTTCACATTGATAGAGAGCATTGGGACAGTAGGAGAGAATAAACTCTTACCCGCATGCCTTCAAATCTGGACAAGGCTCTTAGCGGTCTGAGAGCTCTGAGGGTCCTAAGTGATTTGATGGCACCAAATTCCGAGTACCCAAGTGTGTTAGCTACAAGGCTTACTATAGACACCTACATGGAGACATAAATTCAAGAACCAAGATTGTTAGGTTGGTTCCACAACCAGTCAGATAAAGTAGAGGAAAACAAGTGGCTTCTTCTAAAGGCTGCAGGAGAATGCTCTTCCCTCTCCTCCTATTGGCTGCAAGGCAATATTTATTAATTAATAAAAAAAAATCATCTCCAGACTGCAAGTGTGAGGGTATTTCTTTTGCTGACACAAGCATAACCAAACCGAGAATTCAAATGGTTAACTATGAGGTATTTGTTTTAATACATTTTTGGTAATCAAACAAAACAATGACAATTCCCTCTGGTCACTACAGCCTGGAAAAGACTGTTCATTGCTGCTTCCTGGTCCTGTGGAAGAAAATGGGTGGTTATGTTGAACAAGAGCAAAAGACAGCAAAAGAAGAAAAATAAATGCTAGCAGCTGAGGACCAACGGTACGGCAATGTGGTCAGTGTGGGCCTTACCCTAATGCCAGCAAGCCGGGACACCGCTCGCAGTGGCCGCAATGCCCTGAGGGTCCTGAGGACTCTCATGCTGGACATTTGGTCAAAATTGATAGCACTGGCCAAGAGGCCAATCACTGAGATCTGTGTAAATCAAATTATATGTCATAATGTTAAATTCAAGGATTTCTTACTATATAGTTTATGCATATATAACTGACGAAATCGCACAGGGAAGTTATGCTAGTTAGATGGCAAATAATTAATTGATCATTTTACCATGGCAGAGTAAAAACGCTGAAAGAACTTTGTGGCCACAGGTACCATCAAAACAAAGCTAAGTTATATTTGCTCAATCTGATAATGTGCTGTGGTGAAAAGGCTAACAGGAAACACTTGGGGTATTTAGCACTTTCTTCTTTAGCTTCTATTACAGTGTTGTCTCTGGAACGCTGTCTTGCTGAAAACATTTTCAACGAATGATTCAACTTTACTTTGCCGTTGTTTAATTGGCCTCATTAAGCTTACAAAATTAACCATTAAAATCTTTTTAGCCCATTAGCACATGTTACTGTGTTTTATGTCAATGAGAACAATGCATAATCTTTACTTCTTTTTTTTTCTTTATTTCTTCCAATTTGGAGTGGCCAATAGAAACTATGGGCCACTCAGTTCACTGCAACTAGCTGTCAATTCAGGAGAGAGCTTAAAATCAAATGCCATCCTCAATGTACAAAAGTAACTGGTGAGCAATGAAATTAGGACAATCGTATCAACACTCTCTCCATGGGCAATGCAAACAATGTGCTGCCCTAGATCGGACTGCTGGTGACAGTAGTACTAACCATAACTTACCAGCTACCTGGGGGTACCAGCCAATTTGTACCACAAACAAATTGGATTGTACAACGTCAATTATCACAAATAACTGTGTTCTTGATTGGATCTGTAGGCACATCTCACTTATTTGCTAAACTATTTTAATCCAGGTATTTTGATACAGTACTTGACAATATATTCACATCACATTAGAGCTGAACAACATTTTTGGCAGGGCATAATCAGCCAATTAAAGTCCTACATTATTTTTACGCAAGTTTACACGCTCGCCACACAGTGCCATTCGATTTGAGTAAACTACAAGAGCTAAGTTTTAATTAGTCTGACGAATGAGACCCTTTCTTCCCCTGTCTAACCACATACAGTTAGTCAGGTCTTGGCAAAGTGCTGGCTTTATTTTCAGACAAAGGCCTGCGCAATCTACGATTCAGTAACACAAATGCATTCGAGCAGGAACCGTAAAAAATGCTAATTTCATTACAAAAGACTGGACACCGCTACGAAGCTGACGTTATGGCCATTTACCATTTAACAAGAGCGTAGTCTTCCCATTACCTAAACTAAGTTGAAAGAGCATGGCGTGAAATTTACACCGTCAAACGTGTTACTGAGATACCGCGTGAAAAGAGACCTTTCATTTCCACTCCTACAGATCCCAAATCACTCAGACAGGCACTGTAAGTAGCCTGAAAATAGCCTTTGTGACATTAATATGCACTACCCATTGTTATTGATATTGCTATATGTGTGAGATTACACTCTTGAAAAGCCCCCAAATTCTCCTGAAAGTGGGCTGCTATGTCATTAGACTTTGAGAAGCATTCATATAAGCATCTCACTATATTCGTTTCTACATCAAGTGTTTGGCTTTGTGTTTTGTGCCCTCGTTTTATTTATCCAGTGAATAAAAAATAAAAACACAAAATACGAGTAATCGTTTGTGA